>JASKOS020000005.1:5098333-6372916 GCA_030770465.2 Perdita meconis
TTACTGTTACTGTTGCAGTGAAGTCAATTAGAAAATTAAAGATTTTCGATCAAATAATATATGTAGGAAGGGGGCAAGGAAATTCAGGAAAAGTGATAGCGAAAAGAAATCCTTTTCTGCCACGAAATACTTTTGCTATTTTCACTCTGTTGCCTCTTGGATGTCAGATTTCCATCGACGTAAAAGATAAGGAAAAAAGACGTCGCGGTGCTTCTTCCGGTCACCGAACTTGAAGATCGAACAGATTTTCAATATTTAGACCGCTAAAAATTCGTGATAAGTAGACTGCGGATGTTTATACATTTTTAGCAATTTTAAATGTGCATGAAATATCGAAAATACAATACATTTTATGATATTTAGACAGTGAAAGACTTTTATTTAGCTTCGATTTCTTTTCCTATGATGCTGAAAATATGAATTTGTATAAACAGTCGCAGTCTAGTGATCACATATTTTATTAGAATAATACAAGTTGTTGGTTTCATTTTCATTCGCATAGGACAATAATAGCAATGATTTGAAACAAGTTTTGATTTTAATTAACAGTTACCTACTGTGGAAAGAGAGTCTGCGAGATTACATCCTCGCAGAAGGAGGCTGCGGAGCGGGAGTGCGAGATTGAGCACCACCCCTCTCGCGTGGACCGTGGAAGGAGGAGGAGGAGGAGGCGGGCCTCGCCTCCGCCGGCGGACTAAATAGTTCACCGGCATGCCTCAGGGGCCGTGTCCCCTCTACGTGAACACGGTACGGGCGCAGCGCTCCTGGGGCTCCCGAACTAACCCCGGGAACACGGTAGACGGGCAGGCTGGGGGGCCTGGCGGGCCTGGCCGCTGGATAACAGTGTTCCGGGAAGGACAGCGCATGGTTGAGGTCCCATGCGCTGTCACAAGGAAGGGCGGGAGATACCCCCCTCATGAGAAGGAACGCGCAAGCGTGGCGTGAGGGGCGTCGGACGAGTCTTCGTGTTACCCGACGCCCCCCTCATGTGCGCTGTGGAGGTCACCGTGGACGTTTTAGCGGGTGCAAATCCCGCACTACCAGCGGATCCTGGGAGGGGGGGGGTTCCGTTGGTGTGGGTTAGCCATTTCCTTCACGTAAAAAAAAAGGTTAAGTATTGTTGAATAAATTGTTATATTGTTTAAACGAAAAATAAAAGTCTCATTCTTTGGATTTCACTCCTTAACTGCGCGCCACGCGTATCCCACGTATCCTTGAAGATTGTTAATAAGCCACTCTATTGACAATCGTGTAACGCAATCGGGACTTTAATAAAATAGATGCACCGGGACGTTACAGTAGTGTAAATACTGTATTAAGGGTGACAGGGTGACTAGTGCTTATCGATTAACTGAGAAATCTAGTGGGAAATACAAAGGCAAGGAGTTAATAGTTCCTAAGTTACTTCGGTATTCACAAACACGTTATGCATTTCCACTTACGGCTCTGTCACATCATTATTTCTGCATTATTCAAAAAAGCTTTAAAATATGGGTCCGCCGAAGTCCCAGGTTGCACCCAAGCAAGGAGCCTTATGGTAAATGCGGTCCTCTTAGAATAATTATTGCAAACACAATTGAAAAGATCATTCGTTAATCTTAATCATTCACTGCCCATCACCACGCATTCAATTTATATCACTTATCCCTTGTGTCCAAAGAGTCAGCTTTGCTGGTAAAATTTCAACGAAATCCATCAATGTCCGATCAAGCATCGAGTCCTTTCCACAGAAGGAAATCAATCGTATCGGAAACGTAACCTCACCGAGCCTTTTGTCCAATTCCGTGAGTATTCATTGATACATATGACGAATTATTCCACGGTTCTTATCTCCGTGACGCGGTTATCCAAGCGCTTTGAGGCTGCCCGCGATAAGCATTTATCGTAAAAGGGTTCGAGGTCCGACCCAACTGCCCCGGGGGTTCTTACGGGAGGGAAAAGGTCGCCGGCGGGGTTGAAGGAGAACGAAATTACGAGGGGTCGAAACGAGGTTCTCGGGTGTCGCGATTAAATCGCAGGGATGTTCCCCGAAAAGATCCCGGAATCTCTTGTCCATGACTGAAAGTCGAGTACGTGGGAATGTCGATCGAAAGGATTACACCGTTCTTCCCTCGTTGAGCAACCCTTTTTCGTATTCATACTCTCGACTAACATGCTTCAAGAAAGCTCCTCTCAGCTTCACCACTCGTCCTTGTATAATACAAGGTGATTCAACTAACTTGACGTTCTTAACGGGAATTTCCATGTGGAGGAAAGACAAAATTTGAGTGAACCGCGGTGGAAAGATACAGGGTGATGCACTTAAAACCGGCCACCTGAATAACTTGGCTACTATTGGTGATAGGAAAAATGCATCAAGCCAAAATTATTTGGTATCGAGGGGCTGATCATCCGATGTTACTAGTGTTTTGATAGGTGGAGGCGCCAAGGAGATATGAAGGTCATCTCTGTTTTTTTTTTTTTTTAATGGAACGGTATGTTTTTTTACTTACATTCTGATAGAGTATTTCAAGACGAATACAATGACCTATTGGAAAGGTCATTCGTGGTCTGGGTTAAGCCAATTGTGATGGAAAAAAATTGTTTCTTAATAATTTAATGGAATAATCATTAATGAAAATTATAATTCCATAAAGAGCATAGTAGTATATTGAATTAGAAATCAGACACGATTTCGGGTAACAGTAAGTTATAGTAAACAATTGCATATTGAATTTATTGTAACACGTAATGTAACACGTAAAATATTTAATTCGTACACGACAGATCGCTCATCGGGTACCGCGCAGATTGGAGGTCGTAATTGATCTGAAACAAAATGTATGCCGAAACGAACCAGATTGATATCGTAGATTGATAGATTATGAATATTATTGAAAGCTATTAACTGATTGTGAGTATCAATTATAACATCAGGATAAATATCTTAATTAACTTTGAACGAATGTTGATATACTAAAGAATTATTTACTTTATAGATGGTAAAATATTAACAGTAGCAATTTTTCTTTTATAATATGCGACTAACTGTAATAATCGTCATAAAAAGAAGACAGGAGAAAGCAGAATATTTGAAGTAATTCTTAAGAGGAGGACTGAATGTTTCACTATCTACTCACAGAAACTGCATAAAAATTTCACTTTTATTTAGTAAACAAAAAATAAAAAGAGAACTTATAAATGTTTATTAATTGCAATACACGTCGCAGGTTCACTTAAATTTCCGATGCGAAGCGGCAGTTACAGAGTTCGTTAGAAATTTAATCCAATTTAAGTTTCGTTGAGACCAATCTGTGCCGCTGAATCAACAATACACCATTGTGAAGCGCCGATCTAATCTTAGATCAATTTCTGCGTGAATGACAGCGTCGGTTTGCGTATTAAAATGAAGTTAACCAAATACCCATGAAACCAAAATCGATGTTGAGTTTGCCTCGGGAACAGAATTTTCCTAGCCTTCAGCTTGTTATTATTTATTCACACGAATTCATACAGATTGAATTTCGATGTTTCATGTTACCGAAAACCTGGCAAAATTTCCGCTGCGGGCGTAAATCAAATTTTAATCGTTTCATCACGAAATTTCATATTAACGAATTTCCGAAATGGAGTAGGGGATAACATTTGGCTTGAGTGACACAGTTTTACTTTAATTTTGTTCCACTTTCGCACGTAAACCAGGAGAATGAGTGCTTTTTGAGAAGCGTTCTACTCTTCTGTTGTACACAAAATTTGGCCTCGGTTTAGAACTCAGAATGGAAGAAAAAATAAATTTCCGCGAGCCGTTTGATAGTCCTTAGTCCTCAGAAACGCGAGGCTGGGACCATTCAGGGGATGAATGAACATGGGGGAAGAATGGCAAAATAGCACAATAGAACTCGGTGAACTGTATGACGAATTTTACGTTGCTTTGAATGTGTGTAAAAGAAGTTCGAAATTAGATTTCCATTCGATCCTGGAAATGAATTGTGTTAACATTCCTGTTTTACGAAAAAAGCTCCATATCAATGGAACTAATAATAATTGACATAGATATAGCATTTTTAAGAAATATTTATAAGAAATAGTATTCTCGAAAAGATTGAAGCATCAAATAATAAACAGTCCTGCTATTTCAGAATAAATTATAGTTAAGGGGTTACATACATTTTTGTAAAAATTTTTAAATACTCAACGTACTGTAATAGTCATTAATGTAGTTTGAGTTATTTTGCTTTTTCCGTTTCAAATTACGTGTATAGCCAATTTGCTGCCAACGACACAATGTTTTTTTGGAGACGTCCATTTTGAAATCGTGTGCACCACTCAATTGATAATTTCTTTTTACATTCTTCAACAATTGTAGCTCATATGTAATTAAACAAAAAGTTACTACAGTACATTGTTCCCTTCAGAAAAATTCCCAAAAATACCAATATTTATTATTTCGTCACAGCGTTCAACCCCTTAATTTTCACAGTTTTAATTAATACAGCTATTGAAGCATTGAAAGAAAATTAAAGTAATATTCTATTAATTAAAACTTCTTTTTTAGATGTAACATTTATTTAGATATTTCTGGAATTCAGTATTGTGCATTATTCAAAAGAAATATGAAGAAATTTTTATTCATATAACATATCTCGTTATCAAATGAAAATTTTTTTATTTTATATTACGCTTGAATAAACGTCCTCTGTAATACTTTTTGATTGTATAATATGTATTGCGTCATGAATACAGGGTTTTTCCCAGTGAACCTCGCAAACACCGTATCTGTTATTCAATTTGAACGAGTTAACTAAAATAAAATACTGTCTCAAAGTGCTTTATATTACGATCCCAACATAAAATAAAATTACCTTCCATTTTAAAGGATCTATTATTTCAAATCGTTACGTTTTATCGTCACCCAGCTCTGATTTCTCCTTTCAAGATAGCGTCTCATGGACGAATAACAATAGTTTCGAAGGCATATAGAATAATTCACTACCATAAAGCCTGAAACCTTCAAACCGCAGTGATATATTCGTAAAATGTTCCGAGCTAGCTTTTGCGTCGCTTTTACCTTCGATTAACTGCCTTATCGAGCCATCTGCTCTATTATAGTGAAACAATTTTGATAAAACGCTCGGCGAATTGCGATAGTGAGTGCAAACCGAGCGATAAGCCTTGTCGAACGTGTCAACAGAGAGGAATAACGTGGCAGGGGGATATATCAGGGCGATGACACTTTCACAATAATCTCTAATAGCTAAAATTGCTTCAGCAAGTACGAGCTTGATGAAGCGCAGTTCACTGAGGTATCGCACACATTCCGAGGCAACTTTTAATCCCTCACTGAATTTAATCGCAATGTATGGATCCCACGGCCGCGCTTCCTATCTGTGGGTATCAAGATCAATGAGCCGCGACGAAATGGATCGCCGAGGAGGAAGATTGCGCGGATTTCATCCGATTGCTGACGAGTGGCTGCTACACCTTTACCTAACGTCACGGATGTACAATCGTCGCTAATGGTCGGATATCTCTCGACCTGGAAACTCGATACCTGGGATCGACCACACGATATGCGGAGGAAAAATTTACCGTCGCAAAAAAACGAGACAAAGGAGAGAAAAAATAGCAAAGTAAGAGGAAGAATAACACGATTCGAAGCTTAGAAATTTAGAAAGTTCAAAGTCTTAGAAGTCTTAATTTAGAAAACTCCTATAATAGTTTTAAGAAATCTGCTCGTAATCTGCTTCTGTTGCACGGATTTGAGACAACTATTTTTATTTTTTATGTATCTCATTGGCGGCGTTATTTTTTTATTTCATTTATATTTACTTTTATTATTATTGTGTCTTCTATCTTTTATATCCCGTATTACTTTATTATCTTTAATTTACCCTTATAATTTTAGGATATTTTCAATTTATTATTGTTATTAATTTCTTACCTTTTGCGATCATATTGTATGACTGTGTATCTTAGTATTATTTGTAACAAAGGGTCCATCCCGTAAATATACAAAATATAATATAAAATCTTAGAAGTCTTCAAAGTTTTGATTTTCTTGAAAGTCTCGAAATTCTAGATAGGATTAAAAATCGTAAATCGTGAGTGTCGACAAATATTAAAAGCTTGGTAAGTATTTAATATCTTACACGCTTTTTGATTACTTTTGTTTAAACAGTATCACAGACATAAAATATTCTAAACAGACAGTTCAGATCGTTAAGTCACAAAAATTATTTGCATAAAAATGTCCTTTTTTGGTACTTTCAGTTTAAAAAAAATGTTTGAATATGATATACCCTAATTTCTTAACTTCTTGTTATTAAAGAATATTTTACAATGTTAAGTTTCCTTTTCAAAATTGTTCGATTCAATATTGCTATTACCTTTTGAACGACCATGGGTTGAAAATCTGCAACCGGGTTTGCATGACCCAGTGTGACAGGCGTGCAAAGTAGAATAGGTGTGACAACGAAGGGTTAATGAACGGATTTTTTTTTCACGCCATATTCGCTCTTTCTAAAAATTCAACTCACCCTGTCTTTGGGCGTTGCAACGTGTTCGCTCGGAAGAGAACGTAAATTTAAGCTTTGCCGCTCCTCCGTGGCCTTTCGTTGCCTTTGAGGCGCACTATGGAGGGACTTTAACTCGTTAAAGGAAATTTACAAGGTGTTGAAGGCTTCAATGCTGTCTGGGGGAACTTTGAAAAAGAAATCCGGTTTTATGAGTGGCACTTCAATGGTGGAAAATTGGGTTTATGTATGTTAGTGCAACGCATCGTTGGGAAACTTGCTTTACTGTAATAATTGAGACTATTTTAATTGGACGTTGGATTTAAGGAGTTAAGTCATCTCTGAGGCTATAAAATCACTCCTAACTTCAACTATTTTTTGTGGGTAAATAAATTGCATTATGAAAAATCTATTTAGATGACATTATTATACATGTATTTATTGAGAAGTGCAAAAAATGGTTTGATTTATGTACAAAATGACGGCATCCTGGCCCATTTGCCAAATCATCTTTTCTGAAAATTAAGAAAAAATGCATTTTGAATACTTACAAATACACAATAATAGATTAAATGTATTTCCTACTTGGCAATAAACATAGTGAAACAAAGTTTCTTTAACCCTGCTATACATTCCTCTTAATAATCTGATTTCTTGGAATTTTAATGAAATTTGTATAGAGTATCAAGGCATATGAAACTGTAGATATAAACACAAACGTTCTTATATTTTTATTAAAATTGGAACTGATATTTAAAGAAATAAAAAATTCATGATTGAATTGAAGAAGACCGAAGCAGCTTCAAGTTTATTTCTGTCTGACTCTACTCGTGTAATTCTACTTCAGTTTGCTCCTCGCGTAGGCCTTAACTTGCTTCAACATCTACTACAGGCCTCCGAACTTGTTCAAACTTCATGTAAATCTACATAAGTCTGTTGTAATTCGTTAGGGTGTCCTCCAATCTGCATCAGTTTGCGTAGACGTACTTCAACTTACTTCAACTCACTCCATTTACACTACCTATAACCTCCACTTCGGCTCCTCTTCTCCCAAGAGCTGCTTCAGCCTCTTCTAATTTGCATAAAGCTTGCTTGCTTTACCTAGGATAATTCCAACTTTAATCCGTTTCATCTCTTAAGGGCGTTCTTCGACTTGTGTCAATTTATTTTAACCGATACAAATCCGACGCAGCTTGTGGCAGTAATCCTTTAATTCGCGTGGAATTTTAACCAGGATCAGAAACATAGAAACGCTTATATTTACTTGCGTTAAGTTTTGCAATAAAGGAAATGCATCGTCAGCTTTTGCGGGATCTTGACCGAGATTCAAAATTTGTCGCGGAAACAGAAACTCGCTCAGAAGAACAGAAGTTACTCGTCTCCAGAGTAATAGCGTGTTCCGCATTCAGGAATGTTGTTTCCGTGAAACTTTTGCAGGTCTTACTATCACATAGCGATAGTACAGTCTGTGCGAAATGTTTTTTGAGAAGTTCCTCGCAAATGAAAGAGATCGGTGCCCCTTTAAATATTCCGTAGCGTCGGTTTATGATTAAAACTGACAATCTGAAGATTAATGAATTCCAAAATATTTGTCGGAATAAAAATGATACTCAAATTTTGAACACTTTAGTGAAATCGCAACTCTTTAAGTAGCACTTCGCAGGTATGCTCCATGATTGTTTAAGCTCACTCTCGCTCGTCGTATTGCGCGCGAAACGCGGAACACGTGTTAGCCGAGTTAACGTTTGAAATGTTCATGAAACATGAAACTATTACTGTCGCTGTAATGGATCATATACATACATATATACTTGGTGCTAGACGACATTTTCCAGGCAAATTACGTTTCAAAATTGCATTAACTGAAGAAAGCGAGGTACAAACCACGTGAAGATTAAAACGAAAGAAGAGATTCGTGTGTTAAAGGAGAGCAATTGCAAATATTGAAACGTTTTAAACCAATTCTGTATGTATAAAGTGTTTTCAATTTGATCTTGAGATTTATATTGGTGTTGGAATATTAGTCATGTCTTTGAAAAGTTAGTATCTCCGGACTTGATCGGTTGTTTCCGTTTTACGTTACGTCAGATCAGCGTTACCAGATGTCTCGAGTTTTTCGGGATATCCTAGTTTTACAGTAAGAAGTTAATTCTAAGTAAGTAAAAAGATAATTTTTTAAATAAATTTTTGTAAATAATTTTTCTGACGGCAATTACATTCCTTATTGTCGGTGAATAAACCAAAGGTATACTCAGTCCCGGAATCTGAGAAATGCAAACGTATTAGCAATTAACTTGGATATAGTGAAATTTAACTGCTTTGTAGAGACAGTCTTTTCTCAAATGAAGTTGAAGTGGTTTAACGTAAGAAACAAGTGTCCTGTTCTACTTATAAATTTGGAATTGCTCGTATAATTTAATTTTGACCCGTTTTGTAAGGAATTTTTGCAAACATATATGTATAAAAGAAAAGAAGTATATTCTTACTCATTTAAAATTATTTGATAAATATAAGTAAAAATTATAATTGTTAATAATAATTAACTTTATCTTTCCAACGGCATTTTTTTTTGTTTATTTCTGTCCTGTTGCATGTCCCAATTTTCCTATCGAAATCCCGTTTTTCTTGGATTTGGTTGATAGCCTATTGACACATACTGAGATCTTAATTACGAGGCTTGAATTCTTGTAGTTTTCAATTTCCACTATTCACCGTTTTAATAAAGGGCGAGGATGCAAGCGAAACAAAACAAGAACTATTGAAACGTGAAAACAATAACGTGTCGGTTGTCAGTTACACGACCGTTAAACAAACATTTCCGTTGTCCGTTCTGATGTCCGTGATTATTATCAGTATTTATAAAGTCAATGATATCGAAATCAATAATACGATATTGTTATCGTTACTGTAAACAAACTTGTCGAATTCACAAATTTAAAATTTTGTTATGACGTGTCATTTGTCCTATCCTTTTCCATTAAAAATTAAAACTGTTGCGTGCAGAATTCATCGTGTTCTTTATAAAGAACGAAACAAATATGAAATATATACGTATCAGTCAATATCGTGCAAGCTGCAAGTAATTTGTTGATTTCAGCGTCAATATTTCGAGAACTGAAAATCGGCCAATTATGATCCACGATTTCATATAAGCTGTCGTGATTTCGCATCTTCAGCAATATTGAATATGATCCTAACGACAGGTTTTATCTCCAGTTCAGCTGAAATTTTATACTTTGATTGACCTGAGGCAGTATACGAGTGCACTTCCATTTTATAAGCTTCGGAGTCAGCCAATTTCATTTTGATACGTCTCTATGGACATAGTTAAGAAAAAGAGTACCATCTTCCACGCGTGAAGATATAACATTATTTAACAATTTTTTCTATCAATTTATTATTTAACATCTAAATAATAAATTTAATAGGAAAGTGCATCAATCGCAGTTACTGTGCATATATTAATGATTTGGAAAAAAATTGTTCTCTTTTTTCTTAATAAAATGGCGGTATTGGGATCGCTGCATGACGAGCCCTTTGAAATTGCTTTACCAATCGGCGTAGCGCAGTTTTGTAAATTTTATGTGTTTTAAAAATATAACCACAAATAAGAAATTTTTACGTATTTTGTATAGATTTCATTCATGCATTATATTAAAAATCATTTTATCGAAATGCATGTTAATATCAAAGCTTTAACATCATTAATTCTTTTCTATTAGCTAAGGTTTCAGTAACGAAAAATGGACAAGAAATTTCGCGAAAAATACATCAAATGTGTTTGTTTAAATTCTAAATATATTCGCTTGTGTACTGCGAAAATGGAGAACAATTTAGCAATAATTAAACGTGGAAAACTTCCCGTAGATAACGTGTTATTTTTTCGTATATTTATAGTAGTACACATAAAAAAGGAACATAAAGTTTCACACACTGAAAGTTATCTGCCTATTATTTAAAAATTCTGTTATCTGAACACTTTTGTCTCCCTATTGTTCTCATAATCGAGGCTCCATTGTATTCGAAACTCCACGTGTCTTCATTTCTGTGAAGCAAAATTAAAACGTTCTACTTAATTTACAGTGTTTCAGAACTGGTTTTATGCCTCCATTGCAGTTACAAAATAACGTAAAACCCCACTTTTCCCGAATATTAAAAAATGTTAATTAGGACAATTAAACTAAGTAGATCGAAATATTACGTCGCAGAAACGTGCAAAAAGCTAACGAAGCTTACTGGTAGTAATCGCTTGATCCCTGTACAAGAATCTAGAAGTACCCAAGCAGAAAGTACATCTAAAGGTTTCCTACGATTCTGGAGTGCCGATTCAAGTAGTCCTCGGTGTGTCGAAATCCCTCTGAAACGGAACAAAAGTTGGCAAGGAAAGGAAATTCCTTCGTACGCTTCTCGTAGCCTAGACAGTGATCGCCAAGCAAATTGCCAGCATCTGCTTCAACCACGGATGGAGTAACACGTAAACGATGTATCTCAGCAGTTCCACCAGATACACATTACCCAGCTTTTGGTCCTTTTATTTTCGACTTCTGGTCCCTGCGTCGTCGCTACCAAAGTCCTCCATTGAGTGAATCTCATTGAAGGACTTTCCCAATGTCCAGCCACGAATGAAATTTCGGTTTCCGCGATTCCCCTTTGCTACCTACCCTTCCGTTTCCTGAATTTCCGGAATGTGATGCTTTGCTGTCACATAATTCTCATTCTACCGTGCAAAATTTTTTCGCGAAGCTTGGACGGATTTCGTGGGAATTGCATACATTTTCTGTTTGAGTTAGCTCGCGAGGATGTAACTGTGGAGACTGATTTTCACTGTAGTCATTTTAATTAGGTATTGGAACGAGTTCGCCATATTTTTCTGTTGAAGGAACATTTGAATCAAATGTTTGTAGTAGTTTACAAAAAGTTCTGTGTCGTTACAACATTGTATCGCATATTTAAAAAATTGCAATGATTGTACGTTCATGTTCTACCAATTGATTCTTGAATATTGGGAAATAATGGACAATTTCTTTACGCCAGTAGAAATTTGAATGCAAATATTTGAGAAAAAAATTGACATTTGAAACTTTAAAAACTTTAGAAGAAGGAACGATAAATCGAACTCACCACAATTATCAAAAGGGGGAAAATCATTTAAATATTTTTATTTGAAAGTATAAAAAAGGAATTTCAAGTTATAAAGTTTTATGTAGAAATTATCAAACTCTCTTACATCCTTACATTCTAAATAATAATTTTCTTACGAACAATATAATCTTGGAAAATATTACGACAGTTACAGAATGATTAAATACTTGACATATCTTATTTGCACTGTTTTCATTGGATCGAGAATTACATCCTTGTGACTTCTACTCGCTTTTGTGCACAAGGTGTTCCAGATTTCAATCGAAAAACTTTGCTAACACATTTCGAGAGTCAATTTGAGCAAGAAATGCTGTATATGCTATGAGTCGATTCATCTTCGTTTCTGAAATGCGGAAGAAGTAGTATGGTCCATAAGTAGTCAGACGCGATCGAACCCCTTAAAATTTTTAAATAATCATTCATCTCAAACCATTTTTTACACACACACACACACACACACATACACACACTAATATTAATTAATGCACCTAAAAAGGTAAATAAACAATATATAGTATAATATTATTGACAATAAAACAATTTCATTAGAAATTTGAATGCAAATATTTGAGAAAAAAATTGACATTTGAAACTTTAAATTTTAAATTATTTCATTAGAAATTGTTTTATTTCAGTAGAAATATCATTTATCATATGAAACATTTTTTCCTATGAGAAGTACTAATAGAGAAAAAATCACGATATCAGAATGGGATGAGACATACATCAGGGCATCTTCTCTAACTTAACCTGAAAAGTACCAAAAAAATTTTTCTATATACATACAAGCATGGTATGTTTGATGAACGCCACATCCGATAGACTCCCGACGTCTATTGTGTCCATAATTTCCGTCCAACTTTCTATCCTCGCGATTCATCGTTACTGTATTCTACATTCCAAAAACCACACCCCCCGTGAATAATTATGTTTCCTGATCCGCCCGGACAACGAAAGTTCGATTGCAATACGCTATCTGTCGACGCAAAAAATAATCGAATCCGCTTCCCGTCTATGCGTCATCGGATCCGAGAGAGAGGCGGCAGTATTCTGTTTCACACGGTTTTGATCGATGTCCTTCTCCGGGCGGATCCAGCGGGATCCTCCTTTATTACGACACTCGTACGCAGTTAACGTCGGGTCCCTCCGAGGGTTGAAGGAGGGGAGGGATCACGATCCAAATCACAATAAAACATCTCTGCCCCTTTCGTCCACACCTTAGCTCGGTACGGCAGGGTAGCGCGCGGCAGGTACAGGCCAGGCTTCGCCAGGAGCGTAGGTGAGCTGAAATAGATCGATGGACGTGCTGCGCACGCAAGTACCTCCGGTTGTAACCCCTGCAGGGGGTAGGGAGAGGCCCGTGCCCCTAGGTAGGGTTGTCAGAGCGCGAGGGGAAGGAATCGGCGAGGGTGGGACGGAGGGAGCGCCGCGGGGCGGTGGGAAAGAGTGAAAGGCGGAATTAGGCGAGTCGACCGTTGTTTCCACGCGGATCGGACGAAGACGGAGCGAAACGCGGGCGTCGAACGAACGTGATGGAGCCGAAGGGAACCATAAACGCGAGGATGATAGCGAAGGTGGAAGCCAGTGTTCGGAAGGAAAACAGACCCGAAGGAAAATCGGCGAAGTCGTACGTACGGAATGAGCGCTTTACGCGAGAGTCAGCGTTCAGGGACGTCCCGGATGTCCCCGCGGGATGCCTCGAGGACGACGGGAAAAAGAGACGCTCGGGGTAAATACGACCGGCAAGGACGAGTTCAGCCCAGAATCTGGGGGTGATACGCGGCAGGTTAGAGGGGGTCGACGAGTCTGGGACGCGGGAGTGGGAGGAGCGTGTGGCCAGAGAGGGCGCGAGGAAAGCTCGAGCGCGTCTGACGGAGATGGAAAAGGGACCGCCGGGTAATTGGAGTAGGGTGACGGGGTGGGATGGAAAGAGACCGAGGTAGGGAGACAGAGAAAGACGGGCACGCGACGGCATCTCACCTGTTTGCCAACCCGCCAGTCTAGTTTACGCGCCCGGTCATCCGCCGGCTCTACAAGTGGCTATTCCATCGCGACTTCTGCCCGCGTTCCTTCTCGTTTCAACGCGACCGTTTTCTTTCAACACGACCGACCCTGTCGACGCGTTTTATCGTTGGTTCGACACGCGGCGCAACAACAGCCGGATTTCAGCTACGTGCGACTCGTCGAGAAGCGGTCGTCTCCTCTTGCCATCGGGACCGGACACGTACGGCGAGCGACGGGAACGGTGAGTACACGGGGTCACCGGACCTTAGACAGTGTCCCAGTGAGATCGAAATCCGTGGCGAGGTGGTCCACGGGATTACCACTTGCCGCCCATTGCTTGCGGTTGTGCTTGTTTTGAATTGAAGTGCGACGCGATTTTGGCGGCACCCTTCAAGACGCGATTGCTTGTCGATGATTTCGTAGATACAAAGATATCGAGGATATCGTGGTTGTGACAGTTGATTGTATAATCTTGTTGATTATTAGGAATACTGGCTTACACAATTCTTACAAGAAGTGGAGTGCTATGAAATGGATGGAAAATAATTTTAGAAATATCATCTAAATTTAAATGGTTATCTACATCTTTTGGAATAATTTCAGTGAATCTACAGTGAATTGCAAATATATTTTTACGTTGGGATTACTTTAATTTCTGTGCTTTGTATCTGAAAGAAATATGAATAAAATGACAACAATCTTTTGCGGTATATTAGATCGTAATGCTTAGATGTGAAAAAGTAAGGAATTTGTCACATAATATATGTACTATTGTTTAAATTTTAAAATAAGTGCCAAAAGAAAGCGATTCTTCGTGTCGCAACGTCTTTTCTCTGGTAGAAACATGAATTCTACTTTCTAGATCTCAGTTATCGTATAAAATCAACTTTTTTTTTAAAAATGTGACATACGTCGCTTTGCTTTACAGCCATAGATTTATTAGTTAGTAAATTGACCTAAAATCTTTTTACCGAACATAACGCGGTTCAAAAAAGCTTTTGTACATTTGCCATCAATATTTTGTTTTTGAAGATTTTAAGCTCACTTTCAGTCATTGAGGCGAATTTGTCAAGTATCATAGTTACCCACTTTTTTCTCTAAACCATATAAATATTAACAAAATTTCTTTGATGAGAGAAGTTTGTACGATCTTATTCCACTTTCCGGAACATTTGAAAAAAAATATTTTTTCGGAAATTTGTCGAATTTATCCGAATTAAGTGTAAAACGTTCTAAATTTGTTTATAAAAAGTTGTATATAATCTTATAAACTTTGTAATACAATATAATGATATCAATTTTCTAATTATCTTATAATTCTCTGTGAGCAGTACTGTATCATATGAAAAACTGTTCGGCTAAGGTTCATAAACAACGACGTAATCTATGCTAATCACGTTTTGCAATTCATCTTATGTACTATTTTAAGAGAAACATGTTACTTAGGATCACTAGTTTTTAATTATTCATATGTTTCTATAAATTTATGCGATATCCATTCAAAATGAATATGTTACTTGAATAATATATTATACAAAATATAGAAGATAGACGTATAAATTATTATAATCAGTTTAGTGGGTCTAGTGTTAACCTTTAAACGTCTACATTAATATTCATTTAATTCCGCAACTCTATTGCACCTTCTTCGCAGTTAATCAATACACTTAACTGAAAAATCCTTTATCTTAGGAATATACAAAGTCATGAATACTTGTTTGACTTATACTCGTTTGATGTTTGCAATCACTCAGACATCGTTAAGAAACTTTGGATGGGAAATGCCCACCATTATATTTCACAGATATTGCTCGAACAAATCTTCATTCAGTGAGATTAATGCAAAAGTTTCTAAATAGCCATACATTTAGCAATGAAGAAAAAAGCAAATAGTTTACTGTTAGCTTCATGGAAAAAGTGAGAATTTTTCTTGCAAACCGCAATGAATGAGAAAAAAATGAAGAGTCGTTACATTAAATGGACAATGTACAGATATGTACATACATGGGAAATACAGTGACTCACGAATTTGTTTACGAAAAACATGTTAAATTAGTTTAAATTCTAAAGAAGATATTTTTCTTTGCACAATAAAAATCATGGAGTCTGAAAAACAATGAAACGTGAGATCAAAAACGACAAATTTAAAGAAAAAATGTATTGCTGCGAATTTCATAATCAATTAACTGTTGGAATACATGTGAACAAAATTGTGAGTCCACTGCAAGTGAAAGTGCTAAACATGATTGTTGTGTCCTTATTCTGTATTAATTAAAAGTGACAAAATTTTGAAATTCGTTTAGTATGAGGGTAGATTTATGTTGGAGTTATGATAAACGATAAGAGCAATGACTACATGGGATGGTAAAACAAAGAAAGATGTTCTCTCTTTTGTTTTCCTACTATCTAGTCGCTTTTATCGTTTATTGCAGCTCCAACATAAACCTACTCTTACGTATTATATTGTTTTTATATAAACTGACCTATATCATCACTGATTTCCATTAGTTTCCAACATTCCACAAGATTTCTAATCCCATCTTTGTTGAATTCTCGTGGTGTGGACATAAAATATTTTTAAACTGTCTCTTTGACATCATAATTTCTATATATTTTTCTCACTGACAATGAGATAATTTTACAGCAATTTAAGTGAATAAATAATAATCGGATGGAGCAACATTCGGTAAATTCATATAGTATATTTTATAAGTTTCCAATGTAAGCCTTTCATTTTTGAACTATGATAATTATAATGAGTCGCAGAAGAAGTCGAGACGGAGTCACATTATCGTTACAGAAAAAAACTCTTCCCTGTTATTGAAATAAAAATTCTGAATCAATGATTCGATTTAGCTGCACATGTATAAATAATTTCTTACGTAACTTTACAAAGAGAAAGTAAAAGTTTTTAGAGGCCAACAACGACCTTCAAAACTACTTTTCCAACTCAGGAAAACTCTACAGAAATGGGATTAGAAAGTTGGACCATTGTGTGAAAGTAAATAGAAACAAATGGAATTTATGTCACCAATTAAATACTTAAGTCAATTTCTACAAACACAGCAGTAGAATTCTCTAGAATGTAATAAAACAGAAACACGTGAGCTTTTCATTCAAATTAATATGGAGAAACACAAAACTACACGTACTGTACTTCATGTATGTTAAATTCCATTGCGATAGTCAATGTGAAACTATGGAAAACGGAACAGAAATTAATCGTTCTTCCAAACATGTAGCGAAAGTGTTAAATTAGTTTACATAGTTCTTCTCACCAGAGATTTTAAAAATTTTTACATCCTCCATTAAGTAAACACTAAATATTAGTATTAGAAGAAGATATGAAAGGATGAGAATCCTTCAACATTTTGAACGACTCAATGCTCTGCAAAGTATACTGCAAAAACTGAAGTGCTACAGTGTTTCTTGCCCGACGAACTATTTAATATTCCATTCGAGTCGAGTGAACTCACTAAGAGCTCCACTGATTGGACATTTCCTAGCTTCGCCTAGCAACTAGTGAAATTTTTATGGATGCTGGGTCAGAGGTCACAAGACAACCACGATTCATGGAAGCTGAGTATGCTAGGAGCATTAAATTTAATTGAGGAAATTGTCCTCTGGCGTTTCATTGTCCCTATGATCTTTTGTGTACATATCAGTCGTGTTATAATATTTGCACGTCCCCATTTCCCATGCGGCTCTTTCCTGCCTGTATTTTCATTGTATATACCGTTACGCCTTGGCGCCATATCTTTTCCCTTCGCCGAAGGGAACCGGGAGAAAGGAAAATCTATATCCGTGGGGATTGCGTTTCTCGAGCAAAAAAGGGGTAATGAAGCAAAAGGGTATCGAAGGTAATCGCGTGCGTGAAATTGTACCTTGTCGGTCGATGAAAAAGTTTTTACTGATGAGCCCCGATTTTGAATGTCGAAAGGTCACTATTTGTATGCTCTGTTCGCCTTTTTTTAAGTCAAATGAAACTGGTTATAGAGAATTTCGATATTATCTGGCTTCTTTTAATTAAAGCTGAATAAGATAATTGAGAAAAATTATTACTTTAATTAGAACTGGATTCACCGAGCTTTCCTAGCTTTTGACATACTAAAAAATTGGTAAATTTTTAGGTTCTTCGTTTATGATTATAAGCTTTGTAGATTTGTTACTTGACATTCGAAAAATATAGCTAAATTTTGTTAAGCTACATACAATACAATACAATAATAATTTTGTTCATTGTTGTGCAATGGTATTAATAAGAGATAGCAAAAATATTTGTCAGTAGCGGACATGATTTCTGACTTTTGTACTCATCTGAAACAACGCTAAAATCCGATTAACCAGCAATAACCCTTTTTTTAAACTCTCCTATTAATATAATTCTTAATTTCGAAGAAAATTGTTATTATTATTATTTCTAAAACAATTTGAGCACATTTTTTGAGTTTCAATTAATAAACATAAATTG
Organism: Perdita meconis; assembly: GCA_030770465.2. Classification (NCBI taxonomy): domain Eukaryota; kingdom Metazoa; phylum Arthropoda; class Insecta; order Hymenoptera; family Andrenidae; genus Perdita; species Perdita meconis. The sequence goes on from JASKOS020000005.1 coordinate 5,116,442, forward strand.
TCTGACATTATAATATTCAATATTTTTAAAAGAAAATGACAAAAATTGCTTTATTTTCGAAGCGCCAAACTAGAGAGTGAAATCTTAAAGAAAATGAAGAAATGATGAAGAAGCAATAATCTCCTTTCTAATAGAGTAAATATAAAAAACGAATATGCATAGATTTTCCAAATCCCATTAGTTTACTTTCATTATAACTTAATTTGATTCAGCAAAATAGTTTATTAAGGGGGTATATAGGTATTAGACTGCTGTGACGAACGAATTCTAAGTGTGATTAAAAAAACTACTAACTCAAAATATTTGGACGTTTTACAATCCCTTTGACATGGATATACATTTTAAACACATTTTTTACACACATTTTAAAAGCAAGAAAATTGTATTAAAAATTCGCGAAGTTATAGAATAAATATCAATTTCTTTGAATTTTTTCTGAACTAATTTTGTAAATAATGTTTAATAAAAATGGTTAGAGTTACGTGATTTCAATACGCGAGTTCCACTCTGTAGAGAAAAGTGTTTTACAGGCTTAGTTAAAATTTCACATAAAAATATTAATTATTATGTTCACCATCTTGAAAAACAGTGACTACTTTGACACTCCGTGATTTACTTAAGTTTCATTATTTTAAATATTTCTTATATAACAACAAAATATATATTACGACAAATATTTTGAGCTATTAGTAGCTTTTTCAGTCACACTCAAAAGGATCCATTCGTCATAGCAATCTAATACCTACATACCCCCTTAAAACGATTCAATCCAGTTTCCATTCTCGCGATTTTCCGATTTGGATATCGCGTTGAAAGGATGTCATACTTCAAAGTAGTTGAAAAATGGATCCCGAAGGAAAGCATGTATCGTCGCCATTAAAAAAAGTTTCGAAACTCGTAGCTTCGCGGCAAAGTTCAGGACGTCGAACCGTAATCGCAGGAACCGCCTGTTAACGAAAAAGGAATAAATCTCTCGAATAAATCTCTCGGGAATCGAAGCGTCGATTTGTCAAACTTTCGAACATAAACACAAGTGGATATTAATAGACGGTAGAAAGCGGGGGTGGACTAGCATCTACCAAGACTTATCGTTGAACCCGGAGGAATAAATTTAACTGTCGGACTTTGATTCATCGCGAGTCGAGCATTTCCTTCGAGACTTTCCGCATCGATGTATAATTCTTTCCACGAGAACTCTCGATTCGTTAGGATACTTTGACGCTGTGCTGTTCCCATTCTTTGGGAATGATATTTATTTTTCCCATGAGCGCAGGAATCCTTTCAAGCTGGCTAACTTCAGCATGAAAAGCAGATTGTGAGCTAGTAGTTTTAGTCAATGGTATCGCAGAACTGGAAACATTTGTATCTTTGACGGTCGCTTTGTTTCTTAATTAGGTTTTTCTATATTTTTTTTTAATGGTATTTCGGTGTTATTCAGTTATTCTATAGAATAGAATTAGAATTTTGTTATGTTCTTGAATACAGGTTTGATTATTAATTTAAAACTTTTCGGACCCGTCAGGCTGTTTATAGTTGCCCGACAGTTCCGATTCGGTTTAATATATATTAGAAACCGTGGAGCACATGCTCGTGATCCGTGCATCATTTCATGTTATTACTTCGACAGAATTTATATCTCGTATTAAAATTTCCGACAAAGTTTATTTCCCACGAAATTAATTTGACTTTGTTAGTAAGCAGCGTGCTGTATTATAAATGGGTAATCCCTCCGTTACGTGTTTGGGCGTTGCACGAAACTCTGTCACACAGGAAAACGGAAATGGTAATTGAGGTCTTTTCGGTTATCTCGTAATTATTTCGTGGTACAAACAATCCTTCTCGGTTGTAATTTCTACGATGGTCGTCGGACGCAACACCGGCGACTTGCCTTTAATTTATTTGTTCATCCGATTTTCTCTTTTCCACCGTCGCGTCGCGTCGTTGAATACCAGCTTCAATTAAAGCATCATTTGCGATCAAGAAAAATTCCGTGCTAGAGATGCTTGAGATCTCGTAGCTTCAAGGATTTTTTCCAGAGAGAAAATATTTGAGATGAGTTCCTTTGACATTTTTTCTAAATATACTAACTAGTTTTGTTTAACACACTACTTATAATTAGTAAGAAATTAATATTTGATTTTTCTGCTGAAAATAGTAGATTGTGTTAAATTAGTCGTGTGATAGAAATAATCTGTTTTATATGCACTGTAAAGAGCTATAAAAATCGTAAATAATGTATGCATGAAAGAAGGATTATGTTTTCAATTTTTATACCATCAAAAAATAGTTTCATAAAAATAGTAGTAGAAATTTGATAAATATTTGTTCCATTTGATCGAGTTAGAATCATATTTACTTTGGTGATTCTGATTCGATATCACAGTTTATTTTCCATGAGCTACGTTGAAATTTATTTTTCTTCGTCTCAATTTATGGTTTTAATAGCATTTAACAGTTGTAGTATTATCTTAAAGTAGAATATGTATTCTGTTTTCTTACTTCGTTTCGCTTTGAAGGGATCAACGGTAACGTTGATTAATTAATCCAATTAAACAATCGATTCACCGTTCCACCCTGTTTTGTAATTGAAAGACATTACTAATGAACAACCGATACAGATGCTTTTATTATTATGCAATAAGTAGAACTACGATGATTAACATCGACATTTGATGGAAATTACGTGCATTGTTGACATTGATTAGTATTTATCACGATATCGAATGTATAATGTGCGCTTCTCATTATCTCAACAAACAGCTTAATTTCAAGTTTTCGCTATCGACACATTCGGTGTTTATTTTTATCGAGCCCGTCGCGTGATTGGAACGAAATAAATGTTAATGTAAATTGTAAATTTTTAATTTACAAACACGTCGAAGCTTAACTATGCGCAGAACCATGCGAGAAATAAAAAATAGCAACACCCTTGGGAAATATGCGGAAACGTGAACTATTCGTTTATTCATCGATGTACGATAGTGACGTATAGCCTATGCAACAATTCACAACGTAGCGCAAGATCATTCGAAAAAACTCGTGCTTCGGTAGAAATCGATTCGCGATTTGCAGTCGGCATTGGAGGAAACTGAAAACAAGAAAAAGCGCTTAAAAATTCCCCAGTCTGTTGCTGAATATTTTATCGTGTCCCTTTCGGAGAGCCTATAAAGTGTTAACTGCCAGACGCCAGCGATTTTGTATTCCATAAAGAGCGAACGAAGATGAGAAAACGGGGAAGAGAAGGGTACCAAGTACGCGCGATAAAAGAAAAATAGAAGGAGAGTCGTCTTTGCATCGGTGAAGAATAAAAAGGACACTTCGAGAACGGAGGTTGGTCGTTCCCAATTTCCCCGGAATAACCGCGGTCAGCTGTGCTTAATATCGAAACCACGACGTGCATTTTCCGATGCCTGCTTTACAATCATCGAAATCGATGCAAATGAACTGTTTATCGGAGAGAATACGGCGAACAATGGAGGGCACGTTGCGAAATCGGCGCTGAAACGAGGTAGCATGAAATCATCGAGGCTTGTTCCTCTCCCTTGAGCGGGAATAAATTATCGTGCGAAAAATTTCGGCCTCGTTATTGGCCCTCGATAATTACAAAAATTATTGGCTGTCGCGGGGGAGAGTGGTTTCAGTTGAATTGGAAATTGACGAAACGTACAAGTGTGTTTAAAAATTTGACGCATCGTCCGACTCTGCAGCGCGTCGGTGTATCAATTAGCGCGAGTTGGGAAAATGTGGGTGAAACCTTAGGTTGCGAGTTGAGCACACAAAGCACGAAAAAACTTCATGTAAACGTTTATACTGTATGACCTTGTTTCCGAGTTGCAGCTGTTTTTAGCGTTTCGGTGATTTTCGTTTTAGACTGGGCTACTCCAACTGTGTTTATCTTCAACGCTTTGTATTTTATCTTATCTTGGCGACTATTCACTGTTTCACTTTTGATAAGGACGTATGAATTCGAAATGTTTAGTGACATTGGAAAAACGAGTGCAACGCGAGAACGGGAATGTAAAATATGAATATGCATAGCTGCTTTTCAATGTTGTATTAAGTTTATTTTTAGTATTGTTGGAAAGTTATGAAATATTTTATAGAATATTGAATGTTTTGTTTAATATTATCTGTGATTGGGTTTGAATCGAAATATTATAAAGTTGAGTGTTTAAGGATGTCAGAATTTGTTAAATAATTTTTAAACATGTTTCCCTATTTGAAGACAGGACTTTTATATATTGACAATGGAGTTTTATTACTTAGATTATATTTTTACTACAATTTGCTTTTAATTTTGAATAAACTTAGTTTTTTTTAAGTATTTTATATTTTATTCTAAATTTGGAATAAATTATTATACAGGGTGGGATGAAAATCGCAGTATAACTGAACAGAGGGTAACTCTACGAATGGGTAACTCTGTGTAATGTTTGTTTTGTTTGAGGCTTCAAATCAATCTCGAAAAATGATCTACGCGAAAAATGATCCCGACCTTTTGCAATACACCCCTAATATTCTTTTTATCTATCGTTTTATTGTTATAATAAGACATCTGAGGTCATGAAAGCAACAACGGACTAACTTTAATACTCAATAAACAGAGAAATAAGCGATCTTAAAATATAGGGTTTGTGCAGTCAGACATAATTAATTTTTCAACCACGAATAATCAAGTTTTACTGGACTGTTACATACAGATATCGGCACAAAGTTTTAATGCAGCAAGTGAATTTGTTATGCCATATGGTTTTAAATTGAAAAAAATGTGTTCTTGTTTTAGATGATTAGTATGGCCTACTATAATACATTTATGCTGTTTACTTAATTTCGCAGAAAATGTGGGTTAAACCGTGTGTATTCCCAATTCCTCTAAACAATTTCTGTATATCTTTTTTGACAGTATAAAAATTATTACAAAAATATAAAAAGCGCAATCACATAGAAGACAATCCGAAGAATGCATAATTAACCCTCAAACTCAAAAGTTTCGAATGTCCAGACAATTTGTCTTTCCATCACAAATTCGTCATCGACTTAAGCCCTTTTTAGTTTAAATTCTTAATCCTATAATTAGCGCGCATCTTTATCAGCTAATAACACTGTTTATTCATCGAATTAACGGTAAATTGATATGTTTCATAAATGCAATATTCCGAAGTGATCATCTGACGAGCGATGAAAGTTCAGTAATAATCAACGTTAATTGCTGCAAATTAAATCACCCTCAGGACGTTGTGAAACAGCTGTGTTTATCCAAAACTCATCACAGTGCGAACATCGTTTGTTAAAACAATCAATATTTAGTACGCTTAAGCGATGTCCAATGAATTATGCACTGTGTTCCCTCCCGGATGGATTGTATTAACGTTGTTATCTGGTACAAAATGTCATTGTAAAAATCGTTGTTAAAAGAAACTCGTAATTAAACAATTACCGGGAATAATTTATCGGGTGGCCGCTAGAAACTCGGAACAGTCCTAGCGAGGAATGGTACGTGGTTTTAGAATATCGATCGATCGTCGAGTTCCCGAGGTATTCGTTGGCTTTCGATTCCAATGCTGCTGTAATCTCTTGTTGACCTCGCCGAGGAAGAATAGAGGAAAGCGGTTACTTACTCTTGGAGATCTTTTGAACGTTCTTCTGTATTTCTCTTGCCGGTTGTGGTCTAAATTGTAACCGAGATGTCAAAAGGAATCCCTTTGCTCAATGAGAACTTTGTGACGAGGAAATTCGAGTATCATAGATCTCGTGATGAAGGATCACTGCAAAACGTCACCCAGATTTTATTAGGTGTCGGGGAGACTATATAAAATATCTGCAAAAAGTTGTAAGGGACATCTTTCGTCCATTTTCTAAAATTGTCATTAGGTTATATATGTGTAACAATATTAGGTGACTAACAAAATTACGGTGATTTCTATTTGGTTAAATTGTATTTGTTTGATAGCACTGGAAAGTTTAAAGACCATGCGACCAACAGTCAAACGATTAATCATTTATTTAATATTTAAACTGATCTTCGAGAAGTTTTTATGATTAGACTGCGGATTGTTATCCAAAATAAAATATTCAGAAACAAATATAATGAATTCAAACTTGAATAATAACATTTCTTCTTTTTTGAACGTTGTAACTTGAATTATATTTTTGATATTTTATATATTTTGGCATTTGTCAATAATTCCGAAGATTTTAAATGTTGCAAAATGTATAACGATATGCATAGATGCAAAAATACATGAAATATCGAAAATGAAATGCATTTTATAATATTTAGGAAGTAGAAGCCACCTTTATTTAAGTTACTTTTCTTTTTCTATGCCCTTAAAAATGTGAATTTACCGATTTTTTAATAGGATTTTAATAAATAAAACTAAACTTAATCCATCTCAAATATTGTCTGTGTTTTTAATATACTTGTATTAAATAACACATTTTTTTCGGTTGAATTCACTCGAAAATACAGTTGAAATCAACCACGGATTAAACACATCATATAAAATCAAAAATCCCAATGTGTTTTTATTTTATGCACATATTATCGCTTACCCCACTATGAAACCAAAAGAATTATTTTTCGGAAAATGGTAACTGTTCAAATCCAAATGTTCGATTTTACCGCCTTACCTATAGGTCGAACGATAACTATATGTGAATAAAATAAAACCACACTGGAATTTTTTATTTGATATGAACTGAAGGGCAGATATCATGTCAACAGCCATTTTGCGGTGCGTCTAGGTTGTGGTTGATTCGAACTGCATTTTCATCAAATAAATTCACCTGAAAGAAATTGTGTTACTTAATAAAAATACATTAAAAACATATACCAAGTTTCAGATTGATTAAGTTTACAGTTTCGTTTATTTAAAAGATACCAAAAAATCGATATTTTCGACCAAGAAAAAAGAAAAAAAACTGACGTACAGCAATAATTTTTCTTAGAATGTTTGGTTCTTTCAGTAGAACTAAACATCTTAATATTAAAATAAAAATTGAAGTACAAATAGGAAGTTAATGGAAAATTTTTTTATTTTTCGTAGATTATTACAATATGGAATCATACTTTCACGTGTTACTCAAAATTTTCTGCACTCTATCGTGCACTATCGTATAATTCTTGCATCTTTCCTATAGTTCCATAAACAATTCCAATTCTTTCTGCAAACCATTTTTCATAGTAGAACAGGAACAGAATGCAAGATTCCATTCTCCCAAAACATGAATATTCATTTTAGTAAGCAAGGATAAGTCCAATTTTCTTTCGCATATTACTTTCGCAAGGAATCGCAACTATTTATACACCAACCTAAGAAATATTCCCGGTTACCTTATTTTTCCTTGTCGGAGAAATGAAACGAAGGCAGAGCCGTGAGACGATTTCGTGCAGCCATTTTTTCTCAAATACGACAGAGAATACATTTCCGAAAGCCTCTTACGCTTTGCGGTAGAATAAAATATTCCAAAAGTGGACGCGGATATAGAAATACCTAATATTTCTCGCTGAAGATTCCCGGAAACATGACCGCGAGATGGTGGACGGAAAACGATAGTAATTGGTCGGTCTGCTCGCCATTAAAGCACTCGTCGAGTTCGTATATCTGCGAGTCGACTTTCCGTGAAACGGATCCGCGTAATGGAGCCTTCTATCGTGGCAAAATGACCTGCACAATGGCTCGACACGAAAATGAATTTATCTTAGCGGGAATGCCAATGTCCAACGCACGCCCTGTCGCGGATAAACATTTTCCATTTGCCATCGCGGATGGCGAATGCCTTTCTCCTGTTCTGCATCGGTTGCTGTCGCTTCAAAGAACGTTGTCGTGGCGAAAGCGAACGCCAGGAAACCGCGGTGAAAACGCGCTCGAAGGGTCGAGTTAGTGGTGCGGGTCGACGCTTTGTCGGGCGTGTCCGTCGTAAACGCGAAAGAAAGTCGCGAATTAAAATCGACCCTCTTTTCTATCGTTACCAGTTATTTTTTGTGTTCGACGTACGCGTTGAGACTTTGTATCGCGCAATTGTCGAACGTTCAAAGAGCTTTACAGCCTGTGACAGTGATGTGTTATGGCGACGAAAACTAAAATGTTTGGGGACTTTGCATTTTGAAATTTTTTAAACAATGTGGCTGTAGTATTTTTCTGTTATTTTAAAGGAAAATCTATAGCGGTTCAAAAATTCCCATCAGATTACAAAATATGGCATGGAAATGTTGAATAAATGTCTTTTAAATAATGGGCAACGAAATTGTCGATAAAACGACCAAATTTGTGTCAACTACAGTTTCATAAAAGACTCAAACCTCGCATGGAGACTTTAGAAACTTTTCTTAAAACAGAATATTTAATAAATGAAACAACTACTGGAAGCCTCAGGCAAGGTCAGAGATTCTCAAAGGAAGGAACAACTTCTATGAAAACACTTTGCTGAATGAATTAAAAAGACGGGGTCAAACAATGTTAACCTACTTGAGAATCAGTCACACATTATTAACACATGGACATTTAAGATATCCTAAAAGTATGCAATCCATGTAACTTAAATATTATAATTAACCACACATTTTAAAAGTGTCCAATAGTCAATTGTAAACCATATAAGATCCAAAATCAAGACCACAAGTTGCTAGCAGTTCTGAAATAAGCCTTTACTGACAATAATCAATTAACCAGTTATTTTTTATATCAACGATAATAACATACAATTTAGAAATCTCATATGCGAAACAAATGTCAACGGTATAAGTAACTAAACTAAACAATAGTTCTTAATATCCAAAGAAGTTGATGCAACTATAAATATCTAAAGATAAAAAAATAACCTATTGTAGTGTCTTCAGTAATATTTTTATTTTTCAATGATTCTATGATTTTCTAAGATTAAAGCAAATCATGAGTAAATAATAAAGTTTTCTTTAGAATTAAAATTAAAGCGCTGTATACTGATTTTTTGAATATGTATAAAAAGTAATTTGTATTATCACGAGTTGCAGACTGTTTTAATTATTTACTACAATCATTTAGATCAAATAAAATACAAATAAAATTTTACATTAATATCGCAGTCTTGCATTTAAAATTTTAATTATTTTGGTAACCAACATTTTCAGTAATTGTACCATTTTCATTCAAAGTTTCAAATTATGTATATTATTTTAAAAATATAATAAATTATGTTACCATTACTTTTTATTTAGAAAGAAATCAACAAATGAAAGAAACACTGTAATAAATAAATAAGTTAAATTACAAATTCTATTTAGGAATGTATACAAATAAAATAAGACAATCTCATTCGAAAAATAAACTATTTCATAATAATTTAAAAATAATGAATAATAAAAATAATAAAAGTTCTATTCAGGATAGAAGAGTATCTTTTCTATACAATTGAATAACATATATTTAAATTTCGAATAATGTAACAGATATTAAAATAATCTATTTGTCAAACACATTCGTAGTAAAATACCCTTAATTGAAATAAAGTATTGCAGCAAAGAATAAATAAACACGAAATGTCACTTGAACAATTATTAAAAAATAAGTTTACCTAAAAACCGTCCACAGTTATGTTAAATATAAATATACGATATGTTCTTCTGTAATAGTTTATTTCTTTGAGCACTTAAAGTGAATGATGACTTAGTGATACTTTATCTTAAAGTTAATTCTTACCATTAACAGCTTATAATACCAACAGTTATTAGAATCTGTAGTTCGTTTCAACCTTAGCGTGCAGCAATCTCAGCGATAGCATAAACTCATAAAAAAATTCTTTAATTAAGAAAATAATTGAAATCAGCCACCAAAAGTCACTTATCGTTGGAAAATATTTACTTTTCCTTTCTTCAATGCCAGTAAAAGTCTCTTCGTTACTCATCATGCAAATAATTCTCTGATCTCTGTGAAACTTTTCAAAGTTCCCAAGAATTTGTCACATGCTAACCACTTCATTCTTCCCTCCATAAAAACTTACCAGCACCCATAAACAGCCTCAATATTTCCAGACTATATCGGAGTCCCCGAACTTCTGTCACTGTTCCGCGACGCCTCTTTTTCTCCCGGGAACTCGTGTTCCGTTGCGGCACGGAGTCGTTTCAAACTCCGCTTTAGCATGCTCGAAAAATTTTGTAGAATTTGTCGCGCCGAGGTTGGTGGGATCCTCTCGAAATTTCTTTTCGTAAATTGAATTTTAAGACGCGGGCGTGACCTAAATTAAAACAAGAGACGATAGAGGGGAGAAGAAAGGGGGTTAAGAAATGAACGCGAAGTTGGATAATTCGAACATTCAACGAAAAGTTTGTTTCTAAGTTTTTAATATCGCGTGCTGCACTCGGACTGCACGAAACATCCTCTCCCCCCGGCTTCCAGCGATAAAGTCCTGAGGTCAGAGTGTCGCGGAGACGCGATCGTTTATGGTCAGCCATTAGCACAGACCCGCATCGTGGCTCCGTCGCGATTAAGATCTCCCTGACGAGGAACATTAAAACCGGTTCGCAAGCATTTCTATCGCCGCACTTTTTTCGTTCGCGTTGCCATCTGGTCGCGAGTACACAGGGTAATTGCGACTGGACGCGATTGCGAAAGAAACTCCTTTTATCCAACCTTAATTCATACCTCGGGCACGAAACGTCGAGCTTGTGATGGCCACAGGGTTCATTATTCTCCGCTGCACATCACGCTTCACTAGGGAGAAGGGGAAATTAATTAATTGGCCTGATTCATGGGGATCTTTAACCCTGCCGTGGTAGATCGACGCGACGGTAGCAAGAAACTTGATCCTCTTCCACGCCATTTCGAGGCAACCAAATAAATTTTAGCCACAACTTTTTGATTAATTTAGTTTCTATTAGGGTAACTAAGATTAAAGCTGTAATTTTTACCTTGTGAATCATTTTCATTTTTTAGCGGAGGTTTATGAAAGGACTTCTGCGCGGAACAAATCTTGATGTAAATAGCTTGACGTCAAGGCAGTTTCTTTCGAATTGAGGTATAATTTTGCTGGTTCAGAATTTCATCGTGATACATTATTAAATGCGACATGATTTATTATTTTCAAAACTCTCGAGGGCAAAATTGTGTGAGCGTAATAAGAGCAGTGAAATGCCCCTTTTTAGCCTACGTGTTTCGATACGCCCACACGCTGTTCATATTTTCTGCACGAGGAAGAACGAAACCATTAAAACGCGAGGAAGGGCATTTTTTTTAGATTTAAAATTAATATTATAAAGTGGTCTGTGAAAAAGTGTGGTTAGTTATTTTCGTAGTAATTACTGGGAGTGGAAAAATTTTATTTAAAATTTAATGATTCATTTCGATTTTCTACGGAATAAACGAAATATCGTAGGTAGCTCCTTCTTCGCATGGAATGCAGAGGGATACTTAAATTCTTTAATGGAGTACTTAAATTCTTGCATTTCTTTGTGCGGCAAACAGAACGTTCTGTTTGGAAAAGTAACAGTAAAACGTAAATAAAGAACAATAGCTTTAATTTGATAGCAAGGCTATCAATAAAAGTATCCAGCAGTGATTAATTAATTACTTAATATTACAAAATATTTTCCTCTCACAATCAGTATGTATATCACTTGCATCCTTTTGTCCATTTTTAGTATAAGATTTTAATATTTTTACAACACTGTTGTGTCATTGAGAGTTTTCCTTTTTTAATTAATCAGGACTTTGTATAATTAAAATATTTTAGATGTGATTATGATTTTATAATTTGCAGTAATACATCAACCTACTTATTCAACAGTTGTTTTTTCATAATAATTTATGCAGTAAATTAGTTTCCTTCTCAGCATTTTACTATCATATTTTTCCCATTATTGAATTTAGCAATCTTTCAATTCATCAGAATCGCATTTATATTTTTGGAGGTCTTAGGCACATAGCTACTAGATTTCATAACAGGAGACCGTTTCAGTTAATGAAAATTTCCATTCCGACAGTAACTGTAAAAATAATAAAAATAATAATAACTAGTAGTAAAACCATCTTCTAGTTTTTGTTTTAATAAATAATATTTAGTTTATGGGAACGTTAGTAACGTTGTTTATGGGAAAATTGATTTAAAAAAATGATCAATTTGATCAAATGATCAAATGATTTAATAAGAATTCCTGAAGAATTACTAAAATTACTGTACAATACAATGTTTATCGTTGGAATTAGAGATTCGACATCTTGAAGTTGAACATCTGAAGAGTTAAAAATGGAAATTGGAACAATTTTTAAGATTTCAGTTTAGAGATTTGAAGACTTCAAATTAGAAATTTAAAGAGTCGAAGTTGAACGTTTAAAAAGTTAAAACAGAAGATTCGCAGATTTTTAGAATTTCACTTTGGACAAGTGGAGATTCCAAGTTCCCAAATCTGAAAAAGTAAAATTCAAGATTCGAGAATATAAAATTGAAGATTTACAAATTTCGAGGTAGAAATTTGAAGATTGAGAGAGATTTTTAGAGTTAAATTTGAAGACTTAGAAATGTGAAATTACAGATACACAAATTTTTAGATTTAACGTTGAAAAATTGAGGATTTAAAATTGAAGATTCAAAGATTTCAAGTTTGATGATTTGAAAATTTAATATTGAAAATTTGAAGGTGTAAAACTTAAGATTTAAATATTTCAAGTTGAGATTTTGATACTTGGATACAAGTAAATGCGTTTCCGCATTTCCTTTTTTCTTTGAAAAATAATAAGATATTTCATGTGGTTCATTAGTACGAACTGTTATCTCTGTGTTTATTTCAAATGAATATTGGCCAGTTCCTGAACTAGTTACGAAATTCCTTGTATTATTCTGTTTATTCCATACTTCGTACACAACATTCGACGTTGCCTCGAATTTCGTAATGGAAATCGAGCAATAGACGTTGCATCTTAATCGATTCAAACGTTCACCAAGAATATTCGAGGATACCCGATATTTGCTAAGGATTTTCGTGCCTCGGAGTTTCACGCTCGCAGCTCCGCAGCCGCGAATTTTCGCCCTTTCTGTAGAAAGCCGATCATTCAATCCGACGCGATACCTCGAAACTTTCGAAATCGGTAAACGTTGAACTCACTAATTGTGAATTATAACGAGAAATGGGACGGATATCTCAATTCCGACGACGCTTCCTGAGAGGCTCGGCTCCCAGCTAAAGATTATAACGCCACGAACCTCGACGATAACCTCCTTTTAAACTGCACGAACAATTATTTAATAGCCTGCTTCGAACACGCCTTTAAGATGACACTGCGCTCGCGTGTAGGCTCATGGAAAATTTAAGGCGACGTTAAAGTGCCGCTTAAAGCTTTTCCAAGGCAATTTATGGAGCGATAAACAGCTGTAAAATAAGTCAGAAATATTGATCCTTTTTCGCAAGAATACTGAATCAATCTGAAAAATTTTGTGTGGAATTATTGCATTCACTCCTATTTTCAAATATTTTCACTTATTTTTAAGGTTACTGAAGTTCGTCCTTAAAGAAACATTGATTCTCGTCAGTTTTACAACTTTCTCTTCTTTGCGACCTTGGATTGCCACAAGGTCATTTCAAAGACACATGCTGAATTGTTTTTTTTTTTGTACTTTCAGAATATACCAACAAAAATATACCATTTCATTTAAAAAGCGTGAAATGACCTTGATGTGACCTTGAACAATTGAAGGTAAACAATTTTTTTTTCCCAGTGTGAAAAGTCTTGACACATTTTTGTCCTATCATCTACCGCTCAACACCCGTGAGACACCCTGTATATAACTCAATTTAAAAAAACGTGGACTTGGATTAGTTATGCTTTCAGGTATAAAATTATAACCTAAAATAATAATATAAAGTATAAATTCACATAAATTCAATAAGAAAAATGATCTTTTATATAGAAAAGTATGAATATAAATATTCATTAACCAGTAAATGTTGTAAATATTCTGTCCACGTAAAGAGGAAAATTCGAAAAAAGTTTCCTTCAATTGCGCTGTTAGGCGTGCAAAATTTTGTTTCCCTTGTACCTCCCGAAAATAGTCGTTTAAAGGGAAAATGTCTGTGGCATTTTGCAGGTGAGTTGTCATGTAGCACGACCTATATCGATCGTAGGTCGAAGCGGACGGTTTAAGGGAGCGCGTCCTGTACGGTCCCCGGAACATAACCTTAATCCGATTTATCTGCCTCCTCAGCGCGATCAGAATGTTAAAACGAATACCCGCGCGCCGTTTTCCTCTACTCACCTCGATCCGATCGACGTTCTTTGCATTCGTAGAAAACTTTAAGGAAATACGAAAGCTGGAAAGACTCCGGAGTCGAGTTCCTTTGGCTGAATTATTTAGCGTCGATGAGAATTTTTACATTCGGACCCAGTGCTCAGGATTGATTTACATTTATCGGTTGTAACAGCTTCTTTTAACGACTCGAAATCTATTTTGTGATCAACTTTTATTCTTAAATTTTGGAGTTTGATTGTTTAAGCAAATATTGTTTGTTGACACTGTTTTTCTATATTAAAGTTTTTTGTTTATACAGTTTTAGTGAACAATTTTTATTGCGGGAGAATTATTAGTATTATTAGTCATAAGATTGAAACTCAGAATAATTCTTTTAGTAATGTAGAAATGTTTTTCTCAAATCGAGATTTTTAGACTATACTGAAAAGAGGCGCGAGGTAGGAAATCCTCATTTTAATTTTTTGGGATTTGTTTCTTTTTTTCAAATTTTTTATTCTCATTATCGTCTGCACTTTTAAATGAGAAAAAAACAAAGTTAAATCTATATCTACTAATCAATAAAAAATCCACGATGAACTTTTAACATCAGAATTATTAATAATATAGATTATTTTACATACACTATAGTTGATATGTATTTTATATATTATTATACATTACTTTAAATTGACGTCAAATTTTAGTAAAGAAAGTTATTAATAAATATTAGATATTTAAGTAAAGAACATTTTTTTATTTTAAAAGAAAAATATCATGTACTATTTTTTGGTGGCTCTAGTGTTAAATAGGAAAGTAAATTAAATTAAGTAAATATGCAAATGTAATTGTTGCTCCATTGTACCAATTTTATTCTTGTTTAAAATATTAAAAACAGATTATATTACACAGGACTTATAGTTATCTAAGTAACAAGATGTTTTGTCAATTTCATATTCATATTACTTTAATAAGAAAGAGATTCTGAAGAAAACAGGACAATTAAGGAATTTGTTTTTCCCAATTTATAAAATTAACAAATTCCTGTCGAAACAAACTGGACACCTACTCTCTTCCTATCGAATTTCGCTAACGAGGAAGCAAAACAACTCCCATTGAGTTCTTGAAGTACCACTAAATATCAGTACCTATCTAGTTCACAGAATTTTTATAGCACTTGTGTAGTATAAAATCAATCGAAGCATTTAGTCTCGATAAAAGTAAAAACAATTGAATTTAAAAGACACTATCTGTAACTTTATTTTAGTGCATCTGGAAGAAGTAACTTGTCCCTACCTTTTTAAATTAAATTAAATCTACTCTCTCTATGCACGTAAAATATTCAGAGGATTAAAATAATACTTTTGATATTTTGTATATTTTGACATATCTTTTACGGTCCGTAGATTTTTTGCGTAGTTAGCGTTATCATAAATGCATAAAATCCACTATCTAGTAATAAGCGAAACAAAATGTACACAAAACTTGCACAGTAGAAAAATGGATATATTGTGAGACAAATATTTTTTGTATAGGTAGATGCATATAGGAGATTGAAAAATATTCAAAGTGGACATTGTTATTGCTTCACCCTGCGTATGAAATGCCTATAGTTGATATATTTAAAAATTCAATTACTTCTTTTCTTTACATCATGATTATGTATAATACCTATTTTATCAGGAAGATCTTTTGCATTATGCGTAATAATATATATTATTTTCGTTATGTTGTTTGCCTATTATTAGACTGCGGATGTTTATGCAAATTGAAATTTTCAAGAACATATAAAAAGAAAAGCAACTTAAACAATAATGTCTTTTACCTTCTAAATATTATAAAGTGTATTTTATTTTCGAAATTTTATGTATTTTTGTATCCATGGCAATTCATATGCCTAAAGAGCAGTCTACTTATTTACTGTTAACTATACCTTGACATATACTTAGACAAACGAAATGGCAATTGAAATTAAGATCAAAACCACTTACGAGAAAATTCAAAGAACAATTTACAAAAATATAAGAAAACAGAGCGTCAAGAATATTACAAGAACAACAAAGAGCATTAACGTCAAGAATAATAAAAACTTTTGCTCGACGTTAGTAAATACGATGAAACGTAGTTAATATTACTCCAACTTCTCTAATTGAAGTAAGTATTTATAATACACTTTTAATTACTTCCGCATAAACATCAAGCAACAAAGCTCGCAATTTTTCGACTAAAATGATTAATGGGATTAAAATTAGCTTAATAGCGGAAGATCCACTGTGTTCCCATTGCCTACGAACAGATAATAACGTTGTTAATGCTGAACGTATGGCTTATTAAATTGTACCTTCTGACTAAACGTTTCTTATGCAACGGTACCTTTGAGTTGAGTGCGCAATGGGAACGTATATCCACGGAATAACATGAACATCCGCAACGCGTAAAAATTGCGAGCGCAACGAAAGCCAAGTTGCATACCTGGAAAATTACTGCGAATGCATTTGGTTTTTATCACGAGATTTTCTTCCCACTTAATAACGTTACGACTCGAAATATACAATAATTGCGGTAAAATTTACCTTGCAGCGCATTATTTACGTTGATGGTAGTAGCAGTGCAGAACTCTTCTCGCTTGAATACTAATGGATTTGGCCCCGTTTACGTATGTACTTGTATACTAATGCTTGCAAATGATTTGAGTAAATTTATGATCCAGATTTTTGTACAAAAAGAATTTAATTTGGATTATCTAAGCAAACTTATTACTTAAAGTTATTGCTAAACAAAGTTCGTTTTACTATACCTGTGGAGCTAACATTCTGTGTCAAATTAATTTTTATAATATAACAACCTATTTGATTAAATAATTAATGCCAGGAAAATGAACGATTAATTTATAATTGTTCTCCCAAAAAAATACAAATTCACTTTTTAAGTAAATACATAAAATGGTATTAATTTTATTCAACTCCATTTAAAACACGCAGATCCTCAAAAAATAAATCATTCTGAACAAATATCTATATCAGTCAGTTTGATTTCTTTGTTAGCTCAAGCATTATAAATATACAATTTATGGATACAGATATTGACTAATAAATTTTGTATGATCGTCATTTCGTTTAAAATTTACTTCTGCAATATTCCAAAACAATTATCGCAATTAAATTGATTCGTTTAGTCAAGGAAGTGGTCAGAAATGTTTGGTCCTTGAAACGAAGCAATATTATTCAATCCATCATTCTACATGCAAACGAATTTCTCTGGTATCGTTAGACTACTGCCACGGAAACACTGTTATAATTGCTTTAATGTGTTAACAGAATCGCTTTCCGATTTTCATGTGATCAAAGATACAAAGAACTCTGGGGAATTAATCAGGCGGCCAGAGCTATGCGTGAGCAAACTCTCAAAGTGCATTCGAATGTTTCCTACGTTACTACGTACTTTGAAGTGAAGCATTCAAATTTCATTAACTTCCTAACTGGTCCAAGTCAGTTAATTCGTAAAGCGGAAACTCCTCTGAATTGTGAGAAACAGTAATATTAATTGCAACATTAGATATTAAAATTTGTATGAAATAATTAATATAGTGTTAAATCATGAGTAAATATTAGTTCGTCCAGATAAAGTGTACCAATGTGTCTTTATTCTGTGGCAATTCGGCACTGCCACCACGGCCATACCGTTTTTCCATCGATTTCCATTTCCGTTTTTTGTTCTGACCACGGTGTATTATAGAGATGTTCCGACAAAGCGCCTCTGTCTGGTTGATTTTTTGCGATGAATAGATGGAAGATCCTCTGGTCGCCGCTAGGGGCGTCATAGTCAGAACTCCGCGTATAGTATGTATGTGTGCATTCTTTCGAGAATCCCGACTTTTTCAGGAATCCCGACAAATTCGAGAATCTCGAAATTTTCGAGATTATAGTATTATCACCCCTAGTATTTATCTGATTAAAATCAGACCATATCGGACCCGAATTCAGCTTCGGGTACCCGAACATTATTTATTATTATTTATTAAACGGGTATTCAGACCCTTTAGTGTACAATACCAATATAGCAAGTATATATGAAATACAAGATACAAGATAAAATAATACAATATAGACTAACAAGATGCAATATACTTAAACATTAAGATATTAATATTTTTGACATTAAGAACTGGTTAATATGCCGCTTGAACAGGCTGTGACAGCCAAACAGGTCTAAAACTTCGCAGTATCCATTAACGTTAATATTAATCCGGTTGATACAATTGATTATAAACTTTCGGGATCCCGACGCGATCCCGAGTAAAATTCCCGACCCGAGCCTGGAATATCGGGTACCCGCATACCCCTACTAATTTAAAACTTTGTTCATATAAACGGTTTTGCACTCGTTCCTATCCAACATTGGCATTCTCAATATCTGTTTCGATAACGAAATTTTTCAAAAAATCAGCCAGCCATAATTTCCGCTCTTCCATCTCCATTATTCTTATCAATCTTCACCCTCTCTTCTTTCATTTTATCTTGTCGTTTCTACTTATTCTTCACCGCAATTCCATTTTCCAATCTCCCCATCGCCGATTCCTTTACAAAACCCCCGCACCAATCAATTGTCACTATCACCGTAACGACGTTCCACCGACCAGGCGAAGAAAATAATCGCGCGGGGTTGTCGAACGCTGCCAAGCCAGCAAGTGGAGCTCGGTTCGAATAGGCGTTAAAAGCCGATCTCGCGCTCTCGACGTAAGAAAGGGGTGCTTGGACCTTGGAAAAGCGCTACTCCCGTTCTCCAAAAAGATACTCGGGAGGAAGACGCTTCCGATGATTACGTCGGCGAGCACGCGAGAAAGAGAGGACGGGGGCCCGTGAGCCGTGAAATTGCCTCTCTGTCAATCAACCGGTACGAGGCCGTGAAGAAAGGGGCCGAAAATAGAAAATGAGAAACTCGAGAGTAATTAATGGCCCGGGGGTCGAGTGTGCTTGTACGTAGGGATGCGTGCGAATTCTTTATTGATAGTAACGCGTGGAACGGAAGGGAAAGCTGCTTCCTGGTTGTCTAAATTGTACCTTGTTGATTGGTTTTTTTCTTAGTCGAGGTTCATTTATCAAATCACTATCAAATAGGAGATTCGGATGTTTTCTGAAGAAATTTACTGCGTTGAATTAGTTGAAATGATACGAATTTCTTATAAATACAATGAAGAAACTATACCTAATGAAACATTGATTATCCGACTTAATTTTCGTAATATAAAATGCTATTAATTAATAGAAAATTGTTAAATTATGGTACAAGTTTCACTCGAAGTTCTACTGTTATTCGTACAGCTAATGCATTGAATAATTAAAATTGGGGATAATTAGTAGTCGAATAATCGAGTTTATTATTACTTTACACACAGTGTTCAGACTTAAAATAGTACATAGTATAACTCGTAAGTAGACTGTGGATGTTTATGCAAATTCATATTTTTATAGACATAAAGCAGCAATTGAATATTAAATAAACGTGTGTTTTACTTTCTCAGTATTTTAATATGCATTATATTTTTATATCTTTTGTATTTTTGTATCTGCGGGGATCTTTTATAGGTTTTTGTAATTTAAAAATTATCATAAATGCATAAATATCCGCGACTACTCATAAGTGTGTTCATGAAGAATGTTCTAAATTTACTTCTTTCTAATTTATTTATTCGTGGGATGAAGTCTTTGGCACAAAGAAAAAAATCTGAAGATGATTGTAATTACACGCTGAAAATTAAGGGAGGTGATCAATAGTTGAACAAGAAGCTAAAAAGAATTCAGATGAAGGAAAAAGTGGAATGCAGTAGATTTCATAATTTATTAGCAATCTGAATATATGTAAGTGAGCCTGTGAATCATTATAAATAGGTTTGAAAATGTTTACATTTGTATTGCGATTTCATCATTAATTTTTTAGTCAAAGATTGTAATACTTTTTAATATTTAAACCATTGCAACTTACATCCCAGAATTCTGTGCTTTCTTAAACTAATTTTGTGTTATTGCATTTGTCATAAAACTTTTTGTCAAGAGTAATACAATTACTGGATGATTAAGTCAACGTCATCATTTTGAAATTATTTCTTATTTAGAGTTTGAACAAGAATGAAATTCACTAATAACCGCAAGGTGGATATGAATAAACAAATCTTTATAAATAAACAAATAAAAAAATGGGGAAAAAATGAAATCGAAAATACATTTAAAATTAAATTACATTCGATGTTAAAACTTTTTATAAATTATTTAAAACAAAAAAATTGTTAAAAAGATACACATCAATATTTGGTTCTGTTATCCTTCATCCTTGTTCAAATATGCCTCGACATTCTTTCAACACTTTTTCTACAATATCCCAAAACAGTTTCAGTCAATAATACTATAAATAAATTGAAACAAACTCGTAAATCACCTACCAATATTATGTCACACAATTGCAAATATACAGCACAGAATGACTAACCGTATCAAATACATATGGATCTCACATGCACTGCTGAAATAAAAAGATTTTGCCATCATACGTCAAAATATGTAATAAAAAAAAAAAAAAAAAGAAAACGCGAAATATATGTATAATTTT
Organism: Perdita meconis; assembly: GCA_030770465.2. Lineage (NCBI taxonomy): Eukaryota > Metazoa > Arthropoda > Insecta > Hymenoptera > Andrenidae > Perdita > Perdita meconis. The sequence continues at coordinate 5,137,238 of JASKOS020000005.1, forward strand.
TACTGTTAGTACCATCTACTGAATTTATTCCGTCAATCGAAGCCCTATTATACATACATATTAATTATAAAATTGTTCGGGATTTTTATATCGAAGGCCGGGCAATTCCTTCAATTGACAAAAGCCGGCACGAAACATTTTGGTTCGACGTTTATTGCGCGCGCGCACGAGTAATAACTTCAATTGATAGTCTGACAGCGGGAAATGATCGATAGTCGTGATGTCACGCGTTGAGGGGTATGAAGTAATCCATGCGTCATGTGATAACTGAATTTCGTGTGACGTTCGAACGCAGATATTCCACGCAGTGAAAACTTAATACACTCGCAATCTGCGAAAGGCTTTCACCACAAATTTCGATATCTACGTTTGCAGGAATTTTTTTCTCTTTTAAAAGCTTTAGACCGCAGTAAATAACTATATATTTTTATTAGACGTATTACGCTATTGAAATCACACAATTATCGAAGACTTTATAACAAGAAAACGATAGTTCCAAATATAGTTTAAGAATTCATAGAAATAATGTTCACAGAGTATTTTTAAATATTACCTTCAAATTATTTTGAAGACTTAATTTCCAAATTTTAACGTAGCATTTAATATTTTAATATTTTTATCTACGATACCATGATTATACTAAAAAACTGTGTGATAAAATATAGAAATATATCAGAAACTATCAGTTCAGAATTTTAAAAAATTATAAAGCTTGGCCGTACTGGAATTCATTATGGAATTTGTACTAAACTTGTTAGTTTTACCTATAAAAAAATTCCAGTAAATTATAAAGCTACCTTCTTTTGACAGCAAAGCTTTCAGTTAATTATAAAGTTTCCCTGATTAAACAGTGAATATAATTTAGGTATAGCAGTGGCGTATCAGCACAGGAAAATCAAAACCTAATGAAAATGTTTAGATAGTACAATTATTATTTTCAAAATAATTCTTTGCTAATTTATCATTTTCACCAACTTGCTTCTCAAGTATCACAAGTTCTCCTTCCCTTTATCCAAAATCTGAAAAGCTTTATATCACGGATCTTATAAAAATCAATTTCCTATTGAAAACACCCAGAAACATTGAATCCGAAAGAAAGGGGCGTTTCAATTGTTGGGTCTGATCGATAAGGAACAGATCGTTTTATCAGGCCGAACCCAGGTCGAAACTTTTCAGACTGGTTCAGAGCCGCCTGTTACCTCGAATCGTGTTAAAAATGCAATTAAAATGCCGGAGTCCGGTTGAGAATAAAACGCCGGGATCGCAGGGGTCGCACGTTCGAAAAAGTTCAAAGCTCGCTACCCAGGACATCGTCGTATGGAAATTCGGGACTCAGAATTCGTTAGAATTCCTGACGCGCTGGCTGCCTGCATTTTCCGACCGAGAATTCTTTCGCCTCGTCGAGGAGAGATTTTTTAGTCAAGTCCCAAGGCAGAGACTATTTCTATGGTAATTGTTGCTTCAATTTGTTGGGTTCTGAAAGAGTTCGTGTGCCGCGTGGTGGAGAAACAAAGCTTTTATGAGAAGAATAAAGTATGGGTTGTTCATTCGTTGTACTGGAAAATTGTAGGATTTTCACAGGGGGACAATATTCTCCTTCTTTTGAAATTCTTTTCACAAAATGTGAAGAGGTGCTTAAAGTTCAATTTTGTGTTAATACTGAACTCACCAAAAGCCAAGGGCAGATTTTTCAATATCTAAAATGTGTTTGTACGATTTATGAAAACATTAATAGATATTTTTCAAGGGATTTTAAGATTGAAAATTGAGTGAATAATGTGTCAGCATTAGATATTTAATTTTTACTGTAATTTTCTTTATTTTCAACGCGTTTCATCCTGGAATGCATCATATTTTTTACCCTTTGGGCACCACTTTTTTGACTTCAAAGTACAAGTTTCGATCGTTGCATTAGGATACTAAGTAGTTTTCGTTTCCTATGGGTTGAAACTCTTCAGGAATCTACATTCTGAAATGCTGCAGCATCTCTAATATAAATTAGATACTAGTCTTTCAAGCAATCACGTACTCTGACTCACATTAGTATTCGGAATCATTGGTATTCAAGAAATGAATCCTATTTGAATACGCAGGTGTGTTTCAACAGCAGAGGTGGACGAATTGGAATTCATTGATAGCAGATTAGATGACAGCAAATATTTAAACTTATCCAAACAAAACTTGAGTGCTTCTAAATTTCATCTACTTTTAATGTTATCATTATTTTATGCTTTTGAATTTTAACAGAACGATTCAAAATGTAAATCAAGAATTTTTCAGTAGTATCTTTCGTGTCCTATTCAAATATTGCGAACTCATATATTACTTGACATTTTCTTTTATAATAACCAAATATACATTTGATAAAAAAAATTATTTGTAATTCAATAAATTGTAATAATAAAGAAAGTGTCATCATAGCAAAAGAAGAATAATTAAAAATGCAGTTAAAGAAGAATAGAACTCCAATTCTCATGATTATTAAAAAAACAATTTTTTAATATTTCTATACAATTACAAAATGTTGTTCATGCATTTAAAAGTACTCCATAACATTTATTCAGGTAATGTTAACGGAGCTTTCTGGGTAATAAATCAGGTGTATTGAAGACAGAATTGAACGCTACTTGGATAGGCAATAAGTGCAGCGACTGATAAAGTTTCTGTCTCGAACTAGCTCAAAGACTCAATGACGTAAATTAAAGCAACAGGCGGACGCTACGTGACCATCCATTTCAATTCATTATAAACTCAGTGGTTATACATAGGGTGTAGTTGGGACACGTGTCCATACAGTTCTTACACCTACTGTGATCTACTTTTACTCTTCGCTCTGTTTTTCTTACCGATCCGCCCAATAATTACCAACGATCCGCCCACAAACTTTCCACCTTCGATTATTTCATACGTACGGCTTCTATACGACCGCATACAGTTGTCTTGCTAGCCGGATTACGCGAGGCAGCTATTTCAAATATCAGACTTGTTGAGGAGAAAGATCCGTCGACAGGATAGGTAGCTCAATTAATTGAAGCAGTCGTCTGGCAAACGAGAGATTCGAACTCGAGTACCAGCTCTATTACTTCATCGATTCTTCCACCCTTCAACCATTTCGGATATTAATATGTCTTTTATGTAGTTTTTATTTATTTTTCTACGGTGGGAAATTATTTATTCTCAGGACTTTAAAATGTGTTAAAGTTTTTAATGCATCATTTGAACAAACAAACAGATGGGATATTTATATTTTAAATCAGATCATACAGATCATAAAGAATTTAAAATATTTTGACATTGTTATAATACAATGATAAATGGATTCCATGGTCTTCAGTTTTTTTTTTTAAATCGAAAGCTTTATTGTATTTTTTTCTAGTAGTTTTAAGCATCAACTTTGAGAAAAGTATAAAAATATTAGAGGTCATATTTGGATTTCTAATTTTTTAAGATTTAAATTTACATAAAAAATATTTCATCCACATTTATAATATCTTGATGAAAATAAGAGTTACTTCATTTTGGATTTTCAAGAAGAACTCACAGTGTTAATGATAAATCGTAGGTCACATAAGTATTCAAACTACAGACTTACAAGGCGACCCTACAGTGTCTTCTCGGATTTTAACGAAATTTTAGTAAATGAATCTAGAGGATGTATGATGATTAGACTGCGGATGTTTGTGCACGATAAATATGCAAAAAACATGACATTTATGTACGAAAAATGTGCAAATAATTTCGAAAAATATGCAAATCTTTCCGATATTAAGTATATATTACATTAAGTGTTAGGTACAATATTAAGTATTAACAGACTTTTCTAAATTACAATATTTTCTTTTTAATCTTTTCCCCACAATAACCGCGGTTATTTTGTAATTGATTTTATATTCCTATTAACTGATCTAATGACGAACCCATTCCTAACAGATTCCTATTTTTTAATCATGATCGGCAAGATGTTTAAACAAGCATTTATAAACAATAAATTTCGCAAGATTTCAGTCTGTTGGAGCACTTCTTGGGCGGTCTCAATGGCAGCAGCATCTGTTTTTTTAAACCTCAGAAATACCTGTTAAATCTACAGTTTTACTTATGTTTTTCCTTTTATCCAAGCAATTTTCAACTTCCGTGTTTAATTGTTATCCAATTTTCTTAATTTTCTACGTGTAAACGCAGATGTCTTTAACGTAAATTTAAATAAATAAATCTAATGAATCAATTCATCAATCAATAATTCATGAATCAATTTCCGACTTACTATGTATTAAAAAAATTTTCCACAAAAATATGGAAGAAGAAATATTCAAAATGAAACTCCTTATGCATACCTTGATAAAATTTTCAGTAACTATCACGTAACAGTCAAAGGACTAGAAGCGAGATTAATTAAAAAATTCATTTTACAAATTTCCATCGCGTAACAGATTCATATTGCAGAATTTGTTTATCCGTTCGATGAAAGTTTTACTACTGGTAAATATCATATCATGCTGGTAGAGTGTGTTAATATTTGAAGGAAGTACATGACGTGGAACATGGAAAGCAAATTAGTTTCCACCGAAACTTTGGCTACTCTATCAATTTACATAATATTCACAAGCTTGTCAACAGTCTTCCAGACACTTTTCTTCAATTCGCTTGGAACGTTTCAAGTTCCATTTAATCCATAACAAATATTTCTCAAATATTCGCGACCGGGAATTTCCCAGAATTCAGTGCAAAGTACATAAAATGGGTTGCGTATGTCTGCCGGGAATTCGCACAGTTTCGTCCAGTAGTATTTGTGTCACATAAACATCCCCGTGCTTGTGTACACCGTGTCGTAGCTATCCTCATCGAAATCCGTTGTATTTGAGAAAAAGGCAAACATTTTGCGCAAACACATCGTATGATCCGCGATATTGAATGCGTTCGAGGAACTGACGCTTTTATATGAATAAAAAAAACACGCCACTTTTTAGTACGGTCGAACGATTTTTATTATCACGGTAAATGAACACTTTTATTCGTTGAATAGTACTGTTGCAGCGGTAGCTTCAAATTTAACAGCATGCGCACTTAGTTTATAAATATCATGACACATGCGCGATATTTTTAACGATTTACTTCGCGAACTTCCGAGCGAAGCATGGGCATTCTTCGCCTCAAAGGTTTTAGGTTTTCGTCAAAAACGTTTCGAAGTATTTCTAGGAATCACTGATACAGAAATATTTTCACGTTCACCTCACAATAGATCCTGACAGCTGTGTATCGAGGGGTTCGCTTGAAAGGAAGGCTTTACACGGATCACCGAGAATCTTCGTACAAACGAACGTTATCAGGACACTGATAGCTCGTTTCTTGCAAGAACGATGGTGCTTCTGGGATATCCGAGCATCTCTTGTGCTATCCTCCGATCGTGAAATTGGAAAGCGATACACGTGCACGGAGTCTCCTGTGATATATGGATAATTACCAGGAGGTAATTTAGACCTCGATGATTTGAAGCTAATTGAAGTATTAAAGAAGTAACAGACTTCTCGTAAACGATGGCGTGAAGGAAAAGAAGCTGGATTCTACGTAAATAATAAATGGAAAAGCGTTGGAAAATTATAGGAAAGCTGATTTGTACTGTGCTTTATTCTCGAGAATGTTGAATTCCGATTTTTGTATGTTGAAGCAGAAATTTAGGTATTTGTGGAGAAGCTGGGGCTTATCGTAAATTAAGCTTACCTCTGGGCATCTCATAAACGCTTGTATCCAGGACCGCATTTACCATAAGGCGCATTAGGCGTAAGCTGGGACCTCATTTTTCATGGGGTTATATTTTGAAGCTTTGTTCCACCGGGACAAAATAAAGAATAGTGTATTTATAGTTTAAATTCTTATTATTAAGCACTCAAATTATAAATTATATAAACAGTTGAAAATTGCTTCTTCAGTTGAATTAGTATATTTTGGAAAAAAGTTTCTTTTTGGTATTTCGATGGATTAAAGTCTACTTTTTCAAACGTGAATTATGAAAGAAACAACTTGCATAGAAATAAAACTTGCAACCCGCCACTATTATGCATTCAATAAAGTATAATGGGTTCAATTAATTATGATGATTAGACTGCGAATTTTTTTCGGAAATTCATTTTTTCATAGTAGCTGAAAAAGCAGTGAAATTGTAATAACCATATCTCTTGTCTTCTAAATATTATAAAAGATAAAGAAGGTTTCATATTTTATATATTTTTAAATTTTACAACTTTTATTTTCAATACACGTATAAGAAATATCTTTAAGTTTCAATAACTCAAATAGACGTGGACCTTTGAAGCCTCATAATGATGCGCCTAGGGCCTCCAAGGTATAAATGCATATAAGCTCTGCTTATCACTGCGCTTCAGTCTATTCCTATTAGGTTGAAACTCGCATTACAATTTCAACAATTTTTACCCTACAATTTCACCTTATCTCCTGGCGTAATAACATATCCAATTGCGCTTGTTCTATGCCAGTAAACACTTGAATCTTTTTCTCAAAGAAATTCGAATCTACTGAGTCTAATTATAATAAATAAAGCTTGTTTAGTCATTAGAACGGTGCCTCCCAGTTCATAATTATATAAAGCATTTTAAAAAAAAGTAATTAACAGTACAATGTACCTCGCTTTTATAAATACGATAAAGGATTGCGCCACATTATTCATACCTTTATAAAGCTTTATTACTTAGAAGTGAAATAAGGAGGTACGAGAAATACTTCTTTCGTCGTTTTTCATTACCTTTCGCACCGCGAGCCCTCATTTTAAATTAGCCCACATTTTATTTCTCTCGACTCTTTAGTCGCAAACGCTTCCATCTTGCGCGCAAGATGTTCATCGCTTTCAAGGAAATGACTAAAGCGACGCCACCTTGCTACTGTAAACGCACATTAAATAAATCATGCTATATGACGGAGTAATATTTGCAGAACAGATATTAAGGTCGTACAGGATATATCAAGCACACTAGCTGGAGGTTGTTGGATTCGCGATAGCGTGTTCGTGTATTTTGTTTCTGCATCGTTCCGACTAGGCTCTGGTATTTCCCCTGGTTTCTTTATTTGCCAACGATATTCCAGATGTCATATCTTCCCGCAATAAAAGCGTATTACCGCGGCAAAGTGCTAAATGAAGTTAGCAATAGTTACTGGGTCATGTTGCGATACGTCTGTCGAATTTTCCAACCCAATTTTTTTTATAGAGGATACAGGAGAGGATGCATAAAACAACCCCAAAAAGTTACCAGGAGCACCTCTCCCCCGTTTCTCGGAGATAAATGGTTAAAAATGTGGAAATTTCTGCTGATAAATGGAACTTCCTTTTAGCCCCGCAACAGAAACTTATTCTTATTCTGTGCTTAATATCTTCTTTATCACTAAAACACTTTTTTGTGTGTCACTGCTTTCGTGGGAAATTCTAAATTTTTTTAATAATTGGAATTTAAATATTTAAAGATATTTTAAAGCATTTTGAATCATTCACTTCTCAAAAACAAGAAGCAAGTGTTGTTTACAATTTTCTGTGATTGTAAATAATATTCCTTAGGAAATATATTAGGTAACTTGAAAAAATTCTATTCTTAGTTCGTGTCGTTATCTATGAACTATAAAATTAGTTACGGAAAATCAGTTATCTATGAAAGTTAAAATTAGTGACGTACCAAAATAAATAGGAACGTGTATTAAGTTTCGTATTATCGACTTTGTAACTCGAATTTAATATTTTGTGAAGTATTTGACACGTGTATTATAATAATCAGCCTCGAGGAAAACTTGATTTAAATATTTAATTACAAAGATTTCTATGAGTAACAGTAAACCTGAATCGTAGGTCTGGGTACCTGAATACCTGATAACTGAATAATAATTAATTTGAATAATTTCATTGCTGTTATAATAAGTAACAGTATGCTTCGTATTATCGATTTTGTAGCTCGAATTTAATATTTTGTAAAATGTTTGTTATATGTAATAATTAGCTGCGAGGAAAATTTAATTGAAATATTTAATGAGGAAGAATTCTAATTAATATACAATAATAATTGATATTAATAATTATTTAATTGGAGTCACAAAGATTATATTAAATTTTTTTAAATTGTAAAAAAGATATTTGCTTTTGCACAATAAAAGTTATGAGAACTGAGAAACAATATAATAAGGAATCTGGAACGACATAAATTTATAGAAAAAATATAATACTGAGGATTTCACAGTTAACTTATATATGGAATAGATGTGAACGAATCTGTATGACAATAATACAATAATTCTATTTAAAGAAATGATAGTCCACCAATGGGGATACATAAGCAATGATGTTGCTCAATCATGATGGTCTTTACATTCTAGTAGCGAGGCAACGAATACTTAAGTTTTAAATGCTTCGAGTGCATGGTATATAAAGTGGCTGCAAGAGGCAGGAATAAAGGTGGTCGTCGATGTAAAGTGTAAAGAAACGAACAGCGCCCTCGTAAGAGCTTCCCTTTTCTCTCAATTTCACTCCCTCGCATTTCGCTGCTCGTATCTTTTCTCCCTCTCCTCGCGGTTTCCCTTGGAGCATCGCCCTCCCTGCGAAGTATTACCCTTTTAAAGTTTCTTTCGTTCCTTCGAGTTCTCGGCTTATCCGCAACCAGCTTTTCTTCCTTTGGCAGTACGAACTCTTCTATTTCATCCTTTTCCACGATTACAGTGTCTCTTTATATTTATATCTCCCCTCTAAGCAGCGTCTTCATACAGAAATAATTTCTTTTTTTTTTCGAGATAATCCAATATTGCGGATGTAAGGAAGACAATAAAATTTTGAACATACAATTGTGAAGAAGATCACATTATTATGATATTTCAAAAGACGAAGTCTTTTACAGATAATAAAATTTAAATACACCTCTTATGTTCATTGAAAATAAAAGTTTACGTTTCTACCGTAACTACAGAAATAGTAGTAAGTCTTTTCAAACATTCGTTTCGGAAAACTTTAATTGATTTTTAGCTTTCGTTTTAGCAAACAACGTTGAAAATTTGATTAGGAAAACGTTAAAAACGTTGTTTATGGGACAAATGGTTTTAGAAAATGGACAAATTTTACAAATGAGTGAATACGATTTGGTTGTTGTGTATTTGTACAATTTTTGTTTTTGTAATTGGAGATTCAAACCTTAAAGTTTAATATTTAAAGAATTAAAAATGAAAAGTTAAAGAGTTTTTAAGGTGTCAGTTTAGAGATGTACATATTTAAAGTTAGAGATTTGAAGACTTAAAATAAAAAGTTTATAGATTTGAAGTTAAAGATTTGCAGAATTCAAATTTCAAGTTGAAGATTTCGTTCTACGTTACGGATGAAAAAATGTACAGAGTTAACGTTAAAAACTCGAGGGTTAAAAATTGGAGACTCAAAAATTTGATGCTGAAGATTTCAGAAGTTAATTTTGATGATTCGAAGATATAAAACTGAAAATCTTAAGATTTCAAATTAGAGCTTAGAAGATTTCATATTATAAATTTGAAGACTTCAAGTACCTAGCAGATTTAGAGATTTTTAGAGTTAGAATTAAAGATTTGGAGATTTCAAGTTGAAGCACTACAAAACTAAACGAACGACTAAACAAAAGATTAAATAAATGAGGTTTCGGAATTAAATTTTGAAGATTTAATGGTTTCGAGATGGAGATCTGAACAAAAAGAAATTGGAGATTCGAAAATGTAAAATTAAAAATTAAAAGCTTTAAAATTGGAAATTTTTAAAGTTTAAGTTAAAGACTAAGAAGTTTGAAGAGAAAATTTGAAAAGTTAAAATTGAAAATTTCAAGATATCAGATTATAAATTAAACATTTGCAGATTTAGTTGAGATTAAGTCGATAAAAAATAGTGCTTGGAGAGATTTTGCAGGCCTTATGAAAATAAAATTTCCAGGGCTTAAGCGAGCACTACTGTAATATTGACCGAAGTTGAAAAGATAAAAGTGTGTATGAAATACCTATTTGTTTTTTTACAGATTTTGTTATTTTAATATTAAGGTTAAAAAATTACAAAATTTGAAAAAATTTAATGAAGATTAAAAAAATATTTGATAATAGTCGCATACAAAAAAATATCTGGGTAATTATTTAATATTTGAAATTTTGAATTTTGTTTCGATTTTTTGGTTGGTTGGTGACACTAGGTCTGAATATTGCAATATTGATAAAATATTTAAATTCAAGAACCCCAAAAACACAAGTATACCGATTTTCATGGAAATGAAATGACGTTACGAGTTTTGGCCAGATTTTTGAGAAAAGGTACCACTATGCATCAACGCAATAGGATTTATCGCACAGTCCTCTTCGCTCCAAACGATCTCAAAAAATGTCGAACGCAGCACGTACCTCGCACAGAGAAAGGAATTATCCCATTCCTCTTTAACAAAAACCATCCACCATGCGTATAGATTACAATGCTTTCCCTTCGGTCCCGATCGAGCGACTTTCCTCGAACGACGAAGCGGTTCCCGCCACACATATCTATTACAATACCTCCGCGATCACATTACAACGCTCCAATCGTTCGTTCAATCCTCGCCTCCGAATAAAGCCAATTTTTCTCGGTCGCCGGTGCACCGACGCGGTCCCGTTCGCTCATAGAGACGCCGATAAAGAGCGTCCGCGGAGCAAGTCTCGCTCGATTCCGCAGCAGGGAAAACGTAAAATGCGACAAACTGCGACGCTGTTGCCTTCTAAAATCGATAAAGAAGCGTGTAGAACGGTTGCAGGCCGATTTGCGCTCTCTTCGTCGGGTTTGCCGTTCTCGACCGCGCCATTGAATTCAGCCGGGGCTTTGGTGGGCGAGGAGGGTGGGAAATTGAAACGACGCCACCCAGGAAATCCTTTGGACGCGCACGTTGTGCGACGCGTGGCAGCTCGTTCGCGAAGAAAACCGCCAACCGATATGGCACCCTCGGTTCGAGGGGTTGCGTGCGTACCGGGTCGGTCGTTTGTGTGCGTACGCGAACGCGCGATTAAACCCGACACGACTGATTTCAAGTCTCCGGACGGGACGATCGATTGCGATTGGTTATAATTAGCTGGGTTTCGGGGGCAATTGGTATTGGGCTAAACGATTCTCCTCGTCGAACGGACAGAGGGATGCAGAGGAATTAATTAGCTGCGTCCATCGTCTACTGTTCAGACGGTTTCGTTATTCGTTCGAATTTGAAACGGCCTTCATTCGCTCGCGAAGCTCCCTGTTTGTTTCGCGAGATTGGGGATTCAGCGGATGGGATGGGAATCGGAATTACGGTGGTTGATTGGTGTTCGCCAGAGTTTGAAAGTATTTAAGTTTGGAGTCGGCGCTGTTTTGACGCTTTTGTAGGGGAAATGTATGTCTTAATTTATTTATGCTGAAGGTAGATACATTTCGAGCAAGTTTAATATGAACATCGATTATGTGATTTAAGCTGCGGTTATGGTGGATGCGTATTCGTATTCGTATTCGGACGAACTGTTTTTTTTTTCTAAACGATGAAGCAGTTTAAATATATTCATTCTAAAGCAGTTCTTCCGAATACGCATTCAGTATAGCCGCAGACTTAATATTTGAAATATTGTATACTTATAATTAGATTGCGGATGTTTATGTTTTTATAGCGATTTTAAATCCGCTAAAATGTATAATGATAAGCATAGATGCAAAAACGCATAAAATATCGAAAAAATACATTTGATGATATTTAGAAGATGATAGACACTTTTATTTAAGTTAGTTTTCTTTTTCCATGTTTGCTTATAATTGATAGAAAATTATTAAATGTGTCTCTTAATCGACATCTGAATCAAGTTCCATTTCTTAGCATTAAGAAAATTATACTTTTATGTAATGTTTCACAAAAATTAAGAAGAGAATATAACTTTGATCTAAGGAAACAAAGTAGAAGAATAACAGTTAAGATAATGTAGTAGAGAAGTAATTAAACTAATTAATAATAAACAAAATTCTCTATTCTATATAATTTTATAGTCACTTTTCTTACTATGCATAACGTACTCTTATTTTCTGTTAACATAAAAGTAAGTATACTCATCGTTTTGCCTTACAGCCACAGATATATCTAACGCACACAATTCCATTCCAATATTTCTTCTCCTATCTACAAAAGAAAATTACAAACGATGTTCATTTTTCCGCTGTCCAAACCAGAACGCCCTAATGAAATACAACACGGACGGCAATTCTTCTTTTTGGAACGTAAAAATTGAACTTGATCACGCAGTCCGCCACATCCTCCGAATAAAAAACCGTCGCGCCGATACCGCAGCAGCATATCGACAAGTTCAATCGCCGGACGGAGAACTCGGACCGACAATCGAGGTCGTGGAAATGCGAAAACGCGAGCCCGTGACAATGAATTCCTTCTCTTCAATTTCGAGACTTCCTTCGAACGCGACAGTGCCAATTTACGCGGGGTCACCGCGCCGAAACCGGGAACAGAAAATGCAATAAAAGTGACTGGCCGATAGTCGATTTCGACGATCACGTTTGGGTCTCGTCGTCGCGGCGATCCAGAGAAATCGATGCTCTATGTAACAGTGTACGTGCGCTCAGGAAATAGTGCCACTGCGTGGTTCGTGTCACGCACGCAGGGGTCGAGATACTAGATAAATTCGAAGCTCGAGAGCCTTTCACACGCTCACCCCTCTATTTATGCATACGAACGTTCGTTCCGTGTCGTGATTTACCGAAGGTGACTCACCCCCGCCGATAATCTTCCGCGGGGAACCCGGCTATCGAGGCTGTCTGATTTTCTGAATTACTTCGCACGAACCCCACTTTCTCGTACGTCGGATCTATCGTCGAGTTTAACCATTCGTGTCTTATGGGTGGAAAGGAATTATTTAAAACATGGCGTTTTGAATAATTATTTTGGTTGGAAAGGAATTATTCAAAACACGGTGTTTTGAATAATTGTGTGTTTGAGGAAAAACTGTAATTTCAGAATTGATCTGATATTTATCTTACAATTAGTATTTCGATACTTTTTTTAGCAGTGAAACACTAGAGTTTATGTTGATATTTCAATTAGCAACAAGTTTTTACAAACACAGTAGAACCTCGATTGTCCGATTAACTATTTGTAACATAAAAATGCTAATAGTAACTACATTATTATTAAATCATAGGCCAAGTTTTAGTCGAAGTCCTATTTCATTTTTGAACCTAGTAAATTAAATGATTGAAATCCCGGAAAAGTGAAAATTGAAGACAATTATGATTTAGTTAATCGAGGTTCTACTGTATAATAATATTGTATTTAGTTATTATGATTGAACATTGACAATGTTTCTGATGATCAGAGACGGGCCGTTAACTTTGGGGCTCTGGATTAAAACTGTTTGGAGGCCTATCCAATTAACCCAAATTAACCAAACTTTGAGTTAGTTGTGGCAGCTTATTCGTCATTTTGTCGAACAATTATATTTTCACCCTTTCTAAATAAGACAAATTATAGTCTTATTGTAAATTAATATTTACATTTACGCATAAAAGTCAGATGCGCAACAATTCACGGCAGTCAGAACTCCCTAAATCCTAAATCATGATTTCCATCAAACCTCGCATTTCGTATCTAGATCAAACCCAGTGAAATCAGATAACATCACACGAAACTTCCTGGCAAAGAGACTCCGCTCACAGGCCAAACGATGGGGTTTGACCTTATCGGAGGACGCCATTTGCATTAATTTCTCTCGATACTCGGACAGCCATTAAGGTTTCCATACAGTTTTTATCGCTACTTCTTAAGACAGAAACCAAAAAACACGATAAAAACAAAGCTAAACTCGAAACGAAGACAGTTCCTCTTAATGAATTGAAAATTACGAACGTGCAAAAAACTTTATTATTTCACACAAAAGTTTTTAAAGACGCTTTCTGTGATTTAGAGAGTTGTAGTTAATTATTGCTCCTTGCAATATCCTGTTACGTAAAAAATTTTCTTAACGCTGGGAAGCACAGAAACGAAGAAAGTCGTATTTGACAAGCGGCAAAAAGACGAAAAGAAGCATTCCGCGATGTACGTGATACCTGGAAGCCAAATAATGAAATAAAGTCAAGTAGAAAATCCTGTTAAAAATACCATGCTCTCCACGTTTCCCTCGCGAACCTTCCTTCGAGGAAGGTCGTCACGGGAGGAATGACGTTTTCTTTTCCCCTTTACCTTAGCGAGAAAGAAACCCACCGTGCATCGGTTAAAAATAAAGAACGATTTCTAACGATGACTCGGGCGAATATTCGAAACACCCTTGTACTTCTCGTGCCTCGATTCGCGTTGGCTCCACGAGTTGGTACGAGCTCGAATAATTGAGCACTCGTATCTGTCTTAGGCTCGTCCTACACAGAAGTTAGGCCCTCGCACCTCATTACTCGAGTGTATCTAAGCGTAATGAAGTTTGTCGACAGTTCTCCTTTCCCCGGTGGTAAACAAGTAAACAAGTACGTGGGTGATGGAGGGGAAAAAGAACAATGAAGGTTTGAACACGGGACCTCTAAGCGGTAAACACATAAATATTATAGATAAAGTTGAAGTGATGTGAAATTTATTCGGCGTGGTAGAAACTGGTGAAGAGCGATGGGAGGAAATGACAAAAGTTATATCAAAAGTTTTACTATCTGGTAGGGACGTAAAATAAAATTATTGGTCTTGGACAAAAATGTAACTACTATCAGGATATTCGCTTATCAAGCAATTGCAAGAAAGACATCAATTCTACGTATATTAGGAGTTAGTCAAGCATATACGGGGTGTCCGAAGCAAAGTGTAAGAGCCGAGAAGAGGGGATTGCTGATGTGATTCTAAACAACTTTTTCCTTACAGAAAATGTTCGTTGCGACTTGGTTAACGAGTTATTAACGAAAAACACCGACCAATCGGGAAGCGAGTACAGTGGATTAATGATGACGCGGACGATGGCGGGCCAATACTACTCACCGCTGGAGCTCGCGCTGAAATTCATCCACTGTATTGGTGCGTCTATTGGTCGGTGTTTTTCGTTAATAACTCGTTAAGAAAGCCGCAACGAACATTTTCGCTAAGGAAAAAGTTGTTTAGAATCATCCCAGGAATCACCCCTTTTCGGCTCATACACCTTGTTTGGGACACCCTGTAGAATAAAACTCAGCTTTTACAGATTTTTGCCAGGACTTAAGCGAGCAGGGAAGTGAAACTCGCACCTCCGATTTCTCGCTTGACTGGTTTCTATGGGTTTGAACTTTTGGACGCTCGAGGCCGAGAGCTCGATTCCCGAAACAATGGGTCATAAAAGACTATAGCACTAGCCATTTAAAAGTGCTCGTGACTGATTTCCACCTTTTTTCACCGTTTTTTATGAGAGTGAAGCTAATCCATTCCTCATGTTCTCCTCATTAAAAAATACCGAACACGGCGTCAGTCGGCATATCGTTTTACACTAATCCACTACTGAAAATCGTAGTACATATTCATCAATGAACGTAAAATCGCCGGGAACGAAGAGTCACATTTATCGTAGAGGTCCTAAATTCTTTATATTTTGGCTAGAGCGCCGAATGTAGAAAGAGACAACACTTAAAAGAAAAAGAGGAACTGCGGTTTGAGTGAACGCGGCAAAGACAGAAGTCGACGTATCGCATTAAATTAATCGGTGACCGACAGTCGTTTGTGTTTTGCCGAAAATGCCGAACGTAGAAAGAGACGGAACGTAACAGAGAGCAGGATTATGGTTTGAGGATATGCGGCAAAGATAAAAGTCGGCGTATCGTATTACACTAATCAGTGACCGAGTATTGTACCTCATTAATCGCTTCTCTGGTTCCTAAAGGGATGCTGCTAGTAGCGGAGATAGAATTTTCACATTTATCGTAGAGGATTTTTTCATATTTATCGAGAAAATATTGTATTTTAAGTTACTGATATAGGTATTTAACGCTATTCTAGCGTTGTTATACATTGCAATAAAAAAAAGTTCGAAAAATTTTTTTTATTATTGTCAAGGCCACCTTCATTTTTTTAAATGGCACTTCAAGGTCATCCAAAGGTCATGGTATACTAGGTCATTAAATTCGTCTTGATACGGGCTATAATTCTATTAAGCCAAAAAGACAAAGTGCCATTTAAAAAAATGAAGGTGGCCTTGACAATAAAAAAAGATTGTTTTCGAAATTTTTTTATGGCAATGTATAACCAATCGAAAACTGATCAACTTTTGTTCAAAATATTGTTTTGTCAGATTATCGCAAGTACTTGAAAAATCGTGAAAAGTGTTACGTGGGACACTCCGTATATGTGAAAAAAATGTCTAAATACTATTTTTTGATAGTGAAAACTGAAGGTGAAAATTGAAGAGGACCTTTTCACCTTTAACAAAAAACAGGTTGAA
This sequence comes from Perdita meconis, assembly GCA_030770465.2. Taxonomy (NCBI): domain Eukaryota; kingdom Metazoa; phylum Arthropoda; class Insecta; order Hymenoptera; family Andrenidae; genus Perdita; species Perdita meconis. The sequence goes on from JASKOS020000005.1 coordinate 5,153,639, forward strand.
TACGTAAATACTTCAGCAGTACTAAATGATTTCTGTTAAAGCCTATATAAATATACTGAAACCATTATTTATAATGAACCATTGTTCATATTCGATGACCAAGGACCGTATCTCCATGTAAGATTGCAATAACGGGCATATCTGCACTGACTATACATAGAATAATTCAGCTGCTGCGCGTATTGGAAAAAGCGGCAGGTGAGATTCGCTGGTTAATTGATTGGACGGAAGTTGGATTAAACTGGAATTATCCGCTACGTGAGAGTTGAAAATTTCGAGTGCTTTAAATTACATACGCCCTATTTCAATCGGCTCTCGAAATTAGTTATTTGCCAGGGAAACGTTGTTTCGGATCAAATGAGTGCTAAGTATTTTATTCATGCCGACGCGAATTGTCGGCGCGTTACGATGGATGGAGCGAAATTTAATAGCCACACAGTATCGCGTCTCGCGATATTAATTACAGTCGCGCGAGTAGGAAAAAGTTCAGACAGTTATTACGTCAGTTGAATGTCATTCTTGGGTGACAGTAATATACACGAGTCTCGCTTAGATTACCTTAAACGTTGACGGATATTCATGGTCCACGCTGAGCTTTGTAAACCCTGGCCCTAGAATTCCGTCTCGACGGATACGCTACGATCTGCTTTGAAATAATGACTTCGCTCGAGCGGAACAAGGAGAATTGCACCGACTTTGGTCGGACAGTAGCGGCTACACACGACGGAGGATCGCAGAAACGCTTGAACTGGCCAACTGCGTTATGCTAGGTTGCATATCGATTGACACAGTAGATTCGCTGGACGTCACTATGTAGAACAGTGCACATGTAAGGTAGAATTTGAGTAAGCGAAGCTAGGATCCCATGTCGAGCGGAATACGTACTGATAAACGCGGTCGGATACCATTCCGATGCAATCTCGTTGGTTTTAGTGACATCTAATTTGACTTCATAGAATTTCGTTGGGCTAACTAATGGGATAGAATTTCGATGGACGTCCCGAATCTTACCAACATGGTGGGAGGGACTCCGGATTTGATAGAACCCCCGCTGAGCATTATTGGACTCAAGCTGATTCTGTATTTCTCTTTGTCAGCTGCGCCATAACACGTTTGGCCCAGTCCTACTAATTGTGAGCTCAGCTAAGCGAGCATTCTCTCATTATGATGGCTTGGGACTATGGATCAGACTACACTAGATTTGCCAAAACCTGCGTGGTATCTCTCAGATTTAATTGCAGATTTTACTAAACTTTGTACTTTCGCGGATGAAGATTTGTGAGATTTACCAAAATGTGATTAATATTTCTTTGATGTTCTCGTGAATTTTTGATGTGTGAGAATTGAGCTTTGAAAGCTTTTAAAGAATAGCAGAGTTATACGTTGTTTTGAATAGAATTTCGAATACAAATTACGAACAAACTGACGTTAGTCGAGTAATAACGAATAAAACTTTATTGTAATAAATCATGAAATAAAACAAATGCTAAATAGTCGATTGTACGTACTAGGATTTCTAAAGTGTAAGCGGAACACATACATATTAAACACGTACATACGTATTTATATACTAACAACAGTATTTATTCGTAGCGAAACTCTCTTGAATAATGAATAAAAAAGAACAAGAAGGAGCACTCAACGGAAAAAGTGAAGCCAGAAACGAACAGACTATGACGTCATCAGCTTTGGCGTGAAATTCAAACACCGAATTTAGAAACGTATAATTCTACTTTAAGTTAACTTGTGAAAAAATTAATCTCAATTGGTTATTCAACAAATTTTACCGACATTTTATTACATACTATTTATATAATATTGAAACGCCGGCGGGTGCGCTCCTTCAGTTTAATAACTTAATCATATTTTTTTTTTTTTTTTTGTATGAAAAATTCAATTTTTCAAGGTCATATGAAAGTCATCTTATGTTTTTCAAATGGAATACTGTATTTTTGTTTGAGTATTCTGAAAATACAGAAAAAAAACAAGTTCAGCATATGTCTTTGAAATGACCTTGACGCTATCCAAGGTCGTAAAGACAAAAAGTTTTAAAACTGACGAGAATCAGTGTCCCTATTGCCTTACCCTGAGTCTTTTACATTTGATGTTCAAAATTGAACGGCTGATTGCAAGAGCAATTGTTTCTTTGGGTATAGTGGCACATGTATTAATTATTTTTATTTTCATGTTTTTTTTTGTATATTTTTGTATATTACATAAAAAGTAATCTAATGGTTTTAAATCTGGTGATCTGGCCGGCCAATTTATTGGTCCACCACGTTCAATTCATCGATTTGGAAACACATCATTTAGATGTTTTCTTCCTGTCAATGCCAAATGCGGTGGAGTACTGTCCTATTAGAACCACCCATTCTGACGTTGATCTAAACTAATTTCTATAAAAGCGGTAGCTCGTTTTGAAGAAACGTATTGTACATGCCGGAATTTCAAACACCATTGAAAAAATATGGACCAGTAATTTGGTTGTTTCAAATCCCGCACCAGACATTAAGACTACCAACCTTTTGGTGATCAACAGTTCTTATCCAATGCGGGTTATTTTAGGATCAGTAATGCATATCATGGTAGCTTTCATTGTTTACAAGCCAGGACTTATCTTCCGATCAACCGTTCCTGTCAGAACAGGTTACAGTAGTGCTTTAAAGTAATAAGGACACTTATTCTTGTTAGTTTTAAGCCTTTTTGTCTTTAGGACCTTGGATTGCGTCAAGGTCATTTCAAAAACATATGTTAAACGTGTTTTTTCTGTATTTTCAGAATACCCAAACAAAAATTTAGCATTCCATTTGAAAAACATAAGATGTACAATTTTTCTTCCATAGTGACATTACACATAAAAAATGGTGCTAAAAGTCTCACTATATTTTTGATCTACCATGTACCGTTCAGTGGTTAGACCAAACGGTACTTATCGTGGGACACCCTGTATTGTTATCTTCTAGACAACTCAATCATAATGAGAACCGCAAAATTGTTAAAAAAATTCGATTATCCGGTAACTCATTAATTTGGATAACTGAGAATCCACAGTGTCGCCGTCGCCCGAGGTTCGTGTTTAATTTATCGAACATTCTATCCGGAAGGTTGAATTTAGGAGCAGAAGAGATATCAATCTATCGCCTCGCCACAATTTAATTATCGATGCAGTTTCCACTCGGATCTAACATCCCCAACGGTACCATATATTAACATACAACCCATGTTACGTCAAATATTACAAATAACTGGAGCGCAAAATACCGAAATAGCAAATATCACGTGCGGTGATCGAACAATAGCTCCTCCTATACTAAATACGGTGCTGAATTTCTTTCAAATGCTCCACTTTGCGAGCGTGCTCGAAGCAACACGTGCTCGCGGAGGCGCAGCATCGTGCTTCGTGTTGAGGGACCGGCTATTGTATAACCGTTTCGCAGTCGTGTATCACGAATGGAACAACTTCTGGGTCGTGTCACCGATAGGCGTGTCGCTGATGCAAAGTGTTCGTGCGGAACGTAATTTTCCAGCAGTGTGTCGCTCGATACTCGTTAATGATACTTTGATCGCACCTGCCTTATTATTGTCCTGTATTAGCTTATTAACACCGTGTCGCGTACACGCCGAAAGCACTTTCCGTCAAATGATTGTCGGGGATGAAAGGAACTTCGTGGAAGCGAAGGGAAAGGAATTCTCTCGAGTGGTCTTTGTCAGTGTCTTGTTTCGAAGTCGTGGAAAGCGCATCCTGCGACGCTCTTGCGAACGACGTCACTTCTTCCCAATAAGACGACGATGTTAATTAATTTTAGCAATGTTTATTTCCTCATTAGAGCAGCAATAAATGTCAAAACTTAAGCCTTAAGCCGGGGTCCCACTAGAGAAAAGCGCGGCGCGCACGACCTTGACAATCACCTGAAAAAGTCGATTTTTACGAGCAGACTCATCCCGAAGTACCAAGCGCGCCTTGACAGAGTACTTTAAGTACTTCAGGACGAATCTGCTCGTGAAAATCGACTTTTTCAGCTGGTTTTCAGGACCGTGCGCGCCGCACTTTTCTCTAGTGGGACCCCGGCTTTAGAGTAGTGCACAATTCATCATATGAACAGCATCTAGCAAGCCCAGCATTGAATATCCTCGATCTCTATTCCGCCCAACTCCTCTCTGAATAAAGAATTGTAATTACGACTTAAATAAACTCTTCTTTACCCTCTAAATAGAGAATTGTAATTACGTCTCCGCAAACCGAGAAAACAAATTCGTGTAAATTAACAGAACTTCTGGTGGTCGAGTGAATTCAGTTCTCTCTAACGAGATTGTTTATTGCCCTATTTCCTTCTATAATCTCCGTCATCAATCCCACTGATATCATATGCATCACTTTTGCGCACAAATAACGCAAGGTTGGCTAAACACTATTTACCAATTCTTTCCACCCCCGGACAAAATTAACTTCGCGAAAGAAACGTTCCCGTCAACGTTATGTCGGTTCGCGCGTGAAATTTTCAGCTGCTTTTTAGCTTCCTGCCCGCGGAAAATATGAGTCCATTCAGCTGAGCACGCCGCGTTTCGTGAATGAAAAGCGTTTGGTAAAAACAGGTCTCCTCTGTATTTCTCGTCAGCGATGTTCAAGCACTCTAAGGACAGAGTGAAACGACTCGTTTGAATAGCCACCCTCGTATGTACGTGTGTCGCGCTGACGCCACCGATGCAACGAGATCTCCGTGCTAAATGTAATTTCCTGCCTGAATAAAGCCAATCATTAATGATGCGTTGAATACCCCGAGCCGCGACCGACGCGTTCACGCTTGAATTTTTCAGCTTTTCTATATTCTTGCTTGTTTCATTGTTCTTGCGTAGACAAGCGATATTCTGTCAGCATTGTTAGATTCATGTGTGTAATTTAAGAGCTGAATGTGGAGATTTTGAACATCAAATGTAAAAGACACAAGGTAAGGTAATAGGGACACTGATTTCCGTTAGATTTAAAGCTTTTTATCTTCACGACCTTGGATTGCGTCAAGGTCATTTCAAAGACATATGCTGAACTTGCTTTTTTCTGTATTTTCAGAATACCCAAAACAAAAATACAGCATTCCATTTGAAAAAACGTAAGATGACCTTCATATGACCTTGAAAGATTCAAGGTGAACTTTTCTTTTTCCCATAGTGACATTCTACATAAAAAATGGTGCTAAAAGTCTGAAACAAAAATCCAACATTCTATTTGAAAAACATAAGATGTGACACTTATTGTGGGACACCTTGTATATAGTATGGCTCAAGTTTTTCCAGACAACCGCTGTCAGCGTATTCTATGTACAAAAAAGAGAAAAAAAATGTTATTTAGGACTTTATTATGGAATTATAACTAACTGGAAAATCACTTAATTTTTCTGTTCAAAGTGCCAATCGTTATTTCGAACTCTTATTTTTTATCCCCGATTTAGACGAATATAGTATACGATACTATTATAAAAAATCTATATCTACTAATTGTACCCGCTTCTCTATTTCATTCATTTTTCCATTATGAAAGAAACAAGCAACATTAAGACTATTATCGCGTACTGTTGCATTAATCCTCATCTTCCCTCTTCGAGTTTGCACTATGTTTGCAACCTGCAGGGGTACTATAGATGGCAAGAAATCTAAAAGCACATTTACGTTATCCGACCTATATTTTCGATATTGGACTCCATGTCGAGAACAGTGTATTTCCCGAGCACGAACAACCTGATCATAACCCGTTTCAAGGAAAAATTTCGTTCCCTTACTGCCACTAAAAACATCTATATTTTCCTGAAATGTTCCAAGAGTCACGAAACAGTATGTACATAGTACATATCGATTCTTGGCTGTATAAATCGCACAGATCGACCTTTATTTATGTGTGCTGCGTTTTGTATACTTTTTCACTACCTTCTCATTAACATTCAACTTTCTCGTGACTCGATCGACGGTGACCAAAATCATAATAATCATGTTTAGTGACACGTTATTTGATCGTAAACCATTTAAGAATAGCAAGCTTTAGGAATCTCAGCACGCAGATTAGTCTGTGTGTCGTAAAGATAACGAGGCACCTGATCGCGTTCCTATGGAGGAACCAGAAACTAATGGAATTGACTTCCTTTCACAAACTGGAAAGAATGGGGGACTGGTTATAAAGTACGTATGAACGACCAATTTAAACGGTATTTGCAGTTAAAAGTTTGCTATGTAAGAAATATCGACTATCACAAAATTGCTAAACGTGTCGCGGAGATTCGTTCCGAATGCGGGTTCGTTTCTTCGATAATCTAAGGTTATACAAACAGCAGAAAAATATTTTGCTTTTTGAATTTAATTATAGGTTTGTAATTAATTGAAATAGTAGGAGAAAGTTGCCGAAATTTTACTACTAAAATATTTTATGTTATGCAATATTTCATACTGTGCACTAATTTTTTGATAAGTTATTATTTAATATTTTAATTTATCGTTTAAAATTCCTACTGCAAAGACAATCTTTTCTTAAAAATAGAAGTATTTGTTCTGAGTGCTTTTTTAATCCTCTGAGTGTTGGTCAATTATCTTCGATATACAATGCTAAAAATGGATAATCTCAAACACAATGTTCCAAACGCAATTTTATCATTGATCGTCATTATATTTCGTTGTATAGAATCCTTTTTTTAAATTTCTGTTAACTTTGATCTTACACTTTGTTCATTTGTAATATTTGTATGCATCTCTATTCATACCACAAGGTAGCTTCTGAGATATTCCACTGATACACCAGTTTTCAGAAGAAATTTTTCAGCAATTCTTACAGGGAAATAAAAGTTTAATACGAAAAGACAATTTCCATCGAGTTTCTACGCAGTTATTTCCTTGCAATTTCACCTTAAATTCGAACAGTTACTAGAATAAATTTGATAAGTTTTAATACATTGTGTTCTTTTGTCTCCTATACGAGTGGGAGTATTCTGAACTCTCAAAATCATTTATTTTCGAAACGTCTTGTGGAAAGGTTAATAAGCAGTGCTGTCGACCTTTATATCGATAACGTATAGTGTAGATTTGGTTACATCTACTATACAATCGAAAGTAGAGCCTTTACTCTTTCTTTAATCTTCTTAATTGTGACACATGCTACTTTCGCTATTAGATAATCTCTCTTGAATACCGAATATCGTGCAGTTTCTTGGAGTTTCAGTAACACTTGGAGTTCAAAGAACATTTTTCACATCGCACGCGAGGAAATCATAAATCAGACTCGTGATCCTGTATTCTCGACGGGATTTATTGGCACGAGCAGAATCTGTTATGCAATAACTGAAACCGCGTAATATTTACATAAATTTCGATTCACGTAACTTGGAATATTCTCACGTTTTCTGGAAAGCCTCTTTGCTGGAATAAAGCTTCCACTATTATTGACTTCACTGCTTTAGAAATGTCATTCCGCAGCTTCTGTGTAACGGGGGAATAAAGGTTCACAGCTTCTATGCAGTAAATAATATGCATCTGGAATTATATTATTTTTAAACAAAATTAAATTCTTCTTCCTTAGTTAATATATATAACAAATATTTTCTTTACTTGATATGTGCATTTAAATTCCGTTTAAATTTATTCCTGCTCTAGAAGATGATGGAAAAATATTTTTCGAAGTAACTTTCCGTCTGGTCGTTTTCTTGAATTGATTTGTTGGTCGATCAATAAAAGTGTCGAAAAATATTTATCTTTCGTTCTTCAAGAGAGCACTGTATTTTTATTTGCAACGATGTTCGTTTACTTTACAGTGCCTCTAAAGGGAATACATATACCAAACACCTCGTACTTCCTTCCAAGAATTCGAGTTCCTCTTTGGGATTTTAGGATTACATCGAATTTCCCGTTTTATACTTGCACACTTTGGTGAAAGTGCACGTTTTTGAGGCTTTCCATGTTTTTCCGACTCTCTCTCTGATTTTTGCTTCGTGCAAGTAGGTTACGTGTAATCGTTTCAGATAAAACAGTTTTGAGACCACAACTATTTTCGCATTCAACCTTAGATTACTAAACTTAAATTCGTATTACTCTGTCCCTAATTAGTCTACTTATAGACAAATAAGAACGACTAAAAACACGTCCAAAATGTATATATCTCTTACTTATTACGAGAATAATATAAAAATTAAGAGACGTATCATTTAAAAAATATAAAATTATATAACGAATATATTATTAGAGGAATTTAGTGATCCAGGGTAAAGCAAATATATGTTGGGAAATTACTAACAAGGTAAACTAGAGAATTAAAAAATTCTGAAAATGGTAAAACTTTGTGTGCGAGTGAATTAGTTCATTACTAGTGCAAAACTATATTTTGTTGGTATTATAGTGCGATTTTGGTGAGAGAAATCATCTCTTTAAGAAAATGTGGTGCTTTCTTTTTTGAATACTCCATACATATATACATATATTCTAATTTTTATAAATAAATAGATTTCGGTTATTCGTTCAATTTCAAAAGTCTTGTAGTAACTTCTAATATTAAGCATTATGAAATATAATAAATATACGTAGATTTTAATAAATAATTGTAATGATTCATATATTTTAATATACAGATAAATTTGTACCATATTGTTTAAGTAAATGGAAGATATAAATATCAACAATTCACATAAATTGTGATTGAAATTTGAATAAACAAATATTGTTTTACATTCATGCAAATAGTAATTATAATATCACTTTATGAAACCGCTTAATTAAAACGAACTGCTTAAACACATTTGATATTCGATAACAAACATTTTTTTATTAATAAAAGAAACGAGACAAATACAATGTTTATAGATATGGAAAGAGATAGTCTTTATTCTTATTCGACTAACTTTTTATTCGAATAAAAAATCATTCGTTATTCTTAAATAATTTCATTTTATTCGTTATTTTTATTCGAAGATTATTCGAATAAAAATTTATTCGAACTTTTATTCGGATGATTTATTTGAATAACGCCCAACTCTACTAGTGGGAACTTACGGCGCGGTCCGACTCTTTCTGATTCTCCCACCCCTCTGCTCTGAAGAGCGGAACTGAGGTCGCGTTGAGGCAAATATTGCCTCGTACCGGCAATATTTTGGCCGTTCCTGCTCTAACCTACTAAATTAAGGGCCATACAATTTTCGTGAACTTTAATCTGTTGATTTTAATTTTACAACAGAAAGGTATGAATTTAATGTCGAAGGATTAAAACGAATTCCTTAAACTCCGAAAGAAATTTGTTCGCTCAAAAGACGAAAGAACTTCCATTTCAAAAAATTTATTTTCAGAAATTGATTTTGTTCCCAGAGTAATTTTATCGCGTCCACATCAATCGTAATCTCCAAGCACAGAATGACAGCCACTATTTATTTATGCATACGCTGCACGAACGTCTCTTTAATTCTCGCTCGCGCGCCGTGTCGTGAACGGAGTGCAAACCTTCCTCAAAATTCCAAGTTGCGTTCACAGCATCTGAGAAGCGAATGTTAATTAACAAGTTTCGAAGCGATTGTGACTGGAGACAGTTATCTCGCTTCGAAAGTTATCTTGCACGAAGTTCCCGTGTAAAATTCACCGTCTTAGGCCGATGCGCGAGGCGTGAAAATGCGCGCATGTCGCCAGCACGCTAATTAAATCTGCGATTGACTTCGACTTAATTACAACTGATGCTTTGAAACTTCTCTCATCGAATGCACTATATTTTTGCGGCGTAGGATAAACTTGCCTAATTCGTACCTGTGTCTAAATCTTCTCCTGGTGTTTCTTCTAAATCTACTACATTCGTGTTGAAAATCAACGACGAAAAAATTTTTGTAAAATTATTACGTTGTTAAGAATATAGATAATGCATCTTTCATATGGTGCTAAGGAATAGGAAATCTAATTATTAACACTAAACTGTTTCCCAAAAATAAAACATTTGTTGAAGGAAATAAAATACTACAATGGGTCAAAAAAAAACCCGAAGACCGTAGGAGGATTAAACTGAAGCAATTCAGCTCCGAGCTGTAGAAAATGTAAATAACAGTTAGCCATATGATAATAATAAACCGAATCACCATCCGTCCACTCCATGAAAAAATATAAAAGAAGTAAGTTTTCCAGGTACTTTTTACTAAAATTTTTACATACTTCTTAAGAACTGTGTGCAATTGCTATTTGTGAGAATTAGTGAAACGAATTTCTGTGTGAAATTATGTGGATTCTTACATTTCTTTCTGGTTTTTACACCAATGGTCAGTATTTTGCATTTTAATGCAGTACATCTTCAATATTAAAAATAAATTGCTTTTATTAATAGAAGTTAATTATTTTTTCTTGTTTGAATTTACTAAACTGTTTACTCGGTTAACAAAGAATTGTTTATTATTAATTTTCTTTCATTGTCCCTGATTTTTTTTCATAGAATATCTAATTTTTATTCTTGATGTACGACTTAAAGGAAGTTTGCTGCATTCTGTTTTTGTGCGAATCGAACGACTGCATTTGTATAATTTTCGTTAAATCTCGCAAATTTAATGCATTTGCAAAAAAATTAACTTAAAACACATTCACGCGCTGTGCACGTAATATCAGCCACGCTTGTTATGTCGGTCATTTCAATGATACTTTATAAAATGACATTTTCAAATTAACTGCTGCACCCACAGAGAAAAATAGGTGTGCGCAGAAATTCGTTTACGCGACAGGTTGCAATTTTCATTAAACCGTCAAAGACACTTTGGATTTGGAATATCGAAATTGTAGGCTACATTTTGATATATTTCAAGCGCATGGTTTAGTTGAAATGAATAATGTCGTTGATTGTTTTATATTCTCGCTTAACCGCTTTATTCATATCAGTTATTTAGTACATTTTAACAGACAGGCTAAGCAAGTTTTAATGGGAAATCGTACAAAGCTGTATCCTGGTATTGTAAACTTTACTTACAACTTCAACTTCGTAATTAATTGATGCACGTAGGTGATTGAAATATTTTCCACTGCGTTTCGCTGCTTTACAGACCATCGATTTAATATCGCATTTTCCTGAAATTGCAACGCGACCATTATGCTGGGCTTAAGTAATCACTGCGTTTTGCAATATCTCTGAAAAAGCGCAGAATTCATAATGCTTTCAAATGATGGGATTAATAGTCAAGAAAATTTCCAATGTAACTCCTAACTTTTGTTATTAGAAATTAAATAGGTTGAGAAATTCAGGTTGAGATTCAGTTGTTTAATTTATATCCTTTTGCGTACGTTATTAAGAAGTTCTTAACATACGTATATAAAAATGTTGAATGTAGTATGCTGTTACAAACTGAACGTGCTGTGCAATGTGAAGGTGTATAAAAGAAATTGGGATAGCAACGAGATAACAAGTTTAGAATGGACTGAATGGTGTCGGACTTCGAATAAAAGAGAATTAATTTTCTTAATAATAGAGAATACTTATTTCTGTGTTACACGTATTTATTCGTAATAAAAAGTAATTGATATTAAATTATATACATAAATTTTAATGTTTAACAGGTGAATTCAATAGGATCTTAATTAATCGGCTTAATTATACATAATATAAAATTCTAATAATTAGCAGACCATTATAAAATTTTATTATAATTTAAGTGTTACTTAAAGCTTTCTTGCAAGTATCCTTCTTGTTATTACATGAAATAATTACATTCAATAATGGAAATTCTGGATAACGAAACTCGAAAGTAGTTGCAAATTGATCAGTGGAGCATTTATTATACATGAAATACTCATAATAATTAAATTATAGAAATGTACGCATTTATAACAAGTGTAAGTATACTTATAAAACTATCCTGCATAGCAGAACAAACACCCCACCAAAACCCTCCATGGATTATTAAAATACCACAAACAAATGTACTTGAATTATATGACGAAAGAAATTTAACTGAGGATAGTATGAACGCGAAATACATATATATGTATTATAACACAAAAAACAACGGAATGTTATTCTACATATGTAATCAATGACCATACCTTCGGCTATTAAATATGCAGTTTCAGAAGCATTTAATGAATTCACAGGAGATACATATGCTATTTTGATATCAATAGATCAAGCAGTTAGAAATAATTATACGACCACCATAATATTTGGAAATTCGTTAAACGCACTAAAAGCTCTCACAAACAAACATCTAACCAGTTTCTAAAATAAATTCAAAATCTAATCCATGAAAACTGAACCTCTTCATCCCCTCATTTTTTTCTTCCCCATTATTGAAACTCATTATACACTAATGTTTATCCACTCAAAAATCGCTTCCAACGAATCCTCAGATTGCATCTCCCTTTCGAAACCCTCGTCCCACGTTTCCACGTTTAATAGAAAGTCTTTTGGACTTCGCAATTTATACAGCTCAAGGAGCACCGGCTGTTAAACACCGGAAATTGAGTGAGGGCCAATGGAAGGAAAAATATAAGTCTCGAATACACTCTGAGCGTTAAGCTATCATAAGCGGCGTGCCGAGGAGCAAAGGAAGCAGAGAAACTTGGCACGCCTAATGAAATCGACTGGCGCAATACCGAAAGAAAAAGCTACGCCCTCTCGACTCGTTTCATCCCCGTTCGCGGGTTGTTCCACGGCTGCAGGAATCTTGGGCTGTCGCGCCTCAGACGCGTCCCTTTGAAATTGTTTCGCAAACATCACGACCGTCGCTCGCGCCGCGCCTTCGCCCCTGGGATACGTACGCGACATTTTCGCCAGAAGAAATTCTTGAAGAGAGGTGGGATGAACCTGGCCACCTGTCGTGCCTTCGGCTTCGACTGTCGATCAATTCTCCCGCGACGTGGGGAGGAAGATTGGAGGGAGGTCACGCTATTTCATGGAATTTTCGATAAAGTTTCTCGTGTTTGGGAAATCAACGACGGTCTCATTTCTCCAAATTGAAGGATCGTTTGCGCTCTTTTGGAAGTGACGGAAGATGGAGAATCTGGGCGATTTTGGGGGAATGGAAGAGGTAGTTTATTTTTACGATGGCAATATTGTATGAGTGACTTTATTTCCCATGATGTGATTCAAGATGTGAATATTATGTATCGGTGAACGTGAGTATAATAAATATTTCTGTGACTTCTTTTTCTATTATTAACTTGATGAAATTCTCAATTGAGAGTTATATAGCATTCATGAGTTTTACATATGTAAGTTTATATGAGTTTTAGAGAAAGTAAAGTACATATCCTTTGATGTAAATCATAAATGTTTAGATTTGGAAATTAGATTTTTGGAAGTAGGAAGTAAGTTAGTAAGTTCGCACAGCAAGGAATTCCATTTCAAAATTTAAAGGTTTGAAGTTCTACACTTTAAGAGTTAAACTTGAAAATATGGAGATATTCAAGATTTCATTTCAGAGAGTTGAAGATTTCAAGTTGGATAGTTGCTGAATTTTAGCATTTGAATCACAGATACGAAGGTTTAAAGAATTCAAGGTAGAGACTGGAGAGTTCGAAACAGAAAATTTAAAGAGTAAAAATTGAACATTTAAAGATTTGAAATAGAAAATTTGAAAACTAAATTAAAAATTTGAAGACCTTAAGTTGGAGCATAAAGATATAAAGTTGAAATTACAGATTTGAAGTTGAAAATTTAAAAGTTGAAGCTAGATATTGTTAGGTATAAAATGGAAAATAGGAAGTTTCAAGTCAAAGATTTGAAAATTTCAGATTGAAGATTTGAAATGTTGAAGGTAGAAACTAGAAAAGTTGAAGATAAAGACTTGAAATCGGTGAAATAATATATACAATGCAATGTCTATCATACTATAATTTATATTGCGAAGATGATCCATCAAAATCGATTTTTCCAAAAATGAAGTCTCAGACAAAAAAAGCATTACACAAAACTGTTTTCTTATTTTTCGCGTCGAATCACTATTTTTTGCAGTAAATTCAATTGTAGTGCATGAATATAAACAATTATTGAAAAACTTTATCGTATAATACCGTTTCTTAAATATTAAAATAAATATTGAAAAATGTAAATTTTCATACTATAAGTATTGAAATAGCTTATAAAACATTATGGTTTAAGCTAGCATAGTAATTTTTTGTAAGAATGTGGTACCTCCTTTAATAATTCGATATCTCAATTGTTCAATAATGATTTAAATACTTTGAGGTATCAGAAATTAATTTTTTTTTTCATAATTGACATTGTGTTATAGTATTCATGACTTTGATATTTAACTTTAGCAATCTTCTTTAGTCAATAAGCAATCAAACCAGTAATTTTAGAATATACATATGTATTTCGTATATCAGTTTTTGACATTGTTAAATCCTGTTTAATTCTTTTATTCGGTTCTTTGGGATTTTTATTATTCTACAATATCTAGGATTATTCTTGAAAAAGATTTTCCTGAAGTTCTTCTTACTATTGATCTACTGTTACATTGAAATTATTCTCCGAATTCTTAAGAACTGCTGTAATAAATGTGTGGAAATATTTTAATACTTCGAGAAGACAAGTGTTACAAAGTTTCCTCCTTATTAGTAGAGTTTATGTAGGTCAGATTTTCAAATGAGCGCCTCAAGCGTTTAGCAATAATTCAAATAAAATCCACTTTATATGAATTTGAATTAAAGTTATACTCCACATCAAATTTTATTTTCCATATTAATTTGTGATTCGATTTTTTCTTTTCTTAACATTGTCGTCATATTATTATTAGCACAATGTTTGCCAAAATGAAGCAAAGGCGTGCCTTTAATGCTACATAGCAGAAAATTCAACGGAATCGATAAATCGATCAGTTCTTTAAGTGGAAAGACTTCTCAAATAAATGAAACGAACGTACAAATATAATGGAACAAGCGCAAGAGCTAAGGTTGGAAATTTTAAGAAGATTTCGTTTTATCTTGCTGCAAAAACTCATTTATTTGCGAAGAATCGAGAAGCTTTACTCATAACAGTGTTCTACTTCTTAGTTCTGATGTCACGATCAATTTTCGCTCGATTTAATGACGGAAAGCAGACCTCGCTTCGCCGGTTGGTTCTAATTTCGTTAATGAAGAACGAGTTATAAGAGAGACCGTTGTTTGGTTAAATAATTGAATTTTGAAGAGAGAAAGAACCGTTAATTAGTGGCATCTGGTTCGAACGGAAGAAGACTTCGACCTGGACAATTTGACATCCTCGGTCGAAATCGAATGAAGAAAACCATTGAGAAAATATATTACGAATATTTTAAAGTCCATCCAAGAACGAGAATGAACACAATCAGTAGTCATGAAAAATGATCTGAAGCTCTTCAAAATTGTATAAATATTTCAAGGAATATATTGTAATTTCAGCAGTAATTTCTCTGTGTTCAAGAAAATATGATCGAATTTGTTCAAGGGAACATTGTACAAAAATGTCAAACTACAAGTTCAACATTTTTTTATATTCTACCAGTCTTTAAATACAAGAAAAAAAATTGTTTTCCTATTTATTATATATATTGATTTAAACATTTGGCAGAGAAGTTAGCGTATTCAGAATTTTACGTATTGTTGGCGGTTGTGATTTTAGCCGTCTGAATAAACTGAAACAAAAAAGTAAACGATATTTTCAATTTACATGGGTATAGATAGGGTAAAGTATACAGTTGTTGACCCCCCTATACAATGATTGACCCTTTCAAGAAAAGTAAAAAATATAGTATAATCTTTTTTTTACATAATAAAAAAAATATATATATTTCAATGATCCAAATATTCTTGTTTCGAATACAATTAATATTTTACTATATCAGAAAAGGATTATACTATATTTTTTACTTTTCTTGAAAGGGTCAATCATTGTATAGGGGGGTCAACAACTGTATACGTTACCCTATCTGGTGAACCACGAATAAAAATTTTTGGGCAAACATTTTCAAAAGTACGATTGATCAAAATTAAAAATACCAATCATAGTCAATCGATATAAAGAAATGGAAAAATATTTAAAAAGTTAACGTGTTTGTAGTTATCGAGATAGCCACTAATGTGTAGAATAACATTAAATTTTTAGATCAATTGGTCAAGCAGTTTTCTTTATCGCGACCGCCATTCGAAAAGAAGTCATTTTTAGAAAAACGCATTTAAAGTTATAAATAGGAGAGAGTGGGGGAATTACAAACGCATAAGGAAAAAACTGAATAAAACAAAATATGTATTAGAAAGCTAATAACATCTTTATTGCTTATATTCAAAGGTAAAAATTAAAAAAAATCTGTTAAGAATTCACAGAAATATGGAATTTTGTCCTCTAAGCTCAGAAGTTACTTGGAACCACTGTGGGCCAACCGAGAGATGCGCGGATAGTCGAAAAAGTTGAGTTGTCGCTTACGCTACAAATACCTAGAATATCTAAAATACATCGAATTCAACTTCAAAATTTTAGAAGGACTTTTGAGACGGTGTATTCTCTCGAATTAAGTAAAAAAGATCGATTTTTTTGAGACCGAATGGGTAGAATGCCCCTTAATGCAAGCTCATTGAAGCTAAGGAGAACGAATTGTTCCGAAAAGAAAATTAATGATGCATGCGGATATACGTATGCTGGAAACGGATGACTCACCCAATTTGCATTACACAATCCACTGAACAGTAGTGGACATCGGCTTTGGACGAAGGATTTATATGCAGAATTAGGCGAAATAGGATTACACGAGGATTAATTGTTCAAACACCACCTTCGTTGGGCGTATTCAAAATTAAAAGTCCAATTTCTGTTTGTGGGCAATCTAATGAGATTAGCTAATCCGCGATATTTGGACGACGCAAAATTTGTTTGCGGTGCTTGAATATTTATTTATCTAGTCAGAAGTTATAACCACGTATTAAGTGACATTTTTATATCGAATTAGACTCAAACGGAAAATATATTTATGTTTAATGTACCCTATATTAGGTTTGAATACTAAAAAAGTCAAGATTTTTAATTCAGATGAAAAAAAGAAACCGTACAAACATCGACATTTTGAGAAAGTGTTTCTAATATCATTTACTTGAATAATTTTTATTAATTTATACATTTAACTGTTCTTATGGAATAAGCTTTATTAGTATTGTATTTAAAAAGTATAAAAATTAATGCAGAATAGTAATTTTATTTTTTTAACGATTTTATTTACAGCATTTTGATCAAAAGACTGGAAAAGGTGTTTCACAAGAATCTAAAAAACTGTGTGATTAATAGAATATGGTCATAAAATACGATTTAGGTAGAATTTTATTCGAATGCAGAATAATGTACAAAGTACAAACGGTAACAAATAAATTTCCCAATCAAGTAATAATTGATCTAAACAAATATTAAAGTGAATAAAAATTCTAATATTATTTTTAATACTATTTAAGTGACATTTATTTATAATATATATTAGATGAACGAACATGTTTAATATATTCAGCGAACGATTTTTTTCATATCTGAATAACTTTTTGCAATCGGTATTCGAATATCTGCAATGCAACCAAAATGAAATCCATCTCTGGCAGAAAATGATATTCAGAATACCAGTAGTTAAACATAACCATGCACATTAATTTCGACCTCGGAAAATTGTTTCCAGAGATGCCATTTGCGAAACGACGTACCAATACATTCGGTACTGAACGAAACATTACAGACACAAAATGAACAAAGCAGAACCAATAAATGCAACAAAATGACAAATTATATTACACCCCCTTGGTTTCGCTGCAATATAATGGTAGAAGGGAGCGTAGAATTGGATTCGAGAGGAAAGCCTTCAATCTACTTCCCACGATATCGTTCCTTCTCGTCTTTGTTTAGCGTTCCTTGTTGTGTGATAAATTTGTAAAACTCTCGGTAGTGCAGCATACGAGCTCTCGAGGCAATTATTGCCCCAGGATATCGCAAGGAGAAAGGAATAATGGCAGTCGGAAGGGATGGGCGTTAAAATGTTACTTTCATCGATGGCCATCCGAAACTCTCGGAAGCAATTATTCCAGAGGAATGTTATTATCCTTACACGACCTCTGAAGTTGTTCAAATTATTCTGCACCTTTCTTGCGTTTTATTCCGCGCACGATCACTTTCTTCGCTCGCTAAATCCTTTCCTAATCTCCGTTTCGTAATCCAAATCCAGATACTAACAGGACTTAATGGTACATGACAGTCTTCGGGAAAAGTTTTAATGAAGTTGACTCTGCTCAAGCTCGACACGGAATTCAAGTATTTCGCAGTCGATGATAAACAAATTTCGTCTTTGAAATCGGTCTCGAGCGTCACTCATTTCAAGTTTCTTCGTCTCCGTGGAATGTTCTTCTTATACCCGTTAATGAAAACCGAATTAATAGGTTTTTTCGCTCTCCGTCGCCATATTTTGCGGGTTCCTATGAAACTCGTTAAACTTTGTTCCATCATTGCTGACAGGTGTTTGTTTTAAGATGAAATTACGTTTGAAGAGCAGTTTGAGCGAATTGTGTTTTTCATATTGGTAAATTTGAAGCTTTCAAGCTGTAGATTGGATGATGTTTAGGGTTACAATTAAAGGTTTGGAGATTTCAAGGCGAAGATATGAAAATATTAAGTTGGAGATTTCAATCTTTCAATTTGCAGACTTAAAGATTTTCACAATTAAATTTAACAGATTTGAGGGGTTTCGACTTGGAGATTTGGAAAAATTGAAGTTAGGAATTCAAAAATATGAAACTGAAGATTTAAGTGCTTGAAGTTGGAAATTTTAAGAGGTAAAGTTAAAGATTTAAAAGTTCAAACATAAAATTTGACATGTTAAAACTGAAGATTGGAAGATTTCAGGTTGTAGACTATAAAATTCATGTTGTAGACTTACAGATTGTTATAGTTTAAACAATAGATTTGAGAGCTTAATGTTGGAGATTTGAAATGTTGAAGAGACAGAATCGAAAAGTAAAGTTACAATAAAAATCAGCGATTCATACAATAAACTCTACCAAGTTCACAAGTGAAAAATACAAAGATAAAAAATATTATAATAAGGTATGTAGTATGTACATCGTGCCACTATACAGAAACGATGAAACTAAAGTGTCACAGGAAGTAACAATAACTTCCCTAAAGGAATAACTACCTCAGATACAAAGAAAGAAGAACACAAACGAAAAAGAATGCTTATAGTTCCGCTACAATTTCAGTACAATCGCACTCATGGGATTCAACGTAGCAGTTAATGTCTTAACAAGTCATCAGAGACTGAAAAATAAGGTAAAAGCTCAGTGTTCCATAAATCTCTATTGGTGAAACGAACGATGGCCAACGAGAGTCCATTTATCAGACTCGCAGGGCACTAGGGAAACCAATATCACCAGGAAGTCGCAACAGTGTCATCGATCCCGAAGCAGTATCGATTAAGCTGTTAATTAATCGCGACGGCGGAGTGTCGCCGACGTTGCAACGTGCGACGAGGAGAGATCGTTTCGAGCCTGTGGATTTCGGCTCGGCAAAGTTGCGAAATTGTTGCGCTGGTCTTGCGGCCGGTTCGCAAACAAAACTGTCAACACAGCTGGGGCGAATTTAGGGACGCCGCGTCGGCGGACCCTGAAGGAAGATTGCTTGTCGAAGAGCTGCGACGAGGGTGGGAGGTCCGCGGTGAGCGAAGAATGTAGGCTTGGCAAACACTGAATGCTAATTACGGTGGTTACGCTGGAAATCGTGGGCCAACTACCTTCGGGGTCGGCGTAGAATATCACCCTATCGATCGATGGAAAAATTTTAGGTAGAAACGTCTAACACTTATGGCAGTCCGTTTATTGAATCGTGTTTAAACCTTTGAGTATGATGTATGATTGTTTTACTGTGTATGAGAATTTTATGTTTACCGCGTGAAGAAGTTAGTTTTAAGAATTTTAATATAATCACCGTTAACAGCTTAACACTAAAGTGACTCGTCTTTTCGACTTTTACATTTTTACCGCGGCACTGCCTAGAATAGTTCTAATTAATAAAAAAAATTGGTGTGCCCCTGGGCCCTTGAAGGTTAAAATAATTATTTCAATACGCATGAAGTCGACTTTTTTAAAATATTTGCCTGAATAAGAACCTTCCAGAAAGTATAAAGAAATTGTTAATTAAAATGGACTATATCTGAAATTAAGATCGTTATCAGGATCTGATGGAAATTCCAGGGAATATAACGCGACAGGTAACATGATAAGATTACTTAATATATTCAAATAGCCGCGCGGTAGAGGACTGCGGTTTCGCAATAATTGCAAGAATTATTGATCCCAACGTGGACACACGTAGAGCTGCCCTTAACAGTTATATTCTCGGACGAATCGCGTTGTGGCGGTTTCTCGATCGTACTGTCGACGTTGTAAACTCATTTCTTATCGGAACGCAAGCGAAATGGAGCCTGTAAAGGAGACCGGGGCTGGTAAGCTAATTTATTAGTACATGATTTTTAATAAATTATGTGAGTGAAATATTTTTATAACGGTTATTTAGCAAGGCGTATATTTGCCGATCTGATGAAATTATTAAAGTTAACCTAATGCAATAGCAATTGAAGGATTTTAATATTTTTGAGAAGCCTTCCATGACGAGCTCCATAGTTGGGGTTGGTAGATTTAGGCTATGGGGAAGGTTGATTATAAATACAAGAAGTTAAAGAAATGCTATTAACAACGTATTTATTGTCATTTTTGCAGTTTGTTAGATGTCAAATTAAAAGATAAAACATGGATTTATTCAAATATTAGATAAATTCTGATTTAAACGTGTAATAAATTCTCATTTACACGTTAGAAAAACCATGGTTACTCTTAAGTGATCAGGAATAAGGTCCTTGATGGTACATAAATAACTCTCAAGCAATCTATAATGAGGGTGTGCGAAAATTTGATGTGCTAAAAGTTTCTTGTTTGTACAATCGATTTTTGCGCGGTAACGCATGCGTCGATGAAAAGTTATTAACAATTAGTTAACTTACTCCTACCAGCATCGAATCCCAGTTTACTCTACTATCCACGTTGCAGACTCATTTTTCATTGAAACGCATTGGAGCCTGTATTTAACCTAGAAAAGAAAACATTCATTTTTTTAGGTTCCTCCGACGATATTGGAAAAACGTGAAAGCAGATAAAACTCGCGTTTATTCTGTGTCTTTTCGGTCTGCGTAAAATTCCGCCGGTCTTCGTTTAACAAAGATACAAAAACAGAATCTGGGTCAATATGATTTTCGAGTGACATTTGGAAGCAGCTTGCGTCAAATCTTATCGGAAGCTGCCAATTGAATGATTTCGAGAAACCGGGGCATGAAATCTGCGAGCGAAACGCGTACTTTTCGTACAAAACGTTTTGTCCGCTCCTGTGATTAAAATCGATCAGTAATCCGTTTCTAAAGTAAAATTAACCTGCAGAATTGTATTGTGCGCAGAGATTAAAAACTGGAAACTCTCCCGATTTACGTCAATGACGATACTAACGCATCGATAAATGTTTTGTCTAAGTTCGATCCGGATTCGTCGTATCGATCGCCTGCGCATGCAAATATTAGTCGAATCGTAATGGGATTGTAAATGGATACTGTCTCATTTTCCTAAACCTCGAAATCCGCCCTGCTCCTGACCGACTATCCACCTCAAACGCGAAAATACCTTCAGGGTTTTAGTGTCAATTCGGTTGAAGGCTACTACCTAATGGATCGCAGCCATTCATGAAAGCTTCCTTCGACCAACTTCGAACCACCCGATTTGCAGCCGCCATCCGTGATAAAGTTGGCCACTTCGCCACGTCTTGTTACGTTTTACGTTTTTCACGCTAGAAAACGGGAAACTTGTGAACCTGAAATCCGTAACGTTTTATGCGAGGGGACCTTAAAGTGTTTAGATCTATTTGGATTTTTAGTTGAATAGAAAAATCTCTCAAAATTTCTTAATGCTTAAAAAGGTAAAACCTCGAATGATTCAGGATCTTATGCGCCAGTTACTATACATATTGTACCTGGAATGTAGTGATCATCAAATTTATAAAAAAGAACGTACTAAGATTAGGAAATTAGGTAATATTAAACCCTATTTAGAAAATTGATTTTTAGATTTTGTTTCTTCTCAGAGTAGAACATCTTGTATTTCCAAAATACAATTAATTTCAAAGATAACGAAGTCATAGATTTGTTAACTTAATGTTATCAACATAAATTAAGAATTTATGAATCGATTTAGATACTACATATACAGAGTGTAACAAAAATGTAGCAGTTCCTTGAAACAGTTAATTCCTGAGGTGATTTTAAACAACTTTTTCCTTAGCGAAAATGTTAGGTGGGGCTTTGTTAACGAGCTATTAACGAAAAACACCGACCAATAGAAGCACGAATACAGTGGATGAATTTCAGCGCGGGCTCCAGCTGTGAGTAGTATTGGCCCGCCATCGTCCGCCTCATCATTAATCCGCTATACTCGCTCTCCGATTGGTCGGTGTTTTTCGTTAATAACTCGTTAACAAAGGCCCACCTAACATTTTTGCCAAGGAAAAGGTTGTTCAAAATCACCTTAGGAATCGCCCCTTTCAAGGAACTGCAACATTTTTGTTACACCCTGTATATAGGAACTTTGCTGGTTTTTTTTATCCTTTATTCTTTGTTCACGTTCTTTTCTCTACACGCGGAAAACGATCCTTTCTTTATTCAAAATTGATATAAGTATTCCCATTACTGTTATTTTATTGTAAAATACTGTGTACGATATTATATACTATCAGTTATATGTTTCTTTTGTAAATTAGCAAGACCGACACGCACCTAACTTTTATACGTTCGGATAAAACCTCATGTATATCTATGATACGAGTACAAGTTGTCTTTCTTACTTTCCCATAAACCAAGATAATATTGTAAAAAATCTGGTTTGAAAGACTTTAGATAATTTCGTAGATTACCGGTTATAAAATTGTCGAGATTTTAATTTGAAGTCTTCATATTCGGAGATTATTATAAGAACATCTTGAGTATTGCTTATAATTAAACATTTCCTTAATATTCTCTAACACAAAAAAATACTAAATTATTCTTAAGATATAATTCTTCAGTAAATTCATTATAAAATCAGTAAATTAATCCTTACTGACTAAATGAATATTTGCTTGCCTAAACAGTTTCAAACACTTGAAACTTAAAAAGAACTCTTTTTATTTATGTTTCTTTCGTCCCTCTAATTAACTAGCCCCACTCAGAGATACATTTAACTAAAAATTACATCCTGCTTTAATTCGTAGCACACGCACAAATCCCATTGTCCGACACACAAGCGGCACCCCATAAGCGCTTATCGAAGTCGCATCACGTGCGAAACTTCCTCATCGCTTATCGCTGACAGAATTTTTCTTCTACCGTAGATGATGCCCGTACAAGTTGGAAAGGATTCCCGCCTGAGGAGGAAGAGCAAAGCTTAGGGCGGCAGTCGGCGGACGATGACTTAAGTTCGACGAGGGACCGCAGCAATCGCGAACGAAGAAAGTAACAAAATTGCAAATGGCTCTCGGGCAGAATCGATACCGTGACGCAAAGAACCGTGAAAGTTCCCGAGGTCGAGGTGCTTTCCTCCCCGTATCACCGAGCCAATCCACCGCCTCGCCGCGAGATCGATGCGCCTAAACTTGCCGCGAAGTAGAAGCCCCAAAGCTCTCGGAGGCCGGCGACGCGCAGGAAGAAAAACGATGACAATTACCCTCGCCACCGCGCATCAGCATTCCGTTTAGATCGCGGACGAGAGAGAGAGAGCGATTCACGACCGAGCGACAAACGCAATCCACAATGAGCTTCTTCAACTCGCTGCAACAGTACGTGAGCGATAGCGTCGCGAGCCTCAGCCTCAGCCCGAAGAGGTTCTCGTTCAGTCGAGAGGACTCGACTTCTAGCACGACCGGAAGAAGCGGCTCCACCGGAAGCGTCACCGGGACGACCAACACGAACTCCACCGCGCAACAATCGACCCCTCATGGTTACCCGAAGGTGAGATTAAAGCCCGCCTTCAACGCGGGGAAAACGTTTTAGTCATTTTCTCGGGGGGGATTTCGTGGCGACGTTGCGGCACCCTCGGTGGGAAAATTCTGGGTGATTCATGGTTCAAGGGTATTTTCTATACAGGGTCTTTTCGGGTTCTCCATACTGATTGCGACAGCGTCATCTGCCGGAGAAGGTAAGACAGGAATGCTGAATGAAGTTTGAATATAAAATAAACTCTCTGTTTGATGCTAGATAAATGATAGTTAAATTTACAAAAATCTAATTTTTTATTATAAATTCGTAATTCGCATCTATTTGGCTTCGATATCAATAATAAATGAACTGCAGATTTTTATGCATTTATGACAATTGTAAATGTAGACAAATTTACTAGGCTGTTGACACATGTTAAAATATAGAAAATATAAAAAATGTACAATGATTCACAGATTCGTTCACAAGGAGTATGTTAAGTTTGATTAAAATCTAAAAAAAAGTATTTGCCTTTGTACATTAAAAGTTATGGAAACTAAGAAATAATAAACGTGAAAGCTAGAAAGGCATAAATTGATAGAAACAATATAACACTGATTAATTAACAATAATTAACATGATAATGATCATGTTAATCAATCTTGTTAATTAACTTTTGGAATACATATGAACGAATCTGTGAATCACCATATTTCCAATTACAGTATTTAGAAAATTTAACATACTGTTATAGAAGCTCCAATTCTTTATTTGCGCTTTTAAACATTTTATTTGGTATAAAAATCTGCGATCAAGTAATAAAAAAGGAATAGAAACGTGGAACATTTTCTTCTGTAAACAAAAAACCAAAAAATGAGAAATATATGTCTCGCTCTAAAATTTAAGGCAAACCAGATTACCCTAAAATATGTATAAAAAATTCTAATATTTGGAATAATATCTTTGGAACCTACTTACGACAATGCAATTCAATAATATGAATGAGATTAACTGAATTCTTTCATCGCACCAATTTTCATGAACATTGCATTGGTTTTAGTCTTCTGAAACTGGATAGATCTTTATCAGTTTCTTTTATGTAAAACATATGAACTACATCTGTACAAATAATTTTTAGATTTATAATAATAAAAGTAGTCAAAAGAAGAGGAAGAAAAAGAAAAAGAAGAATGGTTCGATCGTGTTTGAGTAACGCAATCAGATTAGCCTGGTACATGCGAGTTTCAAAATGAGTAAATTACTATATCTAAACTGTATTAAATACTAAATTCAAACACCATGCTAGCAAATAATAATAAATACATTATAATCTTCAAGCTTTCCTTTTTATTTCAAATTGAAAATTTTGGATTACGTATAGTGAATCACAAAAGTATTCACTGATACAAGTATAATTTCTATGCTATGTATCTAAAATAACAGTAAAGAGAGTAATAAGAGAGTATTTTATGCATATATGTTAAAAAGTAAATAATTTGTTACATAATACTTATTATTGCTAAATATTAAAAAACATTTCGAAAGAAAGTGAATTTTCGTGTCGCAAAAATATTCGGACAATTTATAAACTTAAGTTAAAACAATTGTTTTTACAAAAGTGTAATAATTAGTTCATTGCTTCCATAATATTCATTGAACATAATTTAACCAGATTATTGTTAATCCGATTCACTATATGCAAAATAATGGCTTTAAATAAGACCACTTAAACATCTATTGGAATTATGATGATTCAATAAATACATAAATACATAAATATATTTAACAGTATATCTTTGAGATGGTCTTTGACTTTCAAGCTCAAAGTTTTATATGAGCTTTTACCAAACCGCAACAATCGAAAACATGTTGATACGTAAGTAAACATGTTCATCATTTAAGTACTGATGACACCAGGAGATTTCGAATTCTGATCACTTTCAATTTGTCAATACATTAATACTCCTGTTCGTAATCCACTACTCAATGGAGGAGAAGATTGATATGGTCTTCATTTATAGCAATCGTGATCAGTGTTGGAGCACTGTTAAAATTGGTATCCATCTTGCCTTCAATATCATCTATGCGCTCAGATTGTCAACATCGACAAATATTGACAATATGTATTATTGATCGCGTTCGGACGTTTAATAAGGTGATTTTCATTCGAAGAGACATTTTTCTATAAAGTATTGACCAGTTTGCCGATATGCTATCTCCTCGTGAATTCGAACAGAATTTTTAATCCTTTTTATTCCGTCATATAAATAAGTGGAAAAACAGTAAAAAGAAGAGTAGTTTGACTTGACCTCATAGTGACGTTCAATCACTGATATGTTTTGCATATCAGCTGCTGGTATATGTAGCATATAAACTATTCCAGTGTTCCAATTGTAAAGAAAATATAAAATTTATTCGACAAGTTATATTCTTACAATTTTCCAGGTTTTTGTTCGCATCGATTATTGGAGTTGTATAATTGTAAGACTAAACAAAATCAATGTACATCAATGCCGGTTTTATACGTTTGAATCAATCTTTTTTTAACCTTTTAAGTACAAAGGTAATTGAAACGTGTCGTCAAGTTTTTTTAGATTCACTTGTTTGTAATTGTAAATAATTTACTTTTGAATTCTGATGGGACAATCAGTTTCTATCCTACGAACTAAAACTCACTACACGTATCAAATCTCTACTTTAGAAGTGATTAATTAATAAGAATTTGTTAGAACCAATGGGACTTGAAGTCTTACTAGGATTCAAACGGTTAATGCATTTTATTTTTTTTTAAGTCACTGTGGCCAGATCGCTGTTTATAAATGTTTCCACTTATTTACAAAGAACAAAGAAAAGATTTTAAAAAGTCTGTTAAAGACAGGTTCATTAAAGAATGTAAACATTGAGTAACCAAGAAAGTTTTGTCGTTTGTAGAACTTGATAATTTCCCCAATTATCTGGGAAAATTCAACTTCATGAAATAAGGAAAAATTGACCAAGATCCTTAAATAAGGAACATTCAACAGAACCTGCGAAGTTCACCATTTTTGCATTACTTATAGTGTACACAACTACTTTTTACCCGACTACGGCGAAGGAAGGGTATGAGGTTAGTACGTGTGTTTGTATGGGGACAATTTCCGTATGTTCCACCATAGCTCCTAAACTATTAAACCGATTTTAACAGTTGAGGTGGGTATAGGCTATAAAAAATTTCGGAAAATCCAATATGGCGACTGTGGAACGCTATAGAGTAATAAAAATTCCGTATGTTCCATCATAGCTTCTAAGCTATTAAATCGATTTTCACAACTAAGGTATCGTTCGATTTGTCTTAAAAACGCGAGTAATATAAGTTATAAAAAATTTCATAAAATCTAATATGGCGGTCGTGGGACTCTATATACTAATCGACGATAGAAATTTTTACCCCACTACGGCGAAGCCAAAGGATGTTAGTTTTTGGTCTACGTTCGAGCCTCTCGGTGGCGTGCGGCAAATTCAAATGATAGCTATTCCTCCCCCCCCCCCCCCCCCCCTGTGATGAGCGTTCGTTTGTGACGTACAAACCGCCACGTCACAATACAAATCGAATTTTTAGAAACACGAATAAAGTATTTCTTTAATTAATATTTTTTAATTATTATTTTTCTGTAATTAAGTATAAATAGTACAATTTGTATTATATTTTTTATATTCTGTATATTTTGGTATTAATCAACAGTTTGGTAGGTTTGTACATGTTTAGAATTGTCGTAAATGTATGAAAATACGCAGTCTACTCATTAATCATTCAACAATTCAGGTTGATTTCCTTTTCTTGGATTATTCTAGTTCATTCTTTTTTTATGATTGCATCTTAATTTAGACTCAAGAATTGAGTTTCTAAAAAGAGTCTCAAGCGTCTCTGGACAAAACCATAAAAAAAACCTACTCGTAAGGAATTGAAAACAGTGGCCCTAATTGATCGTAAAGTCTCCGCAAACGATATTGCCATCATCAACGTTCGCTATAGGGTAGTAGAACTACGAAACAGTCTATAAAATAGACCGTACAGTTGCAGCTATCGCAAATCTCCCTCGGTATAAAACAGAGAAAGAAACGGAGAGAATCTGTCGGTTCCCCTCTATGTTTACTTCCGGCCCGAGATGCTAGAACTTCAGGAGCAGCTTCGCGAGAACTCGTGACCAGGGATCCATCTTAATCCCTGAAGAAGGGAACTTGCCAAAGAGATAATTACTTCGGTCTTCACGCGTGTATACCGGAGGATCGATCGGAAAGTAATAAGAATGGTCGCCTAGAATTTTTAATAGACGTTGCACAGAACTTCTAATGCCTATTGCAAGCTGAACACTATGTAAGAATGTTCATCAAACAGTTTATTGTTAACATTATCCACTTGTTCTCAAATTGAGAAGCAATTTTTAACAACTTCTAATACCTACAGTATGAGTTTAATACCTAGTGCCATCTATTTTAACTATTTATTTTAATAATAATAATAATAATAATAATAATTTTATTAACGGGCATTAGCCCAACTGTATATAACAAAAATAATAAAACATGTTTAAACTGTTCAGTTTTTTATTCATTAACAGCAAAGCTTTAAAATATATTTCCATAGAGAATAAAGCCCCAGCTTGCACCTAATGCACCTCATGGTAAATTAAGCTCTGCATGTCATCATTCATAATCTTACATTCAAACAAGTCTGTATCGCCCCCGAGACAACTAAGCTAATTTCGTGACAGGAATAATATTCACAGCATTATTCATCAATCCTTGCTTCGCTTCAGGTGGTTCCGCCGCCGGGGACGGTTACATCCTCCCATGGACGCACCCTGTCAACGCGCAGACGAACTTTGGAGTGCACTTCTGCCCCAGGACTGACGGTGCATCCCGCCGCCGGAAGTGCATCGGGCAGCACGTCGCCCCGCAGGGTCGGCTCTTTTCGAAGGAGCGCCGGATCCTCTGATCGACCGCCTTTGATGTTCTGCAGGAGAAGACCCTCTTGGCCGGAAGTCGACACACAGGCCACTTCCGGGTGAGTACAACTCTTTCGAATCTGTCCGAGTGTGCGTCAGTCGTCGGCATGCCGCCGAGTCTTCTACTTGAAGTAGATCTTCGAGGAGAAAGCTGTTGAAAAGGCTTCTGCTCTTGGAACGAATAAATATTTTTTGAGAAGACTTCGTTGAGTTCAAGGGGTGGGTTGAAGTGCGAGAACTCTGGGATGGCATGAGGTATTGGGGATGAGCTGACGAGAGTGAAACTCTTCCATTCGACGGTGTAGTGTGTTTCATTCCCTTTCGCTCAAGATATTTTGAGTCTACATGAATGCAAATATGTCTGGAAATGTTGGGATCGACTTGTGTTACAAGATGCTGGCGTTGTGAAGTGATTACACATTGCAAATGGAATTTAATATCGTTGAAAGCAGTGCTGGGGAAAATAGATATTTGAAATAGAATAACGGGAAATAAATACTTGTATTTCTTCAACTGTTTGAGAATATTACTTTTTATATGCTGTTTTCTAACTTCTTCTTAATCTACGTTTGCGATCATAATTGTTGCAAAAAATCTACTGTCCCGACTTATTTAAACTAAAAGGTAGCAACCTTGACCCAGCGTGTCTGTTGGTACATTAGAATCTGAGGGATTAATTTAGCACAAAAGCAATAAAAATAATTGAGAATGAAGGAGAGTCTTCACATTTTCTCTTTGCAGACTTTAATAAGTGTTTCATTTGTACCGTTAAGGAGTTAGTTTTTTATGAGTTCGTGAAATAAATCGTTCTTTTAAGTTTATGTCAACAAGTAATTATTTAAAATAATTTCTGAAGTAAAGATTGACTATACAAAAATATACAGGGTGTCCCAAACAAAGTGTATGAGCCTAAAAGGGGCGATGCCGGGGATGTTTCTAAACAACTTTTTCCTTAGCGAAAATGTTCATTGCGGCTTTGTTAACGAGTTATTAACAATAAACCCCCGACCAATTAAAGCACGAGTACAGTGGACGAATTTCAGTGCGGGCTCCAGCGGTGAGTAGTATTGGCCCGCCATCGTCCGCGCCATCATTAATCCGCTGTACTCGCTCCCCGATTGGTCGGTGCTTTTCGTTAATAGATCATTAACAAAGTCGCAACGAACCTTTTCGCTAAGGATAAAGTTCAAATGTTACTCGAAATCTTACTATTTTTCTGTGGTTAGTGGATCAAGTAATTGAAACCTTGTGTACGGGGCATCTGTCAACAGGTGTCAGAAATTTTTAGGAACGAGTCTTCATCCTAAAATTAAACGGATATCTAGAATGACAACTTCGCGTTTAAAATATAGCTTCTGAATTATAAATACCGGCGCTTAAAAATGGTCTGACGCATTGACCTATACTACTAGAAGCACACGTTATGCTATTGATAGTGGACTAATATTAGACCGCGTTAAATTTTAAATGGACCGTGAAATGCTGATGAGAGCAATTAATATATAACAGATTTCTATAGTTAGATTTAAGTAACGAAATATATATGAAATTGAAGTATTTGTTGTAATTTGAAATTCTTTTTTACCGCTCTCGGTAGAAATACATATATTGAATGCTATTTATTACTAGACTGCGGATGTTTATGCAAAATCATATTTTTAAAGATGTAAAAAATCAAATAAAACTTAAGTAAAAATGTGTTTTACTTTCTAAATCCGTATAATAGAATGTATTCTATTTTTTATATTTGATGCATTTTTGTCCAAAATGGTTAAGCGTCGAATCTCTGTAACTTTCGGATTCGCTTTAATGAACGTGGGTCACGGAGCATAAGTTGGCCGACGTAAAATAATTATTATCTCGTTTGGATGCAATGAGAGTAAATTGTGCAAGAAAGGAGCTCAGTTGCCGTCGGTGTGCCTCAATTAATCTCGGATAACGTTCACCGGAAAGCGGCAGTCTTCCTCTGCCAAACTACACATTGATGGTTTAATCTGTTTGTCCCCAAGTTGCGCTAAGCTTTCCAATTAACCATACTAATCCTGTCCGCCTAAGGTCACTTTAATTAACTCAGACCAACAGTGATGTGGGCTGAACGGATTCCTCAAGAATTCAAATGAAATACTCGGGGAATGATATTTTACGAACATTTTATATTTAATAACATTAACTAAATCTACTTGATATTAAATAAAACGTAAGCGTTTAAATAATTGCGAATCCACCCACGAGTAACGCGAATATTCAATATTCAATTTTCTATTTAAAATGTGTTGCTTCTCTGTCGGGTAATAAGTGCGTTTTTATCGAACCTCCCCGCTGTGAAACCTTCATGAATATTTAATTTGCATATTTAGATTCGCAGGGCGTCGCCCTCTTATTGGATCCAGTCGAGCCTCAAATATCTTTTTCCCTGAATTATTTACGAACACGAGCATTCAAAGGGCGATCAATATATGGATGCTGGGAAGTGTTTTGTTTCTCGTAAACGAAAAAAAATATCAAACGGAACTATTTGGATTCGTTGGCCACCGGGAATTCAAAATTCCACGAAAAATATTTTTTTTTAGCGAATGTTTTGAACGAAACGTCTAACAAAGCGAAACATACAAATCATCTTGGATTAACTAGGAACACGTTTTTTAGACGTGCATGGAAAAACCTGCATTTATGCTGTCGTTTTAGGATTATACTTCAAAAAATAACGAGTTGTGTGTAAAACTTTTTCGGATTTGTTACGCGAAAATTCATTCCACTTTGTCCGAAAGTGGAGATTTTAAATGGTTTTTTTGCGTATCAGCTTTAAATGAAATAGTCAAAGAATTTCTTTATTTCGTGGATCACTTTTTATTAATATAAATTTTTAGTCAAAATGAATTTTGAAATAAAATATATTTATGAAGATAGAAGAAATTATTGATCTTCACTACTTGTCAGGGAAATGAGTAAATGAGTAGAATATGAACACTCTAGTAGAAGTAAACCGTCGGCGAACAGACATGCTTGAAGTAGTTTTGCAGAATCATTCATTATTCCGATTAATTGCGTATAATTATATGCAGATTATCAGTTACTCTGGAAATTGTTTTCCTCATTACTTTACACAAGCTCTTGTTCCTTACAAATTAAAAGAAGGAATTGCAACAATATTATAATTATGTACGCGGTAAATTTTTAACAGAAAATTTAAAGAGCACCGACGTTTCGTTACCGATTTAATTAATACGTCCATCTTGGGCTCAATAACTGTAAAGCACAAATTAATCGGCACGATCGACGAGACGAGAGGAAAGGGACGCCAGTGAGTTCAATCATCAGTTCCGATGATAAGTGGACATTGTGCGCAGGAAATTTTAATGAGCCCCTGGGAAGGCTGTCACGCCTCGGAAGTCTTAAGATCCCTAGAATGTCGACGAACTCGAGTTTTCAAAGAGATATCGCTTGGTAATCGCCTGAATCGGTAGGAAATGATCCACTTTAAGCCCTTTCTCGAACTTTGACCTTTAAACCTAACAGTAATGTACAAGTCGTGTTAATAGCTACAGATAGCTTTTATTTAAAGAAATTTTATGCTGGAATTTTTAAGAGAGTAAGATTTATAACTTGCACAATCTTGACGTAATATTTCGAAAATTTGTTAGGTATTAAATTAATATTTTGCAGAAACTAAACTGTGTGGTTTCTGGTTTCTCATTTCTTTCTATTTATTTGTTACTACATATGTGTTTTTGCATGGAATTATTTACGGATGTATAAATAAAACGCATTCAGATTATTCATTTTATTTCCCAAACTCTTCCGGTTACATGATCAAGGACTTTTTAACTGTGTAAATAAAATTAGCTGCACTGTTTAAACGATCTGTGTATCATAAATTTGAAGTGATTTCGATACAGTTCTCTGCAACTTGCTTTACGTTCGAGTGCCTCGAAACTTGGAACCATTCGATATGATTCTATTTGTAACCGCTGTAATCCGCGCGTTTGAAGCTGACGAGTTTTCGATACAATTCGATGAAATTTGATAGCCTGGGAAAATCATGTTCTCAATATTAATATTAAATCCGATATTCAACATATGATTTCGAACATAAACGTAGTAGATATGAATTTCTGTTTGGAATCTCTATTTCTGAAAACACCCTGAAAATATGTTTATAAATTATTAAGAATTTATTAATACTTCAATTACTATTTTTAGGAGTATTCGTATTTTACTGTCTCCATAATTTCATTGTGACGTAATGTAACGTAGCAGCTATATCTTTTTTTAAAGTAAAATTAGATGCGTTACAAATTTATTATATTATATAAGTTTGTAAACTTTGAACTGCCTGTAAATGTTCATAAAGCAGAAATAGATTCAGTCGTTTCGATAACGCAGTACTTAATAATATCGCGCATACGTGAAGAAAATGACAGTGTAACCTACGAGTTTCTCTCACGCGATGGAAATATAAAACACGGCAGAAAAAGATTTGTATCATCCCTTCATTTGACATATTTGCTAATATAATGTTGCTATAGGCATCACTGCATTTTACAATAGATATGCTTGCAAATATTAAGCTTTCGTGTCGCAACGTTACTTCTCCACCTCTTATCGCGTAATTCGGTGAACAAATTTCAAGGAAAGTTTATCCTAAGAACTATCTAAATTGGTCCAGATTTATTGAACATAAATTTTTATAATCATCAACTAGATATACAGTGACTAACAGGGTCGTTCGCACGTGTTGCAAATGTTAAGTATTTGCCAAACGAATTGAAAACACTAACACTTACCAAAGACACTATTAAGAAAAAAAATAAAAAATTGGATATAAGTAAACAGACCTTAACCTTAAACTTCTACGTAAATGTGGAATATTCTTGTTATATACAGTAAAATCTGCTTTAGCTTAGCCAATTTTCTATTCACACGGCTAGCCCAATGTCTCCAACCACTATTTTTTGTCGACTTGGACCACGAGCTCGACTCTCGGAACAATGGGCTATAAAAGACAAGGATAGCACTAGCCACTTACAAATACTCGTGATTGATTTTCACTTTTTTCCAGCGAATTTTCACGAGAGTGGCACCAATCGATTCCTTATACTCGACCGATTAAAAAAATTCCAAACACGACATAATTCGGTCCATAATTAACGAAATAACGAAACAAATTAATTTTCACGATTCTACATATATATATCCTTGTTTATTATGACCCTATTGTTTCGGGAGTCGAGCTCTCGGCCTCGAACGTCCAAGCACATAAAAACCAGTCAAGCGAGAAATCGGTGGTGCGAGATTCACTTCCCACTTTGCTTAAGCCTTGACATACAGATCCGATGGGCAGAGCCTTACGCGGAAAGTACTGTAGTTGTCAATACCAAAGTATTACACATAACACAAGATCTGGGGCGTCTCTTACTCATATTACTTATATTGTATTATTATTATTATTATTATTATTATTATTATTATTATTATTATTATTATTATTATTGTTATTGGTAAAATATCTCATGTATTTACTACCTTGTACACCAGTCCTGTGTACAGGTAATACGAAATAACCTCTATAGGATTTACATTGTACGTACATTCCATGTACTCTGTGTACTTTATCTGGTTAAATTAAATTTAAAAAAATACTCTTTGCGAACAAATCTGTGAGTCACTGTATTGTAATTAGACTAGTGATTTGTATTCATTTATAGCAATTTTAAATATGTAAAAACGTCTAAGAATGCTCAAAAATATCTAAAATATCTAAAATAAAATACAGTGTATTATACTTATGAAATAAAACTTGTATTTAAGCTTCAGTTAATTTTTTATGTCTTCATAAATAATTATTTGCATAAATATTCTCAATCTAATTGTTATTTAGTGTCTACAGACTTACTGAATAGAATGCTAAGGCTTTGGTTGTTTCGTGACTCTCCTATCCTCTTTACTGACATTCTGATCAACAGGTTTAAGGAGGCTGACCTAAATAGTCCTTCAAACAGATATAACTAAATAAATTCAATAGAATCGCTTTCCCCAAACAGAGTATACATAAAGTTGTTCGATTCACAATAACATTTCAGTCAGATATACATTGGCCTCGATCCACGTCTGTCAAAAATATTAACAAATCAAATTTTTCCAGGATTTTCCATAGTTGACAATTTTAACACGTTATGCAAATCCTCCCTGACGTCAGCTAACAATATTGACTCTTTCTCGACCTATTCATGACTCCGATTTTAACAAAAATTTCTCTAATTTTGGAAAAATGTGTTCCTTCATATTATGTCAAAAGTTTGCTGCCTTAGCAAGGAAAAGTAAAAATTGGATTGGCTTGACTTGGAGATAGTAGTTTTGTAAATAATGAAGGATCCCTGCTCAGTATAGTGTGTAAAAAAGAAATTTATTGTAATAAAAAATCACAATTACTGCACTTAAATATTCTCAGTTTCAGAAACAACTTCGTAAAACAAGTTCATTGTAAATTAAATTATAATAACATTCAGTAATAAATGAAATTGCTGTTATTATTGCATACTCCAAAATACTATTTTAGCATACATTCAGGCTTGTGCAAAATGTATGATTAATAGACTGCGAATTTTGGTACAAAATTAAATTTTTACAAACATGAATACAGAATTGAAACTTGAAGAACATTTCTTATTTTGTAAACATTGTATTGTAACTCGAGTTATATTTTTGATATTTGATTAACAATCTTGTAGATTTTTTCCATACTTAATATTGCTATACATGCATAAAATCCGCGGTCTATTGATTATAAATCACAAATTCTGATTAAAGTGTAATTGTTCATTCAATTACGCGTTATTTTCTATATTCACTAGTTGTTACTGACAACAATTTGACTGTGTAGTAATTAAAGATTAACTAACAATTACGTAAAATAATGTATAACTGAATTAGTAATTACACTTTAATCGCGATTTGTGATTTGTAATCAAATTACAGTTTGCCCAACAATTCGATTACAAATCGCATTTTAACAACATAAACATTCGCAGTCTATTAATTACTTAATGTCTTGCAATGAAAAGAGCTTCAAATCTATTTTGAAGTCAATGCACTCTCCATTCATGTTTGCTTCTCTACTTCCTCGCGTTCAAGTTCTTACTTCATCGAAGCGGAGTCAGGAAACTTTCGTTTTATCAGAATTCATATCGCAATCTGAACTTTTGTTCGCGAACACGTCCCATCTTCCCGCCGCGTTCGCAACAGACCTCACGAATTGCGATATCCGTTCGACGTGGATCCCTTTGGTCTGGTCCATTCCCGATGCTCCTCGAGCATCGAATGGAAGTGGATGCGCCGCGTGTTTTGAAGTACACTCGCCACAGAAATATATTATGCAACTGAGGCCAGAAACTTTCCCTGTGAGCGAAGCGTCATTTCGAGTTTGCGCGTCGTTCTTGCCGGCATCGAAATAGATTTCGATTGCGTGTCTCCGTACAATAATCTCCTGAGATTCAGAGACTGTTGTTTAAACATTACCAAGCTATTTTAATTATTGGGCCCGGTGGAAGTAACGCTGCGAATATTTAATGGTTATTTAGAATCGACTGTGCGTCGGAAGTTTCCGCCAAGTAACCTGTAAATTCTACACCGCTACATTTATGTGTTCGAATTTTATTAAATTAGGAGTGTACCGCGGAGGAATAAAGATATACATATTAGCTCTTTGGAGTCTCGTTAGGGAAACAACACAGGTAGCAAACTCTGACATGTTTGTAATTTAGGTGGCTGATTTGAGATTAGCAAAGAGATTCATGGAATGTATGTAAATTGAAGCAGTGTAGTTGGTATGAATACGCAATATTTTCAGTGAAAAGAACGTGCAGAATTTAACTACAGAAAATTTAAACCCTCGTACATTATTGTTTGCCTCTTTGTCGACTGAATTGTGCTTTTTATTTTATAGAATGATTTTTTTAGTTTCGAGGCAAATGTAAGAAAGTTATTATTAACAGACTTTGAATTTTTATGCATTTATGACAAAAGTCAATGTCCGAACATTTGCATGGATCTTTGTAGATTGTAAAAAGTACAAAATATAAAGAATAAGGTACATGCTAGGGCTGTTATGAATATTTCAATACTTGAATGTTTGAATATTCAAATCTCAGTAGAATTCGGAGTTTTCAAATGTTCCAATATTCAAACACTTCTGTTTATTAGAATATTTACAGTCTTACTTATTATCTAGAAAATAAAATATTGTTTAGAAAATAAGAAAATGAGATTGATCATTCAAGCTTCAATTTTTCATCTGTGTCAGTAAAAATACGAATTTGCATAAAAATCCGCACTCTAATTATTAACAAGAGACATTGAAAAACATATTTTATCAATTATTTCAGGAACTATTAGATTATTATTACAAATTTGAAGTTTAAAAACATAAAACTGAGATCGTTGAAACTTGAAAAGTTGAAATTACAATCAAGAAGCTTCAAAATTTCAACTTTTATTTTCAAATAAACGCTTTTCATATACCGCAGCTGTGAGCTTTCTGTTTGCAAGTAAACAGCCCTCGGAGACGTATCAAGAGACATCGCGGAATTCCAAAATCATTCTTCTCCCCGTTTCCGAAGGAACAGACTCGATATTGACTGCCTTCTGGGTGGGTGTAATCAAACTGTATGGTTCCTCGCGCGTATACCTTTCGCACAGGAATTCGCAACACGTAGCCAACTGTAAACTACCGTTGAATGTTTCGCAGTTCGCTGAACTTTCAGGCATTTCTCTTGGTAAACAGTAAATTTGATCGTCACGCGTATATAATTTCGTGGACGAGAAAATTATTACTGATGAGCAATATTGTTGGTTAGGGCATTCATGAAGCTCCTGGAGATTCAATTTTGCTTATGGTGAATTAAGAGGGGAACTAAATTTAGAATGTCTTGAGGAACGTTAAGAACAGAACAGGAAATCCTTGAAATTTATGTAATGTTCAAGAAGATATTCGTAGTTTTATTCGATTTATGAAGGTGGACGTTTGAGTAAACGACACTAAGAAAAATAAAATAAAGAATAAAGTGAAAAAAATTATTATTATTACTATTATTGCACGCTATCATAATCAATTTAATGCAGTACTTTAGCGGCACATTAATCTCAAATACTATTAATAGCCATATGAAAGCAATCAGCCCATCGATTAACATCAACAACATTCGCAAACCTTTTGCATTGAATAGAGGTACAATTTCCTTAATAAACCATCAAGCATGAATCACTCCCAGAGTCCCAGAAATTTAGAAACGAAACAATACCCAGAAATGACAAAATTTAACGAGACAAAGGCCCATGGGGCCGCAACTCTGCCTCCTTTCATAAACACTAAATCGTTACCGCTTTGTTCCAAGAGCGTACAAATTGCATAATGTCCGTTTATCCCAAGGGAGCTTAGCGAATTCCTTTCATTGTTATGCCCCGTGATAAGATCCTAAGTAAGATCCTCGAAAGAGGAACTGTTGCGGAGTTGCGCGGCTGATCGAAGTCCCAAGTGAGATGTTCTCCCGGCTGTCTGACAGACCGTCGTTGTAACGAAGACTCGCATTGTACAAGAGCAGATTCATAACGGGTATTTACGTCGCGCCGCCTGAAAGAAGCCTCTTTCCGTTTTATATTTTCCGACAAGTCGGAATAAAATCGGTATCGGCGAAATGAATTGGAATTGTGATCGGAGACTCGATATTTCCTTCGAAATTTGGCGGAAGCCTTTGGACGACGACTCAGCTGTCGATGAAATCGCGAATAACACGGCGCGCGGTGATAAATCAAACGCCGTCGCGATAACACCGCCAGACGAACCCGACTACCATAAATACGGGGGAACTATAACGAACGAGAAAGTCTCGAGGCGAAGGGGCGGGATTGATGGGACATCCTTCCAAGGAACGCTTCGAGGATGTCCGCTCGTATCGATAATTATCGCTTCGTTTCTCGTTCCGTCGCACTTCTGCAGTTTCCTTTCATTCGGTTTAATTAAGAAATTGAACGAGACCACAGGGGGAAAAAATAATTTGTAGGTCTCTGCTGATGATAATTATACTTGGATGGATTCTACGCTTTTTTTTACGAAATGTCTCACCTTTGGTAGTAGGGTAACTGGTAAAAAAAAATTGGGATGATGCTGCTTTTTCATTTTCTATGGGCTAATTAAATGGCAAAAGAACTATCGAGAATCGTGGAGGGAAGAAATGGAGTTATTTTTTCCTGCAATTTGTGATGATTGACCTTTTAGATTTGCTGTGGAGTTATTTCTTTTTTGCAAGTATTTTACTTTTTTTATATTTTCATCATTTTATTTACTATTATCAGATTTGAGAGAAATTTATTTGGAATACTAATTTCTAAACAAATATTTCCAATAATATAAATTATTATTCGATGAATAATGTGTTTCGATTGATGTAATTTTCTGCATTTTACCGATTAAAGGAATTCAACGTTAAACGAATAATTGGAAAAATAGTAAATTAAAGAATTGTTAGTTAATGAGTTGATGAGTTAATCTAAAATTCTTCTTAAATTTATTTCTTTAGCAATGTAAGATGTTCTTTCTTCTTTAAATTCAAAATAACTTCAAACTTTTGACTAGCACGGAATGCACAATACATTGTTCGATATGCGGAGGGTGAAATAAACAGCATTCGTTCAAAATCGCTTTCACCACGACTTGTTTTTCTGTCGAAGAAATTGCTAACAACGACCCTAATGGTAGACTGTGCACGCCATCAATCATTACACTCGAATCCCCGCTGATCGTCACCGAGTTTTATTAGACTGCACCTGCTGCGCTTAATTTTATTTCCGAAGACCGAGTGGATTGCTTCGCGAATAGTCTTTTACGATCTCCCTGGTGATATTTCCGCGGTTGTCAAGACGTTCTCCATTAAGGAGAAGCAGCGGGATGAATCCTTGTGTCCAATCTTCATGTACGAACATCGCTTCGCAACGCGTCGCTAATTCAGGACGGTAAAGTAAACCCATTTTTTCTACGAACCAACGTCACTGGATGTATCGACGTCGCGGCAGAAACTTTTGTGGAATGTCCTCGATTAATCCGAGCGAAAATCTCGATATTTCTTGCTGCATAAAGAATGGCGCAATTTCACGAAGACGGATATAAATGTATCTTCGTGAGATGTAATGTCTTAAATTTGCATTTCTATTTTGTATAACTTCGCACTTTCGTGTCAAGAGAAATGAATAATGTTCGGTAATTAGAAGCGAAGATGAAGTCGGTGGCTCAAATTACTTTATTTCTCCTTGATGGAATCGGAATAACAGCAAATGGATGCTCTACTTCCTTTCGATGCAATTGTTTAATAGTTTATTTTTCCTCAAATGTACTACAGTCTCTGAAATTATGTAATTTAAAAAAATTTTGGAATTTATACGCAAGTAAATATATTTTATAATATACACTTGCTCAAACACGAAAATCATTTGCGTTACAACTCAATTGAACCTAAAAACTTTAATTTAGCGTATGATTTAATTAATTACATTAAATAGAGTCACACATTTGCTAGGGAAATGAGAAAACGAGCTTTAAAATAGCGGTAATTGCATTAATAAGTGGTTTGGTAATGAGTGAATAATAAATGACACAAAATTAAACAGATAATGTATCACCAAGCAAATAATATATGATTAAATGAATAATGTATCACTTACATCAAATAAACAAATGAATATTATATATAATAATAAATAAATTAATAAAAAAATATTGAAAATAGAAGATAAATTAACAAGTTCAGAAGAAAAGACATGCTTTTGGTCGACTATCGATTCTGTATCTGTAAAAATATGAACTTACATGAATATCTACGATCTAGTGATCAGCATTACTTCTGCTCTGACTTGAATAATAAAACAACACTTCATGGGTGCAGTGATGAACTGACACATTCATAATCAACGACGTAGTGCTACATCCTAAGTCTGTAAAAGTTGAGACCCACTAACACAATCCTATATCTTCTTGCGACGTTTTGACACGGTGCTTTGTCTTCTCTTAAAGTGGAGTTTTAAACCCTTGTCACAGCAACCTATCGCTTATTACACGTACTGCCTTAAAAGTCAGGAACTGAGACAAACTGTACTCGATCATGCTTATAAATATTCTTACGTAACTTTCTTCTCGAATATTTCTCAGCGACTGTTGTTGGTAATTGGTAAATATCGTCTGTGATTCATCTTGTTACGTTACAAGTATAAAAAAATATCAATAAAAAATTTTGGATATAGGACAATAGATAGAAGTTAGCAGGAATACTGGTACATGTAAAATATTTGAATTTGCAATTTAAAATTAGTAGGTTTATAACACAAAAGAAATATAAAAATTTGAAATTCTTAAAATGAACTCGAATTGTTCAGAGAATTTTAAGAGAAATTAATATTTATTAAAAGCAACCAAATCAAATTAGAACAGTTTTAAACGTATGTGTTCAATAATTGTATTTTACAATTATATTAACTTTAAAAATGTAACATTTTACAACAGATCGTGAATCTTCTCTTTTTTATATAAATGCAGCTGAAAAAAATTAATTGTATAGAATATTTTGTACACATAAGACCATAAATTCTAGCAGTAGGAAATAAAAAAGCACCACATCCCGTTATAAAAATTTTTACGTTATTCATGTTATAAAAACGTTGTTTTATTCTCAATTGCGCGCCTTAAAACCATTTATATTCTTTTTAGTATTTTTCCTTTTTTACTTTCGATACTAGCGAAAATATTTTTGAGTGCTCGTGTAATAATTAACACACTGTATATATTAAATACAAGTCATTGATATAACTTTGTACTTAATTCATTATTATGGAACAAACGGTTAACTAAGCCTGCGATTTCCATGCTTTCAACGTGACACCCTTCCCTAATAGAATATGAAAATTTAGGGATTTCAGAGCTTTTGCCTCCACCATCAGCGATCTAGATTTCTTTCTGAGAGTTCAAAGAAACAGTTTCACAAGGCGAAAGTGTCTTGTATAAGCAGCAATTTCCACGAAATTTTATTGAATTAATAAAACTTCTTTCAATGGATAAAGTACTGTAATACTTATCCACCTCCCACGGAAACGCTTGACGCAACAAGCACTCCACGCGTCGACGTTCGTCGATCTACGAACATTTTACATCCCATCGTCGAGTCGTTTTCACTCGAAACTCGTCTAGAAAAGAAAGTTACGCGAGCGGATCGCCAACGAGGGAAGTAACTTATCCAAGGTGATAACGTTGCGTGCCTCGACTGCTCGCGTCGAAGAGGTCGCAAGGCAAAGGAGACGCTCCTCGCATGAATTCACACAGATTATCCCTGAAACTGGCTGGAGAACGACGCTGAAGAAAAGAGAAATCCAGAGAGACAAGATGACAAAGCGACGAAGAGAAGACGAGCGCGCGAGAACGACAAAGAGAAAGGAAAACAGCGTGCGAAGGGGGTGGATAACACGAAGGAATCGCAATAAACTCCCAAATAAAAGTGTCGTTACGGTTGCAACGACGGAACATAAAGCAACAGCGTTGTGTGGAGGGAAACGCAAGAACCTGGCGAATGGGAGGAAAACGAAAAAAAGAAAATTGAACGAATCGCGGACGAGAAGGTAAATTGCGGCTGGACGTAATTCCTCGCTCGTGCGACGAGATATCTTCGGGCGGCCGCTGAATGGAGATGAAACGAAATGTATTGCAAAAGAATTCGAACCTGACTGGACACAGATCGAGATGTATTGAAAACTTTTCCTTCGATTTTATCGGTTCTACAAACGTCAAAGTATGGCGAGTGCGGGAAAAAGTATAACGCAGTGAAACAGCACGCGGCGAATGCGGAAATAAGTTTTTATTTTATTTTTTTTTGTTTTAGTTAACTATTTGACTGTGTGATATTTTTTGACCTTTTTCTCGGTTAAGGGGATTAGACAGTCAGATTTTGTAAACATGTAAAGCTTTTTGTATAATCAAAATCTTAGCGGATATTTAAAAAACACCGACTTGATGCGTATTAAAATAATTATTTTAACCTTCAAGGACTTAAGGGCACGTTTTTGCCTCATCCAATAGGTCCCAAAATTTCTATAATTTTTTTTTTTTTTTTATTAATTCGAACTATTCTAGGGAATGCCGCGGCAAAAATTTGAAAGTCGAAAATCAGAGCCACCCTAGTAATTACGGACAGTAAAAGGTTCATTTTTATTTAAACTTTGATTTCTATAACTTTATTTCTACTCATTTTTTGAGTTGATTTTGTAAACAAATAGTTAATATTTTGTTATCAGTAAAAAAAGATTTAGTATTAGTTTACTATCAATTTAATTTACTATTTCCCTTAAGCGTCCGCTGTTACATCATATTCCTCTACTTTAAAAAAAAATACTAAAAATTTTCCCATAATTTTCATTAATACGTAAAATCGTAATAGATTTAACCCTCATCCGTCCCTCATGTTTCTAACTAAATTTGTCCCTCGGTGTAAAATTGACACCATGTTACAAAATCAATAAATGAAAGTATAAATAAATATTTTTTTTATAGTCAAGAAATAAAAATTACAAATGGCGCCACGAATGTTTGAATAATATACCGTTTCATAAAAAAAAATTGTATTAAATTGACATAAGGGACGGATGAAAGTTAATAATGTAATGAGTAATGTAATAAAGATTTTTATTTCTCTTGTAGAAATTTGGACGCCTCCTTAAAAACCAAGACCAGTAAAAAATTAAGCTTCGATTCAGTTACCTACGAATCATGAAAAAAGTGTTATTCTACGGAGAAGTAAATAAAGTAATGTGATCACTGTGTATGTAAAAACCCATCCTGGACATGGATAAAAACTCGTTTCATGCGCGTTGCTCTCCCGCAATGACGAACATTGCTCGGTCGGAAGGTGAAGCAACAGATCTATAAATTCACCATTGCATCATACTTTCGGCTTTGTCACGTGCAGCCGCTTTCCATTTCCCTCCCCCTAAAATATATCGTCCCAGCTTCGGGGCTGGCTTTCGTGAGATACACCCTCGTGCCGTTCGCCCGAAGAAACAACGGCGGCTGCTTCCGTCGAACAAATTGGAAATGTAACTGCAACCATTAAATCCCCGCTGCAAAATCTGCCTGAAGCTCTCCCTTGCAGAGAGCGCGTTGTCTGATCCTGAAAGAGACGAACGACGCGGCCGGGTCTGAGTTATTTCAGAAATTATAAGAAACTAAAGCTTTGGATGCATCCCGTAGAGCTTCTGCTCTGAAGAAACCGGGTTTTGAAAAGAACAAGATAAAGTAATTTCTGCGTAGCTTCTAATCAATATCTGGAGAGGGAATAATTATACTTTCTCGTGCTGGAAGAAACGAATTGTTCTCTCGGTACTTTTCGGTTTCGTGTTGATGAGACATAATTGTTGCCTTGCAGATGTACATGTAATGAATACAGTAATTTTTATATAATAAAAGTGGCAGCAT
Source organism: Perdita meconis (assembly GCA_030770465.2). NCBI lineage: Eukaryota > Metazoa > Arthropoda > Insecta > Hymenoptera > Andrenidae > Perdita > Perdita meconis. Next base: position 5,198,062 of record JASKOS020000005.1, read on the forward strand.
TAATTAGTAAAAAGTAAAAGCTTTGTGTTAGAAGTAGGTGAAGGTAATATTTCTTCATACCAAAAAATGTGTATGATTAAAAATTATGATTGCTCAGAAAAATATTCATGTATCCCATACATATTTAACATATTTAATTAATGTTGCAGTCAGAGTTGTTAATTAAAACCTATATTACCGTAAAGTTTAATTAATATACTTTAAATTAGGGTTTCCTTTAATGAGTTACATTTACAGTTTATTAAAAAAATATTATTGCTTTTTATTGTTATTAAAACTCTTGATATTATATTTTAATATAATTATTTATTCGTATAGCATGTACCCCAGTAGCATTTATTTACGAATGTAATTATTTACAAAATAACGCAAATAACATTAGAAACATTAACATATTTATTGTATTAGGATTTACATTGCATATCACCCTATTAATTGTAACTGTAACTTCACATTTTAATTGTCTATAAAAAATGCGCATTAGCGCAAAATATTCTACAGAATGTTATGATATATCCTCTAGATTCATTCACTGAAATTTCATTAAAATCCAAGGAGTACACACCGCAGGGTCTTCTTGTTAGTGTTATTCTAACAAGACTTGTGTTTTGTTTGTATGTTTCTTTTTCTTTTTTCCCATGATGTTATAATAATATGTATATATGTATGTGCACATTTATGCATTTATAGCGATTATAAATGTGCGGATGTGTATAAGGATTACATACAATATCTATTAGAATATTACAATATTTAGGAGGTGAAAGACATTGCTATTTAAGTTGTTTTCCTTTTCTATGCCCTTGAAAACATAATTTGTAAATATCAGATATTTGCCTTTGTAAAAACCCTCTAAAAGTATTTATATATTACTCAAGTTTCAAGCAGAGAGAATAAATTTATCAAACTTTCTCAAGTACAATGATAGAGAGTAAAGCAGAACAGTAAAGGGAACAATCTGGTACCAGATATTAAAAGCAAAATTTGATTGAAGTAATATGGCAGTAAAAAGCGCTGAACCATTAAAAGATATTTAAGGAACTTGAAGGGGGAAGTAAAAGGACACAAGAAGCAGAAAGCCGAGTTGAGCCATACCAAATAGCTGAAAGGAGTATTACTTCAAAACCCACAAGTGGATAATAACAATTTGAATGTTGTCAGCGTGATTTAATATTCCAGCTGCAGTCCGCTTTATTCGGACTCTCGATCTTTTCGTTTGAAATTGGACTGTCGACGCACACAGGCAGAGATTAACATAAATTATTACTCCATAGAAAGAACGGGAGACGATGTAATGTTTATGCATAATAAATGAAATACCGTAGCGTCGAACATTTCCAATACCGCCAATGGGTCGTCGTTTCGTATCCAACTTTAAATTATTGTAATTAGAAAAGTTTTTCCCGATGATAAAACTTTGCGAGTAGTAAACTTTTCTATTGGCAGTAATTTCATTGGAGAGCATACCACTCCGCATAGCGGGGAAATTCAGATTCGCCTAAACGTCCGACAGTGTTAAATAAAAATTCCTTGTAATTCTTCGCAGCCTCGATAATCATCCTGCTCATTTTTTTTTTTTTTTTTTATTTTTTCAATTCAACTTTTTTACTCAGCATTTTTATTCGCACCGTCATCGATCTCCTCAACGTTCCCAGAATATTTAAAAGTTTCGCTATGAAACTCCGCCTTCGCGTCAAACATACCTCGTGCGCATTATTGTTTCGAAATCCGCTGCTGTACGTACACCCTTCGAAAACACTCGGGAGAAGTTTCAGCTCGGGAACTCGTTAAATTACGCGCGGGCTAGTTACGCAACGAATGGGGAATGCCCTCGTTTAAAGATTGAATTTCCCCGAGTGGTAACAACGTTGCGACGTACTTTGTCGCTCCTGCCAAAAGGGAATACCGTGTCTTTTCCACGTAGAGAAATTTATGGCGACAATACAGCGTCCTTGGAGATACGCATGACTTGACTTCGAGAAGGGATGGAAACTGGTGCAGAAAATTGGGGGAAGGAAATTGCGAATCAACTTTTACCTTAGGTGAAGACGTTGGTACTTATTTTCGTTCCCGTGACGTATTTAAATACGTTTGAATCTCCACGAAGTTAAGTAGGAGTTTCAGAAAATTCATTTCAAATATTCCAAACATTTCAAACTACCGTATGCAGGTGGTAGTAAAATCATGGTGTTACGTGAAAACAACATGTAATTGCCCTAATCTGAATAAAAAAATTACAAGAAGTATTAATATTTAATGACCAAGCGTATTCACTGCGGAATGTATCGCAATAAATGATGCTCTAGAAATTACCTTACAGAATCCGAACAAAGACTGCTTCATTTTTTCTAATTTTCTAAGTGCTTTGCAGAGTTTTGAGAGTTCCAGAATAAATATTAAAACAAACTCAAATATGTATATTCGAAATAAGAACAAGATGTAACACCTTTCTGCAAGAGAATGGCAATAGATTAGATTAGATTAGATTAGATTAGATTAGATTAGATTAGATACTTTATTTGCCACTTGCCTTTCGGCATTGCGGAGAGATGACTACATTGCAATAGTTTACATCGAACTTTTCTATAAACTTAATATATCTTAATATAGTATATACAGTGTGTCCGTCGAAATCCTGGACAGTAGATTATTTCCTAATCTATTAAAGATACGAAAAAAATCTTTACATGAAATGGAATAGCAAAAGGGAGCAGATTTATTGGCTGTAACAATTTTTTTTTATCATTATTGTTTACAGAGATATGAAGGTCAAGTTCGGTTTTTTAAATGAGATTATATATTTTTTTTTCTGTAATATAAGAAAAAAACTTGTTCAAGTTTATACAAGTTCTTAAAAAACTATAACCTCAGAATTTAGTATTAAGTAATCTGTGTATTAAGTATACTTATCTTAAATAATTGTACAGCAAAATGAATCTCGTAAGAGATTTCAAATGCTTAATGGGAAAAAAAACATTCCGAATTGATCAACTCCAAATTAAGTTCTTGTGATGAGGTTCTGTATATTAAAATTGTTTCCCCGGATATTCCTTCCCTTCTGTAACAGATTTGAACATATCTTAGTATGTTGTCGACGAATCAAATTAGCTGGAATACCTATAGCAACAGGGACTGTCATTGTTAGCTAAGTCAATTGCATGCACAAATGTATGTCGCGGCGAAATGGATTCAGATGTGATCAATTCAGACACTAATGACCATTCGTGCAATTGGAGGTGTTCAGCTACTTTCATTTACTAGCAATCTCTGCATAACAGATAACAGGTACTTCCTTTCAAAACCTTTTACTCGTTGTCTTGTTAAAAAAGTTATTTGTTAATTACCTTGAGTCAATTATTTTGTCACCTACAAAACCACTGGAACTGTTATAAATTATTCTTTTTCAGAAAATAATATGGATATGGATATGAATTAAATGGGACACGAAGGTTTTTAGAGAAGAACATCACTTTGAAGACGTAACGAATGAAAGCAAGGATAATAAATGTAAAGTAATATGTCGTTTCACTTTAACAAAAAACGGAGGACAGAGAATTTGTTGGATCTCGAAGTGTTTTTCTTCCACTATAGAAGATGTCCAATAACGGATGACACATATTTGAAGGCTCTATTTGTTTATACCACTAGAAAAAAAATGAAGATTGACAAAATTGTGGTTAAAAGCTCATTTCTGTGTATTGAATTGTTACAGATACGTGCAAAAATAATTTAGAGCAAAATATTAAGACTACTGTAATCACTAGACTGCGGATTTGTATGTATTTATGACAATTTTAGTCTGTAAAAATGTTTGAGGTTCAAAATATACCAAATATCAAAAATATAATACAAGTTAGAATAGTTACAAAATAGGATACACTATTACTCCAGCAACATTTCTTCATATTCTGATACCTTTTTGCACCTTTACATTTTGCACAAATCCATACGCATTCACAATCTAATAATTAATTCATAAATCCGTAATAATGTATAAAGGAGAAAGCGCACATTATTATTAAAAACATTCCTTTGAAAGCATTACCAACGCCAGCGCGAGCTTAATGAAATAATTAATTGAAAGTCGGGGAAGAACAGTGGAAGTTACTTCAATTAAATTTGTCCGTGGGTAATGTTTAATGAATGTAAGGAAGAAAGCTTCCTTCATTTACCCGTAGAACCTGTTTCTTTCTAAAGAGTCGACGTCGAAGTGGATTCCTCGTTGTTCTTGGTATTTATTCGCCACTTAATTACTACAGAGTGCGCGTTACTGAAATTATCGAGGACAAAATGCGGGTCACCTGTTCGTCCTACATAATCTACGGTATATAACGGTGGCCTATATATCGCGGAGGAACGCGGTGCTCCAGGTGATATCCTGCGTACCGCGCGCAAGGAGTATTCAGCACAAGGACGGAGTTCCGATAATAAGCTTCGAGAGGAAATAATAATGGCACAAGCGTCGAGCAATAAAAAGCGATTTAGTGATATCTGAAGCAGATAAGCTTCGGAGGGGCAGAAAAATGCACCCGAATGCAGAGTATCTCCGTAAATGATGGCGAAATATTAGTAAGCATTTCCTGTACTTCAATCTATCCGAACGAGTCACTCGACGCTTGAGCATGCCGGTTAATCGTTTCTTTCGTACGTTAATTAAATTTGGAACGGCTGCGATTCGATAGTTTTGAATCCGGCCTTAGCGAAACGATAATGAAGTCACGTTATGAATCGAGAGGCTTCGGCAGAAAGTGGAAAATTTGGCTACCAAACACGGGAAAAACTATTTTTTTATTGAAATCCTATATTCACATCGCACTTTTATATTTCCTACTGCTAGGACATATATTTGTAGTCTTATGTGTACTAAATTTTCAATAAAATTAATTTTTTTCAGTTGCATTTATATAAAAAGAGATATTCACGATCTGCGGGTAAAAGTAATTTCATCGTTTCTTGCAAAAAGGTTTCCATTTTTTAAACTTAATCTACAATATTATAGAAAATTATAGAAAATGCACTGCTACCCATAGAACAATTGTCAAAGGAAGCGGTAAAAGCGCGATACAGACATATTCGTTCGTATCCGTTTGACGAACCCCAAACATTGTAAAACATAAAAATACAACTTTCAAATTTTTGAGTTTTATTGTGTATTCTGATAATGAATGTAAGTATCAAACGATGCAAATAGATACAATACATATATGCGTCATACAATATATACAATAGATACGTCATATTTACAATAATAAACTAGAAAAATTGAATTGAAATTGACCTTTTGTAACTAATCGTGTCAATTTCCTTACCAGAATGTTAATTTTTTTATAACATTTTGTGTATGTATATAATATTGTACTGTATGTACTTTAAATGTCTATAGTTTGAGTTTATTTATCACTTCGAACGAAACACTACCGTAATAGCAGTTTAGACGCTATTTATTAAACGCTCTGTAAAAAGGATCTGCTACTTTTTGCTACTTTAGCTGTAATTGATGAATATTGACAGGCGTATGGTGCTCATGGGATTTCATAAAAACTCATATCATCGATATTTCTTGATACTTTTATATACTTTTTCTTATATTACTTTTCAAAAGATGGAGTTTATGAAGATAAAATCAAAAATTTTAAAGAAAGAAAAATAATAAACTAACTACAGGTATGCTACATACTAAAGTCGTTAATAAAGTATTATTACCTATTATGATCCAATGTACAGAACTGTATGCCAAAAACTTTGGACTAATATTTCTTAATTTAAAAAGATACGAACTAAATTTTTGAAACCAAAGTAATATTATTTAATGCAATCATCGTCTTATCCATATGTCAACTTCTTGAGACCAACATTGCAAGATAAATTACTTCCACTTAGCGATGGAGTACAATTAATATTACAATAATTTAATGTTATATCTATAGCATTTCATATTATGCTGTAATGATTAATTAGTTAGAATTATGAAGCATCTGCGTGAACTTTTTCCAGTAGCTAATTGGTACTAATAAACTAATGAAATCGGTAAAATAACAGCAAATTACTTACTCATGTACCTAAATTTCGATTATAGGCTATACTAAGGGTTGCACTACTTGCCGCAGAGATGGGATAAAGTTGAACTTTCCAAAATCAATTTAAAACATTGCTTAAGTGATTCAGAAGTTCCTACGTTGCCGCACCCGAAGTTAAAATTTATTATAAAAGTTTTAGTTCAGTCACCTAGTGAACATCCTACTTTTTCAAATTCATGAATCATTAAATTATAGCGTTACTCTGAAATACGTATCTTCGCTGCTATCGTGAATTACTGTCACGACACTCGAATCGAGGCGCAAATGGAAAACAGGGAATTAAAGTCGTTCACTTTAATTGACTGACCGGCGATCAGAATCGACAGATCGCACTCAACTTCGTGCCGACCAATCGATGTCGAAAGGACATAAAGAAAAGCGGAAAGGCTCGATAAAAGCCGGTCAAATTGTCAACCAGAATGTTCCAGTATCGTTCGTTCGAACTGTAAATTAAAAATCAGATTGCGAGGTAATTCCGTTAAATTATCACGAGATTTAAACGGATACCTACAGAATTTGTAAACACCGTAATACGAGTAATGAAATTAGTAACGCACCAACTAACGGAATACCTAATAATCAAATTATACACGAAATGTTTCTGGTTTAGGAATCCATTATGTATCCGCATCGAGTAAATTATTTTATGTTAGTCGATCGAGGAATTATTCACCGCGCAGAATTAATAATCGCGCACGCTGACGTCAGCTCACCCAGTACTTCAGTTTTTATGATTATTGAATATTAAATATTCAATCTCAAAGAAAATACCAGCAACATTTTAATGTCAGAGTATCCTCTAGCAAAGTAATAATAAAATAAAATTAACTTGAATGAAGTGATAAAGAAATCCGTACTAATGAATCCAATGTTAGAGCCATCTAAGTGGCGAAGGGGAAGTCAAGGAGAATTGCCATATCCCGCCCGTCAAATTTTTCTTGGGCAAATGATATAATAGCATTACGACACATATATTACTGTCCGGAAATGGGTGGGTTAGGCGACGCCGAATCGGTGCTCGTATATCGCAGCAGAATTCGTAACACGTCGTGGCCTTAATTGCAAATTAGCGGGGAACCGATATTGCCTTGGCCACTCGCCAACCTCCGATTGCGAAAATAGAGTGATAGCGAGGCGAAGTTCATAGCGGATTCTTGTAAAAAAACTTGTACCAGGGAAGTATATGTGTTTTAATAAAGTCAAGACTGTTGTGTTTCCAAATGTGTTCAACGATTCGTATTTGAGGATTAAAAAGACAATCTACAACAAATTCCATTAGCGATCCTTTTTATGACAAGACTTTCAAACATTAGGCTAGTGCAAAAACAATCTCATTTACTTTCTGAACATTTTATTTTGTTTTTCAGTTGATAACAATAATCTATATAATAATATTATATTTTTCTTTGGTTAATAATATGAACATTTATATTTTGTGAAATGGATAATGTATGTATACTTGTGAGTATTCTATTAGAAAACAATAATCAGGAATATTTTAACTAATATAAAATATTTATAATTAATGTTAGCAATTTTAAACAATGAACGTTCAACTAATTCATTCAGTTTTCGCATTGAAATTCAAATTATAGTAGAATTTTATTGTCCAAACTATAAATCATTTAATGAAGTAGATACAATAGTAAAATAGGACTTCAAGTACAACTTGGACTACGATTTAATATTGCTTCACCAATTTCTAATATTTTATATTAAAAATATGAAATCAGTTAATCGAGGTTCTACTGTATTATAATGACTAACAACATTAACAAATAATAGTCAACGTCAATAAATCGATAAGAATTCATGATAACACGAAACAAAGAAAATGGAGACTAATGTTAATTAGCACGTGGTTTTCTAAAATTGCGACCCTTCACAGTTTATTTAGCAGAGCTATTTGCATTCTAATCGTTCCCGATATCTACGACGCTAAACTCCAGCCGCTGGTTGAATAATCACCAAGAAAAACTCTCTTGGAAATTTAAATTAGAGGCTAAACATATTTGTTGAAGAATAAAACTTCATCATAAATATCGTTACAAATGTAACTAATTCACTACAAAAATTTAGTTAGCGCTTTCCTTCCACAAAACTATTTTATACCTCGTTCCTTTCCAGCGTAGGAGGATGAATTGAGGATTCCCTGTTGGTCAGTGAACGACCACGTCGTAAAAGGAATTCCGAAAATACCTTAAAAGTCCCACGCGGAAATCTGAAAATACCACGGTGAGTTCGGAAGTCGCCAAGCACTCCGTGCATGAAAATATTAAACCGAGATTAAATATGGGTGAATTAAATAGATTAAATGGAGGTTAAAAAGAAGGAAAGAAAAGTAACGTCGCTAAATGCAAAAATCCTTAAGAGGTTTTTCTGGTTCGACGCATGGAAATAAGGCAACTGTATGAAATTTTTTAAAAGAAAAATATTAGGTGTTACGGTTCCACATTTTGTATATTTATTAATTGACATTCAAAGAATGCATAGAAATTTTTGGAAGCAATAGAAATGATTTTGTTTTAAGTTACTGTGATAGAACATTTATGATTTTCACTTTTTCCATCAGATTTTCACGAGAGTGACGCCAATCGATTCCTTATACTCGCCCGATTAAAAAAATACCAAACACGACATAATTCCGTCCATAATTAACGAAATAACCAAACAAATTGATTTTCACGATTCAACTCTAACTCCGCTAAAAACAGTTCTATTTACATGAAATTTGGTTTTATTTTAATCGGGAGAACGCTTAGAATCCAATGATGGAACTTTTATATCGATACAACAACGGATAAGATCTCGGAAACTGAGAAAAATTGACGACTCAACGCCCGAGCGACACGGGCGTAACTCGATACAGTCGCGCCACGAATATCAGAGGATACCGCGCGTGCCTAGAGTCGCTTGCTCTCGAGCGTTCAAACTCATAAAAATCAATCAAGCGAGAAGTTGGAGGTGCGAAATTCACTTCCCAGTTCACTTAAGCTTTGACATACGGATTCGATGGGCAAAGCCTTACGCGGACACTACTGTACGCACTGACTGTACGTTCTTCAAATGTCAATTACTAAACGTACAAACTATAAGCGATTACAAACATGCAGAAGTTTCAACGCTTCTGTCTTAAAAATTCCCAAAAATATCTTAATTTTCAAAACTCCAAACGATGTATCACTTTCCTAAATAAAAGAACTACAATTACATATATTCTTATTTCAAAGTGTGAAATTTACAGTCTTCGCTAACGATCACAAATCTTCCTACCCCCCCCCCCCCCCCCAAAAGCCGGATTCCCTACGAAGAAAATTCTATTTGTCCTCAGAGTTGATTACGTTGCAAAGTACTAGAGGACACAAACCTCGAACAAATCGTACGCCTGAAACTGCATTACTTTCGTTCACATTGTTCTTCGAACGAGTCAATATTTGCCTCTGATCCCATATTGCTTCCGGTTACACGAACCGCCTCTTATCCTCCGGTTCCTTTCGTGATCCACACTCGCAGTTCGCATGCTTGAATATTAATTCAACAATCGTTAGATCCACCCAGAAATTGAACAACTGTCGAGTTCCTTCCATTTCTCAGCGTTTCTTCGTTTCTCGTGGGACCGTAGGACTTTAAATCTAGTGAAGCGTGAAGGGGACTCTCGACGACGATTTCTCTGCGCCGAAAGTGTTTCTGGTATCTTCAGACGTCCGAAGAGTCGAAGGTCGTCGTTGGAAGGCGGTTCGCACAGTTGTTGACATCGCAGCCGGTGATTAGAGTGGGAAACCGCTGACGTAGGCGAACAAGAGGTTGCCCACGAGTTTCAGGAGCTGTTTGAAACCCTAGTAGACATTACTATGTGTTGCTATTTTAAGTGAACGCTAATTAAGCACGGTAAAATGGCGCGGAATGACTCGAGGGAGCGCGAAAAGGGTGCAATAAGGGGAATGATAGAGGCTCTAATTGCACATTACGCGGGGACGTGGTAACGAGCTCGACTCGTAAATCGCAAATATTTGCAGATTTTGGGATAAAAAGTCTGAGATTCGCGACTTCACAATCTTTTTATTTGAAGTGCAAAAATTTCTAATCAATATTCTTGTTACAATTCATTCTTATTAACGTCCGCATTCTATATTTTTTAATTGGAATTTCAGTTAGAATTTTTAATCAGAACATTTGACTTTCGAGTTTATAAAGTTACAGAATCTTCGAATATATTATTTGCAAATTTACATTGCATTTTGTGAACTCTGTTAATTAAATTTGAATTCAAATTCAAGCCCCTTTGAGATTCAACATTTCCGCAACAATACAATGCAATAATTATTACCATGAAGCACAAAGCAACTTCAACTGATTGCCTTTTTAGTTTTTCATGCAATAAAAATCGAAGCAGAAGTATTGAAGATTGATTGGAGTTCGTAATCTCTGAATCGGTAAAATAGTCACGTTCCGAATCCTATTGTCTACAAAATGATCAAACAGGTTTGACATTAATCTCGGTCTTCTTAACACGGTGCAAATTCCCTTATCGTTCTTCTAATCAAAGAACCATCGTATTCCTTTATGCTAGCGTCTCTTTGAAATCGGCACTGCGATTGAACGCGTGCGTGGTTTAGAGGTTTCCTTTTGCGTTAATTTTCACTAATTAACGATGTCATTTTGCAGCGCCCCGTTTTTTCGTTATTATTAGCAGCGTTGCTTGAAGGGATCAGAGGAACAAGCTTGCGTGTACCTATTTTGCTACTTAATTCACGCTAACGTGATACTCCACAATTATTTGTTGAATGCATAATGAGTGAAGATAAAGGTTCTCATAAAAATTCGAAGTGATTAGAAGAATTTGCTTAAGCGTCTTTTAAAAGAAAAAAATAATTTTTTCAGTTTGAATTGGAAGCTGAAATAAATTAAAGGAAATTACCAGAAATTACCAAAAAGTTTCAATCAAATAAGTTTTAATTTAAAGTGCTGCAAAATAATTTTAATTAAAAAAATAGTAACCACATATTTTTCAAAACTTCGATCATCGAAATGATGAAAAATTAAATTTACCGGGTGAGCTTTCTGTTTCGAAGTATAAGTAGTTCCTCGATAAAAGTTTCATGGACTATTTAAAATTCTTCAGAGGTTCTTTCTCCCATGTTTTCAGTTTCACGACTTATCCTCGCACATTGATTTCGCGTTAGCGAAGAAAACGCTTTCTTGCTTCAAAATGTTGTGCGTGAAGAATTTTTCATGGGGCTTTAGATATTTTCAAGAGGCAAAAACAAACTACTCACGTACTCCCAAGGAAAACTTACTCCCTTCCAACGACGGGGTTGAATACTCTCCCCCGAAATAACAGTGGAGAAGTGTATTCGGTGCATTTTGCGGAAACATTTTTCCAGAGAAATACGAATCTCTACACCCTCAAAAGAAAATTATACGGGACCAGCATTTTAACAATAATTATATAAAATATATATGTATCAACTTTTACTGATAAAGAAGCAATTAACTTAGCAAAGTGTTCTCTATGATAATTGCAACAACACTCACAGTGCTTTGTAAGCATTTAGATCTTAATAATTACGTTTCATATGAATATAGGAATACATCCTAGGCCCACGTAATTTACGTCGGCTCTGCTTTAACCTATATTATGGTAGGGCGCGATAAAGTCAGCCATGTTTGTAAACAAAGAGCTCGGATTTCATCGATTTCGTACTTCCAAATTTTTGCAGCGAAGAAACAATATTTTTTTATGATTCTTTTTTCAGAATATTCTTTGTTGAATTACGGAGAGCCGTAAAGAATCTGATTTTGCAATTTGGCTTTCAAAACTTTGTAAAAAAAATAATCGTAAATGTTTTTATAGAAGAAATTTTTTCTGAAATTTCTCCTGAATAAGGATATCACAATTATTATGCGTTTTGTTTATTATTCTCTCCGAAATTTTGGAAGTACGGTGCCATAGGAAATTCAGGGGACCCGTTTAGTTTACTTTTCTGCCACTACGGGCTGCTAATCCAGTTCACATTATCCTTAAACTCTTGTCTTTAGAAAGTAGAAGAACAGTTTCCGAAATAATGCTTTTTTTCAAAATCATCCATGGTTTCATTAAATGTCTCTAGCTCCTTGAGGTCATTAATTTCTATGCGCCAATACGTTCTTTGAAACGATCACAGATCTTTGTCCTAGCAAACTATACCTCGAATTTCTTTAGATCAGGCACTACTAAGCGCATGTGCTTGACGGCAAATGCAATTGCTTACTATCTGGATATGTTCTGCGGCTCTATTATGTCTTTTAAAAATCAAATTTATGACATTTTATAATTCTTTTTTCTTTGTGTTTTGAATAGTTTTGTAAATTTTTCTTTTGGTTCCTTTTCTATTATTTCTGTTATTCAGTTATTGGTTAATATGTCCTCTAATGTACTGTTATCTTGTACACTAATGGGAATTCCTTCCCGTAAATAAATAATTAAATAAATAAAACATTTCCGAATGAAAATGTCATAAATTATAAGTGTTATGACACACTCACGATCGCACACGTCATCTCCATCAAGGCCCCCCATTAACACCATCAATATTTCCATCCGAGTGCATTACAGAACACACTTACATTACCCCGCAATGTTCCCTGACGACCGTCGAGTGACACCCCCCTGTCGTTCAAGAGAAGCGTAACGGCCTGTCTCCAAAAATAGCCGAGGACTCGTGCAGGTACAAGGTCGAGGGGTCGAAAGGTCGCCATCACGTAAGAATGCCGCCCCCTCTCTCGCACATATGTGTTCCTTTATCTAGCTATGGACGAAGAGCCATATTTCTTTCGAGACCCTTACCCTTGCGCCATTACCTCCATTAGGTCGACCGCAGTCTTGTTTCTATTCTCTAGAAAGTGGACAACATCGATCAAGCTGTGCATGCGTGGGTAACGGAATCCATTGTGTTCTTCTCGCCGCTGCGCTGTGTGGTTGTTTCTTGGGCGGTGGGTCATTAGACGCGCGGAACACCACCCTCCCCGGAGAATAGAAGGTTTATTCATTGCGTGGACGAAGCGACTTTAGAAAAAGTTTCTTTCTTTCTGTGGGTCTGACTTTCCGCACGTTGGCAAATTAACTTGGCGTGAAGGTGAGTAGGTGATGACATTTATCGTGTCGTTCGTTTCTCAGTCAGGGCTGGGATAAGAGAGATGAGTATGATATCGATGTGCGTTACGAAAAATAGCACGTTTCGATTCTTTTACGAAAAACGAGCAACACAAAAATGAACACAAATATATTTGGGCTTCAGCCGCAAAACTAACTTATTTCACTGTTCTGCCACGAATAATAGCACATTTCGAGATTTGCCACGAAATCTAAGACTGAGATCCCATAGAGCGTGCTATAACGAGCCGCACCGCGCCACAGCAATGGCAGCAAAAAGCATCTCGGCTCGATCCGCGCTACACGACGTGAATAGCGGGGCCCAATCTTAGAGCATATACTACTGGGGGGCGCATTGAAGGCACAAAACTGACTCCAACATGTGCGCGAAGGTGGGGGGTGAGTCCTTTTCGTCTGCGGTGCGCATGGCCCAGTCCCCAGTATCATCGTTGTCAATTTGCTAAGAGCACACTCCCTACTCCGCGCATCAAGCATCAACCAATGAACGTAGTCCATATCGGCACATGCGCATTGTGAGTGAACAGGGTAGACTACCTCTCTCGCTCGCACCACATCTTCCCTCTCTTACGATGTTGGACATAGATTGGCCCTACGGTAGATCTAGGCAATGCGCCCTCCAGTAGTATATGCTCTAAGGTCCCAAACTCCCAACTACGGCGCGTAGTGCGTGGTGGGGGCGTGGAGCGAGATGCGGCACGGGAACCGTTCCATCCGAGGTCCGTGGAGCGAGGAGCGCAGGGTGGAAACTAACATAGGAACTTTCGGAACAGTGTTTAGACCGGATAGAAAGGGCTTTTTTGATGCAAAGGACGCTGATGTTGTGCTATTGTGGCGCCATGATGCACAGCATCAGCACGTGAGCACGCATCAGTTAGGTTAGCATCGTCGAGTTATGTCAAGTTAAATATTGCAAATATTAAACAGTGTTGAACAGCAGTTAAACAGTGTGTTGTTATATTTAAGTTTTTTTTCCTACATACAGCAAACATGAATATAGAAAAAAAAACTGTGAAATAGAAACAGAAAATGACAAATTAGTAATATTACCAATACAGAATAATAATATAGTAATAGTCATTTCATAGATCGTAAAATTCTACATGTAAGAAATATCTAATATCCTTTACTGTGCTTAAACAACGGCTTAATTTCTTTAGAGAATATCCCGTGAGCTGACAATTTTATCATAGAATACGTGTTAGAAAGATGAAGTTAATGTCATTATGTCTAATTATGAACTGCCTAATTATAATTATGCCCCCATTATGAAATTAAGCCAATCACCCATACAATTTATCCTGAAATTATTCACAAACACTGACCACTTTTAGGTATCCAGAAACTTGATGGATTTCAAGTGGTCATGAAATGATCCGACGATAAAAAATAATTTATGCAGTGTTCATAACAAAATTATGATTACATCAAACTCGATTGTTTCTGATTTATATTGCTCTAATATTGTATGATTCTTAATCGTGTTCAAATATAATTGCTATAACAGAGTAATTATACTTTTGATCATTTTTAGTTCCATAAAATTCAACGCGAATCGATAGTTTCTCAAGGAACTTTGCCCAAAGAGTTTCCAGAGATCTTCCTAGCGCAGGGGAAACTCGCAGTCAGTCTGTTCGCAATTTCGACAACTGTGGGACAACTTGGAATCGAATTTCTTTGAGTTCGCGAGAAACTTTTCTACCGAATGACGATAACTCACGGCAATTTGTGGAAATGATATAACGACAGTTTGTAGTTGCGTAGTTTGAAGATCTTCCCTGCGAGCTAACGTTCCGGCATTGTGGTTTAGATTGATACAATCGAGTTTCAGAACTTACTTTGATTACTATTAAACCTGCCCTCTGAGTAACAATAACAATAGTTAAAGCGACGATTAGCGCACGGAAATATCTACGAAATAATAAACCGAATTCGGACAAGATATTCATGATTATAGGAGGCTTCATTCAGGTATTAATTGATTTCATATTACAAACGATTATTGCATCGTTCAGTACCTTAATTATTGGAATTGATATGTGGACAGAATTTTAGAAACACAATTTTTGAATGATAAAACAACTTTTAAAAAGGGTTGTGGTTTTGTAGCCACTACATGTTCTAAACTACTTACGGATGTATTGGAGTTACAACCTGAGACAAAAATGCATGAAATATAAAATATTCGAATATGTATGCTTTGCACATAATAATCTTGATGTAAAGAACTCGAACTACAGTTAAAGTCCTATTCATGTTGCCGAAAACCTATTTTTTACATTACAAATATGTTTTCAAACATTATATCCGTTTTTTACCTTTATAAGCTTCAACTTTTGACATCCTTAAGCGGAGCTTTCGGTTCAGAATTTGCAAAATTCAATAAATAAGTTGAAGGAATCCAAACGAATTTCATGAAGAAACAGATTGGAGGTAAATATTACCGGTATATAAATATGTACGCGGTTGGTTTGTGTGTGGAGGGGAGACTCCGGCGCAACACACGTCACGCGCTCGACGCGTTATGTCGTCCTAGCGCTAGCCACACCAACGCACTGCAACGCACTCGCCAAGCCTCTTCGCGACTCTCGCGTGTGTCGCTATCCGACCATAGACTGAAACCTCGTTTCAACCCTGCTACATCCCTCTTGAAAGTCTTAATCTATAAAAATAAGTATTAATTTGTACAGCAAAATTTGGATACATTTATCAAGCACCAAAAAGCATCGATAAAAATACTAATTTTTTTACAGTTTTGTTAAAATTAAGCCATTGATTGACTAAACTAAAATACATGATTGGGTCACAAAAGATTCAAAGACCATTGTAGAGTTAAATCCGTAAAATATTTATTGTTGAAAATGTATTGAAGTTAACAATACTCTGAAGCATCTATAAACCATAAAGATTACGTTTTACGCTTGAATGTGCTCACTGACCGCCCTTTGAAACCCTTCAACATCGCCTATAATCAACGCAGTCGATTCATCAGAAAATATCTGGGATTTGTGCGCCGTGTCGCTGAATAACGAATCCATTCGAAATCCATCTTTCTCCTCTTACAGAGACGGAATATTGAAATGCGATCGAAGAGGAAAAACTGTAGGACACTGCTGCCCGTTGGCCTTCGGCGCTCGAATCTCTTTCATCTTTGAAAATACAACGAAGCGTGAGAAAAACTTCGATCGCTTTTATTAAAATAATCAAGAAAGTAGCTTATTCCACAGTTTGTATGATTTTTACTGGATAAACTTTATAATTCTTTATAAAGAAGAAGCAAAGATAAAGATGAAGATCGCTGATTTTTTCCCTTTTTGTTCTCGCTTATCGTTTCAAGAGTTTGATACCGACTCCGCGGGAAGCAAATATGGCACTTGTTCACGCTTTCATGGCATTCAAAATGGAAAGCCTTGGAAATGTTATTTGAGGCAACCCGTGAGCTGCTGTATCTCGTTACGGTAATTAACTGGAGTAATTACTGACGAATAAGATTACCACTGCGTTTAGTGTTTCCTAAGCGAACAGAACTCGCTTGCGGGCTAGAGCTTTTGAAGATGAGCTCTATGAAGATGACTTAATGGGAATGTTTTTCTAATGAAATGATATGCTTCGTTTCAAAAGTTCTTAGTAGAAAGAATGAAGAATATAAAATTCATGGTAACTAGACTGCGGATATTTATGCAAATTTAAATCTTTGTAAGTACCAGTTAAGAATTGCAGCTTGAATAACATTACGTTATCTTTTCTAAATATTGCAACATTTATTGTACTTTTGCTATTTTATATATTTTGACTAATATATGATTGATGACGTAGCATGGTCTATTATACTACTTATCGATTAGTTTAGTTTCTTTGATGAACTGCATTACGTCTTCCCAAGTGTCCTTGAGGAAGGACTTCAGTCTGTTTTTTTCTTGAAGTGTGTTTTACTTTAGGCAAGTCAGAATCAGGTTGTCCACAGTTAACAATGAATTATATTCTCTGCATCTTGGAGATAGTTTTTTAGATCGAATACATGAGTGGGTAATTTTGGAGTGCCCTATTCCCTAATCGATTAACAGCTACTTATTTTCTTCTAGTTCGTCTAATGGTCGTTTTGAAAAATTGATTGTTGATGATTCTGAAAAATTTGGTGCCGATGTTTATGAGACGCGGACGTGCTGTTTGCTTCCATTTTTCTTTCCATTATACATATGTATATGCATGAATTTTGTAATATTATAAAACGTCAAATGAACAAAAGGACACCTTATGGGGAATGGCAAAACAACGATGTTACTATAATATACTTACATATATGCTGTTTTTTTACATCAAGAAAGTCAATAACAAGTGAAGATAAGGATTGGCGGTAGATTAAAAAAAACTAAATAGTAAACGTCTAATGGAAGCAGGAATCATTCAATTTCCACGGGCAAGTAATTGGTTAACAGAGGGACTCAGGAACGCTACATTCCGTCGGTTCGCCTTACAGACCATTACCCTTCACGCTCAGTTTCATAGCTTGGGGGATGAAACGCAATATCGTGAGCAGATGAGAAGCAACAGGGTGACTGCGCTTACGAATCCTCTGCTTTAATCTTAGTCCCCGTCAGCGGAAATTCTCTTCTTTAACACCGAAAACCTTCCATCATATCCGGTGAAAATTTCATGCTACTCGCTGCCATAACTTATGATTTGTCCTCTCTTGTGCTCTGATTGCTAAATTCATATCTTTGAAACAGATGGTCTTTTGGCGTTCATAAAATTTCAGTCTTTTTGTTAATAAAATAGCAGACATAAAAAGTAATATTATTTACTGAAAAGGTACGTTTTACTTCAGTCATAAATATTTCCAGTATTATTGAATTTTAGAGAATTGAATTTTATTTGTAGGGGAGACAGGGGCTGATTGCCTATAGGGGCAGGTTGGTCAACTGTTAATATCTTTACACCCACGCGTAATTTGCCGCGGAATAATTGATCGTTGAAACAAGAAACTTCTACCGTGTCATCCATTTCTTTCCGACATTGGCATTGCACGTCGTTTGAGAGTTGCACAACGTTTATCAAAAAAGTAACTGCCTAAGTAAATATGATCTCTCAAAGATTTTATGTTTCCACACTCTATATAGTTAGAATAAAGTACGTAAATGTTAAAGGACTATCTTAAAGTTTGTTTATCAGAACGACTTATTGAAGCAGTAGTCTTTTTCATATAAAGCGAGGTATAGGATAGATAAGAGAACTATTATTGATTATACAAAGTGTTGACGACTGGTGGAGGAAAACTTTGGGATGGAAGAAGAGAGAAGGGGGCCACGGCGATTTTCGTTTTGGACCATCGGATCAACGAAGACTTGCTTCATTATATCAATAAACCTATGCTGACAGACCCGCGCTTGAGCTGTGGAAGATTATTTCGGAACTCGTCTTATATATGAACAGGGCTAGGATCAAGCACTAGCGAGAAAGACGATTATTACCAGAACCCTCTAGCGGAAGCCCTATGAAGCTAGGCCTATGCTCAGTAACTACTAACGGCCCGTAACAAATACCTATGTCAAAAATAAGTTTTTCCAATATTAACTATACCATTTTTTAGACGTTTATGCGATATTCATTGAAAGGCATTGAAAAGACAATGCTAAAATCCAAACAAATTGAGGTTATGTCACGAGACTCCACTTCTTTCCGAAGCGTAGATGTTGCTGTGTATCACAGCCTTCCGTAAATTTTACTACACTGGTCTATTAAATTTTGAAACACATGTGCTAATTTATCCTTTTAATGTGGTAGAAAGGAATGCATTTCACTATATCCTGTTTCTTTACTACGCAATGTAGTAATTTTTCCTCCATTATTTTTCTCAGTGTAGAAATAATTACTCTCTCCAAAGAAAAGTATAGCATGCGTGAAATCGCATATAAAACAGGAATTTCAAAATCCTTCGTACAGCTGAAATCAGTAACTCTCTCATGACTCTCAGGACGGGAATGTAGATATTTGACAAAATGTGTTATCAAGAAATGATGCAATGTTAATGCCTACTATTTGTATACATTATTTCATATAATGAATCAAATCTTTTCAAATTGCATCAACTAAAACGCAGCTGATCTACCAATCCACATGGTTTTTTCGGTTTAGTGTATCATAAACTACGTTGAAAATTCTACTTTCAAAAGCAATCCTCCGACGACAGTCATAAAACGGAAGCAAAAGGAAGAGAAAGCAGGTTTTTCTTTTGTCCACCGTGTCGGAGTAAATCGTATCAGAGAAAGAGGGGGAGAGAAAGGGAGAGAAGAAAAGAATAAGGAGCGACATCCGATCGCGAAGATATCAACGTTCTCTTCCTGAAGTTAATAACCCACGAAGCGAGATACGGCAACACCGACCACCAGTTTTACGATCGCGGCAACCCGAGGCATAAATGGTAGTCGAAAGTGTTGTGATCGTAAATTCTGGCGGGATGTTCGTGATATTCAAATTTGGAGGGTGTCTCTTCGTGTATCCAGTAAGAAACCTAGATCGAGCCACCTTTACGAGGACACGTCAGCCAGCGAGCTTGAATCTTCTTTCCGACTCTAAATTTTAATCAAAAATTACTCTGTGTCAAATCTTATCTCTCTGTGTATCACAAAAATTTGTACGCGAGAAAATTATTAACCGGAACTTTACTGAAATTGTGAAAGGCAAAAAGACAAGTGTTTTCTAAATTTAGTAAGAAAGATCTTTCAAATACATAAAACGGATATCTCGAGAATAGCGCTAAATGAAAAACGGAAACATACGCCGCTTCTATATGGGAAGCTCGTAACTTTTGTAAGAGTTCAGCCATACGAAAGGATGTTCTAAAAACTTTCGATGCGAAGGAAATTAAAGTAACCGCAAATACGGAGCACGTAGTCGACAGCAGGAAGACGCCTCAAGCGGGTTGAAATGACGTGGGGAATTTTCAGACATCCTGGAGAACTTATAGGGGCCATGTTACCCGATATTAAAAACCAATCAATGCTTGCCTGTGATTGGACGATAAATTGTTAGACTGATTGGCTTGATGTGCATAGCCTGAATTATGCATAAGTGCAGGACAGGAATGAGAAATTATTGAAAATTATTAGGAATGTGGTGACTGTTTCTAGACATATTTAAAATGAGATTTTTCATTGGCTCATGAGACTCTTTTAAGTAAATTAAACCATTCTTTTTATAATAATAGTTGCATGTATTGAATTACATATTTACTAATCATAAAAGGTGTAGGAAAAGAAAAGACTTTGATAAGAAGGGAACAATGATCCTAAAAAATGTTATAAATTGAAAAATTCTCGTTTTACATCACTCTTATCGACTAAAACATGTTCATTGTATGTAGAGCCACAAGCTGGAACCTCATTTTTTATGGTTCCATATTTTACAACTTTGCTGCACAGAAAACTAATAAGTTCAAATTTGTATTATTAACGAGGTATTAAGTTCATAATATAAATATTAGAAGCCAATGAAAATTGGTTTTCTATTTGAAATAAGATTTTTAATTTGTTTCTCCATTTTTAATTTTTAAAATGTCTAACTTCACACTTCCAAATCTATAATTTTAATTCTAAAAATATGAAAATTTGGAACTTAAAATTTTATAATCTACAATCTGAAATCTTCAAAATTTCAATTTTAACATTTCAAATTTCCTCTTGAAACTTTTGAATCTTTCACTTTAACCCTGAAAATTTAAAATTTCAAGCCTTTCAATTTTCAATTTTATACTTTCATATCTCCAACTTCAAGTTTTTCAGTTCTTTAACTCTAACTTTAATTCTGAAAATCTTTAAGTCTGCGAATTCAAATATTGAAACCTCCAACCTCAAATTTTCATTGTCTTAACTTGAAATCTCAAAATTTTCTATATTAACGATAAACATTTCTAAATGCGACATTTCTTAAACATTTCTTTAACATGAAATCTTCAAATCTCCAACTTGAAATTTAAATTCTAAATTTTATGTCTTTAAATCTTTAACTTTTCAAATTATCCACTTTGAATCTTTAAATCTTCAATTTCAAGTCCTTAAATCTCCAACGTTAACTCTTTGAACTTCCAAAGTGAACTCCGAAAAAGCTACGAATCAGTGAATGGTAGAAACTTATTAAAGTAGCCAATAGTTATGAATTTTTGTTTGAAAACGAATTCGAAATTTCGCGCCTCGCCGCCATTACCACCAGGCGGCGAGTTCTCCCGGGCCAATCAGAGGACCGGCAACCTTCTTCTCGGCTCGGTTGCGGTTGCGGCTTGCGGCACCGATTGCCGCCATTATCGACTGACTCCTTGTCTGAATCACGTGCAACGTGCGCTCAGTGAACTCCAGTCTATTATCATTGTTAGCAAGCATCAAAATTTCACAATTGTAAGTTCATTAACATCATTCTCATTTCATTGGTCCATTCAAAGAGTTATTAACTCACACAAGTGAGTAGAAGCTAGTAATTGCTCAGCCTTTCTCTCGACGCAGCACGTGGTTACAGACACGTGTTGCACTTCGCAGCACAGCGTCGATACTCTTTACTAATCGTTGAGCGATTCTCACAATTCTGTTTTGCACTCATTTTGGATTTTTCACAATGCGGTTTCATTCAGACAGCTCATTTCAAATACTTCCTTTTGCTGGATCTGCATCGCACATAACCTGAACCACGCTTGACATTTTTTAATAAATCGATCGTCAAACCACTAAAGGCCTTATTCAAACTTTCCAGCCGACATCCTACTCAACAGTTTTTTAACCATTAAAATTTGAAAAAATGTATTTATGGAATACTGTATAAATGTCAGCTTTTATTTCAATAAGCATACAAGCTGGGTGTGTCAGTTTCATTAACTGAATTAGATTTCTTCTTTTGAAGTCTTATAAGGAAGTGCCCAGGATCTCCAAAAGTATAAACGCGGCCTTGATTTATGTAATGATGTTAAAAAAATCAATTCATTACATGCAGATTCTTTATTTCTATATAATGATTTTCAATTTTTCACTCCTACTTTCTGTTCTCTTGAAATCTACTTTTGTAATGCAACAAGAATTAAGTCAATCAGCCTCACAATTTATTATTTAATCATAACTGACCCCATGGGTCAGTGTCTTACCTCTCAAATTTAGATCATCGCCAATAAAAATGGAATCAATAATAAATCTCGATTCCGCTAAGAGTTCTTTTAAAAGGACACAATACTCGAAGTATATTTTACATAGCAAAAAAGGGCCATACTCCAATTATATCTTTTTACGGAGTAGCGAAATGACGTGGAACTCCCAGGATAAAAATTACGTCTCGACAGACGGATGAAAATACCAATACGAGAAGAGGATCACGCGCCGAGAATCGCGTCTTCACAAGAGCCTCTATCGTTTCGAAGTCACGTATCGTTTATATCTCGACGCTTCGATTTTCCCCCTTTGAACTTCATCGATACGTCTTACCTCGATGCGTCCCCGTTTCGCCGGCTCCAAGGAGCAGATACTGGGAGACGTCAAAGAAGGTCGTGAAAGTAAATAGGGTACAAGCGCGAGGAGGAAACATGGCGGGTACCGAGTCTCGAGTAAGCGTTTCCCACATTGAAATTCCATTTTCAAGGGGAGGCACCACTCTTTGTATCCTCGCTACAGGAATAAATTAAATAAATCAAGAACGGGACGACGCCGGTGTCAGATTTACTCGCACATATCGTACGTCGAACAAAATTTACGGCCTACATTTCGTTCCGTCAGACAGCGTTACGATCCGGATGCACTCAGGCACAAGTTGGACCTCGGTTTTTCTAGTTTTCTCTGGTGACAGGTTGAACACGAGGGACACGTGTCTACATTGAAAAGTTATAGTAAAATATGATACTATTAATTGATGATTGAATTAGGAAGTAGTAGCAGTACGATGTTTCGTAAAACGCTTACGAAGCGCGTGTGAAGCGTATCAACGTATTAAGGGAATCAAATGCATTTCTTCCGCACGAGATAAGCTCGATACGTTGGTACGGTTCACTTACAACGGATGCTGGAATGAGTGTGATGAATGCCGTTTTTTTTTTTAAATGAAAAATCAAGTGTAAGTTAGATTTTAATGAGTTGTGGTCGATAACCGATGGTTATCCGATGGTCGATAACCACCAACGGTTTGGGTCTCTTAATATAAAGCAGCACAATCCTATCATTTCTGTGCAGCCTACGTTCGTCTCGGCGCGTCTTCGCGCGCGCTTGAGTATTATCGCACGAAAGCTTGTAAATTTTGTCCTGTTGTCGAGCCTTTTAATTACCACACGAACCTGCGCAGCCCACCGCAGTTGCAGCACTGGGAATCCGGCTTCTGGCTAAAGCTAGTTATTAATATATGTGTACTTAAGTAGTTAATATGTCTCAGTAGTTAATAGAAATCATTATTCAATACCGCTCAGGTCTTTAAATCTTACTAAGAACACAAATAATGTTGCAAGATTGCAAGTGGTCCCAATTTTTGACGAGATACTGTAAAATAGCCAGTATAGATATAAAAATTGTAAAAAACTAAATGTCTCGTTCCGCAAATACTATTTTCGGCTTTAACCACCATAGTGTCGTAGTACACGTGGAAACGAAGCTATAAAGGGGGAGAATCGTCAGATTTCCCCGTAATCTGCCACGGTCATTTATTAATACCATATCCAGCGGAATATATGGCTTCTTCGCTTTGTACAAATTAGCGCAGCAAGCCGTGTTAAGCAAGGTGAATCTAGCGTAATCCTGAAGCACGATACCGAGAACCTGGTCTCCTTAACGAGGACACGTTTCTTTGTCCTTTTCTCCTTGGACCCAATTCAGTCGCGACTATCTCACTTCCCGCTCCTCTCCTTTTTCTTGAACGCTCAATTGTTCCTCCCCGAGTAGTCCCTCTTCGTTACTTTCTTGTTTGTCTTAGCGCATTCTGTTGTTTGCCCCCGCGGGTTGTCCTTTTCATCCCGAGTTTAAATTAGTCAATTCTCGGTGCACAGCGGGAGACAAAGGTAGTCAGCTTTTCCTTAACCTCAATGAAGTTCTCGTCGAAAGGACGATCTATTTCTGGTAAATCGATGTGCCGAAGCTAATCTATTTGCGACGAACAGTGTTCGGCACTTTGTTGTTGATTAATGGAATGTGTATAAAATAGTTAATCCCTGCTGTGTTATAACCTCCAGCGAATCTCTTGACAGCTCATTAAGCTTCGTTGAATATTAAAATTTAACGAACTTGAATGAACACCTTCACAGAATTGCACTGAGTAATATCACGTGGCTTGTCATGCATATAATATTTGCATTCATACTGTCAGTTTCGTTTAATCCAGCCTCTTGGGCGCACGTGTCAAGGGTCAACAATTGTGCAGAAAAGTAACAAAGCGAAAGAACTCCAGGACATAGTGCATTATTTATTGCTGTACAGTTTAATTCCATTCACATCGCACGCCCCGTTTTCTATTCAAAACTCGCGGCGAACTGAAACCAAGTTTAATCGGACTCCGCACAAAGTAGAAATGTACATCAGTTTAAACAGTTTTTTTCTCCTAGCTTTATTTTTTCGCATCGATACTGTTGCAATACATTCGACAGCTGTTCCGTCTATTTATTCTTTACTAACTTCTCTCCTTTGCCCGACAACGGATAACACATGTATGGTCGCCCGAGACTCCCTTTATTTTTCTAGCGTCGTTCTCCCTCGTTGAACAACGTTCAAATGGATCCAGTAACGTGAGAAATTGTCAGATGCTGCTTCCGATCTCTTCCTTCATTCGTTACGTCTCTTTGTCTCGGTCTCAAAGTGTAACAGGATACCATTATAGCGCGGCTTTCCTTTAAGAAAGCGCGACGTATCCCTTCGCACACCGACTGTTCAATTTGAGCATGCACTTGATTCGTCTCGAGGATTAATCTTCTCGCGGAAATGAAAGGGATCGTATTCACCATGAATCACCTGTGGAACACTCAACTGGTCCTTTCCCTCTGCTTTGATTTATTTTTAGTGGAAGCAATGAACTCTGCGGAGGATTTAGTAGTGGTATTTGATGATCGAGGGAGCAAACAGTTGCCAGAATTTCCTTAGAATAAACAGAGTGGAAAATGCAAGCTTAGAAATTTATAGAGCTGAAATTGAAGAATGACAGATTTAAAGTTGGATGTCTAGAAATTAAAAAAATTGAAATTACAGAAGTAATAGGAGGAATTTAATACGAATCACTAAAAAATTGCTATAATTGATGTACAATTCAATGTCTATCGTAGTATAATTCAAATTACACAAATCATTGCTCAAAATCAATTTTCTCATCTTTAACATATTTGTTATTTTCTCATTATTTAACAAATTTCTCTAATAACTGGTTGAAAATAATTTCCTTTTAAAATATATATATCAACAGAAATATCGTCGTCAGCTTCAACACTGCATGATAAAAAATAGGGTGTTCAAAAAATCTCAAAAATTTCAAAAAATTTCAAAAAATCATGTTGACCTTGACGTGACCTTTACCGTTCCTCTGAAGGTCAAACGGATACGACCGTTCAATAGAATTTTTAAAACCCTAAAACATTGCTCTAAAACATTTTTCTCAAAAAGGTTCCGTTTTCGAAATATTTGACCGTTTCCATACTTTTGGTGCACCCTGTATATATTTATAGTATTTGAACAAAACATCTTCAATAAAATGCACAAAATTAATAACAGAAGATAACAAGATTATACCAACGCATCTTGCATTTGAGTGTTTATTATGAATAAAGGAACTTATTAATTCATTAATATTGGTATAAAATGAATAAGTGAAATAAAAAAATGTAAATGAACACATGTCGGTATTTGGTATTTTATAATTCCCCTTTTCTGATGCGTAAACATTCTTCCCATTACGTGACTTCGGTTTAGAATCTCCATCAACCTTATCGACGGAACATTAATTCTGATATTTTTCCATGCCTATCCGGTGACACTGTATTATGAAATGCTTACGGCAACGATACATCAGCGAAAACATAACTCGAATCGCGATAAATCCAAAACAAGGTACAATAAATCCAAATAGAGGAGCAATAAATCCCCCTCAACGTGCCGCAGCTGCGTCAACGCGTAACATTGTGTGTATCTTGACTAATGTATTACCACGTCGATCGTTGTCTACATACCATAAAGCGCGTAACATGTTGCCAAGGTAATAACCAAGACGTAACGAAAATATTTACGATACATGAAACTGTTGTTTCCTATCCAAACATTTCTCACACGCGAACTACTCTTCTAAACACCGGAATCGTTCAATTACTATCTCAATCGTGTAGTTCGACAACTCAGCATCGTGTCAGGAAGCTTTGCTCTCAGTATGCACCTAAGCTCTTACGAAGTTTATTCTGTATATTTATTTTAAAATTTATATCTTCTTTTGGGCATTTTGTATACACAAGTTTGACCTTGACAATTTACTTTCTGTTTGTGTTTGTTTTCTCATTATGATGGTAAATATGAATTAAGTTGCTAGTGAGTTCAATCTTTATTTCAACAAGCATTATTTTAGTATTATACTATAAATTTAAAGTATATAATAATGTAAAGTACTTGAGATCATTTCACTTTGCGTTCCCTAAAGAAATTGTTTCCTTAATACCATGTATTAATCAAAAAGCAACAGCGTGAAAACGTTGCACAAAGTCTAATAATTTTTTTTATATGTGAATTATCGGACTTACAGATTAAAGATTTCGAAGTTATAAAGTTTCTTTTTACTTTTCCGAACTTCCTATCACTTATGAAAATTCCCGAACGCCTAAAGAACATATTCCCAGAACATTTACAATGCTTCCCACGTATTGGTAGGAACCAACATTTATAACTTCAGCTGTTTTCCTCTTTTCTCAGCAACGTTCTACAGTTTGCTTCTTTTTTGAAACATCCGTTCTTTATTTCCTCCCACGCACCATTATGTCTGATCGTTAGCTATTGTCTCGACCAATTTCCCAGCACCCATGAAATTAACCCACTTTGTACGTTCCACCCGGGTAATTCTTTATACAACCGCCCCGAAGGTTTTGTCTCTGAAGATGGGCATTCCAGAGCGAGGAAGGAAAGTCGCGACGTTAACAAAAGAACTGTAACGGGCTTACATTCGTATCCGAGATGCTCTAGCGGCTCCTGAAAGTCTGTAGTCAACTGTAAAATATTTAAGCCCTTTCACGTCGCTGCTCCTCTTCCTTTTACCCTCCTCGATTCGTGATTCATAAGAAGGTTTACCGTCTTTCAGCGACGAAGGACATGAATGCTAGACATCGCACGTTTGATGTAGATCCATTAGCAAGATTTCCAATCAGTCTAAGTATTGATGAAACCAGTCGTTCTGTGCAATAGAGGTTCCCATGTTAATGTTCGATCTAAACTGTGAAGGTTTGTGCAAATGCATACTTTTATAGGAGTGGATTAAATAGTAGAATCTTTGGAAAAATATATTTTAGCGTTAGAAAATCCTAAAAATGAATTATTCATTTTACATATTTTGTATATTATGTATATGTTGGATATGCTGCATAAATGTTGCATATTCTGCATATTTCTTGCATATACAGACCTTACTTCCAAATTAGTGCGAATCATCGTTTTAATGTGTTCAATTATACGGCGAACTGTAATTATTTAGACGCTAATACAATCTGTGTAAGTATGACAGGACGTAAATATGCGAGATATGAAGTAGATACAGTAAACATTCATTTCAACTGCTTTACGTATTCAAATATTAAACAATATAATTTCATAACGCACTGAATTGTTTAACTATGAAACCTTTTAAGCAACAATAATTCTCAATTTGATCATAAGGGAAGAAATATTGTTACTCAATACTTCATTCTCTACAAATTCTGTATATTTGTTAACCTTCAAATAATATACTCAAATTTTTTTAACCAATAATAATAATTTTCCTGGTAGCTACTTGTAGTGGTATAATAATAAAAGGGATCATCAACAACGAATCTTTCCTTTGTAATCCTCTTCATCTCCTGTTGCAATTTTCAACACAATTATTATTGTTGGTCGGTGGTTTAATAAAACCAAACTATATACAGGGTGTCCCAAACAAAGTGTCAAAGCCGAAAAGGGGGGATTGCTGGGGTGATTCTAACCAACTTTTTCCTTAGCGAAATAGTTCGTTGCGACTTTGTTAATGAGTTATTGACGAGAAACACCGACCAATCGGGGAGCGAGTACAGCGGATTAATGATGGCGCGGACGATGGTGGACCAATACTACTCACTGCTGGAGCCCGCCCTGAAATTCCCCCTTTCGGCTCTTACACTTTATTTGGGACACCCTGTATAATATAAATTGTTATTATTTTTAAATTAGCTTTGTTGTTAAATTCTGTTTATAATAAATATAATACTTCTGATTCATAAAAAACCTATAGAAAAACTATAGGATCATTTAAACAGAAATAAAACCCAAAATCAAAAACACGTTTAAATTTTGACAAATTGAATGGAAAAATAATTATTAGCTGTAAAATAATAAAAATTAGTATTCAGGATACCAAAACTAGTAAAAGATGTCATCAACCTGGGGCACAGGTGTCTTCGCTGCATTTTGCGCGCAATGCATGTTGCATTATTCGAACCCGCGAGTTCGAAACCGAATTAGAAACGATACCATCTCCTAAGGCGGAGAACTTTAACCCATACACGACAACGATATTCTTAGCAACGATAAAAAAAAGTCCCCGAGGAGCACAATTCCGATTAATCGGACGATCCACGTGACGAGCGTCAGTGTCCCATGACAAGAACAATTTCGTTCTACTATCGGGACACGGATTGGGAGTCGAGGGTGCCGTCGGGGTTTGAACGCGTCGCGTCGGTTCTTTTAGATTTAAATTAGACTACGGCAGACGGTTCGCAGCCGAAGGATCCCTCAAAGACACGGCCGTTCGGCGCGCTTTCATCTACATATTTTTCATTTTGCAATTTCCCTCGGTCGATGCGCCCCTTTTTCCCCTCTCGACGGCGTCGTTCGACGCAAAAGAAGCGTTATTGTTCTCGAGCAGGCTATTCTTTCTGCTCTTTCGCCCACCCAACCACGCTGAAGATTATTGCGTTAGAGTTCTACCTCGCTTCAGTCAGAAGAAATGCTAGACACTTTGGGAACACGGATGGCAAAACGGAATGAAACGGCACGGACAGTGAAATGGTTTCTGGGAATCGACCAAAAGTTGGAATTTTTTACTTTAATGGGAAGATGCCACCAGAAAAATGCGACCAGAAAATAAAAAATGGTATTAAAAGTTTCTGTACTGAAATTGTGGGGAGGATCAAGTTGATATGATTTTTAACTTTTGAATGTTATTTTTGTTCAAATTATTTTATTACGTATTGGAGTTATGAAGAAGAATGTTCACTTTGGGATCAGTAGCGAACAGAAATTAAACCAAAACTACAAGAAAAAGCACTAAAGAAGGTGAGAAAATCGGTGACTTTTATGTGGGTAAATCATGAGAATCCCCTGGGAGGCTTGTGTAATTATGAACTGACCATCAGGTAGAATAAATCGTGACCCCACAATGAAAACAATATGTTTGGTAATTTATTGCGTTTTTGTTTTTTGTCCTCAATTATCCGAATCACAATTATCCCCAGCATGCGGGGTTAATTATTATTCTTTATTTTCCCTTCACTGTTTATTACATCAATTGACAATGATGTATCATGAACGCGTCTCTGCAAATACTTAGCATGATGAATGGCGACTAAATTATATTTAAAAGATGCGTCTCCACTGTTCCAAGATGACAGTGACCATTAAAAACGAGAGAAAATATTACGCAAGAGAAATATTTATTTCAAAATAACAGAGAATGACGTATTTCGAAGCGAAAAGATGTGATGATTTATTAACCGAACGCACTTACAGTTTCCAAGCGAAACACGCGATGTTTCCATCGACAGAATATTCAACGAGATTCAGCTTCAACGGGATATTCCCTCAGAAATATAAAAGACACCTATAAAGTTATTTGAAAACTGCAACCGAACGCGACGCTGTCCGTTATGTCGTTCTCGCTCTCGAGTGCAGTATATTAATTATAAAACGCAGGGGAAAAAAGGGAAAAACAAGAAACTCGGTGGCTGATCGATATTACTGCAACGTTGCAAAGCGCTGCATGCACGCGAACATGGAACAAACCATGGAAAAAACGTGCGTTCGTGATAATTGGACGCACAAGTTACCTTGAAATATTAAGATAACTGTCTTAGATTATTCACAGCTTGCTTCGTTCTTTTTGTTATCCATATACATAATTCTGATATTCCTTCAGCCTTTCTCTCCCCGTTTCTTGATTTTTTAATTAGACCAATAGAGTGATAATAAATTCAAGTCAAATTAAGCTGACCTAATATCTTGAAACATTAAGAAGTATTTAATTTATTTGTAGAAACTGGAATTATGTAGGATGTAAAATTCTGGTATTGTACAGACTATGTGCAATATAAATAAACTACAGTATTGATACTGTAGGCGATCGGCGCCTGTGTTTGTGTTTACGTTTCGGTTATAACGATTAGGAGAATCAGAGTTGTCGGTCGGCCCTGGATTCCGCAGTCTACTATATAATAATATTTATAATTAGTACGCTGTAGGATTTCATGTTAAGAGGCCGCGAGTCTTTTCAAATCTTAAGTATCATATCATATCCTCGTTTACAACGTTTTAATGAAGCATTTAAAAGCCTATTCACTGGCATATTCTATCCGAGCCTATTCCTAGTTTATCTCACATTTATGTCTTATTTTTACTCGTAGAATGCGCTAATAAATTTTGGTGGGAAAAAACTCGGACACTGTGTATATGTATAACGTTGTTACTACAGCACATTTTTGTCGAAGGATGAGTTCATTTACTTTGAAATGTGTTAGATAATAGCGTTGGATAGTCTCATTTATCTATACTAATCGAAGCGAAGTAGAGCACCGAGTGACGAAGCTAAAACGCAATTTATCTTTCAGCGTTCAGGAGACGGATGGCTCGTTTTTCGAAAGTTTCACCGCGCTGCCCTGGAAACAGCAAAATCGAAGGCTCGTGGTTCTCCAAGAAGTGGAGGCCAGGGCTAAAGAACCGCCACCACCGTCCAGAGACAGCAGTTTGACCTCTTCGCCGTATCGTTTCGCCAAAAAAGAAGTAAGTAAACCTCCAATAACAAGCTTCCGATTTTCTAAGCATCTGAATATTTAAAAACTGAGAAAATACAGACAAAACTAGCTAGTCCGTGGTGCTCGCTCGCTTCGCGAGCTCGCGGGTGGAGTCCGTGTTGCTCGCTCGCTTCGCGAGCTCGCGAGTGGAGTTATTGTAGCTCGCTCGCTACACTCGCTCACGAGTAGTGATGCCTGTAGCTATTCATGTTTATTTTGTGTGTGACCCTTTACGGGCCACGCAAAGAACTTCCCGATTTGCGAGTTGTAATTTATTATTACCATTATTAATTGTCACTAATTAGAAAATTATTCGTATTCGGAGAAATTTAATAGTTTTCTACTTATCAACATTGTTGCTATATGACGTCGCATTAAACGAACATCTATATATATAGGGAGAGTGTCCCATTTTAATCCACCACTACGGACAACTTAAGAAATATGCATTGGATCAAAAAACATCCTGAATAAAAGTTTGATGGTTTGGAGGGGGACATCTGACCCTGTTAAAAAATTTCATCCCTACCCCCTGGGGTATATATGTATGTATGTGTGTGCTGTGTATATGGATATTATGTATATTCATTTGTTTTCAATATGTAGTTATTGAGTATATATATATTTATACGTGTATAAATATACTCATATATATGTATTTATCACAATTATATCATTATAATTATATATTGTAATATATATATAGGCGAAAAATCGAAATTTCGCGATTACAGCGCCACCTATCGCGAATGAAAAAAAATGTTTGAAATAAAACCTACATATTTTGTGGCGTGGAATCCGAATCTGCAATAAAAAGTAGGTGGTCCTATTTAAAATTTTAAAGTAACCCCCCCCCCCAGGGGGGTAGGGGTGAAATTTTTTTGACAGGATCAGATGTCCCCCTCCAAACCATCAAACTTTTGTTCGGGATGTTTTTTGATCCGATGCATATTTCTTAAGTTAGCCGTGGTGGCGGATTAAAATGGGACACCCTGTATATATGCATATATATATGTGAGTGTGTGTGTGTGTTATATAAATATAATAATAGTAATAATGTATGTATATATATTATTTCAGTTTAGTTATTCTCTCTTAAATTTATATTCTCCCATTTAGATTGCGTTATTCTGTTAGGTTTTCTTAAAAAAACTAAAAAACTACTGGACCGAATTAGAACAAAATCTATTCAGCTCTAAGTTACATTGATACACATCGATTGCATCATCGACCATTTTGATCTGACCATTAGTTTTTTAGAAAACGTTAACGAAAAATTTGATCACATACGTACGTACGTACGTACGTACGTACGTACGTACGTACGTACGCACACACACACACACACACACACGAACAATTTGTTAAAAATAGCCTAAAATTACTCCAATGACCTTGAAACATGGAGATCTGCTAAAAAATCGATTTTTCATTTTAGGGGCAAATACAATAACTTCCCTATAAATCGGGAAGTTAAAAATGGTTAAACAATAATATAATATATAATAATAATACAGAAATATTGCAATAATTTCTTCGTAATTCTTCAAAGAATAGTAAAATTTTCACACTAATATTGTTATTAATAGACAGCGGATTTTATGCACTTATGACAATTGTAATTATTAATTATACAAAAATTCAATAAATTATTGACTGATGTCAAAATATGTACAATATTAAAAGTGTAAAACGAGTTACAATATTTAAAAAATAAGACGACATTTGCATTCAAGCTGGAACTTTTTATTCATCATTGTGAAAATTTAATTTCACATAAAAATCCGCAGTCCAGTTGTTAGGAAGCTTCTATCTTCCTGTAACGAAGCGATGCTTCGTTACGATCGCATGACGCGACCCCACTCCGTAGGACCGAACCTCGCGTCTCGCGCCCCGCGATTCTCTACCCACGAGATCTGACTCATAACACGGCCGCCAGGCGGCCGTGACCGTCTCGCGGATTCTCGCGGGAGAAGTTGCGTGGGCCGCGTATATAAGGACCGCCGATTCCAACGACACCAACGATAATGCCGATTCCGCTAAGGCCGATCGGCGATTGCGTTAGATTTAGATAATAAATTCCGTTTATTAAAGTTCCGTTAGGCAATAAGTTTCGAGTAGTAGCTAAGTCGCGCTAAAAGTGTGAGCCGTTTCGACCGGCCGTCCTTAGTTTTAAGACTGTATAGCATTAATAAATATAAAGTTAAGATCTAGACCTAACTGACGAGTTCCTCGTTCGCGGACTCTGGTACCCGATTGTGTCGGCATAAATCCCATTTCCCCCGGCCGCACAACCGTTACATTCTTAAACAATAGAAGGATAACGACCCAGAATCTTTTAATGTCCCAAAAATATAGACACACATAAATACTTACAACGCCGTTCCTCTAAAAAATTCTGATGTAAAAATTTAATAACAATAATAATAATTAAATAAGAATTTTTATTATCATTAACTCATTGCGAGTTTAGCATAATTTTTCAAGAACTAAGAAATGTTATACCACTTTTATTACTAAAAAGATTTATCTTTTTAAAAAATTACTGTAGCAGTGATTTCTAAAATATGTCCCTAATTTAGGCATAAAAAAAAAAAAATAAAAAAGAATTTAAATAATTAAATTCGGATCTTCCGATTAGTTTGTCTTCTCGGAGTAGTTGATAACGTTTCATCCATAACCAAGACCTGTAACGTCAAATAGAAAATGGAAACCCAGAAATATCAGAAAAGTAATCCCATCTCGCGTTTGAACCCCGTGCTGCCATTGCGTCCTAGTAATTCTGAAAGTTCGCTCCGGGAAACACGAGTGTGAGTTTCCGGTTTTTACTGTTCGTGCGGCGGGTTGCACGCTCGCCCTAATAAACGCAATAGCCTGTAGCCACTCAGTATCATTTAAAGCAGGATGCAGTCGTTAAAGAAGTAGCATTCGACGCAACAAAGTCAGACGCGCGTCTAATTTAATGGAACATGCACTTTGTGCGGTTTACTTTCGTGATTCGAATTAGTTTCCCGCGATAAAACGTATAATTCATCTCTTATGTATCACGTGCATAATATTAATCATTAAAATATTTAGTCTTCAATTGCATTAATTCAATTATTTCTTTGAGATTTTTTTTTAAATCTCTGACATAATTGTTATTTAAAAAATTTAAAAATTTCTTAAATTGATTTTATACTTTCGTTGTAGTATAAGAAGGAACTTTTTGATTAATGTGAGATGTGTTCTAAAATATTTTAAACATTGCTTCACGTTGTATATAAACAAATATAGTTGAGTAATTAATTTCGGCGTACACATATTGTACAAATGTAGTTGTAAGCATTACCTACAAGATTCAGTTTTGAAAAAATCCAAATTCAATTCAACAATGAATTAGATTTATAAAACTTTTCAAGTATTTTGTACAAATAACTAAATTACACAATTTTTAAAGAAAATGTTAAGGATTTGCTCCTAAATATTTAAATGAGGATTTTTTTCGTTTAATTGTATCAGTAAAATAAAATCTGCATACGAAGAAGTTGCATACGGACACAATTATACAAATAATGCAGCTATCTCAATTTCAATAAAAAAAACTAAAGAAAATTTTTGTTTAATCAATTTTTTCAAGGTTTCCTTAAAATACATGTATCTCTTTATTGATATAATTTCAGCATTGAAAAAATTATTTAAAAATAACTAGACTGTGGATTTATATGCATTTAAGGCATAATTAAGTGTGCAAAAACATACAAAAATATGCAAAAATGAAAACAAATAAAATATAACAAATTTACTAGAGACTACAATAAATATTAGACAAGACAGATTTATATTCAAGTTTTTATTTTTTATCTGTATTAATAAAAATGTGAGTTTGCATAAAAGTCTGCAGTCTACAAATAACGGATTTTATTTTAATGATTCTCTTATCAATTTCAGCAGAAATAAACTTTCACGTGACACATCGTGCGCGATAAAATTCAAACCAGGAGCTTTTTCTTTTACCTGGTGCAGCTTTCGAAATGCCATTCGAAAGGTAGAGAAGAAAGCACCTGTCTCGCCGCGTTAACTCCCACAAGAACATTCACTAATATCTCCACATGCCACCACGTTTATCTATCGCAACACACACGGTATTGCAACGACATAGATTGCACGTGATCTCCTAGTTGCAATTTCGTTTGAAATATCATGCATGACAGGTCAGTCGGACTGGCGTATGCATCAATCGAAACGAAAGACAGACACCATAATGATTCTGCCAGTTCTACGCTCGATTATCGCCTAACATTAGCAATCTACGGTTCCCCTAGTATACATATATTTCAAGCAGCGTTACCACATTATTTCTTTTGTAAATCGGGATTCGGATTGAAGAAACCCGGGATTTCGATATAAAAATCGGGACACGCAAGAGAATAAAAATAAATAAAAAAGTATTTTTTTCAAACTTTGTAATAATAATTCCGTTGTAAAGATACAATTAATTATTACTAACAATTATAAGTTTTACTTATATTTATCAGATCATTTTAACTGAGTAAGAACATACTTCTTTTCTTTTATATGTTTGCAAAAATTCCTTACAAAATGGTTCAAAATTAAATTATATGAGCAATTCCAAATTTATAAGTTGAATAGGACACCTGTTTTTCTTACGTTAAACCACTTCAGATTCATTTGAGAAAATACTCTCTCTACAAAACAATTAAGGGGGTACATAGGTATTAGACTGCTGTGACGAACGAATCCTTTTGAGTGTGATTAAAAAAGCTACTAATAACTCAAACTATTTGTACGTTTTACGATTCTTTAATATGGATATGACACACATTTTAAAACCAATAAACGTTCAAACTAATGAAACTTAAGTAAATTTATAAACGCATTCATCATTTTCATTTAAATTGTACCGCACAACGAAGCATATCAAGATGTAAAGTTCACACTTTTTAACTATAATTGCAGTACTCTTATCTTTTATGAAATTTTAAAGTAACCATAATTACCTATTCACAGCAATGTAGGTTTATTTATTTAACGCATTCAGTGTCGCGAAAGAAAACGAAACCTTATTTAAAAAGCAGTTAATGTGTTCCGCAATCTTATTTTATTTTATTTCTCAAAAGCAAAGATAATTTTATGGAAACTCAAACACATCTAATTTTCACCATTTCTTGGATTAATAATTAAGAGAACTGCAAATTTACTAGTCTATTTGTGAAAGCCTTGTACAATCTCTACTATTGTTTAGAACAATACTTGGCAGATTAATCGATATTGGAAACACTATAATCCTGACAATAACGAAACTGTTTATCCGAAATACAGTAAATAGATAAAGGTTCAGGCATAAAATAACAGAAATTTCATATGAACTATTATCGTCTTTGAAAGTCTTCGCAAATAATAATAATTGTAAGAGCATACCACTAAATGGACTAATGAAGTGGTTATAAAGTCATTAAGTGATCGACAATGCGATGTAGGCACACAAATGGGGACGTCAAACACAGCAAGGACAAGTCAAACACGTTTCGACGTTAATGGAATCAGCCCTTCTGTCCTAATCGTGATTCGTGTGGCAAATTGCAATTGGCGTACATACACCTCAATCACGTTTTATTTTCGATAGGAACAAAGATATTTCTGAGACAAACGAAATATTATATATTCTAATAAAACACAAAAATAATTTCAGAATAATTTTACAATAATATTTCCTTTCTATGCATTCAGTCTTTCGGAGATTGAATGCGAGGAGCAATTAAATTCTGTCGGAATTGCAATTCGATATCAAAATAACGAAGTTCTTGATTATTTAAAAATAGACATTTTTTCTAAAAGCTGTAACTTAGCAAAACGAGCGACTTTAGCTTTCCTTAAGGTCATCTCCGCCGTCATCGATACGTGAATCTCGAGTATACGACAGATACGGATAATTGGACTGTTCGATCGTAGTTTTCCTCTTTCCTGTGCACCGGCATTTTCTCCTGCATAATTCTCTTCATTTTTCCGCGGTGTTGGCCATTTGACAACGCGCAGAAGGGAAACCGTAACATGATTTGGGTCGAAATAATGAGCGGAAAACGACCGCGTTTCCGTTCCCTAACGAAGTGGAAAAAGAAGAATCTTCCCTCGTGCTTTCATCGTGATGAAAGGAGCTGAGAGGAATGCTATGCGATTTTCTGAACGATTCGACGGGATTCCGTCGTACCACTCAATAACGCGGGTATCGTATTATATTCTCTAGAAGCCTTTTTCTGCTACATTTCTTCGTAGGTAGAGTGGCAATGAATTATTTTATATGACTATGAAAATGAACTGAGTGTGACAAATAAAAAATGCACAGTGAATTCTTAGGTAACTTGATTAATGTTGTTTGATTTGGCTGTTGTAAATATATCGTAAATATGCAAAACATATGACCTAGCATTTCTCATTTTATCTGGATTCCTGATCTATGTAATAAATAAAAGATTTTAAAACAACAGTGTTAAAAGATAAGGATGAAAAAGTAGAAATCTTTGAGCTAAACCTAGGTAATCTACAAAAGGTCTGATATATGTACATAGAAACCCCAAAAATAAATTATAACCTTAATAGAAGTCTTTTGTTCTTAAAAACTCAAAGAAAAATTATGTTAACTTCTAAAGCTGAACGACGACAAGTGCGCACCAGAAATAATTTCATGTCAAAAGGGTTGAAGCCTGAAATCCGATATCTCAACTTTTGACAATCAAAATTTTAATGACGCAAGGAACGAAACCCTACAACTTACTAAAAAGATCTCAAAAGTTTAATAAAAAAAAAATGCTGTTATCGGAGAAATGTTTAACTCTAAAAAGTTGTTAAAAAATTGAGCTCCTGATGAATCGTAAAAAGATCTAAATTTTGAAAGCTCCATGAGAAAAGACTTTTAGTCGAAAGAACGAAGAAATTTTGACATCGCAAACTTGACACATTCAGTAAAAATAGTCTGTTCTTGAGCATAATAAAAATTGATTTCTGCAAAAAGTAGAAAGAGTAAGAGTAAAAAAGTAGAACTTCAAAGATTTAAAGAAAGCAGAAAGTTTTTTAATCAGATTCTATCTTATAACTTTCTACACGTTACAAGTTGGACATAACTTGTTACCGAGTGCGCAAAATTCAAATAAAGCTTTTAAAGCTTGTTGGTATTTGACGAGATAAGAAGAAAGGGAAACCTGTTCTTGGTATTATCGCATGGACATCCCTTATCTCATGAATCTGAATTTGAGTTCGAGTTTGATCCACTGGACGCCAAGACCTTCAAAGGGCTTAGAATCCAATAATTTACTTATACGCCAGAGATTTGTACTGAAATATGGCGTCACTCTGTCTTCAATAAAGTAAGATATGGAGAAGACAAAGAAGAATATGCATATGCTTTGCATATTTATCTTTAACAGCACATGTAAGAATATATTTCATATGCATTATATTTTTCAATAACGTACGTATAATAATACATAATACTATAATACAGGGTGTCCCACGCAAAGTGTAAGAGCCGAAAAGGGGCGATATCTGGGTTAATTCTTAACATCTTTGTCCTTAATCCTGGCAATTAAGCTGTTTTCGTCGACAGGCTTGTACCTTTTTTTTCCGTGGGGGAAATCCTCATGGACACCCCGGATTCCTCCCTCAGGAATGCGGAGTAGTGTCGGACTCCTACCTCCCACACGAGGGAGGTAGATCTACCGACTAAAACCCCCACGGTGACCTCATCGACGTGTTTGAATGGAGGAACACCGGGAACTCTTAGCCATCCAGTGTTCCCCCCGCGTCCACGCCAAAGGCGTTCTTCTCCGGGGGGAGAGGTGTCTCCCCCTTTACCCATACTCTTCGACAGTGTGTGGGGTCACTACCAGCACACTGTCCTTCTCGGGTCACCGCTCAGACAGCAAAGTCCCTCAACCTTGCTGTCCAGTGGCCCAAGGACCCCCATCCTTTGATGGGGGGGGGGGGGCTCAGGACCCCGGGTGCATCAGACCCGTACTGTGGAGAAGCCACAGCCCTTGGGATTGACAGGCCTGTACCTGTACGCCGCGTAAGTTTGTGACGTACTTTCCCGTGGTTATACGGGGAATTACGCCTTCGGGATGGGGTTGCCGTGCTCAGCGGAGTCCAGGATCTCTGGGAGAATGACGACTCGTTCGGTTTTATGTTAAACTAATAAATGCGATTTATTCGTAGATCTAGTTATATGATAACGCATTCGGTTAATTCTAAATTTATGTCATAACGGTCCAGGTCGGACGAAACGATACCACGGGCTTGTGGGACTTCACGTCGGTGCGGTAAGCGGGGACCCGCTGATCGGCGGAGTTCGATGGTCCGTTCGGCGCGGCGTGTGATCGGATCGGTGCATTAAGGGGAAATCCAACGGCGCGTGGCTCGGCTCGTGTGGATCGTGAAGGAGGAATCCAACGGCGCGTGGCTTGGCCCGTGTGGATCGTGATACGCCCGAAACATCCTGGGGCTAGTCAAACCAATGCGCGCTCCAACGCACTCGCCAAGCCTCTTCGCGACTCTCGCGTGTGTCGCTATCCGGCCATTTTTCAGGCGTGTCTCTATCCACGCGAGCCAAGCCACGCGCCGTTGGATTCCCCCTTTACACAATTCCGTGGAGCTCGGAGTTATGACGAGAACGGCGAGATTAACGGTCGCGACGCTGATCGGTGGTGGGGAATCTATTCTTCTCGGATTATCGTTGTCTCGAATCGATGCTGGATGGTTTTTGTCACGCAGAGCCTGGTCAACGTACAGCCGCTCTGCGTACAAATGGCCGTTTCCCAACAAGGCCCGGGCAACGTCCAACCACCTTGTTGCTACGGTCTGGTCGGAAGAGCAGAATCTGGGCAACGTCCAGCCGTTCTTCCGGTCAGTGGAGCCCGGGCAACGTCAAGCCACTCCACTGTCCTCCAGGTCGGAGCTTCGTCAGCGAAGATAGAGCCTGGGCAGCGTTCAGCCACTCTATCTCCTAGACGGAGGTTCGTGTATTCGATAAAATCCCTTAGAGCCTGGGCAGCGTTTAGCCACTCCTTGCGGTTTGCTTCGTAAGGTACAGCCGGTTTCCCGAATCTGAATCTCCACCACCGATCGCGCCCTATTTAATCCTCCGCATTTACCGTTTCTCTAGCGAGAGTCTATGCGTTATTCGCATGGTCGTGTTAGTCCTGGGGGAGACGACCGATGCTCGCCGCGGCATAGGGTCGACAGCCGGCCTTGAACCGGTGTTAGTGCAAGTTTAAATATGCATCAATTACATTGTGTAATATAGAATGGACATTGTCTGCATGTAAATAAATTTTAATAGACAAATGTCCTGGATTAACAACGTCAAATTCAGAAAAAATGCTGAAAATTTATTGCAATACGAATTATATAATACGCAAGAATGATTCGAAAAAGTATTGTTAATTGCATGTATACATATATGTGCATAGAAAATATTGTATACTACAGTATATTGTGTGCAATAAATTATTACGCATATTATGCATATTAGTTATTATGCATATTATCATATTATCAGTTATTATGCATATTTGCTT
This sequence comes from Perdita meconis, assembly GCA_030770465.2. NCBI lineage: Eukaryota > Metazoa > Arthropoda > Insecta > Hymenoptera > Andrenidae > Perdita > Perdita meconis. The sequence continues at coordinate 5,239,057 of JASKOS020000005.1, forward strand.
AATTTATGTGCATATTTGCATATTTTTAGTGTATAAATGACATATGTCACTTGCATATTTATAGTGCATAAAAATCCGCTGTCTAGTGATAAAATTTTAGAATTGTAAATGTGTTTTTGAACAGTCAAAACTTAAATTCCTAAGATATTTATAAATCTATTTACAACATTATGTAAGAACATAATAATTATATCAAATAACTATAACAACATACACATATTTTAAATTAAGTGGAACGCACACATGTACGGTATTTTTAAAGCTCATCTCGAACAAAATATGGTTACTTTCCCATTCGCAAAAGTAAAGTAAAAGTATAGAGGGATAATGGGATTTTACCCTATGCAGAATTATTCAAATCCTTTCCCCGTTTGCAGAGATTAAAATCGCGGGATATAATTCCATTGTAGCGTGAAGCCTCGGAGATTAGTTCACAGTAGTACAGTATGTTCCTGGTCAGACAGTCTGTCCGTCCACCGCGCAATTCTACTTCGGTCTCCACGCACATATGTACATTTCCGCCATTAACAGAGATCGACCGATATTCATTTTAGCCGTGACTGTTAGCTTCCCCGATCCCACCCTCCTTTTCCCCTTTCATCGTTTTCCCACGAACATTTCCCACTAACGACGAATGCGAAAAAATCGGCACGGAAACGAAGAAATTCCTCGGGAAATAAATGGACACTCGTTTGCCGGGAATCTGTGCGCGCCAGAGTTCGACTGCAGAATTCACTGAAGCGTTTTGTAATTAGCGCAAATTGACGACCATAAAAACGGCGGAAGCTTTGAAAACGGGAGAGTTTCCATGAGCTTTTACTTTGACGGTTGCCTATTTATGTGTTCGAGGGTTTAACGAGTCTCGTTCACGATGTGGTAACAATTTTATTGAAAAAAAGCAAACATGAAAATGTCCACGTAATCACCGACTGTTAGTCAACAGATTTCGGATTTTTCTAATTTATCTAACTCGTCATCGACGACTGGAATTTTCGGTATTAAGTCTTTGTAATAACGATAAGAAAACGATACGTTTGATTGCAGCAAAGGAACCTTCATCGGATTTCTCTGTGTAATCATATAACACTGATAACGCGGTAGGCTTTTGTGTTAGCTTCCGCGGTATTTTAACAACCGTACATCAAACGTGGGTATGGTCGTAGAAACATGAGAATTCATTTAAATATTCGGATTACATCTCGGTTACCGAATCACATGCAAATACAGCGTGCAAAATCAGAACGGATATTTCTGAAAACCAAGTGATGCTGCTAACTACTTTTGGAATATATTCCTTGAAATATTCTATTATGCTATAAATCGATGTGCGTTACAAAAATTAGCATATTTCGATTCTCTTACGGAAAACAGCACGTTTGTCTTCATTATTACAAAAAGTAACACGTTTCGTCCTTTTCCACGAAATGTAATAGTAGGTTCGAATGGTTTGCCATAAAATGTAACATATGATTCGCATCTAACGGCGAAAAACAGCGCATTTCGTATTTCGTTGCGAAAACTATCACATCTGAAAGATTTTCATATAAATGAGACAGACATTTGAATGGTTGGCGGCGAAAAAAGTATGCTCATCATTATAGTTACTGTAGTAACCGACACAAAGTTTGATTTTTTCTCTGAACAGTAAAGTCAGAAATAATCAAATTTGATGCAATCAGAATTATTTTTTATCATCTCATAAAAGATAAAACATTTATAAATAACAATCTTAAATAGTACGCACAATTTTCCTTACACAGCTTTTCAGTGAAACCAAAAAAAGTACAAATATTCTGAAAAGGAGATTCAAAAGTTATTTCAGAAATCATGCATAATTATGAAAAATACTCCATGTTTATTAATTTATTATACATAAAATAACTTACGAATATATCATTCATGCGACGACCTAATTTTAAATTACAGGACCACTAAAAGGTCCTCAAAAAATGAGAACGAAGCTTCAAGAAATATTTCGAAACTAAATACATATGTATTACAGTAAATACCAACAGTACGCCGGTAAATTGTTGTTCCAAAAGAACGTAGCAGAATATTTCCCTATCTCTCATTTTCATCAACGTTTAAAGCGCGCAGAAAAACTCTCTATTAAAGTCTCGTTGGTAGACAGCAGGCGTGGAGAACGAAGCTTCGTTGTAAACAGCGCGCGGCATTGATAACCAGAATGTTGTGGCGCATGTAACGGCGCATCAGATTATTTCGAGGCTGACGTGCCACGCGATACAGCGTACATTTAAAAACATTGTTTCAGCTGGAGCAGTTGTACATAGAAGTCCTTTATACGATCGCCAACACGGTCGGCGCCAGCACAGGACAATACGCGCACTACAAAGAGGATCTTTATAGGTATGCCCAAGAGGCTTTCGGCGTTCCGCAGGATCAACATCGTCGATATCTGAATATCGCGTCCGAAGAGAAGGTATTTCGTCCTTTAAGACTCACCCGCATGCTCTCACACTGTGAAAGCATGATATTATGTTCACCCATGTAAAGTAGAAGTTCAGAAAATGCAAACATAGTTTAATTTTCTTTACTTTTTTTCATAATTTTGATAGGAACGTTATATAAAATTCTTCAATCCTTTCGACGCTTTTTCTAAATTCAGATCATTTTAACAATGCTACTGTTTGACGATGTAACTATTATGGTTATAAAATAATACTAATACATTCATTTTTATAAATACAATTTTCTTTAGTAAAGGCAATGTTTTATAGATTCCTTTAAATAGAAAATTTTTATTCATGTAAATTTTTTTATTGTTGAATTATTATCAGAAATGAAGTCATCCTTTCTCTTTTTAACTTTCATTAATTAATTTTGATGCTACCTGGACAATATCTATTTATTCACTAACTTGATATAATACTGCATTCATTCTTTTTTTAAATATCTTGCTGGATAAAATGCTCGAAATAATAATACTTTACGAGAACACGTATAAAATGCATATTTGCTGCATTCTTTTACATACATTTTGCTTACGTTCTGCATAGCATTTTCATATCATTATTGTAGTATGCTGTACACATAAACACCCACGTTTTAGTAACATCATTACAAATGTAATTTGTAGTAATATTTCTTATTGCGAACGAATTGGGAATAAATATAAATGAAGTAATTCAAATTTTTTACAATATATTCAAGTGTAGTATGCAGATACCAGAGAGAAAGATGTTTCAATATTGTAGGAAAGGTTAAATGAACGTGATTTTCATATTACCACAATATTCAAATGGCTTAGATACTTCTGTTCAAAAAAATTAATGTAGCAATTTCTTAGAAACAGTTTCATAATTGGTTCGATATTTCTTTGATTTAATAACATATTTTAAGCAATGTAAAATAATTAACAATTATTTCTTCCGTTAATAATTGAAGTAGAGTTTTACGTCTCTATCAGACGAGTTTATCATTATCAAATTTATTCTGTACGTTACTTAAATATACAGTGACTCACAGGTTCCAAATGATAATTAACTAATCACTCTTAAATGTTAATTAACTGTAAATTCACGGTATCAATTTTTTCTTTCAATTTGGGTCGTTTCCAGTTTCCACGCTTAATTGTTCCACGCAAAACAAACATATTTTTTAGAGTTTAAACAAATTTAATATAGTTTTCGTGAACATATTTGTGAGTTACTGTATTATTTAATTACTTTATTTATATTTTTTCTAAATACAGAGCACAAAAGTTAAAGTTATACTACCATTCGAATACTTTCGTGATTCACTGTGAGTATTTTGATGGATTGTGAAATGTTTCAGCCTCCTATCGTTGTCTTGAACGTAGTGGTCGTCGAGGCGGAAGGACTAGAAGCCAAGGATGCGAACGGTGAGAATTTGTTTAACACGTTTTACTTGCAGCCACGCAATTCCCACGAACCGTCGATACAAGTTTATAGAGTTGACAGAGACGCAGATGAATTTCCTATGGAAGTGCAAACATAATCCCGTCAGAGTCACCGAATGTCGTAAACTTTGGCACGAACGTGATAGAAACGGATGTATCCTTCAATCGCGATTCATCTTTTCAATACTTCGCCTGTCTCTTCACAAAGCTCACGAATGATGAATGCAAATAATCGTAATAGCAAATTTTTTTTAACTCACTGGAATAAAAGAGCAGCGTCGAATAAATTGAGGGAACTGAAGTAGAATTGAGTCTACAGAGAGTGAAGGAATTTTATTTGTCATTGTGTTAATCTACATGACCTGATTATAAGTTATTACACAGGGTACTTCCTACTGTTTCTTGCGATTTAAATAATTTTTATCCTAACAATAGTTAGAAGCAGAGAAAATATCACGTGGAAAATGAATATATTTCTGTATTCCTATAATAATTTTGTGCACAATTTAAGTGTCTTTGAGTCTGTTTAAAGTAAAGCAATTAGTGCAAAGTTTTAACGTTTATAACTCTCTATACTATAGTATACAATATAGTAATGGTGCAAGGTGCAATTTTACTTCTGTTTCACAGCTGTTCTTATAGTAATTAAAAAAAATGTACCTATCTGCTGGTAAAATTCTTTTACTCAGATAAAGTGATAGAATTTTTGTAGCATTAAATTTTGTGGTATATTATGTGCTACATGGTAGAATTTGTCTACTATTTTATTTTTTCTTCCGCGTATTTTAACCCTGAAGTGGATTTTGGATCACTGCAGCCTTACACAATTGTAAACCAATAATTATTTACTAAGTATTGACGGAACTTTTTGAAGATTTATACAGGGTGTAACAAAAATGTTGCAGTTCCTTGAAAGGGGTAATTCCTGAGGTGATTTTAAACAACTTTTTCCTTAGCGAAAATGTTAGGTGGGGTTTTGTTAACGAGTTATTAACGAAAAACACCGACCAATCGGGAAGCAAGTACAGCGGATTAATGATGACGCAGACCGTGGCGGGCCAATACTACTTACAGCTCGAGCCCGCGCTGAAATTCATCCACTGTATTCGTGCTTCTATTGGTCGGTGTTTTTCGTTAGTAACTCGTTAACAAAGCACCACTTAACATTTTCGCTAAGGAAAAAGTTGTTTAAAATCGTCTTTGAAATCAACTCTATGAAAGAATTGCAACATTTTTGTTGCACCCTGTATAATGTCCCGCTATCTCATGATATTTCTAAGGAGAAAGAGGTGAAATTATTAGTGTAGAAGTTATTTCGATGCTAACAATAAGTTTACCTTCTTCCTTATTTTATGTACCAAGGAAAGTACAATAATAGAAGCTGTGGTAGTTCCTTTTCATTGAAACAGAGTTAAATCTACGCTAAAAACCGTAAAAGAAGAAAATCAAGAAATGTTTACGGTACAATGGAGGATTATTGTAGCATTTACCGTAACGTACATAAGCAGGAATAAAGGACATGAAAACCTTTCTTCCTTATAAAATGTAAAAAACTGCACTGATTACTGTCCTCGGAGGTCCAGAGTTCCGCTCAAAAAGAAAATACAGTTGCACTTTCCTGATGTTAATTGTGGCAGTTTGTGTTTGGCATTCAAACGATGTTAGCACAAATTGATTTGTAACACAAATTATAGGATGCAAAAATGATTCGAAAAAGTATTATTAAATCCATGTATGCATATTTGTACATTGACAATATTGTATAACATAATATATTGTGTACAATAAATTATTACACGATATTACATGTATACATTATATGTATATGGTCATATTTGCATATTTTTTGCGCATATTTGCTTATTTTATATGCATATTTGCATATTTTTAGTGCATAAATGATATATTCCTTTTGCATATTTATTGTATACAAAGATCCGCTATCTAGTTATAAGCGACCAAAATATACTTTCATTACCGATAATTTCACTCATCAATTATTATGAGTGACAGAAAATAAATATGATTTGCCGATAACTATTATGAGCAACCAGAACAAATTTCCTTGACTGATAACTACTATGAACGTTCGAAATAAAATTCTCCTCATCGGAGATGGTCATCTTCAATGAGAAAAACTTTTGGTCACAAACAATTCTTATTTCTAATCAAAACACTTAATAAAAATTGAAATGATTTTGTAATCATGTGGTTCCTTGAAAAATTTTCATCACATTTTCTGATTAATATTCTCAACTTAAATAATAAATCAGTTTCTGTTACCGATTTTTTAAATAAAAGTTTTGAGAAAACTGTTATTTTTTATCTCTAATTTTTACTGAATTATTGATGATAAATTTGTATTTGTGAAAAAGTTAAATGAAAATTTGTAACAACAATTCCGTAACGTTCCTGAAACCTCCTGAAACAATAATTAAAAGCGCAGGTTTAGGACTGTGTTATTACACAAAGTGATGTAATCATGCTACATTACCAACTGGTACAGAACACGATTGTATGTATTTTCTTCAGGATACAGCGACCCTTACTGCATGCTGGGAATTCAGCCGGGTAATACAGGTGCACCATTAAGTCCGCAGACGAATTTAACGGCGCACTCGCCCCATACACCGCCAGCGTCGCCGCGGCAAGCGACAAGAGCCCTTTCTGACGGGGGTGAAATAGAGAATTCGCATCACGAGAAACTGCGGAAGCACCATAGGTAAGTCGAGCTGACGGAGCTTCCGTTTAAACAACCAATAATCGATTACGCACCGCTTTATTAAGCGTTTCTAATTTTAGTACTTTCAAGCGGAACCTTGAAGTACTTAAAGTAGGAAAGCTACTTTTTTTTATTGTGGTTGCTTCGGGATTGTTAGTTACCATGTAGAGCGACATTACGAGCTTTTATGTTTCAGTTAATTGTTACTTGGAGAGTAAGCTTAAAGCATTATTATTATTATAAAAAGGAACTCGCAGAAACCATATCAAAATATAATATATTTAATGCGTGTACTAAATCATTCACATAGTTACATGTATTTATTATCTTTTTTGTGGATAATAGAGTCTTTTTAGTAGATTGTTGTTAAATATACTAAAATCTATGTTTTCTAAATAAAGCAATTTATTCTTAGTAAGAAATTACTATTCCGATGTTCTGTTATGATCTCCTTTACTTTAAAATGAAATAATAGGGATAGAAACTTGTAGATGTTTCTATTTATTGTACAAATAAATAATTAAATATCACTGATTCTTTTTGTTAAAATATAAAACACATTTTACACATTGTATATGTATTAAAATATATGTACATATATTAATCTTATTTAAGTAAAATACATAAAAGATGTGCTCGGCACATTGCAACAATGTTGGACCAGAACAGAATACATGGTACTAGAGCACTAAAGAGATGGTAGTGAGTGTAACACCGCGTACTGCAGAACCTGCTGGAGTTTGAAACATTATGGCAATATTATAATATTATAATGTTTCAAAATTAAGCGGGTTCTGCAGTACGCGGTGTTACATCCCTCACTTATACTCCATTGCTGGAACTATAATGGCAGTTGTGAGTACTCATCTCTTTTGTGTTCAAATGGTACGTACAATTAGTCCAAATGATTCGTGACGGTTACTAGAAAATCACCAGACGGGAAAATGCCATTTCCTTGAAAGGGGTGATACTTGAGGTGATTTTAAACAACTTTTTCCTTAGCGAAAATGTTCGTTGCGACTTTGTTAATGAGTTATTAACGAAAAATACAGACCAATCGGGGAGCGAGTACAGCGGATTAATGATGGTGCGGACGATGGCGGGCCAATACTACTGAAAGCTGGGGCGCGCGCTGAAATTCATCCACTGTACTTGTGCTTCTATTGGTTGATGTTTTTCGTTAATAACTCGTTAAAAAAGCTCCACCTAACATTTTCGCTAAGGAAAAAGTTGTTTAAAATCGCATCAGGAATTACCCCTTTCAAGGAACTGCAACATTTTTGTTATACCCTATATATTAATAAGTATACATATAGATAAATGAAAAGCAAAATTGTTGCAGAAAATAGTAACTTCGAACAAGGAAATTGTTTTGAAAAAAAAGAAATCAACACACACAAAATTATAGAAACATACTTATTAATCTCACTAATTTCTGGAAATTAATGATAAATGAAATCTGAGGATCATGAAAAAAGAGCAGTATCAAAACTTTAAATATTACCTCTAAACGTTTGTCAAATCTAATTACCACTTTAAAACAGCAAGAAAAACTGAATTCTATGAATTATAAAACTGTTAGCCGTGTCATTCTTTGACTACGAACGTCTTCTGCGTATTTAAAATAAAATAGTCAAGAATAATTAAAAAGTGAATAAATTACTTTACCCATAATAAATATTTGACATAATCTGGCAGTGCATTTATTCATTTTACATTTATATTAGGCGATAAATTGCTAAATATTTCGCCCAAAATTTTGATAAAATTCTGTATGTTTTTATCGTTCTTTCGAGGATTTAATTGAAATTGGCATTTGAAATACAGATGGTATACTATATTGCTTGAAAAGGAACTATTTTATGATCGCGGTCGTAGTTATAAAATTTACACATATTTTCATGTGCGTTCCCCGAATGTAGGTCATAGCAACTGATAATTTAATATTAAATGGATGCAATTAATACATTCGTTTCATTCGAAAGCTTTGATGCACTCCGAAGCTTGGAAAAAGGATGCTATTCAACGAATTTGATGAATTTAAAAAAAGCAAATCTTCGTCGAAATTAAATCAAACGTTTTTTTACTAAGCGGTATATTTATCAATTACCATTTCTCGAATATACAGGGTATCCCAAACTCGACGCGGGAGCCAGAAATGGGAGGTTCCTGAGGTGATTCTAAACAACTTTTTCCTTCGCAAAAATGTCCTCCGAAGCTTTGTTAATGAGTTATTAACAAAAAACACCGACCAATAGAAGCACGAATACAGTGGATGAATTTCAGCGCGCTCCCCAGCTTTGAGTAGTATTGGCCCGCCATCGTCCGCGCCATCATTAATCCGCTATACTCGCTCTCTGATTGGCCGATGTTTTTCGTTAACAACTCGTTAACAAAGCTTCGGATAACGTTTTTGCAAAGGAAAAAATTGTTTGGAATCACCTCAGGAATTTCCCATTTCCGGCTCCCGCGTCGAGTTTGGGACACCCTGTATATTAAAAAATATTAATCATTGGCAGAAATATTACTCTCGACTAAAGATGAATCTGTTCCAGTTAACGAACACTCTTCAAGAATATTTATAAAAAATATATTAAAAGTACAACTTGTTGATTAACTTTTCCAATTTCAATTTTAATTTTTTTATGATTGCAAAAAATACGATTGTATCCCTGGATATATTGCACGTTTCACTCCGAAATAGACTGAATTTCGCGAGAATATTAAAAAATAGAAAACTGGAGATCGTCGGTCAGTTCTATTTCCAATTTATTTTTAATTTGTATTTATAATTTAGTCTCTACTGTCTATTGTTTTTTGGGCGTACTGCTGAGTTTTCCAGCGTTGACCCGACCAGAAAAGCATTGGGAAGAACACCATTACATTTTACGATTTGGGTCGTACCAGTGATGAAACTGGATAACCATTCATGTAGTTTTCCAAATATCCCAATAGGGTATAATTTAGCCAGTAAAATAGAATGGTCCACGGAATCAAACGCCTTCCTAAAGCTGGTGCAAATGGCATTAACCCGAAAACCTTTCTCCATTGCGTTTATAATAAAGCTAATATCTTAAACAAACCGCACGCAATTAAAACTAAACCAACTCCCGCGCCCTAATCAATCCCGCCCCGTCGGTATCAAGAGATCCATCACTGTTCCATCTGCCTATCCGCGGCTCGGTTCACCAAATTCGGCCGCGTTGCCCCCAACACCTGCAATTATCCCCCCCGAAGAAAGGTCGTGATCGAGTGATTCCGTTAGAGGGTGCCCGATCGATCAGCCGAAGGAGCTGGCGGCGCGCGGGACAGGGTGGACGCGTTCTCCTAAACGCTCGTTCGACTGACACTTTCACAATGCGTCGCGATAACAATGAGGACTCGCCGGATGCGGCGAGTTCCGTCTGCGACGGTTCCAGGCAGAATAAGGCCGTGGTGCATTGAGAATCACGCGTTCCGCGTTTCTATCTCGCGGCCATTGTCTTCGGCAGCGACGAAGCATGGCAAGGCGATTAATTCAGTCGCGCCGCGTCGTCGAGGGCGAAACAAAATCGCGAACGGTTTTGCGTTCGGCCGCGTGTCCGGTCGCTCAGTTTTCGCGCGTTTCAACGTGTTCCCGAGGGAAGTGGAGCCATGCCGAACGTGGAGAAGCTGGCCATCAAACAGCTGGAGACACTGTGAGAGCGATTTTCATCGGGACTAGATACGATTCCGATTAGATCGTGACTAATAATTGGATCGCGCGTTTGATGGGATGTCTCTGATAGATTGGATTGAGCGATGGGTGAATCTTGACGGGCCGGAGGGATCGATATATGTTTGCTTTGGCGATGAATTGGTTTCAGTATTTGGTGAAGTTTGATGTGTATTGTTTGGTAGATGTGTGACGAGGGAGAGATTTTGCCGTGTGTAGGCAATGGACGCTTGTAGTTTGCCTATTATAACTAAAGTAGTTGTGGTTTAATAGTTTGGATTAGATTCGATACGCTGTCGTGGAGAAGTATTTGGACGCGCGATATGTTCTAATTGAAAGATATGGATCTTTATTATGTTCCTATATTTCCATTTATGATTAATATCAATACATTATCTGTCATGATTATCATTAGTTGTACGTCATTTTTTATTATTTCTATTTCCTTCTATTACTATTCTTATTATTACTTTCTTTCAATCACCACTTTTGCTATGTAAAACCACTTATACTTTTGTTTTGTAACCAAAGGGTTCTAACCCGTAGACACAACATAAATGATTATTATTATATAGAATGTGTAAATTATTATTTTCTCCTGTTATTTCTCTGTTGCGCACAATACTTATTATCGAACGCTCTGTGAAATTTGAACCGAAGCAAAGAAATCAATTGCTCTTGTTCTATGTTTACCTCTAATCGCTATTTTTAAATTCTCAAGGTATATGTATACTTCTATAGTACTTGTAGAACATAGTTGAACACTTTATAGCGTTCCTTCAAAGACTGCAAGTATAAAAAGCTCAGTTTATAAATATTCGAAGCTGGTAAACTACAAGTGTCTTTACCATCGCAATTCAGGATCAATTTCAGTTAGGTATGGCTTCTCTTATGTGAAATGTTATTCTCGTTACTAATTATGGGCGTTATAAGGTTGCTTGAAATAAGATCGACAGCCGAAAGTAGAGTACAAGGTCTAGGAAGAGATCCTGACAGATGTAAAAAAAATTACACAAGGAGATATTGTATTGTCTAAATAGTTACCGTTAAGGAATAGTTACTTTTTGATCAGGCACTACCCTAATAACCTGATCGGACAGATCCTGCTCAAAGCTGCAGTAGCATATGTTGTTAGACTGCTTGATTTGGTACAGGATACATGGAATCTGCTGCAATCTGCACGCACAGTTGCCAGCAGATTGTTCATAGGGTAGTTTTTGATCGTACTTTCAAGATTATGTCAGCAAATAATTAGTTTAAATAATTTCTAAAGTAAATATTGACTATTTAAAAATATAAGTGTGGCATGTCAAAACAGGTGCATTTGCGTGAAAATAAACGTGAAAGGTAGCACACTTGCAGAAAGTTCTTATTGAACGCCATGTTTTACTGATCGGCGTAAGAGAGTACTTGATTTACAAAAAATTTTAAGTTTTGAAAAGGAGGATTGTCCGTTGGTATTTCTGACAAATTCATATTTTAATTGTTTATAGAAGTGCGTATTAACGCAAAACATTTTACAGAATGTCATCATATATCCTCTAGATTCATTCACTAAAATTTTATTAAAATCCAAGGAGTACAAACTGCAGGGTCTCCTTATCAATTAGATACGGATTTACATATAGGCTAAGTAAGTAGGCTATAGCTTAGGGCGGATAATTTTGAGCGAGACCAATTGAAAAACGTTGCAAAGTGTTTTCATTTATAACTTTCTATTTGTTTGTTGACAATAATAGCATAAATTTAGTGACCGGAATTACCTACGGGTCAGCATTACCCCGTTTTCCCTTAATTATAAAAATCCAATTTTTATAAAATAAGTGAAATTACCAGTTATTATCGCACTTTACATAAAATAGGCGTTGGATGTTACCACTTTTACTCGTCACAGTATGTCAGCGAAATAGTTTCTCTGTAAACACTGTTGAGGAAGTCTACGACCCATGCATAGTGGATGAAACCCCTTAACTAACCCTGTCCAAACGCACGCATTTCTCCAAAAGGAGTTAAATACGGAGCGAACGCGTTTGTTAACAAAAGACCAATCTAACCATTCCTAGTGACCGACAGAACCCAGAAAGACTGGGTCATGGAGAAGTTACTGTACCTGCTCGAAATCAGTTTCAGGCTGTCGTTCAAGCGCAAGGATCACACGAGCAGACGCGAGCATCGAGACTCTTTAAGCGCGGCGGTGCCGGCGAAGTTTATACGCGCGACCACGGTGAAGCCGAAAACGCTGAGCCCACGATGGAACGAGAAGTTTCGTTTGTAAGCAACGTCATAAGTGTTACGAACGCGGACATCGCGGAGGTCCCGTTGCCTCCCTTCTAATCGATGCTCAATCGGATACGCGTTATATGTCGCGCTGTTACGTGGAATCAAATTAGATAAACGGCACTGGCTAACGTTACACTGTTCTCCCTTTGCAGCGACATCGACGATATCAACACGGACATCCTGCACCTGGATATATGGTGAGTCGTCGTAGTCAGCATACCTCGCTTCTCGATATGATCTTTCCAATGCTTGTTGCAGTATTATGTTTTTACTTTTGTGAGAATTTTCTGTGTAAATGGAGGAATCTGTTTTTGGGAATAATCGTTGTCGCTTGAAGTTGAAATAGTTGACGCTTTCACTGCGATGTTAGTGGACGGATGACATCTTTTGGTTCTTCGGGTTTCGTTTAAAATTAGGTGATCTCTGGGAAGTCGGCTAATTGGGTTGACGATTATTCGCTGAATATTGAATACTCTCATACAAATACAGTTGAATGATTCGAGATGTCGGAGTTCTTGCCACTTTCCTGTTAGAAACCAAATATCATCTCAACTTAAAAATTTGTTGCGATTAATGTCTCATCATAAGGTATCATTTGACACAAAATTCAGTTTCGAAATCGAGGATCCAAAAATGAGCTAATGGTCACTCTTTGTTTACAAATTATTACTAGTGAAGTTCGTAGCGAAATAGAAGAATAGTCCATAAACAATTTTAGAGTTATTCGTCTTAACTAAAGAAGAAGCTGCTTAAAATCACCCTTTTCAAGGACCAGCAACGTTTTTGTTACACCTTGTATATATTTTTTATTGATGACAGTATAGTCAATGTATTAAATTGACAATTCCCCAACTTTCACAATCAAAACATTCCTACCTACTTAAAGACAGCTAGTTATAGATTTTACGAAAAATAGCAGAATCAGTGAAAGTGTCAACGAACGAAAGACAATGTAAAATAGCCAAAAACAAGAAGAACACATCGCTTGCACTGCTGTTTACCAAGTCACGCATAGAACGTACAGCAGCTTCGCAGCCGCCAAATACTGCAGTATCACTATTTGCTTCCTACTGCTTAACATCTTCTTCCTTTTAGCTATTCATATACTCAAACACTCCTTCATGCATTACCGCGTGGGTTCGAAACGTGAATGTTCTTTCGCCTGAAAGCAATTTCTTCTGCTTCCAACGTACGTGTATCTTCCGCTCGGAAAGTGTTTGCGTTGTCCTGACAGACATAGTTTTAGGGACCACGACAACGAGTCCTCGGTATTCGACGCGGTTAGCAAGCTGAACGAAGTGCGTGGCGTCAAGGGCCTTGGACGATTCTTCAAGCAGATCGCACAGAGTGCGAGATCAGGCGGCGAGGATGATTTTCTGGGCTGCGTGAACATTCCTCTTCAGGTATGCACTCAGTAACTTCCGGTTAACGACGTGAAAACGTTACACTCTTTCGCTGGATCTTCTTTTATACATCGTTAGAAGGTTCACAGTTTTTAGAAATCGGAATGCTACAAATTAGAAATCATGATGCGTTGTTACTATCAACGTAAATAAGAAGCCATCGAATTTCCGAAAAAGTATATAAATCTTCTAACTTATTATAATTTATAAGTAGACTCGGATATTTTTGCAAATTCATATTTTTATAGACACATAACAGTAATTGAATTTTAAATAAATGTTTGTGTCGTTTAGTAAATACTATAAATATATTTTATTTTTGACATCTTGTATATATTTTGTCATCTCTAGATATTCTTATTGGTATTTACTTATTGCCTCTACGCGATCAGGAGCGGAACGTAGAAAGAGTTATATCGGCTTATTCCGACCGTTTGATGTTGAATTTGTAAATTATAACACATTTAACGACATAAACAGTGTCGCATTTTTTTTTCGAAAACTCGTTTGCACTAGCATGCAGTGGTGGGTAAATTCTAAATAGAAAGTATTGAAAATACATATTAATTGAATAGCTTTCATTTAAATAACATAATATTTCAAACTGTATTTATTATATATGGATTGGAATTAATTGAAATAATATTTTTGTAGGATACATTAGAAATACTTATTTGAAATTATATTTCGTTTCAAATGTATTAGAAATAATTAACTGAAATAATATTTGTTTGGGTTTAAATAATTATTAAGCTTAAAAATTAAATAGCTAAGACTTGGAAGCCTGAAACTTGAACATTTTTTATTTGAAGCTTAAAACGCTGACTAAAAATTTGGAAGCCTGAAGCGTAAAAAGTTGATTCTGAATATTTAAAAGCTTAAAACTTGAAAATTTGAAATTTCAAAATTTGAGACTTGAAATCTCTGCCGTGCAACGTTTGAAAAATTTTAGTTTGAAAGTTTTAATCTTTAAAGCTTGAAATGCTGAATGTTTGAGAACCTGAAAATTTGAACCTGGAAAACTTGAAAACTTCAAATATTTAAACTCTAATTATCGATGCTTGAAATTCCAATATCTTGAAGACTTGAAAATTAGAAGCCTGAAATTCTGGAAAATGGAAAAATTTGAAAACTTGAAATTTAAGCTTGAAATTCTGGGAATCTGCAATTTTGAAGCTCCAAATTACGAGAATTTGCAAATATTGAGCGTGCAATTCCTAAAAGTTGCTAATATTAAGCTTAAAATTCCGGAAATCGGAAAACTTGAAGCGCTTTTGAATCCAAGGATCATAGCAATGTTCAAAGTGGAAAATGAGGAATCGGTCGTCTGTTACCAGGACATTCCAAGCATTGGTTTGGATCGATGGTACGAACTAGAGGCTAGAACGCAACGGAGCACTATTCAGGGTAGAATTAGATTAAAGCTGTGGCTAACGACCAGAGAAGACAGGGGGACGTCCGAGGAGGACAACTGGGGCGAATTCAGGCAACAGGAGAGACTTTACACCATTTTCTTGAACCATGAGATGAATAAACAAGGGGTACGTGTTGCTTTATCGACTACTACTGAATCTTTATACTTGAACGGATGCATGTAATTATGATAATTGTGAGTATCGATAGTATTGTTACCATCGCACAGGCATATAGACATATATCATTTAAATAACTACTTAAGTCACAGAATCAAAATTTTACAGGAATTAATAAAAACTGGACCACACACAAATATCAGACTTTTTGAACTCTTTTTTCTGCTCATTGTCTTTATTTATATTTAAGCTTGTTCGTTACTTACCACCTTATTCTTTTATGATAATTTAGATTTAAAAATAGATTTATGATAATTTAGATTTACAAATAATTAGATTTAAAATCAGCAGTAAATTATTATTGACTGAAGTTGTTTTTGCAAGAAACAGTGTTTGTACACTGTACATACATTACCGTTCATATGTGTGATCTGCCTTTCTAATAAATAACTAACATACTTTTGTAAATTATTCTTATACAATTATGTTTGTTGTTAAACCTTATTGCAAGGTACATATTTAACGTAGGTGACAATGAATTGAAGACAAAAACCCAAAAACAGAATACAAACGCAGAAAAATGTTTATACGAAATTAAAAGTTCTCAAATTCAAACCTATTATATCTTTTTACGCTGCAATATTCAAAATAAAAATTAACCTTAATATGTAGTAATCTTAATTAGTAGTAATGTGTTTAGATTTTTCTCCAAATCAGGAAAAATGTTGAAAAAAATAACAAAAAATTCAACTAAAAAAGGTCCAAAAACCGACAGAATTTAAAGAAAAATTTACATTCATTTGCGTTCCATTTAAGGCACTTGGCTCGTTTCGCTATGTTTAGGAAGATTTCACCGGGGAGTTGCCACAAACGGCACTAACGATTCTTCATCAGCACGCCGTCCAGGGTGATGTGACGAAACTGCAACAAGCGCTGGTAAAATGGGTAGCGATAGCTCGACAGCCGACCTGCGATCCGAGGATTCTTTATCGCCTCCTTCAGGTTTCTATAAATCTTTCAACGCTCGAGAAGCGTTGCACTTCGCCGATCTACCGTACTTCTCTTGAACGGTTTCGATCGTGACCATGCTTGCAGGAACTAGACAGCTTATGGCACACGGACACGCTTTCTCGGGACGAGGAGCAATACCTCGCCAATTCTTTCAACGAATTTCTCGAAGTCGCGTTGAAGAAGGTTCGACAGCATCGGTTACTGTTCCCGCCGCTGCATCGACCATCGATCTCCAAGCTAGACTATCTTCTTAGGTGCGTATTTTATTTGGCATGAAAAGAGTTGCATCACAAGTTGGCTGAGGTCGAATTTATACTTAACACGGCTTGCTGCGCCAATTTCTACAAAGCGAAGAAGCCATATAATGTATTCCGCTGGATACAGGGTGTCCCAAACTCGACGCGGGAGCCGGAAATGGGAGATTCCTGGAGTGATTCTAAACAACTTTTTCCTTTGCAAAAATGTCCTCCGAAGCTTTGCTAATGAGTTATTGTTTAATGAGTTATTAAAAACGAAGTTACCTACAAAAAAAAATATTATACTACGTTGCTCCTTATTTTTTCACATAGAATCAAACCTTGAGTGTATTGTATTACGATATCCGCCCCCTTTATACTGATTTTTTAAAAATTATTTAGAACATGCCATGTTAATCTTTTCATTTCCCTATAGATGTTTAGGCCTGCTGTCGAACATGAAAGCCTTCCGAACGTGTTGCCCTTTCAACAAGGAAATTCGTGGAGAGATTATAACTGCTTTAAGAAAAGGAACTCTTGAATGGTCAGTAACATATTTAGATCACTATTCCTTTTCCCCGTGAAGTTCTTCTTTGTGTCTTCAGAAGAGATTCAAGCCATTAATACGAGAACGCTGTTCGTTTTAGGTACGAAGACACGAGACAGCAGACAATGTGTTACGATAAGGAGCCCGATCAGGATACAGATAAGGTCCTGCAGGACTTCACAAACTTAGTAACTGCGTTACTGGTAGACTTGAAGCAGGGACTGACGTATTATAACAGCCTCTTCGAAAGGTGAGCGCCTTAAACTGTAAGAGCTAAAGTTCTGAGTCTAATCCAATAATACCAAGCGATAATAGATTCTGCATAACTTTGTTGTTCTACTTACATGACGGTAGAACAGAAATCTGTAAATTCGCTGTTTGTTCAGTCAGTTTCCACTTCAAACAGTTTATCGATTTTCTCTTCGTGAACCATCAAATTCGCCGATCGAAGATTAAAATTTTGAATTCAATTAAAAACTGTAATGTTCGATTTTCCTTTGAATACGGAAAAGCTAATTGAAAAATAAAAAATAATGGATTACCTTTAAGCTCCGTAATGAACTTCATGAAACTAAAGCTTCCATTATATTAAGTATTATAATTGTGTAGTGTAATAAAATTGAAGATTAATGGAAACAATTTCTTGATTAAAGTTTGAATTTCGAAATATAAATATCAAAGAGATATAACGTTTCACATATTTTTTAAAATAAACACTGTTTATTGTTCTTTTCAAACAAATGTTTAGTCTGTTTACAAACGATAGATCAAACGGTGTGTTCCAGCACGAACGGCGTGCCGTATTTCTCGGCGGTGTATAAACAATTGGACAAACTGGTAAGCAAGCCGATCGGTAAAAATAATCCTTTCTGACAAGTGAAAAATAAATGGGAAATATAAAATAACCACTTTATAGTTCGCGAAGATGCAAAATCAGAGCACACAATTTCATATAACACACGACTATATATTTTATTCACTGTTTCGTGAAGCTGGATGTGCTGTGTTTGGCTTATATGCTTTATTCAAGACGTCGATCGTGTTTTTCCAAACTATTTTACTTCACGAGAACCAATACATTTCTCTGGAAATATATTTGATGCAAATTCCTTTTAAGTACTGATACTCAAAGAACTCGCTGATCGCTAAAGACGATTAAAGGAAAACTGAAAAAAATTTCGCATGGGGCAATCTAACAAAATTCTAATCAATACTTCGTGGGAGATCCAGAAATTAATTAACTTATCTCATCATCTGCGAATTCGGTCGACGTCCTCGCATCAAAATGACTACAGAACATATTACTCTCTATATGTAGGGTGTTCCTATCGATTTTTATAACATTTTAAAAAAAAGAAGTTCTTGTATAGTTTGCTAATTGATAAATAATAATTTGAAGGTGAATTTCAGAATTTTTTTTTATATTGAAATTTTGGCGAAAATAATGAAACAATAAGGAGAGGGACACCCTATAAATAAATAAATCGCAGTGACCTGAAGGCCAGTTTGCAAATGGAAAACGATGAGGTTGCAGTGTCCGTCAGGTCATCGCGATCTTACTGTACACGAGATGTTTGTCCATAGCTGGCGGAACACGTGGCGAAACACATGGAGAACACTTCCGAGGTACTTTTTCATCGCCACCACGAAATGTTAAGCCCCCCTTTTTCTCTCTATCTTTCTTCTTCGATTTCCTTGTATATGTGATAACTGAATTCTATCGCATCGACCCGCCTTGCTTTTATTTGCATACGAGAAGGTAAATATCCTGAAGAAAATTGAAAAAGATGTAAGCGACAAATAGAGAAGCATGCGAAATTGAAAAACGATATATCTGAAGCGAAAAAAATTCGGAAAAATATGTGGAAGGAACTTTTCTTGATTTTTTGTTGTATGCAAATAAGACGGAGGGCGAATAATTAGATGGTAGTTTCTTGAAAACGTTTTACACTAATGGTTTCTTGTAAATATCAGTTCATCTGGAGTTTCGGATCACTGAAACCTAGAAGTTTCTGAAACCGTAGAATTTTGAGGGGTAAACTGAAGGAAACGGACGAAATGTTACCTCTACAGCACACAATTGCTTTCACGTAGTGGATTGTTTAGCTTAGTATTGTCGTTAATGCTTGAGTTTTAGGGGATTGCAACGTGATTGCGATGCAGTTAAACCTTTTGGGCAAATGTGTAAGTAGACATTTCTGTAGTGTCGTTGTTTTTTATGTGCTTGTGTAAAACGATTGATGTATGAGGAGCCCTACGAAGGATTTTAGTAGAACGAAATAGGTTTTGTCGAACGAAATTTCCTGCTAATTCAAAATTCGCACGAAAATTGAACATCCTGCACATGGCAATAACCTTGAAATTTAAAAATTCGCCAATTTTTTTTATTTTCATGCAACTGTGTCGGAAGTGGGATCGAAAAAACAATAGTAACAAATAAACAGAATTAAACAAGCAGCGGATGCTAATATCTCATTGATGACTGCGGAAATACTTTCTATTCTGCATCGAAACATATTGCAAACGATTAAAAATTGTGCATTGCATACGATGAACACACAGCCAACAGTTTTTAGTGAAATAGTGCGTTCAAATTTTCTCCGACTTCTTTTTCTTAATTTTTACAGGAGTCGATTTTTCAATAGATACTAGAAAACGGCAAGTAGTTCATTGTATTTAATTTTTATTCATATCTTTAAACATATATATACAAATTTTATGTGCTTGGATAATGAATAATAAATTATTAGTTAGATAAAAATTTGATTTCCAATTCGTAAACTACTTAAGATATCGCATAATACTGTATGAAATGATAAAGATTAGCCTGATTAAATTGTAACATGTACCATTAGATTGATGAAAAAATCGTTTTATTTTTTGATAATTAAAAAAGTGCACAAATTTAAATAATTTTTACCCGAAAGATGATAGTGATGATAATTAGACTGCAGATTTGATGCATTTATGGCAATAGTAATTATAAGTACTGTACTTTCCGCGTAAGGCTCTGCCCATCGAATTCGTATGTCAAGGCTTAAGCAAAGTGTGAAGTGAATTTCGCACCTCCAATTTCTCGCTTGACTGGTTTTCATGTGCTTGGACGCCGAGAGTTCGACTCCCGAAACAATGGGGCCATAATAGACAAGGATATAGAATCGTGAAAATTAATTTGTTTCGTTATTTCGTTAATTATGGACCAAATTATGTCGTGTTTGCTATTTTTTTAATCGGTCGAGTATAAAGCCGGAAATCCACCAGAAAGCTAAGCTAAGCTATGCTATGCTATGTTTAAAAAAAATTAGCTTCAATACGTTTTTATGGATCCGTTTCCACTAAGAACTAAGCTATGTTAATAAAAATGTATTGTTTAAACATAGCATAGCATAACGTAGCTTAGCTTAGCTTTCTGGTGTATTCCCGGCTTAAGGAATCGATTGGCGCCACTCTCGTGAAAATTCGATGGAAAAAAGTGAAAACCAGCGATTCTCAAGTTATTGTTTAATGTCATCATCAGAAGAAGACAGTTGAACATACAACATGTTGAGAATCGCTGCTTGCGTCAGGCTTAGGACGCATCACTTCAGAGATCACACCTTAAGACTATAATGATCAAAACAAAACCAAAGAAATGGATTTTTTCATCCGTCGAAAGTAGAAAACCCTCTTAACTCTTGTCTTAACAAACACAATATTCCAGGAAGCCCGAATACCCTTTCCTAACATAATAGAATAGATTGCTTCGCTTATTGAAGATATACACTTTTATCACCACTTAATTAATCTTTCTCAGGACAACAATACTGCATAAAGTCACTCCTTATCAACAGGTACACCCAATCTTTCACCCCCCTTAGTATATTATGTATATTTACACAGTATTACAGTACCCCAATTTCTTACTTCGCCCGAAGGGGAGAGTCCTTAATCGAGCCAGTGAACATGTCAGCGGTATCATAGCGCGGTAATTTTCTTTCGTTTGCCGAGGGAAAATTGATCCCCTCCGTTCGAAGAAAGCCATCGCTCAGCCTCGATCCCGCTTCCATCACAAAATACGCGCGCTGACACGCGAAACATGCAATTTTTCATCGAACCTTTCACGGGACGCTGGCAACGCTAAGGGCCACACCGAAGCATGACGTTGCTTTTCATCGACAGCTTTTTATTTCCAGCTGGTGCACGCTTCTTCGCCGGATGACGTTGTGCCCCACGACATATCACACATTCCGCATGCTTCTCCCACGTGACTTACCAAAACGAAGATACATCGAACTCATGCATGTGCTTGGCAGTTTGGCAGCGTGACGCACCGGTTTCGGTTGCGCGCTCGTTTTCGAGATTGTATTGAACCACCTTGAGACACAGGAGTTTTAGAGAAAATAGTTACGCCTGGTGTGCTTGAATCTCTGACCTCTGAACTCTTTATCACTCGAAACGCGAGGTGTTACAATCGCTTCTCTGGTAATGAACGGGCGAAAATACTTGAAATAAATTCTATCATTTGGATAAAAATAGTCTTCAAACTTGTTTTGTGTTTCTTAAGTCTTTTTTTTTTTTTAATATTACTGGTATGCTTTCAATGGAATTTGCATAATAATTAAAGGACCAGGGGAAATTCAGTTTGCCTCTCTCCGAAAGTCCTAATTAGAGTCATTTTGGAATATCAAGCACTCCAGATCTTTTATCGCACCCGCAACATTGTTTCCGCGCACCGTTGTTCGATCTGTTTTCTGGGTGAGTCCAGAGCCAAAATTAGCCTCTGTATATTTGAATATGAAGAAAACAAAATTTACTTTCTGTCTGACAATTAGTGCACTTGTTATGTAAATGTACAGAATGTTCTGTTCAAACTTATCCTGAAAATTTCTTTGGAACTGTTAATTCTGAGGAATATTTCGAACGAGAGGTAAATGGTTGCAGGAGACACAAACTGTCAGAGCACTCAAACGAGTTTTTCATTTGTATTTTTATTTTTTCATAAGCAAACGAAACATTCTCACAAATTATTTGTAATTGTTAGACTTGCAAAATAATATTTTTATTCTTAAAAGATTCCTTAAAATCTCTTAAAATTTTTTAATACATAGCTTCAGCGGTAAATTCCAGATAACTTGTTACAAATAATTTCTATAATGACGATTCCTTAAATAATTATTGTTTTTGCTTCATACAACAAATGTATAGAAAATTATGTGCTGATTAATTTCATATCTTCTGTAGAAAATGTATGATTCTTCAAAAAAGAAAGATACATTTTCACATACCTATTTATAAAAAAAATTATCAATATTAAATGTGGAATTTATTAGAATAAAAGGACAGTTCTATAAATATTCAAATAATGCAATACACAAGACAAAAAGGATAAACTCAAAATATGGCACAATTTTAAAGACGACAAAGATTCTCAAACACTGTCACAAGCTCAATATTTTCAAAAGTAATGCCACATTGGAACAAAAGCTCCAACAAAACATTAGATTAAAATAGAAACAATATTGATACTTCATTAAATACATACAAGGTGCATTTATACTACGTAAATCATACAAACCTTCCAAGAAACATTTAACTTTTATCAAAAATATTTTTTACTATCATCAACAATTTCAGCAAGAGCCTCAAAAATATATTCGGAAGTAATTAATCTAAGTAGAACAGTCTGTACTAATTAAATTTTCAAATCATATTAACTTGTTCTTCGAGATGCAAGCACAAGTTGTAAGAGAACTTAACTTACCCAGCTAACAGGTTGAACTACCCCTTAACGCCCGATTAAATTTTTCTCCATAGGTTGTCCACCACTTTCACGCAAGATTTATGATTGGCCCTCGACTAACTTCCATACAATTACCATGTAATTGCAAAGTTCGTGATACTCACGCGCTGGGAAAATCTCACGAACCCGGGTTCACTTTCCGGCGTTAGTTTTCGCGTTGATCGCTGGGAAAAACAGTGAATGTAGTTTCCTAGTAACGCGGGGAACGTTGCCCTGGTCGAATATCGCCCTGTAAATAAGTTACCACGGAAACAAGTGGAGTTTCGAAAGTTGCTGGCCATTCACTGTGTTCCTCGTCTAAAGTTTTACCTTCCGCCTCGGTAATTTACCCTGGGGACGCATGGAGCGGCTGATTCGGGAGGTTTCACGACAATATTCACCTGTTCCTGTCCGTACATTGACCACAACCGGGAATTTTACTCGGTGACTCGTGTTTATCTTGCGCGGAGCTAACGCATCCACTTTAAACTTTAAAATGAGTAGAGAAAAGGAACCAAAAAAATTGAAAAATCGTTTCATTAGGCAAAGATGGTTCGTTCGTAATTTTAGATCGTTCTTTTCATACAGTAAAACTACTAATAAATGAATGGCTTTTTATTATTAAGATTGGAAGAGCTTATTTAATGATTTTGTTTTTTGTTTTATATATACTAGATTCGTTACAATTTTATTACTTTTTTACTTTTTAATACTATTTTTTATGTGTATGTACGTATTACATACACAGATAAGTAATTCATTTCTACTTTATCAATGCAGTTTTTTTTTACAATTAACAATAGACTCTGAAACAGTTCATTTGTTAAGATAATTATTTGTTTTTTAGATCTTCTGTGTAGTTTCTAGTAACCAATATATTGTCCAATATTAGTTCCATGGAAATTGTGTTTTATTTCGTTTTATTTAATGAAATAGTGTATTATCTCCCACAGGACTCCGTCGCTAATGACCCAGTAGTCAATGCGACGTTAAACTCGAAGAGAAAAAAAAGAAAAAGAAATAGTGTATTCTTCACTTTTGAATCGAACAAACTGTAAAATTAATAGTCATGAATAGACTGTGGATTTTATGCATCTCTGGTAATACTAATATAAATACGCAAGAAAATTCCGAGACTTAAATTAAACATACTGTTATTCAAGTTCCAATTCATTATTTGTACTTGTAAAAGTTTTATTATTCTAGTCATGAATTCTGAAATCAAACCGATTTTTTTTAGGCGTGTATCATTTACTATAATCATTACTACAATAATTCATTGTTACCATATTTGTACTTATATTTAAAGCCTGACATCAACTTTAAATAGCATAAGCTTTAACTTATGTCTGACCATATACGTCGGGATTCTACTTCGCCATTAATTCTTTAACGCAGTGGTTCTCAACATTTTTTTTCCTGCGTACCACCAAACAAATATACAGGATGTAACAAAACTGTTGCACGTCCTTGAAAGGGGTGATTCCCGAGGCGATTTTAAACAACTTTTCCCTTAGCAAAAATTTTCGTTGCGGCTTTGTTAACGAGTTATTATCGAAAAACACCGACCAATAGAAGTACGAATACAGTGTATGAATTTCAGCGCGGGCTTCAGCTGTGAGTAGTATTGGCCAGCCATCATCCACGCCATCATTAATCTGCTGTACTCGTTCCCCGATTGGTCGGTGTTTTTTGTTAAGAACTCGTTAACAAAGCTTCTAGGATATTTTTGCAAAGGAAAAAGTTGTTTAGAATCACCCCAGGAATCTCCCTTTATCGGTTCCCGCACTTAGTTTGGGACACCCTGTATAATATTCTAATAATTAGTTGAAAATGATTGAAGCCTGGTAATAAGTTTTACCGAAAATTCAATTGTATTCTTATACCTAATACATTTAATAATTGAAACCCTAGTTAATAAAAATTTAGGGTAATTGAGGGTCGGATAATTGAAATTCTACTGTACTTCTGTTTTTAATATTTTATTCTCGAACAAAATTTCCTACAATAAAAACTCAGGAATAAAGGATTTAGCGAAAAATACAGTGGATGCTGGCAAAAATTTCGAAACACTAAATTTACAATTCAGTCCTTCTATGTGTATATCAATTCCTATAAAAGTTGCGATTCGGTTTAACAATCTAATTTCTTTTTTGTATGCTTCCTTTATCAAAATTTGAAACAGTGAAGAGGGCTCAACACAAGTAGTATCAATACTTGTAAGAAGTGAAAAAGTGGTGGGAACGTAAAACAGTTTGTAAAGCTTAGTAGAAATACTAGACAAGCTTTATCTTTTCACTTGAGCTAAAGAAGTACATTTCATAGATGCAAAACGAACTTGGAGCAAGGGTCACCACTGCTTGTCTTCAACTCCACGGTGCAAACGATGAGGAATACGTGCTGCCACCGGGAGCGGAAATAGGAACACCGATGTTCGAGTTGTACTTGGCTCTGCAAGATTTCGTAACGTAAATATTGTTAAAACTATTTAAAAATCCATTTTCTCGCATAATTTTTATGTTTAAATGTACTGTAATGTGTTGGGAAAGTCAGAACATTGAAAACGATAATAAAGTTTTCAGGAAATAAAAATTATCTAAACAAATAATTTTGGTAAATGTAAAGAATTAAACAGACTGTGAAATTCTTATCTGTCATGTTTTATGGTCTTGGATTTCTATTGCCTTTCCAGATTTACAAATTTTTGCAATTTTAATTTTATTAGCGTTAAGTTTTGAGCGATGATAATTCCGATTAAAAGAGAAGCGCTGTTTTCAGCATGAAGGAGAATTTGTCGCAGTCTGACCATAAAACTTTGGCAATTTGCAAGTATTACGAGTGGTTCAGACCAGCTGTCGACAAATGGTTGGATTTGGCTAAATTGAAAGCGATCCAGCGCGTGCGGAAATCGGCTGAGCTCGATCGTATGTGCAGCGGTGAATACATAGTGAAGCACTGCACTTCTGCCATCGATGTCACCGCCTGTCTCTATCAGGTATACCATAAGAAAGATATTGAATTTTCGTTGAGTAGAATTCATAGCGTTGAACGGATTGAATATTATTGCAAATATTTGCAGATCAAAGAATTCTGGAAGAAATTGGCGTGGCCGGATCTTCCTGGATCTTATAACTTGGTGTTGAAAGTTATTGACGTGAGTAATAATCATGATTATGTATTGACACTTTTACTCTGGGAATTGTTAACTTTTTTATTTTATTATAAAAAGGAGTTTCTGTGATAAAGATACTTTTATTATATTAAGATGCACTTGTGCTCAGTGAAATCGATCACAAAATCGTTTATAACTCTCCAATGACAATTAAACTAACAATAAGAAATATAATCCCTATACTGATTCATATGTTAATGAGAACCCATGCTTTCATGATTCATATATTAGATTAGTATATAAACATTATAACTAAGTGTTTTAACTAATATTTTAATGAATGATAATATAAGAAGATTGTCAGTTTTCTTTAGTCACTGATTATTCAAGTTTTCTAAAAACGAAGTTCAGTAAAATGTATTTGGGCGCTGAATATTTCTGCAAGGAATAATTAGAATTATCTGCAGAACTATAGCACGCTGAAAAACTATTATATGTATATTGATAATTGTTATCAAAAATGAATCTGTTACCAAAAAAAATAAAAAAGAACAGATACAAATGGATTATTCATTTTCTTAACTCTAATCTTGAATTTTGGAATCTTCTAATGGAAAATCCAGTAAATATCTAAAACAAAATGATGAATGATAGTGCTAAATAAGTATATTAATTACTGTCGATTATATTATTCATCATTAAATAGTAGATATTTGTGCAAATTCATATTTGTGCAAATTCATATTTGTGCAAATTCATATTTGTTAGACATAAAGAAAGATTTCAATCTCGAATGAAAGTGCGTCTTACATTGTAAACCTTTTACATATATGTTTTCTATTGTATATTATATGTATTTTTTTTCATTTATACATATGTTAGTATATTTTTGCATATTTACGCTTATAAGTACACGAAAACACACGATCCAATTATTAAGCAATAATAGAGAAAGGATCAAGATATAAAAATCAGATGAGACACCTTGTATAGGAGTTAGTTTCAAGTAGATCTAGGGGATGTTCTCTTTTCAGTCTTCTGAATAAGCCTGAGTAACAATTTCTTACTAAGGGTTTCATGTGTTTCTTAACCCTGATTTTATGTACCTTTGAGTGTTTTAGGATTTGGTATAGTACAATGAACAAATTCTGCATCAAGAAAATACCGAAACTAGTTACTTTATTGACTTTTATTCATACAGGGTGTAACAAAAATGTTGCAATGTTAACGAGTTATTAACGAAAAACACCGACCAAACAGGAAGCGAGTGCTGTAGACGAACCTTGGCGCGGGCAATGGTAGACCAATGCTACGCGTGGTTGTAGTCCGCGCCGAAATTCGTACACTGTACTCGCTCTCTGATTGGCCGGTGTTTTTTGTTAATAACTCGTTAACAAAGCCCCACCTAACATTTTCGTTTTCGTTAAAGAAAAAGTTGTTCCAAATCACCATAGGTATCACCCCTTTCAAGGAGGTGCAACATTTTTGCTACACCCTGTATAACAAGTTGTACGAAGATAATATTGATAACGTATCTATCTCTTAGTCAATGAAGTATTTTTCAAAGAAACACAATTACGTATTATCTTCATCTATTTTTCTCAAAATATATCGTTAAGCTGGAATGCTTCTTCTAAGCTTTTAAGTAGATATAATCCCTTAAGTTTCACCAATCCACGAATCTACGAACCGTAACTGCTGTCTCTCCACAGAACTCCGCAAACAATCCCATCCCATCTAAAGTATTATCTGCCAATCCATATCCAAGCCGCGCGTCTCCTTAACCCTCCAGGTCAAGTGTCCACGGTTGATCCAACTTGTATAACTCGTACCACAGGCGATATGCAGCTCGGCGGCGTACTACGCGGAGATAACACACCAGAAGCTGGCCGAAAGCGGTTACTACGAAGAGCAGACGCCCTACAAGACTACTGACGAGGTAATCGCTCAGGTAGAGACCGCTTCGCATTTGTATGACACGACACTGCTTCGCAAACTAGCTGTAGGTATAGCGAGAACGTTTTGCCACGGGAATGGATGACGCTCTTTCCTCGTCGAATACGCTTGCACGCGTGCCTGGCAAACTGTAGAGCGTAGATGCGACTTAAGACGCGAGCGATTGATCGATATCGCGAGCGTAGAACACCTTGCGGCCATGAGCAACGGCAGGGAAGGCATTGCAAACTGGTATGACGCGACAAATTGCTGAAATTTTGCTCCTGATTTTTCTTTTCGCTTCGACTGCGGTTTGCGGATGCATCTTGAACATTGTTAAAAGACGATGCCTCGAGAATTGTTTCGATATTAGTTATTCTATGTCTTTCATATTTTACTGATGTTCAGACATCTCGGGCATTGAAGTCTCCCTTGGAAAGTTGTTAGAATTTTTTATTTACTTTTTTTATCTTTGAATATTGAGGAACATATATTTTTAAAAGAATGACGACAGTGTAAAGCTCACTTAGAATTTATATTCTCTGGTATCTAAACGTTCCTAATTTTGTGATAGTTTCTTCTTTGTTTGCAAGTGATTTCATAAGAACAAAAAATTATTTTAGGTCTAAATGCGATTTTGAATTAATTCTCTTGTAGAAAGAATAATTGTAACTGATCATCAGTTCAATTTCATAAGTAATTGATTTAGAAATAAAGTAATGTGGGCCAATCAATCTAAATACAGTAGTGCTCGCTTAAGCCCTGGACATTTTATTTCCATAAGGCTTGGAAAATCTCTTCAACCACTATTTTTTGTCGACTTGGAGCGTGTTAACTTTCTCGCCCGGGAGCTCGACTCCCGGAACAATGGGCCATAAGAGACAAGCATAGTACTAACAATTTAAATGTGCTCGCGACTAATTTCCACCTTTTTCCCTGCTCGCATCTGATTGTCCAGGCCTTAAGCGAGCACTACTGTACTATCAGCTCATGTAACGAAACTATACAAACATTACAAACCTGTATCTGCCATGTATGCTGCACGCGCGGTGGAGTTATGAATACTAAATAGATAATAAAAAAAAGCAATAAAAAATCTGATTGAAATTTCAATGAATTCTTCAGTAATTAATATTCTCAACAAATTTATTTAAAAAATATATGTTCTTCAGTATCATAATCAATCATTTTCCAATAAATTGCTTTATAAAAGAATGATCTGGTGGGTTACTATATTTTAATGTAAGAAATAAGAATCAAATACAGTTAATTTTAAGGGACACTTCATCCTGAATACACAATTATAACGAACGTCATTCGGTTCCATCTTTGATACCATAATTCGATTCTACAGATGTGCGTGGCCATCAATGGCCTCGAGTACGTTCGAAGGTGGCTTCTGGATTTAGGCGAGGAGCTTCACGTGGAAAAGCTTCTAACAGCTTTGGAGTGTCAAGCTGGCGATTCCGCTCGAATGCAGTGGAGGAACGCTTTAACGTTACCTCTGGAACAGACGCCGGGGCAAATGTTGCTCTTCATAAATCAGATTGTCTCGAGAATCGGCACGAAGGTTGGTATCTCTGAAAAAGAATGAAGAGACTGGTGAGTCAAAGTGAGAGTAAGTTTCCCGAGAAAAACTCTTATGCAACTTTATTTCAATCCCTATAATAGTACCACATTCGTTTCCACGTGAATTGAATTCCTGTTACAAAATTATTATAAGTAGAAACGTACGCGGGAGTAAAAGTAAAAGAAAATGAAGTGAAAGATACATTAAAATGACTGAAAAGAGAATTTGAAGGCAATTTAATTTTATTTATAGTGAAGCTCGAAAAGAGGAAAATGTGTTCTTTACTTTGTTAAATGTGTTCTAGTAGCTTTAGTGTAAATTTTAAGGAATCGTTGACGAATTGACAAATTTTATACAGATTTGTTCAACTGAAATTCATCACATTCTATTATGTACCCAAACATTACTAAAAATATCAGAAGCTCACCAACTGTTCACAACAGCTGCAAAGTGCGAAATCTGCTTACGTCAAACTCCTTTTCTCAAACATACTTTTTCTGTCGAGGAACAAAGAAAGGAATAATAAATCATGTTCTTAAAAACGAAGAGCAGCTTTCTTCGTTTTTCAATCGCACAGTCAGAAAGAGCGGATTCGTTGCAACTGCTTTCGGAATAAATCGTACAAGGTGTTCTTCATTTGAATCGCAGATGCGACCGCCACTGAAGAAGGCGATGTTCCATCTGGCTTGGTCGCCAGACAGTCTGCCCACATCGGAGGCCATCGCGCCCTTGCTAGAGTATTTGGACGTCCATTTGGTGGCGCTGAATTCGTCCTTGCTAACGGTGAACTTTAATAGAGTTCTGCAGGACATCTGGGAGGTCGTGTTGGGAGAATTAAGCAATCAGATGGACGGAAACGCGGGAGTAAGTGGAAGTCAATTTGCTTTATGCTGGAATGTAGGAAAGAAAAAGTTCTTTTTATCGTACCTGTACCGAAAGTGCGTCATTATATGCCCGTAAATAGGGCGCAAAGTCGCCTATTGCCACTCTAAGGCGAAAAGTAACACGCTGAGGAAGAAAAAGTAACCAGCTTTGCACCCTCCTTACGTGCATATGATGTATATTGTTTACACCCTGTATATTCCAAACGAGAAGCATATTAGAGGAAGGAATAGCAAAAGCGGCCTTTGGCGGACTTGGTTAGGATGCCGTTTACTAATACAAAGGTCGTGGGTTCAAATCCCGTCCCAAGCATCTGGAATTTTAGCGTATTGTAAGAATATTTACTACACTGGTTGGGATTTTTACTACACTGTGTTGGAATTTTCACCACAAGTGCGCACCTCTCCTGCTACTTTAGTTCTACAGTGTAGTAAAATTAGAACTTTATTTCTCTCAGTGTACTCGTGGTAGCTGCATAGCCTCTCGCCTTCGGCTCGGGCTGCAAACTAACTTTCATAGCAATAGCCTACTTTCCGCCCTTGATACACAATGTACTATGTACATTGATTATTCTGTTGCAGGACAAACCAGCCATGTTTTACGAAAGGCTTCACGAAGCTCTGGACTTACTGGTGAAATTCTTCCATGCGGATGAGAAGGGTTTGCCGTATGAAATTCTTCATTGTCAGAACTTTTTGAATGCTGAGGAACGACTCGAGTATCATAAGATGGATACTACGTTCTTGATTGATCGGTTTTATCGACAACGACTTCTGGTATATACATTTTTATGCGATTTCTTATTTAGTCATTCAGGCTTTAAGCTACTTGCTTCCTTGAGAGTCAAGTCAAGCTAGACAGTTTACTCACTAAAAATAGTCTTATCTTTAATTATTATTAGACTGCGAATTTTTATAGAAATTCATACATACAACAGCAAGTGAATCATAAATAAATATGTGTTTCACTTTTTAAATATTATAAAATGTATTATATTATTAATATTTTATTGCATTTTTATGTCTGTAATTAAAATGGTCATAAATGCATAAACTTCCGCAATCTAGTTATTATATTAGACTGAGCCATAAATAAATTCTGTTTCCTGAAAGTAGAGGCTTCCTCAATAACATGTACTACAATTGTAGCAAAACTTAATTAACTCAATATGTGTACAATTAAGGAGTTTTTGAAATTATTTTTCCTGAAATCATTTATAACTTCACTGCATTAAAATTTATTTATGACTTTCTTCAATCTCTTTTTGTACCTCCTCGCTCGTTTTTTAAATTCAGTAAGCAACGCTAAACTGTATTGTTTATAAAAATACACTGTTTTTTACTAAAATGCTTATTTGCTTCAAAAATATTAACACTGAAATTTGTTGCAGGACCAATTAAACACCGTAGCTACAGAATACGGTGTCCTAACAGTGAGAGCATACTTAAATCACGACTCTTTGTGCGTTGAAGTCATAAATGCCAGGGACGTGATACCCCTGGATCCGAATGGCTTCAGCGATCCCTTCGTGATCATCGAATTGCTGCCACGAAGAGTGTTCGAGCACTGTGCCGAACAACACACCAACGTCAAGAAGAAAACTTTGAATCCGATGTTCGACGAGTGTTTCGAATTGTGAGTAATACATTAACGTATACGGTTATTCCTATTCAGTATTTCTTAGTATTAGAAATAAAAGAATAATTTATACCATCACCACTTTTATAAGCTCAATAGATTAATTAATGAAAGGGGTCTTCTTTTAAAGAATTTTTCCAGAATTTTTTACGAAGAACCCCGAAAAGTAATTGACATCTGTTTTTTCATATATATTTATCAACATTTAAAGAGTATTAAAAAATTTGTTTGGTATGGAGAAGATGAAAATTATCCGAAATGGTCCTCTTTGAAATTTTATAATATCTATAAAGTTAGAAACAGTTTTATTCAACTTCTACTTCTTCTTCATCATCTGTATCTCTAAAAATATGAATCTACATAAACAGCTGCAGTCTAACCATTACTAATAATTTTCATCGTTTGTTTTCTTAGCATTTACTCGATATAATCTTGTTATTTATGAACGAAAAGCTTATGAGGTGTAAGAGAATCGATCACTTTTCAAGACAGCATTGTAAGTAACGTGACAAAGGGAGAGGAAATTCAGCAATAAATAACGTTATACAGGGTGTAACAAAAATGTTGCACGTCCTTGAAAGGGGTGATTCCTGGGGTGATTTCAAACAACTTTTTCCTTAACGAAAATGTTAGATGGAGCTTTGTTAATGAGTTATTAACAAAAAAACACCGACCAATCAGAGAGTGAGTGCAGGATACGAATTTCGGCGCGGGCTACAACTATGCGTAGAATTGGTCTACTATCGCCCGCGCCAAGGTTCGTCTACTATTCTCGCTCTCTGATTGGTGGGTGTTTTTCGTTAATAACTCGGTAACAAAGCTCCACCTAACATTTTCGCTAAGGAAAAAGTTGTTTAAAATTACCTCAGGAATCGCCCCTTTCAAGGACGTGCAACATTTTTGTTACACCCTGTATAAGAATGTATGAAGCTCTATTTTTGACAGTACTTTTTTAACACCTTTTCCATTTCCGTAGCTCTGTGAACGTGGAACAGTGTCGAAGTCCGGACGCCATGGTGCTCTTCACCGTGATGGACCACGACGTACTCACGGCGAATGACTTCGCAGGCGAAGCATTCTTGGGGCTGAGCACGATACCCGGTGTGGCTGACACGAACGCCAGCATAGACAACTTCCACGGCCTCAAGCATACCGAGCTACCCCTTATGCATCAGAAGAATCGAAGTGAGTCGATAGAAAATCATTCTCACCACTAGACTGCGGATTTTATGCATTTATGGCAAATACTAGGTTTGCATAAAATCTATGCGATTGTTAAAAAAATACTGAAACATACAAAATATAAAAAATATAACTTAAGTTGTAATGTTTAAAAAATAAGATACACCTTTATTCCAGTTTCAATTCATTATTTATGCTTGTAAAAGTTTGATTTTGCATAAACATCCGCAGTCTACTCATCACACTCCACATTATTTTCCAATAATTAATTAGGAGCTAATAACGTATTAACAATAAATTTTCTATCGTTTTCAACCAATGAACTCAACGCTTGGCTCTTTTAGAACATGAAAACTTATTTCCTTTCTAAATAAAATGACGAATAAACGAAGGAAATAACTGAAGACAAATAATAGGGGTGTGCGGATACCCCAAAATATGTTCTTCTATTCAAGAATGAAACAGAACAAAAAATCGTCCATACATGCACTTTGATTTAAGTTACTGTCTTTTTCATTACGGACAAAATCGCTATACAACAAATTGTCATAAAGTATCTACAGGAATTCTTTAAAATTCCATTAATTTTTGGAACACAAAATTCCGGAGCACCAAAGAGTAAGGAAACAGATTCAGAAACATAAGTTTTCCCAGTAAGAGAAAGATAAAGATCCCAGAAATATAAGTTTTCCCATAAGTTTTTTCATAAGAAACCCAAAAAAGTCATGAGTAAAATGCCGAAATTCAATTTTGTTAAATCAATCGTAAAAATTTATTTACTTGAGTACATTGCTTTATGCACAAATAAAATAAACACTTTATAAATCGGTCTTTACTTGAAATTATACGTTTTATATTTTGTACTGATCATTATTATTGACTCATTTACTTATTTATTTATTTACGGGAAAAATTCCCATTAGTGTACAAGTAATTAGTAGCAGTACATTAGAGGACGAATTAACATGTATAAAGAGATTAATAAGTTATTATATTAATAGATATTCTCTGAATACATTTAACTTAAAACAATACATTCGCACATTCTTGGCGAGAGAACCATTGCACAGTTGCCAACTCTTAAAACTATAACTGACAATTATAAACTCATAGGAACTTTCTTAATATAACTAAAGCATAAATCTTAACAAATTTAAATAAAAGTGTCTTGTACCTTCTAAATATTACAACATGTTTTGTTTTCTATATGTCACGTGTTTTTGCATCAATGCACATCATTATACGTTTTAGTACATTCAAAGTCGCTATAAATGCAAAAAGCTTCCGCAGAAATAGAACAATTTCTATTCCATAGAAATATAACACTTTTTATGTTAAATGATAATTCATGTTGATAATTACAGCGTGTTACACGAAACGATTATTTCGTTTCAAAATACTTCATTCAATACTTAAATTCATAAACTTCCTTCCTTTTTTCCAGACCATCCGATACTTCAGATTCTAGAGACAAGAGTCGGCGACAAAGTGGCGCTCGATTTCGTGAAGAAACAGAAACAACGATTCGCCTCAACGTAAAACGGGCCGCGAGCGATCGCTCGTCCTCGACGAGGAGGAAGAAGATGAAAAAAGAAGCTGAAAACGAAATCCATCCCCGCGAAAGGCTCGTCGACTCTCTTCCCCGCTCGTCCTGTTATACGCCAGACCTTTCTCAGTGTAAATCGTGTTGAATATAATCTGTGTTGGTAAACTAAGGAAGCTAATAAAGCGGCAAAAACCAAAAATAAGGGAATAATCGCGTTGAAACGGAGCGGCAGAAGCAACCGGTGATCGAAGAATGGAAACAAGGAACAAGAAGGGAGCATATATTCAGAACTATTTTTGTGTCGAGAAGAAAGCGAACCGGCTTAACGGAGCGAAGCGAATACGTCAAAGAGGAAATCGTTTAAATTTGTCTGCGTGATGTGTCTAAGGATAAATGTCTAACAAAAAAAAAAAAAAAAATGCTATCGTCGAGACCGTCGGAGCGCGAAGCGACGCCAAACGGCGGCAACGGAGTTTCGTCGGTAACGAAGAAACGGATTTCCCATATCCGAGAAAACTCGACGCACGTCCATCGAACGCGAACGCGCAGAAGCGACCCTAGTAGCACAAAAATATTCATTAAATATTTTTTTCAAATATTGAAAAAATATTTTTTTAGCCACACTTTTTAATATGAAGTAAATATTGTATCCAAATATTATATACATATACAAAAAATATAAAAGGAATATTCAGAAAATATGAAAGAGATATTTAGAAGATCTATAATAAATATCTAAAATATGTTTCATTTATATTTATAAAATATTAATTGAATATTCAGACAATATTGAGTAAATATTATACTTGATATCTAAAAAAATATTTTTAAAAAATTTAATTTCACATGGCTCGGGGGGGGGGGTTACAAAGTTCGATATTATCTTACAGTTCATCGTTTACGCTGTAAATATGCTACATTTAAACCGTTTTTACCTTTGAAAAATGTTTTTGGCACTGCTGGGATTCCAACTCCAAACCTATATATAGACTACTCGTTACTTACTTTCTCAATGAGCCATGGGACACTTCCTTAGAAACTTTTTTGCAAGCTTATCTATGTTTTACGACATATGACGGACAAACGTATTTTAAATATAGTCTATTACTTCAACAAACCTATACTTTTACAAAAGTGATAGGATCACTTATAAGAAATATTAAACAAAATTTTGTAGGAAAACAATGTGTTTTGCCAAACATAAAATTAACTTTATTGGCTTACAGAAATATAATTTGCATGATATTTTACTTTAAATATAAAATAACCATTTCTTCTACATCCGAACAAAACATTTTGCTTCTAATATTAAATCAACATTTATTTTATAATTGAAAACAATATTTGTTTTACAATATAAAATAAGTATTTTTTATACTATTAAAAAAAAAATATTTTTTCTTAATCTGGAATGAATATATCTCACATGTCCGCAAAAAAATATTTTATTTCCAATATTAAATAAACATTTACTTCATATTTGAATAAAAATATTTTATTTCTAATATTAAGTAAACATTTACTTCATATTTGGATAAAAATATTTATTTCTAATATTAAGTAAACATTTACTTCATATTTGGATAAAAATATTTATTTCGTAATATAAAATAAATATTTCCTGTATATTCAGGAAAAAATAATTTGTTCAAAATATGAAATAAATATTATATGCATATTTAAATATTAAAAAGAGATTCAATCTCTTTTTAATATTACATGAATATGTATTTAATATTTTGTGCTACTAGGGGAAGACCCGATCGCCGATTCGCGTCGTTTCGATGATACAGATCAATCCCAGAGAGTCGATATAACGATATTTTTCTTACTCGTCATTGGCTAAAGTCTCTTTCTATCTTTCCACCGCCGTTCTCCCACCTCTTCGACCGATCTTCTTCTCATCGCGCGCACGCGAACCCTATCGCAACCTGCACGACGGATTTCAATCGACGTTTGAAGAAGAAGTCACGATGTTCAGTGAGAAACACGAAGAATTCTACGGGCGAACGACTCGTCCGCGTTGTATGTGTACGTAAGCATGCGCCGAAGAGCGTGAGAGATGAAGAAAAAGATATGAAAAAAAAAGAAAAAAAAAAAAACGTGTTATAAGTACTTAATATCGGTGAAGTGTACCCTTGTGTCTCTATCGCAGGAATTCGTGTTTGATTTGCTCGCACAATCTGAATCTTTCCGAAGCTTTCCCGATTCTTTGGCGCGGAGACGGGCCACGTCCTCGCTCGGACGTCCCGTCGATGACACGCGCCAATCGATTCGACGAAATTGGACGGAGTTGACGGAGAAATTTTCCAGGGAATCGCTTGACCGCCCTTGAGCAAATGGGACGCATCGCTTTCGTAGAAGCTCGGAGCTCGAGGCTCGAAAGCCGTTGGGTCAACCAGTGCGAATCGTCGGACAAAATGCGAACGGGAAATCAATCATGGGCGAAATTGGCAACCAAAAACATCCGAAACGGAAAGTATTAGAACGAAGAGACGGATGACAAAAACGCACACTCGTCAATTTTTTCTATCGCACGCGCGCGCGCGTCTCGTTTGCGTCTGCATATTATACGTATACGTATGCACACACGTCGAAAAACAAATAAGGAGGATGAAGTAACGAAAATCGATGAACGCATCTTTGTATTTCGCGCGGCTTCGATGAAAATACAAAAGCTGACACGTTTGAAAAAATCGAACCAAAAAGAAATGAGGAACTCGTAATAGAAGCAAACCACGAAGAAATGATCTCTCGAAATGTCGTCTGTCCGATCCTCGATATATTCTCGTGCATCGAATCCGATCGAACTCTATTTGCTTTTTTCAACCTTTTACAATCACCAAAAACGTATGTACGATCTGTCTTGTATCGTGAGACGAATAAATTAATATAAATGTATGGAACCATTGTTGCTTTCTGATGTTTTTTCTTTTTTCGATGGAACAATATTTTTCTTTGTTTTTTTATTTCGTTTTGAATGGAAATCTTCGTTGGAGAAAAGAAAAGTTTATACTTATAGATAAGTTATTTATACTTGTATACTACACATCAGACTTGGGCAAAAATTTAATCAACGATTAACAATTAAATTCCTGCTTCAATCGTTAATTGCAATTAACAGTTAAATCGCTGTTTTAATCGTTAGTCGTAATTGGCCATTACATTTCTATTATAGTTATTAATTGCAATTAACGATTACACATATTTCGATCGTTGAGTACAATTAAGGAGAAAATTTCTACTGATTGCCATTAACGATTAAATATATATTTCAATCGTAACTGTTGATTGAGTAATTGATTAATGATTAGTATTTTATTACACCGTTCGGCAAAAAGTAAGTAATTTAACAAACTATAATCAAAAATTGTGTTAAACAGAATACTTAAAACTAGACTGATAACTGACGATTAATTGCATCATCAAATTAAATCAATCGTCGATTTTTCAACGATTAATGTTTTTAATCATAAGTATTAATCAATTAATCAAACTAAACATTTTCGTTAAAAATAATAATTTACAATTTTAACATTCAAAATTAATTACATATATTTATCTCAAATGTTTTTACAAATAAGTAAAATAGTAGCACCTTATGCATTCATATGTATATTGTACTATAAAAAAAGAAAAAGTAAGAAAAAAGTTATAAAATTTGAAGCTTTATAGTAAAAGTTTTCCCTAAAAACTATGTATAAAATAAAAAATATCTTAAAATCTGTGTAGCAAAACTATTGCGCACTAATTTGATCGACGGCCATCTGAGATTGTAAAGGACTATCAAGTTGATAGGATTGAGCCACGCATGGACATTCTTCTGGTCGAATAATCGGTTCACCGTCCAACTTTTCGAGGGCTGGTAGACGTCTAGCAACCTCTGACCTCCACTGGTCCATCTGAAACAGTCGTAGGCAAAGTTACAACACCATGCAACGCATAATACTGAAAACCCTGTTTAACCCTCAGATGACGAAGGTGGATCACTCAAGTTTGAGGTCAAAAACGATCCTAATTCTATTTTCCAGTGACCTTGAATCATTGCAAGATTGAAACAAATAAGATATTCTTAATACCTGATGCCCATATATTAAACTAAAAAATAAATAAAGCGAGTAAGAGAACTTAGATCTGAATCTTCATCCCTTTCAATAATATACTTTGTGCTTCCATATTGTATTAATTCAAAGTTGTTTAAAAATTGTGTTCTAAATTCGATATTCTTTTTGTTCTGTTATACTGGAACAGAAATATTATTATCTATTTTAAAAAAATGCAAAGTGACATTCAAATTACTCTAAACAATTTAAAAGAAAAATTATTTGTCTGTATGATCATAATGAACATAAAACAAAAACAATTAGAAAGATTTTCTTAAAATTTATTCTGTCGTCTATTGTTTATCAGTTATTTCAAATGGCAGAAATTTGTAGATACCCTGTATAAGCAAGGCATTAAATGAAGAACGAAATTAAATTAAAACTGAAATAATCAGGAAGTCAAAAAGTACCTCAACACTTTCGTACAGCGGATTCCCAACGAAAACGAGGTCCTGGAGCTTAGCTAATTCCTGGAGCCTGTTGAATTCGCTCCACTCCCTCACTAAGTTATTCGACATGTAAAGCACGCGGAGACTCTTCATCGCGTTAATTCCCTTCATTTTCTCGATGAGGTTGTACGAAATCCACAGCTCCTTCAAGGTGTCTCCCAACGCCTCGAGACCGGAGAACCCTTTAATCAAGTTGCGGCCTAGCGATAGGCTCCGCAGGTTCTTCAGAGTCGCAACACCTAGACAAATGAGAACTTTGATTATTTGCATTGAGATATTTATCTATCAAGCAGTCTTTCAGTCTTTTTTGACCCAATCATACTTCTTGTTTTGTCTAATAGTTTTTCTAACTTCAAAGAAAATTTAAATAAATTAGTATTATATTTTTGTGTTTCTTCTTTCGTGACATTAATTGAACAATTAGTTCTATAATCTTCTATACTATACATCAGGGGTCTCTGAGAGGGATGCTTAAGTGTTAATTGGGCTAAACGATGACACGAATTCCATTTTGACGAATATATTTAATTTATTTCATGCTTTAGCGAAAACCAGTTCAGATGTATTCAACAAAACGCAATTCGTCAGAAAACGCATTCGTTATAACCGTAGCCTTAAGACACGTTTACATACAGCGAACGAACGCGAACGCATCCGAACGCACCCGAACGCACCCGAACGCATGCGAACGAACGCCAGGCCCCTCCTACTTAGGTCAAAGAAGCGAATCAGCATCCTCTGTGTTGTTTACGTTCGTTCGCGTGCGTTCGCTGACCGTAAACGTGCCTTTAGACGTCATAAAATGTTCTTCAGTTGGGACACTTTCATAAACAAAGAAGAATTGAACAGCTTGTATAGAAATTCTATATTTATTTTATTTTGGATTCATTTTGAGCCAACAATTTTTATTTCAAGAATTAATCTTAGGAATATGTTTTTCGCTATGAAGTCATCGCTGGTGAACTGAGAATATTTATTGAAAAACATTGTACTTAAATGTCATTTGTGTGAACTATGTCCGTTTCATTTACTATTTCGAAAATTCTACACATTTATCAAAAGCCATTTTGTAATTGAATTCTAACAACTCCTAGCAATTCCTGATTTTCAATTTAAAAAAATAGAGCACGTTTCATGAAAAAGTAAGCGCGAAATTGGTCATATTCAGATTCAATTGAATTGTCCGTGCGATTTAATCGTTTACAGTTACGCGTCAATTAAGGCGGTTGCTCAGCGCCTGAGGTCATCCCTCGCGACTCCTAATACAATTCTATTCACGTCGAATTATTTGCTTCGTTAAAAGCGTCCTACTCGGTCCGAACCGAAGCCCGCCTGTTCTTATCACGAATTTTATTTCTCTGTCGATGCAAATTCATTTTCAAATAAGACAACACAATTAAAATGCACCGAGGGACATCCTTCTAATTGGACCTTTTCAAATAACGAAACAGATTCATCGATGAGAGTAAAAGAAAATTTTAATGAAGTAGGAGACGTAATTAAAAATCCCTTTATTGGAAAATTTTGTTATTTTCCTGGAGAAAAACCATAATCATGAAACATTAATGAAAATACTAAAAGTATCATAGAGTAAGTTGTGTGTAACAATAATAAGAGGCATTTAGTAAAACATTATGACCGAAATTTTAAAAGCTGTTATTATGAAAATCTTTTTTGAGCGATTGTAAAATCACACCAACATCATTCATTAAAAGCTGTTTAATTATATTAGGTTCGTACATGTAGAATGTCGGTATATTTAAGTCTTCAGTTGTAACCTGATGAAATGCATTCAATTCTATTGAAACTTTGATTGTTGCAAGTTAAATTAAAGCAGACATTACTGTCGTTAGCATAGATATATACTAAATATAAACAAAATGCAAAATAACATATTAGTATCCTATTTGACACTATGAATAATTATGGTATTCGTATAATTTCTTTTTCCTTATTTTTAATTTAAAATCGGTGATCTGAAAGTTATTCAAAGTGTAAATTTGTCGTTTACAAAAGTTTATGTGAATGTCAGCACACTTTATAGTTGGTTTATAATATTTAAAAAAAATGAAATAAGGGAAATGTCGAAAAAAAGATATTTGAACAGTATCTACAGAAAGATTATAGAAAATAATTCACTACAAATGACAAAAAGGAATGTGTTTTAAAAAACAGTCAGCTATTTATTGCTCCGACTAATTAAGAAAGAAAAAAAATGCATATAAACGAATTCCGCATGAGTCGACGTTTCATCTTTAATCTAACATCTACCAAACTATAAAAAAAAAAACAATAATTAAACTATAATCTACCGTAAGTTCTAAAGTAAAAGAAGCGAAGGGAGTAATTTCTGATCATGTATCTAATATTGTCTACCCAATTTTACTTTTAAAATTCAAAATTGTTGATAACTATTTAGTAATTTTTTTTTAATAAATTGTTGGCATCACGAGTAGAAATTGAATTCTGATCAGGAATTGGATACTTGACAGTACATTTTATATACACCGACCTAATATTTACCCATCTATAATGTTAATAAAAATGCTCTGGAATATCTAGAAGAATGAAAACGAGAAAACTAACAATAATAGTATCAGTCAGAAAAAAGTTTCTAGAGTATCCACCTGCAATTTTCTCGATCATGTTCGTCGAGAAAGAAAGTCTCTTGCAACAGGCCAAAGTCGCCAGAGCATTGTCCATCTTCTCTATAGGGGGCCATTGAAAGCTCAAGCTAACTTCCGTCGCGGTGGAAGCTTCCTGTCCATTTTCTTCCTCCCATCGACGGATCGCTTCTTTGCATGAAGTTGGTTTGACCGTAGTCATGTTCTCCGTCAATCATCGTCAAATGTCTCGAAAAAAATTAAGAATTCCTCTGTATCAAAAGAGGAGCCTGTAAAAAAAATTAAGTATCAAGAACAATGTGCAATTAATATTTTATACTATTTCATGTTTACTTCACCATCGTTTCGGGAACGATTCCTCCAGTTCAAATTTCGATTACCGCTGCATTTCATCCTGGTTATCTTCATTTACTGTACCATCTTCTCCATATTCTTCTTCTGATTTGCAGAATTATCATATCGTTGATCCAACCGACTGGAGGTTACAAGAAATTCGACATTCGTTTTCCTTCGTGGCAAGCTGCCACGACTAGAGGCTGGTAATATCTGGCACCAATCAAAATAATCGATGCACAGGGCGCATGCGTTTGGCGAGGGGTTATTTATCAACTAAGCGTCGCGGTAAGATTTACGGCGCGATATTAACATTGAAAAAGTGCAGACCTTCGACGATGGGACCGTGTATACTTGGTCGACCAGCAAAGTTTGGGGTGTTCTCGCATTCGTCGTTCAAAATTCGAGTCCTCGATTTATCAGTTGATATCGATTTATTTGTATATGTTACCCAAGCGGCATGCGGAGAATAACGAATGTGTTGGTTTGATTAGGAACTCGAGGTAAGACTTTAGGAGAACCAATTTTGTACGTAGGGTGAAAGCACTATTAATCGACCACTTAAAACTTAATTTGAATTAAGTGTGTTAGAGAAAATAAACAGTGAATGTTGTGAAATATGTGAAATACACTAAAGTACTTTCAATGTATTTAATTTTTCGCTAATATTTTTTATTTGCGTACAAAAGAGCTGGAAAAAAAGTAATTAGCGTTAGAAATAGAGTGTCCAAGTTGCTTTAGTAGTCGACCATATAACCTAAATTATCGCATTTGTTAAATTTGTTAACCTCATAAATAAGAATATTGATACTTTCTAAATAACATTCAGTATTATTTTTCGATGAAAAATCTAGATAGCTGAATTACGTTAGCTGTTTTAGTTAGTCAGAATTTTCTTGATGTAACATTTTTTTTTCTAACACGTCGTTATGAAATTATGGTTCAAGTTTTATATTACATTGTTTGCAATGTAAAAAAGAAATCTCAAATCTTTGATTAAAAAAGAAAAATTTTAAACCTGGAATATGTATTTATACGAATTTTATAGTCTTGAAATTTAAATTGTATATGTTTAAGATAGATTTCTTCATAATTTTTATAGGAATAATATATTTTTAACAAAAATTGTGTTGTGTTAATCGACATTTTGTTATGTAGAATAAAGTCCAACAAATAAAGTTATATTTGTAGTAAAACAAAAAGTTTACTTTAACATGCAGGAATAAATTATATTACATTTAATATTAAATTTATTTTTAGAAATAAAACATCAAAGGTATCTTGATTCCAAAAGTCAAGCTGTCCCATTAACTCTTAACTAGTACAGTAAGGTCTCTCATATTGTCTTTCAACTAGAAATCGAGTTGAGATAGTTTCAGTAGACAGATACTGTGTTTTTAATGTGACCGCGTTTATAGTTTTCCGAAGATAAAAAATAAGAAAGTAGGAAAGAAAACTTGAAAAATCAACTTTCGAACAAATAAAACAACTTTTCAAACTATTGCGAGTAGGGGCAATGTGAGAGACTTTACTGTATACTATTAATATTAATTATTGAACAGCATTATAACAAGATTACTGTGAGGTCTTTATAAAAATGGATTCATGTACGAATAGCTCACAGTGCTTTCTTTTATTAATTTTGACAAGATTTCCCTAAAATGTTATATTAAAGAAAAGAAATTAGTGTAGCATAGCATTGTGACTCTAGTATACCACTTAAGAGTTAAACGTAATTTACTTACCAGTAATTGAGATGAAAAAAATTGTTCAAAAATAATATTAAAGGATTTTCCTTTCGCTAAAATGAATATTAAGTAACGATAAGAAAAGAGTGCAGAGGAAGAGCTGAAAAGACCTCGGATGTCACTTCTTTATTATTATTGATGTACAATAATCCCTCGGGATTAGAGCCATTCGTCAGACTTCCTCGGATGACAGCTTATCTTACATTTAAAATACGCCATG
The DNA here is from genome assembly GCA_030770465.2 of Perdita meconis. Taxonomy (NCBI): domain Eukaryota; kingdom Metazoa; phylum Arthropoda; class Insecta; order Hymenoptera; family Andrenidae; genus Perdita; species Perdita meconis. The sequence continues at coordinate 5,283,462 of JASKOS020000005.1, forward strand.
AAAGGACACACGCCGAATCATCGGATCCATCGTTCATCTCTCTCGGTCTCCCCGAAACAGCGTCACCCGTCTATTGAATCCTCTCAGCTGTCTCCGTCGATCGAAGAGATGGCAGTATTGTCACGTCACGCATTATAACGGATAGACATGGTTACATCATTGAGAATACATCGATAATTTCCCAGATTAACAATTAGATCGTAGGGACACACAGAACGGGCGTATCGTATCGTTGAAAACGTGGTCGATCAAGTAACGCAACCCTTTGCGGTCGGAGATTTAAATCGTCAAATCGGCTGACGTCATAGGTAATTTATGGCGTGCGGGAGGCACAACAATCGAAGAAACTTCAAACCAGACGCTGAATAACGTGCTCGAATTTCCAGTAGAGAAGGTGGGATTTCGAATTCTTGCGTGCGAGAGCAGACGGTGTAATTTATTTATAGGACAAACGGTCGTAGCTTAGGGGAAGGGATAGAGGGACTAAGAAAAGGGATTACGTAGCAAAAGTAATTAGGAACTAAGAACTAAGAGGAAAGATTAGAGATTACAGCTTAGAAGCTTCTAGTCCCCTTAGAAAAGGATTAGATCTGTGTCTTGGAAAATAATCGAGTTCCAGGACAAACTTTCGAGACAAATAACGTGATCTTGCTACAATATGGCGACCAGATTCTAATTAATCAATTCTCGAGACTTCCTTTTAACTCGTAAAAGTTCATTCAACTTGTTCCTCGTAAATAGTTGATCGAAAAGGACCGAAATTTACGGATCACTCTTCGAACCAAGAAACCCGATCACTTTTCGAGACATTCTACGATTCGGATTGGTGAATTAAATACTAGCAGGGGCAGGGAGAGCTTTTAGTACAGCTTTTAGTAGGAAGAGACTAATCTCTCTGCCTAATCCCTTGGGAAAATAGGGGTTAAATTAGGCTCACAGAGAAAGGGAAAGCGAGGCAGAGATTATTCTCTTATCTTTCCCCGTTCTCTTTCTATAAATAAACCTAAACGGTAATATCATACATCTAGGGGTCCTCGTGTCAAGCTCACGTTGAATTGATAATTATCTTTCAAAACGAGATTCGAGATCATTATTGAGAAATAGTGTCTAGGCCATATTTGGTGCCATTGCACGCCTGCACACTTTTTCCAAGAAAAGAGAAAAAAAAAAGCAGACAAAGAACATGCAAATCGTACAAATCTAGCTCGAATGTAAATCTCAACTATTGGCTGACAAGTCCGATAACCTCCCAGCACCCACTTGACCCTTGGCATTCGACCGCAAAGGGTTAAAATCTTCACAGGTGGACCGAGTTCTATCATTCTTTTCGAATCCGGTGTCACAAGTCAGTAACAAGCTTACGAAGCTTTTGCTAGCATCCTTCTCTCAGCAGTAAATATGAAACGGAATAGAGAAACGGCTTTGGCGATAAAAAAAAAAAACAGGAGAAGAAAAAATAACAGAAAGAAGATAATATAAAAGACGGACGTCTTTTAATGATCGCGAACGAAGGAAAAATCGCTGAAAGTCAACGAGAGAGTCATACATCGACATACGTTTTGATGGTCACGCTGGTTTGTATTTTTGTAAGATTTACATCGAGTTAGCTTAAATTACAAAAATACGCAAAGGCACTTGATAAGAATATCCCATTGAAGTCCTCCTTTACGGAGCGACGCGTTCCTTAACAAAATCCTGCGAGACGGGGCCCGCGGTTGTCTTAATGCAACAATTAACAACGACAACGGCACACGGAAAACGGCAAAACTCTGATTCTCGAGTCTCAAATGATACGACGGCTAAAACCAATTAGTCGACGTCGTTAATCTTCTTTTGGCGAACAATGAACAAAGTGTCGGCTAAGGAATCGTTCCCACTCAAGTACACAGGATTACGATTCGATCTCATGGTTCGTTAATTGTATTCTCTTTTCTCGGTTTTGGCTGGCAGCTTTCTGACGTGGCTGTGCGGTTCATGTTGGATCGAGGAAAGTGTCGATGTAAAAAAAGATATTGATTCTTTGACTTTATCTCAGGCTTATTTTGACCCTTGTGCGTTCTCAACTTCAATTTATATAAGTTATAATACTTTTCATTTTTTAAATAATTTTTCTAATGCTGAGAAAAGTATAAGAAAGTTATTAATGTTTGTAATGTTTCTGTAGAATTATATTATTTTAAAATATGCACTATTTTCATTTACAATAACGCGATGACAAGGGAAAATGCACGTTATTGGCTAATTTGAAAAAATTTATTTAAAATTTTAAAATTTTTCTATTTCGACGTCTCTTCGATTTGGCCCCTTAAAAACAATTGTACCGCACCAGCCTCGCCAGAGAGATCCTCGATTATACACATTCGCATATTCAGAGTGCAACAAAAATGTTGCAGTTCCTTGGAAGGGACGATTCCTGAGGTGATTTTAATCAATTTTTTCCTTAGCGAAAATGTTAGGTAGGGCATTGTTAACGAGTTGTTAACGAAAAACATCGACCAATCGGGGAGCGAGTACAGCGGATTAATGATGGCGCGAACGATGGCGGTCCAATACCACTCATACGGTAAGTGTTAGTATTACTGCGGATATTTATAAAACAAATATATTGAATGTTGAAAGGTACGTAATGTCTTGAAAATGAATGATAAAATTAGTTAAGACTTAATTATAGAGTTAGTCTTTCAAAAAACAGTATCTACAACTGCGGACTGTTATCTGCGTATCCTAACTTCAAAACGAACAGCGGTGCCTGAATCACACCTGCACTAAAAATGCGTAAAAAATGAAAAAGTGGCACAAAGGAACCAAAGCAGAAAAAAAGAGAAAGGAATCCGTTGTTTAAAGTTATATAATTTTTCTATTTATAAAAAATATATTAATATTTCACCTAACATCGACCCACAATAATTGGGACGCAGTAATGCTTGCTTGTACGCAGTAATTCCGGCAAAGAGGTGTCTCTTAAAGGGGAAATCGCATGGCCTGTGGTATGGCATGCCAGGGTCGTGATACACCTAAAAAATGGCAGCGCAACGACTCTCGGTGAGGCACGGGAAGTCGACGCAGGCGGCCTGTCAGGCCGCCGTTGGTTCGGTGTGCGATATGCCATGCCGCCTGGGCTTGGGTGGCCGATTGCCAGGCCTGTGCATAAGTTAACCTATACTAAAAATCCGCAGTAGTGCCCACACTTACCCTAGCTGGAGCCCACGCTCAAATTCGTCCACTGTATTCGTGCTTCCATTGGTCGGAGTTTTTCGTATATAACTCGTTAACAAAGCCCCACCTAAAAATTTCACTAAGAAACAAGTTGTTCGAAATTACCTTAGGAATTACTCTTTTCAAGGAACTGCAACATTTTTGTTACACCTTGTATACAGGGTGGGGCACTAACTATTAGTACCTCAGATATCTCGGAAACTATAAGTTTCACAGAAATATTTGCTGAAATAAAATTGCACAGTACGAAGGGGGCCATCCGGTGGCGATAATAGTTTTTTTGCAGGTGGAGGTACTTCGGACATTTGAAGGTCACCTCCATTTTTTTAAATGGATCGGTATGTTTTTGCTTCCTTATCATGATAGAGGATCTTAAAACGAGTTCAACGACCTATTACATAAGGTCATTGAAGGTCATAGAAAGTAGAGAAAGGCGATAATACTTACGGTTTTGGTAGTAAATGAATCGCCTTTCTCTACTTTCTATGACCTTCAATGACCTTATGTAATAGGTCGTTGAACTCGTTTTAAGATCCTCTATCATGATACGGAAGCAAAAATATACCGATCCATTTAAAAAAATGGAGGTGACCTTCAAATGTCCGAAGTACCTCTACCTGCAAAAAAACTATTATCGCCATCGGATGGTCCCCTTTGTACTGTGCAATTTTATTCCAGCAAATATTTCTGTAAATCTTATAGTTTTCGAGATATCTGAGGTGCTAATAGTTAGTGCCCCACCCTGTATACAACTGTATTGTTATACCATACATGCGTATGCATGTATATATAATTCGGATATACAGGCGTAGAAATCGCAGAAAATAGTGGACAGTATGTGTGTGTATATATATATGTATATATTTCTTTCTTTTCATCCATAACACGCTCTCAAAATCTCAAAAAGAATATTCGTCTGAATAGATATTAGCATCGACGTTTGCATCGTATAATACCCGTTTGTTTAAGGGGAACACGCAATACAGCAACACGTCAATCTGTTTTCTTTAAGACATACATCTACGCAAAAACTAACGACTTGTTCCTTTGATCCATAGAGATATAATATATATTTATTTATTTATTATACGTATATAATTGCGCAGATACGTATTCATAATTTCTTAACACACACGTATCCCGCTTTTAACATATTTAGGTACACGTATCCATATCGTTAGACTTATCAGTATATACAGTTCGGATAAAAAGATTAAATTGGTCTTATTGTACAAGTAACGTCGTTAAAGTTTAGTGGCCACTAGTTCATGCCATGGTCCGTTTTTAAATTCCTTCGTACCCATCCTGGAGTTGTTTTCCTTTTTTTTTTGTCTTTTCTTTTTTTAACTGTTTGGTTACGAGCGGTTGAGCCCCTCGAGAGGGATCCTCCCTTGCCCGACTAACCCTTTGAGGGCGCCGAGCTAACCTTTTCAGAAACGTGGTTGCTCGGTCTGCGAGTGGTCTTTGTACTGACGAAATCCTTTGCATTGATGGAATTTTAATTTATGGGAAGAAGAAGGAAACCGGATTGAACTGAACGTTGACCAGAGTTTTCTGAATCCTTGAAACCTCATTTCGCAACACAAATTTTATAAAGTTAATATTTTCAGGTAATAAAATTGAAAAGAAAATGGATTTCGTGAGAACAAAGACTGTATTCATGCTGTTTTCCTTTTTCGGTACTCTTAAGCCAGTTTTAGGTTTTGATTATTTTAAGGTGAACGACGAATAAACGAAACTCACTTTGAATAATTAGTTGGTCAAAGGATTAATCAAGCTTTACGCTCCCGAATTTCTGCTTTGGATTTTCAAATAAACATTGCAGTCCACTTTGACGATGCTCCTGGCAAATTAATACTAATTGTATGTTAATCACCGAATAAACTCTCGATGAATATTTTCTAGGATTAATTAATCGTTCGCAAAGAGACAGCGGGTCACGTTCGTTTTGATTAATTGGCACTTTGATTATACGTCGACTCCTGACATTTTCATTCTTTTCATATTCTCGCGAAGGTTGTAGCCTATTTCAGACTACTATTTCCATCAATTAATCTTCCGGAGATATGTTCAAGCATGTTCCTAACTAATTTCAAGTTCCGCGTGGAATCTCATTTAAATTTAAAGTAAGGACATTGAGACTATAAAAAGGATATCAAGTCTCGTTATGAAAAAGAAGTTGAATGTTCGCAGTACTGCGATCCATATATGGGTCATGGTATTTAAAACAGTGACTTTTAATCATCATCCTAATAGATGATAAATGCGCTTATCAAAACCATAGATAAAGTGGTATACTTCAATTATTATTACGTTTTGTTTAAAACCAGAGAATTTTGAAAGGGATTCAAATTCCAATCGTACTGCAAACGCTATGAATCATTGTCACTGAAGTATTGTACCTTCATGTCTTTGAAACCATTTTTATAGTAATAGTTTAACTAATATTTATGGCACAGAAATCGATTTGTATGTGGTGGACCATATAAAATCTTCATGAAATTCAGGGAAGCCAAATGATTTCTGAAATTATTTTACGAACAAGCCTAAAAGAGTATCACAAAATTATTTTAGTAAAAGTTTGTCTACCAAATTATAATAATAGATTTGTGAACTAGTTACTCTGATTCACAAATTCGTTCATGTGTATCTCAAACATTAATTGACTGTGAAATCTGCAGTATTATATTCTGTTTCTCAGTTTGCATGACCTTTATTATGCGAAGGAACATACTTTTTTTACAATTTAAACAAATTTAACACAGTCTTCGTGAACCAACTTATGAGTCACTGTATGTTGTAGATAATACGGAAGATTTAGGAATGAGGAAGATTTTGATGGCTGCAAAGTATACATCTATTCTTAAATAAAAAAAGTGCCCTGAAAATACTTTTGGAGATTTTCGTAGGCATCGAAACCGTTTTGTATATTAACATTCATATTTTATTAATTATTTTATCATCGTCAAAATCAGCATTCTATTAACCATTTAAATTTTTCTTCTTATTTTTATTAGTAGACATAATTTATATCTGCATGTTTGAAGAAATGCAGCATTGTTTCGAAATAAGGATGTAATTCTGACTCGATTTAAGACGACTGCTAGTTTTTTATTTCTTTGTATATGGTTTGGAAAACAAAACAGTTTTTAAATTAATTATAGTGGAACCTCGATTATCCGAATCAAAATTATCCTTAATTTTCACTTTTCTGGGATTTCAATTGTTTAATGCATTAGGCATAAAAATGAAATAGGACTTGGACTAAAACTTGAGCTATAATTCAATAATAATGTAGTAACTATTAGCAGTTTATTTTGCAATTATTGAGTTGGATTACTTATTTTAAATTTTGTGATACTCCTTAACAATTTATCAGTGTATATTCATTCGCATCAGAGTATGTTTATGCATATATTATAAAATAAAAAAAGACGGGGAAGCATAAGGATTCCAACTAATCAGGAGGACCAACCTTACTAACATCCATGATCCACCAAATCGAATGAGCCACCCTCGCGAGAATTCGCAAACAAGTGTTTTAATAAGTATACAGGGTGGATCATCTAAGATTCTCAAGTGCAAAATCCGCGTCAAAACGATCAAATCGACGAAAAATGACAAAAAATAAACATCACTTAAAGGATTACATCTACGTCGTACCTGAATGATCTCACATTTTCAAATTTAACATTTTGTTTCTCAATAATTAAAAAAAAATTAAGGATCTTTATTGTATTTTTATATCTATTATCATCCTCAAAAGTTTTTGTAATTTTGGAATTGCCAAAAATGCATAACCATTAGCAGTCTACTTATTAGACACTAACAGCACATAAAAAATAATGTTTTATTTTGCCTGATCATTTCACTGTAACCCATTTTCTTCTACCTACATTTTTCTTCAGAGTCTCTTTGTAAATGTAACCTCTTAAGTCTCTAAAATAAAATGACAGATAACAGTAATTCTTTCGAGATCGTTATTCGAAACAGGGTTAAAACCCGAATTTCCTTCAGCTCCACCCAATATACTCGAGCGGATATTCCTTTTATTTTTTTTTTCCATCGTTTTCAGCACCTCGAAATTTCGCGACTTCTAAGTGTGCAGTCCACCGCGCCATTCCCCGATCCCCCCATAGTTCACCTTCAGATACAGCCGAGAGATCCTCCCCGCTGATTTAGAGCACATGAAGGTTCTCGCAGTTCTTGAACTTGCTGTCCTCCTTGCCGAACAGCCAGGTCAACATTTGCCTCGCTTTCATGCTAGCACGCACCACGCCCCTGGATTTGTACCAGTGACCGCCGCCCTCCGTGCCGCCGTTCGCCGCCCGATTCTCCGCGCTCCCTTGCACGTTCTTCAGGCGTATCTGATTGAGAATGCCCACCAGCAGATCGTCCACGTTGTGGTTTATGCCCACCGAGACCTCAATGAACTTCACCCGGTAGGTGCACGCCATGCACTTGCCATCTGCAACCACCGCCAGGAGCATGGATTAGAAGAGGGAACCGGTGTCGATGTTTAACCCCTTCGCTGACAAGGGTGTGCTTGGGAGGATAAATGGGGGATGTTCTGATAATGAGGAATTCGATTTTATGAGGGTGAGTAGTCGGGGTGAAGTTGGGGAATGCGATTAGAAGCGTTTTAATGAGGGATAGTAAAATGCACGAGGTATCTTGTAATTGGTAGAACTAACGAGGGCCTCTTGAACAGAGTCGCCTGGAATCAGTTAACTACACTCTGGGCCATTTCAACGGGCCGTCCAAGGTCACCATTTTCTGTCACTTTTTTCGAAAGGAAATGATCCTACGAAATTTTCTGTACCCCTGTGAAGTATTATGTGTTTAGAAGTCTTCGTGTTCACAGAATTAAGATACCGTCGTGGAGTTTTCGCTATTAGAAAACTACAGGACTAAAATCTGACCTTGAACGGCCTGTTCAGTTGAACCGTATAGTATAAATGCTTTTCAAACGACCTTAAGAAATTGGGAGGTTTATTTGTTGATAGTTTTTGAGGAATAAATTAATACAAATATTTTGTACTGAATGCTTTCTGGAGCGAGTTTAGATCAGAGTTGGGTATTATTTAGATGTTGTTTTACTAACTTTTCAGGATTCAAATTTCAAGAACTTTAGGCTCTTAAATTTCCAGTTTTAATTTTAAATATTTCTAAATCTGCAACTTCAAATTTTTTAATCTCGAACTCGAAATCTTCAAATTTTGAAATCCTTAATTTCAACTTTTCACTTCTTCTGTCCCAAACCTTTAATTTCCCATTTCAACTTTTTATATCACCAACTTCAGCTTTTCAAATCACCACCTTCAAATTATCTTGAAATCTTTAATTTCAAGACCTCATATTCTTATTTTAATTTAAAAAATTTCTAGATGTACAATTTGTAATCTTTCAATTTACAATTTTAGATCCTTAAAATCTCTAATCTGCAATATCAAGCTTTGAAATCTACATTTTCTGCTTTTCAATTTCAATTTTTTAAACCTTCAAATTTTCAATTTTGGTTCTAAACATTTCTGAACCTGCAGCTTGAAATCTTGAAATCTTCAACTAGAAATCTTGAAATCTTCATATCCTTAATTTCAGTTTCTCAAATTTTCAAATATCCAACTACAAATCTTCAAATCTCTAAACTGAAATCTTAAAAATCTTCAAATCTTCAAAATCTTCAAATCTTCAAAATCTTAAAAAATATCCAATTTTATGTTTTCAGATGTTCAATTTTGAATCTTCAAATACCTAATTTCAAGTCTTTAAATTTCCGAATCGATAGGAAATTAAAGGCAGACAGAAATATTAGTACAATTGAAGAAATAATTGTATAATTGAAGAAATTGTATCCTATAGAAATTTTATTAACTCATTAGTAGACTGAAAATCTTTGAGATTGTTGACAGATTACAAAATATACAAAATATAAATAATATTTTACACTAAATCTTTTTTTATTTCCTAAAAATTAATTAAAATTTTAAACTTGAAGAAACTTTTATTAACTAAAATTATTAACAACATATAGTTCAAGTTCTGCTACTGTCTTATCACTAAAACATTTAATAATTAAGTAAGTATAACAGGAAATAATTATATAAATTATAACTTGTCTCATTCTTCAGAAAACTGAGTTTAAACTTTACTACTACATTATGAATCAGTCCATTATCTCAATCCACCCATTTAACAGCACTTTAAAATTAGTAGAACTTAACTGCATTTGTTCCCCATCGAAGTTGAGATACAATTTTTTCAAAAACAAAGCGTAATGTTATTGAAAATTTTTAGACCATACATTTTATCCTCTCTTTATTTCAAATCATCAGTTTTCAGTTCGTACCATTCATTACAAGACGCTCTTAATAAGCCCCTAAATATGACATGGAGATAAAAAAACATGAAAGACTGAATAATCTGCCAATCTCAGTAATTATCTTTACATACAATTGGTTTAATGATTTTATTTCTATTGTTACTTTCTGCCACATGCAGTATAATGGCCCCAATATCGAACGCGCAGCACGTCTGGCTACAGACAAACCGCTGCTACTTGTGCTCCCACTCGCTGCAGGTGTGTGGTTAATTTTATCTCTCTGTAGCTTTTAATATACACGTTATTTCGAGAATCATCTCAGACACAGATTGCTTGAATTAATGAACATTTTGAAGCGGCGTATAAATTTAGCCGCGATTCTATTTAACGTTCCGAAACTTTGTGCCTGTTTCATTCCCTTCGGACTAGTTTATTTCAGTGATGTTTGGACAATTGTTACGTACCACGAAATACAGAAACAAAATTCAGCCAAACATCGCTGAACACCGATGCATAACCTTCAGCACTTTATGAACATTCATGAAGCATTGCACGGTGGTTCGCGAGATTACACTGTGCTTCTTATCTTGCTTCGGGATTATTACAGCATATTATTTTATAATCGAATTAATTAACGGATGACGGGAGATTAGTCGTGTTAATGTTTCTTACGAGATAAAAGGTTGAAGAAAAACAAGCTTCTTTTTATAATACCGACCTTGAGAAGAGACCACCCTGGATCGAACCAAATCCACTTTGTTGCCGACCAATATAGCAGGCTTTCCTCTCAGGAAGTCCTGATCGTGTAGACGTTCAAGGATCTCTTCGGCCCTTTGGAAAGACGCCTTGTCGATCACAGAGTACATAACGACGAAAGCATCTGGACGTATGTTTTCCAGTTCCGGCTTTTGGAAACAGAAATAGAAGTACTGATTAAAAAAATGTGGGCTACCCCATATTAATATTAGAATAATGTATACGTACTGATACTTGTAAATAATACTATCGGTTTTTTGGAGAACTAAAAAGAATTTTATCTGAAGGGTTTTCTACTTTATATGCGTAGATTTTAAGAGTTTTTGAATCATTTTGCTAGAAGACCCACATTATATTTGGTATAACATACAGTTGCGGACAAAAGTTTCTGAACGATATCGATTTCCATATTTCATTCGGTTTCATGTGTTTCATTTAGATTTAGAGTAGTAACAACATCTAATTAAGTACGCTTAGTGACATTGATTCTTGCCCCTAGGGAAAACATGGGATTAGGAAAACTGCCCATTCCCACTATAAATATACAGGGTGTCCAACTTTTCCCTTAGCGAGAATCTTCCTTGCGACTTTGTTCATGAGTTATTATCGAAAAACATCGACCAATCGAAGTACGAATACAGTGTATGAATCACAGCGCGGACTTCAGCTGTGAGTAGTATTGGTCCGCCATAGTCCGCGCCATCATTAATCTGCTGTACTCACTCCCCGATTGGTCGGTGTTTTCTGTTAATAACTCGTCAACAAAGCTCCATCTAGCATTTTCGTCAAGGAAAAAGTTGTTTAAAATCACGTCAGGAATCACCCCTTTCAAGAAACCGCAACAATTTTGTTACACCTTGTTTTAAAAAGCATAAAAATATTTCTTCCTTCTGTTTTTTATATGTATAAAATGATGGGAAAATAATCTTCATTATCTACGTTTGGAAGGCTATTGAAGTATGTAGGCATTCCTCAAAATATTGAATACTTTCTCTATAATTAATATTTTCATGCGTAAATTTTCTGGAAAAATGCTAAGTTTTGCGAAAACAGACACCATTTTGCAAAAAATCAACGTGCTTCAATGGACTCTCACATGTAGATAATGAATATTTTTTTGTTTTTCGCTAGAATAAACTGTGTGGCTGAAATGATGTATTTCATCTTGCATTTGCAAAAAAAATGGTTTGACAAATGTATCAGAGTGTCGCCATTTTGTACACAAATCAAATAATTTTTTTGTACTTCTCAATAAATGTATAATACGTATAATAAAGTCATCTAAACAGAGTTTTTATAAAACAATTTATTTACCCACAGTAAATAAAGTTAGGAATGATGTTAGAGTCCCAGGTGTGGCCTAACCCCTTAATCACGATTTTATTATATTTGTTATTAATTTTAGAGACGAGAGGTACTAAACGAATTGTTTATTCATTGTTACAAAGAGATGATTAATATTCACAAAATTTATGAACACAGAAATAGCAATAAAAAACTGATTTATTTGTTAATTCACTTCCCATCTGAACGATCATAATACTTCGTTGAGTATCAACGATGAGCGTAAATATTAGAGAAAAATATTTTACTTTAAGTGCCTATAAAGCTCGAAGTGCGTCTCAGAATAAACGGAGGTAAAGGATACGAGCGTTTATATACGAGACGCACTACTTGCGAGATTCAGTGGATCTTCGGATTTTCTCGAGAGAAGACAGGTAGACGTTATGAACTCCTAGGATTGCATGAAAAAGAAAAACAGAATATCGCTCTTCTTTGAAGGATCAGATGATCTACTAAACCACGGTACAATCGTATTACTTTCTTCTTTTTTGCTATTCAGTTAGATTTTGCTCAACAAAACCGTCGACTTTGATCGCGGAAATCCGTGATAGGCTCCGATCTCTCGCCTGTAACAATAGTTTGAAAGTGACAATAGTATAAATATTATTTGCTTCGAACTCAGAAGTATCGTACAATTACTAACAAACCGCTTCAAAGGGTTCTCGTTCTCAGTAATCTCGATTCGTAATTAAGAAAATCATGACGCGAAAGGTCAGAGAGGAAAGGGTTGAATTAGCGAAAAGGGTTTCCTAAGATTTATGCTCTGTCAGTACAGCAACTTCTATGAATTTTTTCAAAGAAAAATTTTGAATAGTGTATGAAACTTCAAACTTTGCGTATTTTCTAATTAAGACGCAAAGAAAACACTCAAATATTTTAAGCAGTAATGACAATTTTGTTCAAAGTTATAGAACTAGCAGTTTTACACTTCAGTCCTTATTGGAAAAATTTGAATTTTGCATTCATGCATTTTCTTTTAACAACTTCAGACTCGTATGTTTCAAGTCTAAAGTTGCAAATATAGTGAGGCTGTGAGCAGCGAGGACAGCGGTGACGTAACAGGATAGTAAAGGACACAGATTTTCTTTCGGAAATACAAATCCTACTTCTTAAAGAAAATACCCCTAATTAACGTAACCTAATTTTTCGAAATTTTATTTTGAAATATTATACACGGTGTTTGGGATAGTATTGGAAAGATTTGGAGGGGTGATAGATCACGTGAAAACAAACAAAAAACTTCTATATGACTTTGGTCAAAAACTCAACCATTTAAAAAAAAAACTGTCATAAACATTTAAGCTACCAACCCCTACATATAATTCAAAATAGGAACGTTTTTCGTAAACAATTTCTTCGCTAAAATAAAGATTGCAAAATACTATTTTTTCGCGATACAAGGTAACAATATCACAGTTATTGTACTCATTGGATTAACAAGATCGCAATCTTTATTTTTTTAAAATAAGAACGAAATTGAGAAATTAGGCTGGACAGGTGGATAAAAAAATTGAATTGCAAAGAATTTAAAGAAAAAGCATTCAATTTGCTCAAAAATTACGACCTGTAGACTGATTTGAAAAAAATGTTATGTCCCACTGTGCGACGTCTAAAATAGGAAGAAAAGAAGTAAAGAACACAACTCTTCCACCATCTCTTATAGGCTCATCTCAGAATCTCCCCAAAGACCACTTTCCCCCAACTCACCTTTGCATTCGCGATGTTCAGGAATTTCAGCTCGCTCTCCTCCCCGTTGAGCATAACGAAAACAGATTGCTCGCTAGGCACGTCTGCAACAAAGAGGAAAAGAAGAGATGAGCGACGCCGCGGCACTCCACAAAGCGTTCGAAAAGCGGAGGCGCTGAAAAGGGGCATCGACGGGGGATGGTGGACGAGGAAGAGAGAAGCAGGAAGGCGGGAAAGGTGTGGCAACAGTCCCCCTTTGATTTGCTGCCTCATTTATTTTTCCTTGGGCGATCCCCTCGGTGGCGCGCGTCCACCGAAGGACGCTGGACGCTGAAAGAAGGAAACGCGGCAGAAAGGAAAATAATCGAGTCGGGGGGCTGTCGTAAATAAACTCCGAACGGGAAACGAATTCGTTGCCCGTTAACGCTGACGGCCACGTGACGTCGTCGAACGCAACGTAATCGCGTGCCCATCTAAATGCGTCCACGTCGACGTTCGCCCGTCAACGAACCGTCGCCGAAACGTTCGTGCCGCTTTCTCGCTCCGGTGTCGATGCGTAATTCGATGATGTCAGGCTTTCCCGCGATCCACGGACTTTCCAATTTACGATTTTGAATATCTACTGATTCTTGAAGCGAACGTCAAATGCCGGATTTATCGAGATAGTGGGTGATTACTTTTTCAACCGGCGAGTTCGAATTAACTTCAAGTAGCCAAATATGCACGCGGTATGCTGGATCTACGCTGCACGGGTTGCAAATACATAGTTTTCGAATACGTTTTGAAAAGGTCGCGAACCTTGTTCATTAGTGATGTGTAAACTGCGGATGTTTATGCAAATTTTATGTCAAAATAGGAAAAATATGTACAAAGTGTATGTCAAATACATGCAAAGAGTATGTAACATATAAATAAAATTCATTCAATACAGTATTCAGTATACCATAATACAATACAACATGATATTATATCTACAGGGTGTCCCACGTAACACTTTTCACGACTTTTGAAGTACTTGCGATAATCTGACAACAAAAATATTTTAAACAAAAGTTGCTCAGTTTTTAACTGGCTATACATTGCAATAAAAAAAGTTCGAAAAATTTTTTTTTTATTATTGTCAAGGTCACCTTCATTGTTTTAAATGGCACTTCAAAGTCACCCGAAGATCATAGTATACTAGGTCGTTAAATTCGTCTTGATACGGGCTATAATACTGTTAAGTCAAAAATAGAAAGCGCCATATAAAAAAGTGAAGGTGGAATTGACAATAATAAAAAAAAATTTTCGTACTTTTTTTATTGCAATGTATAGCCAATCAAAAACTGATCAACTTTTGTTTAAAATATGTTTTTGTCAGATTATCGCAACCACTTGAAAAATCGTGAAAAGTGTTACGTGGGACACCCTGTATATCATTGATATATATAGAATAGTTGTATAATATTTATTACTCCTTGTATTGCAACCAATAATTTTTTCGATGTTTCCAACCGTTAAGTGGTGTTTTCTATCACATAAAATTAATTTATAGAGGGTGTCCCAAATTCGACTCGGGAACCGGAAATGGGAGATTCCTGGGGCGATTCTAAACAACTTTTTCCTTTGCAAAAATGTCCTCCGAAGCTTTGTTTATGAGTTATTAACAAAAAACGCCAACCAATAGAAGCACGAATACAGTGGATGAGTTTCAGCGCGCACCCAACCTTTGAATAGTATTGGCCCGCCATCGTCCGCGACATCATTAATCCGCTGTACTCGCTCTCTGATTGGCCGATGTTTTTCGTTAATAACTCGTTAACAAAGCTTCGGAGGATATTTTTGTAAAGGAAAAAGTTGTTTAGTATCACCCTAGGAATTTCCCCTTTCTGGCTCCCGCACTGAGTTTGGGACACCCTGTATGTTGAGAATGTCCTCTCAACACCACAAGATGTGATAGTGGAATATTTACAACTTTTTCTAGTACATACCGTATTTTTATTTCGTTCGTGTCTTCGATATTTAAATCAAGATGATATTCCGAAGCCTAGATATTCCTTGTAAACATAGTTAATATTTTGTTCTTATTTTCTCTTGACAGCCTTAGATACATTCTTTAGATTTTCAGCAGAATCCATAACTAATTTAACCGAATCTTGTAATGTTACGATGTTTGTTACGACGGTGATAATTCCTCTGTATTTACTAGCGAGAGAATCACCCTATATATTCGTATCCACAGTACAAGATACTTTTAGGCCAACCATACCCAAAAAAAAACTACCTTAAACTCAATCCCACTTCCTACTTAATCCTTCCATCCCCTCAGGTCTCCCTTCACTCGACTTCACCTTCGTATTCAGCCCATTTTAACACTCCCAATCTTCAGCAGTTAAGCGGACGACGAAATCGTCTCAGAGAAAAGAGTGAAGTAGAGAAGGACGAGAAAAGCTTCGCGAACGGAAACGCCAAGGAACATAAAGAAACGGGGAATGGGAAAGGGACAAATGGTTCGAGACGGTGTAGAGAAGAAGAGGGAAAGAGCGTAAGAGAGAAAGCGCGAGAATGAAGGAGAGACCAGACGATGAACAGACACACGGAGGTTGTATGATGTACGTTTATAGCACGGGCCGACGCAAAATTAACCGGCGCTATTTCTGCCCGGCTGTTCCTGCGCTTTTCTTTTTTAACACCTTCCCGGAAAGCGGCGTGCCCGTTTCGCCTGTTCATTCCACGCGCAGCCTCCGATTTTCCGTCGTCTCCGCGCGTCTGGGTAGCTTCTGCATCGTAATTGCTTCCCGCGCCACGACCCCCTTTTCTCCCCTTTCGTTTTCTTTACCCGTGCCCGGTCCTCCCGCTCGGCCCCCCTCTCTTAGCTTCCTGGCCTCGATCCCGATTTCGCGGCTAAATTATGGGACGAACCTCGACATCGGCCCCGATTTTCCTTCGACTGATTTTTATTTGTCGTCGGACGAAAGCTCCTTCAGTTTCGAGGGGGAATAAATCAGGCGGACCTGATGCGTTCGAGAATCAGTGAACGCTTTCGAGGTGGAACTAATGCTGATGATCTTGATTAAATCGTGTGATGCTTTGGCTTCAACCTGTGAGATCGTAATACAATGAACAGAAACCCAGGAAAACGGGAAACGAGTTGCATTCTGGGAGCTATGAAATAAGAATTTTCAATTCCTACGATTTATTTATTTGGAGAAATGTACTGCATTCGAAAATGTAAAAATATCGTGAGGGATTTTCCTTAATTACTGATTTTTCGTCGGGTACATTCAACGAATTAGTTTTTATTATGTGTGTTAACGTCTTGTAAAGAAATTAGCGTCTTTTGAATGAAATAGCATATTCCTTATATCCAATAATTAGACTATGGATTTTTATGAATTTAGGACCATTTCAATATGTAAAAATCGACAAAGGTATATTTAGTAGAATATATTTAGTAGAATAATTCTATTTCTACTAAATCATTGAAAAAGAAAAATGTTTTCATAGCCTTTTTCCGGTGAGAATTCTATTTTAAATTGGAAAACAAACAGATAGCTGCTTAGTTACCTTCCTACACTTCTGAGAAAACATTTTTCCCCTTTTATAATCAACACTCATGACTATATACATGACTATATATTGAACCACCGGAAATATTCTCCTAAATAACGTCTAATCTAATCTAATCTAACGTCTAATCTAATCACTTTCTCATTTATCAAATTCTCGTAAGTGTATCACTATGGTCATTTCAGAAATAATATTTGAGTAAAGTATTCTCTATTTTGTTTGTAAAAAAAATTAATGTTTATGATAAGTTTATTGTTTATTTATTTAATTATTGATTTGAACCAGATGAGGTTTGTACAGGAAATACAGGTTGCTTACATTTAGTTGATTCTGTATATAGTATACCGTTTCCACTTAAATTATTACGCTAAAATTCAAAGCTATTCATATGTAGTTTGATAGGATTTACAATTGTCAATTGAGGCTGTTTGATAGTAATTAGTAAACTGCGGATGTTTACGCAAATTAAAGTTTTTAAAAGCACAGATAAATGATTAGAGTTTAAATCAAAGTGCATCTTTTGTAAATTATGCTCCATCTTTTATATTGTATGCATTTCTGAATTGCATAAATATCTGCAGTGTAATTAAATTCTTACATTGCATTGTTTAAGGAAATTGTAAATAACTTTCAAGCCCTCGATATTAGGATCGCATAAAAAGATCACATAAGAAAAAGCAAAACTTGCACCTGAGAAGCATTGATAGTAATATTAAGTTTATGTGATTTTCTATCTTTCAGATAATTTTGAAGTTTTTTATTTAAAAAATGTTTAGTCTTTTGAATCACAATGTGAAGCGAGAAACCGAATTATCGAATAATTACTTAAATTTAAGCCTGAAAAATATTTTATTGTATTTTCTCGTTATTTTTTACTCCTCCCACAGCGCGCGTTCTTTGAAAGCACGGTTTAACGCCTAACAGTTTTTTATTAATAGAACTCTTTAAATAGATTATTGAATTTTTTCACATTTTTGGAGGTTACTGCACTACTGTGCGTCAGAGTAATAACTGAAGGTAATTTGTAATATTTTCCAAAGTATGAAAATTTCTTTCGTCATATGTCCATGAACGTAGTAGTTTAACCGTGATAAATGAACATCCACTAAATTTAATTCACTCATTTTATGATCTGACTTGAAAAATCCAGTTTCATTAGTATTGAATCTAACAGCGATTAATCAACGTTTATTAGAAAATTCAGATTATTACATCTTTGTGAAAGAAAATTGGAGATTCAATTTTGTTGCTGTATGTGTTTCTATAAAGGCCAACTTAAAATTGAGGAACAAATAAATCATGTCAATCATTTTCACTACTTTATACAATATTAAACCAAGAACTTAAAATTAATTCATAATAAAATACCGTTTATAAAATAATTTACATTTAATAATTTTTTCAAATAATCGTTTTAAAAAATATTAGATTGTTCGGAAAGTGATTTCATTTCTGAATAAAGATTAACACGATTTTTTGTAATAGAAAGGAGTAAGTTTATTTAATTATGTATTTACCATTTTGTTCAAATACCTTTCACGATCTTTCAGATAACACAGAATAGTTCCGTATTCTTAGGGCTCATTGTACTTCTTGGTAAACAACTGAATCAAAGTAACCTAGTACATAATCTACTGAATTAATTCATGTTCTTTGAGGTCTTCAAATTTCTAATAAATTTCTGTCTTGTTCTTAGTAGAAAGGCAAAATAGAACAATTAGAAGGTACAATAACGCGCATAATGCTGCAAAGAGTTTCTGCAATGAATTTAAAAATGAGAAAAATGTAATCTTTAGGGCAAAGGTGCACCAAGATCTGTCAAATTTCCAATCTCCCTTTCGGAGTAGAAATGTAATAAAATCGAAAGTTGCGAACAGAACTCGAAATGAGGCGTCGAGTACACCGCAAAGTTTCTTGCAAAGTAATGCAATTTAAAAGTTGCTTAACGTGGTCATAGTATGCAATCAAAAGGAGTGATGAAAAAATGTTCTTTCCGAGAATTATCGTAAGAAATAGAAAATTAGAAATGAAATTTTAATCATAAAATTTGTCTACAACTGGAGATTTTATATCCTTTCGATTTCCAAGCGAATACGAAGAAAATAATTAGTTTATCTTTGCAGCTAAGCGAGTATAAATTCGTTAGCGTAGTAACTGTTATGCAAAAGTTGACTTCATCTTGCATAATCATTCTAAATTTTAATTAAAATTACTTCAATCAATCATTTTATTAGTTAGATATGTACTACTGTTTTTTTCTATTTTTTTTTAAAAACTTGTTACTGTTCATTTAATTATTAACTGAATAAATTAATATTATTTCTCATGAAAATATAATTTATTGATGTGACAGTCGAATTGTTAATAAAAATAGTTGTAAACAATTTTGAAATATCGAAAACATGTTTTGATGAATCATTTATTCTTTTTGTTTCTAATTTTTTCTTTTCTTTCTTGAAAGATTATTTTGTCATCTCATCCGAAAGCAGGGTACATATTTTGCACTATTATATTAATTAACAATTTCTATTTGAATCTGCGTTCATATATTATTTTTAAACTGCGTATTTTCGCGCAAAATCTAATTTTTTTAAACCAGAAATAAAGCATTGAAGTTTGGCAAGCAATGTATCTTACATTCTAGTGTACTACTTGTAAGTTACTAGTTGCTTTCGTAGGATTTACTATCTCTTTTTAATGTTTAAGTTTAGAAAAGAATTGCAAGTTCTATTTTCTGGATAAGTGCAAACTCCTCCAGACCGGAGAATCACATTTATCGTAGAGGTGCTACATTTCTTGTGTTCGGCTTAAAACACCGAACATAAAATGTCACACTTATCGCAGAGGCTTCCATTCTTTATGTTTTGGCCAGAGCGCTAAACGTAGAAAGAGAAAAGAATTATGGTTTGAGAATATGCAGCACAGATAAAAGTCAGCGTATCGTATTACTCATATTACTTATTACTTACACTCGTATTACTTATAATCGGTGACTGAGTATTGTACCTCATTGATCGCTTCGCCGGTTCCTAGAGGAATACTGCTAATGGTGGAGATGAAATTTTCACATTTATCGAGAAAATACTGTAACTCTTTCTAAAGTTGGGGACATCCGCTTTTCCCGATATGCGCAGTCTATACATATTTATACAGGGTGTAACAAAAACGTTGCAGTTCCTTAAAAGGGGTGATTCCTGAGGTGATTTTAAACAACTTTTTCCTTAGCGAAAATGTTAGCTGGGGCTTTGTTAACGAGTTATTAACGAAAAACACCGACCAATCAGGGAGCGAGTACAGTGGCTGAATATCAGCGCGGGCTCCACCTGTGAGCAGTATTGGCCCGCCATCGTCCGCGTCATCATTAATCCGCTGTACTCGCTCCCCGATTGGTCGGTGTTTTTCGTTAATAACTCGTTAACAAAGCCTCACCTAACATTTTCGCTAAGGAAAAAGTTGTTCAAAATCACCTCAGGAATCGCCCCTTTCAAGGAACTGCAACATATTTGTTACACCCTGTATGTCTATGGCAAAAACTAACAGAACGTTGTGGAGATCTGCGCAGTTCGGTAAAAATTATTCCGCTTGCAGTTACAGTCTTCCTTGAAATGGAGTTCATGAGAAAATAAAAAATTCGCTCAGTAAGGCTAAACCAAAAATCGTCCTCCTGACTCCAAAAAAAAAAAATCACTTATCCATCGGATCATGAATAAAACAATCATCCGAGAGCAACGTGACAGGTGCGAACACAAAACATAATTTGCGCGCAAGTTTCCGCCAAGATAGTTCAGCGGCATGCGCGCATCAAATTTGCATACATATCCCCGAGGCAAGAGTTACGTCAGACTTTCGCCCGCGTTTGCAAAGAATCCAATTACGCGGTTGGAAGAGCCCACAATGTTAAGCGAACCCGCATCATAATTAATAGCAATCATGTTCGAGAATCATGCGCTACATTAAAACTTCAATATACCGAGAAGCACGTGACGCGCCGCGGAAAGTTGGGCCACCGGCACTCACTCGACGCAAACCGTCGAGGGAATATTTTTCCCGCGGGATGTTTCTTCTCCATTACATCTTACCAGACTTTATTTTTTGAAGAGAGAGAACCGAGGCGAGGCAACAGCGTGGCAAATGATAAAAGATTCACCGTGAAACTGGGCTGCTTGTCCCGCTTGTGGTGGTAAATGCAAAACCCCTAATGGAGTTTGTTGGTACACCTTATTTCGCGGGCTAGGAAGTTAGGACGCGAACGCCTATCCACCGCGTTTTGTCCTCGACACGTGAATCCCCTCGTCGCACAATGCCGCACCATATGCGCGGGTGGGCTTACGTAACCACATGTAAATCGAATTCGAACTTGGGCAACTTGTGCGTTTCGTTACGAGTGACCTAGGTCAACGTATGGGCGAACCAATCGTGAGACGATCTGGACACACTTTGTAACTTTATTTTTACTTTACTTTTCTACTTCGATAGTAGAGAAAAAACGAGGTTCCATTGAAAATACCGACAAGAATTCAGCGATTTCAAATTTTACTGACAACAAAATTAACCGACAACATTATTAACCAACAGCAGTATTAACAAACAATCGTAATGAACGTGATACGCATTACACATTCTTTGCGTAGGCAGTAGAACGCTGATCAGAAAAATTGTGGAGTTCTACGATTTCTGCAGTACTACAAAAATTAAGAAATTAAAGGCAAATGGCAATATTTAATACAAAAACTAATAGGGATACTGACAATGAGTATAAAGCGAAAATGAAACAAAACTTATATTTATTATCAGTAGGCAGCAGATCTTTGTGAACTATAAATATGCAAAAGGCATGTTTCATTTATGCACTAAAAATATGCAAATATTTATTTATTTATTACAAATTATTATTTATTTATTTTCTGTTTTGTAACTACATTGGGTGATTTCTATAGAGTTCCTCGCCCTGAACACGAATCTAAAATCAGAATTGTTCCATCGTCCTCAGTTTTTAAAAAACTTGATTTTCGAAAAATTACACATTTTTCAATTTTGAACAGATTTTGTGACATAACTATAAACTGTACATATTTTTTGTGCACAAAATGATGGTGTAGATTTTCATGAGTATACTTATATCTATTTTTAACACATTATGAATGATTGTATGTATATGTTTAAACAGTCATCAAAGTTAAAGTGACACCGACTTTGCAAGAATTTCTGGGATACTTTTCAATATATCTTAAAAAGCAAGTGTCTAGTGTAAAATCCAAGTCCTTTTTCTAAAAGAATAGTTTTCGAAAATTTTCAATAACCAAGTTTTCAGTTACTAAGCCTCAATATTGTTACAAAATTGTAATAAATTATAATGTGTAATGTGTATCTCGTTCATAGCGGTGTTAAAGTTATTGCCAGTTAATACTTTTAGCTAATTCTTTGATCATCACTGTGTTTCGTGGAGATTTCGCTACCAGAAAACTACATGAGGAAAATGTGACTTTAAAGGGCCAGTCGAGTTGATCCGAAGTATATTAAATGGAAATTAGGAAGGGGAACAATTTAGAAATTCCAAAACCAGGCCAGTCATGACGATGACCGCGCGTTGATATCCTTAGCCTAGACGCTAAATGAATCACGAAGGTTAATAACACCGACTGGTCTTATTAAAAGCGTTATATTACCGATTCCGTTGAAAACCTCGCCAGAAATTTCTGTGTAATTTCGCGTTGCTCTCTGTGTTGACCGTGCATGTTACTAGCGGATCAGTGTGTATAGAGTTCAACTGATGCGCGCCAGGAATTTGATCGAAGATGTTTGGTCAACGAGATTAGCTTCGCAAATATTATACTGTAAGTGATATACATACGATATTTTACGGCTTTCTTTCGGTATTAAATAAGAACGTTTCTCCTAAAACTTTGTAAACACATTCGGCGATTTATTTATACCTCACGGGGGGGTGTAGTTTGCTTTATTTGAATTCGGAAAGATTAAGAATGATCAGGCTTCAATTTTGCTTATTTTTAGAGTAGCTGCGAATTTCACGGAGATTTATTTGGATTTAATTGAAAGTTCACTTCATTTTGCTTTAGTATAGTTTTTTATATTTGCATTTGGTTGGGAAGATTATGGGGTGTACAACTTTTAGCTACATCTATTAGTAAAATCAGTTCAAAGTAATTAAGTTAAGCAGTTTAATGTTTGTAAAGGTGGTGGTAGAATTCTACTGATATATTTTGTAATTCGACTGGTTGCAGAAAGCATATTATGATAATTAAAAGCGAAGTCCAACATGTTAATATTTCAATATTCAGTACTTCTGGGATAAAAATATTTGAAATTATAACAAATTGCTTTAAAGGAATAAATATTTTTAATAGTGACAAATTTATTTTAAACCATAAAATTAGTTTTATAGCTTATTAAACATTTATTGAGCACTTAATAAACATTTTTCTTAAAGTAGTAGACATTCATTTACTTTCCAAAGAAAGTTCGTAAGAAGAGATAATTATTACTTGTAATAAATAGACTGCGGATGTTTATACATTTATGACGATTTTAAATGTGTTAAAATGCATAAAGACAAATGCAAAAATACATGAAATATCGCAAATAAAATACATTTTATGAAACTTGAAAGATAAAAGACACTTTTATTTAAGTTATTTTTCTTGTTCTATACTTTTCGAAATTTAAATTTGTATAAACACTCGCAGTCTAGTAATAAATTACGCTATACGAAGGAATTGTTTAAAACAATATCTTAAAAAATAGTTCAGGAAAACTACATAACTGTTTGTTTACGAAAATGTCAATTTTTTAAGAATAGATACTGAACTTGTTGGAAAACATGAGTTTTCTGTAAAAAAAAAAAAAAAGGTCTTCGCAGCTTAATAAGTGAACATTCTGTAACCTCATTATAAAGTTTTCCAAGGAAATGCATATACTATGCGTAACAATCTGAATCCATCTTATCTTAAGTAAAATCGCTGATAAAGCAGCGCATTACAGAGACGAAGTACTGAAATTGGGTGGAAATTCAAAACCACATCTGGCAAAATTTTTGCAATGAAAATCAAAGGATGCCTTTAAACCTCGAAAATGAAACTGAAAACTTTTGACTACGACTGCTATGAATATTCGAATATTTGATTATTTGAATGTTTGAATATTCGAATACCAGTAGAATTCGAATTTGATATCCGAATAAGTATAAATAATTCGAATAAATTATTCATATTCGAAGTTACTCGAATATTTCGAATAATCGAATATTTACAGCTGTGCTTTCGACCCATATTTATAACAAATTCTATTATAAAAAAATTTTAAAAATTGAAATAGTATTAATGGAAATGTAATACAAAATTCCACTTATTTCACTGAATTCCCTTGCTTTATCCGATAATTAGACTTCCAATAACAAATCATTTATTATTAAACACCGCAACAATTATAACGCAATTTTAGAACGTAATCTATTGTGCATCAGTATGTGGTCCTACATTAATGATCTGATTATTTACCAATCCCTTTACGCAATATGGTTAGCTATGAATTAGATAAATTACAAAACCATAATATATAAAATTATTTATAATTCGCGTACTTCAAACGATAAACTCAAACATAACAAATTAATCACATAATTTAACGAATTCCATAATAAAATATACAATGTGATGGAATGAATTATAGATTTATTACACTTATTGCTTTTGCGTTGTATAACAAAAATGTTAATCAGTATTGTTAATAGTTACTCTGAAAGGGATCACATTATTGAAGACTTTTGCCTGTGGATTCGCCCGCGTGGATTTTCTTTTAAAAGTTGCGTAACTTTTAATTATATCACCGTTGTATACAAAAAAATTATTGCAATGTAAAATGAATAAAAATTAAGATACTTCAAAATCTGCTATCTTTCTCTTCTTGTAAAGCTTTAGAGATTCCCCAAAATTCAAAACTTTTCCGAATACAATAGATTCGACCCGCATGCTGAACTTTTCAAGAAGCTATTTCAATCTTGCGGAAATCGAGGTTTCCAATTACCCAATCTCGGTTGAACTTTGAACACTTTCCTCGACTCCTTTCCCGACACCCTTTAGCGCTCGCGAAACGCTTTGTTTCCCAAGTCGTGAGCGCACCTCCTTCCACCTTCTTCGAATTTGCATTCCGTGAAACGTGGAAGCGCCGTTCCGCGAACTTTTCCAGGAAATTCGCCGGGGCGAGATCGACTGTGACTCTCCTATCACGAGTAATTACCGAAGTGTCTCCTGCGACGAACAAGTCGAACGTCCCTGACGAGATCTTGGTTTCCCGACGTGAAACGGAGCCGGTCCTGTCGCCGGCAACGCGGACGAGCAGCAAGTTCGCTCGAAAGCTCGGGGGAACTTGGTTAGGCAAGTGAGAAACTTTGGCTTCGCCAATGAACAAACGTACTTGCGTTGCAGTCGATAATGAATACAACTTTCCGACGCTTCGAAGCGTTTCGGAACTCTGTGATTGCGAAAGAGCTGGCAAAAATTGAGGGGAACGTTATGCTAGCGGAAAAGACGTCTGTTGCAGAGGTAAACTATCGGAAGAGAGGTTTGATTGGTATCTTAATTGGGCTTAATGAGACTTAGAATAGAGGAGTTTAATGGGATATCGAAGTTGCTACGCTTGTAAAGACCTCCGTTTAGAAAATTTGTAAAACGCGAACATTGTTTCTGGAGGAAGTTAAAAATTCACGAGGGTGTAGGATCGAGTTTGTGTTTGACTTTTATAAAAGTTTGAAACGAGGGTAAATTTGTTCACTGGAAATTGATTAACCATTAGTATTGAATTTTTAATTAGTTTGAGAAAATATTGATAAACTATTAAGCATAATAAAAGTAGGAATGGAAATATTAGTTTTGTTAGAAAACAATGTTCGTGGACCTACTATTTTAGTTAGTCAATAATATAGTTAGTTTATAACTCAACTAATACTTAGACTGCGAATTTTTATGCAAACAAATGTTTAAAAACGCGTACAAGGAATTGAAGTTTGAATTACAGTATGTATTATTTTCCAAATATTGTAACTTGAATTGTATTTTTGATATTTTGCATATTTTGGCATTTGTTAACAACCTTGAAGATTTTTAGGATGTACTAATATTATACCTGCTGATAGAAGTCAACAAATTAAAAATTTTCTCTAGATAAAAACTGAGTATTCATTTAATTGTCTCGGAGTTGCATTTTTTGTGAATTGAATTTTTCATTAGTTAAGAATATTGTTCCTGAAAAAGTAGTATTGTAATGTTATATTTAGCGTAAAATAAATTAACCTCAGCTTTCTCTCCACTGTTTTGTACATTTGGTCTTAAAAGTGGACTTAAAGTTATAAGAAAGTATTTTACTCCAAGGATAAAGGAATTTCTAAGCTTTTACTATCAATTCATACCACGCGAAAATAGTATATTCATTTTTTAATCAAAGAGAAAAATATCTCCAAATTGACCATCAAGCAACCTTCATTCTGACTTGCGAAACTCAAATAAACCATCAAAGAGCACTTATTTCGAAATCACCCTTAACGATCTATGGTCTCATCAAAAAGCAATTTTGTTGCCGGCCAATGCTTCGTTAATGTAATAATAGAAATTATGGATGATCTTAATAATATTTAGCTGTCGCATATGAATATATGCGTAGTATAAAACACAGAAATGAACTAATGCAACATTGACATAGGCGATGTGAAAAATTAGATATTTGCAGGACGGTTTGCTGCTTCTGGACACGATTCCAGTTGTAGATAGATAAACTTTTACTAAATAAATTAATATTAGATAGAACTTAAAACGTTTTCAGATTATCTTTGTTTATAAGAAAATTCATGTTTCGTATTTGTATTTGTATTTATTTAACTAGAAAAGTTACAACGTAAATCCTACTACAGAGGTAACTAAATTACCTGTTCGTAGGTCTGGTATTTATTGAAGTACAAATTTAAAACTAAAGTAGACTTCTTATTACATTGTTTGTAATATCTACATTCTTACTCACGCAATAACGAAAAATATATTTATTACCAGTATTCCTGTAATTGAATTACAAGATCTAGTTTTTCTATAATTTAATATATAATTTAATTATAATTATAAGAATATTTGTTTATATATTGACTATAATCCATTCTTTTATTTTTTCTTGATAATTATATCTTTATTTTTATCTTTAATAGTCATATTTTTGAGATCATTTGGCAACTTATTAAATAATTTAATGGCATTAACACAACTGCTTTTACTGCTGACATATTTTACATATTTCTGCCTTACATATTTTTGACAGCATAATAGTTTTATTCCTTGACTTGAGCCTTGAGGAAAATTATGTTTATTTTTCATTGCTTGTAACTTGCACACTGATTATAACTTTGTATATAAATCTTTGAAATCTTAGGTAGTACTTAAATCTTCCGACAAGTGATCACCATATTTAATTATAAGACATATTATAGTACTTAAAAGTTCTCTTAAAACTCCAGGGGAAAATCTGCAGATAATAAAGGGAAATATTTTCTCAAGACTGTATTTGTAGCTTATTTCTTAATGAATGAAATAATGAGACAGAGTTACAGAAAGCTTTAATTATCCCAGAAAGAATTTTGTACATGTACAAACATTAATTTAAATGTCATAGCAATTAATTTATGAATAATATATTTGTTTCCATTTTGTACAAACAATTTGAATACTAATATTAGTATTATATTATTCATAACCTCAACATGATTTGCATGCGTCTGACTACAGATCGACAATTTCTACTTCGCCGTTTATTTTCTTTAACTAGTAACTAGTAATAACTTCGTATAACTAGATAATTACAGGATTAGTTAGGACTAAAACGACGGTAAGGATGTATTGTAATATAAATGAGTGAAGCATTCAGAAATATTTCGCAAATATTTTCGCTATAGTCGAACGTAACGATGCAAGCTCGGTAAGGAGTTTGCTGGCGGAAATCTGCGGCTTTTAAGTCTGGTAAAGCCTCCCATTAGTCGATTGGATTTAAGCCGTAATTCGGTAGTTTCGACGTGGATCCAGCATCTCCCTTTAATTAAATAGATTGAGTCTATCGCGACATTTGGAAACAAAGAAAGTCCTTGCAAAATTCGCTAGCAAAAAAAAGAGACAACTGAAAAGTGATCAGTAGATTTTATGCATTCATGGCAATATTTAGTATGCAAAAAATCGACGAGAGTGTTAACATATGCCAAAATATACAAAACAATAAAAATATAATTCAAGTTAATGTGTTTAGAAAATTAAACATTACTCAAGTTTTATTTCTTTATTTGTGCTTGCAAAAATTTTATTTTGCATAAAAATCCGCAGTCTAGTGGTCAGCGAAGAATTTGCCTGTCCGAATGGCTGTATTGAATTTCGGGAAGAAAAGTTCCCGAAGAGAAAAAAGTACCTCAAACACGAGCTGTTGGCGTAGATGTATTCAATTTGGATCATAATAAGTTTAAGTTTTTAAGCATAAGTTTTTAGAAAGAAAATGCGAGTCAAAGGTAAAAGGAAGTAGATGCAATTTTTAGTGGCAACTGGCAGACGTTTTGAGTTCTGCTTGAAACTGAACATTGTGCGAGGGAAATATTGAAAGTATAAAGCATAGCGATCGAAGGAGTTCCAAGAAACGTTGTATTTGTATAAAGAAACAAATTAAAAGTACATATCGGCAGAAAAGTTTTCTTTACTCGCATAGAAATGTTCCTGGAGAATTTAGATCAAAATAGAAGGGACAGTTCCGTACTGAAGAATATCAGGAGAGCATGCTTCAATTCCTCCATCGGAATATTTAATGTTTCAGGTTCCATCAACTATTAATAACACATAAAGAACTTGAGATGTGTGCTAGGATTTAGAACAGTTTCTGACCCATATCGTTCGAACGTCTCCTAGAAATCGTTCTACAGTTATAAATTTCCAGCAAGAATACATAAAGCATGTAAGACAATTTAGCGATAACGTCGTTCCGGTTAAATAGTTGGCAGATCTTTCGAGCGATTGCAGCGTTTCGCACGGCTCTTTTCGGCAGGTGGAAAGCTCAGAAGCAGGTCGGTTAACAGTACTACGGCGATATTTCACGTTAGGACAGAGCAAAGATCCTCGACCCAGATACACCTGTGAGTCCCATACAGCGCGTTCAAACGAAGATTTTTCGCAAATTCATTTCAGAATGACTTCGCAATTCAGTCGCAATGACTTCGATAACCGTTAAACTCTTAACAAATGTTGAAGCAGTCAGCGGTTCTGTGTTTGCGTTACAGAAAATCGGAGACATTTACAGAGACGTGAAATTTAGCGAAACAAACATAGAAGCGACGTAAAAGTGGGTGGGTTCAGGTTCATTTGCAGATTTAGGATTACAATTAATTAATAGACTTAGAAAACTAGTTTAGGAACTCGCAAAATTCGTGCAGAAACTTTCAAGAAATTTGTCAGTACTTTTATTCAGTAGAAACAACAATACAATTTAAGCACAGCTACGAATTAGGCAAATTTACCACACGCATTCCGTGCCACGTCGCCTTTCTCACGGTACGCAGATAACCTGAGCCTTGGCCAATGGCTCTTCATCACCGTACGGATCAAACAACTGCCAAAATCCATAAACCGTCTCGCTTATTTCCGTCGAGACTGCTTCGAAAACAGTGTTACAAATTTCTCTAGCGTCTATTATTATACCATTATGCTTGAACACATCTAATCCGACTCCAAAGGAAAATATTTACCGCGATTGTTTCGAAAACGCTTTAAGTAACAAATTTTATGATTTAAATTAAAAATGATCTTTGGACGAAATTATCTTAACCCGCAATTATTACAGAAAAAAGTTCTTTAAAATTGTATTAGAATATTTCAGTGGAAATTAAGCTTGCAAGGAGAATTATTATTTACAAAATAACGCAAATAACTTTAGAATCATAAATATATTTATTATATTAGAATTTACATTGCACATCACCCTAATAATTGTAACTGTAACTTCCCATTTGAATTGTTTATAAAAAATGCGCGTTGCACAAAATATTCTACAGAATATCATCATAAATCTAGATTCTGGATTCATTCACTAAAATTTCATTAAAATCCAAGAAGTACACACTGCAGGGTCTCTTTGTTAGTATTTTTCTATTGAAATATATATTTATTAGTAAATCTTCACAAGCTAATAATTAAACTTTAGAAAAAAAATTATTTTTTATAAAGTCAAGATTAATCAAAGCGAGGTACTCATTAACGTAACTATAACTGATAAGTCTCTGCTTCTTACAGAGTTTTAATTGCACTTCGTGTCACATAGCATACTAGATTGCAAATTTGATTTCGGTTCTTAAGATTGTGTTGGAAGGTAATTTTAAAAGTTGTTTTCATTAATATTTTCTGTTACTTTTACTCTAATTTAAAGTTAAAAATTATCAATTTTGTTTATTTTTATGTTTAAGTAATTTTCCTTCAACTTAATTTAAAGTTGCTCTCATTCATTTCAAAGTAATTCATAGTACCTACATAAATTTTTCATTTCTTTATCAATTCTCCTTCTGTGTCCTGATTTCTGCATTTCCGATTTCTCAAATAATTGGACGGTCAATCGTGCAATCGATCGCAAGAAGATCGAACGGGAAACTCGTAATCCCTATTTTCGACGCGAAGTGTAATCAGCGGAGATTCCGTTGCGACACGCGGATATTTCCGTGGTAGAAATTGTTCGCCTGAAGTCGCGAGGTGATGCACAGTGTGAAATAGACCAGGAGAGAGTGTCCATCATGACGCGATCAGACCCATCGACATCGTTGCCAACAAACTCTCATGCAAAATAAATCTGATGATTCAGCGAATGCCACGCTGGCTTATCGGTTGGATGACTTGTTTTTTTAAATGGTCCCGAGTTTTGGAAAAATAAACCGTGATTAGTCTGTTCTGATCCTTGCAGGCATCCATGACAATATTTTCCATTCACCTTCATCCAGTTAATGGAAAAAATATTATATTAAATGGTTATGGCCAGACTGCGGATTTTTATGCATTTGCGGTAATTCTAAATATATCAAAATCTATGAAACTGTTGAGAAATGGCAAAATATAAAAAATATACAAAAGATAATATCAATTACAATATTTGAAAATTAAAATAGGTTATTATTCAAGCTGCAACACCTTCTTTATGTCTGCAAAAATTTCTGCAAAAAGAGAATCCGCAGTCTAATTTTGGCACTAGTCAATATTTTTTGTTTTCTTCTGTTTATCTTGTAATAAGAACAAATATACGTTTTTATTCCAGTTATTTTTACAGGTGAATTTGATTAATTTTTAAATGCTGATGAAACTTGTAATAAAGATATCTTTAAAAAGTCCACAGTTAAAAGTGGCATATGAAAAAATGTATTACTCAATTTTATTTAAACTGATTCAGGTAATAATATACATATATTAATACATATATACATATATTAGATAGTAGCTTTAATAATTATAAAATTCTTGCGAAAAAACATTAATTAATTAATTTTCGTAAATAATACAAATACATATAGTTAAATTAAAGCTTCAACAGTTCTGATAACGAAAATTCATGTAAATAGAAAGACAATCCCTTGCGAGTTGTCCTAATGATAATTTTAGTGCAACAAATAAACTAATGTTTTGTATGCATTCCGTAGACTCAAAACCGAAACTATTTCCAACAACACTTAGCTGTACCAAAACCTACTGAATTATAGTCCTGACGAACTGTCCGACCGCCAGATGTTCTCAGTGTTATGTAATAATTTAAAATAACAATGTAGCACTCGAAATGCACTATGTTTGTCTCTACTTAAAGTTTGTTTTCTACTCAGGTTATTATTCTGGAAAAATGTCACGTAATAGACATGAGGCAACTACGTGGCATGTAAGTCTGATGTGTTTTAAGTATGACCAATGATTAGTCTATACTACTTAAAATGGAAAAGAAAAATGAATACGAATTTTAACACGTATTAGATAAAATATAAATAATTCTGTGTTGGCTACCAATCAAACAAATATGCGTCGAAGTTATTGCTTCTAAATTCGTCTGCATAGAGTTAAACATTACTACAACATTTTAAATTTATAATTTGGTAAAACTAATATGCGGAGACATTAACGAAGGATGGTTCAACAATTTAATTAAGTATCGTAATATTTCAGTTTGAGATGTTTTTGAAATTGAAATTTAATTAAAGCAGAAACATAGTTTTAAGTATATTCATTTAAATTTAAATAAAAAAAAAAAGTATATTCATAGTAACAGTTTGTATGGAACGAACAAGTTTTCCACTTTGAATCCGTACAATTTCTTAACTCTCATCTTTTTGATACTTTGAATTCCAAAGTAAGGCTTTGACCAACTACGGTGAAAGCCAACAACAATTCCATGCTATGTCCTCGCGGTCCTTCCAACAGCATCATTGAGCGAAACTAGGGAAAAAGGTCGTGTCACTCGCCAAGAACGAGACACAATTCACTGGGAAGCTACTGCGGCTTGCTTCTTCAATTTCTGCAAGATTGAGTTCTCGGCTCGGGATACGAGCGATTTACGCGTCGACCTTCAACTTTATTAACCAACGTATTTCATTCCCCATGCGGCCCTCGGATATTCAGGCTGCCCACACCTTGATCTGACATGTTTCCCTTTTAGAATTATCTACGCGAGATTCTAGGGAGTCAGAATGATCATTGAATGTTCAGAATGTTTTTTGTACATTTTTCAACTGTATCCGAGCACATGACTAATACTTACAGTGGGTAACAAAAGTAAGGAAACGGTCAATTTTAAAATAAACTGATACTGTTTATGAAGTGAAAGTTTAATGTTATATAAATTAATACACAGTCAGTTATAGAACAAAAAATGCTTAAGTAAAAATAATGAAAGAATTTTCATAATCATTCATCAAATGTTTGACTTCGACCATTTTCAACAATTATCTTGTAATAATGTAGAATATGGTAAAACATTTAATTTCATATGTTAACTTATTAAATAAAATGGACATAACCTCTTTGAAAAATAAGCAAGAAATATTGGAAAATTATATTCAAGTGAAATATTTTGCAAACTTGTGTTGCAATTTCAAAATATAATAAAAAATTGAAGGTGTTTGCCTACTTTTGTAACCTCTATAAAATATTTCTGTCAATGTTAAGTATTCTATTTTTCTTATACATGGTTTTGAATGCTCAGTTGAATAAAATGAATCTTGCTGTTACACATTATAGTGTTCACTTACTTCTGTTACCCACTGTACCTTTTGATTGAGCCTTGAAGCTTCGAAAGCTCAAGCTTTATATGACACTACTTATTGCCATGAAATAATGAGATTACACATGATTTCTGGATAATCACCTCATCTTAAATTTCACGTTATCCTTTGGTTTCTTCGCCAAGTATTTTTTAAATAAAAGGGAAGCTATGCAAATAAAGTAAAATGTTGCAGTGAGCATCTTTTTCCTGTTTTAAATCAATATATTACAATGTGGAAATTTCTGCTTGTGAATGTCGACCAAACAAACTGAAATTTTCCCAGAAGAACTCATTTTTCACATGCATTTGGATTCGAGCCCAGTAATAGTTTCTTTTTCTTATCTTTTTACATTATTTTTTTTAGGAATTCACTTTGCTTGATATTCACCAGCAAAAGTTTCCACATTTTTAATTATTCAGTCCTGGAGAATAGGGAAAGGGCACTCCTTGTAACCTCCTGGGGTTGTTTTATGTATCTGCTCTTTTTCCACCACAAAAAATGTAGTTAAAAAGTTTGGGAAACAGTTCGCAACACCCTCGCTTTAAGAGTTCGTAAATTATTGATTACTAGATAGCGGATATTATGCATTCATGGTAATATTAAGTATGAAAAAATCTACGAGACTATCAACATATGCCAAAATATGCAAAATATGAAAAATATAATTCAAGTTGGAATATTTAAAAAATTAAACATACTGTTATTCAATCTTCAATATTTTATTTGTACTTGTGAAAATTTTATTTTAGCATGAAAATTCACAGTGTATTGATCACATCTTAAACAATCTTTCATGTTTTGTTTTTACTTGATAAAATTACGGATTTACTTTTATTCGCACAAGAAATCCAATTCATTAATCCTTAAATCACAGAATTTAAGCAACCGTTCGTGTCGGAAGAACAGACTTAAGTTTCCGATATTCTTCATTCTTCTTTTTAATTTTTTATATACTCCGCTGCGGTAAATCGTTTCAACAAGGGGACAATGTCTACAGTCCATTTACTTGTTCGTGGTTGTTAACGAGCAAACAATCGAACAGCGATGAGAAATCGGAGAAGAAAAGCTGGGTAATAACGGCTCGGAAAAAGTTCAGACACGTTGGGAAATCGAAGACATTTCAATAAATGGTAAGAATATTTCTTAAAAGTTTCGTGATCTTCTGCTTGTCAATTGGAAGAAAATCGAGTGGAAACTGAGCTTACGAATGCTTCGTGAACCGGAAGATACGATAGATAGAAAAAGGAATTAAAGATACTGTAGTAGTAGTGGTAGTAATCCTTCAATATTTGAGAAATGAGGAGAAAGATTGAAAGAGTTCAGTCGTTCTTAAATGCTACTCATTAATATCACAAGTCATTAAAAATATACGCGGTGCGTTACAAAATTACAACCATCTCTAGAATCACGGTAACTTTTCTGAGCTCCGTAATTCTTCTACAAAAGTCGTTGACGCAAGTTATATTCATGATATCAATTTTCTCTTACCCCTTCTAGTAATTGTGAGTTATACACTAACAATGATTTCGATCCTTTTATAGATAGCTTTTAGCTATCCTCTTTTTCTTTTATTTTATAATTTATGATAGTTTTTCTTCTCGTATCAAAGGATCAACTATTATCATTATTTTCGTGTCGGTCTATTTCAATGCTTTCAGTTTTTTATTCATCGAAGAAATACAGAATGAAAACTCCACTTACCCTTCTGTCTGTCGTACGCATTTATACACTCGCTAGTCATGAATTGACTGATCAGGGCGGTTTTTCCAACGCCCCTTGCGCCCAACATTGCAACTGCATACGAGGTGAAATCTTTCGCTGGTGCAGCACGGGTTTCCTCGTTCTCTGCATCCGCAGGTGCCAACGAGTTTGATCTTGATCTTCTTCTTCTGAAAGAGTCGCCTCTGTTGACGATTCCTGTAACACAAAACAAATTCGTACTATGTTTAATTGTCTGACTGTTTGAACATAAAAGAGGCTAAATTTCTTATGCGACAAGAATGTGAAGTTTCGTGTTGATCCTACAAAGTTAGAGGTTTTATAGTTATTGGAGGTTTCATAGTTTTTATACAAAATTGTCAACAACATTTTTTAGTATACTCTGCAAAATAGGGAAAGTTTGTACAAAATATGGACCATCAAAATTTTCTTTCCGTAAAAGCTGCTGGTATTTGAAAACTTCTTCGGGCTATTGTAAAACAGTTCTATTTTAAAACGATTAAACAGATATCGATCATACTTCATCAAACGTAGCGAAAAAATATACGAATATCAAGTGATTGGAAATATTTCGAGGAGATTTCTTCTGTTATTCGAAAAAACGCATTTTTCGTTTCCGTATTTCTGAGAAAAAACTTGTGAATCGAAATGTATTCATTTTTTAGAGATTTTTTTTGTTTTTCTCGTTAGATAAAAGATAAAAAAGACTAGTAAATGCTAGTAAAGAATGTGAAATTTAGTTTATAAATATAATGTTACTACTATTTAGTATTAGAGATGGATATTTTTTAACATAAACTCTAAACACTATTTAGCAAGAAACATTGATACTTTTTAACACAAACTCTAAATATTATTCAGCAACAGAGATCGATACTTTTTATCACAACCATTATGAAAAGATATAACTGTGGAATGTCATTCCTGGTTCGTATGACTTTGATATCACTGTCACGCAATGCAGGTATAAAAAGATTAATGCAACAATAAATATGCATTGGTGTTCCGTCCGGTAACGGTTTTTCCACGGTTTTTCCCAGGAAACATTCGGTTTCCAGATGTAGGAGTTGACAAAACATTTCTCGCGTCCAAAAATGCTCCTAAGGCACGTACGGCCAATTAAGGAAAGTAACGTTTTTCCGAAACCTGGACGGGACAATGCTTCCTCCCGTAATAACCGTTACGGACCATATTTTCCCGTAGTCGATTACGATGCGCCAGGTCGACTTCGGTTCGAGCGCGAAGGTCGGCCGCCGACAAGCGGGACTTATGGCCATAAACGGTCGCCAGCGAGACATTCGCAATCGGTTCTCGCGGCAACCCGAGGTTCGTTTCTTTCTTTCCCAAATTTCCGAACTCTTCGACCTGAAGGGGGGACTCTCTCCCCCAGGGAAGTTTCCTCCTTCGCAGGGAAGGTTCCCTCCTCCAGCGGTGAGGATCACTCAGAGGGATCCTCCTCCTTCAGGTCGATAACGAATCGAAGACGTTTTCGGAAATCGTAGCGGGGGTTGAAACCCCCAGAATTCGCGACTCGGTCGACGCGAAGGGAAGAAGAAAACGGACTTCGGAAAAAATAGACAGAATCATTTTAGTCATCGTACGGACTAGAACACGAGAACTTTTTTGGTCAGCATTCGGACCATCTCATTAGAAAACTTCTTGAGATTTCTACCGTTTCACTTGCACACTACATAAAAGTTTGTTATTTCGTTGAACTAGCCATCCACCATTAGATTGGCGGGCGGCAGTACGCGTCGCGAACGTACATATTTTTTGGTCCTTCGAGCCGGATACGCGATCTGTGGAGTGGCAGTGTGTGTTGTGCAGTGAAACAAACGATTACGAGACTTTTTGATTAATCCTGCAAGGAGAGGACCTGTGGACATACGAACACCACGGAGAGTAACGTCGAGGAAACCGAGGAATCAACCTGCATCATCGAGAGCACAGGCAATTTCACCGAGCAGGACTTCGGTAAAGGTAGGCTCGTTATCACTAAGATTTACCAATCTTCCGTTCCAAAGATCTCCCTTCTCTACCTTGTCTCGATTAACCAACGAACGTAATCATGGCTACCGCGAGTTCAGACAGAACCGTCAGCGATCAGTCTGAATCAGACATTCGCGGTATGAGACAGAAGCGACGCTACTTTAAAGCACAAATCACGGTGCTCCACAACTACGTGGACAAGTATGTCGACTCTGATAAGGAACGCGTCAAACTTCGCGAAAAGATTATTCGGTTAAGGAATCAGTTCGAAAAATTCAATGATATCCAAGACGAGTTGGGGATAGTCGATGATTTCGAGAAAGCGGAACAAGATCGAGCGGAAATCACCGATTATTACGACGACGTAATCGCGTCCGCGATTGTGCTGCAGGAGTCATTCGCAAATCCTGCAGCTGGAGTTGTGCAACCGGGGCAATCGGGCAACGAAGCAACGCGCGACTCCCCTGCATCCTCCGGATCGTCATACGGCCTAGCAGTCAAGTTGCCGAAAATCGACTTACCGAAATTCGACGGGCGAATCGAGAAATGGGTCACGTTCAAAGACGCCTTTATAACTATGATTCATGCTCAACCGGGATTGAATAACGTACAGAAGTTAAATTATCTTCGATTATCATTGTCGGGCAAAGCTGAAACCGCGATCGAGGCTTTTACGATTTGTGACGAAAATTACGACGCGGCTTGGGATCATCTCGTTGAAATATACGATAATAAATGCGCTCTAGTTTTGCGTCACGCCGCTCTCCTTCGAGATACTCCAACAATGCTTGACGACTCATCGGACTCCATACGGGATCTCGTTAATCACATGCAACTACACATGAGATCTCTGCGAGCATTGGGGCGTTCAAAAGAGGACGTCGCGAACGATCTTCTTGTCAGCATCGTCGTCTCAAGGATGGCCGAGAACACGCGTAAAACTTGGGAGAGAACGCTATCGGATACCCAGATGCCAGTGATAGACGACATATTTAAATTCTTGCACATGACGTCACATCAATGCAAGGATTACCATTCAATTTCGTCCGCGATTCAACCGACGCAAGATTACGGATTGTCTTCAAACAATACGTTTTCCAACAAAACGAAGAAGGGCAAGACCGGGTCGTCGTCAAAACCCAACCGTAATAAGAATTCTCCACCTTCATCTCCGCGTTCGAACCGCCGACAAACATTCGTGTCGAACACGAAACCGACAACCACTAGGACTACAAAAACCGAGAAATGTCCTATTTGCTATACACAGTCCCACGCGCTGTATCATTGCAAAGTGTTTTTGGAAATGTCGATAGATAAGCGAATCGAAGCTGCACGCCAGGCCGGTCTTTGTCTCAATTGCCTACAGCCTAATCATTCAGCCGCGGAATGTAGTGGAGGCAAATGTCGCGTGTGCAATCAACCGCACAATACAAGATTGCATCGAGACGTAACTCCGCGACAAGACACCGAAAACGCATGACTCGTTGAGTCTAGCCACGGATCGCGAAATTTTATACGCCGAAACACCGCATTCATCACCGAGGGACCGACTAACGGATTATTGACAACCGCGATCATCGACGCGCTGGATCGTGATCGTAAGACATGCAAATGTCGGACTTTACTCGACACGTGCTCAAATGCCAACTTTGTTACCGAGGAGTTCGCGGCACGGTTACAGCTTCCGATGAAAAAACAGACCTTGGCTATCGAAGCTTTAAACGAAATGAATACGACAACGAATCGGCTCGTATTTATTACAATTAGGTCTCGCGTTACAAATTTCGAGAAGACTCTCGCTTTTCACACAATTCCGCGAATTTCGGGTTTATTACCGGACTCACCAATCGATCGATCGAAGATTCCGATCCCAGCCAACATTCGATTAGCTGATCCTCAATTTTATCAGCCAGGGCCGGTAGACATGCTTATAGGCACTGGACCAACACTGTCGTGTCTAAGCATCGGGCAGATAAACCTCTCCCATCGAAGAGATTCGGACTTAATCCTACAAAAGACGTTGTTGGGATGGGTCATCGGGGGGAGTGTTATGGACACCGCGAAACGTACGTCACGAGAAACGTTTCTCGCCAGCCTAAACTTCGATCTGCGATCGTTTTGGGAAATCGAAGAGGGTCCACAGCGTCACCATCTATCGAACGAAGAACGCGAATGCGAAGATCATTTTATTAAACACGTCCGACGCAGCCATTCGGGACGTTACATTGTCGCTCTTCCTTTTAACGAAAAGAAAGAACATATCGGTGAATCTCGATCGCCCGCGCTAAATCGGTTCTTATCGTTAGAACGAAAATTCAAACGAGACGCGAATCTAGAGCGGGATTACAAGGTGGTCATTGAGGAGTACCTGACTCTCGGACACCTGACTCTGGTAGAGGCACCTGACGCGCGCGGTTTCTACCTGCCTCACCACGCAGTCATAAAACCCTCGAGCTCGACAACAAAGGTTCGAGTGGTCTTCGATGCATCGGCCAAATCCAGCACAGGGCTATCATTGAACGACACGCTAATGATAGGTCCCACCATCCAAGACGATATCTTTTCTTTATTATTACGATTTCGCATGCATACATATGTTCTCACCGGAGACATCGAGAAGATGTATCGGCAATTCATCGTTCGACCGGAAGATCGTTGTTATCAGCGTATCTTATGGAGGGACTCCTGCAACGAGATAGCGACATATCAGCTCAACAGGGTCACATTCGGACTATCTTCCGCGCCATATCTCGCCGTCAGGTGTTTGCACCAACTCGCGTATGACGAAAAGCTCCAGTTTTCGAAGGCTTCGAACGTGATAAAACGCCGCTTCCGAAATCGAGCACGTGTTAAGGTTTACGTCGCAGTATTTGTATGTTTCGCCTCCAAAGCCATTCATCTCGAGGTTGTTAGCGACATGACAACTGAAGCATTCATCGCCGCGTTAAAACGATTCGTAGCGCGCCGAGGGATATGCCGAAACATATATTCCGATAACGGCACGAACTTTGTCGGTGCTAATAATGAACTGCAAGAACTGTACGAAACTTTGCGCGAGGACGATAAGGTACGCCGATTTCTTGTCGAAAAAGAAATTTCGTGGCACTTCATGCCTGCTTTATCGCCTCATTTCGGCGGGTTGTGGGAAGCCTCGGTTAAATCATTCAAGCATCACATTAAACGCGTTATCGGTGATGACCTGTTTACGTTCGAACAATTCAGTACATTCGTTACAGAAATCGAGGCAATCCTAAATTCACGTCCGCTAACCCCCATTTCATCCGATCCAAACGATCCTATAGCTCTGACTCCCGGTCATTTTCTGATTGGTACTTCACTAACGAGTCTGCCCGAGGCCGATTTCACATCGATCGCAACAAATCGGCTGTCGAATTGGCAGCATATTCAAAAGGTGAAGCAGGACTTTTGGATTCGTTGGTACAAAGAGTACCTACACCACCTCAATGTACGACATAAGTGGTCTAAGGGCTCACATGAAATTCGGGAAGGAACCATTGTCGTGTTGAGGGATGACCATCTTCCACCGATGCAGTGGAATTTGGGCCGTATCGAACAAGTCCACCCCGGCAAGGACAACGTCACGCGAGCAGTCACCGTCCGCACGTCAACAGGGGTCTACCGGCGCAACGTCAAACATTTAGCGCCACTTCCTATCGACGCAAAATAGCTTGTGTCGTTGTACATAGTCTTCGTAGCGTAAGATTAGTTTATTCGCGTCATTTTGAGACACTTCGTCTCTCAACGGGGGGAGCATGTTCCGTCCGGTAACGGTTTTTCCACGGTTTTTCCCAGGAAACATTCGGTTTCCAGATGTAGGAGTTGACAAAACATTTCTCGCGTCCAAAAATGCTCCTAAGGCACGTACGGCCAATTAAGGAAAGTAACGTTTTTCCGAAACCTGGACGGGACAATGCTTCCTCCCGTAATAACCGTTACGGACCATATTTTCCCGTAGTCGATTACGATGCGCCAGGTCGACTTCGGTTCGAGCGCGAAGGTCGGCCGCCGACAAGCGGGACTTATGGCCATAAACGGTCGCCAGCGAGACATTCGCAATCGGTTCTCGCGGCAACCCGAGGTTCGTTTCTTTCTTTCCCAAATTTCCGAACTCTTCGACCTGAAGGGGGGACTCTCTCCCCCAGGGAAGTTTCCTCCTTCGCAGGGAAGGTTCCCTCCTCCAGCGGTGAGGATCACTCAGAGGGATCCTCCTCCTTCAGGTCGATAACGAATCGAAGACGTTTTCGGAAATCGTAGCGGGGGTTGAAACCCCCAGAATTCGCGACTCGGTCGACGCGAAGGGAAGAAGAAAACGGACTTCGGAAAAAATAGACAGAATCATTTTAGTCATCGTACGGACTAGAACACGAGAACTTTTTTGGTCAGCATTCGGACCATCTCATTAGAAAACTTCTTGAGATTTCTACCGTTTCACTTGCACACTACATAAAAGTTTGTTATTTCGTTGAACTAGCCATCCACCATTAGATTGGCGGGCGGCAGTACGCGTCGCGAACGTACAATTGGTATCCCTTTCTCAGTCAAGCATATATGTATTGATTTTCAACCTATTGCAAAAACCGATTTACGGAGTAAACATTTCAGCGATGGAAAATTATTAAATGTAAAATATTCCATATTTGCAGCATTATAATTCAATTTTGGCAAATTATGAAACTGCATAGAAATGGCCCCAGCTTGCGCCTAATGCGCATTATTCTAAATGCGATACTGAAAATCGATAGCTAATATTTAATACTGATATTTAAATTTTTTACAGAAAATAGTATGACACTTAACAGGAAATTAACAGAGGTAAAATATTCATTCCTCTTCACCCTTTTTTTTAAGCAACAAATATACAGTGTACAAATTTATTACAATAAAAGCTGTGAAAACTTTGCAACAATTAAATGTGGAAGCTGGTAAAAATCCAAATTGAAGGAAAAAATTAATACTGTGAATTTCACAGTTAAGTGATATTTGAATACATATGAACAAACTTGTGAATCACTGTATATTCTCGTTGCTTCTAATCGCATATTTATTGCCAGCATATTATGACTATCGAAAACTAATGGTTGAATTCATTTTCAAGAAGCAAGGAACATAAATAACAATACAATAATTTTTGTAGATCTTTCTAAAATTTGGGAAGACTTACAGAAAACAGAAAGTACCTATCACTCAATCAA
Source organism: Perdita meconis (assembly GCA_030770465.2). Classification (NCBI taxonomy): domain Eukaryota; kingdom Metazoa; phylum Arthropoda; class Insecta; order Hymenoptera; family Andrenidae; genus Perdita; species Perdita meconis. The sequence goes on from JASKOS020000005.1 coordinate 5,325,559, forward strand.
GAAAGACTTAAAGACCAGCGGAGGATTAAACACACAGAGGCGTGAAAAACTATGAAAGTATCATTTTCTAAACGATAAATTAACAAACAAGAGCGAAACATTAATTCCTAAGTACCTAATTTCTTTCTAAAAAAAAGAGCAACGAATAGAAATCTACAATGTTTTGAAATCCAAGCAAAGAACGTTGCTCATCACGTTTTCCAAACGCGAGACCTAAATTACATAACGCTATCCAAAGAAAAGAGTGCCAAAGAAAATGCAAAACGCAAAATATTAATTCCTCCGCGTCTTTTCCCCCGCGAAACGGTAAATCTGCATGCGCACCTGAACGCAGCAGAGGGATGCATTATTTATTAAATCGCGCCTTCGATTCAGGAAAGTATCGTTTGAAATTCAAATCTCACGGATACTCTGGAAAAACTGCTTTTACCTAAGCAACGAACGCATCGAGAAGCACGGGGTGGCAAATATAAATATCGTTCGCCTTTATATTCCAGCTTTCTGCGCGTGATCTGCGAGTAGGACGCGCGGAGGTTCGTCTTCATTTTTCTTTTCTTTTCTCGCGAGCTGCGATCTTCGAGGGTCGAGCTACTGCGGCAATAAGAAAAGGAATCGAGATGACGCAAACCGCTCCGCGCGTTTCGAGTCAACCGTGCGAAATGCGAACATCCAATCCGTTCGTGCGTTGCCAATATTGATAGCGGGCTGCGCATTGTTTCGCGGTTCGCGATGGAAAAGGAAAGAGGGAGGACGAGGGGGCGGAAATAAAAAGTGAAATGGAAAGCGGAGTACGGGCGCGTTGCCGCGGATAAATAAATGCGGAGCTTCTCGTTTACGTTCGTAGTCCGAAATATTCATGAGGTTATTGGTTCGCGGAGCGAAACGGAGCCGGTTCTTCCGTTTAATTGTAAATAAATAAAATGATAAAAATACACGGTTTCGGACGCGAATTTTTGGGTCACGGACGTTCGTCTTCTGCGTGACGTTTCGCGGAGGAAATTCAGGGAAACGTCCGGATACGTTTCGCTCGGGGAGTGAAAAGCGGTCTTTTCTGGTAAAAATGGACTGGTTAAGCGTTTTCCAAACTGACTGTCATAGATACATCGGTACTATTTTAGTGTAATGAAAGTGACTAAACGTTGCTATCAATTTTATAATTTAGTTATACAAACGAAATTATGAAAGAAATCAATATTTTAACTTCTTTATTGATTATACGCTATATACAATTAATTACAAAAATATTGGGACATTAGTATAACTTTAATTTCTATACTCTGTATCAGGAATAAGTATACAGTATGTAAAAGAAATTGTTTCTTATAATAATTATATTATATTTATAAAAAAGCGCAGTATGAATAATTCGAAAAATACGTTGTAATGTCCGAAAAGTTTCTAGCCCAAAGATATTCAAGAAGTAATAAAATTAAATTATGATTTTTAATTATCACTGTAATCACTTTTTATTTCAATACACTGTAAAATTTTCATTACAGTGTAATCAAACATATAGGGTGGATTAACAATGGGTGATAACATTGTTAAACCTGTCAAATCTTGTTTTATGCAGCTAGGCCCAGAAATTTATGGGGTTTAGCTACGTAAACAATTTATCATTTAATCAATACTATTTTGTAAATATTAAAAGATATAATGACTCAAGGTTTATTTCCATATATTCTAAATATTAATTAACAGTATTAATTGTTTCCTTTGATTTGGATTGTTATCAGTTTCCACTTTTCATTCTTGTTCAGTTTCTATGAACATTATTGTCTTAGTTGTTTTATTTTCTTAGAGTTTGGACGAATTTAATATACTCTTCGTGAGGATATTTGTGAGTCACTCTGTATTAAAAGAAAATGAATTTTCATGTCACAAAAACATGCATACAATTTATAAAGTTAAGTTAAACTACCTAAAATATTAATTTTTGTATAAGCGTTTGATTCAGCATCCCTTTTGTTCAATAACATGTTTTAGGCAATTTAATGTATTAAAAGTTACTGTTTTAGTCCTCAGTAATTCCTCCTTAGTTCTAAATAAATATAATAAGGGTCAACCTGTCGATGTGCTATGTCCTCACCGATTTTGAGGATCTTCAAATATGTCATAAAGGACAACATTTTGAGCAACTTTTCCCTGTGCAATACTTTGAAGTTCATCAAAATCGGTGAGGGCGTAGTACTTCGACAGGCTCACCATAATAATTAATAAGTAAATATGTCTTAAAACATTGTGGCCTGAAAATTGAATAGACTGACATCCACTAAAAAGAGAGAGAGAGAGAGAGAGAGAGAGAGAAACTACAAATTCATAGAAAGGTTCAAATATTTCATAGACATGAAATATTTCGCAAAATTGGATTCCAAACATCCGTGATGAAGGAACGTACTGAAATTAAACGCGACGCCAGCTGCTGAACTGTGAGCTACTCTCTGTAAAAGTTAATTGCACAGTAAATCCGAAATTCTCGTTATAAGTGAGCAGTCACAGTTTACGTATAAATTTAAGTCAATTTTACACCTTTTTGTACTGTTTTCAATGAGTAGCTGATTGCATAGAAAATTCAAGAAAAAAATACAGAAAAAGAATCTTTTAACATTCCTCATTTTAATAAAAATAATTATTTTCCACCAATAACTCTTATTTTTAAACAATAAACTTCCAGAAATTGTTTTAACGTCATATTATCTATGACTCGCACAGAGAATTTAACTTAAACTTCAATTAAAACTGTAACTTCATTAAAATTAATTAAGAAAAAAAGCATCTGTATAAAATATTATTTTTACACTCATGTTTGTATCGTAATAATTGCTATCATTCAAATTATTGTTATTTTTACTTCTTTATAATTCTGTTTTCACAAATACTTTCTTAACAATTTCTACGTAAAATTGTTTAAATATTAATCAAAATTCAGCTACATTTTTGCTATTTTGGAAGTTATAAAAAGAATTTCAATATTTTCAATATTCTTAATCAAGAAAAAATTACATGTTGCTTCGAATTTGAAAAATGCATCAGTTTCAGAAAAGAAACAAGCAAAGTCCACAGCGGTGTTGAATTCCATTTACGAAATTGCTGGGAGATTTCGAGTGGAACCTGTTGAAAACAGAGACTGACAGTCGAACGGCAAAAAGAACACCTTCATGTTCTCGTAATGCAATGAAGATTTTCGTCGTGGACGAGCGTCGCTGATAAAAGTCGATATTTGCCTTGTCGACTCCTACGAAACGTCGAGATTCGAGCAATTAGAATCTCGGCGTGGAAATGATCGATCGATACGCTAGTCAGGGATTCGCGTTTTCGCCGCTAATATTGTTACAGGGGCGAACAGTTAACGGTATAATGTGCGTCTGAGATTGGCAATTAAATTGACGCAATGGATGGTTGAAGTAATTTATCTCTCATATCGGAGACGATTTTGTTGGAACATGACAGTTCTATAATAGATGATTCATTTTATCATAATCTAAGGCTTCGAAAGTTTTTAATAAAATAGAAAACATGAGTCTAATTCTTTTAAGAAATAATGATTTTATTAGCGAGTTTCTGTCAATTTTTCGAAATGAATGAAATGAGTTCAATTCCATTTTTCGTACTATAATATCAAATTATCACCGAAGATGTTACTTTGAAGTTTCTTAATATTTGACGACGTCAGTTTGAGGAATTACATACGTTCTAAATTTTAAAAAAAGTCGAATGTTTGAAACCAAACGTTTACGTCTATTTTACACATTGACTATTTGAAAAAAAGGAACATCTGTAGTCTGCAGCATGCTGCGGGAACAACTGATTAAGTTTTAATTGCAACAAATATGTATTTCTTAATATTCTTTGACTTTTTCAACTTTAAACTTGTTTTTCTCTACATTGCATCCTTCAATGTGGTCAGTATGATTCTACAATTTTCAATACTTTTTTATGAACTTTGCACAGTTCTACACAGAATAATATTTTCTAAAAAGCCATCGAGTCACTTTTCAAAATTTTTAATTTTTAATATTTTTTTTCATTATTTCAATATCGAAATTTTAGACAAAAGTTTCTTTTCTTTTTTCAAAATGACATAACTTTCGTATTTTCCACAAATTAAATATTTTGATTGGATGGTCCATTGCTAAAACATCACTTTATAAGATCACTAGCTTTTGCCCGCGACTTCGCCCGTGTGGATTTCGTTTTAAAAGTTGCCTAATTTCTAAGCTATTGAATACGATTGAACTGAGCTTTTATATTAATACCAATTGGGGGATTTGAGACTTTCATGGCCCGATATTAATACCAATTTGTTGAAACAAATTTAGCCAAAATTATATTTAAAGAAAGAGTATGAAAAGGAAAGAGGACAGTAACAACTTATAACTGAACTAAACAAAAACTAATTTTAGCTTTAGCTTTTATTTTTTTTTTTACTAAAAATTGTTTTTATTATCATATTTTATTAAAGTTGATGATAGAAATATACAAGCATATAATATACCTTTATATAAGCAAGAAAGAAGTTATTATCTTCCTAATATTTTGTTTTATTCAATTTTTTCCTTAGGTGTTCGTAATTTCCCCATTCTCCCCTAGATATTCGACTTATTTCACTCACTTTCAAGAGAAAATTCCTAAATATCATCCATTTTTGACACCAAGAACGTATGTAACGCCTTAAATGAACCAACTTGTCAAACCTTGTAACTTGGAGCAAGTTACTGCCACACAGGGATAAGTGGTAAAATTTTAACTACATGGAGATTTTGAGTATGAGTTGCGGTCTCTGTGGTTCGTTGCCAGGGAAAATTTAAGCATGAAGCTAACAAAGCCAAAATTGATACTGCAGTTTGAACAGTGTTTTCAATATTTTATGCTGTTATTTAGGGCGATTGCGGAACTTTCATGGCAATCTTATTTTACAATACAGCTACCAGCTATATCTTCCTACAATTTCCATAAAGTGGTATTAAAATTATACATACCAACGTTATAAATGCAATATGTTGACACAGTTTCAAAAGCTGCAATATTTGTTATTCAATTTTGACGCAGTCAATGTTCAAACAAGAACAGTGTAAACGAGTAATTGCAAATACAGAAGTCAGATCAAACGAATCTGTTTGGTACTTGAACAATAACTTTCGTAATAGATGTTCTGTAACACGTATTGAGAAACTGTTAGTAATTTCAATGCTGGAAGAGAATAATCACTATCCAAAACGTGAACAATGTCGCCAATTAACGTGACATCATTAGCGTAAAATTGATTCTAATTATTATTGAAGTCCTGAAGGCAGAATATATTTTGCAATTACTGTGAATCGTTGATATAATATTAAAAACATCTATTAAACTTCCAAAGCAAACTCGTGTTTTAATAAAGAATTTTAAATATTGTTTTCAGAAATATGATAAAATAGGTTCTGAGAGTATTACAAAATTAATTTCTTAAAATATTGTAAACTCTGGATACTTGCACAGCATGCAATGTGAGGTGTCTAAATTCCAGAGAAATAACATTTCTTCTTCGTATTCCAAGTGCTTAATAATTCCTGAAACTGAATTTTGCACTTGCACATGCGCTAAAGAATTATTACGTAAAGTCAGGAAACGCTAAAATATTAAATATTTTGGAGCATGTGTTTCCAAGAAATACAGAGTCACCGAGAATTATTGATCAACTAAATGAGAAATGCTAAGAGACAATATATTTATTCAACATTTTATTTTAAACTCATAGACATACGGGCAATGAATTTCATACTTCCTTAAAAGCGAAAGTTATAATGTAAAAAGTTACATTATAATTACATTATAAAATTACTTTAATTCTAGACTTGACCTATCATCTAGACAGTCGAAAAATCGATTTTCTTTTTATTGCATTTTTAGAAAGTAGTTAAGTAATGTATAAAATAAATAAGTAAAAGTAGTACTTTAAAACGCAAAAAAAGACTTTAAACGCATTTTTTTCGAAACCTTTTTTTCTCTTGGTTTCTCTTTTATTGTGAACGAGGTTCAAATCGAATTGAAAAAATTGTAGGATGTGTAGAACATGTGCTATTTTAGGGTGAACCTCTGACATAGTCCGTAAAGTTCGAGATTTTCTTCTGATAAAATCGCCGTTTTTTACCATAAAATTAATAATTTTCTAAAAATTCCTGTCTTTAAAGATTCACCCCAGAACAGAGTTGGGCAAAATGTAATCTGATTACATATCACAAATTGTAATGAAACTGTAATTGATCATTCAATTATGAGTTATTTTCTGTAATCGTTAATTTTTTCTGACAACAATTTGTCTGCGCAATCAATAAATATTAACAATTACAGAAAATAATGTGTAATTGAATTAGTAATTACACTTTAATCGCAATTTGTGATTTGTAATCAGATTACATTTTGCCCAACTCTGCCCCAGAACTACGTATCTAATAAACAATAATCGCACAGTGAAATTGGATTACATTACTTTTTACGACTAATATTAGGGCAAAACCACAAGAAAACGTTAAAATATTCATCAGTTTGCACTGTCATTTTTAAATACGTCTAGATCTGCGCTCATATTTTCAAAAATAAATAAAAAAAAAGGAAGCTTTTTTCACAAAAAACGACTGCCTAATTCTCTGAAGGATTTTTCACACGCTATAAATAATCATGAAAGGATAACATAACTGCCGTCATTTCTACTTTCGTTTTGCTTTTGAACTTTCTTTCAACTAATAATGTAGGCGCAGTTAAAGCATAAAGTGCTTCTTTAGCCTCTTTAAAATTACGCAACTAAAACATAAAACGAGATTGAAAAAATATCTATTAAACAGAAGATGTTCCTTTCATCCTCCTCTACCATCCGTCTGACTTCTAATTTCGAATCACTGTATATCAGAGAAAGTAGGTTAGTTTACGCACGAGTGCGCGCATCGATAACCCATCGAATCGCTTGAGCAACAGTGTGTTGAGATATCTGATCGCAAAGGAGCATCCGCAAAGTGTACAACGTCAATCTCTATGAAACCTCATATACCTACAGACCGCCGAACATTTTAAATGTGAGGAATTTACGAACTCCGCAACGTCGAGCCACTGGTCAAAGCGTTTCGCTTCATGAATCTATTATTTATCAGACAGTGAGTGAACAGGGCTAGGCTCCCTTAGGGCGCGTCCGCACATGTACAATGCAGCACGAATCTTAGTGATACTTCTGTGCACTGGAAGATACTCCCAGTTGTTCTAACCGTCACTAAATATGTAGACATAGTCTGAGAGCATTTCTACAACTGTGAATCGTTTTGAGAAAATAGACTCGTCATTGTGAGAATCGTATCACGTTGCGTGTTGCATTGTAAGCAATTACACGCGCACTCAGATTGCGTTTTACGCATCTTATTGTTAGCATCTCGCGCTGAGGCCTTCATAACAATTATTATTAGACGATTCAGCAATTGAGAAATTAGAGACGTCATTATTGTGAAATTCATGTTGCGCTGCGTGTTACAGTCGCGTTGCACTACGAGCGTTTAAAAGCACCCTGAAAATTGTGTCTTATGCATTATGGAATCTAACGTTAACGTCTTCGTTATGCGTGGTTATGCAATCAAAGGCATCATTATGAGATTCGTGTTGCGTTGCATGTTACATTACAAGCGTCTAAACGAGCTATTACATTGAGTTTCATGCGAATTGGAATTTCACGCTGAGGCTTTCGTTATCCAAGAATTGAAGTTGAGTCTATTCCAGAAGAAAATTCGTTTCCCGATTCTAGAACATTACAATATAACTGTTCCTATTAACATTCATTCAAAAAAGAACTTTTTAAAATCCATTTTCGCCGCGTGGCACGAAAAGCAACATAGCATGGCGTCTTGGTAAATATTCTCCTGCATCATTAACAACCTCTCAGCGTATTCGCAAGGGACGTAGTACCTTTTTAAACTTTTAGAGTAGAGTCATTTGGGGTAAAAGCGCGCAGCGGGTAAAAGTACGAAGTGTCGTTTTCTCTGAGGGGGGTGAGAGGACGGGGATGCCGGCTCGTCACGATTGGGTGCGCGTAAGCCGCCATGTTGTGTCAACACCTGTTCAGCGGTGCGAGTCGCGCTTTGTGAATTACAAGTAAAAACTTAAAATTGACGTGTATTTTCGATTTTTTTCGTACCAGGGAAAAGTTTGTGGAAGTATTATTTATGTATTCTTAAAGGTAAGTTGTTTTTGTTGATTTTATATAGTTATTGAACGATTTTTTCCAGAATAACATTTTAACCTAACTTTATTGGAATTCGAACTAGTACGAATTGTTTTGGTTACCGGTCAAATGGGGTAAAAGGATGGGGGTAATAGTACGCACTGGTATTTAGGTTACTGTCTACTTGTTTTTGAATTCTTAATAATATTTGGAGCAGAAACATATCTGCTCTGATAAAGGCTTGAGTATAATTTCATTTTGTTGAATCTATGAAAAATTATAATTTTATGATAGTTTCCTAAATTTGAAGTTCCTAATTTCTATTGTTTTTGTCATCGTTAGCTTCATGTATTAAAAATAATATAAAAATATGTTCCATCTGTGTATTATTTGTTCATTTTCTTTTACTACACCTGAATGCATACTTTTACTCTACATGCGAACTTTTACCCACACTACTGCGTATTTTTACCCACATGTCGGAGTAAAGGTACGCAGTCTGACCAAGTCACTCTTTTGCTTAATTTAAAAAAAACCGTTTGGCTATCGTCAAATACTTGTTACATTTTATGAGTCTATTAAATATGCTACCGATAGCGCAAAAAAGTGTTCCTAATATCATGGTAGTTTCGGCTCAGTCAAGCAAAAACAGCAAAAGTGCGTCCTTTTACCCCGAATGACACTGTAGAGTATACAGTAAGTGTACGAAAAATAACAGAGGAAACAGAAACACCACTTTGAATCGTCTTTGCCATACACTCTATAGTCTCGCAGCATTCCCCCCTGCTTGTACTATCAGAAACTTTAAGCAGGGTATGCAAATGTAAATACATTGTAGTGTGACAGCGTCGTGAGACTGATTCAAAGGAAGTATCAACAAGTTTGTTGTATAATTCATTATCCGAGGGAGAGAGACGTTGTTTAAGACGTATGTACCAACGACGGAGTACATTGTTTGTGCAAAAGTTTCCTCTCATCGATTTCAGCGAGCGCAACATGGTTAAAGAACAGATAACTGCTGGATTGTCGAAAGACGCAACCAGTCGTCTGGAATCTATCTCAGTGAGTGAAGTACACCCGACTTGTTCTCGAGTTTAAAATGCAACTCGCTTCACTGCAAATTGAAATGGAACTGTCTCCGAAAGGCGTTGAGGCAAATGGGCTGTTCGCTGAAGCCATTGATCAACTTGAACAAATTTGCAAATTAATTATGACGAAGGTCGCTGAAAGTCTAGTTCATTATTCAGTTACAAAACTTTGAACCTTTTCCGATCTTAACTTTTGAACTTGGGAAAGTTTATTTATTACATAAAAATTGCTGATATTGCGAATGTAAAATGGTAGTTGAGCTCAGAGTTACCAACTCTGTCGAGTCGCAATAAAGGACACTGCAAAATATATTTATATTAATTCCTTTTTTATTGTTATTGTAAATTATTGGAATACAATTTTAGAATTAATATTCATGTGAACGAACAATTTCTTAAATCTTCGAAAACAATCGAAAAAAGTTTTATTTTAGTCATTTAGATAATAAGATGACACATAAGATAATAAGATGATACATAATTTAGGTAATAATAAGTACCACAATACTGTTGCAACATATGAACAGCATCTATTACACGCTTGTCTATTTTACATCCGCAATGAAATCTCTAACAATTGTGGTACACAACAGTGGTGGCAACAGTAATGTGGTACTTTGGATTTATTCGACATCGGACTTTCATGCACTTACTTGCTAATTTCCTCCATCAACATTTTACTATAGAAATATCATTTGAAGAAGAGGAGAATAAAATATAACAATAATTCTTCGTGTCCGAAGCATTTCATCTAATTTTATGAGTAAATTACAGTATAATCAAAGAGTACGTATAATAAGAGGCACCTTTAAATTGGTTGTGTCATTTCGTTTCTCTAAAAGTGATTTCTTCGTCAGAGTGTCGCCTCTTGTTATATCTACTTTTTGGTATAATTTGAAATATATTTCATGCAATATATGCATCGTAATGCTTTGTCTTAATTTTTTGCATTTTACTCATTTCAGCTATCCTCCTTTGTCCAATTCAGAAATTCAATAACATTCAGTAATAAGTTGAATCGAATATCTTTACTATACAAGGTGTCCCAAACTCGACGCGGGAGCCGGAAATGGGAGATTCCTGGGGTGATTCTAAACAACTTTTTCCTTTGCAAAAATGTCCTCCAAAGCTTTGTTACTGAGTTATTAACCAAAAACACCGACCAATGGAAGCACGAATACAGTGGATAAATTTCAGCGCGTGCCCCAGTTTTGAGTAGTATTGGCCCGCCATGGTCCGCGCCATCATTAATCCACTGTACTCGCTCTCTGATTGGCCGATGTTTTTCGATAATAACTCGCTAACAAAGCTTCGGATAACATTTTTGCAAAGGAAAAAGTTGTTTAGAACCACCGCAGGAATCTCCCATTTCCGGCTCCCGCGTCGAGTTTGGGACACCCTGTATATCTTGTTTGATTCAACATCTTTATTATACATGTTAAAAACTTTAACTTGCACAATGCTTATTCAACACCTCAAGATGAATGATTACTATTTTATTAATATACTAATGATTGTCAAAAATGGAAGTGTGAAAATGAAAGTAGGAAAACAATTGAATGTACACACATATGTTACGAAGTAACTACTAGAGTAGTAAAACGATAATAAATTTCAAAAAGTCGTTACTCCCACCTCCCTATCACCGCAAAAATTCAGTCGATAGTTCAGAAAATCAGTCGATCGAAGACAGTTTTCTGCTACTATCGACTTAATCGATAGTTTCCAGTCGATATGCCCATTACTATCGGTTACTTCAATAGCGTCGTAAAACTGAAAACTCGGAGTTCCAATGATCCCAGGCGCCTCTGGTGGATTGTCTTGCCCATTAAATTTTGCCAACACTTGTTCTATAAGAGTGCCCACCCTTGGCAAAATGTTATCATTCGACCGCATGAGATTTTTAATTTCAAAATAAAGGACATTTGGCATTTTTCCTAAACTCAAAAAAGGGATAAGGACAGGAAAGCTGATTAAAGGACTGTCCTTTCCAAAAAAAAAAAATACGGTTGTCAACCCTAATTGGGCTATAATAACATTGCAAACTGAGTTTGAAATGGAATTAGTATTATACAGTTTTAAAAAGTGTTTAGTAATACATTTTTTATAAACTAGAAATTGTATTTTAGTTTACGTTCTATATACAGTGTGCAAATTGTAAAATGAGAAGACAATAACTTGCAAGGAATTCCAGGTCAACTGCTTTAGATAGTAGTTGGATTAATTTGAATATGAAATTCACCAGTACATTCTGAAAAATGAAGATTTCAAATATTTTAAGTTTCTTCCTGTTATGTAGAATCCATTATTAGAATTCACAGCAAAATGTCTGATTTTAATGGTTTCATTCGGATTTCCATAGCATGTCTGATGAATTTCATATAATCTCAAGGAATAAGAACCACTTACATTTCACATTCTCTAGAAATGAGGAAAATTGTCGAAAATAACAGAAACCATAGGTGAAAGAGTAACCGAGAAGTATGCAAGGGTGAACAGGTTAACCCTCGTGGTTTAGTTCCGAACCTCAAACACATTTCCCCCAAACTCCAGTGTTCATCAAAAAGGTTACAACAGTTTCCTTCCTAAATGCAACGCAAACGCATTAGCAAGAGTCAACGCGGCTATCGACGCGTTTACTTTCCGCCTCTTCAGCCGCGGTTATTTCCGCCGTCGGTTTCACTCCCGGGGATTCAGACTCGTTCACCGGATTATACCTTCGATGTCGACGGCATCGGTTTCGAGAATCCATTAACGCTTCACCCGACTCGCCATTTCAGATAATTCCTTCGCAAACATTCAGCCGGGCGAGTGTCTTTGCGCCCAGTCCGAGAAACGGAAGAGGACCGTATTAAGGTTGTCTACAGCGGAGCTAGCTGCTTCAAGTTTTAAGTGGGACGCAAGACGAGCTCATTAGACGGGCGTTAGCCCCTAGTAGCTCGCTTTGGGACGAAATTTAATACTGTCTCGATATTAAAACCGTGGTATGCTGAAAGTCGAGCCAACGAAATATGGTTCGACGCGATATGACGCGGTGCTCGTTTCACTGATACCAGATTGCTTTGTAGCTTTTGTCACTGGTTTTGGACACTCGCTCGTCACTTCTTTGTTGGTCTGTTCATTCTTAAGCAGCGTTTGAATCAATTGAAAAAGAACATAGAACAAAAGCATCAATTGGCGCAAATGAACATTGAACACACTATTTATAGCGGATACGAATAAATGTTCGTGAAACCTGGACTGAGCTTCGTTTAGCGCAGTGTATTTTACGGTCCTCCTTTGGTCCTGTCATTCGTTTGATATCATTCATTCAGTATGTTTCATTTTTCCTGATAATTATTTCAATTTTGTGAAAAATATATTCGTGGCTGTAAGACAAAACTACGCAAGTCACGTTTTCAAAACGTTTTCAAACATTTAAACATTTTCCTAATCCAGTCAGGAAGTCGAAAAAAATCGAATTTTCAAAAATGACACTTTCTGAAAGTATCTCATCTTAGAAATATTCTCTGAAAGTTTCAAATTTGTCTGACTAAATTGCATAGAGATATAGACACTTATAATTAACTTCTTCATTATATGTAATTAATTTTTGAAACTTGAAACGCATTTTTTTCGAAACAACGTTTTCAAAGACGGTGAGCAAGATATTTCAAAAACTACTGCACCAATCTTTTCCCAATTTGGTGAACTTATTTCGGATATAAAAATCTAGTGGTTGATCAAAAGATTCTTTTTTAATGTATATTTTTAATTTTACAAACAAAAAATGATGGTTTTTTCAAGCGATTTTTTCAAGATACATAGGACACGAACAAAGAGTTTCTTCTTGTTTTGGTGTAGACATAGATTTGTACCATAATTCTGTTGGCTACAGTTATAATGACGTACTAACAATAAACGCAGTTGTAGATATGTAGGATCATTAAAAAAAACGAACTAATGTTTCACACAAAACACTGAATGCACGCAAGCTTTGTATGTACCCTTTCATTGTCAACATATATGTATATCTAATTTTCAATCGAGCGAGCAATCACTTAACGTAAAAAAATGCTTGTTGACATTTGACTTTTGTTGAAGTGGGGCAGCAGTAAGTAGTTCGCAAGTACAGTTCGCTAGTTTTGTAATAATAGTGCTGTTGGTAGTTAGGAGTTCACTTGTCCAAGGTTCTTCTGGGTCAGCAAAGAGCTGGTTTTGCACGTGGAGAACGTGAAACTTTACACTATCCAATGAAGCAAGAGAATAAACGTGAACAAAACCAGATACGTGTGATTCACATGATCAATGTAGGCAGCTACAGCTATTGTGCGTTAAATATCAAGATCGAGAGAAACTTTAATCAGTCCCTTGCTAAAGGATACTGTGAGCCAGCCATGCGCAGAGTAGGTGAGTTGATTTGCGTTTACTGGTGTGTCTCGTTAGCCGGATTCTAATCACGTTTCCAAGAGGAAAGTCCCATTAAAGCTGACACGATAGCATGATTGACTGGAACCTAATCACTCTGTACCTCTATCTCTACTTCTTCATGGTGGTTAGTTAAGCTTCCGTTCACGCGCGTCGAAGGCTACTTTCGGTCGCAAGACCAAAGTTTAAACAGGACTATTGTATAACCAGCTACCGGGAACATGGCGCAGGTGCTACGTGCGGAAATTAATGATCTTAGGAACCTCAACTCACGAACTAGGACCAAAATTATAACTGTCACCAATAGACTTAAAGCCTGATGCCTAAACGCCTTAACGATCATTTTTTTGGTACATCTATATCGATGTGTCAATAAAGAACTGCGGTTAAAGTATTTAAAGTACTCCCGGTATTTTAATTATGGAACTTTCATTTTTATTTTTATTTTACATATAATCTGTTTCATGTTCAACTCTCAACTGCCAATCTTTCATCAGCCTGAATTCTTTCCCATCACACAGTCATTAGAAGCATTTTCATTAGAGATGTACCGACTAGTGACTGCCTAGAAAATATTTTTCAAAAACAATAACTTTTCTTTAGAAATAAAAACAATATTTATCTTTAGTGTCATTAATATAAATTTAATATTTTTTAATATACAGTGATTCATAGGTTTGTTCACATGTATCCCAAAGTTTAATTAACTATTAAATTTGCAATAGTAATCTTTGCATTCAATTTGTATCGTTTCTAGTTTCTCCAGATTTACTTGTTCAATTTTCATGTGACTTTTATAATGTAAAAGCAAATATTTTATTCAGAATATAAACAAATTGAAAGTAGTCTTCATGAACAAATTTGTGAGTCACTGTATATATAGTATACTTACATGTATGTATTAGTATGCAACATAATTATTATATAAAACATTACACCAACTAAATAAGTACCAATTAATTAGAAACCTTTACCATAATTTTCTTAATTTTAACAAAATAAAAAGCTAAAACGACAAAAACAGAATGTAATAAAATAAATGTAATAAGCAATGTTAAACAATTTCGTCTTTGAGTTTATAATACAGTAATAACTCCAACTATGATAATGGAATTCGTTTTATTTATAAGAGGCGAATTGTGACGGAGGAACGTCAAATATTTTACTCGTTTAAGAAGAAAGCGGTTTTTTTTTCGTTTGCTATATATTGCCAGTCTCCGAAAAACTATTTCACCCTTAGACTCATTTTGTAGCGTTGTTTGAAAATGATCGGCAGTGCCGACTAATCGGCCGATTCGACCAAAAATTATTTTGTTAATAACTTTTTAATAAACAATGAGCGACGGCTAAAGCCTTCCGAAGGTCGCTTAGGAGGGTTGCCTTGACAACATATGTCAAGGTCAAGGTCATCGGACCTGTCTCCCCTAACTATTACCGATCTAATCTTTCTGAACATGTCTTTGTTCGATTCTCTCAACATGTCTTTGTTTTCTGTCATAACAAACAAAAAAGCTAAGGAGGATCCGTAAATCATGAATTATAACCACCACCACAATATCGTTGATTGAAGATTGTCCTCATCACATGTCCTCTCCTTCCTCAATTCTCTCCCTCTCTTAGACACACACTTAAAAAGCAGTTTGAATAATGCTTACATCAGATCAAATCAGAGCCTCCAACCTCAAATCAAGACATCAATATTACGATTCCGCTCTCGCCGAAAACGGCTGACAGGTCCAACGAATCGAATCATTCCGTCGCACGTCCTCTCAGAAAGCACGATTCCCGTTGAACGTATGACAGGAAATATCGGTCTGCGCCCGTCTTTGGTGCATCCTGTCGCGACACGTTCACCTGAACGCTGGTATCGCGGTTGCATTCGTGTCCGATGCATTAATGCAGCGCGATAAAGTTGATGCGTTCGGCGCGGCTACCTCGGCGTCGATGTCCGCGAGGCGTCCCGAACAACGGGCTGTCTGTTTAACGGCTGAAAACACCGATATCCGTTCGTCTGTCCAGTCGTCTGCTTTGTCCTGGCTCCGTTCGCGCGGAACTCGGACGGACGCATACTACTTGCGTCGGAGGGACTCGCGGGGAATCCATCTCACAAAGACTACGTTGCTCCACTATGGGACAAGCCGGTTTCCGGCCTGGTTTTCGTCAGATCCTCGGTGACAGCTCGCCGAGGCTGGTATATCGGTTGGAAAAAGAAGTTGACTGGGTCGTTGAACCGACGTTTGAGACCCATTGGCTGTTATCGCTAACCGCGTATGAGTAACGGTTACAGTAGTAGGTAAAATTGAACACATTTTATACGTTTTTGTTAATACACACAGTACTGTTCAATGGTAAGATGTTGGCCGGCTACCTGCTTCGGGAAAAGGGGAATCTTGTACCACGTGATCGGCTCAGTCAACAATGACAGTCTGTCTGATTAAAGAGCGGCACTGCCCGAAATCTTTTGACTATCTTTTTTATCAGACGAACATGTTAGAATAAATCCTATTTTATTCAATGAATTTGATATCGAAGATTCATTACATGAAACCAAAACCTACTTGTACGGAAATTGGAGAACATTCAGTATGCTTCATAACGTCATATTTTGTGTTATATCGCAGTACGCATTCTCACAAGTAAAATAAATTTCACAAATCATCTTGCTACTGTGATCTAATTATAAAAATCCCCATCAGCCTATAATGAAAAACAAAATTTCCACAAAATACTAAAACTGTATCTACTAATTACAAAAATAAAATCAAGTACTCTTAATTTAACACAATCATGAAAAATACGTGGATTAAAAACAACTTGGTTTAAAATAAAAATCCCTAAATGTACTAAATCAGTATTAATTGTTCTAGTTCAACAGTAAAATTGTTGATCGAAGCTACAAAAGATTGTACCAAAAGAAACAATTGCATCGAAACAAATTAAAAAGGTATCAGTAGATCAAACACCAACTTTTACTATCAAATCTGCAATTATTCCCCCTTTCAAAATACATCTTTCTATTTCGAAATTGCGCACCAAGGATGCTGTCAGATTTTTTTAATTTAAGCTAGAAGATATAGAACAAAGGTTGTTCTCTTTTCTATAGAACTCTATTATACTGTTCGATAAGCGTTAGTCCAACCCACCTCAATTTTCCAAACGAAAAAAAGGCGAAACAAAAGGCCCTCGTGTGGCTGGAACGTGAGCAAATATCGTTGCTACGTTCAACTGAAATTTCCCTGCAGCGAATCCGCTTCGACCACTAATTGGCGCAGTTTAATGGCGAAAATTCAGAAGCTCGGAGCCAACCGCTGATGGTCGGTTCTTGACAGGTTCCCGAGATTAATAACGTAAACGGGACCAAAAATTCCTATCCTCGCATTAGAAAAGTGGAGGGTGCTTTTGAAGAAGATTCGTGTGTAGCATTAAAAACAGGAAAAATCGGAGCGAATTTATTTTAAGTTAGTTTTTTTTATTCATACGTTTAACTAAATTCAGGTCAAAATGACTGGGAAGTTTGAGATTATTTTTGAGATGTTCAACGTCAATTCTTGCTCTAGAAATATGTTACTTAGCTGAATAATTTTTTACAAATTTGTGTTACTTTTTTATTATTATCTACAGTAAATTTTATAGAGTGAAGAAGTCCATCAAAATTAGAAATTATCACTCTACAAATGCTAAATGTTTACTAACTAACAGCTTTATATATAACTATTTACAATGTTTTCTTTTTTTATCGCACATAGAATCTACGTAAAATACAAATAATTTTTATATTAATAATGACTTCATGAATAGATGACAAAACGTGCTACACCATAAGTGAATACATCATGCTTTGCAATTTGGTTACAAAACTAACAAAGATGTGAATAATAAGCTTCTGTATGACAACTCTTTGCAACAAAAATGTGATTTAATTCATTGATTAAATTGTAATTTGATTAACAATTATTTTTATGGAGCTCGTACTAAAAGAAATTTTTTTTTTAATTTATTAATCATAATTTCTATCACAGAAACATTAAGTGAACACAAAGAAGAATATATATAATACTAAAAATTCTAGGAATTATAGAAATACTAGGAACAATAGAGAAACTTAATTTTGCTACGATCTTCGGCTCTTTTTGGACTCAATCATGTATTTTGTTTCTTTGAATAACTCGAAAAAATAAAATGGTTAACGTTAATATCTACGTTTGTTGTTTAAAAATTGAATTGTCCACGTTTATAATGATATACTAATAATTCAAATTCTAATAAATCAGGTCAAATATTTTGACAGTCTGTTTCACGAGTTATCCTCGTCAGAAAATCAATTTTCCCAAAAATATTGTCGAATCATGCGATCGAATTCGCGCGTGAAAATGGCAGATTCATAAACAAAGTACAGGTGTATAGTCTGGGCCCTCGAATAGGTGAGGCAGCGTCTATTAATAAAAGTTAAAACGTTCGAACGATCCGCGATCGTTGCCAACATGTTTGGAGCGTCAGTTAGGCCGCGATGTGTTTCGAATATCGTTCCGTATCCACCGTGGAAATCGGGCACGTATCCCACCTGCAAGGATCAATTATCCACCAGCGAGTATTTTGCGTACATTCGAGTATCTTCCTTTTCCCGCGGCGTAGCTTTTAAAAATGAAAAATAATAGAAGGATAATTGAAATATGGAGGAACGTTTCTCGACGTTTTACGACTCAAAAAATTTGGTTGAATCATTTTATTTGAAAAGACAATTCGTTTGTACGCACAACAGAAGTGTTTTTAATTTAATTAAACGCACTGTTTGAATCGGGCAACGAAAGAAATCAGCAATTCGTAGACGATGTCCACGCGTGTCTCTCGTAATTAACGTTGTCGCGGTGGATACCTATATTACTTTTTAAAAAGTTATATTTATTTTCTAGAAATACTGTTTTCATTGTTGATGTGTTTAATTAGTACAGGGGATATCAACAAATATTTTTAATGTTTTATTCTTTTATAAGTATTCAGAAGTGTTGAAAAAGTAATTTTGTGAGGAAAATAGAACTTGTGCTGCTTTTCATTTTGCAAAATATCTTTTCACAACAGTTGTGTTATTGTAGCTATTATTATATTATTATATATTGTTGTTGTATTTTAATTATGATTATAATAAAATTAACGTTGATGTTAGTGTTATACCTTTGTATTTGTTGGATTGTAAACTATTGGGTCGTTGCAAAGGTCTTAATACAATTTTTCGGTTGAATAAAATAAAATATAAAATAAAAAATATTACAATTAGTAGATTTAATAATTATTTTAGTAGTTTTTTTCTTTATGACTCATTTCCAACGTTCTTGTAACACTTGTATATCTTTGCTATCAAAACTGATTGATTTTGTATTAAAAGAACACGTTTCGTATTGCTACGCCTGATAAATTAAATTCATGACGTTTAAATTTTGCGAACCATTATTTCACAGTAACATTTAGAGAGAGCAATTTCTCCGTATGCTTCTTCAATATTGTTCTTAGCATTGGAAACATTCGAACCCTTTCAAAATTCGTATAACAATAACATGACGAAAATGCGTTTAGTTTGAGTTCATGTTTAACAATTATTTTTATGCGTAAGACACAACGAACACAATCTAAATCTATGATAAAGTAATTGAAGGTGTACTTTTTCCAATGATATTATACAAATTTTTTAAAAAGTAGTACACAAAAACCTGAATACTTGTACATATTCCTTAAAAAATAGCTTTCTCCTTAATATTACGTCAGAGTAGTAATTTCACAAGGAAATCAAAGTAACACAACTTTTATCGGATGAATTCACTCGAAAATACAGTAGGAATCAACCGCGGACTAACCGCATCGTGAAATTGTAGTTGACATATCTGCCCTTTATAAAGGTAAATTATGCCTCATAAAATTAAAGATTCCAATGTTATTTTATACACATACACGACCTACAATGATACCAAAATAATTATTTTTCGAAAAATGGTAACTGTTCAGATTCAAATGTTCGATTTTACTCCTGAAATTGCCCAAACTTTTGCTAATTGAAAAGAATATATACAACATATCGTCTTGTCTGTAGGTTGAACTATAACTATAAGTGTCTAAAGAAAACCACGTTGGAATTTTTAATTTTATATGAACTAGAAAGTCAAATATCATATCATCTATAATTTCGCCAGGCGTTTAGTTCGTGATAAATTCGAACTGTATTTTCAAGTGAATTCAACCGAAAAAATGGTGTTACTATTTTGTTTATTACAAAAAACAACAAAAAATCTATGTTTTCCATCAAGATAAAAGAAATTCCCCCCTTAGAACCTGAGTTTGATCAGTAAATTTTATGAGGTGCTACAAACTACCTAAGAATTATTTTTATTATTTAGTTTTACCAATTTCTTATAATTTTTTCAGAAAAAAAATTCAAAGACTTTGCGGCACCTAAAATATTTATTTGACAGAATTCAGCTTTAGCATGCTTAATGTAGAGGACTATAGGCAAGTCTTTTTCACTATTAGAAACCCTGCAGTCAATTTGAAGTTTTTCGTTTCACTCTATTAAAAACCCTTGAACCATTCAACTCTTTTTTTCCAAATCGCTCTCGTTTCATTGCAAATTAACTTCCCGATCAATCCCAAGCGCCCTATTAAGAACAAAGTGACAAAAAGCCCTCGTTTATTATGCAATCGCGCCGTCCAATCCCCCCCCTTTCGTCGTATCGAAAAATCGCCATTCCCGTCTTTCGCCATCACCGTTCAACCCGTTAACTTTTTAATAGCATCCTGTTTTCCGAGTGCGTCCCTTCATCGCGCGCAAAGTGCACGCTTCTCCGCGCTCGACTTGCAACAAAACAGAGCTTCGTCTTTCCCGGTCCGATAACCGCTTAAATGGCCCGACGTCACGGCGTCGGAACGCGGCAAAGGGTGGAAACGCGAGATACGTAAATTAATAATAAGGACGGAGAGCGTTGAAGTTCGCGCTCGTCGGTGTCTGCGATACCGGTTTTCCCACCCCGCGAGACAGACGCAAACGGGGGGAGCTGTCTCCTCGAGGAAAAGCCCTGGATAGGATTTCCCGGTTGATTCTGAAAGCAAATGTGGCCTCTGTGAACGCCGACACGGCCACGGAAGACAAAGGGCGGCGCGGGGTGCAACGTTCGGACGTAAAAGGGTTCCGCTCGACGTTTTGCGCCCTTTGTATAGCGGCACGGTGTACACGGTATCGGGCGAGGTCTCCCCTTTTTGCCCTTTTTCGGCCAACTGTGCATCCTTCTGATAGCGCGGCCCATTTTTTTTCCGGGTAGAGAAAGATGGCGAGCGTCACGGACCGGGATGAATGAGCAAATCTCGTTCCGTTCGAGCGAGCTGCGATCTATGGAGAGCGAACTCGGTTGTGACGGTTCGAAATTGGTTCGATTACCCGGTACTTCAAAGTGGATTTTGAATACCTTTGAAACGAGTTTCTGGAGGATTTCCCTCATTCTGTGTAGGATAAATACGAGAGAAATGCGGAATGTGACACTGTCAGTAACAGAAACTGTGCTTAAATTTCATAATGAAACTTTATTCCAAAAATAGATATTGTTAGGGTAATGGTCCCTATTAATGTGCCTAATGTGCCTGTACCTATTAGTATGCCTCTACACTAATATAAATTGTAAAAAAGAATATCTCTAAGAAATAAAAGAAAACATTTTTTTAAATAAAGTCAAAGTATTAAACTTAATGAAAAAAAATATTTTTCTTTCATTTCTAAAGGGATTCCTTTTTTATAACTTATTTAAATGTAAGGGCACACTAATAGGTTCAGCCACATTAATAGGGGCCATTACCCTAGTAGAATATATTGTCTCAAAAAAAAAATGTAGTGCACTGCAAAAGCTAGCGATAGCTTAAGTTCAATGGTAAAAACAATGAAAATTTCACGGTAAAGCAAGTTTGAAATAATTGAAATCCAATAGAAAAGCGTTTACTTGTCTTTCTTTTACACATTAGTTCTTCTGTTTTTATTATCAACATTCTTGAAATCTGTTCATAGACACTCGATTAATTGCTATGTTTGCACGACAGCGCGTTTCGAATAAAAGAATTGCATCGTTGAAACATACATTACATATTGAAAGCTGTTATCTTGATTGCCCTTTCTCACAAGCAGTCTTTCAGTCTCTGATTTTTTGTATCAAGCCTGAAAGCTTTCAGGCTTCAAACACTTCGCGGTAAATACTTTAAGCCCGTGAATAGCAACTTACTGGAGGAGATTCAAACCTGAAATACTGCATATCCTGACGCAAAAAACAACTCACTTCAAGTATAGTAAAAGAAGTTTAAAATATTTTTCTGAACTTTTATTACACACCTATGACTATTGATATAAAATACGTCTACAAGTAATACTGACATGCAATATGGATAATTAACATGAATCACAAACAAAGGTAAACGAGGTAAGTTATAAGAATATTAAAACCGAATAACACTGGTACATGTAAAAACAAACGCGCCGAGTGACGCGCGAAATCTCGCGTCCACAGAAATAGCGCGATTAATACGAACATTATGCCCGATGGGATTCGATTTCTCGAGAAAAAAAAAATCGATAAAATTTACAACGTGTTTTGTTCGCTTTAATGACATTAAGACTTATTATTGGAATGAAGTACCGGTCGACGTAAATATTGACCACTGTAATAGAATTTTCATGGGGAGCGAATAGCACTTTCGCCAATTTCTCTCGTAGCAATTCGCGCTTCGTGAACAATCTCTCGGGAAATAAATTGAAGCGTTCGCGTGGGGGGAACTAAGGGAGGTGGTTGATTGAAAGAATAAGTAAATATGTTCCTTTTCGTAGAGTGAAATTCATTGAAATTGGTTTCTTTAAGAAGTTGAGAATGGTTTATGTTGATTAAGGCAAAGTTATATAGGTGTAACGGAGTCTTTCAGAATGTGCACATGTATGCATTGCAACGACAGATAGATAATAATATTTATTGACTATTCGTCTTAGAATTTTCCTTGTAAAATATAAAAGTCTTCTATGTAACTATGACGTTATTAAATTGTTAGAATTTTACTACTTGCTATTTGTTATTGCTATTTGTACTATTTTAACTATTAATGTTATGATGCATGTATGTACGTATTGCGCTATTCAAGTTATTGAAGTTATCAAATCCAAATTATTATTACACAAAGTTCAATTGCAAAACAGGAATTTAGGAACAGGAACTGGGGCTACACTTACCATGAGGCGCATTAGGCGCAAGCTGAAGCCTCACGTTTTATGAGGCCCCATTCTGAAGCTTTGCTCCATATAAACAAAATAAAGAACAATACGTTTGTAATTAAAATGATTATTACTAAGTATCAAATATTCAATTTAGTATTGAAAATCGCGATATCTGCAACTTGAAATTTTCTAATCTACAACCTGAAATTTTCAAATATTTAATTTCAAGTCTTCACATCCTGAATTTCATGTTTTCGAATCTTCAAATCGTGAGGCGAGTACAGCGGATTAATGATGGCGTCGACGATGGCGGGCCACTACTACTCACAGCTGGAGCTCGCGCTGACATTCATCCACTGTATTCGTTCTTCTATTGGTCGTTGTTTGTCGTTAATAACTCATTAACAAAATCCCACCTAACATTTTCGCTAAGGAAAAAGTTGTTTAAAATCACCTCAGGAATTGCCCCCTTCAAGGAACTGCAAAATTTTGGTTACACCCTGTATATTTTTTCTATTTACTTGTATTGTTTGCATTTCCTGATTTTTCTGTTGAAAATAATCTAACAACGCTGGCTATTGTGTACAATAGCCAGCCCTTCTGCCTATCCTACCCTTGATCAACGTATGCTTAGATTTGACTTAACACTAATCTTTAAGACTTTAAAGATCTAACATTTCCGCCAACAAATGTATCAGACGTTGCTGTAGACAGGCTAATATGCTTACCAACCAACTAGACTTCTTTGATTGTTCGATTGAATCTTTTACTAATCAACGTAAATATATATCTAACAATGTATCAAAGGGGGCCACCCCGTTAATAAATAAATAAATAAATACCGTCAATTGCCTAGTAACGGAAATTGGTCTCCTTACATTTCAAACACACCGCCTACGAATTCGTCCCGCGTCGGTGAGCAGAAACTTTGAAATGAACCACGTGAAAGGTCAACCATCACACTTGACGTCACCGTTTTGACGGCAATTTCGAATCTCGTCTACGCTGATATTTACAATGCACTGTCGTTCATGTAAAGCATGTCAACAATGCGGTTAGCACGTTTCCTGCGAAAACGCTGCGTTCCACGGCACGTGTACCGCGAACGGTCGCGTGGAATTAGCAAATTACTTTATCGATCTCGATAGAGAAGTACTCGTACCGAAACACGACACTTGGCCATGTAAGCATGCGTGGGAGAGCGCTGACATATAAGGGACAGTGGAGGAATTACGAGCACCCAAGGAAAAAATTGAATAGAATAGAATATTAGAATGCTAATAACTTCTTTCTTGCTTATATTCAAAGGTTTATTATGTGTTTGTATATTTTCAGCATCAGCTTTAATAAAAATGATAATAAAAGCCATTTTTAGTAAATAGCAAAAGCCTTGATATTTGTGATTTCCCAACTATTGAAGGGTAATCACGAACACTACTTATTTTTTGTACTGAGTCCATCAATGCATTTCTCGTGTGTCTACTCGCAATTGTAATTTTCAGTTGAAGGGTTTTCGTACTTTCTTCTTTTTTATATTTTAATGTGTAATGTATGAGTGGTAGAGAATTTCAACTCATCTGTGCAAATTTGTATATCAATTTTAAATATAAAATTTCACATGCGCAGTGATGATCGCGGAACTCAATTCCGTCCGATGAGCAGAATGCGTAGTCGTTCCCCTGTTTAATCAGTCAAATGATATCACGCATATTGAACTTTTGACGAACGATTTGATCCGCAAATAATTTTCTCTAATCGGAAGCTCGCAGCGTTACATTGATCGATCATTTTTACTCCAGAACTTGATTAATAATCTATATATACGTAATATACTACAGAATTCTATTTGTCGCCATCGCTGCGTCCTTTAATCGGTTTTATCAGCTCGCTTTAGTTTCATTCCCCAACGAATTCGTAACAAATTTAATTAACGTCGTGTACCATCCCGCTTAATAAAAACAAGGGGAATATAAAAATTTCGACAGAGGAACATCTAACCTGTTATGTTAAATTGGAAAAAAGGAGCTTTGTGAAAATTGTTCTGCGTACATACAGTACTGTCCCGATATAAGGACAATCTTACAGTGTTGACTCAAAGAACGACGCTTGAGTTTCATTCGAAAAACGGATTTCTCTATACTCACCACTTCTTCGCCGGTGCGAGTTTCCTCGTTCCATCGTGATCGAGATCGAACTCGACTCGAAAAAGGGTTGCGCTCGGTTCTAAATCCCAGCTGTTCTTCGAGTCAACACTGTATTTGCTATATACTTTACACTTATGTTAGACGAAAAGGTTAAGAAAAGCGAAAATCGAAAAGAAATGTAGAACGGAAAACGAAAATGGAAAGCGATAGAAAGAAATGGCAAGGCCGTGTTGGCAATGCCGAACTGCCACAAGGGAAATGCTAATGAATGCTTACCTACCGAAAACCGTCAGAACCGTTCACCCTGTAATAAGGACGAAGACTTCCGGGAGTTCATAAGGAGATTTGATGTCATCAGTCTCTCAGAAGCATGGGTAGAAGAAGCCACGTGAAGCAAAATGGAGGAAAGAATGCCACAAGAATATAATGGAAAATACAACCAGCAACAAGAAACAAAAAGAAAGAAAGATCAATGGGGGGATGATTTTCGGAGTGAAGAAATGGATACAGATGGGATGACTCCAAGAGAATACTGAAGGACTATTAGTATACTGAGGAAAATCGTGGAGGAAAAGTTACTACATGACGTAGTAATAAAGAAGCACCCTAGTGTGAAATACGTCTCTTTCTACCACACTAAACGGAAAAAATAGGTTGTGTTTCTGAATTCAGTGGACCAGTGTAGTAAGTGAATTTCAGCGCGCGCCCCAGCTTTGAGTAGTATTGGCCCGCCATCGTCCGCACCATCATTAATCGGCTGTGCTCGCTCTCTGATTGGCCGACGTTTTTCGTTAATAACTCGTTAACAAAGCTTCGAATAACATTTTTGGAAAGGAAAAAGTTGTTTAGAATCACACCAAGAATCTTTTGGGACACCCTGTATATTTTGCATATACCCTGCATATTCTCTGCACATCGTTACTGCATAAAGTATCGCAGTCTAATTATTAGACAGTGAAAGCACACAGAATAGTCAGAAATTACAATAAATTTAGATACAGTTAGGAAAAGTTAAATACAAGCAGTAGTACAAGTTAAGATAGCTTTATGAATAGATGGTATTTATACTTATGTATTATAAATAAAATCGCAACTTCATGTATCGCCAGAAAGAAATCAGTATATTAAATAAAAAAAAATAAGATAAACAATTTGAATAATCAATTTGACCAGTATTTGAAAACAGTTTTAGAAAAGTAAATCCTTACATGAAAATAGGAGTCAATCTTCATCAACACTTCGAACACAAACTCTTTTTCTTTTTTCGTTGCGTGAATTGTATGAAACTGTCCCTGACGTTTATGAACGTCCTGTATTTACTGCGTTTATGAGAGAATTCAGGGTTAAAGCCTCGGAACGACGCAATATTTTTCCTTAAATGAAAGAAGCGAAGTACACCTGCAATAATCTAGCTCGATGGACTTCTTGCCAGGAATATTACACCTTAAATTCTTACACTTTGCATCGCTGCTTCTCTTATTTTTCTTTTTTGAGATCATATTCCCATTTTATGGTGTTAATTTGCGACGCTAAGTACACGGTGAGTCAGAGCATTTCAATGTCTCTGCTGGATCTAAAGGACGGAAAATTGTGTGAAATATGACTTCCTGGGGAAGAAACCGAGAACCTTTCCCTTTCGAGGTCACTCTTTTATTGCGTTATCCGAGTAATTAACGTTCCTATCGCGAAACTGTGTGACATTTTCTCCCTCCGTTGAAAAATGGTCCGGTTCCGTTTCGGCGAAACGGGACGTCTGAATATCATAAAACGGTTACGAGCCACGGTTTAAACCTCATTTAACACGTGCTACTCGATCCGGTTTTACAAACTGAAACGGGAAATCAATTCTGGCGGCATTGCGACACCACCGGGATTTCCGCGAACCACTGGCACGTGGCGCGGATGAAAATCACACGAGCGAACATTTTGCCGAATATTGCATCACATGCTGAAGTTAATATTATTTTATATTTGTAATTACGAACATGGAACAGTTCAATCGAATACGAATTTACTGTAGCGAGAGAGACTTTATGAAAATTTGTTTTACAAAAATTGGAAAGGTGCTTTTCGCTCAGAGTAAATTATTATAGGTATGACATAAACTGTAACTAAAGATTTTAATTAGGAGAATAATAAATACATTTTCAGAGACAATTTAATTATATAAACATATGCATGTTTAATTCTTACTTCGGAAACAATTATAATGTTTCTTCTTTAAGCAAATTTTAAAAATATGTTTCTTTACAGTAGGTATATATTTGTAATAATAATGTAGTTAAATCAAATTGTTGCTTAAATCTTTTATTCTAATGTTGATTTAAAAAGTTTAAGATATTTCAAAATTTGAGATATTAATAAATATCTTAATAAAATTATATTTTATAAAAATTAAAGATATTACATGAATTTTTCCAAATTTTTGTTAAGTCTTATATTCATTCTGTTTATGGTTTGATATAATTATAAAAATATTTATGAAGTCAGAGTTACGAATTTTTATTTTCTTCAAAAAAATGTTAATCATCTGACTGATCGAAATATTGTAAAATGTAGTAGAATCCATAATAGTTATCTCAGACTTTTTTAGATTGTCTAAGATTTAAAATAATTAATTAAGAAACATATTCGTACTATGTACAATCTTTGTTTATTATAATTATAAAAATAAACCAATCGAAAGTATTTATACCTAGTAGTTCATAATCTCCTTAGCTATAATCTATTGTCTAATATAGACAACTAATTGTTGTTTATATCTGGCTCATATCTCCTTTATTTAAACAAGAAATAAGAAAAAAAGATAAAATAAAAAGGCTTCCGTGAATATTTCATAGAACTAGTGTGGTTATATGTACATCGGAATTTATAAATAGATGAAATGAGATGCTTAAAATACTTTTCCTACTACATTATTAGACAATGTCTAGTGTCAAAGCTTCGAGAAATTATATGACAACATCACCTTACTTGGAAGATCTATTTTTTATTATAAAATTTAATAAAATTTTCTCGGTATCTTTGTAACGAACTATTATCAAAATTGTCACAACCAAAATGAGGTCCTCTGGAAATCATGAAAAGTTTTCGATAGACGGCGAAGCTGATATGCGCCAAGTTTTTTGATGACTAAAGTCAGAAGCACGTTGTCGAGTGACACGCGTTCACGCATGGACGGACAGCTGCATTGTGTTTTCCCTAGTATTCACCGAAGTTCGAACATGTCCGCTGGAGGACAAATATGAGGGCAGACGTATATTCGTACGGTGGAGTGCAGAAAGAATTTTGCAAACGAACAGCGTTTTCTAAAGGAAAATATGTTCCCGATCGCTTTTTCTGTTTTTTCCCCTCGGGGCGAAGCTAAAAGAGTTTTCCAACTTTGAACTTTGTTCCTTTTCAATACCAATATGCGCTCGTTTCCTGCTAATTAAAACTGCTAATCATACTAGCTTTCATTAATGTGTCGAATTGCTTAAGGATTTGTGAATTTGTAATGAATCTTTAGCTTGCTTCTTGTTCAAGTAAAACGAGAACAATTTCTTTAAGCATGAACTTCAATAACATTACGAATAAGCGGAAATCTTTGAAACTTGGAGGAACAAATCTTTATGCAATAGTAAAACGTCTCCTAAAATTACAAAAAAATTGATTCGGTAGTTTTTAAATTATTTAACTTTTCATTTAACATGTATTTTCATGAGAAAACGAACTATTAAGAGGTATAACTACAAAATTAAGGATAAAATAATAAACGTAAGTTTATGAAATCTTTTATACAGAAAGATTAAACACTAAACAAAAATGTTAGTAAAATTCTGGACAATTGATTCGATAGTCTTTTTTTGGAATGAGCTTCAGTAACATGGGAACTAAGCAAACATCTTTACAAAAAGGAATGAATCTTTATACATTAGTAAAACCACACGCAAAATTTTATAAAAATTGATTTGGT
The DNA here is from genome assembly GCA_030770465.2 of Perdita meconis. Lineage (NCBI taxonomy): Eukaryota > Metazoa > Arthropoda > Insecta > Hymenoptera > Andrenidae > Perdita > Perdita meconis. The sequence continues at coordinate 5,354,555 of JASKOS020000005.1, forward strand.
AGTTTTTAAATTATTTAATTTAAGAGTGAAGTTGATAACAGTTGCATTCCAAGTATTTACATTCTAACAAACAAGTTCATGATTAGATTGCGGAATTTTTTGCATTTATGGCAATTTCAATGTGCAAAAATCCACGAAGCTGTTAATAAAATCTAAAATATACTAAATATCGTGAAATATAATACAAAGTTAGAATATTTAAAAAATAAAACACACTATTATATAAGCTTCAATTTCTTAGTTACATTTATAAAACTTTTATTTTGCATAAAAATCCGTAGTCTATTTAGGATGAAAGATCAAAATTTCTGACTGGTTTTCACCACAAGAAGAAGCCTTATTAATATTTTGCATAATGATTAACTTTTAGCTAACAAAAATTTTTACTGAAGTTCATTCTTAACAATAACAAGAACAACTTATTTAATAATAAGTTGATCTAGTTATACTCTGTTTGGCTGCTCGGAGAAATTCTGGACCACCAGAGGAAGTTTGAAAAAAAAAGAAAACGGAGGCTCATCTTAGAGGAAAAACTCTTGAAACTTATCATTGTAATTAAGTTAAAGAACGCAGCTAATGTCACAAACTTTAAGAAGGTTCAAAAAATGTTATCAACTAATAATTTTCTAATGAGGACTTGCTTATAGAAAACAGGTCTAAATTTTATAGAATGAAAGGTATAAATAAGAGAAATATTGCATGCTTGATATTTATTGATTAGTAAAGTTGACGAACCGAAAGTTGCAAATACTAATGTAAGGGTTAAGTATATGCAAAGAGGATTAATAGACTTTCCAAGTAGTCATCAATAACTGAGGATCACAGAACTTCGTATCAGCGACTTCTACGTTAATGGGATTCAAAATTAATGGTTCGAAATTTAATATGACTAGACGTTCTACGCCCAGAAACGTTGGATTCGAATTACAGTGACTTGACTCTCATGCGAGAAATTCATTTACATCTACTGCGTAGAAATTGTACATTACTGAATATTCAAATTAGTTGGGGTGGTCGATATTCCGGGTTCAGATCGGGTCGGGAATTTTACTCGGGATTGGGTCAGGATCCCGAAATTTTGTAATGTTCGAGTACCCGAAGCTGAATTCGGGTCAGATATGCTCTGTATCACGAACATTTTTAATCGCATAAGTATGCTGCTTTTTCATGATCTTGAATCGAATTTTGCACTTTAACTTTCGGTTCGAGAATGATTTTCTACTTTTTTTTTTATTGTAATCAAATGTAACAGTTTACAGGGAAGAAAAATATTGTACGATGTATTGTGCGAAATAATATTTTATTTTAAATTTGAATGAAAGAAATATATAATTGACAATTAATTTTCAGTATAAATACAGACAATTATTAATTGTTCTACTTTTTCTAATATAAGTTTTGTTCTCGTGGCTGTAACAAAATGGAGGTTTAGAATTTGGTTGTCGTATGAAACAAACTGAAATTAAAAAAACAGTTTGGTTAGTCTAGTTATGAAGTAGATAGTGATTTATTCATTAACAATATTAGGGCATATTTTCATGGAAATATTGCTACGGTAAAAGTGTAATAAGAAAAAATGGAACAATTGTGTTTGCTTCATTCAAATTTGAAATAAAATAATATTTCATATAATATTTTCTTTCCTTGTGGATTTTTACATCTAATTATACTACAAAATACGAAAATTATTCTAAACCAGAAAGTGAAAATGCAAAATCCGATTGAAAAATCATGAAAAAGCATCATGCTTATACGGTTTATGTAATACCGTAAATAATATTATTACTGTCAATAGAATACCGTTGTTATGTAGGAGAAGACAAATTAAGTTGGAGATCCAGAATATTCTCCAAGTCCCCACGCAATTGAGGCGAATGACCTTTTGCTAAGCCTTTGGCTGAGAGTCGACATCGACTTACAATCTTTAGCCCCGAATAGTTGGCGCTTGAAAGACCAAACTTTTTTCTGAAATTAATGGTCCGTATCCGTCTGAAGATATTCGCTAGTAGTAAATGTCAATAATTCAGGATCACAGAAAAAGAGTCCATTGAGAATTTATATTTTCTATTCAGAATCTGCTGATATTCAATACGAAAATTCATTGCTTTACGTTAAGTCTAATAATTCAATGAAAAAACAATAGAAAGACTCAAAGAAAATTGTTACTAACAATTGAAACTTTTTTGAGACCTGGAATTAACGGATAAGATTTCAATGAATAATGGATAATGGACACTCCAAAAATTTAAAGAAAAGTTAAAAATTCAATCAATTCATTGCCAATTAGTGATTGTATAAAAATATAACAATTAAGGGGATGTACCATGTACTGTTCTCATCAATAGTAACTACTCCAAGTCGTGATAATCAATATGTGTCTTCAAGCAGTGACAGTTTCACCATTTACGAACAAGACGCATTGATTCAGGGAATAAGATTTATTGCCACCGATTTAGAATATTCGAGAATTACCACTTTTGCGGTGCATAGACCGAAATCCATTGATATCGACATATCGATTTCCACGGGAGAATTCAAGAATCGTCTCTATCACCCGCATATCCCGATAATCATTAGCGTCATATTTCACGAATCAGGCGCATTTGCTATCGATTCACATGTCCCTAATACATCGATATGGGATCCAATTACACGCAATTTCCTTCTGTCAAAGCCCGCGAGTCATTATCTTCGACTACGCTTTCCATTTTTCACGGCATTCTCTCATAATACATTGTAATGCAAAATCAAATCACATGGCACGCATTGAAAAAATCGTATTCAACCCAAATTCAATCCTTGACGACGTAAATTAGTAATTCTATTGTCTGTTTTAACCATTTTTGTCTCTCCGATGCCATGATAACAAAAGGAAGCAGTGTCTATTTTTTTTTTTTTTTTTTCATTAGCAAGAATAAAGACTTTTAACATATTTTTTGATCCATAAGCCATGCGTATGATTACAATTAGCAGTATTCGCGGTGGCAACAGAAAGCTTACACAGAAAGCTTACACAGAAAGCTGACTCGCAGAGAAGTAAGGAAAAGGACACTGTTGCAGACAAAAGTTTCCGAACGATATCGATTTCAATATTTCATGCAATTTCATGTATTTTATTTGGAGTAACTGCAAAATCTGATAGAGAATTTAGTGATCTATAAAAATTTACTGAAATCATATTTATAAAAAATATGTTTATACTTTTATATTTAAATTTTACATATTTGCCTGAAATATAGCCGGAAAAAAATTTTCGAACAATTTACTAATTTTTGGTTATTCCGATCTTTTTGCGAATTTTAGGAGCTGCTAATGTATTCTTATATTTTTAGAAATCTACTTAACAAATTATTTCGGTAATACTGAAGCTGACTTCGAATAAACAATATTCATTTTTTAACCACGTTTTTGCAAGATGACTCATAAACGTATTGACAAAAAACTTGAATCTTCAGTTGCGAAGCTTAGTAAGAAAAATAAACCATCAATTAGAGCAATTTTAAAACGTTTGCAGATATCGAAATCAACAGTTTTCGAAATTTTAAAGCGTGTGAAGAATTGCCAACTCTTAAATGAAGAAGGTCGATGTCACAAAATTTAGTGAAGATCGTAGAAAGGTGACGATTTATTTGCAGAAATAAGGAGAAATTCTAATTCCTTAGTCGAATCCTATTTGTAAAAACGGATTACAAGTATGCCAATGATATACTAAACTGTCATTAAAACTAAAAGACTTATAACCAAATACTAAATCGTTTGTAAATTTTTATCAGTCTATATTTCAGGCAAATTTGTAAAATAAAATATGAAAATAAAAATATTTTCTATACAGATGATTTCAGTGAATTGTAAATCATTAAATTTTCTTGCGATGTACATAATTGGATTATTCTATTACTCCAAATGAAATAAATGAAATTGCATGAAATATGAAAACCGATATCGTTCGGAAACTTTTGAACTAAAAAGTTAGCGGTGGATAATTTCACTTGCCTAGCTGATTGCTACATTGCCGCGTTTTTACAAGCCATCGAGATACATTAGTTTTTAAAAATAGTGTAGTAAAGTCGATTGAAACTCCACAGACACTTTTATCTATCCGTGTACTCAAGATAAAAGAAGATTGAAAACATTGGTACCATTTTTTATGAAAAAAATGTTGATAAACTCAGTGAAAGTTAAAATCGTTATAACTCGGCATTTTCCCGTGAATTCATTTCAAATGTTTTGTAATTCATCAAAAAGACTGCAAGAACAATTCCAGAAATTTTGATCGATTACCTACTATTTTAAATATGCTCCGATACATCCTTAAATATAATATTGATGTCTTCGCCAACTTCTCGTATGTACGAAGTTTCGTCAATAGAAACGCAGAATATTTGACAGTTTCTCGAAAGAAATGGCGAAATTTCGCCGTCTATTCTTGCGCCTTTTTTCTTGTTTTCTTCGAAATATTAGTGAGAACGTCGCAGACAGCGTTGAATCTTTTAGAATATTCCCCCGGGGACGAGGGATCTCGACATCAGCGTCACAGACCGTAAAATGACGAGACGAACTCGCCGTTCGCCTGTGTTGTGCAACTCGCGTCGCGGAAATTTTAATCGTATTTTTTTGCGAACGCCTCCTCCCCGATATTTCCACGAGTTTCATTTCACCGGCAGATGATGGCGACGAAGAAAATTATTTAAACGGAGACAACTTCCATCGACGGGGGTTGATTGGAACGATGCTCGTGAAAGAGAATCGGAATTAATTTCCAATGAAATCCCCAGCGGATTTTCTGTTTATGAATACAGCGAATTCGGTTCAAGGAATCGTTCCAATGCACTTACAGATCGTTTCGATGTGATAATTGATTAACTAAATGGAATCTCGTGATTGAAATAGAGTATCGTTTAATTGAAATTATTAAATCTTGTCTGTGAGAGGAAATTTGAGAAGTATAATTGTAATTGTTTTATGGTTTATCAAGGAATATTGTGTAAATTGCCATTTACCTTATCTTGTTAGCAAAGTTGATTCAGTTATGCTAATCATTTTTAATTCCTGTTACTTGCGCATCTCTTTGCGTTAAACTTAAATATGCAGAATGTGTTCGTTTCATAAAATTAAACTTTTTGTCTTCGTATTATCGCTAATCTTGCTTCTGAATTAATGAATGGGAATTATCCGATTATCGTTCACATGCAAATTGTCTATGTACATATTTATTTTTCGCTTCACTTGCTCGACCATAGTAGTTTATTTATAACAACCTCATTGCTTATGTTTTTAATTTATACTTTCAGGATTATTCAATTCTAGTACTTTCCATTTTCTAAAACAAACTTTTTGCCGTTTCTTGTTGATTGCTATTCTTTATTCATTCTTCTTTTGCTTTTATATCTTAACATTTCGTTTCAACTTTATACGGTTTTTTATTCCGCATTTCACTTCCGTTATCAAAGAAAATCATTTCCGGAACACAATTTTTTCTTCATTCTACTCTCCATTTCCTGTTTAACTTATTTCCATTTTGACAAGTTTTAAAACTCTCTGTAATTCATAGGTTTAAACAATTCTATTCCATTCCTATTTTATACTAAATTAGTCAATTTTTCAATTTCATTTCATTCTCAGTGAGACCTAAGATTTTTTCTTTATCCCCTTTCATTGTTACCAACTTATCTTCCCTTCGTCTCAATTTTCCACTTCACTGCCGCGTTTATTCCATTCATTTTGTACTCATATAAACGTCGAAATCGTAAAAAGTTCGACTTATCAAAGACGAAACTCCCAATTTTTTCTCTGAGCTGCGAATTTTCTTCTCCTCGGTTCTTTTTCCTGGAGCATATTTACCCGCTTTACTACTTCGCTTCAATTTCCTGCCTCCACGATAATTTTTATTTCTCCTCCAACTCTGACCCAGTATCCGTTCACCGTTCGTTTCGACGATCCCTCCGACCGTTTATTTATTACTTTTATTGCACGTATCTCAAGTTTAAAGTTTCCTCCAGGAGTCATCGAGTTTATAAACCCAAGAAGCATCCATGGCGGCGGACTATAACGTAGACGGAAACTGAAATCACTTGGGGCAGTTGGGGCAAAGTAACTCCGCGATACATTTTCGTTAAATGCACACAAATTTCGCGATGCAAACATCACTCCATTAAATGTTTTCAATTTCACATACAGCTGTTCGCGATGGAATTTTTACGTTTCTGTTCGCCGGAAAAATTGTATTTAGACCGCACCGCACCGGGGCGATTTCTATGCGCGTTTATTAACAATGTAAGGGCCGAGTGGCAGAGTGAATAGAAATGAAAAAAAAGGTTTTTTTATTGTACATCTAATGAAAATTCAGTATATCCGAAAAATTGAAGGGTAGAGTGAGTACAAGGTAAGGCTAATAAATAGATAAATTCGGAGAGAAGAAAGAAAATATATTTATAATAATTTTTTAATAAAGCATTTAGAATCCATATTTATGGAACATTTTTTCATATTTTTACTAATAATGTATACTGATAAAATTTTGCGGGGAAAAACTGGAACACCCTATGACCATACTTCCATACTAATATTATAAATCCGAAAGTGTGTTTGTCTGTTTGTTACGTCTTCACGACTAAACTACTTAACTAATTTCAATAACATTTGGCAGGGATGTAGCCTGAAATCTGGAGAAGGACACAGGATACTTTTTATCCCGAAAAATTGATTAGTCTTTCTAGGGAGAGTCACTAAATAAAAAATGGAAAACCGAACATCCTTTGTTCAGGCTCAAAAATTAAAATCGTTTCAGTAGTCAAGTCATGAAGACGTTATGTTTGTTACACACACTTTCAGATTTGTATTGTAATGTATTGATTTATTGCTCACAAGAACAATTATAATTGTGTTTGACTTTAATATAAATTAACAACTAAAATACACAAGATATAAAAATCATAGAATAAAATACAAAAAACATAAGTATCAAACATTAATAATTACTAAAATACTATATTAGAAAAGATTGAAAAAACGACAAAAATAACAGGGATATAATTCTTCATAGGGTAAGATAGTTTAATAAAGTGTCAGTAGATGACAACGAACTATGGTTTCGTTTGCATTGGAATTTATGAGTAGACTGCGGATTTTTATGCAAAATAAAATTTTTGCAAGCACCAATAAAGAATTACAGTTCTCACTGTTGAAGCTTTTGGGTGTAAGCCGTGTCCATGAGGAAATGTTTTCCCAACGTTACGCTAGCATTGCAGCTGACTTCTTCAGGGGATCGAAAAACATACTGAAAACTCTGGCAGCCGAGTTAACTCTATATGTAACTCCGTTACATACATATTCTATACAGTATTTTTATTAATGCGAACGTAAAGAATTTTTTGAAAATAACTAATTTAACACAATTTAGGAAAATGCTTTCTGAAAATATTTCTATTTAGTATTTCAAATACCATTTTACTCAACACTGATCACATAGCTTGCCAAGGATTAACAAACCTAACAATCATGCTTCGTAAGAATTCAAACGTCCTATCAGAAGCGTTCGACGTCCATTGAACTAGGTATTGCGGGTTGTCGTGGTCGGCGCCTTTGTCCACGAAATCGAACGCAGTAACACCTTATCATCCCGCACTTGCTATCATCCAAGGAATCTACACGATCGCGTTGCCAGCCGGAAGAAAAGAAAGAGAAGGGTTCTCTGTTCTCTCCCCTTTCGCCTGAGGCCAGGGCAGCAGGTGGCGAGAGATTATTTCGGTGAGGTTAGATTTTCGTAGCGCTTTGATTGCCGGGACAAGCAAACAGAACAGGTCGGTTGTTTGTCGCCTTACTGGCGCCATCCGCAACATGGCAAAGAACACGGTTCGCAATTTCGTATCGCCGCTTTGTGTACCTTAAGGTGCACGCTGGCCTGTTTTCATTCGACGCGGTGGTATACGAGAATCAACACGGCTAGGATCGCGTAGAACACGCAGTCGTTTAATTAAGGGTCAATAGGAGCTTGAAACTCTTTCAGTGCCGCCGGCTAACTGACTGTTTTTGTCGAAGTGCTTCTTAGTTGGAATCAGGAGTTAATTGAGGGAAAATTAGTCTGGGTTCCTGTTTTTAGGGCAATGGAAGGCTTGGAAACTTTATTTTTCAATTTTATTTATGGTTTGGTATAGCATCAACTGCACAGTTGTTAGCGATTTGGAGGAGACTATACCAAGGAGTAGATTAATATAACAAGGGGCGACATTCCGACGAAAAAAGCACGTTTAGAGAGAGACGGAATAATACAACAGAGTAAGGCACAAATCAAGTGATAAGTAAAATTTACTAATCATCTGATTAATCGTTAATCATAATTAATAATCATTAGTTAAACAGTTTTTATTGGTTAGTCATGAGTCATGATATAGCATAAATTATTTGGAACACTATTTAATCATTAGTCATTCGTTATTAGTTATGATTAATCATTAGTTTCTAGTGTGTTTTTCTACATATTAGAAATATGACAACATATTTCAGGATCATCAAAATCGGAGTCTTTGAATTTTTATAAATTATAATAATAATTTAAAAATCTCGATTTGAAAAAGGTATTTCTATAAAACGAAATAATTTTGAAGCTCAATCTCATGACTAATTACGTCTATACAATTAACATATCTTATTTATTAATAAGTATGAGAAGAAAGTTAATTAATCTTACCATGCAAAACTTTTCAGATGACCAAAGACAGATACTTTTACTTTTTCCCTGAAATAAACGTGCCAATTGCACCAGTTCTGTTTGGTGGCGTTAGGGGACGCTAATATTTGTGTTTATTTTAATTACTGATATACCAGACAAATAATACTTGATCCATATTACCACCTTCCCTCCTACTTTTCTCATCGCCTTCGTCCACTTTATTTCTTTATAAAGAAGGTTAAGCTTTTATCCACAAAAAGCACGCGCAACGTCATCCAATCGGAGGACCAATGGCTGCTCGACGGAAGGGTTGAACCTGTCGTCATCTTTCGAGGCTTATTTTTAGAGCGGTTTACAACATTACGCCGGTATATATCAGGCTGGTTAAACGAACTCACACAATACAAGTTCCTCGCGTGCGAACGAGGGCCAGCTGCCCGCACGAGAGAATGCTCGCTGAACCCTGGAAGAAATTTTCATTTTATTTCACTCGGCTACCCAAGCCTGTAATTAATAATTTTCCGTGCGGTGGGGTTGGCGCGCGCGCTCGCGTCGTCAGCCCTTCGACGTTGCTCGTAAACACGGCGGATCCTCCTTCGAACGGGGGAACAGAGGGATTTATTTTTAAAACGAGATCTATTTCAAGCGACGACTGCCCAGTCCCTTTCATTAACTTTCATTACCACGCCATTCGATGATTTACCGTGGCGGTCTTCTTTCTTTTTCAAGAGCAAACCTTGAACTGCAATTTTGTGCGAAGGTTGAATCGGAAACGATTAACCTTACGACCACGCGCGGGCGTTTAATTTCTTTATGGCGATCGCGTAGGCGCCTAGATGAACAGTCGTGGTCAAGAAAGCGTCTTGGATAGGGCGTTAGGGGCTTCTAGGAATTATTTTCTAGACTTTAAAGTGGACGTTGAGATCAATGTTTTTAAAGCTGTGAATTTTTTCCTTTGGCCTACGAAAGAAATGTGTTTTAAGATTTTTGTTCTTTAGGCTTTAAAATTATAACGTCATATTGTTTGACGAGAAATTATTTTGAAATAATTGTACGTTAGTTTATTTGAATAAACAAACAACTTTTTCCCTATTATTTCATTATATGGTAACGAAATAAAATCATTTTCATTTCATTTTTTAATTGAATAAATAAACTTGCTGAAATAACTTCACAAACAATTCTATATTCAGCCATTTTAACTGCATCACAAATATGGATTTTATTGTTATAGATGTTATCATCTGTTACTTTATTCAAACAAATCAATGAAAATAATAAATAATAACGACTTACACATAGAATAATGTTACTTTTCGTAAATTTCTTTTGAAAAAATCGAACATTTAAAATAATTCATTATTTAAAATTTTTACTTTTTGTTTTTATTTCAAATAATATTATTCCAATTTCGTAATAAGCAATATAAAAGTATTAAAAGGTGAACAGAAACGAGTTTTCGTTTCAAAAGCGCCTTCGCGAAAGAGCTAATAACGTTATCCCCATTTACCCTCTTAAATGTTAATCCCTAACTAATGAGATGGTGTTCTACACGTTTGAAACTCACTTTTCCAAGTTATAGAGATGAAAAACTTTCATTGGTTCTTTAAAAACTTATTTTATCAACACGGATTTTAAAAAAATCTTCATGCTAAATAATTCCCAAAAATGGAACCAACCTCAAAAATTCACTTTATCCAACCACGGTTGACAATAAATTTAAAAAAAGGAAATATCTAACGAGTGAACTGGAGTACTGCAGGATTATCTTATGTCTAATCCACTAATAAATTATTACCCCAAATATTTGCTAGGAACCACTAATTACAGCACGCCTGGCGAGACGCAAACGATATTGTGTCAACTATCATTAACTAATGTCAACATAGAATAATATACCGGCGTGTAGATCGCCGTTAGCCACGCTTATAAATAAATCACGTCGTTGGCAATTCCATCAGAGTGTTTATGACAGAAAATCTACTCCGTATGCAGGTGTATTTTCTGCTCGGCAATGTCAACAAATCACTATGCCACATCACTATCCATCAACGAACGCTGACAGTGGAAAGTACAGCGCTGAACGCTTCCTCGTTTAATTTTAATTAAATGCTCACCCCGTAATTGAATTATAAAATAATCGTGTCTCTCTGCTAACTGAAAGCTACCCTTATTGATCCATTAAAGAGGGTGACTCTAGAACGCAATAGAGCAGACTTTTCAAGGCTTTCGCCGAATGGGAACAAATTCGAGAAGTTTTAAGACCAAACATTGAACTATTAGATCTGTTTTAACCATTCTTTGCTTCTCTGATTTGCTTGATTTGATGATGATGAGTTGTTGATAAATGGAATAGAAAAATTATAATGAAAATGGTGAGGAAATTTTCATGAGAAATTATGTAAAACCTTGAAGAAAAAATTAACTGAAGAAAAGTTTATTAACACTACTTTATATGTAGTAGTACTTTATTCGACTGGTTTTTCATTATTTTGAATTTGTAGAGGCTATTGGAAATTAAATTCAACAAAATTTTAACACATCTATGCATGTCAACACGACTATGTATATCATTTATTATAAATGTTATTAAAAATTTGTTTTTGACATGTAATGACATTATATTATTAAATGTTATTATTAGACTGCGGATTTTCATGCAAAATAAAATCATTACAAGCACAAATACAGAACTAGAACTTGAATAATAGTATGTTCAATATTCTAAACATTCTAAATTCGAATATGTTTGTGATATTTTGCATATTTTGACATATGCTAATAATATTGCAGATTTTTTGCATACCTAGAATTGTCAGAAATGCATAAAATCCGCAGTCTGGTTATTATATTATTAATTAATGCATATTCAAGAGAATATTATACAAGGTGGGGCAATAACTATTAGCACCTCCGATATCTCGGAAACTATAAGTTTCACAGAAATATTTACTGAAATAAAATTACACAGTACGAAGAGGGCCATCCGGTGGCGATAATAGTTTTTTTGCAGGTGGAGGTACTTGGGACATTTGAAGGTCACCTCCATTTTTTTAAATGGATCGGTATGTTTTTGCTTCCGTATCATGATAGAGGATCTTAAAACGAGTTCAACGACCTATTACATAAGGTCATTGAAGGTCATAGAAAGTAGAGAAAGGCGATTCATTTACTACCAAAACCGTAAGTATTATCGCCTTTCTCTACTTTCTATGACCTTCAATGACCTTACGTAAGAGGTCGTTGAACTCGTTTTAAGATCCTCTATCATGATACGGAAGCAAAAATATACCGATCCATTTCAAAAAATGAAGGTGACCTTCAAATGTCCGAAGTACTTCCACCTGCAAAAAAACTATTATCGCCACCGGATGGCCCCCTTCGTACTGTGCAATTTTATTTCAGCAAATATTTCTGTGAAACTTATAGTTTCCGAGATATCTCAGGTGTTAATAATTATTGCCCCACCCTGTATATAACATATTATATCAGTAAGATCAATAAAAGCACACATTTTATAAAAAACAAAACAAAACTTTTATCAAACCAAAAGAATACATTTTGGCAATGGGTACTTTGACTTTAACGTTAATTCACATCAACAAACTCAGTCTATAAATACAGTAAAGCACTGATCTTCAATATTCACAGTCTAGGCAAACTTTCTTCTCTCACCCGCTGCGACAGTGCAGCAATTACACAGAATAGGTGGTGCCACAGCGGCAGCTTTGCAGCATAATCGAAGTTTTTGTAAAACTTTTGTGGTGCGTGAGGTAGATTTCTACCCCACGAAGGTCTTTGAGGGTTAACCCGATAGACCAATACCTATCGAACCCCGACGAAAAACCTGGGTGACACGCTCGTTTCAAGGGCAGCGACCCCGAAGACGGGGAAACGTCTTACCAGGAGCGGTGAATAAAGAATGAAAATAGACTTGACCCCTTCCACGCGACAAGTGCCACTCGACATTTGACTTGCATACTGTGCACGCCTAGGTGTTGTTATATCGGGTCCCGGGTTCGACACGCACACCCCGACGCCCGTGCAGTTTACGACGCTTTTAACAGCGGATGTAACTTTTAAATTCCCGTAAAATCGTCCCCGACGACCCCGCCTTCCCCGGTGCTTTGCCTCGAATTTACGAGGTGCAGAGAACGGATGGAATACGCGATCAAACGGGAACAGTGAATTTTACGCATGGATAAAATATGAATAGCGACGGGTTCGTGGGACATGCAGTCGAGATGCTGTAATGCGTTGTAACGGTTCGCGTCTGAAACCTGAGGGACAGACGTGTCAGCGCCAACGCATACAAATGATTGTGCAACAAATGTTTCACGGACGACGCAGAGAGCGATGAAATTATGTTAAGATATTAGGCACAGGTGCGTCGGAGAGGTAACACGGCTGAATTGTGTTCCATAGAGGATTGGCAACATGGTTAGACGTGAATGTGTGTCGAGTTGACAGCTAGATGCAGCTTTATTCTACTTGTAAAATGGATTTCAACGTACTGGGTTGAAGATAATGAATTTTGCAACGATTTGTAGCAACGTTTGTTTCGATGACGCGTCAAGGAAATGGAAGAGAAATGATGGACGGTATTATGTGGTCCAATTTTGTGTGAACCTAAAATAATGTAGAAGATGTAGAGTTAAAATGAATATATCTGTGCTGTAAGGCCAAACGATGCATGTCACATTTTCAAAAAATTGTAGTTTATACCCTAACGTAGATCCGAAAAGTAGAATTTATATTTCTATCAGAGAAGAAATAAATTACAAGAATATTTTCCATTAAAAATGATAATATAAGAAAATGCAAGTGCACAAAGCAGTGCTCATGTTTACACTTTAAATAATAATATTATGAAAATGATGACCTCTGTATACAGTGATTAACAAATTTGCTTACATAGAATGTATAAACTTTGCGCAAATCCCAAACACGATATTTCTGTTCTTACAGTAAAAGTAATAGACATTGAGCAACATTTAATCATAAAAGTTAGAAATTACTCAAATTGAAAGAAACAAAATAATGATGTAGATTTTACAATTAATTAACATTTAAATCACATGTGAACGAACTTGTGAGTCACCGTATATACATCGTTTTACTTTACAATCACAGGTATAAAACGAAAATTTGGAGCTGATTAGGACGCGATTGGTCAACCGACAGATGCGAAGTTCGCTGGTTTCAATTCCGTTCTGGTTATTTTAACCTTTCTCCAAAATATTTACTACACTGTGCTTGGTGTTTTAACACGTTCACTCGTCCGGCAAAATTTAGTACAAAATGTAGTAAAACTTAGAATACCGTTTCTCTCGGTGTATAGAAAGACAAGCAACAAATGTATATTCAACTTAAAAGTTTACATTTGCCAAGATCGATGTTTTCGTTCAAGTTGAGAAACCCAAAATTGATGTTGAAGTTGCAGATTAAAAAATTTTAAGAGTTAGAAGCTTCAGATTCAAAAAGACTAGAGATTTAAGATCAGAAATTTGAAATTGAACGTGTGATATAAAAATTCCCACAAGAATGATTAAAAAGTTACTAATATAACTCTACAATACAATATCTATTGTATTTAGTATAATTAATTTACATAGGTAAATCATTCTTCAAAACCTCTGCAAAAAAATGTATTAATTACCCGATACTGTGAGTGTATATTAGATACATTTACTCTAACATTTTTTACCAGGATCCCAAAAGAACGAAGCATTTCACCTTTACCTTTATGAAAATACAGTTTGTACGCGAATGCTCTAGTAATAAACATCAAGGGTATCGCGAAATGACGGCGTCGAAGACGAGCCAATGAGCATTTCGCTGTTTCACGAGTATAGAGTTCATTAGAGCGAAATAGATCGTCATCAGCAACAAGTTACCCCCCACTTTCTATTTATTCTCCGCCAACTCGTTTTATTTCTGCTCCTACTTGTATTAGGCTGCATTCCCACGGCCCGTGGATTTCAGCTTTCAGAAAAGCGGACGTATAGAATCGTGATAAGCCCAAAAAATGGGAGCACATGCTGATTTCCTAATTACAGCGTGGCGCAGATCAAGATGCATCTTTACGTTCTTTATTTCTTAAGCTTCTCTATTAATTTTGTTTGCCGAACCATGGGCTATAGAAAGGAAGTCTTATTCTTATACCAAGCATTCCATTCCTCCTAACAGCCCCCTGCCTGTCTAATCAACTCTCGTAAAACGAATAGTGCGCGACCATAACGTCATGAAGCTTCGTCGATCGATCCGCGGCACAGTTGTATCTGTCGCCCATCGGCATGTCTCATCTTTTTCGGTCTTCGTTTTTCTTTATGTTTTCTTTATGTTTTTCAACAGGTTAACGCCTGTTGAGCGGTGCGAGTCGCGCTTTGTGAATTACAAGTAAAAACTTAAAATTGACGTGTATTTTCGATTTTTTTCGTACCAGGGAAAAGTTTGTGGAAGTATTATTTATGTATTCTTAAAGGTAAGTTGTTTTTGTTGATTTTATATAGTTATTGAACGATTTTTTCCAGAATAACATTTTTACCTAACTTTATTGGAATTCGAACTAGTACGAATTGTTTTGGTTACCGGTCAAATGGGGTAAAAGTACGGGGGTAATAGTACGCACTGGTATTTAGGTTACTGTCTACTTGTTTTTGAAGTCTTAATAATATTTGGAGTAAAAACATATCTGCTCTGATAAAGGCTTGAGCATAATTTCGTTTTGCTGAATCTATGAAAAATTATAATTTTATGATAGTTTCCTAAATTTGAAATTCCTAACTTCTATTGTTTTTGTCATCTTTAGCTTCATTTATTAAAGATAATATAAAAATATGTTCCATCTGTGTATTATTTGTTCATTTTCTTTTACTACATCTGAATGCATACTTTTACTCTACATGCGAACTTTTACCCACACGACTGCGTATTTTTACCCACATGTCGGGGTAAAGGTCGGGGTAAAAAAAACCGTTTGGCCTATCGTCAAATACTCGTTACATTTTATGAGTCTATTAAATATGCTACCGATAGCGCAAAAAAGTGTTGCTAATACCATGGTAGTTTCGGCTCAGTGAAGCAAAAACAGCAAAAGTACGTCCTTTTACCTCGAATGACCCGATACATTGCAACTTATTGAATTTGTTTTGTAAAATAATAATGTAATAAAAAATATGCGTTTGCTAATAAATTTGCCCCTTCGAATCATGCAATTGTATACAGGATGTCCGCCGCAATCATGTACAGTCCGTTATTTCATAACGTAGTGCAAATACGAAAAAAATTCTTATATGAAATTTCATGGTAAAAGGGGACGCATCTATTGGCTGTAACAAATTTTGTGTAACATTATTGTTTAAAGAGATATGAAAATGACTACACAATGACTAAACTTTTAAGCGCAATATCTCGAAAACCATTTGAGAAAAGGTATACACAATGGTTGTTGAATTCGGCTTGAAACGCACTATCAAGTGATCAGAAAAAAAATGTAATTCCATTTAAAAAAACGAATTTGACCTTCATATCTCTTTAAACAGTAATGTTACACAAAATTTGTTACAGCCAATAGATGCGTCCCTTTTTACCATGTAATATCATATAAGAATTTTTTTCGTATCTGCGATACGTTAGGAAATAACGGACTGTACATGATTTCGGCGGACACCCTGTATAAATAATTTGTTTCTACCTCAAATACGTTAGGAAATAACGCACTGTTCACTGTTCGCTGGGACATCCTGTATATCGGTATGACATTATACCGGTATTTCGGTTTCCCTTGTAGGTTATGAAGGTATAACAAAAAAATTCCGATATAATATCGGTACTTCACATTCCGGTATAAGTTCCTGGTTTCAGTTCATCTCGCTACTATCTCCACAATACGCAAAGAATTATCGTCTCATTACCTTAAAAACATTTCCACTAACAACAAAATACCTTAAACGTCGAATGCACTTTCACTCCAATATCCGATAACAAAAATGATTCGCAGCCCACGATACTCGTCAAACAATTTAAAAGCAGCGAGCGTTTCGCCATTCAGGACGAAAGTGTAGGATGAACGGCAAGCGAACAACTTTAATTGCCAACTGAAACAAGTTGTAAACCGCGCGTTCGGCACAGCAATTAACTTTAACGTACTCCCTAGTTTTATCGTTAACCTTTAAACCGTCGGCTGGCCGAATATCGAAATATTTTGCCGTGGCGCGGAGGCCGATCGACGAAAATAATCTAACGGAAGCGGGTGTCCGTCGCATCCGACGCGGGGCGACGAGAATCGATATTATTTACTATTCTATGGTAACGAAACACGTTTGCGGGATCGTTATGTTTACCCACATCGGCTCTGGACTCCCCTTCCTGTTCGTTGACCTCTCGAATATCCTGGCCAGGCCATAGTTAGGCTGTAGCTTGGTGCCACGCTCGATACTACGTCGCTACGTGGGCGGACAAAGTGTCGCTTGTTGGTGTTTTCGTTTCGCGATCGAAAGGATTTCGCCTAAAACGCGGAAGGAGTTTGTGGAAGTCGATTTCAAGTCTGATTGTGGAAGGATTTGGTGTAGCGTTGGGCACGGAGTCTTGGCAGTGAGCGACGAAGGGAGGAAGTAAATTAGACTGAGGTAGATATCGGTTATTTTCGTAGGTACTGTTGTTTAATATGTTGTGGAACTTAAACACATTTTTTTCACATTTAGAAAAAATAAAAGTTGACATTTCTATACAACACTACAAACAATTCTGAAAATAAATTTTTTCAAATTTTAATTTTAAAAAGTACTAATGAAACTATTCTCTAGTTTACGATTTGATTGTTGTATTCGTAATTTGTTCTAAAATTACTACACAATGCAATATTTATTCGTTAAATTCGGAATTAGAAAGTTTAAGGATGAATATTTGAAGAGCTAAAAATGGATATTTGAAAAGTTTTTAAGATTTCAGTTGAGAGATAGGAAGATTTCAGGTTAGATATTTTAAGAGTTAAAATTCAAGAATTGTAAACTTGAAATTAGAGCTTTAAAGATTTGAAATTAAACATGTGAAAAGTAAAACTAGAGATTCGCCTATTTCTAGGTTTTCACTTTAGAAATTTAAAGATTTCAAGTCACAGATATAAACATTTTTAGAGTTTATATTGGAGACTTCAGGCTTTGAATTTAGAGAGATTAAGATTTGAAAAATTAAAGTTGAAGATTTGAATTGAATTTTGTATCCCATTTCCCACCAATTCGATGTTTATATTACAAAATGTCCATAACAAATCCTTGTCTGCCCAGACAATCCTTATTCCACGAATCATTTTGCTACGTAGCTTTGTTTATTGAAAACAATTTTTAAAAATCGATATTTTTGACCAAAAAAAAAGAAATTCGCCCCTTAACTAAACTTTTCGGCCGATTCATTCTCAAAGCCGACGACCGCTTTCTCCAGCTGTGCATCTCACTCCCTGCGGCAGACTCAGGCGCGTGCCACATAAATCGCGCGTCGCGCATTGGGGCGACACCGCTGTTTGTTTCAAAGACAAGGCATCGTTTCGAAGTGTACTCTGCTTTGTCTTTTCGAGAACGAACATTCGCACAAATATGTCGACTCGAACATTAAAAGCATTTGGAACACAAAATTACTAAAACAAGGGCTCCTATGTTGATTCTCCAGTTTATACAGGGTGTAACAAAAGTGTTGCAGTTCCTTGAAAGGGGTGATTCCTAAGGTGATTTTGAACAACTTTTTCCTTAGCGAAAATGTTAGGTGGGGCTTTGTTAACGAGTTATTAACGAAAAACACCGACCAATCGGGGTGCGTGTACAGCGGATTAATGATGGGGCGGACGATGGCGGGCTAATACTACTCACAGTTGGAGCCCGCGCTGATATTCATCCACTGTACTCGCTCCCTGATTGGTCGGTGTTTTTCGTTAATATCTCGTTAACAAAGCCCCGCCTAACATTTTCGCTAAGGAAAAAGTTTAAAATCACCTCAGGAATCACCCCTTTTAAGGAACTACACCATTTTTGTTACACCCTGTATAGCACGCGCTTGAAGCCTGTCGAGCACTACTGTTGCGGCGTGCGACTGGAGAAAAAGGGCGTCGCACAGTGTGTCGCTCAATGGACAAAACCCAAAAATCTGAAGTGTTTAATTCACAATGTATTTTATCTTAAGATGTTACGAAAGGAACGTAGATTTTAATACTACCCATCACGTTTTATGAATTTACTAATTTGTTGCCAAAATTGATATTAAAACTTTATTTCAAATTTCGGAGTATTTCTTCAAACACATGCCATTGGCTAAATGTATGTGTTTTTTGTTTGATTTTGATACATCGTATTTGGTACTATAATCCTTTTAAAACTACAGAGAAAATTTTTTACAACAATAATAATTTATTCGAATTTTTAATGTTAAATGTTTGTCACCTTTGAGAAGACTTTAAAAAAAAATACCAAAAAATACCTCCGTAATTTTTTTTCTATTAATTTAGGAAACATTAAACTTTATATTAGCGTTAACTTTAGCTGCCCGAATTTGCCCGAAACGAAGATAATAATTAAACAGTTCAGGCCTGTAGCGATTAGCATTTGAGATTATTTCGACTAACGTTCAGCTTTTCTTTTCTTTTCTTTTTCTTTTTGTTGTATTTTGAAATTTTAATAAAAGAATGTAGGTCTTAAAATTTTAACGTTTGTAATGATTTGTAAATAAATATAATGTTCTACGTAGTACGGTACCGTATAATCCTCCCCACAATTTTTCATGCTTTTCCGTCAATTTTATGGAAAAATGTTTTAAACAAAAGTTAGACAGTTCTTAATTGATAATACATTTCACTAATAAACATTACCGAAAAAGTTTTTATTTAATTAAAAATCAATATCTCCTCAATAATTGCTTATATAATTGTATATTTGTCATGCATTAATCGATGTATTCTTGCATTTTCTTTACAAAAGTATTGAGGTACATGGGTAAAAAATTGAATAGTTTAGAAGCTATGAGTTTCGTCCCGAACGCTCATATACGCGACACACTATGCGTCGCGTCGCCTTTGAGAATCGGTCGAAAAATTCAGTTGATTCCGAAGCTTGATTTAAATAATCACCAAACATCACTAAAATGCAAAAGCAATCCTCACTCACTCCACGCATTTCCACCCTGACACAAGAAGATGCACGAACTGCGAGCATGCAAAATAACCACTCGATCACTTCAACCGACGAAGGGATTTCCCTAAATTTCATCCCCAATCGCCTCAGCGATATTCTCCCTCAATGCGAGGGCTCAAGGGCGCATACTGCGTGACAAAGTATTTCAATGATTGATGAGACGATCGATCAAGCAATGAGCGAAATTTAGTGGATACCTCGTTACCTGATCGCAATGACGCGATGTAATTTGTGAACTCTTGCAAAATTAAGGAGAAACTGCATTGTGGCAATGTAATGGCCCGTTAAATGAAACCTTTCTGTTCCCGCGAGCACTAGACGCGAATAATTACGCTTAAATTAGTTTACGGCGTGAGCGATACCTTTTATGTATGTCGCTGGAAATTGATGTAGACATCTACTAGAGAATATGTACCAGTCACAAATAGAGAATTTCGCGGCAAAAGTAGAAATCATTTAAAAGTAGAACAACGAAAGCAATTGTAATTAGAGTTCGAAAAGGTTCTGGAAATTTTAAAGAGCCTCTATTTAAGACATAGACTGTAGAATTTTTAACAAAAATGTTCTCACATTAAAACGTTTCAGTAACAACAGATAAAGAAGAAGTTGTGCTAATTTTTATGTTCCACTGTTTGCAGGGACCTTCGAAACCTGCGAGATAAAGAAGCTATTTGAACCACTGTTATTTTACTTTGGAAAACAAACGTTCAGCTTTAAATGGAATATTCAACAGAAGGACAGAAAATATGAAGGTAAATCAATTCTCCGACCGTTTTTGAATAACATCCAATTGCAATTTTGATTGTGCTATCGGTAAATTTGCATGAGTACTTTTATTCCAAAGTTGAGGTAAGATGATATTAAATTAAAGACTGCTGAAAAGGATTGATAAAAAATTAGAAAAACTGGACGATGAAAGTTATACAGTAATAATTAGACTGCGGATTTTATGCATTTATGGCGATATTAGTTATGCAACAAATCTGGGACATTGTTAACACATGTCAAAATATACAATATATCAAAAATATAATTCAAATTGCAATGTTTAGAAAGTAAGACAAACTGTTATTCATGTTGTAATTCTTTATTTATGCATGTAAAAATGTTAGTTTGCATATAAATTCGCAGTCTAATAATAATACATTGTTATGACTTCATCGACGTCATCATTTGATGGAGAATTAAATTGAAGCGTCGTGAGAAATATTTCAATCCCTATGTGGAAATAAGTTATTGGCTTTTAATATTGAACTCTCGCTTCGCTTTAGTCATCTTTTAAGTTTTAAGAAACTTATTACTAATTAATAAGTGCCGTAAAAAAGGCAATTTTCATAAGTTCTCTTAAAAGTTAAATTCGATTATACATCAGGGTTTCGCGTTTATTAGCCATCGCAATTCGCCATATTCCTCCTTTCGTTCAGCTATTTTTAACCGAGTTTTCCTCTGCTCCAACGTATAAGTAGAACTTCTTTCTTCTTGATCAGCTCTTCAACAAATATTTATGTAACTTGGAAGAATTTTCATGCTCACGATTCTTTTGAGGAAGGCGCGAGAGCTTCGCGGTTTCGAATAACAATTAAATTTTACAATTGAATTTAGGGTTTCGTGGAATTGTATTCTTAGCATTTACTTGACGGTCTTTACGACTAAATCTACCATTTATACTTTTTTTAAATGACTCGCACTAAAGTATAGAGATATGTTGTTTTTAATGTAGATTTCAAAATTTGGAGATTTGAAAATTTCAGATAAAAGATTCGAAAATTTCAGGCTGATGATTTAAAAATTATTGAAGTTGATATCGAAATTCGAGGATTCAAAGTTGAAAATTTAAAGATTGATGTTGAAGACCTGAAGAATTGAAATTAGAAAATTAATATACAAGCAATTTGATAAAAATTACTAAAATTACTATACAATACTGTTTGTCGTAGCAAAATTGTCATACTAAATATTTTCCTCATTTTTTTACGCAAAATCACCATATTTGGTTGTACTACGATTTCCGTCTCACCCTGCATCTATCAAAGTGCACTTATATTCTCTTTTATTAATAGTGGACAGTGTTAATCACACAAACAATTTATAAATAATCTCAATGACAGAAGGAACGAAATCAATACTGAGGTCTAAAGATGCCGCGCAGTAAATAAAAGGAACTGGCAGCAAATCAAGATTTACTTTAACGTAACAGGTGGTTGAATTTAATTTGCACACGACAGACATGTCGATTGTTCCGGTTCCTCTGTCAAATTACGGAAATGCCTTCTGCACGCCTGCGAAAGAAAGAAATTATCCCATTCAGTGGCTTTATTTTTATATATGTGTAAAAAATCCCAAACTGTCGTTAAATTTTATTTCAACAATGAACCAAAATATCGTTTGTTAAACAAATTATGAGGGAATAAGATATTTTTAATGAGAAATATTGAACTTTCTACGAAGCTTTGGGAAGTGACCAGCAGATTACGAATTTATATGCATTTATAACAATTTTAAGTGTGTAAAAACCTTTGAGGCTTTTGACAGATGCCAAAATACACACAATATGAAAAATATAATTCAATTTATGATGCTAAAAGAATAATATTATACGTGTATAAAAAAATGCATTATCTACATTCTTTAAAATATGATAATAATAAAATTTGTTCGATTCTGGATATTCAAGAGGAACGTAGCAGGATTAACACAATTCATATGATGCGTTTTCGGCATTTCTTAAAATATATTCAAGAACACTTTGATAAACACTAAAAACACTTTGATGGGCTTATAAACAGTTCTAGATATTACTGAGGAAATTATACTAAACTCTCTGAAGTCGTGTAAACTGCTACATCTAATGCTCAACGAACAACGGAAGGCTTTCGAAATGTTTTATACATATGATGTACAATATTTTTTATGTTCTTAGGCATAAATATGTAAAGCATATGCATTATACAAAAAATGAAAAATGAAAAACGTATTTTTAGTTCCTCCTATTCATAAAAAAATTATGTCTCGGTCCCATTGCTTTCTCTGTTTTCTATAAAAATATGCATTAGTATTTGTATAATTTCTTGTCTGGTTGCGCCTTTATTTACAACTTATCGTTGAAATAAAAAATTCCCAAGATGTGAGGAGAAAAGTTAAGAACAAAGACGTAGGAGTTAAAGACGATATCAAGACATAAATGTTTTGGGAATGGAATTCTTTTATTGCTGCCAAAGAGAAATATATTAACCTAATAAAAAGACTTTTGAACTTTTGATGTGTAATTTAATAAAAAGTTGAAACGTTGTAAGCATTAAAGTAAATGCATTAAAATTCCTTCGGGACACCAAAATAAAATACAATTCTCCTTCAAGATATAAAATGGATTTGATGAAAGTTATTTTTAATTTATTCGTATGCATATGCATTTCACAACACCCACAAATTTTTTTCTACCACTCGACGTGACAGTCAAAGCATTAATCGATCGCTTTTTTTGCATCAATTATGTATTCAGTTATTGAAAATATGTACAATCGTTGTACAAAAACTTGAATAGCTAAAAGATGAATAATTGCCAGTGCAAATGCATTTTCTTCAGTTTTTGTTTAAATCAAAATCTACATTTTATCCCGTATATCTCTCAAAATGAATTGTTCATTCCTAATGTTTCACAGACAAGATAATCATTGAGGACGTAATCGTTTGAAACATAACTAATCTCTCCAAATTCCGTCAATTGAATTTGCATCAGTTGCATCATGTTTCGCCCACGAGTCAAACGCGAAAAGCGAATCGCATCGCGTTAGAGATACCCAAGCTCCAATTGACTTTTCAGTTTCACGTATTAAATGATTCAGCAACGTTTCAAAGGTAATTCCATTGACTCTAATCGTAAGAGGATTTGGTCAAAATTATTGGCCCCGCGCATCCTCGTAATATTGCACGATCCATCTGGCAACTGTGCCAACACGATTAACGAGAGATACACCCGAGCTTCTGTCTATCGTCGTACAATGTGCGAATTCTTGTTTACGGTAATGAGAAGCAACCGCGAACCACGCGACGCCCAGGAAATTCATTTCCCTCTATAGTGGAGAGAAAATATTTGTGATGATAACATCATCGCGTTCATCCCCATCCTCTCGAAGTCGTTTCCCTCATTATTATTCAAGCGTTTGCAATTACTGTGCGAGAGGTTGCGTTCAAAGGTTGGACGGACACGAACGACGATGTACGCGTCAGAATTTCCTTCTGGAATTTTTTTGTGCGGCTTCGCGGGAAAAGTTTGCGACACGCGGCCAGCCAACGCAACGGGTCGGAAACACGACGAACCGTGTTATATGAAAGCGAATGCAGGGCAAACGGGATGAAGACATTAAAAATATTACGATTTTAATTAAAGGATGTCGGCTAACCTGAAAAATAGACGCTTCAATTAATGGATTCCCGGGTGAAGGCGTTCCCCTTTGCGGCGGAAATTTCTGACGGAAACGACGCGAGGGAAACTGAGCTCTCTTTAAATTTCCACGCTCGAGCATTTCGGAACATTTACGTTGTCGATAACAAGGTTAGCAACTTTGCGAAACGCGAGTGAGAATGGGATAAAGAACCACGAGCTTCGTTGCTTGCGAAGAGGCAGCTGACGTGAGGACTTTGATTCTAATTTATGAAGTGCACAAAAAGTGAATCACAAAATTGGGGTAAGGGTATTGCATTAGCGCAGCTCTATTTGTAAAGTAAATATTTAAAAAATACTTTTTATAGTAGATGCAAAAAGACGGACCTGGAAGCAATTGCAAGTTAAATAATAGAACGTAGAGAATTTACACAAAAATCAGACCGGGCAAAAGCGAACTTCAATAGTTTAATTAATTAGTAGACAGCGGATTTTATGCATTTATGACAATGTTAAGTATACAAGAAATCTACGAGAGTGTTAACATATGCCAAAATATACAAAATATCAACAATATTGTTCAAGTTGAATATTTAGAATATTAAGCATATTGTTTTTCAAGTTCTAATTCTTTATTTGTGCTTGTAAAAGTTTTATTTTGCATAAATATCCGATGTTTAATTATTTGCCTTCAAACATCATGTATGCAAAACAGTTCTAAAGTTGTAACAGACTTTCCTCTAGTGTATTAAATACAAAAAAAATGTTTAAATTTAATTAGAGAGTACCAATTGTTTATAATAGTACTAACTAATAATCTTAGCCGAAAGCTAATCAATTTCTAAGATATTAATAGGGTCATTCCACGTGAAATCGGACACTTTTTGAAGTACCATCTCAGAATTTAGTGAAAATTGGATATGTTGCAGTTTTTATGGATATACATCTAAATGTAAGACAAAGGATTTTCGGAAATTTGATAAATTTTTTATTTTACTGCCCTTTGAACATTCTTTCTAACATTTTAACTCTTGAACTAGTAGACTGATAAGACACAGAAATATGTAATAAAAATTATTTCTATTGTTAAAAAAATGTTGTTAACTATTAATTTTGCAATTGTTGTAAACCAAGAAAGATTTTTTATAGTAATATTTATAAATTCGAAAAAAGTGAGGATATAGCCTTATTTGTCCTCTTTACCAACAGAACAACACCTTGTCAAAATTAATTGAATTCAATGCTGCACGTCGAAATCTACGATGTTGTTGACAGATGCCAAAATATACTAAATATCAGAAATATTATACAAATTACAATGCTAAAAAAATAAAATAACTGTTATTCAAGCTTCAGTTCTTTATTTGTGTTTGTAGAAATTTTATTTTGCATAAAAATCTGCCAATTTAATTTATTCTGTTTTT
Source organism: Perdita meconis (assembly GCA_030770465.2). Taxonomy (NCBI): domain Eukaryota; kingdom Metazoa; phylum Arthropoda; class Insecta; order Hymenoptera; family Andrenidae; genus Perdita; species Perdita meconis. The sequence continues at coordinate 5,380,205 of JASKOS020000005.1, forward strand.
GAATCTATGTATCTGTAAGTTCGCCTAAATTTTGGATTTATAAACAAAAACCGTTTTAATGAACCATAGCTTTATTGAATAATTCTGACAACTCGCTCAGATGTTTCCTTGACTCGAAAAACATAACTTTCGTATTGTATTAATTATGTTGCAAGAAATGTTAGTTTTACGAGGCCGTTGATTGGGTAAACTTAGCAAATTGCCATGGTGATTTTGCAAGCGATATTCTCCTAACGCCCCGAAGGCAAATGCTCCCCTCGAACGCGATCATTTCACGGAAATTGTTTAACGTGATATCGGTGAGCGAGATCAGACTAAGCGGAAAAGGCTTTCCATGAGACCAGCTGTACACTTAACTACATAGCAATTATTTACTGTCTGCGTTTCAATCAATTTTATTCTAAAGTCATTGAAGGGAAGAATATTTCTTTTTAAATATGAACAGCGTACAATAAATAATAATGCAATAGGGAGTATGTAAGCAGAAGTAAATTGGTTTCCAACAAAACGATTAAAGAATGCATTGTGAAAATTCTTTGATAGCTATTTGAAATATCAAATAAAGAGCTACAAGTACCTTCTGAAATATTATCTCTTGATTTAAGTCGTGTTTCCCGCACATACTACCTATCGATAAATTTTATTTCATTCCGAGAATTTAATTAACTTCCGTCGATCTAATTAACAGTTTCGCTGAAACAGTGAAGGTCATAGTTTAAAGAATTACTAATTATGATGCGATGAAGTGTCTATGGATAAAATTAAATGGATCGTAATAAAGCGAAATGGGCAAACCGGGAAAAATTCAATTCATAAGACAATCAAGTATGTTGGAAACCTGAGACTGAAAGGCGCGAAGGGGAAAAAGCTAAAGAACGAGCGCATATTGGGGAGCACGTGGATCGAATATTTTCCTAGAAATTTCTCTACCAGAAGAGAAAATAAAGATGTCAAATATCAGGCCGAAGGTGCATCAAGGGTTTGAAAATACCTCCCACGTAAATTCCTCTCTCTTTATTAGCATTAGCGACGCATTCCGATATCTTAAGACATTTCCAATCATTTCATGCAAATAGTACAAAAATTTATCATCAATTTGTCGTTGATTAAAATTTCGGTAGATAATGAAAGAAATATCATGTATATTTACATTATTACTAACCAGTGTTTTCTTGTAAATAGTATTTAAAAAAAAAAATCAAAGAGAAAAATAGTACACACTACTTTTGTTTTGGCATGTAATATCCTATGTTTTTGTGTTTCTACTATTTGTTGAGAAATGAAGGTGACTTTCAATTTTTTAAATGGAATGCTGTATATTTTTTACTATCATTTGACAGTGTGTGTCGAGAATTCATCGATGTCCTATACATATATACCTTTAAAGTCATATAAGGTTAGAAATTAAAGAAACATTTTCAATAGAAAAAAGAAGAAAGAACACGTATCAGGATTAATTCAAAAGTCAATTGCAGTCATGAAAAAATTCTGTTTTCAGTTAGTTTTAAATTTCAGAAACTTCAAAATGTATGTCAACATGAAACTTGAGAAAATTCAGTCAACTTTTACTCAAAAATCAATTTAAATCTTTAAAAACCTTCAGATTTTAGTCACCTTTAAAGTTGAGAAACTTCTAATTGCATGTCAGTACTCAAAGCCGTTCCTGAGTTTTCAACCGCCGAGGTGCATAGAAGGAAAGTTTTTCCTTCATTTTTCAGGAATTATATCACTGTTATTTGTGTCGTTTTTTCAATCCTTTTTCATATATTATCTTACACAAGGCAAAAATTGTTACTAAATTTTTACAAGGAAATGAAATAAACTTTTTAGAATGATCTCCACAAAGCTCTGATCTTTCACCAATGGAAAATATGTCATCTATTTTCAAATTATATATTGCAGAAAATACAAAACGCAATTTGACGGAATTACAGGTGTTAGTAAAAAAAAATATGGCAACTATTTGTCATTGAAAAATGTAGAAAATATACGCTCTCCCTACCCAATCGATTAGCGAAAATGTTACTTCAAAATGGACATTGCTGTGGATATTAATTTATTCATAAAATTTATATTTACTTACTTTTGTAACGTACATTTACAACGTACCCTTTGTTTTTATTTTTTATTTGAATAGATTCTTAATTAATGAAACTTTTGTCATTCTAGTTATTTAAGTATCCTTGTATAGGATAAATAAATTTCTAATTTATTGTACAAAAGTAGATATTTACCTCCACCCAAATGTTTTTTTGTTGGAACGCAAAGTGTTTACTTACTTTTATTACATACTGTATAATAAATAAACAGCGCATTGATTTTTTTTAGCGTGGAAACAATATCAATTTTTTTATTGTGACAGAAGCAGCACTCACTTCTTTTTGTCGCGGAAGCAGAACTGAGTTTTTATTGGCGTGAATTTCTGTAGGTACGGTGATAAAATCAATTTTCCGTTGCCGTGGAAGTGCTTTTCCGGTTTTTAAGCAATAATATTGTTATTTATTCTGCCACCGGCTGGCAAAAACCGGAACGTATTGAAAGCTTCTTTACGAACACCCGAAAAACCCGGTGCTCGGATGCGATCGTAAGGGGATTAAACAAGTAAACGACTTTCACGCGCGTTCGTTGGCACCCGAGGCCCGCTCGCGTGGCGACCGCTTCGAGGAAGTCGTACGACGTCACAACTATAGATAATCTATTTTCGCTTATCTCGCCTCCACCGTGGCCCACCTACCCAAAACCCGCGCTCCTCGCCTTTTCTCTTTCCCTCCGCCGCGCCGCGCCACGGGAACCGTATATTTCTGGCGCGGCTTGTTCGCGGCCGATCCGCGTACTGCGGACTCGAGTCACGAACGACTCGGAACCAGAACCCGTCGACCGTCCGTCCCGATGAAGCTGATAGCAGCTTGGAGCATGATCTCCGGGAAGCACGAGAGGAAAACGATTGCCGCGATCGAAGGGGTGGAGGGGAGCGGAGAGAAACAACATCCAACCGCGCGAGAAATAGCGCGCGGGGAGCCCGGGGGCGGAAGCGAGCAATCTTGCCCGCCGGAGAAACGGTTTACGATGGACACACTGAATCCGGGGATCTCGATATCTTTCCCGATTACTCGAGAGGGAAATCGAAGTTCGTTCTTCTCCGTGTTCCCGCTTGAATTCATCCTCTATTGTGGAGGATGGTTTTATAGCTCTTTTTGCTTTCCCTCGGTTTTGAGGTTTCGTTGGGTAAGTATCGACGGGGGACATGAATGTGTTGGTGGAATGGGAAAATGTTGCGGTTCGAGGGAGATGGTGTATCGGTTTATGCTGTTTGGGGAACGGTTCAGATTGTGAAGTTTATGTTTGTTTTTTGATATAATACATATATTCAGAAACATTCGATTATTGAATATTTCGTTGCGCGTTTTAAAGTGTGTCGACACCTAGCGTACAAGTGCGAACAAACACGGGTGAGCAAGCGCAAACTAACGCTGCGAGTGAGAACGAACGTCAGGCAACCACGATCGCTATTCCTTCGTTCGGCAAAGAAACGAATCAGCATTAGTGATGGGCCACGGCTCTCTCTAGTATAATTAGTCCAAATGATTCGTGACGGTTACTAGAAAATCACCGTGAGGAAAAGTGCCCATTCCCAGTAATTATATATAAAAAAATATATATGTACATATTCTACAGCACGTAGATATTGTATGTAGTATATGTAGGTACATATATGTTTTTTATATACAGTCATTCGGGGTAAAAGCACGCACTTTTGCTGTTTTTGCTTCACTGAACCGAAACTACTATGATATTAGGAACACTTTTTTGTGCTATCGGTAGCATACTTAATAGACTCATAAAAAGCAACGAGTATTTAACGATAGGCCAAACGGTTTTTTTTAAATTAAGCAAAAGAGTAACTTGGTCAGACTGCGTACCTTTACCCTGACATGTGGGTAAAAATACGCAGTCGTGTGGGTAAAAGTTCGCATGTAGGATAAAAGTATGCATTCAGGTGTAGTAAAAGAAAATGAACAAATAATACACAGATGGAATATTTTTACATATTTTTACATATTTTTATATTATCTTTAATAAATGAAGCTAAAGATGACAAAAACAATAGAAATGAGGAGCTTCAAATTTAAGAAACTATCATAAAATTATAATTTTTCATAGATTCAACAAAACAAAATTGTGCTGAAGCCTTTATCAAAGCAGATATGTTTTTAATCCAAATATTATTAAGAGTTCAAAAACAAGTAGACAGTAACTTAAATACTAGTGCGTACTATTACTCCCGTCCTTTTATCCCATTTGACCGGTAACCAAAACAATTCGTACTAGTTCAAATTCCAATAAAGTTAGGTTAAAATGTTATTCTGGAAAAAATCGGTCAATAACTATATAAAATTAACAAAAACAACTTTCCATTAAGAATACATAAATAATACTTCCACAAACTTTTCCCTGGTACGAAAAAAATCGAAATTACACGACAATTTGAAGTTTTTACTTGTAATCACAAAGCGCGACTCGCACCGCTCAACAGGTGTTGACACAAAATGGCGTCCCACGCGCACCCAATCCCGACGAGCCAGCGTCCCCGTCCTCTCACCCCCCTCAGAGAAAACGGCACTGCGTACTTTTACCCGCTGCATGCTTTTACCCCGAATGACTGTAATAGTGGGAATGGGCACTTTTCCTCCTGGAGATCTTCTAGTAACCGTCACGAATCATTTGGACTAATCGTACAAGCCCTAATATACGATATGGCAACAGCGCTTAGAGACACTTCATCAGTCCTGATCACATGGTTCTGGTGTGTCGTCAGTCTTGATTCCTGATCGTCAACCTGTCATAATTTTACATTGATAGGACTGACGACAGCGTTGCCAAATTTTCTATATTACGGCCTGTACTAGAGAGGGCCGTGAATGCATGTGGACAAACCTGTGAGTTACTATATGCTTAAAGTATAGAGAATATTCGATTATTGATTGGCGGTATAGTTAAACAAGTGGCGGATCCAGAGACGCGATAGTGACGATATCGAAATCGAAATCGGCCGGGAATATCGAAAATCGATCGGAAAGCAGTTATGCTCTAATCTAGGACAAGGTATAGGAGTTTAATCAACTCCCTTTGATGCTTCGAAACACACATCTTTTTTGAAAAGAAATCCTACCTTTGCTGGTGAAACTGAAGCTTCTGAGCCTATAACTGTCCTCGTCCTCGGCTTCTCTCGACGGCATCTGCGACGAAGTGTCAGGAACATCCAAAAATGCATTGCTCTTTCTGTGATGAGTGTGATGCATACTTTGCCCCCTTCGGCTACCCCTTCTCCTGAGGCCGGGGCTGATGTCATTGTCAGTCAATCTGGGCTCGCTGCTGCAATGAGGGGATTTCACTGTGCCCTCGTGGTGATGGTGGTGGTGATGCGCAGCTGAAATCAGAAATCCAATCTTTTTTTATTTTATAGATAGGGGAAGGTGAGGCAAAATTTATTTCATACTGTCATACTTCCTTGCTGAAAATAAGAAAATCAGTTAAATTCTGTATAATACCAATAGTTACAGTCAGTTTCTAGCGTCCTTATGCCTTCAATCTTTTCTACCATCTTCTGAACATTATTAGGTATGTAACTTTTTAAACTGCTTTTCAAACTAAATAACTCCTTCACGTGCCAGATTCTCGTTACCTTGACTGTCGACCGTTTGACAAATTTCTCGCGTTTCACCCGCTAGTTAGCCGTTCTCTAAAAGGCCTAGGGGGAAATCGAAGAAAATCGCCAGGAGGAACGCGCGAAAATGAAACGCCACTCAGCAAAACGACCCCAGCAATAACGATCTAAAAGCAATTACCAGAGCGCGTCGATTGTTCGCGGTATATATCACGATGCTGGAAATTTGATTCGAAAGGCAATAAATCAGAGACATCGCGTTTCACTTTTCTTTTTATCGGTATTTGGATTCGGCGAATTGAAAAAGGATATTAAATTGAGCCTCCTGTATCGAATTTCTTTGTAACTTGGAATAATTAAATTTAATGTTATTCCATATATAACGTTAATCAGAGTTACAATAATTATAGAAACTAGTAACAAAATCTGTTTCGTTTGCTTTTGACGAGAATGACTGACCGCAATAATTGACTTACCAAATGAATATTTACATGAATGTTCATATTTGAATATAACGTCGACTTTTTTCAGAAGGCAGAAAAACTTTCAATGCTCGATTGTGTTTTCAAAAACTCCGCCAGTTTCCGAATTCAAATCGCTCGACCGTAAATAAGCTGCAAAAAATACGCTAACTCTACGAATCCCTCGATACCCTCCCACGTGCATCGACGAACTCTCACCCCTTTATTTTACGCTCGAAGCGTTTCATTGAAGCCCCTGTCTGGAATAAACTCGAAAATGAATTCGCCCTTAGACACCCTCGGATCTCGACCAGAGGGGATCGACTCTGATCGAGTAGCTCAATCTCTTTTCAGTTTCCAAGCTGTGAAGAAGTTTCGTCTGAAAATTTTAACTTAGGTAACACCGGCGGCGATCTGTACGTCATCGTAGTGGGCAGTGAAATAAGTGAAAATAGATAAAAGAATTCGCAAGGCAAGACTTTTCCGAGGAAAATCTCAAGTGTTCTCTGTTTTAGAAGAAAAGATTCTTTTTAATTGGAATTGTACTTTTTATTTTTTTCCAATAATTTTTTTACTTCTTGGAAAAAGAAGTTATTTGTATTTGCGATAATATTACAGTATCACGAAGTATACTTTTATATATAAACTTTTGTTCTTGAGTACAACTAACTTGTAATAAATATATTGTATTGTGAATTATTTCATTAGATTAAAAAAATATTCTCTGAATTAAAATTTATTATTCTTTAATGACATGACCAAAATGAACTTTTCAGTTTGCAATTCAATTTCATGGGAAGTATAAAAAAAAATACCTAACAAGGGAACAACCTAAACCTGGAAGTTCAAAAAATTATGCAACTTCGGGTATATGTAGAGCATGTGTAGGTGTGCATTACGCAATTTTCTTCTGCTGTTCAAATTTACTCTAAGGGGTTGAAATTACCCATCGAAAATTTGGCTATTGTTCGATTCTATTTTATAACTTCTGAAATATGAGAGATAGGAAAAAGTTTTTGGGACAAAAGTTACTTCTTTCAATTATATCTACAATTAGAACAATTAGCAAAAATTTATTTAAAAAAATATTAATAACTTTTAATCAATTTTTTACCATTTGGTAGATATAATTGAAAGAAGTAACTTTTGTCTCAGAAGTTTTTTTTTTATCTCTCATAATTCGCGAGTTATAAAATAGAATCGAAAAATGGCCAAATTTTTTAGGGGTAATTTCTTCCGCAGTCTAGTTATTATCTCCGTTTAGAAGGTTTAATGATGCTATATGATTTTTTTTTAATTTTCTAAAAAATTGTATTCACTAAAGAATGCGTTTACAGTTTGAGATAACTGTAAAACAGTTCATAAAGAAAGGGTTAAGTAATGCAAAGCATTATCACACAAAAATTGCGTGATACGAAAAATCTGATTACAGATTTAAACTGAAAAATCATGTTGGCAAGCGTTATTTATGCAATAGCAACGTTATTTAAAAGCGCTCTTCAGCTTGTAGGTCGCATCAGCAATGTCTCGCGATACAGTGGGTGCTAGAAATCACGGCGGTTTCTATTCTAGCATCACGCGTTTGGGTAGTAGGTCACTGACAGACCAAACGGACCTCCTCGATGCCAGTGTACCTCGGCTGAGACACGGTGCCGCTCTCTTCGGATCCATTTAACTCAAAAATACGATCCCGCGAAGGGTTTCGAAGCTGGTAAATGAAGCTTATTTAAAGACGCCCGTCGCCCCTTTTCCTCCCGCGCCCGGTTAAATTGGGGATAGCGACGGCGAGGTGTCGCGCCTGATTGAAGAGGGATAATCTGTTGGGATCAAGGGAGCATCGGGGGATTCTGAAAGTTTTACGATTTCCGCATCCTATCGGATCATTTCAAAACCCCCTTACGTATTTTTGTGCGAACGTTCGTACAAAACAAAACGTACAAAGGGATCAATTTTATCGTCAATGCAATCCCCTTTCTTTTTAATAATTTCTTACTGTCTTTGAACCAATTGATTGATAAAGCTTTCGAAAAATTTGGGAGGTTTCAAGCTAAAAAAAATGTATCGATTGCAGTTTCTTTTGTTTCTAGTTCCATAAACTTATTTACTAAAATATTGCACTTTTTAGCTTCTTGTGAACTTTTAGAAGAAAAACAGGTACAAGAAAAAAAAATAACTGCATTTTGTATAGAATTCTATATAAAATATGCTGTACAAATTTTTTGAATTATTTAATATGTTCAGTAAGAAATACTAATAACTATACTATACAATTTTGTTTCTATGAAGAAAAAATGGGATTATAAAGGCCAATTGCAAATGTCCTCAAGAATACATGAAAGATTAATTTATTACTTCATTAGTATATGTTTTACTTGTAGTTGATTATTATTACACTGCGGATTTGTATGCATTCATGGCAAGTTTAAATATACGAAAATGTTTCGTAATATGCATAAATACAGGAATATATGAAATTTCAAAACTTCGATGTGCTTCATGAAATTTAGGACAAGATACATTTTTATTCGCAATCAATTTTTTTCTGTAGCTGTGAGAATGTGAATTTGCATAAAAATCCACAGTCAAATATTGTAATATGGTTATGTGTTATTAAAATTTGATTATAGAATATATTTCAATATTCAATATTAACTAATGAAAAATTAATGCCAAATAGGAAATATAACATAAAATATCTTACGATTTCGGCAATTCTCTTCTGAGAGGTTCATTAAAGAATGTCACAAAATCTAATACACAAAAAAAATGATCGTCGCAACAAGGTCGTGACGTTATCTAACTACGCGAAGAACGTCCGAGCAACTTTCAGCCGTTGCCTATAACGACACTTGGAGAAAGTTTGCCAAGTGGTGGAAATTATGCATGACATTTTAAGTTACCAGACTTGGAAGTTGCGGAACAATTTATGTCGCAAGACCTTTCGACGTTCACAACACGCGTGACGTTGGAAGTGACGTTATGCCGCCCCGTCGGTTCACCCTTCAACAAGCTAATTTAAAAATGAACGAGCCGCACGAGGTCAAAGGCATTGAACCGAGGGACAGGCAGCGTTCTCTGCGTGTTCCTCCGTGTGCCATCGGTACCGTGATATCGTCCGCAAGATGAGAGCCGATCACGCGAGAATCCCAACGCGTGCAAAGACCTTCCTAATGAAGATTAACTCTCAAAGGACTCCGTATCCTTTCATCGAGCGATTTCATTAAAACCTGTCGTTGGGTAAACCAACGCGGGAACGGTTATAATAAATGACAGGTGAATCAATTTGAAATGTTTAAACGGAAACGCATAGGCAAATGCTGGATTATCACGAATGGATAAAAGGGTGAAGGGGGACGGATGAGTAAACGCTGAGAGTTTGAAGAGAAAACGTGAGGATGGCGCAACGTGGTTATTAATTATGGTTGGAATATTCATTAAAGACACTAATTTTGCATGTTTTGCGAGAACAAACATTGGGAAGGACAAACAACAGGGAGTAATTGGACTAATGTTTAACTTGGACAGGATTTTTATTATTTGAATCATTTAAATGAAATCATTCTTGTTGAATATCTTGACTAAATAACAATTATTCACTATCATAAATTATTATTTAAGTAAATTCTTTGTCTGTGATAAATAAAATGTTGTGCATTAAATATTTGTTCACACTGAATACAGTGTTTACCTCTAAGAAATACCCAACTCTTTCATAAAGATTTCCAAGCCTTCTTTAAATTCAAATTCAAATTCAAATTCATATCATTGTATTTTCAAGGAAAACCAGCGAGTGTTTAATCAACGATTGAAAAACATTTTCATTGGATGTATATTTTCTTTCTCAAAATTTCGGTTTTTCGCAGGGCTGGGTAAAATAGTATTTGAAATAAAAAATAAAAATATTTTCAGAGATTATTTCCAAAACTATGTTATTTTGAATAATTTGAAATATCTATTTATTTTTGTATTAGTGGAAATACTATTTGAAATATTTATTTAATCTCTGAAGTATATGAAATATGTATTTCAATTATGTGTTTCGCAGCACGAACTTAAAATAGTTACTTGAAATAAATATTTCTGGTATTATTAGTGGAATGAAACTTCAGCACTACCTTCCTCTGAAATAAGCTATGGATATATCTAAACATTCATAACTATGCTTATACATTATAGAGTAAGAGAAAGATGTAAGTAAAATACTATGAAATACTAGTTGAAATAATTAATTTTCATATATCCTTAAAACAATATTATTTCAAATATTTATTCGTAATACATTCTACGAAAACTATTATTTCAAATAATTATTTCTAAAACATCGCACAGCAAATATTACTTCAATTAATAGCTCCTATACATGTGTAATAAATAGATATTTTCAATTATTCTTATATGTAGAACTAAGAAATAAAATAAATGCTGAAATACTACTTTATTTGAATAAAAGTATTGTAATTACTATTTCCAATACTTTTTATTTGAATTGTACCCAGCACTGGTTTTTCGTACCTAGAACTACGATCTGGCAATATTGCTAAAAATGTGTCATGTGTATCTCACTCATTATTGTTGCATGTTAATACTGCTGTCTGCTGTCGGTTGAAGCTGTTAATATTGTTGTCAGTGAAATTTGAAATCGATGAATTCCTATAATTAAAAATAATGTCGGTGAAACCTGTGTCAGTAATTTCAATAGGATCCATATACATATTCTCTCCAACTCTGCCTTTTCCAAGCAGCTCGCAATTCTCGCGAAACGTTCCCGCAACGGCCAACCACCGGGATCCAACAAAAAAGTAAATTTTCCCGGTCCCCGCCGGGACAACAGCCATTCCCAGCAAGTAAAATATCAGCGACGCAATGATCTCATTACCTTGAGCGGCCGCCCGACGCCGGATACTCTTATTCGCGCCGGAAACACGAGCACTTTGGGACCTCGTGGCTGGTCTGCGCCTTCTGGTCGGTGTACTGCTATCAGGGGTCCCACTGCCGCTGTCCTTCTCTCTGTCGATTTTATCCCTCTCTCTGGCACCCGAGGGAGGCATCGCCTCCAACATCTGCTCCATGCTGGAGAATCCGGGGGCGCAGATCGAGGCGGACCTGGTCTTCCTGCGAAGCGAGTTCTCCGCCATCCTCTTGCCAACTCTGGGAACACTTGGACAGCGATTTCCGGTTCACGAGCGCGTCACGACCTCGGTCGTCGCTCCGCCGAGTGCTTCGAAATCTGAGGAAGCGTTCGCTGCACGCCCTGCGTCGGTGTTTACCGAGTCTCTCGCGGGAGTATTCCTATCGGCTTCTGAATTTTTTATCAGACTTCTGTATCTCGAAGGAAAGTCCTCCAGGGCTATTTGCCCTTTCGACTGATCAGGATTCCCGAAGACGCGCCGCGTAGAATTATCTACTCGCGAGCTTCGTGGCGGAAATAGTTTCTCGGAGACCGCTTGGCTCCTGGAGTTTGATTATTCTTGAAAGATTGAAAGCTCTCGAGACTGGATTCACACGCGGACGACGCTGCCGTAAACTTCTCACGTCCGACACAGATTCGACAGTCTCGAACAGTCTCGATTCGTCGGCTGAGTTCGCGAGGCTGGAGTCGCCCGAGAAGCTGGATTCTGAAGCAACACGTGGCACCAGGGCGTTGTTTGGGTAGAGTTTGGATAGTAAATCGAATTTTCTCGCTCGAAACTTAATTACGCGGAAGTGCTCGGTGTTTGACCTTCAATCGGTGATTTCCCTTTCTTTTTTAAGTTATTTCGGAAACTGTTAAGAACACGTGGTGGGGCTTGTGTTACAGTCGACATGGAACTGTGCCGTTTTTTAGAGTCTTTAGAGTCAATTCGTTATGGGTTGTATATTTTCTTGTGGACGTGCATCTGGCTGGAAACATCATCAATTTTCTCGCGTGATAGTGCCAGACGGATCATGCGCAACGGAAACTGACATACCGTAAGCCCATAATTCGAGCGAAGATGGGATCTAAACGATCCATAGATGATGCGATTTATCGTACATCAAGGTGTATTACAAGTGCACTAGGCAGCTGTAAAGACAGATATTCACTTTTGCCCATAAACAATCGTACAACCGCGTCACAAACATAAACATATAATCCGCAATGGAACCTCACCTCGTTCATCCAACTTAATATTTCTACATCTCCCACTGTTGAAGCTTTCGAGCGTAAGCCGTGTCCTGGAGGAAATGTTAAACTATAAACAGAATCATGAATCTACCAAACAAACAATCTACCCCAGACGACTGTGACAAACGAATTACCACCTTCCTCCCCGTACATACAAGGTACAACCGACCGCATAAGCAGAATACTCAAAAACCATAACATCAAGACCATCTTCACTGCACATACCAAAATCAGCTAAATACTTAGCTCTCCCAAGGATTTTCAATCGCAGCTCTCATCAGCAGGGATGTACAAAATATCCTTGCTCATGCGGAAAAGTCTACATTGGCGAAACTGGGAGAAGCGTGAACACGAGGCTCAAAGAACATGTGCGTTGCACCAGATTGGGATATGTACAATCAGGGCTTGGAACGGTCTCGAAAATAACTGTTGATAACTGTTATATACCGGTCCTAACTGAAACAGTTAAGAAAGACCGATGTTCTAAATAACGCTTCTGAAAAACCAAAATTTTTGTCGATATCGATTTCAGTCACGGTCTTCATATTGATCCGAGGACCGATTCCTTTCGGTTCTACAGGGTGTAACAAAAATGTTGCAGTTCCCTGAAAGGGGTGATATTTGAGATGATTTTAAATAAGTGTTTCCTTAGCGAAAATGTTAGGTGGGGCTTTGTTAACGAGTTATTAACGAAAAACACCGACCAATCAGAGAGCGAGTACAGCGGATTAATGATGGCGCGACGATGGCAGGCCAATACTACTCAAAGGTGGGGCGCGCGCTGAAATTCATCCACTGTATTCGTGCTTCTATTGGTCGGTGTTTTTTGTTAATAGCTCATTAGCTTCGGAGGACATTTTTGCAAAGGAAAAAGTTCTATGTATATTTATATTTAGGTGTTACATTGTTACGAAGGGAACTGAACGCAGCACGCGACGACGAGTATTATAATTTTTTTATATAAAATTTTGACTTTAAAATTCAAGGTCAAGGTCAGTTTTGCGACAAGTTTTCCAAACAAATCTCCACCGATGCAAAAGTACAAAATCATACTACAACGGACGCGACATTTAATCTTGAAACACCCTGTCTAAAATATCAGATTCTAAACTCGAATGAAAAGTCGAAGTTCAAACAAGGAGAATTTGTCCAATTTTTATTGCTTATCTTTATCTTTCGAAATAGGCGTTTAAAATGTTTTATATCGAGTAAATTTCTAGTATCTGAAACAAGTTAATTCAATTACTATTATTTTAAATGGTAGAACTCAATTCGAGGTTCAAACAACTTAAAGATTATGTTCGAACTTCAAAGGTGTACTGTAATTCATAAGATTAGATAAAGTATTTATAAAAATTTGAATTTAATTAATTCCCTGCCATTGTTATAAATTCGTGCTTTTCGGTAAATCTGAATCAAACAATTAATTTATCACATAGTAGCCTATCGAGCCTATTCTATTCCCTTTCACGGCCCTTTTAACCACAGAACACTGTTTAATACCAGAAATGCAATTTTGCCTAGTGACTCGGTTGTAATTTATCGTCCGTGGTACAAGATTGCGAATTCTCAAAAGGCACCGGCGGGATTTTCGCGAAAATCTTCTGAGCCGCGGAAACGAACGTCCCGACGAGGCGGCGAGAGGATTGAAGAACAAAGGACGAAGGAAGACATTGAATATAAATGCATCCCGAAAGGTAATCCATCCACGTCGCGTTTTACGGGAATAAAACCGCGCGCAGCTATGTGGAATATTTCGCGACAGGATGCGGTGGAGCAGGCGTGATGTTTTTTAATTTGTGTAGCGCGGAAATTGGAGTACTGATGGAAGAGCAGACGCAAACATTTGTGCAGGAACGCGTCGATAGCAAAACAAATTGAGAGGTTGAGAAATTTGAGAATGAAATAAAATAAAAATTGCATGGCAATACCCGAGCGCGAAGCTCGATCAATTCAGCAAAAACATTCGATCGGCGCGTTCGCGTGTCGAGCTGCGTGATTAATTAGAAAATGCGTCGGTCATGACCGTCGCTAATTGACACATAAACGGTAAGAACTCTTGATAACGATTCGCGAAGCTTTTTATTATCGATCTATTTTCCGCCGAAGGGAACGATGCGTTTATTGCGCGTCAAGTGCAACGTTAAGTGGAAGAGATCAACGTTTACGCGCGCCGCCGCGTTTACGAGCCCCGAGTTGATAACGAATTTTATGAATTGCGAACGCGCCACTCGCAACCCGAGTGTTTTTCCGCTTCCGAGCCGCACCACGAATCGTAACCCACGGACCCACCAACTTTCTTCGGAACTTTCTTCTGAATTTTCTTCGGAAATTGTATTTTCTATGAGCGCGGAGCCACTTAGGTTTGTCAGTCGTGGAGGAGACTCGAAAACTTGGCGGAATTGGCAATGTACGTACTTCGCGAATTCATAATGCAGAAAAATATTGAGTTGTGCCATAAGTTCGTTAAGATCGACGCGACGCACGGTGGTAAAATTTCTAATTCTAGCTGGACAAGAATCATTTTTCTTACTTTTTCCAAAATACACGCGATTGAACAAATGTGTTAAGGGGGTACAGCACTGGTGGAACAAAAAGTCGATTTTCTTTTTATTGCTAATTGTGAAAGTCTGAATTCTTTATAAACAATTTAAAACAATGTTTCAAGAGAGACCTCACCATGCGGTACTAACATAAATACAGGGTGAGGCACTTAAAACCGGCCACCTGAATAACTTGACTGCTATTGGTGACAGGAAAAAATGCATCAAGCCAAAATTATTTGGTATCGAGGGGCTGATCATCCGATGTTACTGGTTTTTTGATGGTGGAGGCATCAAGGAGATATGAAGTTTTTTAAAATGGAACGGTATGTTTTTTTACTTACATTCTGATAGAATATTTCAAGTAAAAAAACATACCGTTCCATTTGAAAAAACAGAGATGACCTTCATATCTCCTTGACGCCTCCACCTATCGAAAAACTAGTAACATCGGCTGATCAGCCCCTCGATACCAAATAATTTTGGCCTGATGCATTTTTTTCTATCACCAATAGCAGCCAAGTTATTCAGGTAGCCGGTTTTAAGTGCCTCACCCTGTATACCTGATTTCTATAGGTACAGACTCCTTTTCTGTGACTGTACTGACAAATATTGTGAGAGCGCCGCCACAGATCCGAAAGCTCTGTAATTGGGCTTCAAATTTCAAATTTTCCGAATTTCTAGCTTTAAAGTTTTAGATTTTCAGAATTTTTAGCTTTAAATTTTCAAGTTATCAGAATATCAAGCTTAAAATCTGTACATTTTAAGAGTTACACAAGCTTCAAATTTACAAGTTTTTAAATTTTTGGAATTTCAAGTTTCAAATTTGCAAGTTTTTAAATTTTTGGGAATTTCAAGCTTCATATTTTCGAATTTTCAGAATTATAACTTTCATTATTACAAATTTTAGGAATCTAAAGCTCAATATTTGCCAATTTTCGGAATTTGGAGTTTTAAATTTGCAAATTTTCAAAATATCATTGATATCAATTTCATTTCTACCTTTACGTTGCATTGCTTAATGCCACACATTAGAAAATGTTTAAAATGTATTGTTTATTCTGTATGGCAACTACAATTTTCGTCGTTGAAGAGAGTAAAATTGACTTTATCACATCTCTATCGCCTTTCTGATTTTCAACCTTATCAAGCAGCAAACTCACGTAATTCATTCTCCGATATATCAAATGTCTTGCAATCCTATTACACACCGCATTGACGCAGTCTCCGAACGTGTGCATGATTGAAATTCCATTCTCTCTTTCGATGCAAACCAGATGGGTCTAGCGTATGCTTGAATTATTCTTGCACAGTAGTGAAAAATCTGTTTTTAGTGGATATGCTAATTTGAGTAATTTCAGCGTGCGTACGAATCTGATAGAACCACTACACAGAAACATAATTTCATTCGATGATTTTTCCTTTTTCTACAATTTTTTCTAACTATTTTTAATTAGCGAAAAGTTCGCTCTTCGTGAAATGTATCGTTTTAATAATTTAGCATTTTAATTCCACGCAAATAAAGTCAATAAGAATATTTTTACCGTCTTGTGAAAATACAATGTGGAACTAATTATGAATAGTAAAGTTTCTGAAATGTAAAATGCCTTTTACAAAAATTTTTTCAAGTCTTTAGTCGATCAAACATTTTTTTCCACGTAAAATTTATTCTCTCACTATTTTTTCAATATTAAACAAAAATTTGTAGTATTTTTATCTTTAGTTCCTCTTAATTCCCAGTTTATCTTGAATCAAAAAGTAGTGGATTAATTATTTATGTACCTGATAATTCATGAAATATTTAAAAAAAGGTAAAGAAAGCAAAAGCAATGAAAAAGTAAGATGCGAAATATTGTCGACGTTATCTCGAAGATTTTAAGTAAATTCAATAACAAAAATAATTGAGCAACGTGACATGAAATGTATAGCAGATGATAATCCTTGAAAACGTCTCCATAGTTATTTTTTTTATCAGTTTATCTCAATACTATCTTCATGCAAAATAACAAGAGAAATCGAGCTGTGTAAAAAAAATATACACATCTGTTTAAAAAAATAATGTATGTTACAAAAAATATGTGAACCTACAGATGTAAAACACGATAAAGCCAATTCATCTTTCTTCTTTGACTCGAAAATATCATCTTTTTCAAAGGATGAGAACCATATGATGCTTCTGTTACTATAGAATACTTTGATGAATTGTTCCTTGACTTCAACTATTTTTAGAAGGATAACAATACACATAGCAGTGTACACGTATGCAATATTTTTCCTGGAAGCTTTATTCTGGTCTCATGAGCATCGATATCAACACCGAAGAAACGAAGATAGCCTGAAGCTTCTATTATGCTACCAAACATCGGTGAATCATCCCAATATTACTAACATCTCTAGGAAAGGCTGGAGATGACCCTTCTATTTTTCTAACAATAAACTATTTTTATCGCAACAACATTCTAATCATCTCTTTTTATTCTATTTCAGTTTTTAAAGCGTCGAGTTCAATGAAAATTTAACATTCTTAATATTTCTAGCAAAATTTAGTTGCAGAGCTTTGAAATATGTTTCTTGTGCATTGAATTCGAATTTTTGTTAAAAAGTTATTAATTATTCTATCGTTGATGGAAAAAATAGTTCAATCAGTAGCCGATTTTTTTCAATATTGCAATAGATAATATTTTGGATATCATGAAATTAGATAATAACATTCGATCCTGCAAATTTAATACTCCCTCGGTGTTGCTCATCCTCAATGCATTGTTAACTCCAAATCCGACTATGAATCCGAGATAATGAAGATAACACAAAGCTATCGGTATTCCATCAGCAAATTCTAACCGTAACATACTACCACATTCTCATTGCGCAGACACTAATAGAAAGCAAATACTAAATTCATGCGAATATTCATACTAAACATAACTGTGTGCTCCATAACCTTTCTAAAACTCTACAAACATTCTCACAGATCCAGCTAGAATAACCTATTCAAAATAAATAGAGCTGAACCTCGATTAACTGGCTTTTAATTGCTTTCTATTTTTAGTATTCTGAGCTACGATTATTTTATTTAATCCAACAGCGATGGAAATACAGTAAAATTTCCAGTAAAACTTTAACTTTCAAACAAAGCTGCTATAATAAAAATAAAACAATTCTACGTCAAGGGAACACTTCAGTTCTGACTCCAATATTAAGCCGGCTAATCGAGGTTCTACTGTATTGCAAGAAGATTACGCAAAATACATTCCACAGACAGAAAAATAATTGGAAGAAACTCCGATACAATCCAATGGGAAAGTAGCTATATGCTTACTAATAAAAATATTAACAAGATTTACCTAATGTTTCTCTTCGAAACAAACTGTAGATTAAGTTGGGATTAAATGAAAAAAACTTCTAACTTGCTTTCATTTTTCTTCTTTCCTCTATTCTACTTCTAATGTTTTCTAATTTTTATTCTAACGTAATCAGTGTTCCAAAAATTTAATATTTCCACAATAATATTCGCAACAAAATACTATATATCTGTTATTTCTTCCCAATTTTCGTGATATCTCCTCCAAGAAAAAGAAGAATACGAAATTCTAATTCATTTTCATTCTATTTTTAATATATTGTCATAAAGTTTCTTCACAATCAGAACACTATTAAGCTAATTGTAGTATTTCAATGGAATATTCGTTTACATTCAATATTTTTCACAAATCATTCACAGAAAATTCCTTGAATCTCAATTAAAAACTGAAGACCACAAAATTTTGAATATCTAATTTTTAATCTATTTACGTTTGTACCAATTTTATTAGAATCTTCTTAAATTTAATCTTCAGACAGTCTTTGAGACTTTTTTACTTCACACTTTCTGTTTTCTCTAATTGTTGTTCCAATTTCGAAAAAAATCAAAAGAAATTATTATTATTTATGTTTCTTGTTTTTTGATCGAAGGAAGTTGGCGTTATACGTATATTTTGATATGTCGATACATCGAATGTTGTTTATACTGTTACTATAAAAAATATGTAGGGTTCGTTTTCTCTACATATATATTGAATTGTATTGCAAAAGATAAGTTTATAAAACATGAAAATAATAAATGTTATATTACAGATCTCCTTATAAGAAGAAGAATACACACAAAGAAGTTAAGCAAACATCAAAACCAATTTGAAGTCTAAACGAAGCCAAAAATATCCAAAATGTAATTTCAGATATTTAAAGAAGCAAACCTATTCGAACCTCTAGTAATGAAACCCCAAAATACGTAAACTAAAATAAACCTATATTAAAAAAAGAAGAAGAAGAAAAAGAATACAAAATGTTTTCATTTCATTTCCAATCTACGAAAGTTATTTTCTAAGCTGACATAACAAATTTTCACCACTACTAGAAGCCGAAACCTAAACCCACAAAAATATTGACTCAAAACACGCTCCTCCATTTATTACTTCTCCCAAACCAAACCTGTCAAACCCACCTATCCCTTCTCAAAAAAGAGGAACACAAAAGTTCCATTACTCCGCTCCGACGTTCAATCTCCGTACCTTCATCGTCATCGGAGAACCACGCGAACCCATAACAAGATCTACTTCCTGCACCTCCCCCAAATCCCCCCGCAATCCAACAAATCCGAATCACAGAGAACCGCGGAACCCCTCTGCCACGAGTATCCCTCAGCATCCGTCGCCTCTCCGTCCCTCCTGATCGAAATCTGCCACGATCGGGCAAAGGGAAATCACCGAGCACCTCGAGGAAAAACCGCGCGAAAAGCCGCGGGATAATTACCACGGTTAATTACCGCGAGGGTGTCGCGATTACCACTTCCGGTGAACGGTTAACGTGGCGAAGCTGCTCGTCATTTTCCACCTTCCTTCGTCACATGTCTCGAACGCGCACGCGATGCGAGGGTAAATGCGACGTCGTAAACGCACAGTTGGCGAACGCGACGCACGTTCGACGATACGCGGCGCACTGAGGCGGCCAGGCGGTGGCGTCGCGACGCCGGGCGTCGGCGGTGGATCGCGACGGCGCGCGGCGAAGCTCGGGGGACCTCGTGCGAGCACGCTGGCCGGCGTCCAATCCCGCGGCGATCGCCGTTTCGAAACCGCGACGGAATCGGCGAGAGCCCTACGCACCTCAGCTTGGATATTTCGCGGGAAAACGAACGCCGCGCCGCGAGGATTATTTACGAGCCGCGGCTGATGCGAACGCGGAACGAGGCTGGTTCGTTGCTTTGCGAGACGCCGAGCGTTCGGGACGTTGGGGGAGGATTAGGCGAATTTGGGGATCTGTATCTTTATTTTATTTTATTACGGGATAAACCCTTTGGTATATACAAAAATTAACTAGATGCAGGGAAAAAATAATGTATGAAAGATAAGAATAACGCAACATAAACAGATAGAAAGGAAGATACAAAATAATACATAATTAATATCTAAACTAAAAACAGATTAATGATTAACCAATAATTATAGGATTTGTCTTAACGATTGTTTTAAGATAGATACAGTCTATCAATATTAACATTAAGATGAATGATATTGACATTCATATACATACGATTTGCACAATTAAATAAGCCGTAATTAGTGCGATGATGATGATGAATGATGCGTGGACATGCAATGAGGCCTTTGGTAATTTTGCTTACAAGTATAATGTCCATCATCAGTCTTCGATTGCATAAAGACATTAAACTTAGCTTTTTGAAAATTTCGTCATAATTGTGCCAGTCAAATGATATGGGACAGCCATAGTGTCTGCTAGCAAGACGTAGAAAGTTTTGTTGTACTCTTTCAATTTCAATGGAGTGAGATCTACAGGGTGTAACAAAACTGTTGCAGTTCCTTGAAAGGGGTAATTCCTGAGGCGATTTCAAACAACTTTTTTCTTAGCGAAAATGTTAGGTGGAGCTTTGTTAACGAGTTATTAACGAAAAACACCGACCAATCGGGGAGCAAGTACAGTGGATTAATGATGGCGCGGACCGTGGCGGACCAATACTACTTACAGCTCGAGCCCGCGCTGAAATTCATCCACTGTATTCATGCTTCTATTGGTCGGTGTTTTTCGTTAATAACTCGTTAACAAAGCCCCACCTAGCATTTTCGCTAAGGAAAAAGTTGTTTAAAATCGCCTCAGGAATCGTCTCCTTAAAGGAACTGCAACATTTTTGTTACACGCTGTATAATATAGGGACCGTATAACACATCTGTACTCCAAAATCGACCTGGTTAGTGCACAATAGAGTATTCTGAAGGTGTAAGTGTTATTGAGAAATTTTGAGACCCTATGAATGAGATTCAGGGATTTGTAGCTACGCGATATTATGCATTTGAAATGTCTAGAAAAAGATAAATCGGAAGAAAATATGTACAATATCCAGGTCTCTAACATTGATTAGTGTAGATAATAAGAATGCATTTATATTTATAAAAACTAAATATTATTATAAAAACTAAGGTATACTTTTTGTGACTAAACCTGATAATATGACATTTATTTAAATCAAGAGAGAATTTATTGCGAACGCACCATTCATGAATCTGAATTCTCTGAATACATTGAACACTAGTAATACTGTGATAAATCTTGAGATCACCCGCATAAGCAAAAAATGAGAGTAGTGAAAAACTTTAGAGATATCATTTATGAATAAAATAAATAATATTGGCTCGAGGTGAGAATCTTGAGGAACTCCCGAGGTAGCATTGATTTCTCTAAAGTAAAAATTGATAAATTTTTAAACTTGAACTCTGTCTTATACAAAACTCTTTATCCACTTCAGAGCATTACCATCAATTCCAAATCCCTTTAATTTTGCAATTAATAGAGAATGGTTTATAGAATTAAACGCCTTATTAAAATCGGCAACACAAACTTTGGATTCTCTTCTTCTTAAATTCAGAAAACAAAATGAAAACACATAACTTAAAACAGGAAACGTTACACTTTGTCAATTAAACAAAAGAGATATAGTTATCAAACGACCATTTATACCAATACCGAGACCGATACTTTAATAAGGTATCAATATTCATATTAAAACATTTGTTGACTGAAATATAAGAAGTTTCACTTTCCAGATGGTTGCCATATGGGTGGTTGAATACTAAGAGGGAGACTGTGAATGAAAAAGGGGAGCGATTTCCGTCAGATTTTAAGAACATGAAATGATTTATGACACGGAAAGATTTAAATTCGATTAGCCATTTTAAGACACATTTAGTGACAAACTTGATCAAACAAATGTATTTGATTGAATTCTACAACTATATAACTGTATTATTGTTATTTTTACAAAATGATCACCCCAAAAGCTTTTTATTAACGATTGTTGCTAATAAAATTTCACTTTGAGTCGAACCATGTGACCGAAGAAAAGCAATAAAAAAAAATAACTAATATTATTCTGCATTCTTGTTCAATTGTTTTAATAACTTTTTGTAATCCTGTTCCATGTCTAACATAATATTTCTATTTTCACTTAAAAGTTTTGTATGTACAAAGTAAAACTGATTACAAACTTTAAACATTAAGTGTTGAAATATACAGACAGATTTTACTGTAATTAATTTAATCGATTGCATTTTAGTTCTATTATCATTCTTTCATATACAATGTAAAAAAATATACATTTTAAGCAATTTAATATTGTGATCATGACTGTTCTGCAGAATTTTACATTAATCTAACATCTGTGATCACCGCAACTCTATGTTATGTCTCTACAATGCTAAACGATGCCAAACGCATAGTCACTATGACGAAGGAAAATTTTCAGAAGCGAGAACAACCTTCGATGAGCGAAATTCAAAGGAAAATGTAGAAAGGCCGAGCCACCGCTCACGCAGCTTCGTCAGAAAACTATTATGAGCCTGAAGCTCTCCCGCTTCAAATGATTTCGCCGAAACAGAAGGTTACTCTTCCTTTGTAATTAATCGTACATGTATCAGCAATAATAAATTTCCGCGAACTCTTTGTGCTTTCGACCAATGTCATCCATAAATCAATTTTTTATGGAACCAGAAAAACGAGATATTATGAGAAAGAAATGAAGAAAATTGTCATGAAATAAATGGACAAAGATTGTTCGTAGAATCGAATGGTAATAGAAATAAATTGTTGCTGGAATTAATTACTATATATTACATAATGATAAAATATCATTCTTATTTAAAAAAAAGTACATTTTTTTTAATTTTTCACACAAACTTTTGAAAGTAAAAAAAATGATACGAAAGTGGCCTTTTACAAACTTCCGTAGTTCTGTTTGAAGATATGCAGAGAGCAAATTAGTTTCTGTTAGGCTGATGTGTCTCGTGCAAGATGCAAGCTTTCTTGATGTAGTCGTAAAGGAAAATAATGAGCACCGACGTTCTGGTGCGTTCAGTAGAAACAGCCATAAATCCGCAGACATGTTCTTCTTCAATCTATTATCACTCGTGCCTTCAAGAAACACAGTGATTTCTTTTTTTCTACTGGAAATTTACGTAACTACCGCTGTGCGAACTCTTAATATTCATGAAACGAACTATTTTTAATCCTGTACCAAAATAATAAATCTTGTTAAAAATCGTTCAATAATTCAACATATTTTTCATTAAATAACTATTTTTTCATACTGCTACGGTCTTTAGGTCTTTTTTGACCAACTGATAGATTTTACTTTTTTGAATGACTGTTTTAATTATGAGGAAAAAGTAAGCGAATGACATTATATATAAAATTCGTTGTCTATATTGTGAAAATGATGAAAGTCCTCGTTTCCCCAACAAACGCTGTCGCGTCGGGAAAGAGACAAATTAGGGACAATGCGCGTAACTTTGTACGAAATCCGACATCCTCAGCAAAAATGCGATTGTTATGCGCGGAATTAAATGGAAAACGGCTTGGATGCAAGTCAACCCCCTGCACGTGAATCGTTAACCGGGTTACTACTCAACGCGTAGACTTAACGGTATCACTTCTTTCATTAAAGGTATCGTGCCTTGGAAATTGGAAATGGTCGTATTTTGGGACGATCCGCTTGAGAAATCTTCGTAATTCAAATGTGGGGATTCTTACCGAAGGGATGAACAAATATTTTCTACCGCAAATACTCCAATTTCTTTAAATTAAAAATAAAGATTTTTGGTGAAATGAAACTCAAGATGTGATCAGCTTGCGACTTTTTTTAACCATAAATTTTGAGGGAGATATGTATACAAATATTCCATAATTTACATGAAAAAAAATAATAATTTTAAATATTACGTAGAAAAACGAAGAAATATTACTGAGAAAAACGTAATCCGCTTGGAAATTCTTTGAAGAATAAATGAGAAACCTGAATAAAGGTGCACCGGATTTTCACTAAAAATACCTGCTGTTTTTAATGTACTTTATGAAACGAGAAATTTGAAACTTGTTCCACTTGAAAAATGAGAAACTGAATGAAGGAATATAATATATAACCTCGTATTTGGGTATCTAATTTTTACTTTTCAGAAGAACGTAATAATTCATGCTACATATATTCGTGCAAAGTCACTATGCATTTTATGCATGTTAGCTTATCATAAAATATTTCTTATCATAAAACTCAGCGCACACGCTAGGTCTGAGAATCTTTGGTAAAATCACATATGAAACTCTGGTTACTTTAATTTTCTTCCTTGCCCTTGTGTTATTCAACCTTACACGCCCTAGAATATTTATGAGTTTAAATTACAGGTGTATGTAACATTAAGATAAGTATTAACAAAATCTCTACTATTATTTGACGTGCATAGATTTGCATTTTATATGAAACCGATCACGAAGTTCTGAACACTTCAAATCGTTCATGTAGTATTAATATGTACTATACAGTATTACTTATCTTCTTAAACCTAGATGAAACGTGGTCCTACTTAGATTGATTAAAAACCTAAAATTTTATTATGTACAATCGTTGCAACAATAATTCGTAATGTCTTGTATAAATTAAATTCTGATTAAATTTCAAGTAAGAGTGTTGCGAGTGCAGACGAGTTACGTAAAGCAACTTTGAAAGAGCTCGATTCGAACCACTCATCCGAGACCTTTGACTCTGCTTGGAAGACGCCATGCAAGAGCCGATAGGAATTTCCGTTGTACCCAATTAATAGAATTCGACGAAAATTAATATCATCCACGTCTTCTCAGAAAATCTGTTACGCAGTCAAGTCCCCACCATTTTTTCCATAGATTTTTTAGTATAAATAGGGCCGAGCATTCGGACTCGGGGGCTTAGTCTGATTTTAGTTCAAGTTTAGTACGCGGCTTGAACTGCAGCAAGATCGAGCATTAGTCTCCTTTGAGCAATAACGCTTAGAATACAGTACGTAACTTTACTGTAACGCGAATCAGCGACGCGTCCCTAAATACCTCTGTGCACAATCTACATAGAAAGAAAGAACTTGAACTTAAACTTTGTAACAATACAGGGTGTCCCAAACTCGACGGGGGAGCCGGAAATGGGAGATTCCTGGGGTGATTCTAAACAACTTTTTCCTTTGCAAAAATGTCCTCCGAAGCTTTGTTAGTGAGTTATTAACAAAAAACACCGACCAATAGAATCACGAATACAGTGGATGAATTTCAGCGCGGGCTCCAGCTGTAAGTAGTATTGGCCCGCCATGGTCCGCGCCATCATTAATCCGCTGTACTCGCTCCCTGATTGGCCGATGTTTTACGTTAATAACTCGTTAACAAAGCTTCGGATAATAATTATAAAAAATGCGCATTGACGCAAAATATTCTACAGAATGTCATCATATATGCTATAGATTTATTCACTACAATTTCATTAAAATCCAAGGAGTTACACACTGCAGGGTCTCTTTGTTAGGTTAAATATTTGAATACAACATGCAATGGAATAAACATATTGAACGACTTATATCTGAAACTAAATGTTTAATATTTTTATTCTCCACAATCACGAGAATTATGCAAACTAGAACTTTGCTTATGAAATATTATGCTCTATTTCACAGCATAATTACCTATGGTAATTTACACCTAATTGAAAGTGTACAAAACAGACTTTTAAAAATTATAACATAGAATAAAGGTACTGATATCACCAAATTTCCACTTTTAACGCTGGCTTTTTCATCATAATCTGTTCTTTTTCATTATAGTAAACTAAAAAATTATTTTCTGAGTTCAAATAGTTTGACCAGAGACAAAAATATACCGTTACCTACAATTAACAAGACTATTAGTACCGAAAATAGCAATATTTGTGCAATTAAAGTGTTCAACAATTCGCCAAACGAGTTAAAAACACTAACACTTAGCAAACACACTATTAAGAAAAAAATAAAAAATTGGATACAAGTAAACAGACCTTAACTTAAACTTCTACGTAAATGTGTAGTATTATTGTTATACAGGGTGTAACAAAAATGTTGCAATTCCTTAAAAGGGGTGATTTCTCAGGTGATTTCAAACAACTTTTTCCTTAACTAAAATGTTAGGTGGGGCTTTGTTAACGAGTTATTAACGAAAAACACCGACCAATCAGGGAGCGAGTACAGTGGATGAATATCAGCGCGGGCTCCACCTGTGAGTAGTATTGGCCCGCCATCGTCCACGTCATCATCATTAATCCGCTGTCTACGCTCCCCGATTGGTCGGTGTTTTTCGTTAATAACTCGTTAACGAAGCCCCACCTAACATTTTCGCTAAGGAAAAAGTTGTTCAAAATCACCTCAGGAATCACCCCTTTCAAGGAACTGCAACATTTTTGTTATTTTTGTTAATACCAAAGTATTATGTGTAACACAAGATCTGGGGTGTATCTTACTTATACTACTTATATTGTTACATTATTATTATTGTAATTGTTCTTGCTAAAATATCTTATACATATTTACTACGTTGTACACTAGTCCTATTACAAGTAATTCGAAATTACCTCTATAGGATTTACATTATGTGCATATTCAATGTACTCCATGTACTTTATCTGGTTAAATAAATAAATAAATAAATTCGATGCATCTTTGCATCCTTTTCAAAAGAATATTAAGGATCTTTGAGTGAAAATAGATTAGTTCAAAAGTTATGAATTTTTTAGAGAATGCTCGTTATACTCGAAACACTGTGCCACGAAAGCATCATTTTCTATTCGCCGCCGCTTTCTCCTCCTCGTTCTATGTTCGAGGGAAGCATTAAGCAGAACCGGCCGTGTATTTTTGACTTGTGGCAGTTTAAGGCTATTTCAGTAACGAAACGTCAACTACTCCGTTGCTTGCCGCCACCCTCCGCGTCTCTTTGTCGCCTCCTCGCACGCGTCTCTTCATTACCCGTCCGCGGAAAATATTTTCCTTTCGATCAGTTAAAAGCCTTGTCGCGCAAGATTCTAATCTCGTGATGACGATCCCTCGCTAACTACCTTCCTCGCAACCGCCGTTCAACCTTCCGCCGATCCCACGTCGCGAAAATAAATTGGTGTTACGCGAGGGGAACAAAGAGTCACGCAAGCTACGAGCTCGACAACGTATCGCGGCATGGGCGTTGGATTTAGAGGGCACGGAAACGGAGCTCTTTGTACGTCGCGACGCTTGCAAGGGAACGCGTTGAATCATCCCTCAACTACGGGGCTTTTTAGAATCTCTGAACTTCCTGGAAATCTTTGTGCGGAGACGCCATTCGGAGGGGGAGAGGAGCTTTGTGAACTGGTGTCGAGAGGAACAGCTCTGGTGGGAAAAAGGAGATGGAAATAATAAAATACGTGTTTCGAAGGAGTACATATTTCTATTCGGAACCGTCAATTTTAGATGATTTATGACGTAAAGAATTTATTGAGTTATTCTGGGTCAAGGATTTTGAAATTTTATATATTTGTTTGGTCAATATTTGAAGATAACATTTTAAGGAGGAATATTATATAAACTTTGAATTATAAGTCCACATTTAGTACAATGGAAAATGCAATCAATGTAAATAACTGCATATGATTCTAACAGTTTAGAAATAAAGAAAATAGGTCAAGAAAGTGTCAAGAAGTCTCAAAAGTTTACCGAAAATGTTTTCTATAAAGAGAAATAGTTATTGACAAGGTTAATACTAGATATTATTATAATATTCGAATATATTCATTTAAAAAATACGTAACATAAGATACTGCTTAACATTTCTATTTTTATTTAGACGAATAACGAATAACGAATAATGAATAATGAGTTATAATGAGTAACGAGACAGATACCGAGCCAAATACTCACATTTCTGTAGCAGTGAAAATATTAAAATATTAAAAATCGTGATAAGCCAGCTGCATAATATTAAGAATAATGGACGAAGTTATTAATTCTCAAGCATTTCAATTTTAAACACTATATTTAGATACATATTATCTTTTTTAAAATCGATAAGTTTGATATGTATCAACCCTTCGTGTTGAAAATTTGTTTTTATTATAGTAAAGTAAATTACCTTTCTAAACTGTGTAAAAGTGTTACAATATATATATGTTATAATTATTGTTCTTTCTTAGTAATTAAGGGCTACAATAATCGTCTCATAGTGATCCAAGTTCAGGGTTTGATGAAGCACATTTATAATCCCTACTGATACATCCGACGATGATTGACAGATTGTTGAAAATCACCGCTTTTCACCCCTGTGGTTCATATAGCGATTTACACGTGTGGTATGAATTATGCTTCAGATATTAAAAGCGATACTATCAAAAATGACGAGTAATATCAAAAACTGAAGTGACAATCTATAGTACTGATGAAACAAGAAAGTTTCATGATTATATAACAACAAAAATAAAATAACTGGTTACAAAGAAATTATATAATATTTTCTCATTGAAATGAGGTGCATCAATACGTAATTCATTAGTACTTTATTAATTTCACGGTTTGCTATGCAACACGTTTCAAAATCATTCTTTTCACAATTTAATAATTAATAATTATCGTGGCCTACAACATGTAATGAATTGGTTCTGCAGAGACTACAAATATGTGTTATACACATATATAAAACTTGAATCATCTTACATTCGTTACAGGAAAACAAGAAAACTAAAATTACTTACATATGAAATAAGTAAATAAGTGTTACGCTGTAGATGTTTGTACGTACATGCAGGGTGTTCCATGATAAGTGCTGTTAGGTATAACAACTGAACGGTACATGATAGAGCAAAATTGTACTACAGCTTCAGCGATTGAACCCTTTAAATTTTGAAGGCTTAAGTTTCGACTGAAGTTTTAAGAGCTTAAACTTTATTGTATGTATGTTTATCACTGAGCTTTGAAACTTCGAAGACTCGAGCTTCATGCAACACTAGTTTCACTTTTTCCCAGAGAAAGTAGACCAGAGTATGAATGTGGAATGCATAACTAGACCAAAGCATAGCGTGAAAACGAAGGAAATTGAATTTTCCGTCGACGACTGTAAACCGCTGAGATCCTAGCCGCGCTCGAGTCATTGTTGGAAATTTAATATGCATCGAACGAGACTTAACGCGGTCACGGGGAATCGTAGACACGCGTAGCGTCATTCAAGATCCAACAATAATCCGGCGGGTCAGAGGGGAAGTCTCCCTGCGCCGTCGACTCGGGTCCGCGCGACCCGATCGAGGCTGACCGCGAAATTAGACGGTACTAATTGCGAATACCGTGTCCGAATTACATCGTGCAATCGCGCGAATATTAATTCACTCTACCGTCAATCGGCGTTATTGCCGACAATCGATAAATGACGCATCGACGCACAGTGGACCGAACGGCCAATTTAGCTGGAAAAAAATCATAGCTATCTACTACAAGGTCCGATTTTAATTTTGAAGATATCATTGTAAAGGGGAGATTTCATTCTTCAAATACATAATAATTTTAATCGCGAAAATTATTTTTTAATATTTTTACAATCAGTTATATTATAAATAATTAATGCAATATAAAATTTGACTTACGGATATGAAAGCAGAGAGCTAACCATTTAAAATAAGCTCAAAACATTACTGTACTTCTTGTCGTTGTTGCATTTTAAACGTTGATAATCTTTTGACCAAGAGTATAGTGCGTGGAATCTAGCTGATAAAAAAATCATACTCATCAAAATCAGCTTCTAATGTCAACTTGTATGGTATCATCGTAAAGAAAAGACTTTAATCTTCAAATTCCTGATTATTTGAATTAAGAACACAATTTTTTTAAGCTTTTACAATCATTTGAAGTATACATATATGACCAAAAATCATTCACGAACTTTAAAGTTATATAAAATAATAATTCGCAAATATTCGCAGCTAATCTTTTCAAGACTCAAAGAACAAAGCCTGAGTTACAAAATGCACCAAAAATTTTGGCGGATCCGAGCGGATCCGTTGACTTTTACACTAAAAACCGAAAATCGGGAAGTAAAAAATTAACTATGTTTGGACACGCCTATTTTAAATGTTATTAAATTTATTCAATTTTCTTTAATACAGAATGAAAGTATGTACTTTTCTGTACAAGATCCATGAAAGGCAAAATAATCCGCAGACAATATCACCGTTAATTAGAAGCGGAAACATGAACCGTTAGAAGATGCGATTATCATTGCAGACTTCTGTATTTTTTTTACCCTTTTAAAATAGTTTCTAATCGTAAATATTTCATTTAGGAATCTGTAAGGATTTAGGTACTTAAAAAAGTTAATCATTAAGTAATCAGAGGTGATAAAATTTTGAATTTTTTCCAGCTAAATTGGCCGTTCGACCCACTGTGCGACGAGAGACATTGCAATACCTATAGGTTTCGTATTAATCGGACGATTGGAGTCGCTTCGAAGATGGCAGTAATTATAACTAATTAGGCAACTAACAGCATATCAGTTTGGGATTGTTATATAACATATTTTAAATGTATTTATTGATTTTTCTACTTCGAGCAGGTGGGAAAGCTTCCTTTGTCGTGATAAAGCAGAAGATTGTACATTCTGGGTCAACTCAACTGGCCATTCAAGGCCAGTTATTGCTATTTGGTTTTTTGTACATATTTGTTAACATTTAGAGAGTATTAAACAATTTTTGTGATATAAAACAATGAAAATTATTCAAAATGATCCGCTTGTCTAAAATCCCACTATTGTGATCGTGATATAAAGGGTGTAACAAAAATGTTGCAGTTCCTTGAAAAGGGTAAAAAATAAACTTTGTTCTGCAAAACTCTCTAAAAAGATAAATATTAATTTCTGTATAACACGCTATACAACAAATTGTATCTATATTTTATTTGTTAATATCTCAATAAAATTGTAAGCAGAACTGACTGATGAAGTAATGCTTCCAATAAATTATTCCGATAATTATTTCAGAACGATTAAATATGTAGACACGTTCCGCATTAAATTTCTTTTAAATATGTACATCCTGGCCCAGTACGTGCTGGAAGGGTTAATTCACACGTATCCATTAATACGACCATCAACCTCCCACCGGTGTTGTGGATGATCGATTAACAATGTTCAAGGAGAGCTATTACCACTAACGACCGACGAAACGCTTAATGAAACGCGTTACTAATCCGTTGATAAAATAATGTCAATTTGCATGACGTTGGAAAGCAATCGACGGAGACACGTTTAATTAATTTCGATTTATTACTGCCAATGAGGACGAACATGTAAATTATCTTCGATTTTATTATCACGCTTCGCTGAAATTTATCGCGAATTATATACAATCACTGTAAATAAAATTGTGGTAAAATTCATTCCTATTGTCGAATATAATGGAAATATATTTGTTATCAGCAGATTGCAGATTTTTATGCAAAATGAAATGTTTGAAAACGTTTATAAACTAGAATAACAATGTGTCTTACTTTTTAAATACTGTAACTTGAATTATGTTTCTGATATTTTATATATTTTAGCATTTATCAACAACCTTGAAGATTTTTAGAATATTTAGAATCGACATAATTCCATAAAATCCGCAGTCTATTTAGTCATCAGAACTGAAAACAATTTAAAATAGACTTTACTGACATTTGAGTTTATCACTCTCTCTTCTAAATTTTCATAAATAATTGAAGTGTAGTGCGTATAATTTTCTCTCATTACTTAATCGTTTTTTTTCACAATAATAGTAAATTTAAGATCGTCAGAATATAAAAGTAAGCCGTCTGTATGAAAGCATGAAAATTAAATTCATACAAATGATTCACTCATACTTATTTTTTCATAATACAAAAGTTTATAGATATTTATTTTTTTTTATTTATTTATTTAACCAGGAAACTTACAACGTAATTTGCATTAACAAAGTAAGTCCTACAGAGGTAACCATAAATTACCTGTTCGTAGGTCTATATTTTTAAAAAGATAATTAAGATCTTTAAAAAACTATAAATATTATACTTACTTTAATTATGCATAGAAATACTGAGAAATAGTTAATGTAATGTAAGTTTAAAATAATATTTTGTTGAGAGATTTGTCTATCGATCATTAAATTCAATATCACCGTGAAAAATATAATAAATACTGTGGTTATCCTGTGAGGATTTTTAAATTTCTTAATTTTCTTTGTTTCGTATTTAATAATTGTATTAAATAGATTTAATTAATGAGTTCGATCGTTTCTTCTAGTATAGTGGATTCATCGCTAAAGAGGTTGCTATACTCTTTTACTATATTGAATTATGAATTTCATGAGGACAAATTACAAGATAATGTTCACATCTTACAGATAAATAGAAGCCCTTTTGGCGGATGACGTCCACAAAGACGCTAGACAAATCTAATTCCAGAAGCATTATCGAAACAATTATCGCGGGCCTTTGACGGCTAAGTGACATGTCACTATAGATATCGGTTGTATTATACAAACAGTCTTAGGTGCACTGTGCCACCGTGTAATCAGAGGCAGAGTTAATACGTGGACTAACCACGTGAGAACCCCGATGCGCGTAATCAAACGATAAATGTAGCCATGAATTCGTTGTACAAAGCACTAGTAAGGTACTAGTAGGACACTTTATGTGCGTTTTGTTTTTGTATTATCTTTTAATTGTAGATCACAAATTTTTTAAAGAATAATTTTACGCTGGAACTATGAAAAGGTAATTCCACTCAAGCGCCTGGAAAAAGCAGCTCTATTTTGAGAATTTATTTAGCGAGCATAGTGAATGGAATACAAAATCTATTTCATGGCCTTTATTATACATATTTTGAAGTATGAATACAATTTTTGAAAAATGCTTGTTAAAGGGGGAATTTCTTTTTTCTTGGTCGAAAATATCGATTTTTTGACATTTTTTTGAATAAATAGAATGATAACTTTGTATATATTTCTAACATACTTTTATTAAGTAACACAATTTTTTTCGGTTGAATTTACTCAAAAGCACAGTTGAAATCAACTGAGAAGTAAACGCATCACGAAATTCCTGTTGAGATGATATCTGCTTTTCAATTCATATGAAATCAAAAATTCCACTGTGGTTTCATTTTATACACATACAGTTATCGTTCGACCTACAGGCAAGGCGATAGGTTGTATAGTTTGAACGATTTCGGGAGTAAAACCGAACCTCTAGATTTGAACAGTTACCATTCTTCTCCCCTATAAATTCTTGAATTTTTTGCACACCCTGTATGTCTCTTCTTTAAAATTATAGCAGGAGTGATTCAATGTGGAATAAAGATCATTGAAAATATATACTTTGTACAAATTATGAGACACCCTCTATAATCAACATTTCTAAAATACATATTTAAACAACTAAAACATAGCTTATTAGTAGACTGCGGAGTTTTATGCAAAATAAAATTTTGGAACTTGAATAATAGTATTTTTTATCTTCTAAATATTTTAACTTGAATTATACATATTTTTGATATTTTTTGCATATATTTACAGTCTCGTCGACTTTTTGCATAAATGCATAAAATCCGCAGTCTACTTATTAGCTAACCTAATAATGTTATTGTATATCTGCAAGCTACATTTTTTTATGTATGAAGATTCTAAAAAAATTCACCATATCAAATTTTTTTATCATTTATATACTTAATTTTTTTTATAATTATAAGATACCTAATTCGTAAAATTTTAATCAAACGTTTAAACATCTATTCAAAAAAACTTTTAATAAATGCACTATTATTGAATTTTTATTACAAGCATTGCAACGCAGAAATTAGGTCTATTTTTTTATTCCTGCACTGGCTGTACTAGTGCAGAACGAACCAGTCGCTATCTTCTTCTATTTCACAAAACGGAAGGAAATAGCAAGTGATTCGCTTTGCATCAGTTCAGCCAGTACAGGAATAAAAAACAGTCCTATTGTTTGAATGCGAAAGATCAAACCATAAATTTAGACAATTTGAAGATTTCTTATTTTAAAAAATTCCTATCGATTTCTAATTCCTATTTGTGCATCATATTTGAACAGTCAAACTATGTATGTTTCATAATAATTTTCACAGGAAAACGATCAAGAATACGAAATTGTTATGTAATAAATAAAATCGTGAACATGAATAAACCTAGTCATGAAAAAAAATATGACTAAATTTTATTTTTGTAATTAGTATTGCTGTAATTTCTACATTATACACCAGACTTATGTACAGTTAATGTATTTAACTCTATAGGATGTACATTGTGATTATATCGATGTACTTTATCTGGTTAAATATTAATAATAATAATAATAATAAAGGAAAAGCGTTAAAACCATAGAAAAATATAAAATAACCTGTTACTTTACCTGACTTTGACTGATGCTCCTTTGTTCCAATTATTTCTTCATAAAAATTTGATCTCTTAGCGACGTTTCAATCTGACTTCAAACGAGTGTTCAAACGAGTCAAGAAAAAGCGCGAAAAGGAAAAACTGTACACGAGCTATTTAAAAAAACTTAGACGTTGTACGTACGAAAGCTAGGCAAAACATAATGATCACGAATTAAATAACAACGATAAGCTGTAAAATTGAATTATTGAGTTCTGCACATTCACCAGAGAAAATTCGCGAACCAATATCCGAGGAACACTGTCGCGACACTCGCGACACCATGACTACTTCTTCGTTACGTTTGCCCCACTGTCACCGGACCTAGGAGGATTCGTTTTTCCCGTTGGTATTAATATGTTTACGGCTTACATTGAATAAAATAGTGATTTGTTTGCGGCGTTTTTGTGCAAGCCTGAAGAAAGAAATAAATGGGCGTGTAAAAAGGAATATTTAATTTTCCGTATTCTCGTAAAATGGAAACGAGCACCGAGCAAGCATCATCGGCCACCGAAGCCGTGGCCAATAATGAACAGGAGCACAATGAGGAGGGCATGGAAGAATCGGAGGATTACAATTTCGATGGAGAGGATTATAGGCATTTCGTGCCCCGGGGACGAGGTGGCTTTAGGTGCGTTATAGTTTCTCTTAACACCCCGTACACAGGTCGCATTACGCGTCATTGGTGATAACAGACCCGAAAAGTAAGGTTAGGTTCTCCCCTCATGATACTCCTGCCTGGCTTCTTATATGCATGACGAGAACGATCAAACTTCGTATCACTACGAACTCCTCACATCTTACTAACTACTCTATGGAAACGCGACTATTGTTTATACATACGTTCCTATACGATGAAATAATTTGCCCATAATTCTTCGATTTATCGTTTCGTCGGTCTCTTTTCGCGAATTTCATTGCGATAACGATACTCCGTTTGTCAAAGTAAATTATTTTGGACGATTACCTGCAAAAAGGTAATTAGATCTTGAAAAATATTTACGCCGTTCGTCGAGAACAACAATCGATTTGCGTATATACTTCATATTTAGCACTTTTGTGTATACATTTTTTGCTTAATAACAAAAGAACTGATTTGGAAAGAAGATGATGCCTCTGTTCTTGGGTAAATGATTCAAACGTATGGTTCGTAAAGTCGGTCACAATACGTAATAATAATTCAAGGGGTCATGACAGAGGTGGGTATGATTTCCCGATGAGAGGTGGGCCTCCAAGGTTTAGAGGAAGAGGATTTGGACCTAGAGGACCGATGTTTCGTGGGGCGAATAACGGATTTCCATTTGAGGGACCTCCGAGGCCGAACTGTCCGCCCGGACCCGCCGGCCCGCGCTTCCGAGGACCGCCGCCGTTCGATCCTAGCTGGGGGCCGATGGGACCACCGAATCTGATGGGACCGCCAAATCTCATGGGACCTCCAGGAATGGTAATTATTCATCAACTTCAGAGTGGGCCCGATTCGGAGTTCTTCTCGGCGAAGTTGATTAAGTATAATGTAACTTTATATGTAATTAGCCACCGCCACACATGATGAATGGTCCGATTGGGACAGGTCCAGGACCATACGGACCACCTCCTGGAATGGGACCACCAAATATGAATAACGTAAATTTCGATTTACAGAAAGCTAGGCAAATTCACGAGTATTTGATTACAAAACGAGTTGCGTTGCTGTAGATTCCAGGTCAGCAGCAGCCCCCGCAGCAACAGGCGCAACAGCAAGCAAACATTCCAGGTTTAGATCTCAACGGCGAGGTGTGGGTAGAAACGAAGACGCCGGACGGCAAGTCCTATTACTACAATATTCGTACGAGGGAAACCACGTGGACGAAGCCAGAGGGACCAAACGTGAAGGTCATGGTGCAAGACCAGGTACACAGTGGTTTTTCGTCGTCTTCTATCATGGAAATACGTTTTCTGCGTTCGATGCTATTTCAAACATTTTATTTGTCTTACAGTTAGAACAATTAGTACACGGAGCGTCTAAGCAAACAGCTCCCTCCAACACTCCCACTTCTACGGCCACTACTCCAAATCAAATTAGCGAAAATAGAGTTTCTCAGAGTAACGAACAACCTCCGCCAAATAGTGCAGATGCTATGAATCAACTTAGTACCGCTCCTCCTGGTACCGGTCCACCTCCAACGCTTGAAGCACCAGATATCAACGTGCAACCTTCAGAAGCGTCTCAAGCAAACGGTATGAAATGCTTTTATTTCTTTAAATTAAGGAGTTACATTCACCTAGAGACCTGGAAACGGCATCCGAGTTCAGGAATTCTTTTTGGAAAGCATAAATGGAAATAATATACAACGTTTTTCCATTAAAACATATTTTTTAATTATATTACTCTAAACTTTAGGAAGAGCTTTTAAAAAGAGCTTTTTAGAGCTTTTTGCATTTTGTTAAAAAATTGTCGTTTTTTCTTTTAATTATTTTAAAATCGAATTTCTAAGAATATTTTTTCCAAATTTGAAGTAAATCGGTCGAGTAGCTCGCGTTATCCACTGAATTTGAAAAAAAGCTGCGTATTCACCAGTGAACAGTTCGCGAACACTGTTCGCATACAATGTTTGCAAACAGTTCGTAAACTTTCTATAAACACTAAAATACTACGTAATTCCTTCACAAATGTTACGTGAACTAAATATCTGCGTTCATTGCGGCCCGCGTATAGTGTTTTGTTTCCATCTTCGGCCCACAGTAATCGAAAGGTTGCTCATCACAGATTTAAAACCCGTATACGAACAGGTACGCGAACAGATGATTTCTACGAAATTCAACTGTTATATTGTTCGTGAACAGTTGCGAACGCCAGTGAAAACGCACCTTAAGAAAAACACGTTTAAAGTTCGACTAACAAATAACATTCATTTTAAAGCCAAGATCACTGTCACGATTAAATTGCGCATTATTTTCACAATGCCTGCAATTTACACGTTTACTGATCATAGAAACTACAGTAGCAATATTTAAACGACATAGAATACAGTT
The DNA here is from genome assembly GCA_030770465.2 of Perdita meconis. NCBI lineage: Eukaryota > Metazoa > Arthropoda > Insecta > Hymenoptera > Andrenidae > Perdita > Perdita meconis. Next base: position 5,417,799 of record JASKOS020000005.1, read on the forward strand.
TCATTTATCGGAACATCGAAATTCGTTACACTTTTTAGTTTCTAATGGATGTTCTTTGTACATTTCCTGTTTGAAATAGATTCGCAGACGATTCGTTTTCAAATAGGTTTTCCTGGTGTTTATAGCACTTTTAGTTTCATACTAAATTTTCGCTCATTGTCACATTTCTGTATTACGAAACGATAATTAGATTCCATGCGCAGCGACTTTCTCTCTATTCTCTACGTTTTCATACTAATTCTAGAGTGTTTTAGGATATCATTACAGCCTCAAATAAACTCCTCTATTTCTACTTAAAGTTAACCCTGAAATGCATCGTGTTGTCATTTGGCAACATACCGATATTTTTTGTTTTAACAGAAAAATAACATTGATTGTACAGTATAATCGACTACATTCACACTGTATATTCATACTGAAAAAAGAAGTAGAGGTCCTGCTTAGCATGTATCACAGATAGAAGTAAGATTGGACCAAATTGGAAATTGGCCTATAATTAAAAATTCAAAAATGCGATGTAAATTACCAGAATGCAAAGGCTTCACATGTACAAAATGTGAAAAATGTGGAGTTGCACTGTGCTTGAATAAAAACAAGAACTTTATAAAAAACTTTTTTAAAAACTTTCACACTAATTAGGATCTCCGTTTATACGTTAAACACACGCAGTAGCCATTTAGCAGCAAACTTTTCTTTTTTTTTATTATTATTAAAAAAAATAGAAAACAATAAGATGTATTTTTTATATTATTTTTCTACAATTTTGGAGTACATAAGTTGATAGTTTCAATATATTTTAATGAATATTAATCAATTATGCATTTAAGGGTTTTAATCAAAATTGAAATTCGTTCTTCCGGTTGAAATCCCAATTAAGCGGCTATTTGAATAGCAGCGTCCGAGCGTGCGATCTTGCGTCGCTTTCTTTATATTTGAAATATCGCTGTATCGTTTTGAGGAAATATTATCAAGGCCTAAAGCTTTCCGAATTGATGAAAAAAAATTGATTTTTTTTACCTATCTAGGTTAATGTAAACCCTTAAATACTCTAAACATATATTGAAAGAGGATTGTCATGTTATCCTTAATGTATAGGTACAGTGCCTGCAACGGTTTCAACCACTCCAACTATGAGTACACCAACAGTAAATACAAACATGATGCAACCACCTCCTAATATGATACCTATGCAACATAGGATGCCAAATCAATTTGGTGGGCCGATCGCAACACAGTTTGGAGCAGCGCCTTTCGGTATGCCACCACCGAGTTTCCAACCATTTGGAGGCTACGGTCCACCACAGGCGAATTGGGGTAAATGTTATACAAAATATTCTACTTTTAATTGATAATCGTATTCGTGTTGTATAAATATTGTTAAACGCGCAAATCTGACAATAATAGGTCTGTATTTTATTCTTGCACTTTCTGAACTGAGACCGAGTGAACTCAGTGAATCACTTAAAGACCGGCGCGCGCTATGACGAAGCGCGGCGAGGCGAAGAAAAAATTTGATTTGATAAACCATTAGATCTTATGGAGCCGCGCGAACTAGGCTGCAGTGCAGCAACCAATGCGAATGAATATCTTCAACTCGCTTCGCCATAGTGCGCGCCGGTCATAATACCTCCTTCCGTTTTGTGAAATAGAAAAAGATAGCGATTGGTTCGTTCTGTACTAGTGTGGCAATAAAAAGCAGACCTAAGTTTGTTACACTAAAACTAAGAAATATGAAAAAAGAGAATGCATCCAGAATATTGATAATTTAACGTTGACAATCGTATTGTAATTTCATATGGGTCATTCCATGCGAGAACGGATACTTTTCGGAGTAACATGTTGGATTTTGTTCAAATTTGGATGTGTTGTAGTCTTTAGAGGCATATAGGCGTATCTCGCAGGATTTTTCAAAATGTCAAAAAATGTCGATTTTACAGCTCTTTAAAGTTTGATTTTACTTTAAAAAATTGTATCTGTGATCTTTCTTCGAAAAATTATAACAGTTGAACTAATAAACCTTATGAATCCTCGTGATGCTTATAGTAGAGATTTTGGAATATCTATTAAAAACTATTTCAATTGAGACAGTAATTTTTTTAACCATTTATTTTGCAATTGTTTTAAACAATTGCCATTTGTAACCGCAGGGGAATATTTAAAAATTTGAAAAAAATGAGGGTATAGCCTTATTCGTCCCCTTCATGGTCAACTTTTTAAAAATATAGTCATTTTAATATTAGCCACGGGAAAATTATTTGAATGTAACGCGGCGCGTTGAAACATACCGCTCGATTGGCCAAGCCGTACGCACTACGCCGCACTGTGTGGCGCTTCATATAAGAATCGCGGAAAAAACCTCATAACTTTGATGTTTTTCAATATTTTTCACACATTTTTTTTTATATTACTTCTTACTATTCAACTGTTATACGGACATAAATATTAATAAAATTAATGCATTTACTATTAATATAAGTGCAATAAACTTTGGATATATTCGCCACATAAGGACCATATCTTATAATTATGTACTAATAATTACGTAATATTGCATTAACAGTAAATACTGTCAAATTCAATCAAAAATCTTCGACGCGCCGCGTGACATTCAAATAATTTTCCTGTGGTTAATATTAAAATGACCATATTTTTAAAAAATTGACCATGAAGGGGACGAACAAGGCTATACCCTCATTTTTTTCAAATTTTTAAATATTCTCCTACGATTACAAATGGCAATTGTTTAAAACAATTGCAAAATAAATGGTTACAAAAATTATTGTCTCAATTGAAATAGTTTTTAATAGATATTCCAAAGTCTCTACTATAAGCATCACAAAGCTCATTTTATCGATTTATTAGTTCAACTGCTATAATTTTTCGAAGAAAGATCACAGATGCAATTTTTTTAAGAAAAATCGAACTTTAAAGAGCTGTAAAATCGACATTTTGAAAAATCCTTCGAGATACGTCTATATGCCCCTAAAGACTACAACATATTCAAATTTAAACAAAATCCATCATGTTACTCCGAAAAGTGTCCGTTTTCGCATGGAATGACCCTAATTGCAAATCATGAGTAGACTGCGGATGTTTATTCATTTATGACGATTCTAAATATTCTAAAATGCATAAAGGTGTGTATAGATGCAAAAATAGATGAAATATCGAAAATAAAATGCATTCTATGATATTTAAAAGGTAAAAGACACTTTTATTTAAATTGATTTTCTTTTTCTATGCCCTTAAAAATACGAATTTGCATAAACGTCCGCAATAATCATGAGACATGTGTTACACATAGCAAAGAAAGAGGAAGGAATAATGAAACTATCGCCCTTCCTTTCGTTATCTTTACGCGTGCGATAAATCTGATTGCAGTAAGTAAATATGTTATTTGTTAGGTATGCCACAAATGCCACACGGAGTAATGACCCCTCAGGCTCCAGCCGAAGATCCTGCAATATTGGCGCAGCTCGATCAAGAACTAGTAGCATCCGCCATCGTGTGGACGGAACATCGAGCTCCGGATGGCAGATTATATTACTATAACAGTAAAGCCGGAGAATCTGTTTGGGAGAAGCCGCAGGCTTTAAAAGATCTTGAAAGTATGTCACTTGTCAAATATATCGACAAATAAGTCGTCTTACATTGAAATTTAACTGAATTTCACTCCTAGGTGCGAAATTGGCGTTGCGGCAAAAAGCGGAAGAAATAGCTGCTAACACTGCGAACACTGCTGCGAGTAATGTTCCCGTCACGAATAACGCTGTTGCCCCCGAGCCAACGAAACAGGAAAAACAGCAGGAGAGCAATCTTGAAACCAAAGATAGTGTAAAGGAAGCGGATGCTAATAAACCGAAAAAGGAGGAAGCTGCGCCTAAAGAAGCTGCGAAGCCTCAGGACAAATCTAGGCCAGTCTCGAGTACCCCAGTGCCTGGAACACCTTGGTATACCTTTGGAAATTGATTTGGCGCATCGATTTTATTTTTACGAAATGCACATTTAAATTTGTTATCAGGTGTGTCGTTTGGACGGGAGATGGACGTGTATTTTTCTATAATCCCTCTTCGCGAATTTCGGTCTGGGAAAGACCGGACGATCTCATTGGCCGCCAGGATGTTGACAAAATGGTGTCCACGCCGCCGGATGCAGTTGTGACTACTAAAACTACGCGTCAGTCGGATACGAGTGAAAGCAGCGATGATGATCAGCCGACGCCAGCGAAGAAAATGAAACAGGAGGATACTAAAGGTAAGCAGCATGATATACCTAATTTTTTAGGTCATTTTGGAACGACTTGTATACGATGAAAAAAAAAAATTCTCACCAAATTTCCTAGGAAACGCCTTTAAAGGGAAACTTTTCAGCTTTCCAAAACACCTATTGCCATTTTTCTACGATTACGCAGTCGTAAATTATAGCCGCTCAAAGTTAAAAGTACCATTTTTCATACAATAGTAAATAATGCGGTAAAAAAAATGGTAGAACAAATAAACAAAAAAACGAAATTAAAGGGAAAAGTTTGCTCTTTAAGAACATTTAAATGGATTCACGAAGAAAAATTTCTTTCATCCCATGCATCACTTCAAAGTTGTCGAAAATTTTTTAACATTCGTTTGTTGCGCTTTATCTTGAAACAAAATACATGATTTAAAGATACATGAAAGATTCATTGAAAAATACATGATTTAAAAACTAGAAACTTCAAGCTACAAAATGGCTGTTTTCAGTATTTTTTATACCTATTTTTCGCGGAGATACAGCCAGTTGAAAATGGCCAAATTTTTCGAAAAATTTTAGTGTTCCCTTAAGTTTGTGCACCAGTGTACATATATTTTATCAATATATTCGGCCAATCATTGTATTTGGAGATCAACAACTGTGTGCGTTATCCTAGTTCTTATATGTTTCACGAAGAAAAGTACAAATTGTTAAGTCGTTTATTTCTTTAGCTGTAGCACCGAAAGAAGAAGAAGAAAAGGAGAATAAAAAGACAATCGACATCGGCAAAGAAGCTGCGATAGAAGCGGAAGTACGAGCAGCAAGGGAGAGGGCAATCGTTCCATTGGAAACTCGGATTAAATCGTTTAGGGACATGCTTGCAGAGAAAGATGTAAAATTTATTGCACTCCTAACATCATTAAATCGATGTCTCAATCGTTTAAGTGCCAAGTAGTGCGATGGTCTAATTAATGCCCAAGTGTATTAACTAATGATGTATGAAACATTTTTCAGTGGTAAACGAAGAAAATGCAATCGCACCGCTTGGCACATTTCAATAACATTTCTGCAAGTAATGATAAACAAAAGGATTGACAATAACTTTGTGCAATGTTGGCAGGTGTCCGCGTTTAGTACTTGGGAGAAGGAGCTTCATAAAATAGTGTTCGATCCTCGTTACCTACTTCTAACGTCCAAGGAGAGGAAACAGGTCTTCGAGAAGTACGTGAAGGAGAGGGCCGAAGAGGAGAGGCGAGAAAAACGGAACAAAATGAAGGAACGGAAAGAACAATTCCAGAAACTGTTAGAGGAAGCTGGTCTTCACGGAAAGTAAGTGAGAAGAATTTAATAAATTGTTTCTCAGTTTTGTTTTTGTAGCCATGCGAAAACGGACACTTTTCGGAGTAACGTGTTGGATTTTGTTCAAATTTGGATATGTTATAGTCTTTAGGGGCATATAGACGTATCTCGAAGAATTTTTCAAAATGTCGATTTTACAGCTCTTTAAAGTTTGATTTCTCTTCAAAAAATTGCATTTGTAATCTTTCTTCGAAAAATTATAACAGTTGAACTAATAAACCGGTTAAAATGAGCTTTGTGGTGCTTATAGTAGAGACTTTGGAGTATCTATTAAAAATTATTTCAGATGATACCCTCAATTTTTTCAAATTTTTAAATATTCCCCTGCGGTTACAAATGGCAATTGTTTAAAACAATTGCAAAATAAATGGTTAAAAAAATTATTGTCTCAACTGAAATAATTTTTAATAGATATTCCAGTCTCTACTATAAGCACTACAAAGCTCATTTTAATCGGTTTATTAGTTCAACTGTTATAATTTTTCGAAGAAAGATCACAGATGCAATTTTTTGAAGAAAAATCAAACTTTAAAGAGTTGTAAAATCGACATTTTTTGACATTTTGAAAAATCCTTCGAGATACATCTATGTGCCCCTAAAGACTACAACGTATTCAAATTTGAACAAAATCCATCATGTTACTCCGAAAAGTGTCCGTTTTCGCATGGAATGACCCGAGCACAACATTCATAAATTCGTATGTTTTACGCAGATCGTCATTTAGTGATTTTGCTCAAAAGCATGGGCGTGATGAACGGTTTAAGAATGTAGAAAAGATGCGTGAACGGGAGAGCCTTTTCAACGAATATCTGCTGGAAGTGCGAAAAAAGGAAAAAGAGGAAAAAACAGCAAAACGAGAACAGGTATTTTTATTTTATTAACACTGTTGATTTCGTTGCAATGCAACCATTACTTTTCAGGAATTCGTGCGACATTGTAAGAATTCAAAGATTTATGAATACTTTAGACGTTTGATATCATAAGTAAGAAAAAAATTGATAGATATTACTTTATTCTCGGGACAAAAGGCATACCAAATTTTTAGGGATATTCGAGAATTAAGGTACCTTTCGTTAACGTTCTTAATCCATTTCTAATCGTGTAACATTATTAAAATCATTCTCTGATCATGATTCCAGTGTGTGGCTAATATCTTCAAATTCAAATTTTATATCACTTTTCTATTAACTTTTTCATTATTTTCTTCGTTACAGATAACATTTCTTATTCGTTACTTGGTACCTCGATTCTCCGTATGTATTAAAATATCATAAAACAGAAGTTCTTTCGGACACAACCACCAATCTTTCCTTCTTCCATACCAGACCTCATTAAGGTTCTCACACACGCATCCCTCATTTTATTCGAAAAAGTCGTACAGTATATCGCTAAGATAGCTAGACGTAGCATATACCATGTTCGCGTAAGTTACCGTAGTAGCTGAGTAAATTCCTTTATTCAGCGGCCATTTGTAAGTGAAAAAAAAAAAGTATTTACGATTTCGTTCTTCCGTTCGAAAGAAAAAAAAAAGATACTTATATATGCTATCGTTGAGTGATATTTTTACAATGCGTTGCGATATTAAGAAGTAAATGATAAGGAAGCAAAAGAATGTTCTATTCTTGAATATGACAGGATAACATTTAATGAATTTCCATTTTCAGCGATAATTAAATATTCTTTCAGGTTCCATAGGTATGTTAACTATTTTGTTCCACTTGTAAAGATTATCTTATACGAATTCCTAAATTAACGGCTGAAGAACACATACCAGGAGAAGTTTCTCTAATAATTCTCTGCTCCGGTAGATTTTTCTCGATAGACAAAAGTTTTGTAGCTGTAAGACGGGAGATGTAGAGAATAAAATCTTAGTATGTGACGGTTCCTTATGTACTTATGTGTTCTGAACTCTCCACTTCAGTCAGGAGGCAGGCAGGACAGGTTCCGTATGTGGAGTGGCTTGGTTCTGAAGCTGGTTGGTGGCATGGATGATGTCATCTACCATCCCCACCTACACTGCGTGGCACAGTTGGCACACCCTCGCGCGCCGCATTCTTTACTCCAAAGCAGAGTCATGAGAATGAACGAACTCGGTATTTGTATATTACTCGTAATCCTCGTTACTTCAAAAGATTAACTTTTCCCCAAGATCAGTACCAATTTCAACGGAATTGAATACAATTTATGATCAGTCAAATGACAAAGCGGGGTGAACAGAGACCCCCTTCAATGATAGTATCAATTCCAAATAGTTTTTGCAAATCTTATTCTGTTCCTTGGAGATAAAGAACCGTTATTTTCTTTGACAGAGAAATAGCAAGCTACCAATTCATTTAACGATCGATGTATCAACATAAGAACAAATTTACTTCCCTTTCTTTGTTTTACATATTATTCCACCGATTCGATCATTTTTTTAATGTTAATTCATAGTTTTTATACGAATAATCTCACTGACTACAAAGGGAAAAGTTGAAGTGAAATGTCAATTTTTTTTTTTTTATCATAAAGTAAAGCTATGTTTTGACACTTGTTCTTATGTCAATACATGGCATATTGAAATTTTAATATAAACTTTAAATTGCTATTTATGTATAAAAAGTAACTCAATTTCTTTTTTTTTTTATGTATATATAAAGTGATTAATATATTTTTTACCATGAAATATAATAAAAAAATTAACTTCTAAAGAATTTTTTAGTAAAAAGAAAAGAATATATTTGAAGCAACAAGATGAGTATATTGAGATTGTAAAATGAGTGTGCTTATAAGAAATTTGGTTTGTATCCTTCAGAGAACCTTGACTGCTTTTGTCTTAAGAGTAATAGAAGTGGATTTTGCAATGATTGTGCTCAGATGAAAATCAATACATGGCACCAGGTGTTCTAATGTATGAAAAGTGTACAATAGGATCAGGGCCCATTGATAAGTACAAAAAGAAATTCAGTACGAAAATGTGCCAGCAACTCGAATCATCTTTTCATTGCGAAATGAACATGTATTGAATACAATACGGTAACAAATCGTTACTATTTATATTGAAACAATTACGTCGTTCACAAATTACGTAATGGGAAGCTACAGATAAGAATTAGACAATGTTATCAGTTGCTATTTTAATCACGAGAAGTAAAGGAACCAGAAGCATATGAAATACGTATGAAGATATCAAAGAAGTAACTGTAAGATAAAGTTTATTATTATCTAATAGTTGATTAAAGCAGTTCGAAATTTTATTGATGAATACATTGAAATATTCGAGTAAAGTTAATCTTAAGATTCTTCTGTTTTTATTTGTTAAGAATTCTGTTTTACCATATTCATGCTACACGTTATCATCGTAGTATGCTTTATACTAATTACGAGAGCATAGATTTGTAACATGTTGAAAAGGTATTATACTACGGAAAAGATGGATAGGAAAAGTAAAACCTCGTTTCGTAATTTGAACGGCTGAAAGGTTTTGGCATTATCAAAATCTCGCGGTGATGTACTAACGATTGTTTCCTTTTCAGCGAGGGCAGCAGATAAAAATTTATTTATTTTATAATCCGTTTCATCATTAAACGATCTTTTTCTCTTTTCCTTTCTCGCATTGTTATTTATCTTCTCGAAGTTTCTACATTCTACGATGTGCAAAATGTTTAATGATGACTCGGTCAAAATTAACCATTCTTGCAGCTATAATGAGTATAATTTTTTTCAGCAAAACTGACCAGCTTATTTCATTAAAAAATTCCAACAAGTAGAGCCCTTAATGTTGTGATACCTCCTGACACGAACGAATGACACGAATGACTATTTCTTCTACCCCTAACGAAATGTAGTTTGAAAACCAATAAAAAGGTTTGCAAGTTGAAATAGTTTGATCCACATTACAAATCATTAATTTCATATACTTTTACACACATATATATGTAATATGCTATATGCTATATGTAATGTCTAAATGATATTGTAATGTGGCTGGACGTGTAATCATTGGTCGAGAATATTAAGCGTGCATGATTAAAACTGAGACAAGCAAAAAAAAAAAAAAAGATAAAGAAAAATAAAATTCTATTTTAAGACAGAATTGTATAAATAGAATGTAAGCAAAAACTAATTGTTTTTCCGCAATGAAAACTCTTATGATAAATGCGTTTCAGGTGAAAAAGGAATTCATAGCGATGCTACGTGAACACAAAGACATCGACAGGCATTCGCATTGGAGCGATTGTAAGAAAAAATTGGAATCAGATTGGAGGTACAGAGTGGTAGAATCCGCGAGCACACGGGAAGATTGGTTTAGAGATTACATTCGTATGCTAAAGGAGGAGAGAAAAAAGGAGAAGGAAAAAGACAAAGATCACCGGCACAGGGACAAAGATCACCACAAGTCTGAGAAGAAGGATAGGGATAGGAAGGATGTTGATAAGTACAAGGAAAAGTCGTCGAAGGATCGGGTTGAAAAGGATAGTTCGAAGGACAAGAAACAACGACGAAGCGAGGCGCCGACAGAAGAGAATGGGAAAGAGAAAAAGGAATCGACGGTAGAGAAAGAAAGCGGGGAAATCGAGGACAATGACGATAAACCGACGAAGAAAGAAAATGACGTAAGTAATTCACGCTTTCGAGTTAATTAAGATATAATCGCCGTCATAAATTATACGATTCGTCTCACTTTTTTTTTTTTTTTTTTATCCTTATCAAGAAGGAGGACGCGGAGGATCAGTCAGATTCGGAAGAAGATCGTGAGAAGCAAAAGCGAGAGCGCGAAAGAAGAGCGGAAGTGAGTCTTCGTGAGAGGGAGAGAGAAGTACAAAGAACACTTGCAACTCATCTTCGCGATAGGGATAAGGAAAGACAACATCATCGTCACACGGAGGCTGTGCAACACTTCAGTGCTCTTCTTGCAGATTTGGTATGTGTCTCATTACTGCGGCTCATCGCGGATTACACTGTCCAACAAATTTTAACTTTTTTTTTGTGTGTTCCGATATTTATTATACTTTTCTTATAGAATTTCGTGCCCTGATTACGAATCTGAAACCCGTTTTTTTTCTATCACCCTCAGTTTTTGAGAAATTTAATTTTTTTTTAATTACACATTTTTCAACTTTGAACTAATTTTGTGACGTTATTACAAAAGATATTTTAGTTTTGTTTATATATAATGATTCTGTAGACTTTCTTCTATACACTGATATCAATTTCTATTGTATTGTGAATGATTATATATATCTAAACAGTCATTATAGGTAAAGTGACACCGATCTGGCACCAATTTTTTGAGGTTCTTTTGAGTATATCTTAAAAGGTAAAGGTGCAGCGTAAAATTCAACCACACCAGGCGATAGAGCGGACTTTTTTCTCAAGGAAACGTTCTGGAAAAGTGGGAACACAAATATTTTTTCCAAAGTAGAAGGCAAAATTGGTCCTAACACGATAGCATTGTATTAATTGAGACATCGCATCGTGTCGAGCGCTCGCTGTTGCTGAACACCACTGTCGGCAACTCAGCGCTTACGGATCAATTTTGCCTCCTACTTCGGAAAAAATATTTGTGTTCCCACTTTTCCAGAACGTTTCCTTGAGAAAAAAGTCCGCTCTATCGCATGGTGTGGTTGGATTTTACGCTGGACCTTTACTTTTTAAGATATAGTCAAAAGAACCTCAAAAAATTGGTGCCAAATCGGTGTCACTTTACCTATAATGACTGTTCAGGTATATATAATCATTTACAATACAATAAAAATTGATATCAGTGTATAGAGGATAGTATACAGAATCATACATAAACAAAACTGAAATATCTTTTGTAATAACGTCACAAAATTAGTTCAAAGTTAAAAAATGTGTAATATTTTAAAAATTAAATTTCTCAAAAACTGAGGGTGATAGAAAAAAATGGGTTTCAGATTCATAATCAACGCACGAAATTCTTTAAGAAAAGTATAATGAATATCGGAACACAAATTGACTGTTGGACAGTGTTATCGAACTTAATTAATGCAACGTGTACTCGCAGGTAAGAAACGGTGACCTGGCATGGAGAGAAGCCAAACGACAGTTGAGAAAAGATCATAGATGGGAACTAGCAGAGAGTTTAGATCGCGAAGAAAAAGAAAGGCTATTTAACGAACACATAGAGCAACTTAGTCGTAAAAAACGTGACAAGTTTCGGGAACTTCTCGACGAGGTAGGAGCTTCTACCGAACTCACTGCATCGTGGAGGGACATAAAGAAATTGTTGAAAGACGATCCTAGATACCTTAAATTCTCTTCTAGCGATCGGGTATGTAATTACAGAATATTAAATGCACATAAGCCATTTTTTTATCTCGTTTATTATATTTTCTGTCTTTTTTTCGCAGAAATGTGAGAAGGAGTTCAAAGAATATATTAAGGATAAACTTGTTGCGGCTAAAGCTGATTTTAGAGAACTCCTACAGGTATAATACAATTAATTGACTGCTTGCTTTACTGTAATATATTGCTTTGGCAACTAAGTAATTGCGGATTTTTTTAAGAAGAAGAAACACAATTTTTTCATTTAATGAATTAATTTTATTCAGTAATGTATTGTCCATTTTTATCAATGATCTTTAGCCATCTTTCAAGTAGCATCATAATTCCACGTTCATGAAACTTCTGGTTTTTATTGGCCAAAAACTGAACCAACTGCGTGTGACATCATCATCATTATTGAAACTTTTACCGTTCAAGAAGTTTTGCAAAAAACGAAATAAATGGTAATCTAATGTTGCCGACAGTATAATCTGTGTTGAGTGGATTTCGACGCACAGCGTACAATTTAATTAATTTTCTTATGGCCAATTTTAGTGTCCGTATTTTTGAAAAGTGGTCCGTAAAGGGGACAAAAATTTTTTCGATTTTTTAAATAGTTTCCCACTATGAAAAACCTGCATTTGTTAACAGCAATTGCAAAATAAATGGTTAAAAAAGTTTTTCTTCCAACAAATAATTTTTATTAGGTACTGCTATGTCTGCTCTATAAGCACCCAAAAGCATATTTTTATCAGTTCGCTAGTTTAAGAGCTAGAATTAATAGAAAAAAAAGTGAACGGTAAACTTCAAAGAGCTCTAAAATGAACAATTTTCAAAATTTTCAAAAATCCTTTCGCACACGTTTATATATCCCTAAAAACTACAACATATCAAAAATTCAGCAAAATCCGAGATGTTACTTCAAAAAGTGTTCGAGTTCGCGTGGAACGACCCAACAATCAAACAACAATACGCGTTGAACACTAAAAATTCAACTGAAACGGACGAAGAAATCCGCAGTTACTTAGTTGCCAACCCAATATTAAGGATAATATATACATGTTCGATTAATTTTTAGGAAACGAAACTTATTACCGATAAAACATACAAAAAAGTACAAGAAAATAGTACGCACTTAGCAGAAATTGAGGAGATATTAAGGAAAGATAGAAGATTTCTTGTGCTTGAAGCAGCAGCTGCGGAACGAACTCGTTTATTAATGGGATATTTGGAGGAATTGGCGCGTAGAGGTCCGCCACCGCCGCCTACTGCTTCAGAACCATCAAGAAGACCAACCACAAAGTAATTATTTGCTCTAATGAATAAATCGCAATGTCAAGTACGCGTTTCAATTCGCAATATATGTTCGTGTTTCAGCTAACGAGGCCCATCATCAAAGCATGATATACATATGGTGTCCAAATAACAAATCAGTGATTGAATTTATAGCTGTAGTTGAATTGAAGTACTTTACACACGAGATGATTATCGCCTGTAATTATAGGATTCAATAAAACTAACGCCAATTCCACACAGCTAAAAGTGTGCGTGTGTGTCATACTGTAAAGATGCCATAGTGTAAGCATATCATTAATTTGTTGAATTATGTTAGATACTAGTTAAACACAGACGAATTATTAGCAATATTATATGGTTATAGCATAAAGTACGTATTTTATACATATTTTATCCAGGTTTATTACATAAGCACGCCATTATACGAATATTTTGTACGAAAATAATACGAGAGTCGACACCCAATGTTCGTCGCGCTCTCGTAATAGTTTAAAAGCACGTGCAGTAAGTTTCTATAAGCTGACATTAAACTTAATATTCTGAAAATTTTGATTACTCTATCTTAAGAAAAAAAAAAGAAAAAAAGCATAATCTACGACAATCATGCACGATACTTTTACGGAGTTCGGGAATTGTGTTTTCAATTTTCAAATTGTTTTCCTCGCAGATCTTTGTTGGACGATAAAACGTAAGTATCATACAGAATATTCTAATTTAAATTATTATGAATTTTATAATGAACATACACATGTAAAAACGATCCATATATCATTTAAAGTAGTATGTATTAGTTTTTATGTATGTGGCATTTTTACGGTATAAAACTTTTATTTCGATATAAACGAATACGATAGAAAATATATTTTATCGAATAAAGTATTATTAAAACTTGCGATACTTAAATATATCTCCCGAAAATTTTGAATTATATGTACATTTTATTTCTAATGTTTTGTAACATTTAATTCTAGACATGATTTGTGCTAAGAAATGAAGAATATAGTCTAAGTGAACGTAATTTTGTTAGAAAAAAATACCATTGAAGATTACAAAATTATCGTAGTAACTTGTACATTTTATTTCATATAAATGAATGTTAAAATATTTATTCATCAGTCAACTAATCATTTTCACCCAAACTATTACCGATTATCACGATTTATGTATACTATGTACATAAACAATTTAATAAAATTCTAACATCACAAATCTACTTCAAGTGAAAAAGAAGAAATTTAATGAGAATTATAATGTAATTTTGTATTCCGAACAAATGGAATTTAAGAATATATTTAATAACTATTACACTACTTTAGATACTGAAACTGATTCATACTTAAAAAATGAATGGAATCTAAAAGACGTTTAAATGAAATTGATCACGACTTCAACGCCAGTCGGTTGCTGTGACAATTTTTGTGCCAGAACAAATTCGTTCTAAAAACTTTTTGAATTGTATTGTTTAATACAATTAAAGAAAAACACTCGACTTTTCAAAATCTATAAACATTAAAATTTATATGAAGATGTAATTTATTTAATTATTTTCTTTTCAGTGTTAAACACCTTCGAAAATGTGTTCGAACGAATTATAAAAATTAATTGAAAAATTGTTCAAACGTTCGGTACTTCGAAGAGTTTACGAACAAAGACAGTTCAATTGAACTTGACATAATTGAAGAAGCGTTGCATAATTGTTACGTGTTGGTGACTAAGATCTTCCCGAGAGCCAGAAACGTTATTCCACGGGTTTGTAGCGCTGCCGTGAAACAAAATACCGTACACGAATCTATATTGTATATCTTTGTCGTTACCGTTAGAATCAAGTCCGGCACGCTGCACTTCCTGCTCGCTTGGTAAGAATACAAATTGGCGACTTGACGCGACACCCGGCACGTAACCGAATCCTACTACTTCAGCAATTTCACGTAAGTCAAGTCCGAATAAAAATATTCTTTAAGAAATTTTTTAAACTAAAGTCGCTGCGATCATTACGATTTCATGTCAGTGATATTGTCTGATTTATTTGTACTTGTGAAAAAAATTGGAGCATTATGCAAAATCGAAGCGACATTTTATCGCTCGTGTGAATTGGTTTCGTGTGTTACTTCACTAAGAAACAAAGGAAATGGTATCTCACGAAAGTGCTTTATAGTAAATGTTACATTTACTAATGTAGTAAACGTTATTATGAATACGTCGTTTTAAAGTGCATTCGTCCACAAAATTAAGGAATCGTTACATTTTAATTATAGAACAGCCGATAAATAATTAAAAAATAAATTATTAATTGTGGCCTTGCAAAAAAAGCAAACAAAAATTGCAACATGTAGAACAAACACTATCTTCAATTCTTCTTTCCTTTCAATATACAGGGTAGTCCACGCAACTTGTGCACCTCTATAACTTCCAAAATATACGTTGCACGAAAAAATTTTGTATACAAAAGTTGTATGGTTTAAAGGGGTACATTATGTGGTGCATTTGTTTTTTTATAGGTGGAGGCGTTTCGGAGATTTGAAGGTCAACTTTGTTTTTTTAAATAGAATACTATATAAATTTTCAAGAAATACAGTGCAATTACTCGTTAGCTATTAGGTTTAGGGCTAATAAAGGTCAATACTTTTTTACTCAAAATTCGATATTCTTCCATATTTTGATATAAAAAATATAGTATTCTATTTAAAAAAACAAAGTTGACCTTCAAATCTCCAAAACGCCTCCACCTATAAAAAAAAAATAAATGCACTACATAATGTATCCCTTTAAACCATGAAATTTTTGTATACAAAATTTTTTCGTGCAACGCATATTTTGGAAGTTATAGATGTGCACAAGCTGCGTGGACCACCCTGTATAATAAAAGCGTCTTTGAGATATCAAAGAAGGAACTGTATTCTTGAAAATGAACTCAGATTATGATGGAATTCTTTTTTCACGGAGTTATAACATTTCAAATATCGACAATTCCTTTTTATTAAAATTTAGCTTTCAATTTCAAGAATCCTGACGTTCTCAAGAATTTCAGCTTTTTCAAGAATCCCGTCCTGTTCGAATTGTGAGATATTTTCGAGAACCCGACCCGATCCCGAAAAAAATTCTGGACTCGACATTTTCGAGTTCTCGCACACCTCTAAAAGAAATACGCAGGGATTTTGGAATATGTTAAATATTGACCTTGTCGCAAACATTTTTGTATTCCATTTCTTGGTGAAAAACTGCATTTTTTTCTTCAGATGTTCACCATTTTTTCAAAAATATATATTTTTTAAAATCTCCACGTATTTTTTTAGTAAATGTCCTGTAGAAAAAGAAAATATTTGGTCTTTTACTCTACGTTCAACGATATTCCAGTTATCTTGCACGCCGATTTGACGTTTCCGAAAAAGAAGCTGAAGCAGTGACGTAGCTGGAGTTCTTGCCGTCCGGGGCACTTACTGATTTTGCTCCCCCCTCCCTCAATTACTCAAACGTATTAAAAATACTACAAAAAAAATCAAAATAGCGTATACGGAAAAAAAATTAAAACATTTATTTTGAAAATTAAAACATTTTTATTCTGAAAAATAACATTTTAATTCTAACGTTTTACAATCTCATTGTGGATCTTGGATAATTTTTAATTAATTTCAATTTAGAAGAGCTCCTCTCACAACAACCGACATTTACAGCAACCTGGAGAAAGATTTACAGTAATATGAAAATATTTGGAACTGAGTTTTCAAGACTTGAGATAGACGCTATTGTTCAATGTTAAAAAATAAAATCGTCTTACGTGAAAAGTGCCGCCCGGGGCGGACTGCCCCCACGTCCCCCCGTAGCTACGCTACTGAGCTTAAATGAATCGGTTTCAGTGACGCGATTTCGTTTAAAAAAAGAAGAAAAAAAATTTGTTGTACACTTCAATAATTGTAAAATAACTTCCTTCTAACAGATTTTTCATTTTCTCTATCATTGTCTTAAAAAGAATTCTCAAAAATAGCAATGCTAATAAAGTTTTAAAGTGGTTTAATCCCTTCTCTTAATAAATTAAGCACTTGAATCAAACATAAATTTCATTTGAGATTATCTGTCATAATTAAATAAATTATTAAATGCATTAATAATGTCTGTATAAAACTTGTTAATTGCACGACGAATATGAAGAAAAGTACCTTACGAACTTACGTGTTAGTAACGAAATTTATTGAATTGGTCGGTTCTCCAGAGGAACAACCAGTTTTTCCGCATTTAAATTCAATCTGTCAATAAAATATTTCACCGAGAACGCAAAAAACATTTTACGCCTTGAATTCAAAACTCTGCATAAAAATGCACAAGATACGGAGGCACCTTTTATTTTCGTTTCGAGTTACAGCAAGGTCGAATCGCGACAGATTGAAAAAATCTAAAAAAGTGTGTAACGTTCGACCAGCCGCGAATCGCACTACGATTATTCAAACCACGCACTGACTAACTCGGCTGACGCGATCCCAGCGGTAATAGTAGCAATAGAGGCTATTAGAGGATGATCGTCAACGTTATTGCGTCACGATATTACTTTCCCCTGGCTGTCCCGACCTTGCTCGTCTTATTCTCCTGCCTACCCGGTTTCTGGCCGGATGTGAATCGGTTCGGAATCGACCGACACCGTCGATTCGTAAAGGTCGTCCGCGATCACCGCGGGTTAACGAACGTACGGCAGCAGGATCAAATCGACACCCGAAAAAATGTTTGCGAAGGTCCTGGCGAAGGACGCGCCCCTGTTATGACATTCTTTGGCTGCATTCTTTGGAACCCGACAAAAATTAACTGCAATTCCCAGAAAAATGCAACGCAGCGTCATTTTTTTTTACAGTATTTTAGAGAAATTTATATCATCGACTTTGATAATATCAATTTTACTTTTAGAAATATTTGAGATCAATGTGAGCGCGATTCTTAAAACGACGTTCGTGACATTGACACGAGTTGTTGTTAGATGGGAATAAAAAATGTATTGTTTGAAATTTAATTCTATTGTAAAAAATAAACATGAAACAATTCCTGGCAAAATATTTTGACCAAACGCTACGCAATCAATTTTAAAATACTGTAGTTTTTGAGGTGTAAAATACAAAGGTATAAATATAAAATGTGTATAAATGTTGGATCAATCTAATTAATTAAATACGAAAAAAAAATAGTTACAAATTTTACTTATTATTTATTTATTTATTTATTTAGTTCAATTAAACGGAAAATAATTCCCATTACTGTACAATGATACAAACAGTGTTGTTCTAAGAACGTATATTCTAGTGACAAGTGGAATTAATATAATACATTGCTGAAAATACAAAAAAGACATGTCAACGAAAATAACACTACCGACTAATAACAATATATTAAACGGAGAAGTTATAGGTGAATCTTCTTTTTAAAAGAACATACAGGGTGTAACAAAAATGTTGCCCGTCCTCGAAAGAAGCGCTCCTAAGGTGATTTTGAACAACTTTTTCCTTAGCGAAAATGTTAGGTGGGGCTTTGTTAAGAAGAAGGAAAAAGTTTTTTTAAATCACCTCAGGAATCACCTCTTTCGAGGACGTGCAACATTTTTGTTACACCCTGTATCGAGGTACCAAATAATTCCAAGTCCCTCTTAGAAGCATTCACGTTTTCGCATATACGATTAACAGGATCAGTATTAGAGAATTTATTAATGTATCCATGTGTGCGAAAGGACATTGAAGGCTTAGTGACCGAGTTGGCACATAAAAGTTAATTTGTTCAAGAAGCTGTGGACAACGGATGAAACCAACAAATAAAAACAACAAATCCGTAATAGTTCTACGAGTTTCTATAGGTTTGATATTTAAAAGGTTCATACTAGGTTCGTAATTATGATCAATGGTTGACATCCGCATGCCTACTCTGAATGCAGCAAATCTACAGAAGGAGTGTTGGACATTATTAAAAAGACAACAATAAAAAAGCGAGATATATGTTGGAAAACAGTGTTTAGCAGTAGAAATTCTGAGGAAAAGAATTCCTTATTATAAATTTACACAAAGACAAACATTATAATTAGTCAGGGAGTCAGAGGTTCAACTTCGGACGTTGGTTCCATAAAGCTGGCAATTGCTGAAAACATAAGTAAGGACATCCCTCAATATTATCCTAAATTGTCTAAAATGGAGCAGACCCGGAAGTGCATTTCTATTATTGCAAATAAAAACAGGGCAGTTTTTTCAATTTTCCTTAAATAATTCGTTTACTATTGCATTTATCAAAAAAGGTTCCCTGTAGTTATAAATGACTAAAATGCTTGCCATTCAAATTACTAAAGGTGTCTGTTTCAGCCGTGAGTGGCAGAAGAAAAGCAAGCGTTTCCCTTTTTCGAATTCGCCGCGATCCTTGAGGGCCGACCTTCGCGAGGGTACAAGAAAGGTCGTTCCCTAGACATTCTAAAATTTTTGCGAAAAGCCGTCCCTGGGGCTTTTTCTAAAGTGCCCGGGGTCGCCCCCTTTCGCCCCCGCGATCGTCACAAAGACGTAGAGAGACGCAGAAACGCGGAGATAGGTGGCAGGACAAAAGGGAGAGGGAAAGATCTCGATGGCCTCGACGTGCCAGCTCCGCCTCGCGAGGCGCGCGGCCACCAAGTGAAAGTGGGATTTTGCTTTCTACCCGCGGCCAGTGACAAGCGCGCCGTGCTCTCGCGAACGTCGGAACACAATTGTTTGCGAGGATGCGTCCGTTCCTCGTCGGCCGATAACCGTCGATCGCCCAGCACCACGTCCACGCGCGAAACACGCCGATCATCCTCGGCGTCGGTTACGATGACGGTGTGGTACTGACAGTTCCAGGCTGACCGCCTCGAAACCGTGCGCAAAGTGGTACCAGAGAGTGTTGTTCCTCGGCGCGGCGAACGGATCGCGAAAGGGAAATATGTCGAGGCGCCACGGGAACGGCGTCCGGGTGGTCGACGGGATACCGACCTGCCTGCTTCTTGCCTCCTGCTTCCTGGCGATCAGCTGTCAGCAGGGTACGTTTTTTCTTTGCGGACAAAAACGGTGCCGTCGCGGTGTACCTCGCGAATTCGAAGCGCACGTTCCTCCTTCGCGTTCCGACCGTTAGGGCGCGCTAATACCCGACGACGTCCGCGCAATCCTTTCACGGGGGTAGAACGCGGAGCGAACCTCCTCGCGGACGCGCGCGTGTTGCCCACGATTTATGAGATTCCGAGCCTGTCCGCCTCCTATTTTTACCACCCTTCGCGGCTTCCTCGGATGCCTAAGGGCGCATTGTTAAAACGACCACTGATTTATCGCCGCGGCCACGTCGCTCGCTCGACCGTGGGACCGCTGAAAGGATCCGTTTGATTTTGACGACGTAATACGGGTAGATCGGGTGGGCGGAATTTATGTAATCTGGCGAGTCGGCGGTGTATGACTGTCACGATTCACTGGCCACAGCCTTTCTGGCTTGATTCGTATTCGCGGGATCCTTCTTCGGTCGCCGGGCGTTTTAATGAACCGTTGTCTCTTGAAATATTTATGCGTCGATGGGAACCCAAATGGAAGCTCGAACTGTCTTCGTATCCTATTTCGTAAACCCTAATCTAATTTCCTATTAGCCCAGGAGCATTAGACTAAAAAGTGGGAAATCTCCGAAAAAACTGAAAATAGGTGGATCTTTTCACGAATCGCTTATTTTTGTGATGGGTATAAACTTATGAAAAATCACCGTCGATCGGCTGCCGGCTTCCTCCCCTTTTTTGGGTCAAATGTTTTAAAAAAAGTAGTTTCTCGCAAATAACTGAAAAATGGTTAGTCCAATTGTAAAATGTTTTAGATAAAAGTTTGAGAGCGTGGAATTTTGCGTAAAAAAGGTTGTATAATATTTTTTGAGAAACGCAACCGTTTTTGCAATAATACGTCCTTAATGTTTTCACGATGGTATGTACAACATTATCAGAGGAGCACGTTTATTGAACCTTATCGCAAAAAGGATTGAATTTGTGAAAAAATATTATAGAACCTTTTTTACGCAGAATTCCATGCCCTTAAATTTTTATCTAAAACATTTTTCAATTAGATTAACCATTTTTTAGTTATTTGCGAATAACTACTTTTTTTAACATTTAACCCAAAAAAGGGGGGGAAGCGGGAAGTCGAGCGACGGTGATTTTTCAGAAGTTCATACCCATCACAAAAATAAGCGATTCGTGAAAAGATCCACCTATTTTTTAGTTTTTTTGCAGAAATTTCTAAAAAATTTTATCAGCCGAAAACATAGCAAAGTTTGGGAATTTCTTTTTAAGAAACCAGCGATTCGAATCGTTGGAAATTTATACCATATAGTTTACTTCATCTTGAATGAACTTATAGTTTTTTTTATTCCTTTTTAATAATAAACATAGGAATTACTAGGGTGGCTCTTATGTTCGATTTTGAAATTTTGTCCGCGGCATCTCTTAGAATAGTTCGAATTAACAAAAAAAAATGTATGTAAAGTTTGTGCCCCATTGAATGTGGGGAAAACGTGTCCCTGGGTCCTTGAAGGTTAAAATGATTATTTTAATACACGTAAAGTCGTTTTTTTCAAATATCTGCTAAGATTTTGTTTTTATGAAAAAACATATCAAACAAAAGTTTTAGATCTAGATAAAACCCATTTTTCATGGTCTATTAACTTTTCTCGTGCGACAAACGGTTTTAGAAAAAAAATCTAAAAAACTGAACAAAATTGAACCAACTTGTTTCGTTTTAATTTGGAGAATTTCAATGTGTTTCCAACATTTATTACTAAAGACCAAACAAAATGTGTTTCATTTTAAGAACCCTAAATAATTTTTTTAAATGTTTATGAAATTTTTTTAAATACTCCGAGCATTACAGAAGTTACTGTAATGAAAGTTAAATAATATACAATTTTTAATGACGCAGAGAAGATTTAGCTTTAGATATTTACAATTGTTGGCTTTGGGTAAAAGTTTTTTTTTTTACATGTGGCGATAATCCTTTATGCATTTACGACAATTTTAAGTATACAAAAATAAGTATACAAGTTGCAATCTTTAAAACATGAAATAATACTGTTATTCATGTTTACATGCCCTATTTGTGCCTGGTTTTTTTTTTTTTTTTTTTTTTTTTTTTTTTTTTTTTTTTTTTTTAATAACTCCTTTGTACTTTAGAATTTGTCCAGGAGGGACATTCGGTAAAGCTTTATGACATTGGTGTAAAATTAACACGAAGATGTCCCTTCAGCAAGACATCTGTGGAGTAGATACAACTTTACAACTTAAGTTGTGGAAGTAGTGGATCGGGGAAGAAGGTCATTTGGGTGTTTCCTGCGGAGCCTTCTGAGTAGTTCTTGGGTGGTTTTGGGCCAAGTCGCTTGGGTGTTTTTCCAGTCTTGTCTGGTATCTGCTGCTTAGGCGTTCTATTTCTTCTGCTACAGATTTGATCTTGAGATCTTTGCGTATATCGTCATTTCGTACGTACCAGGGTGCGTTCAGTATGGTTCTAAGTGTGCCTGTAAAAATAGTATTTTGCATAAAGATCCGCTGTCTAGTTATGAAAGATTGAATTTCGACAATGCTTCACCAGTTCTCAAGTGATGCAATAATTTTTTGCCAATAGTGTGATTCCGTGCAAATTCCCTTCGATCGTAATTGCAGTAACGCTTATGTTAGTGCAATCCGGTATTAAGGCTGCATCCAAACAAGATAAACGTTAGATGACCGTCGTGCAACAGTGGATAGTTTGAATTCGTGACCCGGTACGGGATACGCAATAACAATAGAACCGCAATTCCATACGAGAGTTACGTATACCACGATAACGCAATTGGATCTCCATTGTTGGTCGTAATAACGAGAGACGAGCGACTATCGCGATTCCCTAAAGCGGACATATCTAATTCGGCATTGTAACCGGCGCGGCGCAAGAACGGGTAAAATTGGCAAGATTTGACGCGTATTATTCTATTATCGCGCATTGTGCGAATAGAATAGACGGCTATCGGAGCCAGCGATCGGGGCGCAGCGACCGTAAACAGATTTATAGATGCATAATATCGGGATCGTTTTAAAATAGTTATCGCGAACAGATATGATTTTCTAGCGTTTCGTCGAAACCGAAACAAATTGTGTTTCGCTCGTTGCACGCTTACGTGCGTCGAGTAATGGCAGAGCCGTATACAGTAAAAAGTAAGAGGTCAATCCGCGATGTAAAGCACGCTGCTAATGATAGTGAAATTGTTCCGCATTTCCATTTCAAATCGAATCGTAAAAACTTTTTCGCGACCAGTTAGAATTCCTTCTCGTGAAAGCAGGCGAATAAAACAAAGCTGATTTGTTATTCGAACTCCGAGGCCCAAAAATAGTGTTTCGAGTTACTCGCGGAATGAGGGATCCTGTTTGGGCGAGCGTGCGTATATTTTCATGTGTTCCTTTTTCTTTTTTTCGCATCAAATCAGGATGCATTCCGCGCGAGGCAGTGACCAGCGGTTTCAGGACGTAAACACGTGACAAATAACGACTGTCCCTTCACTTCGGATTTGCGCTGAACAGAACGACTCTGATATTATCCGTAACAGAAAGGAGAACCTTAATAAAATACACGCACACGCGATTTCAACTTTTAACGTACTGATATTAAATTGTGGTATTGAAGGGATTATGATGCGATTACGAAAAATAAGTCTTGCCTCATGTTGTTGGCGTAGGAATATTTTTTATGGGTATTAAACTTATGAGTAATGAATATTTGCGTCTCTGCGGTATCTAAATAATTATCGATTATAGCATTTCGTAAATCCGTATACTAATTGATCTTCTACGAAGGTCTAAACAATTTTAATTATTTAACATTTACATCACATCCATGTAGGAATAAATACGATGCCTTTCTGTCAGGGCTGCATTTATACTTTGGGAAAATTAGACGCATCATTATGAGACTTCAAACTTTGAAGTTCGAAGGAAAACGTGTATTTCTGTTCATGAAACTTAAGCACATTTTTTTATGTGTATTGAAGATAAAAGTTAAACCCAATACGAGTAATTTAAAAGTGCTGGAATTGCTAACATTACTGAATATAACAAACAATGTTTACTGCTGAAGTTGGAGATTTGAAACTTTAAAGTTGAAAATGAAAATTTGAAAAATTCCTAAGATTTCAGTTTCGAAATTTAAGACTAAGAAGGTTAGAGATTCGAGGAGTTGAAGTTAGGAATTTGAAAAATTGAAATTAGAGATTTGAAAAAAGTGAACTTGAACATTTGCGAAGTGAAAATGGGGAATTCGCTGATGTTTAGGATTTAACTTTGGGAATTTTAAGAGTTGAAGTTACAGATTTATGCTTTTCAAGATATAAATATAGAAATTTTCAATTAACGTTGAAGGCTTAAGCGTTAAAAATTAAAAATTCAAAGATTTAAAGTTGAAGATTTGGAAAGTTGAAGTTGAAAATTTGAAGACATGAAACTGAAAATGAAAAAACTTCAAGTTGAAGATTTCGTATCAGTCATAAGCTTTTACGAAGCAGATTTAGAGATGTTTAAAGTTAAAATTGAAGATTTAGAGATTTCAAGTTGAATATATGAAAGAAATTTCAGGTTGGAGATTTCAATGTTCCAATTTGCGGATTCGAAAATGTTCAATGTTAACTTTTAAAGATTTGAAGATTTTAAATTAAAAATCTGAAAAAAGTGAAGTTAAAGATTTGATGCTCCAAATTGACAGGTTTCAAGTTGAAGATTTATAAATTTTTAGAGTGAAAGTTGAAAATTAAGAGATTTCAAGTCGATAATATGATAATTTCAGGTTAGTTATTTCAATATTTTAATTTACAAGTTTGAAGATATTCTACCGCGTAAATGTTGAAGATTCGACGATCTCGAGGTCTGAAGAAATTAAAGTTGGAGATTTGAAAATATAAAATTGACGATTTAATAACTTCCTAGAGACTTTAAAAGTCACAAGTTAAATATTCAAAGGTTTGGAGGAAAAATTTAAATTGAAGATTTAAAAATTTCAGATTGGAATTTAAAAAGAAATTCTACATTTAGAAATGTATAGGAGTAAAATTGAAAATTCGAGAGTTTGAGGTTGAAAATTTTAAAAGTTGAAGACGAAAGATCGAATCGAAAATACCATTTGAAATGGAGAAGCAATTCTCCGTGGCTTCGAATTTTTATATTATGAATTTAATACTTACTAATATGCATTTTAATTTCTTATGCTCATGTAAAGCAAAACTTTAAAATAAGGCCCCGCAAAATATGAGGCCCCACATAGTGCCTAATATACCTTATGGCAAATGCGTCCCTGCTCTCTCTAACATAAAATTGAACATTTGCCTGAGGGATGTTGCAACAGCTGATGGGATTTGTGTGGAATCCTGCAATCAAACTCGTCACAGGCTTAATCATCGGGTCAGGGAAATCCGAAGTATGCAATGCCATGTAAGATCTGGATTCTCACGAGGATGACTCTTACCATGAATAATATTCGCGAGATGAAACATTTCTACATTGGATTTCCACGAAAGTTAAGAATACAGTTAAAAACAAATTTAGTTTCTTTCTCGGATGAGTCATTAACCTTGAAAAAGAAACTTCTGTAGAGAAAGTTTTGTCAATATGCATCGCTCTGTTGACAGCGTATTTTCTTTCGCCGTGTTTCTTCATCTATTATTGCATTTCTTTCGTTACAATTTCCAAATTTACCATAATTAGAAAAACGTACATAGATTTAGATAATTTCAGAATTCGATCATAATTCTGATCGTTCTGATGGTTAATTTTCTTTGAATAAACATAAACAATTTGGATACTGAATGCGGAGAAAGTTTGCAAACTCTGCAAATAAACAAATATGAACGAAGTGCAACTGCGGCAATCCATGCGTAAAGTTTGCCATCATTGACACATCAAGTTAAAGATACGCTTAGATCACGTGCAACTTAATAGCGATGCCTTTGGGCATAAGAAATCACGTTCTGAATGTCGAATCATTGCCGAGGCATAATTTCTATTTGTATCTCGTTTTCACTCCGACCGTAGGCCAGAAAATGGCACGGCCATTGCTATTTCGTTGCGTGCAACGCAAATCTTACACCATTTGCATTCACATCGGATATGAAAAGTCACGGTACAATAACCGCGAAACGTGTTGTACGTTTCAAAATATTATCGCAACACATATATAAATAGACATAGTTTTCTCCGTGGGTCCGCGATACAACGAGCGAAGGATAGGACGCGAGCGGTTTTAATCGATCTAAAATCGCGCGAGGTCACACCGACCGTTTATCCATTTACCTTAAGCGAGAAAGGATGAAAGAGGCTCGGTAAAATGTAGCAGAAATATGCATTTGTAATGAGCTCATTGAAAGAAACATAAAGGCGCTTGTATTATTATGCTGTTCTGAAATGCACGCATTCTTCTCAGTTCATATACATATGTATCTGGTTACGCTAAATTATGATGCACGATCAAGAATATGTTAATGCGTTCTTTGATTTAAGCAGGAGTAAAAGTTTCTTTTAACGGAGCCAATGAAATTTATTCGGTACACGATTATCCACACCCAGCTTCGCATTTAGCATAGGGGGCATTAGGCGCAAGCTGGGATCTCATTTTTCATAGAGCCATTTTTTAAATCTTCACTTCGCAATAAACAAAATTCATTACATAAACGTTAGATGCCATTGAAAATTTATTTGAAATCGTATTTTCGATTCTGTCATTCAGCCTCCATATTTCAAATCTTCAGCTTTGAACTCTCAAATTTTCAATTTTAACTCTGAAAATATCTAAACCTACAGCTTGAAATTTTTTAATCTATGTGTGATCTACAATTTTCAAATCTTCAATATTAACAATTCAAATTTCTTCTTCAAACTTTAGAATTTTTAACTTCAATCGTTAAAATTTCCAAATTGGAGTCTTTAAATCTTTAGTTTTATATCTTTAAATCTTTAACTCTAACTTTCAAATCTTTGAAACTTCAATTTTAATTTTCAAAATTTCTAAAGCTTTAACTTGAAATTTTCTAGTCTTCAGCATATCAAATTTCTTTTTAAAAGTTTTGAATCTATAATTTAACTCTTTTAAAGTCTCTAAATTCGAGTCTTTAAATCTTTAATTTCATATTTTCATATCCCCAATTTCAATTTTTTTAGATCTCCAGCTCAAAACTTCTGTATGTGTATCTTGAAATGTATAAATCTTTAATTTGAAATCTTTAAATTCCTAAAATAAAATTCTAGAAATCTGCAAATGTTCAACTTCGCTTTTTTAAATCTCTAATTTTAAGTTTTCAAATCCCTAACTTCAACTCTTCGAATCTCTAACACGAAGTCTTAAATTTTTAAACTGAAATGTTTAGAATCTTCAAAATTTCGTGACGTCTAACTTTTATTTTCAATAAACATACAAAAATATGTTTAAGTTGCATTAACTGAAATAGACTTTCTTAGCAGTCTCAAAATGATGTGACTAAGGCCTCCAAAAGCATAAATACGTCCTTATTCATACCTTTACACAAATAGGAATGAAAGTTACTAATTCCAGGGTCTTCAGCGTGTGCGAAACAAAGTTGCAATGTAATACAGCGGTTAAGGTAACTTCACGCCTGCGTAAACCATGAAAGCGTAATGGGCGAACTATGGAAGTAAATAAATAGTAATTTAATTGCAGCTCTTATTTTTTCCCTCGAAGAATATTTTAACGGGGCATTGATTAAATTTCTAACAACAAAGTTACAGTGGATGACCAAATTATTAGAGCCATAGACCAAAAGTATCTGTTTCGTGATTGTTTAAAAATGTTTTTCACATGGTTTCTGTCCAATAATAAATTATCAGTGTATGCAGATGATTTCAATCATTTGGTTACACAATGTTTTGTCAAAATGAAACTGAAGATCTCTAATGACGACGAATTGAATGAAATAGTTTAGATAAATGTTAGATGAACGATAGACAAAACTCTGATATCGGTACTTGAAGGAACGAACGATAAGTTAAGAATTCGTGTGAACGTTTATACGTCGAGAGTAGGAGCGATCAAGTCGAAGGACGATCGAAAGGAGAACGGCTGCACTCGGGCCATTATTTATACAACTTCGTTGCCTAAGCCCGGCACGCGCGACTTTTCGCTCCTTTCGTGCACGTACACCCGTTAGAATTCAACAACGGACACTTCCTGCTGTCCAGATCGTGAAAGTATCGAACAAGTTTCACTGAAAACGCGAACCAGTATATTGGCTTATAAAATTTCGAATTACGTGAACGGTCGATTTATTTACTGGATATCGGTTGAGAAACAGGCGATAGTATTGTATCGAGAAAAGAAACATAAATGAAAATTTAAGTTTATGGGTTTATAAAAGCGATTCATTGCAGTACAATAAAGATGACGATAATTGATCTAATAAAGCAGTAGTATTATTCTTCTCTAATTTTTATATTGTGAAACTATAAAATATTAAAGAGACATTTTTAAAGAAAACTTAATAGAAAATATGTTTTGTAGAAGTTTTCTATTTTATCTGTCAAATCACACTAATTGTTACTTTCTCTTCAAAATTATTTCATAAGAGTGAATATTTTTTCTTGGTCAAAAATATCAGTTTTGGTATTTTTTTTAATAAACAAAACTGTAAACCTAATTTCAAACATTGTCTATGTTTTTAATATACTTTTATTAAGTAACATAATTTTTTTCGGTTTAATTTACTTGAGAATACAGTTGGAATGAACTTTGCATGATGATATCTCTTTGGTTCGTATACAATAAAAATTCCAATGTCGTTTTATTTTATACACATATAGTTATCGTTTGACTTACAGGTAAGGCGATAGATTGTATTTTTTTTTTTTGAATAGCAAAAGTTTGGGTAATTTCGAGAGTAAAATCCAACCTTTGGATTTGAATCGTTAGCATTTTTCGAAAAATAGTTCTTTTGATTTCATTGTAGACCAAACGATCACAGTAAGTGCATAAAATACTTTTTCATACATACGTTACTTTATCATACAAACAGTAGTGAGTTAAAAAACTGGGTTTGCTTGGTACTCATCACAAATTCTTCAGAAACCGAAAATCAAACGTTTTGTATATTTTTTGTAGACACGTGATGATTACGTGTATATTTCAGTAGTACTTGTGAACCACTGAAACTGAGACACGTGTTCGATCATGCCTTTGCAACGGTATATCCTTATACGCAGTACAATAGCGAGGCGTTTTGCTAACTGGGGTGTATTGTCTAGTTTTACCCTATTCCTCAACTGCAATGATAAAATTCGAATGTTTAGGAATTCATTTTTTTAAGTTTAAAGCTTTTAAATTTAATATTTGAAGAATTAAATTTGGAGATTCATAAATTTTGAGGATTTCATTTTTGGAATTTAAAGATTTCCAGTTGAAAATTTGAAGAACTAGATTTGAAGATTTATGAACTTTTTGGATTACGCTTTTGAAATTGAAAGATTTTCAATTGAACATTTGAAGAGTCAGAATTGGAGATTTGCACATTTTTAGGATTTCGCTTTAGAAATATAAAGATTTTAAGTTGAAGATTTCTTCTACAGTGAAATTCTGTATATTTAATATACTATTTTTCTTTTACATTATAGAATTACATCAGCGCCTACTATTACTTGTGACGAATATCAGAAGATAATTAATTTACCCTTTTAGTGCCGACCAAAAAAAATGTAACCAAGGATAGTTTTATGTAGGAGCTGCGATAAACGATGAGAGTGGCGATGTGAATAGGATAGTAAAAGAGAAAGATGTTCTATCTTTTGTTTTCGTACTATTTCGTTGCTCTTATTATTTATCGCAGCTCCAACATAAACCTACCCTAAGCAAAAAATATCGAACCAAATTAATGTAGCATAATTGTGTATGTAAATTTTGAGAAAAACGTGCAAGTATAGCTAACAACGATTATATCATTTTAATAGTTGTAATAGTTTTTTTTATTCGTTCTAAAACTTTAATAGTTTCTCTTACACGCGTGTTTAATTAGATTTCCATTTGTTTAAAAATTTCACAGAGACCCCGCCGCAACAATTAGGAGCTATCAACGCATATATCCATCAAAACTAGACATTGTTTACGTTTTCAGCATTAATTTTATTTCGAATACTTAGCTTCTTGAAAACAGGTTTGAAAGGAAGTCGGCTAAAAACTCATTCGTATGCATTTGTGGCGGTCCATGATCCGAAAGAAATTGCGTCAAAGCGAAACAGGATACGCGCTGCAAAGCAACGCGTGTTTCCGTTGGCGGTTGATCTCGCGATATTTTTTGCGAGTATCCATGCGTTACACTTATGATATCGCAATAACTTGTGACATGAGAAATAAATCGGGATCAGTGAGCTACATAGTTCAATTACAGTCAAAAGCATATTCATTCATAATTAAATAATACCTACATAAACACTAACCACCAACAAGAAAATTTCATGTATTATTTCAGTATGAATCTTAAAATGTGGTCGCAGTTTCATAGCCAACGTTCCCACATCTGCCATTCATGGACTTTGCAATTAAGTTCGTACGCTTTGTATTAAGAAACCATGTAATTCAGAAACAATCGCGGATAAAAACCATGTACTACTATGTAGTTGGACAAATTTTATTTTAATAACGAATAAAAAGTGATGAATAAATCTCAAAGACTTATAACTAGACAGCGGATCTTTATGCAAAATAAAATTTTTGCAAGCACAGATAAAAAATTGGAACTTGAAAAATAGTTTGTTTAATATTCTAAACATTCTAACTTGAATAATATTGTTGATATTTTGCATATTTTTACTACAGTCTTGTAGATTTTTTACGTACTTAGCATTGCCATAAATGCATAAAATCCGGTGTCTACTTATAACGAATAACTGTGTAGCACTATTCGAGTCAATTTCATTCGAACAAAAATTTACTCGTCAGGCTCAGTTCAGACGAGCGAGTTGCGGAAATTTGCCACAGTGTTTCTTGCGTCGAACTTATTTTGCAGTTTGCAGTGCACTGTTTTATAGAAATCTGTGTTCTGCTAAAACGCAGCGGAAAATTGCCGCGGAGCGGTGACGAATTGCCGTAAACCGCTGGTCTTTTAGCATTTGTTTTATTCCATGACTTATTACCACCATGCTTGTTACTTACTTGAATAAACTTTTAATAAAATCAATTTTATTCCAGTGAAATTGGCTGCACATTTATTCGAGTAAATTTTTACTCGTTATTCTCGAATAACATTAGTATATTTGTTATCTTTATTCGAAATTTTAAACGAATAATGCCCAACTCTGATCCGTATCTCACACGGACCCAGAATTTTGTGAGACCGGTCACACAATTATTTTTAGAATAATTACTGTTTTATATGTTTGACTCTAATAATAATTAGAAAGTAAAAGGTGTTTGTAGTAAATATTGTACTTTCTTTGTAACAAAACTGGGCATCGCTTGTAATCATTTTTTTACAACTAGAGTACAAACGTAACATTTATAATAATAAGAAAAATACGAAGTGAATAGAAATCGGGACATGAGTAGAAATTGGAACATTTACCTTGTTTGTAAAATAGGTAAACGTGTCAATAAATGGACCGATTTTAGATTAATTGATAATTATGAAAAAATTACTTTTTCTAATTTATATTATTGTTTCTTCATTTCGTAGAGAAATCGTTTGTCCTGTTAGAAATCTAACATTTTCAATAAAGGTATTTTTCACATGCAAAAAAATACTTCACGATATACAATGTACATACTTTCCATCTACTGGTGATACAGGCTGCGAGTAAAATTTTCCTCATTTTGCGATTGAATACATTAATTTTATTGCATACAACTAATCTTTTCTTAAAATTCATACAGTTTCTTGTGCAAAGTGTTTGAATTTTGTTTATAAAACAAATATTTCTGAGCAAAACATTACAGTATTCTCTCGCTATAAGCTCGCCGTTCTCGACGCTTCATCGAGCAATAGTATAGGGTAATGGTCCCTATTAATGAGCCTGTACCTATTAGTGTGCCTCTACACTTAAATAAATTGTAAAGAAGAATATCTCTAAGAAATAAAAGAAAAACATTTTTTTAAATAAAGCAAAGTATTGAACTTAATGAAAAAAAATGTTTTTCCTTCATTTCTAAAGGAATTCCTTTTTTATAACTTATTTAAATGTAATAAATATATATTTAATATATATAACAAAAATGTAATAATTAAATATATAATTTAATATATATAATAAATGTAATAATAATTATAGCGAGATAATACTGTAATACTCACTCACCCTGTAGTCAAGCAACCTAAAGTAATATGTTGAATTAATTATTGCACTAACTGAATCGAAAAGTCCACGGCGTCAAGGGGTTAAATATACCGCAAATATCGACTCAGGCGAACAAATTATTAAAATCTCCTACTTCGCGAGTTTCTTATAGATTCTATTCACTGAGGAACTATGAAACAGATAAAATTGAATAGAAAGAATACGATCTAAGATAACCTATTCCAACTTCGCCCATTATTTGAATGAAACGCGCTAAACAGGCCTGAGAACTTGCACTTTTCAAAGTACGAGCGTACTTTAACAATTTTTGCAATCAGATTGACGCGTACGTCGAAGTCAGCGGACAGGAAATCGAATCGTTCGCCGCTAGAAACGGTTTCGAAGGGTCCTAGACGCGATTAACGCATTCGAGTAGCGTAGCCCCACCTTAATTTATATTCGCGCTCGGATTTCGAAGCCCTCGAGCCTTGTCGATTCCACGGCGCAGACACGCCCACGGAACTATTCCAGTTACGAAACCGACCACTGATACAATCCTTTTCAAGACTCGCATTGCTGCAGACTGAAATTTCTTGGCTCCGTTGAATATATTCTAATATTCTTCTGTAGCGAATAAGCTTGCCGTTATGTTCTTCACGTATGGAGCGAGGCGAACTTACGGTACATATTGCTAAAAACGAAGATGATGCTTGGTACGAAAATAGATAAGAAATATGTTGTGTTGGGTAAATTTCAAATGAAGGTATTGCAAATTGTTATTGAAGTGATTTCATTTTAAATAAGATATTATTGCAATATTTTATTTATTAGCTTTACGTACAGGAATATGTGAAAACACTTATTTAGTATATGAAGGGTTCAAAAGTCAATTCATTGAAATCAATTTTCACTGCAAATGACTTACGCCGCAGAAATATTAATTCTTTGTAACAATTTTCAGTCGACAAAGTAATCTAATTATAATGTTCACATGTTCATTTTATATAACCATTAAACTTGAAATATAAAGAGTCGAGACTCGAAAATCTAAAACTTGAAAATTTAAACCTCGAAGCTTGAAAACTTCCAACTGAAAACTTAAAAGCTTGAAGACTGAAAGGCTGCAACTTGCAAGTTTAAGACTTGAAGCTTAAAAGGCTGAAACTGAAAACTTGAAAGCTTGAAGGTTGAGAAGATTGAAGCTTGGAAGCTTGAAGGTTGAGAAGATTGAAGCTTGGAAGCTTAAAACCGGAAATTTGAAACTTCAAATGTCGAAATCGAAAATTTGAAAACCTGAAGACTGAAAATTTAAAACTTGAAAAATTGAAATTAAAAGCTTGAAAGATTGAAACTAAAAACTTGGAAGTTGAAAACGTGAAAAGTTGAAACCTGGAAACTTAAAACGTTGACACTGAATATTTAAACGCTTGAAATTTGGAAATTTGAAACACTTGAATCCTGAAGATTTGAAATGAATCTTTAATGAAGTATTTTGAGGTATGAAGGGTTTTTTGGTTTTTTTAATTGCTTTTAGTTTCTTGCACCAATGAAGAGTAAAAAATATATTAATATGAAAAATTAAGAGAAAAATATTTTTAAAAAATCGTATCAAATCCATTAATAATCTTAGGAACTGCGTGAAATGTTTACGTGACTTCCTAATGTTATCATTATGCCTTTTTGCATATTTTTTTTATTATGCAAAAAGTGCAAAATAAATATATTTTTAGTCCAGGTCCCACAACTTTACCTATTTCCTATAAAAATATACATTTGCATAAACATCCGCAGTCTACTCATAAGTTATATACAATACACATGAAATTCACCAATTATTATTATTCGTTTCGTAACTATAAAATATTTATAAAATCATAAAATTAAGTACTGACGAATCTGCAGATAGTAGAAATTATCTTTGCAAGATCAACATTGTAGGTTCCAAGACCTTCGCAACTTGTCGCTTCATCTTCCACATTTACCAAGTTACACGCGAAGTCACGAAAGTAGAGCGTGCTCTTTTCTAATCGAAAGCTAGTAAAAAGTCAGACACTTTGAGCTACGTTCGCCAACGGCATAGTAAACATCACGATCTGTCCTACACGTTAATTTGCTAAACAATCATCGTTCACACTCGCCGCGGGGTTTTACAGGATCGTTCGTTGCCATTCACCGTCGCGGGCGAACCGCTCGCTCGCTCGAGATAAGTTAACAAGCGTAAAAACTGAATGATTGTTTAATCGCGCGCCAGGGAGAACGTGTTCAAGGCTTTGTTTACAGCCGAGTTTTTCCACGGAGCCGAGAGAACGAAAATTGGACGCTTCCTCGAGCAAAGCAGCGTTGCAAAACAGCGGAGAAACAATGATGGAAAGCTGGTGTTCGCTTTCTTTCGGAAACGACGTAGGACAGTTTCTCACGGACCGCGCTACTTTAGACTATGAAGGAACAATTGTACGCGTGATTTGCTCGTATCAAATAGTTTTGTTGTTGTAAATGAATGCTGCTTGTGTGGTTCCTTTGTTTTCGCCCAAACACTTGTTTCATTTGCATTGCTTTGCTTCGTTTTTTGGAAAATGAGGAAAACATCTTCGATCGGAGTAACTAAACCATGTTAGATATATGCAGAAGAAGATTAGTCTTTTAACATTTTTTTTTATTTATATACTATAATATAAGCATTAGATTTTAATGTTCGAAATATTTTGTCTCATTTTTTATAACTTATATCATAGAAAAAATTATGGAATTATATATACATATATAATAGTTATACTTTATGATGTTAACGAAAGTTATTGTAAATTAATGTTTGAAAAGATGATTAGAACTTTTGCATACACTTCATATTAGGTACCGGAAAAAGATCTTGCAGATTTTTAAAACAAGATTTAATTTTTAGAAATACCGCACGAACTTTTTGAGGCACCTAATATTTGTAGAATTTTGACTGTTACTCGCCTTTTTACTTTATCATTAGTAGATTGCGGATTTTTATGAAACTTCATATTTTTACTGGCACAAATAAAAAGAAAACTTTAATAATGTACAATAGTTCGAATGTGTGTCGAATAATTCAGCGTATTTGAATATTTGAACAGTATTTGAGTAATTCAGAGTATTCGAATATTCATACATTATTCGAATATTTTAATGAAATCTGAAAAAATATTTCATGTTTAGACTCTTAATTCAATAGTATCAAAGTCGAACACTTTAAACATTCGGATACTCCTAATTGTTTATTCGAAAAATCAAATACTGGAATACTCCGAATTATTCGAAAAATCAAATATTTGAATACTACTCCTAATTATTTTAATAATTGGATACTTATTATTATTTAAATACTTTCCGAATATTGAATTCCTATTCTACTGGTATTCAAATATTCAAGTATTCGAATATTCAAATATTCGAATATTCGAAAATATTCGAAAATATTAAATATTATAAATATATAACAGCCCTAGTAGAAATTATATGAACGATAAATAGGTACAAATTATTTCATTTTTGCTCAAGAGAATGATGAATCGATAAAATGAAGTCAATGTTTATAAAATAGAAGTTTAAGTACATCATAGAATTTATTTTTAATTTCCATTTGTTACTTAATTACAATAACTATAGCATACGTATTCCACAGTATTCAATAGACTTTAATAATCAGTAATATTAGTCATTAACATAAGTATTTTACACCATCTTCATAGTTTTTCTGATTATATGCTTATTTCTTTGTTACAATTGCAAATACATATCTCAATGCCTCAGAAATTAAATGAAAACAAAGCATTCTTTATACGTAATAACTCCCACTCCTTCGCACACTTTCATTTATGCAAATGAAAAATACTAAACACAAAAATATTTCGTGATCCACTCATTATTTTTGTTCCTATTTATGTTTCCCAGAAAATAAAATGTTGGTAAATGGTTTATTTATTAAGAAAGCTTCGGAAAATAAATTAACTAACGACCATCATGTCGCTGAACATGTTAAAAACATATTTGTAACAAGTTTATCGATTTGTAATACGTGTATCGATATTGAAACAAATTCTTGAAATCAAATAAAACGTAATTCAATGAACGATCAATGATTGCATTTACTATTCGTATGTATGTACATCACTTGAATAATAATTTAAAATAATAACAATTAATTATTCTATTACACATAAATATTCACCGTTTCCTGTTTCTTTTTTAATTTAAAGGAACAGCCGAATCCTGGGATAAATTGTCGCGACTAATACCTACGAATTCCGTGTACGAGCAACAGGAGAAAAATGCCTCTCCTCCAAACAAATCAGCGGAAGCGTTCTTGCGGTCCCTGGATGAGAACAACGTCATGGAGACGTCGAAAATAAATGGGAAGGATGACAAGCACGAGGAATTGGTTGACGACGAAGTTTACGAAGACGAATACGAAACTCAATCGGATCCAAATGCGGAATCCGAAGACTCGAAGCTCGCGAAACTCACAGATAACACGGCGAAACACGGAAAGTCTTCGACTTCCTTGGACTCCAGGATGGAGGACACGTCGAGGGATGAAGACTATGTTGAGGACCCATCGACGAGTCAATACGACGCGTATTATTATTACGACGATTACGAAACTAATAATCGTTCGCGGTACGAAGCTGTAGGTAAGATTACTTCAAATTTTATCTGTGCAAAATCATTATTTATGCAAAATCAAATTTTCATAAGCACAAATAGAGAACTGAAATTTAATAACAGTGTATTTCATTTTGCAAACACTCTAATTTGGACTGTATTTTTGATATTTTATAGTTTTATAGGTTTATTATTTTCTGCATGTTTAGAATTGTTATGATATGCATATTTATTTTCTTCTGGTATTCAAAAAGAATAAAATAGATTAATGTATTGTAATAAATGGATGCATGAGAGATTAAAAAGTAAATGAATTTTAAATATTAGAAAATAGATTTACAAAAGAATCAGACAAAATTTTTCCAACAGTTCTTAACCAGGTTTGAACACATTTTACTTGAAATAAAATAACAAATAATTAATTTATTTACGGAAATAATCCCAATTTTTATAACAATGAACGCTAACCAACACAGTGGAGAAAACAAAATAAAATGAGGGACATAACAAAAATAAAATTAAAATAATAAACAAAATGACAAATGCGTAAGACAGAGAAACAATATTATTAAACATAATAATCATTTAAAATAGCGAAATAATTAAAATACCTTATCTTTATTTCATTATCATTTTTTTTTTATTTTGTGTTCCATTCCAATAAATTATTTTCAAATAATTCTTTACTTAAATAATTTTTTGTTTCAGTTACTTCACTGAAATAAATAACAAATAATTTGAAAAATTATTGGACGAAATTAGTTATTGAACTTCAAATATCACATTTATATATGTATCTATGCATTATTAACATAAAAATGGTAGGATCAAACGTAATCTCGAAAACAAAAAATATATTTATTGCATATGGGTACTAAAAATATTTTTACAAAACTGTAATAAAATATTATATTTTATAATAATTTAAGTAATTTACTGTGCTGCATTTTGAAATTTGTTTCTCTCTTGTTCTATCTCTTTTTCTTTTCTTTCATGATGCTTTTCCGTTTAAAAGTTTGAGATTTTTATATTAATAATGGTACGTAGATGATAATAGATACGTGTGTAAATGTGACTATGTACATATTTTTTGTTTCATTTTCGCTTCCTAATCGCTATGCTTAATGTTAAAGAATTTTCAAATAAATAAGATATCAAATCTCATACTTTACTATATTTTTCGTAGTATTGTGGAAATCGTTCAACTTTTTTTTTTCAAGATTTTTCTAATCAAAGTATTACTGCCTACGCAAAGAATATGTAATGTGTATCGCGTTCATTATTGTTGTCTGTCAATGCTGCTGTCATGTCGGTTAGAGCTATTGTCAGTTAATATTGTTGTCGGTCAAAGTAGGTGAATTCCTATCGGTGAAAACAGTGTCGATGATATCTGTTTCGGTACTTTCAATGGGACCAATCAGATCAAATATTATATTATCTTAAATAATTTATTTAGATAATGTCCAAACCTGTATTTGGCTACTGTTTATAAGTCACCAATTCACTTTACTTAATTATTTTCAACTCCACCGTGATAATACAACGAAAGTAATAAGAATCACATTTAGCCCGTCTTATTCTCACGACGCAACGCGGCGGTGCCAAATAATTGCGATCTTTTTATAAATTCCGCATTATGTAAGTACGTTTCGTCATCCGCATCGCGGGAACCGCCGTGCGTGGAGAAAGAGGAGCAAGAACTGTCTCAGCATTTTCACCTAGAGACAATTTTAATATCCCATAGTGAACGCCGACACTCTCGACTATCCTGACGCGGAGGAAGAGGAAAAGGAGGAGAAAGAGGCTACTGCTGAAAAGGCGGAAGAAAGCGAGCACAGTTCCTCAGAAAAGGAAGAAGAGGACACGGATTCACTGCACGCCGCAAGCGCGAACAATGCCTCGTCGGATCTCATCGAGGAGAAGGACGTGGACACGAGAGTCTCAACCACGAACGACGACGAGGTCTCCTCGATGGAGGGCAGCGACAAAACCTTCTCCTTTCTTGGAGCGCCGAGTGAAGAAGCGAACTCCTCGGGAGATACATCGATCCTAATTGGCGAGGCGGTGGTGTCTGTCGTGACGACGAAGAGCGTCGTGAATGGTATGTTCAGAATTGGAAGTGTTGCGCATGCTTTAAGAACAATTACTGATCTTGTAAACTAAATTCTCCTATACACTTACATATCTTCCTACATTTAACGCCTTCGTTAATACGAGGTGCTACCCAAAAGTTCCAGGAATCCTTAAAAATTAATCAAAGCATTCACTTTTAATCAAAAATTGCACCGTAAGGGACCAAATTCCTGATCACTTAAAAGTAGTTAAAAGAGTAACTATCATAGTTTTTCTGATGCGTGAATGTGAACATTAACCTAATCTCAATATTTGTGTGATATTTTAGTAAATCCTTGTTTTATCTTTAATTTGATATCTATAAAAGTGCAAAAACAATCATAATTGAATTATAATCTAATTTCTAATGTCAGAAAAACAAAAGGAGCAATTTCTGATCATTAAAAAAAATTGTTAAGAAACCCCGACGCAAAAAACGCTTTATTAACTGGAAAAAACGATATAAAGAAACCTTAAAAAACAAAAAAAACTATTGAACCGATTTTGATCAAACATGGCTAAGAACCATCTCGGAAATATGCACTTTACAACAACAAAAAAGCCGCACCAAAATCGGATCACTCGTTAATGAGCTACGGAGCCACAAACAAACTGACACATTAAACATACGCGTCAAACTTAAAGCTTATACACACCCCTTCTTTTTGCGTCGGGGGTTAATAATTATCTGTAATATTAGTTTTCAAATTTTACTTTTGAAATTCAAAACAGTTAATAGCTATTTAAGGTAAAAGCACCAGTAGTTGACCAGTTAAGAAAAATATTTTACATAAATAATAATAGTGCTTGCTCGTTTGTTAAATAGTGAATGTCTACGTGTGAAAATGTTGTTTGAACTTGCTAGATTATGAAAAAAAAAGCTACTTTTTTTAAATAGCTATATTACCCAAATTCTATAAACATTTTTGAAAATTCAATAATTGCACCAGAAATTGACCATCCTTGAAAACGGAAAACTAGTAATTGACCATTACTGTTCAGTTAGCAAAAACATTACCTTTACTAAATATAAAACTCTATCGCAATTCAATGAATGAAATGATTTAGTCACAAGTTAGAAGCTTAAGCATTTCTTATCGTGAATTGTAGAGCTTTTCTTAACGACAGCGTTAAGAACAGACATAAAATTGACATTAATGAAATTACTTGTCCGTCGTTACGATAAACTAACGAATCCAACTAAACAAGATTTGGAGTTGCGTCGATGGATGGTGCAGCATACCTATCGTGCCTTTTCTGAAAGATTATTCCATTTAAGAACCTTACTTTTCACACTTCCTGAAAAAAAGGTCAACTACTGACGCGTGATCAATTATTGGTGCCTTTACCTTAGTAAGTGTTTGGGATCAACTTTTAGCATGATAATTTATTGTATGATAGTTGTATACTAAGCTGATCAGCAGTAGAGTTCGGATCAGAAATTGGGTCCTTGACGGTATTATCTCCTTCAAACTAGACACTATTTGAGTCAATACACCGTTGCCAGAGTTTCTCCCATGAAGCACTCTTCGAAGTCGGTTGAAGTAAGCGCCTTCAGCACCTCCTGCGATTCCATTTGTATTTCCTCCACGGTGTCGAATCAACTTCATTTTTGGAAATAGGAAAAAGTGATTCCGGTGCTAGGTCCGGAGAGTATGGTGAGTGGGATGTCAGTGCAGATGTTCTTCCGTTGGTCACGCTGGTCCTGCGTTCGAAGTAGGGGGGTCAAAGTTCATCGGACGAATGTCCATACGACATTCCTGTAGCTTCAACTACATTGTGGATGGCTTGTCTTCTGTCCTCAAAGATGACTTCACGAACCCTAGCAATGTTTTCTGAGGTGATAAAAGACAACGGCTTATCCGAACGCTCGTCGTCTTCAACAAACTCACGACCCTCCTTGAAACGTTAATGCCACACGAAAGTCCTTGATTTGCTTGAAGCTTGATTACAAAAGACTTGAACCAACATTTGATGGGTTTTAGTCGCTGTTTTGTCGAGTTTAAAACAAAACTTTATGCAAACTTTTTGTCATCACGAAAAACGTTTAAAACACTACTGCATATAAACGGTCCGTGCTCGGCTTTACGTGTTTCCACAAACGCGCTGTTTGGCTCACTGAGGTCGAAGTTGTGGTATATAATGGATCTAGCTGCGGAACGTTGTACTGTGATTGGTTCGCGCGTAACATTCAAATTCCTAGAACTTTTGGGTACCACCTCATATGTCGGACTCCATGTCTTTCGATCTACTGTGTGTTCATTTTATATTACCCTTCTTTACCTCGTCTTTTATAAAATAATATCTCCTATTAATGTGCTTACAAGAAGACTCTACAGTATTACTCCTTGGATTTTAATGAAACTTTAGTGAATGATTCTAGAGGGTACACGATGACGCATTTTTGATGACCAATGCGCATTTTTTATAAAAAATTAAAATATGAAGTTTAAAAGGCTACTAAAAAAAAAATAAAATTACAATAACTTCCCTATAAATCGGGAATTTAAAAAAAAATAGCTCAATGGAAAAAGCACCTGGCTCGTAAGCCGAGAGTCCAGAGTCGAATCCCAGTTTGTTCCAAGTTTTTTTTTTTTTTTTTTCAACTTTTTGTTTCGAGCAATTTTAATTCCTTCACTTTTATTCTATGCGTATTTTTGTATTTTGTTGCATCATTTTGTTTACATTGGTTGATTGATTAAAAAATGTTTGATAGAGAAAACTTCATCATTGAAGTTGAAAAACTACCTGCAGTGTACGACATGAAGATGGAAGAATATTCTAATAGAAATATACAGGCTAAATTCTGAGGTGAAATTGCACTAGAAATGTATGAAAATTGGGAAATTGGACAGATTTGAGCTATTGAAGAACGAAACAATTACTTCTACTCCATCTTCCATACAATTTTCGACAGATTCACCCCCAATTATTTCTGATGAAATGAGTAATAGCAATAATTGTAGTGCAACATTCTAGAACACTTTGTTGTTAGTTTCCCCATCTTTCTCCACCTTCCCCTACGTACAAAAAATATTTGAAGGCTCGAGCTTTCGAGTTTCAACCCTCGAGTATTAAAGATTCTAGCTCTTACGGCTCCAGGTTTGAACTCCAAGGATTCTAGCTTTCACGGCTTGAACTGCGAATGGAGCTCTGAAAGCTCAAAACTGGAAGGTTACTTTACTATTAACAGGTACAATATCCGTCCCTACAACTTCTTCGCCGACCACCACGGAACAAGTCGCAGCACCGCCTTCTTCCTCGTCCATAGCAACAACGGAGTCACCTGTGATGACGGTGACGACCGAGGACTCGTCTAGGATCCTAGCGTCCGTTCAAACGAGTCGCAGCATATCCGGTGCGCGTTTCCTGCCATTCCCCGTGGTGGATCGCGTTGAACCGATCAATCAAAGCGGCGAGAAGAAAACGTCACCGCCTGCAGAGTCCACGGAGAGCATCATCGACAAATTGGACAGGGTTCAATCGGAATTGTCGAGTGGTTTCCTTGCGGGAGGCTTCAGAACAGCCGGTAACTCCCTCCAGTTGGACGTTTTGGGCGACAGGGATCGCAACAATCGACGAAGGTTTACTACCACGGCTAGAACGCCGGTGATTAGCAAATTCGTGCCACGTCGTTATAATGATAAGAGAACTGATCACGCTACGCCTAGACCACGGATAGATACTACTTTGGACAGCTTGGAGGGACTTCTTCCGCGAGACTATGTTGCGAAGAACCCTGGAGCTGCCATTTCCGCACCCTCGAAGACTGGGTTCAGGTTGGTTGTTACTATGAACTTTTGACTGATACAGCTGGGTCATTCCACGCGAACTCGGACACTTTTGGAGTGACATCTCAGATTTTGTTGAATTTTGGATATGTTCTAGTTTTTGGGGATATATAAACGTGTGCGAAAGGATTTTTGAAAATTTTTTAAATTGTTGATTTTACAGCTCTTTGAAGTTTACTGTTCACTTTTTTCTATCAATTTTAGCTCTTAAACTAGCAAACTGATAACAATGTGCTTTCGGGTGCTTATAGTAAAGGCATCGGAGTATATAATAAAAATTGTTTCAATTCAGAAAATAATATTTTTTAACCATTTATTTTGCAATTGTTTTAAATAAATGCAATTTTCACACCGAGGGGCCAATTCGAAAAATTTGAAAAAAATGAGTATATAGTCCTATTTGTCCTATTTGTATTTTTATTATATAATAAAAATTGTTTCAGTTCAGAAAATAATTTTTTCAGCCGTTTATTTTGCAATTGTTTTAAACAAATGCAATTTTCACGCTGAGGGGCCGAATTGAAAAATTTGAAAAAATTAGTATATAGTCCTATTTGTCCACTTTACGGACCACTTTTCAAAAATACGGACACTTTAAAATTGGCCATAGGAAAATTAATTGAATTGCAGCGCGGTCCTTGCACAGTCAAACCGCGTCAAAATTAATTTAGAATTTAATGTTTAGAATTTAAGCAAAGTTTATACATTCTTCGTGAACAAATTTGTGAATCACTTTAAAAGATAACAGAGGAATCTTGTCTGTCTAGCATGAATATTTTTTCAATTCTTAGACAG
The DNA here is from genome assembly GCA_030770465.2 of Perdita meconis. Lineage (NCBI taxonomy): Eukaryota > Metazoa > Arthropoda > Insecta > Hymenoptera > Andrenidae > Perdita > Perdita meconis. The sequence goes on from JASKOS020000005.1 coordinate 5,461,539, forward strand.
AAAATGACGTTTGCTTTTCCCTGAAAAACTATAAAATGTATAAAGCTCATTTCTCAAAGCCATTATTAAAATCAGAGAAAATTTAAAAAAAATGAATTACTTTTTCAGATGGCCTACGAAGAGTACGACATCCGAAGCAACAACAATTCAACTCACTACTACAACCACAACCACCACTCCTGCTTCCACCACAAAGAAACCCAAGACTAATGTGATCGTTCAAGATATCAGTGCCTTCTTACCACCTGGATACAAGCTAAAGAAAGAGGACTCAACCACGACAGAGAATTCCCTTTTAAGTGATATACTAGCCAAGTCTAAGGTCGACATTTCATCTCTGTTACCGTCGGACTATAACAAGAAAAAGAACGATGAAAGTTCAACCGTGAAGAGCGAATCGTCTACGACGACAGTCAAAAGCGTAGAAGTTTCGACAGAGAAACCGTCAGCGGCGAAGGCGATTCAGGATCTATTCGCAAAGTCTAAGTTTGATATTTCATCCCTGTTGCCGCGCGATTACGACCAGAAGAAACAGAATGCTACTTCGGATACGAAGAACACTCCAGTGTATATTGCGAGTTCTACTGCAGCTAACGTTCCTGTGACAGAGCCTGCCTCTACTACGGCAAAACCTGGTGGTTTGAAAATCGTGTTTCCTAGCAGACCAGGAGGAAGGAAGCCTATTCACAAAATCACAACGCCGCAAACACCGCGAGGCGACGGACCTGGCGCAGTTACGCTAAAAATACAGAGGGGATGGCCAACTAGGTAACAGTTTCTTTTATCTGTTTTCCAAAGTCAGAATCCGAATCTCGATTACTCAATTTATATTCGACATTCCGATCGCAGAGCCACGACAGAATTCACTGGATGGCCCACTCCGTCGACGACGCCGATTTCGATAGAAAAGCTGCTGGAAGCCGCCAGAACAGCAACCATTTCGTCCGTGAACACATCGCTTATCCCGATCACCGTGACAACGTCGAGTACCTCGACCACAACTACGACGACCACGCCTAGACCCACCACGCCAGGAATCTGCGAGCAAGAATGCGAAGTCGCTGGAACTATTAGGATAATCGGGAACACGACCTGGGTGCCAGAATTATTGGATCGCAACACCCAAGAATGGCAAAAACTCGCTAGCGAAATCGAGCAAGAGGTATTTTTGGCAATTCTTAATTCAGTTTTATGAACTGCAATTTCACGATTATGTTCAATTTCATTGTTGCTCTTTTGCGTAGATGAATTTTATATTCTCGAAGTCATCAGTTTTGACCAAATGGTTCAAGAAAATAAGAATTGATTCCTTCAGGTAAGAAATCTTAAGGGGGGAATTTTTAGGGGAATTTTAAGGCGGAAATTCCATATAGACTGCCAAAAAAAAAACAATTTTTGCGCACTTTTTTACAAAAAATCTATGAAAGGAATTATTATGAAACTTGCGGGACTGTATATACTGAGTGTCCCACAAAACTGGGTCAGGCTATACCTTCTAAACGGATGAAAGTTAAATGGTATAGGACGGTGCATTATATGCAAATAACATTATGCACTTTTGTGCATCGGTGCATCAGGAAAATGCAAGAGCCTTATTTTTTTAAATAGAAACCTATGTTTTTGATTGCACCAAATGATGAGGTTTCTGTGCTCTACAAAAAAGTATTAACATACTTATGCCCTAAACTTATTTGTTAGTTTGTTGAATAATTGTATAAATTGTTGAATATTAATAACCTTCCGAAGGTCACTTAGGAGGGTGACCTTGACAACATATATTAAGGTCAAGGTCATCGGAGCTGCCTCCTTTAAACATAACTATTACCATTTTTTTTAATTTTCCGAGGATTAAATTTTGAAAATTTGTCACAAATATAATTTAAAAAATTTTGAAAAATCCTCGCGTTAAAGTATGCAGGGAAACAAGAGAGAAGAAGAAGAAAAATAGAGGAGATATCTCTTATAGTTCTTCAAAAAAGGAACATTGAATATTGGGAAATTTAAATAGGTGAGGATACAATGTCCGACTAATTGTAACAGTTACAAAAAAAAATTTTCTAATATAAATCTTAGCTGCAGATGTCGCTATTGAAGAAAGTTGTTGCAGACTTGTCGCTGGAGGGTATAAATTGGCGAGCACTCTAGTTCCTTCAATTTTTTCTAGAATAAAAAAACTGAAGATGTTCCTTATTATTTATGAAATTCTATCGTCGACGAACCAAAAATACTAGTAAAAAGTATAAATTTCAAAAGATTGCAGGGCTTGTAAACCAAAAGTGTGTTTTTTGGATAATTTTTGTATAGTTTGCTATAATATAGTTGTATACTATAATTAGTTTTCAGAAAAACGCATCTAAAGTTTTATTGCCGAAAAATTATAGTCCTGCGAAACTTACAGTTGCTCAATGTTATTCTGCTGCTCCAGGTGAATAAAGTAACACTTCAGCTTCCTCAAAAAATTCAATTCTCTATATCCAATAGAATTACCGCATTTTCCATAACTTTTGTTATTTTATAATACCGAGCGCAGTCGACACACTGCTGCTCCATTAACTGTAGCTCTAAAAATACAATTTTTTAAATTTCAGCTTAAAACTTTAGGATTACGTTTCTCAAGTGTATTACTATTGATTAAGTAAATCAAAATCGATTTTAACCCGCTATATGGAATTTCCCCTTAAGGATTCTTTCCACTGTGAAGCTCCAAAAAATTATCATTCATTGGGAATTTTTTTTTTAGTTAACGAAATATCCAACAAATTTTTTTCTTCTTAATAATACACTCTTAAGAAGCTCAAAAAAATAGTTTTTGTAGTTTGTAATAGTTTCTTTCAAATATAAATATCGCACTAAAATGATCGCCTTGAAAAATTCATGAGTGCTGGCGCAGGGAATTCCAGGAGAACGACGTATCTAAAACGAAAAATTCAAAATAGTTTTTAGTCCTATGAATATCGTTATAGTTGAAACCATAATTGTTTTGACTGATAAAATATTAATCAACTGACGAAGAATTAAATTTTTCAATTTCGAAATTCAATTTCTGTTTGCATTGTAGGGAGTATGAAATTATGAAAAAAAGGCTTCCGTGGTCCCTGCGATAGTCACTAATATACTTAATTAACGTGTACAAATTTCAAATTGATTGGTCAAATTGTTTTCTTGCAATCACCTACACCAGCGCTTTCTCAAAGCGTTCACTTCAGTGCAGCGTATATATTTAAAATAAATTACTACAAATTACAGAAAAATATTTTTTGCACTTTCAATAAATGTATAAAACACTATTTATCTTTAACATATTGTTCACTAAAAAAAATTCCGAAACAATGACGATATTTTGCAGAGCTTCACAATGGAAAAACGCCTGAGATTTGCATAAACTGCAAAAGAAAAATTTCAAACGATTTTATTCATTGCAGCGAGGGCAGCATATTGGTAGACTATTTTGTCGAATTGAATAATTTGGAACAGAATGTGAATACCCAAGAATTGAAAGTGATTTTCCACGACGCGTTGCGGACAATTAATTCGAACAGGTGGAACGATACGAACACCAAAGGATCCATAAAGTTCGGATCCTTCGTAATTGATCCTAAGTATACGGACTTTGTTGGTACGTAATTTTATAAGTCTGCGTTTATTCCACAGAGTGAATATATTGATACTCACCCTGAAACAAATAATTTCGCAGTGATACCTAAAGTAACTACTCCTGCGTACATGGAAAAAGACGATAGATTGATTCCACAATGGGCCATTGCTGTAATCGTGATCGGTGTCGGTGGGCTAGTCTTTATCATCATATTTGGCGTCTCTGTTGTAAGTAGAACATCGTTACCAAAAGTCATTGTATTAGAATGAACTGTAATTGAAAATCAAATTTAATTTTCAGCTAATAAATCGTCACAATGGTTCAAAATTAAAACCATCTGTGTCTGCAATCTACGAAGAGGAAATAGCAAAAAATACACACCGATCCAGTGACTATTCAAAACCGGTACATACAATTTGGACTGATCCGGATGTCTCGTGGAACGATAAATCATTCGAATCGACCTCTAACAAGGTACGATTTTTTAAATATTTTAGGTATACGAATATTGTATATAGCAAATACGAATATTAACTATTCTCTTTCATTTTAAAGGTACTCGTCGAAAAATCTTTTCAAGATAACAAGAAATACAACATGTACGATAGTTGGCGATCGGAATGGAACGGTTATTATTATAACGGATCGCATGCGAGTAGCAAATACGGCGGCTACGACAGCACAACGAATTTATCGAACCGTCATCACCCTGATTATGACACGAATTTTTAAAGCTAACGGTAATAAAGTAAAATTTCTATCAACTCCACTTCTACTTAATTTATTCAGTGCCTTGTAAATGTAATATAAATCTTTCGCGCCGACATGTACATTTTGCTTAAACAATTTACAAATATTGCGGTGTAAAACGTTTGTTCATTTTCGATTACTTTAATCGTAGTTTTGAAAAGTTACAACCTCATATAGTATTGTGTACAATCGTTACCCAATGTTGAGCACGCAGAACCTTGTAATTTATTACAAAAAATTGAACGCTTCGACCACTTTTTACCGATTTTATAATGAAAAATTTTATTGTTTATTCTAGTCAAAGATACGAACAATTCGCGGGGTAAAATAAATGTTTAAAAATACTCATTATTTTTGTAATATAGACATGTTTACTCTAAAGTGGAATTATCTTTACGTGAATTAAAACAGAAAAAGAACTCGTTGTGCTAATTTGTTTCCTCTTCTTGCAGCTTTAATGAATTTTCAAGTGAAACGTACAAAAATAGACCTTTTTGTAATAAGATGTCATGTAGACGCGGTATACCTACCCACAGTCATGTACAATATACAAGTATATACAAGTTCAAAATAATTTACTCGGTAATGACAAGAATTCCGTTATAGGAGAAATTTTCGTATTTTTGTGTGAGCTTACATGACGTTTCAATACGTTCAACAATTTTTGGTATAAGAAGGAATGTCTAAAAACAAAAATGAAGATACAGTTTAGAATCTTAAAGCTTTCAACAATTTACGAACTGAGAAAAATTACCTGCTAGCTGGTTTGCATATCGATAGGTGATCTTGCGCAATCTCGTAAAACTCCCCAATCCCAGGGTCTACAAAATAATTATTAATATTTTTGTTTATCAAAGAATCGATAAAATGTCGAATAGCTTTGTTCAAAATTCTACCTGCTGAATTGGCCGTGACAAACTGACACGGAACTTTCAATGCAGTCATGAGTGTGGGTTTGGTTTCACTGAAACTAATAACTTCTATGGGATATTCTTTTAACATCTCCAGGAACTCATTATGCAACTGTAATAAATGTGGCGACTCTAAAAAAAAAACAATTAACATTTCCTTATCTTGTATTTAGGACACATTTATAAATTAATTGTTCAAGTTTACGTTACCTTCGCGAAGCTCCTGCACCTCAACCGATGGCCACACCAACATTTGCGTGGTCTGCGTCAAAACTGCCATTCGCGAACCTCTATGAGGGGTGCTATAAAATACTATGCTGCGCGTATTTTTACATATATTATTCTTGTCGCCATTTTTCCATTCTGTTTGAAGGAAAATCACAGATTAGTTTTAACCGATACCTGCAGAAAAGAATTTATAAAACGATAACATCGAAAAGCAGTGAAGTCAACGAACCATGGACAAGCATCTTCTTCACCAGCAAACCACCCATCGAATGACATACCCAGACTGTTGGACGTTTTCCAATACCTGCGGTTAATAATTTTCCTATATATTCTACACTTCTTTCACTCATAGTGGTCCTAAATGATAGAAAACATCAATTAATTTGAAACGCACGGTTGTAATTACACTCCGCAAAAAAATTAAGGGATCACTTGTACAAACCCGAAAAGTAGGCTCTAGTTCAAATGTTCATAACTTCTACAAAAATAGTGGTAGTGACATGATCCGAAAGGCGTTTGAAAGCGTGAAATCTCTACTTTCACATATTTTTCTTAGATTTTGATTGTCTTGTTTTTTGGCAATGTTACAGCGATATAAATGGCACGTTGAAAATTTTTAAAAATTTTGTTCAAATTTCTAATGCTCCATGGAACGCAAACAATTTTTTAGACGCATTGCACTTATACTATTCGAAAGTGGCTACCTTTTGCTTTAAAACGAATGCTTGGCGAATGTTGTACGATTTTTTTCGCAAGGTTATTCAACTTTGATGCAAAAATGGTCCCCTTAAACTTTAAATGCTTGTAGAAAGTGATAGAATTATCGTAGAACATAGCTGGAAAAAGCAATAGAAAGCTTAATCCTTCCTCTTTAAGATGCAGTTTTTACATTTACAATTGGATTGGCATTTCGATAGTCTTCGCCCTTTAGAAAGTTTCGCACTAATTTTCACCACTGGCGAACCTATCTTGACTCCACTACCACCACCGGCATTGGCATTACCCAAGGCCCAAGACATACCACGTGGAGGTTGCTCGGTTGCAATTGTCCACAGGTCCGCCAGTGGTGAAAATTAGTGCGAAACTTTTTGCGAATCGAAAACTTTAAACATAAAGGCCACGACGAAAAAATTATGGTAGCGAGTTCGCATTAAGCTCAAATGAATCGGTAAACCGTCCACTTTAAAATGAGCTTAAGACCATGTTTCAATCAGCCGTTACTAAGATACAGTGAGTTAAAGGAAAAATGGAATTTGTACCATTTTTAAGGTTATTTTCGAAAGGACGAAGACTATCGAAATGCCAAACCAATTATAAACGTAAGAACTGCGTCTTAAAGAGGAAGGATTAAGCTTTCTATTGCTTTTTTCAGTTATGTTCTACGATAATTTTGTCACTTTCTACAAGCATTTAAAGTTAAGAGGACCATTTTTGCATCAAAGTTGAATAACTTTGCGAAAAAAAAAAATCGTACATTTGCCAAGCACTCGTTTTAAAGCAAAAGGTAGCCGCTTTCGAATGGTATAAGTGCAACGCGTCTAAAAAATTTGTTACGTTCCATGGAGCATTAGAAACTTGAACAAAATTTTTAAAAATTTTCAACGTGCCATTTATATCGCTGTAACATTGCCAAAACACAAGACAATCAAAATCTAAAAGAAATATGTGAAAGTAGAGATTTCACGCTTTCAAACGCCTTTCGGATCATGTCAATACGACTATTTTTGTAGAAGTTATGAACATTTCAACTAGAGTCTATTTTTCGGGTTTGTACAAGTGATCCCTTAATTTTTTTGCGGAGTGTAGTTTTCATAACTTACTTTATCCCTTCTATTGGACACGAAGGAGTCCACATCGACAAATTCGTGTCGTAATTCACTCCAATAATTCGAAGAGACGGAACGTCCCCGGGTAACCAGTCTTTCGGCCAACACTGCGTTCTGATCCTTCTGTCGCGATCGCTTTTCTTTATGCACGGGTCATCCCTGAAACGTCGACGTCCTAGATACACAAACATTTTGAATCGAAATGAATAACGTAAAGCAACATTGTACCCGTTACAAAAATATGGTCCGCACGCTTTCTGGTTAGTCTTTTCAGGACAATCGTCTAATATTATTTCAAAATCCTCCCCTAGCTTATTCCACTCGCGCCTCTGCAAGTCATAAGCCATATCTCGGAGGAGGTCATGTGATTGTTCACCGATCATACTCGTAAAAGGGTCAGTTCCATTTTCGTTCATATAAGAATCTATAATAAATTTCGTTACTATAACTGCTCTTTCCAAACAATCATAGTCACCATGTTAATACATTACGAAACAAAAAGATAGCATATTTTAACATTATCGTAATTTTTAATCATTTAACACTGAAACAATTTTTTTATACACATTTTTTTGTGTGCTATCTTTTTGTCCCGTATTAATAAGCGCGTTTCACACTGATTAGATTTAAATTATTACACTGAAATCCATAATACAGCGTGCATAATTTATTATGAATCGTAATACTAACAAACCTACAACCGCAGACGCAGATTCATCCATATCTCTCTGTCTCCACGTGACAAATACGCCACCAAGAAGTCCGTGTAAAAACACAACGTCCAACTTTGGATTCGTTTTATTTTTGTGTAAAGGATGAAGCAGGTAAATGCGTCTTGGATATTTAACGTGTTCATTTTCGTCCATGTCGAGATTAGCTAATGCACGACATGCTGGTACTGATAATCGTATGTCAGTGCTACGAGACCACTCTACTAGAGTCCCGATCCATCCTTGAAAAGAAATAAAAAGTACACAAAATATAAACGGTAAAGTTATTTCTTAAACAAAACTAAAAAGAAGGTGCATTACCTGCTTGAAAAATGTTTTCCAAATATTCTGAATGAAGGGAAATGTTGGAAATTATTTTTGCAAGTAATATACAAACGTCAGTATCGTTATGAAACATTTTCTTTATCGTCATTAAGATCGGTAAACCGCCGGCATCTACAATATCTGAAAATGAATTGAAGTTACATTAAGGTGTAGAGGAACGAATAATGATTTCCTTGTCCGATTATTTTACCTTTACTATATTTTTCAAGGCAAGAATGATGGCACAACGCTTGAACACAATTCTCCAATAAGTCTTGATCCCATATTATAGCTGGAGCAGTAGTCAGTCCTAAGCTTGTCAAATCGTGATCGAATATCAAACCCTCCTGTTTTTATACCTTATAGATAATTACAGTGTGCATAAAGTAATTAATATCAGAGAACTCGAAGATTATTAAATAACGTCTACTTACACGATGCGAGTCTCTGAATTTTTTGTTAAGAAATTGAATAAGACAAGGATGTGTATTCTCACTTAATGTATTCAAATCGAGAAGCAAATTGTGTACTTTTTCTATCACATCCTGTGAAAAAAACATCCTGTGTAGCATTCCACCATTTCGAAATATGATTATAATACAAATAATAGAATTTACCTACATATAATTTATGTTGTAAATAGTAATATGGTGGTTGTAAAAAGAATCTTGAGTCAACATTTGGCATTCGTGCGAGGGAAATTGCTGTTCTAGCATCTAACATTTGAGCAATATGTCGATAATGCCAGTCTGTAATTTTAGGAGTAGACTTGAAATATATTTTTATTGCAAGCTATTATGTGAAAGCAGGTATAGATGTAGATTGCAAATAGGACAGTCAGAAACTAAACGAAACAATTGCTTCAACTTGTTTCATGCGTCTCTGTTCAAAATCTTCACTTTTGCCACTAAACTCTGTTCTATGAGAGAATAAAGTCATCTATTAGTTAATTTTTGTCTGCCTTCATTAGTTATTGGCTCTGTTTCTCCCAAGCATTTTGAAGGAATCTTTTCTTGACAAACTCTACACCAAATGACTTTATCCTATCATAGAACAGAGTTTAACCAGAGATTTCACAGCTTTGCATCATACAGTTTTCACTGTTGCGGCTTTCAGAAATAGTGCAAGCCTCAACAATGCAGAGTTCAACCCTTTACACTTAGAATTTACAAATTTTCCTTCATTTTATCGTCTGAGAATTACCACTCAAATGCAAAGAGTTTAAAGCAATTGATTCAACTCGAAATTTGCTTTATTCCTGTTCGTCTTTAAATCTATATCTGCCTTAAAACGTTCCGTGCGGGACTCGATAGATCTATCGAGTTGACCCCAGTTTCCTGGAGAAGTATTGACTCGGCTGGAAAAAGGCCCCCCGTGGAGAGGAAAGGTCCGCTAGATCAGACTAAACTTGCACCGCAGGGGGCCGCCATACGATGGGACTAAACTTTTTCGATCGTTTCTGAGGCCCGCACAAAACGTGTTAATAACTAATGCAATACCTTTCAAATAATTTAAAGAATTAAGTGTACACACAGCCTTCAAACGTTCTGTTTTGTTACCATGCTGTGCCATATGCAGCAGTTTATATGCCACGTCACGAATTTTGGACTTCCACCATTTCATTACAACCTGACTGAACGAAGACGACTGCTCAAATAGCATTGATTGTCCATTGTCCTTCTTCCGAAACATGAATATTTCTAAAATTATAAAGGAAACAATTATGCACGAATGTTGTAAGAAATGATTCAAGACATTAATAAAACGGTTTAACGTATTGCTCTATGAAATGGATACCTTTATATCGGGGATCATCAATGTAAATGTATTGGGCATGTGCTTGTTCTAGATCCAAAACATTAGTAGGCACAGTAGAACGTAATATTTGCGACGCTTGACGCAGTTGATATAGAAACCAGCAACCGCTGTATAAAACATGTCATTAAAATAAGCGAACTGAAAGCTTTAACAGATTTACGTGTAAATATGACTAACCCCATCGTAACGACACATATTCCAGTTGACTTTACATAATATATATACTTTTTATACGTTTGTATTCCCATCGTATAAAGTGAAAGATAAATTCCTATTCTATTATAAAAGCAAAATATATCACATGTCAACGTCCCGAAGTGTATTTAAAGGAGAAGTACGCGTGCTAAGTCAAATGTATTTAACCGGACACTGTGGTCGATTATTTTTTTAACTATTTGTATGTCATTTATGTTCATCGTCATTTTATAACGTTCATTGAACGAATGTTATTCTTTCATGATTCCATTATTCATGAGTTCTACCACAAACCATAAAGCCAAAAAAAGCAGCAAGAAGGCGAGTCATTTTAGAAAAGAAAATATCAATCATGTCAGAGAGGAAATGAGAGTGCTCACGGCCAGAATTTCGTTGTCCCCGGGCAAGTGCTGCCCCCAGCGGTCGATTGAGCAAAATAGTAGGAATCTAACCGTTTTAGTTCAACGCTAGCATTTACAAGAACCTGTAGTTCAACTATATCGACGGTGATACTACGATAGCATATATCAGAACCACAATTTTTAGAAGGTTTAGGTTGTGTTATTTCATATTTAAACAATAAAAGTTAATTTTTTGGTTGAAATTTGCGAGAATTCCGGAGCCTCTTCTTCTTCTCTAACACAAAAAAACTAAGGATTTTCTTATTCCTCGTATAATTAATATATACATAGTCGATGAACTTTCAACTTTCATAAAAAAATGAAATTAGAGAATTTCTTGAGCAGAAATGGTACGAAAATTTTGGATTAAAATCATTACATTTCTTCTGAAGTCCTACCAATTTTAATTTCCATCGTAAATGCCGCTGTAATGTAAAGCCAGTGCTAATTGATACATTCGAATATGTCTAATGTGAAAAGGGGAAGATGCCTGTAGTGACACTAAAAATTGTGGTTCTGATACATGCTATCGAAGAATCACCGTCGGTATAGTTGAACTACAGGTTCTTGTAAATGCTAGCGTTGAACTAAAACGGTTAGAAATTCTTACTATTTTGCTACAATCGGCCGCTGGGGGCAGCACATGCCCGGGGACAACGAAATTCTGAGCGTGAGCACTCTCATTTCCTCTCTGATCATATCAATCACTGAATGAGCATGAATGAGACGTCACGAGCTTAGAATTTCTGTGATTTAAATCCACCATCTTTGAGAAGAAACTAGATGTGCCATCTAAAGGAAATCGTTTGTACTAGTTGTAAAAACCGGTAAAGATATTATTTGTTTGAATTCGTAAAATTTTCAGTTCCAAATTTATTTGGATAGCACGATTCATAGTTGAATAGCACAGGTGGTTAATGTTAACCATTCTTGAGATGCTTATAAAATCTTATTTCTATTTAATCTGATTTTCTGATCTGAGCCGTTCGAAGAATATATACTGTACAAAATTGCAAGCGAAATATATGTATATATATATGTACAAATGTATATCCAAAAGCTTTTATGGCTTTGTAGGTTATAAATATAAATACATATTTCTAATCACATACCTGTTGATAATTTTCTACGGATTTCCATTGAATTCTTTATTTCGTACAATATTCCATTATAGGAATATTCTGCCCTATATATTTTCATATTTTTCATGCCTGCTCTTCACTTACTTTCTTTGTTTGTTTACCATCGAAGCTTGAACAAGGGCTGCGCCATATTGATTCTGATTGATTCCCAACGTGTTGAGCAGAGGTAGCGTAGAATTTTTACGCTACAAAACATGGCGACCGATCACTGATCATGATCACAAGTTGGCAAGTGAACGATAATCAGCGGTAGTATTCCGTAAATTCAAGTAAATTCACTCAACGGTTGCGGAGCGATCGTGTGCGCTGGACGCAACCATTCTGTACTATTAAAAAATGAGCGAGTCTGAGGACGAGAACTATGCTTCCTACGGAGTTGCTCTCGAACCTATAGATGAAGGTACGTGGAAATATTTAAAACGAATTATAAATGTAATCTAGAGCTTCTTTTTTTCACGTGGAATTGTTGCAGAGAATCTACCAAGAAAGAAACCTGTGACTATCGAGGAACAGTATGCGTACGATGCTCAAGGAAGACGTAGATTTCATGGAGCGTTTACTGGTGGTTTTTCCGCTGGATACTTTAATACCGTTGGCACCAGAGACGGATGGAGGCCTCAACAGTTCAAGTCTTCCAGAAGCAGCAAAGCAGAAAATGTCACTCAACGTCCAGAGGACTTTATGGACGATGAGGATACAAGCCAGTTTGGGATTGCTCCGAAAGGTATCCGCGCTACCAGTGATTATGTGGATCATGTGCAAAGAGGAGTAAAACGGGAGAGAATCAATCGTGAAAGCAGTGGTCCGATTCCTGGTACTCCTGTATTAAAGGAACTCTTAAAGCCTGTGAAGTAAGTAGACATTCTATTTATAGTATTCCATGGATAATTGCTCCCTAGAATGTTCCACCAGGGAGAAATTATACGCAGGTGGACACTAATTTCATGTGCAGTTCCTTGACCTGGGCGCGGGACCTCATGTTCGAGAAAAGGAAGACAATAGCAAAAAGAATAGAGCGATCGAAAAAATCAGATGCAGCAGATTTCTCATAGGATTTTGATGAAATTATTACCAATCGATTCCTTGTATTTTTTCGATTAAAATGGCATCAAACACAATGCAATTCGGATTACATATTTATAGCGTAGATATGTGGAGAAACGATTTACATAGTTTTAAGCTGGATTCGTTAAAAATAGTTCCATTTGTATGGTATTTGATATCATTTTAATTGGAAAAACGTAAGAAATCCATTGGCGTTATTTTCGCAACGATATGGTACAAAATAAGAGTAAGTTCATAAATAAATAACATAAATTATCCGAATTGCGTTGTGTTTGGTGTCATTTTAATCGAAAAAGTACAAGGAATCGATTGATACGACTTTCATCAAAATCCGATAAAAAGTACAATTTATAATGCTTCTGATTTTTCGGGACCGATGTTCTTTTTATGACCCTATTGTTGCCCAAGGGTTGAGCTCTCGACCGAGCCGTCCGCTAGTAGAATCAGACAGCACAGAGCATTTACACGTGGTTAAAAACGAACAATTATCCGTAGAATACTGTAATACTAACTAAACATATTCAAATTTTATTTATTTATTTACCAGATACTTTACTTGTATAAATTGCGAGTAAAACCTAAAAGAGATAAACATATGTTACCTGTACATAGGTTGGCGATCATTAGATCTAAGACACTTAGATTACAGACTAAACTTAATATCTAGAAGACTATCCCTTTTCCATAAAATTTATAACAAAGTAATAACAAAGCAAAAAAAAAAAAACAAGAAAGAAAAATATAAAATAAAATTGCATGTATAAAATTAGTATTAGATTTTTAATTAATTAACAGCTTCTTAAATACTGTTTAACCTTATTTTTTATTCTTATTTATTAACGAACATTTATTTTAATATTCAGGGAGACAGTTGGTATTATGTTATTAAAGAAAATGGGATGGAGACCAGGTCAGGGAGTTGGGTCCAGACTTACAAAGAAGGAAAAGGCAAAGATGAAGAGAAGAAATGAGAAAATAAGAGCTGCGCAACAGAAAACTGGGAACCAGAGTTCTGGAAGCACCTCAGAAGATTCAGAAGATGATTACGGAGATGTTACATTCGCTCCAGACGATTACGAACCCTTCATGTAAGTTCGCAATATGATTTCCATAAAGGATTAAATTAATAGTAATTAAAATTCGTTTTTCCACAGATGTAATCCGAAGGATAATTACTTTGGCATAGGATACAGCGGTTTGGACAGGAGAACCGTACTTTCTGGTCACGTGAATTTGTTTGAGACGCCCGCGTTTAGTATTCAAGACAAAAATAAGAAATTGTCGATTCATGGGCAAGCGTTTGGAGTCGGAGCGTTCGAAGCCGACGACGAGGACATTTACGCGAGAGACGACATGTCGCGTTACGATTTTGCTTTGGGCCCAGAGCGTAAGTCGAAATCGAGATGGTCCGACGATAGTAATTCAAGAAACGCGAGCAGTAATTCTTTGGAAGGTTTCGTGTCGGCGAAAAACAAATTGGCGCAGAGGAAAGCGTTTCCACCTCCAGAACTGCCTAAAGACTTCGCGCCGGTGCACGCAGTCAGGAAAAGCCGATTTTATCCGCCAATTGAAAACGTTCCCCGCGCGGTAGAAAACGGGAAACGTAAAGATCTTACAGCAGCAGACAGAGCTAGGATATTAGAAGACACGCATAGTATTAAAAAAGTATCCGATTCGCATCCTAATGCAGTGCCATCAGTCGCTTCCAATATCATTTCCAGAACGTTGAATTTACATGGCAGACAACAGACCGACGAAAGACAAAAGCTGACAAGTCAGCAGGCTAAAGTTGCCACGTCTTGGATGGACAAATTAAATTCCCAGAGTTTTATTAAAGGAGGCTCCGTCGGATCCAGTAAAGATTCGGAAGGGAACTTGAAAAAGTTAGAAGAATTCAAAGATTCCTCGTCGGATGTAAGCCAAATTAATAAATCCGAGGAAGACGCGACGAATAAAAGTACAGTTAAACCATTTTTATCTAATCCTGATAAACAAAGCCGTTACGAGCAATACGTAGTTATGTTAAAGAAAGATGAGAAGAGTAAGCTTGAAAGTATACAACCGTTATCGATGACAGAGTGGGACCGAGAACAGGAGCGAATCGAGTTTGAGCAAGCCGCTAGACTGTTTGAGCAATCGTCCGATAATTATGTGACGAGTAAATTTACGCACGCTTCTGATTCCGTTTCTGCGACGTGCAGCCAGCAGGATGAGATGAAACAGGCAGTCAAGATGAAAATGTTTGGAAAATTAACCAGGGAGCGCATCGAATGGAAACCCGCGAGTATAGTTTGTAAGAGATTCAATATTCCTGAGCCGAAAGTCGGTTGTGCTCAGCCTGGGATGCAGAAAAAGGCGGCGAAGTTTTCGATCTTCGATGCGATCGATTGGAGCGATTCCACGAAATTTTTGAAAGCAACTGACACGGTATCGAACGAAACGCTCAAAGCCGAGGTTCAATCGAGAGACACGGATATCAGCAGCGCGAAGTCGGAGCCAAAATCGAATGATAATTCTTTTAACCACGATCGAGCATCGGAACCGGTGACAGAGAAAATGAAGAACTTCGAGGCGTCCTACGAAAAAGTGTTTGGCAAAGAAGTTCAAGAATCTTCTAATGCTGAGGTTGTGGAAAATGTGGACAGTGAAACCGGTTCGAGTACAGCGGCTCAGGTCGTGGACAAAGTTCAGGGGAATCAGGAAAGCACGAACGCGGTGAAAACAGCGGCGAAGAGTAAATCGGACGAGAAGAAAGATCTCTTCAAAGCGATTTTCTTAAGCAGCAGCGAGGAATCGGATTCGGAACCGGAGGAAAGCGTGGACAGCGAAGCGGTGAAGTCGGTTTTGATTGGTAAAGCCGCGAGCGAATTGAATACGAGTAGAAACACTTCTCCTCCGAGGGGAATTTTCGCGAAGGTGGATTTGGATAATTTACTCACGAGTTCGACGAGCGGTGCGCAAGCGAATGAGAACATAAATAAAGATAAAGATACAGCGGTAACGATCAAGATAGAACTGGAAGAGGAGACAATTGAAGACGACGACGATGGTTCGAATCCCTCGGATCCGTCATTGTTGCCGGATATGTATGGGCCAGCTCTTCCCTCGAGGTTATTGAAAACTGAAAATTCTGCGCCCGAGGTAACCAGTCCGCAAGCCCCCAAGCCTGTGTTCAGAAGCGTCGTGGTACCGAAACCGAATACGGATCCGAAGATCTCCGGTGTGTGGGTGGAGCGAGGAAAAGTAAAGAAATCGAAGAAAGAGAAGAAGAAGCATAAACACAAAGAGCATAAAAGTTCCAAACACAAACGGAAATCGAAGAAGGAGCGGCGAGATTCGTAATGCGAGATTAAATACTGTACTGAAAGGAATAGAGACAACGGAAAATACGTGTACTGTTTATTTATTGTACGTTTCTTCGTAGCTGCAGCACATCGCACGGTGCGGCGTTCACAATTAATGAAATATTTGAAAATGCTCGTGCAAATTTGTAATTATAACATCAGTAAAAGCATTTCCGATATGTACAAGGATATAATATCTTTTTGCACATGCTCTAATACGTGTAATTGAGCAATCTCCTCTTTTTTTTTTTTGTTTTTAATTGTAGAGATATTCGTTGCTGTTATGCGCTTAAAGGATAATTTCATCTGATGGTGCTAGCTCGGAGTGAAGTGAAGATGCTATGAAATTACTTGTCCGATGTTGTAGAGTTTCTCGAGGGCGGTCTGCTATGATTCGTCGAGTTCAATTTCTTCTCTACACTGAAAACACAAGAGGAGAGTGATTTTTCGACTTTTTCTATTTTGCGATGATCTTGATTTCGTTCACGACAGTGGCATGTTCTGACCGTGGTCGCAAAGGTACGACTTGTATAATTTATTCGATTGTTGCAAATATACAAATTTTTATTTACGTTTCAACGAGTCTCGTATTTTGAACGAGGCGAAAACATACCTGCCGCTTCTGGAGCTTCTTTTGAACATGTCCGTCAATTTCTTTTTCAGATTTCTCTTTTCAGTCTTCTCGTTGATACTTGTCTCGGATCCAGAAGTCTGCAAGAAAATAGTTTGGCTTTAAGCTTGGAGTTGTTGTTTTGAAATAAGATTGATTACCTGAAGAGAAAAGTCCATGGAAACATTTGGATCGTCTACGCTAGCTGATTTAGTTAATTTAGTCGTGATCTTTTTTATTAGTCCTTTGCTGTGCTTCTTCTCCCGTTCTAACATCTCGCTTTTTGTAGAACCAGTAGAGAGACGGCTATGTAAAAATAACGATCAATAAATAGTAATTAATATGTTGCGAACATAAATACGTTTTCCTTTAAACTTTAAATCTCACAAAGAGAGGTCGCGGTCAGTGGGTCATCGATTTTGACGAAACTTTTTTTTTGGTGAATCTAGAGCAAAAATAAGCCGATACATGTCCGGCCGTTTTTGTCAATACTCATTATTTAAAAAGATATAATTTTTTATTTATTTAATATTTAATTTTGTCGAATTATTTAAATAACGAATTTTTTTTCTGTTTCGATTTTTTTTATGAACATATTTAAATAGTTTTACACGTTATTTCTTGTTAAAATTTTTAGAATTATTCTATTAATTTTTCTTTTATTTTTTTTCATTCTTCAGTAAAAAATTAAAAAAAAAAATTATTTATTTTTTACTAAAATAATTTTAAAAAATTTTATGATCAAACAACGTGTAAAACTACTTGAATATACTCATAAAAAAATAAAAACAGAAAAAAAATTCGTTATTTAAGTAACTCGACAGAATTAAATACTAAATTTAAAAAAAAAAAAATTATATCTTTTTAAATAATGAGTATTGACAAAAACGGCCGGACCGTGTCGGCTTATTTTTGCTCTAGACTCACCAGAAAAAGTTTCGTCAAAATCGATGACCCACTGTCTGCGACCTCTCCTTGTCAGAGAAAAAGAACTGTATGACATTCGATTTTCTAAGCTAATTAAAAAAAAAAGAATGGTACTCGACTTACCTATCGACGCTGGAATCTCTCTGTAAACTAAGTGTTCGCGAATCCACCTCCGAACCTTCTAGCGACTGCAAGCTGGACATATTACTGTCAGTTCCCCAGATGCGTTGCGACTAAAACATTGGAGACACGAAGAGTAAATTATTTGTTTCATGCTTATATCGCTTCAACAACCTTGTGCCATACGTACGTCTTCGTTTCGTATTGTTTGTTCCAGAGACAAGCTCTTTCTCTTCAAACGCGGTTTTGAGCGAGACGCGGTTATACCTTTGCCAGGATCACTTTCCACGGACGTTGATCTACAATTGAAGCTATTTAATAGCAACAGTTCAAAGTAAATATTAATGAACATAGTACGAAGCAAGTACCGTTTGCCAAGTTTCTTCAATCGCGTCGCGTTGGCTTCGTCAGCTGATTTCTTCGATTCTTTCAGTTCTTTCGCCACGTCCATTAATTTCTTTATAGTATATTCTAACTTGTCAGTCCTCTCTCTCAATTGCGAGTTCGATCCTGTAATCAAACGCGGCATAACAATATCATTTCAATGAGAATATTTGATAACGTCGATTGGTACCTCTTATATCGCTTCTAGAGTCCATCATTGGCGACGACTCCCTCGATTTTGGTCCCTGCAAAGACAAGAACAATCAACTACATTTTTCTTCATTGCTTTTCATCTTAACGTACCCTTAATCGCCTAGGCGGCGTCGGCGTATAATTATTCGCGTTCCCATTTTCTGCTATGCCATTCAATTCCGGGAATAGTCTGGTCAAGTCATTAACTTGTTGCAACAGTACGTTAATATTTCTTAATTCCATTTGCTCTTGCTTGGATTTCTTCATGATTGCGTCTTTGAGCTCCTCCCGCTCTTTTTCATGTCGTTCCTTTTCCCGCCTCATCTTCTCATTACTGGTTCTCAGCTTCGCGTGCGCGTCTCTCAGTTCAAGCAAATCACATTGAAGCTACGAAGAAAACAAATCATTAGTATAATATTACTAGAAATAGTCGAATCTCGAATTGTATTGGGGTCATTCCACGCGAACTCGGACACTTTTTGGAGTAACATCTCAGATTTTGTTGAATTTTGGATATGTTCTAGTTTTTGGGGATATATAAACGTGTGCGAAAGGATTTTTGAAAATTTTAAAAATTGTTGATTTTACAGCTCTTTGAAGTTTACTGTTCACTTCTTTTTCTATCAATTTTAGCTCTTAAACTAGCAAACTGATAAAAATGTGCTTTTGGGTGCTTATAGTAAAGTCATAGGAGTATATAATAAAAATTGTTTCATTTCAGTAAATAATTTTTTTTAACCATTTATTTTACAATTGTTTTAAACAAATGCAATTTTCACACTGAGGGGCCGAATTGAAAAATTTGAAAAAAAATAGTCTATAGTCCTATTTATCCCCTTTGCGGACCACTTTTCAAAAATACGGATACTTTAAAATTGGCCATAGGAAAATTAATTGAATTGTACGCTGCGCGTCGAAATCCACTGATTCGACCAGCCAAGCGCAGCGTACAATTGGCCAATTTTAAAGTGTCCGTATTTTTGAAAAGTGGTCCGTAAAGGGGACAAATAGGACTATATACTATTTTCTTTTTCAAATTTTTCAATTCGGCCCCTCAGAGTGAAAATTGCATTTGCTTAAAGCAATTGTAAAATAAATGGTTAAAAAAATTATTTTCTGAACTGAAACAATTTTTATTATATACTCCTATGCCTTTACTATAAGCACCCAAAAGCACATTTTTATCAGTTTGCTAGTTTAAGAGCTAAAATTGATAGGAAAAAAATGAACAGTAAACTTTAAAGAGCTGTAAAATCAACAATTTTTAAAATGTACAAAAATCCTTTCGCACACGTTTATATACCCCCAAAAACTAGAACATATTCAAAATTCAACAAAATCCGAGATGTTACTCCAAAAAGTGTCCGAGTTCGCGTGGAATGACCCATTGCAATACCTCTAATAACTTTTTCCTGCTCTCTTCCTTTTCTTCGTCGTAGACCTTCTTCTGTTGATCTTGCCGCCTCTTGTTCTCCAAACGTTCTTTAGAACGTTCTCTCTCGATCTACAAAGAATTTGATCACTTAAACTTCATAAGCTTTTCCTCTCATAGCAGGGACTTTAATTTAGGATATACTTCAAATAGAGTTTGTCGCAAATCTCTGGCCAATGTGGCAGTTTCTTGCAGCAGCCTCTGATGCTCCTCCCTTTCTTTCTGCCAGGCCAACTCCATACGAACTTTTAGACCTGGAATCTTTGTTCTGCCACTGGTGAGCACCTTTTCCTCCTCCAGCTGTATATTTCGAAAGGTAAATATTATTTCGAAGAAGATTAATAAGATTATGAGCATAAGATTCAAAAGAAAATGTTAGTACCTCATTGATGCGCGATTGAAGTTCAGAAACTTTTACGTGACTGGCTGATTTCTCGGACACCAATTCAGCCTTTAATCTGGACGTTTCTAATCTCGCTTCGGATAATTCGTCTTCTAGGCTGTGGATCTGTCTTTCAAGAACAATCTTGTTGGCACCTGATGTCTCCTCCTCCTGCGTCGAAGAAAATATTAATGTTTGAATGGTTTGTTGCGTTTAAAGTATCTAAGATAAGAAGTTGGACCTCGTCAGACTTTCCAGAAGAAGCATTCGAGTGTGCTCTGCCTCTAGCAGACTTGAGATCCGCGATAGTCTTCTGTGCACCTTCTAACATATGTTTATACGTATCGCGTTCACGCTTGTACCGAGACAATTGATTTTGAATGGTATGAATCTCGTCATTGATAGCCGTGATCCTGTGTTCATAGCGCATCTTACATTGCGCTAGATCCGATTTCTTTGCTTTCTCCGTGTTTTCTACGGTATTTTTTAATTTTCGAATCTCCGCCTCCAAAGCTGTTGTGTCTGGCGTCAGCGCTTGATGGATCTTGGACACTGCTTCGTAGTCTTTCAGTTTATCCGAAAGATCATCGTTCTGTAAAATACAGATTAGATGTAGTAATTGTTCCTTAAAATCGTATTTTATTTATATTGCGATTTTAACATTCATACCGCTTTTCTCAAGTCTTCTAATCTTGTCACTAAAGTATTATTCTCTTTTTTCAAGTTACTGATATTGTTGTTTAAATCTGTTATCATTGCTTTGTTCGGTAATTCGCTCTCCCGCACTCGATTCTAAAATATAATTTGTATTACTGAAAACTCTAAAGTGAATTAAACAACACTGCTGAACAAAATTAAGGGAACACTAACATTTTTCGAAAAATTTTGTTATTTTCAAGTGGCTGTATCTCCTCGAAAAATAAGTATAAAAAATATTGGAAACAGCCATTTTATAGTTTCAAGTTTCTAGTTTTTTAATCATGTACCCAATTAATTTTTTGTGCAGTATAGTGCCATTTTTTTTAAAGATAAAGCGCAACAAACGAATGTTAAAAAAATGTCGTCTTCTTTGAAGCGATGCGTGGGATGAAAGAAATTTTTCTTCGTGAATCCATTTAAATTTTCTTAACGAGCAAACTTTTCCCTTTAATTTCGTTTTTTTGGATTTGTTCCACCATTTTTTCTTACCACGTTATTTACTATTATATGAAAAATGGCACTTTTAACTTTCAGCGCCTAGAATTTCTGACTGCGTGATCATAGAAGAATTGCAATGGGTGGTTTGGAAAGCTGAAAAGTTACCTTAAATGTTTTTCCTCGTAAATTTGGTGAGAATTTTTTTTTCATCGTATACAAGTAATTTCAAAATAACCTAAAAAATTAGGTAATTACCACTTTTCACAAAACATGAAGCCACTTCTAGAAAAATCATGGAAACATTCAAGTATCTACGTTTTGTTTAGTTGAAAGTAGATTCGGCCTTTGGCACAGGCGTTAGGAGTACTTTCAAGTAAAAAAAGAAGTAGACACCTGAATGTTTCCATGATTTTTCTAAAAGTGGCATCATGTTTTGTGAAAAGTGGTAATTACCTAATTTTTTTGGGTCATTTCAAAATGACTTGTGTACGATGAAAAAAAATATTCACCAAATTTACGAGTACAAGCCTTTAAAGGGCAACTTTTCAGCTTTCCAAAACACCCATTGCAATTTTTCTACGATGATGTAATCATAAATTATAGGCGTTTAGAGTCAAAAGTACCATTTTTCATACAATAGTAAATAACGCGGTTAAAAAAATGATAGAACAAATCCAAAAAAACGAAATGAAAAGGGAAAAGTTTGCTCGTTAAGAGAATTTAAATGGATTCACGAAGAAAAATTTCTTTCATCCCACGCATCGCTTCAAAGATGACGAAATTTTTTTAACGTTCGTTTGTTGCGCTTTATCTTGTAAAAAAATGGCACTATACTGCACAAAAAATTAATTGGGTATATGATTTAAAAACTAGAAAGTTCAAACTACAAAACGGCTGTTTCCAATATTTTTTATACTTATTTTTCAGGGAGATACGGCCACTTGAAAATAAGCAAACTTTTCAAAAAATTTTAGTGTTCCGTTAATTTTGTTCAGTAGTATATAAAATATTCTGCTCACTTCTAAAGCAGCTTTCTCAGACTTCCACTCGCTTTCCTTCAATTTGATGGTTTGCCGCATCATTTCCAGCTCTTTGCGAATGCTTATTAACTCGTTGTTCTGTTCTCTTAATTTACTGTAAACGGTGTAAATTTATTATTGCTAGAAAATCTTCTATTAAAAAGTGATTTTATGTTATACTATCTCCCCAATATTATTCACCTATTTAGAGATTCATTATCCACTTCGAACTGCTTCCTTACATTTTCCAGCTCGTTACATTTTTCTTTAAGATTATCGTACTCCTGTTGACCTCTCTTTAGCTCATTCTCCAGGTCTGTAATGTAAGTCGCTGTTACCTTGTATAGACTTCTCCGACACGTTTTCTGTTGTCACAATGAAGCAACTTACTCAATATTTTCTCGTTGAACGTTTGCCTCATCTCGTTCATGCGTTTCGTGTTCTGTCCAGTTTTCTCCAGCGAAGCGATCTTTTTCTTCAACGCAGCTACTTCGGATTCTTTCGACTGCTTCTCTTCGGTGATCTGAGACAACAACTTCTCCTTTTCTTTCTTCAAATCTGCAAGCTCCTTGGTGAGATCGTTTACCTTCGTAGAATTCGAAGATTTCGTGCTCTCCAATTCTTTCTTCAGGCGTTTTACTTCGGTATCCAGCTTGGTTTTTGTTTGTTCAACCTAAGTTAAAGAAAGTACAAATACTATTACAAAAAAAAAAAAAGAAAAATGATTTAGTTCTTTATTTGATATTATAAAGAACTGACGGTTGTCATCGACTGCGTCATTTTCGATTCCCTTTCGGAGTGCGCTGAGACATCATCCTGCAGCTTTTTGCATTTCTCTCGCTCCTGTGACAGTTCTTTCTTCAAATCGCTTAGACTTCTCTCCATTCTCGCGCTTTCCTTCTCTGTCGATTTAGCCGTTTCTGCGTTCGAAGAAACAACTTCAGCTATTTTGCAAATGGACTTCGTTTGCATTTTTTGCGATCTAAAATATCGTTACCTAAGTCCTTCTTCAATTGGACAACTTCGTTGTATACTTTCAGCTTCTCTGCAGATAGAGATAGGAGCTTCGACTTCAGTTTTTCCTTTTCCTCCAACAGTGCAATTTTCTCATCGTCCCACGCTTTTCTTTCCGTTTCTCTCATGGTCACCGCTTCATCCAACTTCTTTTTCACTGAAACCATTAAAGAAAGTTGATATAAACAACTTGAGGACTTGAGGAGCGTAGATTTTTGAAAGTTTATTTATACTGTTTTGCATATCCGCATTTTTATCGTCGGCCTTCGCGTTTTGCAGTGGTTTCTTCCTCTCCTTTTCATCTGACAACTCTTTAGTTACAGTATCCAGTTTCTCCTTGAGCAATTCATGCTCCCTCAAAAGTATGTCATACTTCGTTTGGTCCTTGACTTTGATGTCTTGAACGTCAACATCTTTGCCGTCGGAAATGTTTGTGAAGATAGTCATTATGTCTCCTGGAATGATATCATTTTAATTTCCTGAAACTGAAAGTATTGTGCTTTAAGGAAAAAGACAAACCGATTTCTTTTTCCATCTCGTCAACCATTTTCTTCAGTTGCACTTTAGTCGTGAACTCGGACGCCTTTTTCAGAGGCCTGTTTTGGAATTCATTTTTAATTTTCTTTAACGTTTCGTCGACTTTCTTCACCTAAAATGAAACAAGCGTATCGTTAACTGATTAACTATCAGAAAGATTCCTCTTCTACCTCTTCGTAGTTCTTCTCTAAAGTCCGCTTTTCAGTCTCCAATTCTTCCACCTTTCGCTCGACCTTCCTCAGCTTGAACGATAAAATTCGACAATTTTTATTCGACTGTTCCAGACTTTTTCGCATACGGACGTGCTCGTCCGCTTGCTCGTCCCTTAAGAAGACGAAATATTCATGTATTACGTATTTACTTATGAATAATTAAGCATATTGGAACTGGATAACAATTGAGTTCCGCTAATTTATTTTTCTGTGCTTCAAAAGTCAACGTTTTCTTACTTGGCTCATCGTTACTTCAATTCGACGTGCGTTACGAAAAGTAGTACAGTTCCGATTCTCTTGCAAAAAACAGCGCGTTTCGGTTTGCCGCGAAAAAAAAGCACGTTTCATCGTTTCTGACGAATATTAGCACGTTTGGGCTTCAACTGCGAAAACTAACACATTTTACTGCTTCGCCACAAAGAATAGCACATTTCGAAATTTGCCACAAAAACTAACATATTTTACTGCTTCGCCACAAAAAATAACACATTTCTGATTTTGCAGCGAAAACGGACACATAAATGATATTTAAAATACAAATGTCTCATCTTCTACAAAAACTAACACATTTTTTACAAAAGTTATTTCGTAAACGTTTTCACAATCAACTCAAGCTGTAAACCGGAATCATTGATTTGTGTCACGTTTTTTAGTAAACAAGAACCTTTGAAAAATTTGAAAAAATTTATATAGTATTTTTATACCTTTTAAACTGAAATCGTAATAAAGGATTCATATTATCATCGGTTTAATTACTTTAATTAAATATACAAGATGTAGAAATAGACTTTTCAATTTTTCTCAAACTTGAAAGACCCCAATTTACAGAGCAAAAGATTAAAAGTGGTTGGTGCGCATCCAGTTGTTTCGTTCCAAACGTTGCACCAACCTTAATGTATAGGCATTTCATAGATCGTAAAATTCTATATGCAAAAAATATCTAAAATCCTTTGTTGTGCTTAAAAAATGGCTCAATTAAAAAAAAAAACTCCCATGAGCCGATAGAATCAGAAAGACGAAGTTAATGTCATGTCAACGGTGTATATCTCTACACTCTTCACTGTACATTTAATAATTTCTAAATTTTCATTCAAGTTGGAGATTCAACTTTATCACAGATTTCCGCAATTTGATATTACGTGAAGAAAATTTTCAAGAAATAAAGTGAAATTACTCGTTAGCTATTAGGTTTAGGGCTAATAAAGGTCAATACTTTTTCACTCAGAATTCGATATTCTTCCATTATTTTGATATAAAAAAATATAGTATTCTATTTAAAAAACGAAGTTGACCTTCAAATCTCCGAAACGCCTCCACCCATAAAAAAAAATAAATGCACTACATAATGTACCCCTTTAAACCATGCAACTTTTGTATACAAAATTTTTTCGTGCAACGCATATTTTGGAAATTATAGAGGTGCACAAGTTGCGTGGACCACCCTGTATAGAAAAAATATGTATTTTTCATAGCGCTACTTTTCCCGGTGAAGAACGAAACTTAACGAAGACAAACGTGCTGTTTTTCGTAAGAGAATTGAAACGCGCTACTTTTCGCAACGCACGTCGAATTTATCCAGTTCCACGAAGGAAGCACAACTAAAACGCAACAGGCTACGTTATAATTACCTTCTCGTTAATATCTCACGTACAAATTCAATCAAACGGAAGCTGAAACGCCACTCGGGATGGAGAAGCGCGCGCGAGGGGTGCGAAAGATCGAAAGGGTTCGACGACAGTATAACGTTCCACGTACTGCTTTCTCTCTCTCTCTCTCTCACTTTCTCTCACTTGCTCTCTCTTTCTCTCAGTTTAAGATATTTCTGCTCTAATAATTGCAATTCAGCCCTGCCTAGAGAAATCTTCCTCGGTTGCGAAACGTAAAGCGTCATCTCCGACTCGACTTCATAAAAACAAAATCTCGAAACGCATTAAGGGCCGAAGCGTTCGTGACGCAAGCAACGAAACCCCAAAGTTCGATCCATGTTTCGGCGGAAAGCGGCGCCGTTGCGTTGGAATCGCACGCGTCTTCCGTCCAAATCGTCGTCCTGCAACAATTCAGATAGCTCATTTTGCTAAAAATTTTTTTTTTTGACACGGTATTTACTGTGATCGTTTCTCTCACGGACCTCAATCATTCATGTTTCCCTAAATTTCGTTCGATCAATCCCATTAAAAAAATTCGATTCAAGTGTACGAGATCGTCCAATCTTTCGAAAGAATATTTTTCCCGAGTGGAACTTTGCTTTTCGTCTCTTCCTCGTTCTTTTTTTGTTTGTTTTTGCTATCGCAGTAAGTGGAAATCCACTGTTTTCGAGCCCCTTCAAAGCGTCTTTTGTTCTCTTCGTCATCTGATCGAGAACGCCGACGTAGAGCGCATTTTGACCGCTTTCTCGCGGTCGAAACAAATTCGTGTGTGAAAATACATTGCGCTGAATCAGTCACATTGATTAATGCAAACACATGTAGGTTATTAATTAAAAAAAAAATGAGAATAAAAAGTCACAAGAGCGAGTCGTGGTTCGCCATTATGAGAATCATGGTTTTGTCAGACAGTTAATGATTCTGAATACAGACAAAACAGTTAGTAGAACGCGTTAACTTTCTTTTCGCAAGGTTTCACTAATAACAAGGAATTTATAGTAATAATAAAATGAAGGCGACAAAATGATTGAATACAGTGTGTGAAATCGAATTTTTCTTTTTTTGTTTCCAGTCTGAAACTTTCGCGAGCTTAGAATCCTTTAGTTTTGAGATAATGTACAGTGTACAGAAACGAATACCATGAATTTAAAGAGAAGCCAAGGTGGACATGCGTGAGTGACAAAAAAAAAAATGTTGAACTCTTGCACGTAAAAAAAATATGTATAATTATTAATGAGAAACATGGTATTACCTGAAGGTGTCTTGCAATTCGTAGATTTCTTCTTCCAATTGCCGAATCTCTTTCTTCATATCTTCGTTTTCATCCATTAACGTTTCACACAAATTTTCTGCCGCTTTCAATTTCGAACGGAGTTCTTCCTTGTCCCTGTCCCTTTCGCCCCTGAAGGTCTTCAAGTTCATTTCTTTCTCGAGCTCTCTTACCTTCGTTAGTAGACTGGTTTTTTCTTGCGTGAGCGCTGACGTAAATTAATACAATGTTTCAGTAATAATCTTCTTCTAATTTATATTTTCTAAACACTTTAAGGGGGGACACCACCCTGGGCGCTGTAAAAAAAAGTCATTCTTTAGCAATTTTTTTATGGCCCAAAAAAAGTTCCGCTGGGCACCGCGGAAAAAAACTTGAATAAAATTGTCATCAAGAGCAAATAAGAGCAACCCTAGTGTGCAGAGGCCTTTATGCAGGTAATGCTAGGCAAAAGGGAGCTTAATGCCAAGGGAACACTTTAGTCGCGAAAAAATGTTTCTTAATTTTCACTGACAAGGAGATGGCAAGAACTGTGAGACCTTGAATGACTTGGCTGCATGTGCATTAAATACTTCAAGTTGATGAGAAAAGAACCCTAAAAGGATTTGAGTGCATGGCCTTTTGTTTTTAAGAAATCAATAATAAAAGGTGACAAGTATTTGTAGATGTAACCATACATAATACGTAGAATTCAGTGAGATATTTCTTGTTTACTATGTGGAAACAATGAATTATCTATTTTTCCACTTTACATACGTAATGGAATTGAAAAGAAAAGATGTGGAGAACATTCCGTAATTAGAAAAACAAGAAATGACAAGGTAGTAAATTCTTACGACACTTTTTTTATCGATTTCTCGAAAACAGAACGCCATGCATTCAAATCCTTTTGGTGTTCTTTTTCAAGAACTTAAAATATTAAACCCACAAGCAGCCAAGTCATTAGACATTTTGCAGTTCTTGCCATCTCCTCATGAGTGCTATTCCGAGAAGACTTGTGTTTCGTTTGTATCTTTCTCTTTCTCCCTTTCCCATAATGTTATAATAAGTCTAATTAAATTCTAGGGTGCTATATAAATTGTTGCACAAGGGCACCAAAAATCCTACCTGGCTACCTTTTTGTCTACAAAGGTCGAGGTCTACGACTGCCATCTCATCAAGTGTTTATTTTTTGGACTGTAAAAATTTTAGACAACTCTTCAATTATAGCTGTGGCTGTAGGGCAAAACGATGTATGTCACATTTTCAAGACAAATGATTTATGCGATAACTGTTTAGTAAAAGTGTGTTTTCCATTAAAAATAAGGGTAAAAGAAAATTCGAGTACAGTGTTGACTCGAAGAACGGCTGGGTTTCAGAACCGACCGCAGCCCTTCTTCGAGTCGGGTTCGATCTCGGCCGCGTAACCCGAGGCGGCCGCGGTGGAATCAAGAGTCTCGCACCAGCAAAGGAGCAGCGAAGATAGAGACATCCCTTCTTCAGATCAAACCCAGGCGTCATTCTTCGAGGCAACATTGTACATAAAACAGTATTGATGTTTAGAACTTGAAACGCGAATATCTCGAAAATGAAACCATGTGACATGCGGTGTTTTGATTAACCACAGATATATATGTATAACACACAAAAGATCAAAAATGTTTAGATTATTCCTTGTGCCAAAAAAAAATCCTAAAGAGTGTCTTTTTTCACAACGCTCAAGGTGATGTCGCCCCTTAATTAGTTCATTATTTTTCGTTTAATAGTTTCTTCTTTTGAATGATACCTTCATTCTTTTTCTGTAACTTTTGCACTTCATTCGACGAGGTTTTACTGGAAATCGTTTCCATAGTCGATAATCGTCTCATCAATATTTCGCTCTTCTCCTTCTCTGCTCTCTCGCATCGCGCTTGCAACTCGCTCAACTGCGCCCGTAATTTATCTACCTCGTTCTGTTCACAGTAAATCATAACATTACCTTTTACACTTACAACAGCATGCTGAAAATATGTAATTAAAATTCTGGTGTTGTTACTTTCTCCATCGTTCCCTCTTTCCCCCCGAAGTGATCGCCATCCTGCGCAGCATTTTTCGCAGGCCGCGATTTCTTCACCTAATCATGAAGTAGAAAATGATTCAACAGCTCAGAAGATTCAAGGCAAGACAATGCTTATAAACAGATTTGAATTTCTACCTGTATAATAAATTCAACATCATTCGCTGACGTCCTGCTATTACTGTTGTCTATGACTTCTTTAATTTGCAATTTTGTGGGTCTTCTAACTGTGGAAATATCAAACGTACAATATCGAATTGAGAGGAATTTAGACTATTGATAAGGTAAATAACAAATAACAAATAGATAACAAATTGGTATTAATACCGGGCCGTAAAAGTCTCAAGTCCCCAAATTGGTATTAGTATCAATCGTATTCAACAGATTAGAAATTCGGCAACTTTCGAAACGAAATCCACGCGGGCGAAGTCGTGGGCAAAAGGTAATATTAACATGAGTACCTTCGTATCGTTCTTCTTCTTTATCAATGGCAGAAAGATCCATTAATGATGTCCATCCTGCTGCCGCCGATGGCGATTCCGTGCTGCCTTTAAAATCATCCTTCGCTAAATTTGTCGCTGACGACCAGATTCTCTTTCCATTCTCAGAAGAACTAACAGAAAAAATGCGAATAATTAACGTTGCTACGGTCTTCGGGTCTTTCTTGACCCATTGGGTATTTTATTTCCTTCAACAACTCTTATTTTTGGAAAAAGAATGAGACGTTTATTGTTAATATGTAAGTTTCTTATTTCTTAACATTATGTCAAAAATTCATTATCTACATTTGTAGCAATGATTGTAATAAACAGACTGCGAATATTTATGTAAATTCATATTTTTAAGGACATAGGAAAAGAAAAGCAACTTAAATAAATATGTATTTTACATTCTTAATATTATAAAATTCATTTCAGGTTCGATGTTTCATGTATGTTTGCATGCATGCACAATTTTATACATTTTGACACATTTAAAATAGTCATAAACGCATAAACATCCGCAGTTTACCTAGTAATAAGAGTTGCTCCATTCAGGATTTTGAGAAGGAACATAACAGAATTGAGATATGAACACTTTGTTTCAAATCATTCCATAAATTCATAAATAATGCATTCAGTCCTACAAAATAGCAACAGTTTTGTTAAAATTATTACATTATTTATAAAATGAAATGATAAATTTTATGATTTTATGAGATTAATCGATCATTTACTGGCTCGATTGTTCGAAGGAGAGACTGGGCGTCGACGATGTGATGTCCCTTAAATTATCCTTCTTGCCCCCATGTTCCTTATAATCCCTAAAAAAATATTATTCCGTAATTACGTTTGTCTACAATTGTCGATAACACTGTTCAACAACCATCTGAACTTCTAATATTCAATAATAATTTCTTATAGATTTTTGTGCGCTGAATACGAATCTGCAAACCGTTTATCGCTATCATCCTCAGTTTTCGAGAAATTCGACTTTGAAAATAAATGAAATTCTTAAATTTTAGACAATTGTTGTACAAAAACCGTAATAGCTATTCGGTTGCTTGTTGCGTCAAATTATTCTATGAACTCTCCCGAAGAAAATGATATAACTTACTATTGGATTATCAACATTTAAAAAGGTTTAAACAACGCTCAAAGGGAAAAGGGCACCCGAAGTGCACCAATTTTGGCAGGTATTTTACAATTTATTTCAAAAACAGGGTCTAGGAGAAAATTTGACCCCACCATGTGATACAGGAGACGTCTTTCCCTCGGAAAGCATCAATAAAAGTGGTAAGTCGCGTTTGGTTTGCAATAAAGAAACGAAATACATATTTCTAGACCCTCAGTTTTTTAAATTAATTCAAATTGGTGCATTTCGAGTGTCCTTTTCCCTTTCAGCGTTGTTTAAACATACTTAAATCTTGGTAATCCAATAATAGTTTACATCATTTTATTCGGGAGAGTTCATAGAATAATTTGACGGAACAAGCAACCGAATAGCTATTGCGGTTTTTGCACAATAATTGTCCAAAGTTTAAAAATTGGATTTATTTTCAAAATCGAATTTCTCGAAAATTGTGGATGATAGCGACGAACGGTTTGCAGCACACAAAACTCTATAAAAAATGATTATTGAATGTTACAAGTCCGAAAAAAGTTAAAATTTGTTGTACAATGTAATTAATTCTAGAATTCCGAGTTTAAAAAAAAAAGGGGAATACCTAAAGCATCGTTTGCAGCGAGTCGGCCACCGCACTTGGGGATGGAAGCCGAGGGGGCAGAGGGGATCTCCTTTCTTCGAGGAATACATGTGGTGCATTCTACAAAAGCGATATCGAAAATCAATCAACGAATGCGAATCAGCAGCTCATTAACACTAACATCTTGTTGAAGACTTGAATCATGTTTAATTGCCTGTGAGTAACACATGTGAAAAGTAAACAGAAACATAAAAACTGTGTCAGTCCATAAGTACGAGACACAGACTCCACAAAAACAGTTATGTTGCAAGAAAAAAATTAATTACGCGCATCGGGGAAGTAATAAGGGAAGCTCGGATGTTATTTACGCATAGATTGTGACGTTGTTTGAACAGGAATCGTCACGATCAACACAAAATTAATTAACCCTTTCGTTGAACTGTTTCCACGAGAAAAGTAAAGTAGTAGGGCAAAGGGTGATGACGTGGTGGGGGTAGCACCTCGATGACCTTGAACAGCCAATCGCTTTCGCGCGCCTCTGTGGTCTGAATCAAGGCAGTGCATAATTATTACACACAACACAGATCGTTTGTCAATCGTCACAGTGGAAAGAAAATCGACGAGAATACACAAAGAGGATTCTGAAATGTTCCGTACCACCATAAACGATACCGCGGTAAATCTAACGCGGTAGCCGAAAATCTTTCCGATTTCCGACGCAGCGCATATCTCGTGAGAGAATGTCACATGGAGCACCGATAACCGTCGGACTCCTCTCGATTCTAAAAGCTAAAGCGCCGATTCGGAGCAGGATCTACCTAGAAATGAAACCTTGAATTAATAGAAGCGAGCTACATACGTTTGGACAGCTTGGCTTTCTGCGGAACACTTGGCAAAGCATTAATGAAATGTTCTCGTTTTAATGATCCGATTATAATAATATCTGTTAAGGAAATTTAGGGACAGACGTTTGTGCTACATATGTTGATATAATATAGGGAAGCTTCTATTACGCGTCAGAAAAGAAACAGAAATTTCGAAGAAACGGTTGCTGTATGATGCATTGTTTTGCAGACAGAATGACATGAAAATTCAGAAAGGGTTTGGATTAATAATAATTTTTAATTTGGATCTCCCTTGAGTTTGTACTACAGCTGCGATTTTAGAAATTATTCCAAATGCTGTAGGATTGCGGTTGGTCATACTGAAAATTGTTTGCGAGTTGCTGGCAATTATGGGAATCTCCATGTTTTATCTGTGGTTGTTAAGAAAAACGAATTATGTCACAAGTTTTCATTTTCGAGATACTAGCGTTTTAACTTTCATTATATTTTCAATTTTCTTATAGTTCTATTTTCAGTGGAAAATATTTTTTTAACATATTTTGTTCTCCGATAAAAGTATGAAATTTCCTTTGATCTCAGTTAAGACATCAATTCAAATTTTTTGAAAGTGTGACATACGTCGTTTTGTTATGCAGCCACAGTTATAAATGAACAATTTCGAGTTTTACCAAAGTTGCCATTTTAGAAATTATTGTAAATGCCATAGGAATGTGATTGGTCACACTGAAAATCGTCCATGAATAGTTATAACAATTATGGGAATCCCCATGTTTTATAAGTGAAGAATTTTTAGTGCTACCAAATAAGTTACAATTTTAGAAATTATTGTAAATACCATAGGATTATGGTTGGTCGCACTGAAAATCGTCCATCACTTGTTAACAATTATGGAAATCCCCATATTTTATTAGTGAACAATTCTGAGTTTTACCAAAGTTATTGTAAATACCATAAAAATACGACTGCTCACATTGCAAATCATTCATCATTTGTTAACAATTATGGAAATCCCCATTTTCTATGACTGAAGAATTTTGAGTTTTACTAAAGTTACGATTGGTAACTGGTATTTAGTTCTGTTTTGGATTACAGAATACAAAGGTTTTCTTATTCCCGAAAGACGGCGTTTAAAGTTACGATTTTAAACATTATTGTAAACATACTGAATATCGTCCATGAGTTATTAACAATTATGGGAATCCCCATGTTTTATAAGTGAACAATTTCAAGCTTTACCAAAGTTAAAAATGTTAGAAATGATTGTAAACGTCATAAAAATATTAAAAATACGGTTGGTCACACCGAACATCGTCCATCACTTGGTAGCACTCAAATTTTATTAGTGAACGATTCCAAGTTTCCTAATAACTTTCACAGACGTCACAATATATTTCAATTTCAAAGTAATATTGCACAAAACTTAGTGTTATTTTTAATACAAATCAGACCTATTACAGTTAAAATATTATTGCACTATGAATTCGCAAAGGTGGATAATTGACGTATAATTTTCAGTGTAACACTTAAAACTCCTGTTTGCAGTATTTATAAACATCAGTATGAAACTATCGTTTCATCCGTGGCCTTTTGCAATCAGTACATCAATACGAAGCAGATTATTCGGCGATAAAATGAATTGTCACGTTAGAACCGTTCGACCCACGCACGCCTCGGCGCAGTCTTCCAAAAATAAGAAGCGCAATAGTTTGCCTTTCGAATGCTACGTTAAAATTCCTGTCTAGTTGCAAATCGCTGTTTTCTCCGCGACGTTCGATTTAAAAAGTCCAGACAACGAGGCGTGCGGATCGGTTGGTAAGTGTTTTTCCCTTCTCAGGGGAAAAGCCGGACGTGGGTTCGAGCAACGATCGACGCACCCCCGGAATCAGTTTCTCACGGTTCCGAACATGTTCGGAACTTACGCAATTTCGTATCGGCTGTCTTGTACTTACTTGATCGATGTTAACCCAAATGCAGCAAGCGGTCGCGATTAAATTTATCCCGAACCGTCGTTAAGATCGGTCACACGCGACGTTCGCACCTTCCATTCCAGGAAGAGAAACCGAGCACTTCGATCTCATATTAAACGGGGCGATCGCGGATGAACGATCGACGAGCGTTCGTCGATCACGCGGGGAATGCCTACCAACAATAAGTTAAAACGTTACTCTGTCGATAAGTTCACAACCGAATTCCTGGGCCCGTTTACATCTTTCGCCGTGCGCGTTTCGGTTCCTTTTTCTAGTCCTTTATTTTTTTTTTTTTTTTTCGTCGACGGTGCTTCCCGTTGCCCGCGACGGTCGCAACGTCGATAGACGTCACTAATAGCACTGACACGATGCTGCTATTACGGGGGTTAGGCCGTTACTCGAACTCGGGCCCGTACGTGTAGTAATTTGGAGGATCGCCAAGGTGTATATTTATCTCTAGCTATAAATATAGTGCGCCTCCTCCTTGCGAGTATTTCGCGTACACGTTGAGGTACACGCGGGGCCGAGGGTGTCATCCTAGAAAATCCGCCCGACGTTCGACAGACGGAGTGCCAGAGACCGGCATCCGTTTGATAAATTATCGTCGAGTCCGGTTTCACCTCTGTTTTACTGCATGCCGGTTCCCTTTTTTCTTGGTGCACCACAATTTTCTGCCGAGCGATTCGATAAGCGAAAGTAAATTGCAGTAAATATTGACCTATATGCACAGGCCCGTCGAAGCCTATAATATTCCTTTTGCGCGGAAACGATCATTAAAGTTGGATTAGAAACGCCATCACTGACAGGGGACATTACCCAATCCATACACACCGATTTTTATGAACTTTTGGTATAGTATAGTAATATAGTATAGTATAGTATAGTAGTAACTCAAAAAAAATATTGGACACGTATTTTTTTTATCGGCAATCATCTATGTTGAAGAGGGGTGAAAATCGCGCTTAAAGTTGGGGATGAAAAACATATTTCATCGAATATCTCAGGAACTATTAGATTATTGTTGCAAATTTGAAGTTTAAAAACGTAAATCGTTGAAACTGTAATCTAGAAGCTTAAAAAGTTGAAAGTGAAAGTTTTAAAATTGAAAAGTTAAAACCGACAAGCCTAAAACTCAAAAATTTTTAATGCTGAAACTCGACAACTTGAAGCTTCAAACTTGAAAAGTTGAAATTGAAAACTTGAAAGGTTGGGGCTTGAAAACTTGATACTTGAAAGCTTTGAAACCGGAAAAGTTGAAACTAAAAACTTGGAAGCTTGAAGCACAGAAAGTTGATATTGAATACTTGAAATTTTAAAACTTGGAGATTTGAAACTTCAGAACTTGATGCTTAATTAAGGTTTTAAAGTTTCAAGCTTCAAACTTCATTCTACTCTTCAAATCCTTCAGGTTTTTAAGCTTCAAATTTGTAACTATATACATGATGTTCGGGATAGTATTGCAAAGATTTGGAGGGGTGATAGATCACGTGAAAACAAACAAAAAACCGTAATATGACTTGGGTCCAAACTTCAACCATTTATTTTTTAGAAAAACTGTCATAAACATTTAAGCTTCCTACTCCTATAATTCAAGATAGGAACGTTTTTCGTAAGCAATTTCTTCGCTAAAATGAAGATTGCGATTTTGTTAATTCAATGAGTACAGTAATTATGATATTGTTATCTTGTATCGCGAAAAATATTATTTTTACTATACCCTTCCAAATCTTTGCAATACTATCCCAAACACCCTGTATATATATATACAAACTTTCAAAATTTCAAGCTTTAAAGATTAAAATTTTAAGCTTCAACGATTTATTAGTTTAGTATCATTTAGCATCATTAGATTTCTATAATATAAACAGATTTGCAAAAATTGTATTTGATTAAAAAAATATGAATACTCTTAATTTTTTTTTTTACACAAATGAAATTTTTGTAAATCTGTTTAGATTATAAAAATTACTATTAAAAACGTACCAATTGCAATTTGAATCATTAGTCTAAATTTAATAGTTCCTGAAATATTCGATAGAATGTTTTTCATCCCTAACTTTGAAGGCGATTTTCATCCCTTCAAGATGGATGATTGCCGAAAAAAGAAATACGTGTCAAATATTTTTGCGAGTTCTATACTTACACTAAAAGTACATCAAAATCGCTGTGTATGGATTGGATATAATGTCCCTTGTGAGCTGATAACTTTCTTCAGAATTGTCGCAATACTCCATTCTATACCTTAGAATTTAGAATTTAGAAGAAAACTGGAGACAGTAGAGGGGATATACAGTTTTTTTCAAAAATTTAATAATAATATTAAATTGCAAGTATTATGTACAATTTTTTTCTCATAAATAGAGAAATTTTAATTACATCAGTAGATATTGCTTTAGGATTTTTTATTTATCGGGGAAACGATAATTAAAACTACATTAAAAATGTCATGACAAGTCAGATAATTTTCTTCAGAATTATCACAACACTTCATTTTATATTTCCGAAGAAAACTGAATACAATAGAGATAATATAAATTTCCCAAAAAATTCAATAGTAATATTAAAATAAAAGTATTAAGTATAATATAATTCTTGTTTATAAATAGAAATATTCAAATCCCATTATAGAGATTATTCTTTATCGTAGAAACTATAGTTAAAGCAACATTAAAAAGACCATTACAAGTCCGATAATTTTCCTCGCTATCACCGAACTGTTTTACATTTTCAAAATAAACGAAAGATAATAAAAAGAATGTGAATGTCAAAAAATTCAATAGAAAAGAAAAGAATGTACACAGTGAATGAAACTCATAAATGTAGAGGGATAAGATTCTCTTTGTTGTTCTTTCTTTCTTTATTTGCTTCGTTTATAAGCACCCTTCTCCACGACCTACTTAATTTACGACTTTATTACAACTGCCACATAAACGTCAATTCATGGGATATTAGTATAGTTCATAAATTACGGATTATAAGTTCGAGGATAGCAGTTTTGGTACTTAAAAACTTTGTAACTTTTTTTACCATCACGTATTTTATTGTTCACCGTTTTTATCGAAGGAAAAGTAATATGCATGGTTTTACTTTGCAGACAAATTTAGATTACCATTCATAAATATTTATTTTTGAAAAATAAATATTCATGCTTAAGGAATACAAAATTTTTAAATGTAGATATTATACATATTGTACATTGATATGAAGAATATCCCAAGACGTTTTATTTTTTTTTTTTTTCTTTTTGACTGAACGATGAATGTGCAAAATATGATGAATCTTTATACTTGAATCAATAATGGTGTCCGAATTTACAGTTGGTAACCTACTTCGTGAATAATTATGTTTGCGAAGGAAAGGGAACCAGTTACATTATGTCGAAATGCTTCAACCGGTAAAAGTTTCAGCAGATAACGATTATACGAGTGAAATCGTCATTTATATTGTTGTTTACGAATACTACTGGAATTTTTCGTAAATAGTTTTCATGAGAATTGTTGCATTTTATGTTTTTTGTTTCCAATAATCTTACATCATTTGGCTTTAAATAAACTGAAAATAAGATAACGTTGTTTGATTATAAAATATTTATTTTTAATTTATACGAATTTCAATAATAATGATAAGAGTTATCGTTTCCAATTTTTAAATGAACATGAGAAAAATATTCGTTTGAAATAAAAAACAAATTCATTTAGATTTTTTTATTCGTTTATTTCGCAATAAAAACAATTTGGTAATAAGTATAAAAGCCTACACCCTTTTCATATAAAAATTATATATTAACATTTTCGCACCCTGCATCCAATTATTGTATTAACAATTGAATAAGAATTCTATTAATATATTGCACTAAAAAAAATGCTTATTGTTAGTCTTGATAATTAATAAAAAGGCAAATTAATCACATATTGTTGTAACTTTTATATGTCGTGTTTGTATCCTTTTCATTTATCTACTTTTTTACAAAGTATTTTTTCAACATAAATTATAAGATAAAAAAATACATATCTATCACCAAAAAATAGATGTTCATATAAAAATAATCATTTATATTTTACACATATTTATGACATAACAATGGTATAATTTATATTTATTCTCTAATCCTCGAATAAAACAGAATAGTCATATAAAACATATAAACAATAAACCATTTGATTTGCATTGTGCTTGAAAGTTTGAAATGATTAATACTAATTTTGAACGTATCACTCTTTACAATTCATTTATTTTAATGTATTCATACACTCAACTTCATGAATATTTAATAGACTATAACGAACTGAATCGTTTCAAAATAGTTTACGGATCACAAAAATTGTCTTTTTCATTTATGCCTTCTTTCTATAGAAATTAAATCATTTGATCGTGTATAAAAATAGAATTTCTAACTTGAAAGACTAACTAGTAACACGTCTATGAAAATCCATAAACTTTATATTTTTTTAGCATTAACAATGCCGTTTCTTATAAACATACGTAACAATAGTGTAAACGTATATAATATACAATTTAGTTTCAAGTATTCGGATAAATATACAACTTGTTCGAATCACGATTTAAATTACAAAAATGTCTCGATTACAGGATTTATGTAACCTGTTATTCTATGAACTTTCCAATCTTATCCTTGAGAATCTCGATTTCATCGACATGATATATGTGTATAATTTCGAATATCAAAACGAAATGCTTCTAAAGCCGAAGTAATTTTACAATTTCGAGCGTAACAGTTCGATCTTCTTGGCGGCACGTTTCTGTAAATCGATCAGTTTCATCGCCATTCCCATATTACCTTGAATCTTAATCTTTCCTTGGAAGAAGGCTTTTTGCGGATTCAGTTTGCCGGATATAAAATCAACGATGTCCGTGTCGTTAATTATAATCGTAACGTCGGGTTTAGTTTTCCCGTAATATTCAACCTTCCCTTTCCCCGATTTGGCGTCTACAACCCAAAAGGCTTCCGCGCCTCCGGGTCCATTCATTACCTTAAATCCATACACTCCGCGAACTTTGTCGATGAGATCGTCTTCATCCTCCTGCATCGCGATTTCTAATAATTTGAACAGCACGTTCGCTTTGAACTGATTCGGATCAGCGGCTCCGCTCACAGTATTCTT
This sequence comes from Perdita meconis, assembly GCA_030770465.2. Lineage (NCBI taxonomy): Eukaryota > Metazoa > Arthropoda > Insecta > Hymenoptera > Andrenidae > Perdita > Perdita meconis. The sequence goes on from JASKOS020000005.1 coordinate 5,500,879, forward strand.
AACTGCATCTTGCTTTTTAACTGAATCCTGCTTATTTGCATCTTGCTTAGGGAAGCCCAAGCGATAAAGAGCGACCACTACCGCTCCTCCTAAACCAATATTATGCTGCATCGCAAGTTTTGCGTTCTTTACTTGCCTTTTACCAGCTTGACCACGAAGCTGCCAGCAAAGTTCCGCGCACTGCGCTAATCCCGTCGCTCCCAAAGGATGTCCCTTCGAGATTAAACCGCCGCTAGGATTTATTACGTACTTTCCTCCGTACGTATTGTCACCCGCATCGACTAATTTCCCGCCCTGACCGGGCGAGCAAAGGCCCAAGGCTTCGTAAGTGATAAGTTCGTTCGTAGAGAAGCAATCGTGCAACTCTATGACATTCACATCGGATGGCTTGTAAGGAGTTTGCGTAAATACTTTTTCTGCTGCGTTCTTTGTCATGTCGTAACTGTGAAATGAAAAACAATTCGATTATGTTTGTTTTGGGTCATTTCACGCGAACTCGGACACTTTTTGGAGTAACATCTCGGATTTTGTTGAATTTTGGATATATTCTAGTTTTTGGGGATGTATAAACGTGTGCGAAAGGATTTTTGTACATTTTAAAAATTATTGATTTTACAGCTCTTTGAAGCTTACTGTTCACTTTTTTTTTTTTTATCAATTTTAGCTCTTAAACTAGCAAACTGATAACAATGTGCTTTTGGGTACTTATAGTAAAGGCATAGGAGTATATAATAAAAATTGTTTCAGTTCAGAAAATCATTTTTTTAACCATTCATTTTGCAATTGTTTTAAACAAATGCAATTTTCACGCTGAGGGGCCGAATTGAAAAATTTGAAAAAAATGAGTATATAGTCCTATTTGTCCTCTTTACGGACCACTTTTCAAAAATATGGACACTTTAAAATTGGCCATAGGAAAATTAATTGAATTGTAGCACGGTTCTTGCACAGTCAAACCAAGTCAAAATTAATTTTCCTATGGCCAATTTTAAAGTGTCCGTATTTTTGAAAAGTGGTCTGTAAAAGGGACAAATCGGACTATATACTAATTTTTTTTCAAATTTTTCAATTAAGCGTGAAAATTGCATTTGTTTAAAACAATTGCAAAATAAATGGTTAAAAAAATTATTTTCTGAACTGAAACAATTTTTATTATATACTCCTATGCCTTTACTATAAGCACCTAAAAGCACATTGTTATCAGTTTGCTAGTTTAAGAGCTAAAATTGATAGAAAAAAAGTGAACAGTAAACTTCAAAGAGCTGTAAAATTAACAATTTTAAAAATTTTCAAAAATCCTTTCGCACACGTTCATATATCCCCAAAAACTAGAATATATCCAAAATTCAACAAAATCCTAGATGTTACTCCAAAAAGTGCCCGAGTTCGTGTGGAATGACCCTTTTATGAAAAGATTTTAGGATTGTTAAAAATTTGTTATCTGTACCCAATAAGTTTGATGGCGCTCTTGTCTTTGAACGTCGAAGACAGGTCCGTAGACATTTCCATTGCCAATATTTCCACTGCTTGCGACTCCAGCTTGTGCTTATGAACAAAGGCTTCGTTGGCAAGAACCACGGCAGCTGAACCGTCAGACGTTGGACAGCACTGAAGTTTAGTGAGCGGTCCAAAGACTTTCTGAGAGTTCATTATCTGTTCTAAGCTGTATTTCTCTTGGAACTGAGAGTAAGGATTGTTTACGGAATGCAAATGGTTCTTATAAGCGATCTTCGCGAAATGCTCCGGTTTTGTACCGTATTTTTTCATATGCTCTAATCCTGCATTTCCAAACAATTGGGCAGTTACTGGGCTTTCGTTTATGCCTGAAATTACGTATCGATTAAGACGAAATTATTTACCAATTATACTTTTTGTTGTAATTTTAAAATAACGCTGTAGACTCACCAGCGATGTCAGCCATTGTTTCCACGAGTTTGTCCATGGGATTGGTGCGGTCCAGGAACTTGGACATCAACGAGCCCCTTTCCATTTTTTCGAATCCAAGAGCCAGCACACAATCCGCCGAACCACTCTCGATAATTTGTTTAGCCATAAGCAAGGCAGTGGAACCGGTGGAACAATTGTTGTTGACATTGTATATTGGGCAACCAGTGAGTCCGACTTGGTACAGTGCTCTTTGACCGCAGGTGGAATCTCCGTAAACGTATCCAACGGTGGCAGCTTTCACCGAATCGTAAGAAATCCGCGCATCTTGCAGAGCCTTTGTAACAGCTTCCTTCGCCATTTCCGGGTAATCGAAGTCATTTCGCTTGCCCGGCTTCTCGAACTTCGTCATGCCGACGCCGACGACGTAAATCTTCATCTTCTGTGACATCCTGCAGAAATCTTTTCCAAACGAAACACGGGGAAATCGTAGTCCGCGAGACAAGTAATGCGCGCAGTTAACTCTCGCACGGTCTCAGCAATTATGCCGCGCTGACGTGTAATGGCTTATTAACGAGTATCGCGAAATAAAGCGAACTTTAGCCTCTGATGTAAATATCTAATCATAAAAAAAAATAAGTAAATAACCGCGGCGAATGACAAAGCTACTTTACGATTCGCATTCGACTAGCGCTGACCGTTCTCAACTGCTGTGCTTGACTCAGCTCAGCTTGACTGTGCTCAACTCTCAACTGCTGAGTGCTGCAAAATTGTGCGAAATGAATGATCGCGAACTCAATCGAAAAACAAAACAAAACGCTTGCAAATTTTATTCCCGAGATGTCGCTCGCCGCGGATGTCATGTCGATATACACTACATCCAATAAACATGTAATTCGTAATTGTTGAATGGCGTTTGTAAACATACCGAATCGATACAATCGGTTTGATAATTTCGCGCGACTTTCGCAACGCTGAACTAACTTCACCGTATATATGATCATGCTGAAAAAGTTACGTTGGCGTAAGAAAATTGTACGCTTTTTATCAGAGTGATCTTTGCGATTAGGAACAATGTTATACAATGGTACGAAAATTTTTCATTACGAACACGATACAATGTAATTTAGGATTTTCTTCGATTCCTATCAAAATGCTAACCGCTCGCGCGGAATTCCGAAGGAATAAAACCACATAAGTTCAATATGAAATCGTTCATTGATTCTTAATTCGGAGATCGTAATTAATCGTAAGATAGCAGAGAAAATATGATTACCTGCAGGTAGTGTTATTTAACGGAAGAGTCTGAAATCAGAACGCCAAGCATTTTGCGGCAAACCTCTTCCCCGAATTTCGTTTGGAGTTATATATATGTGCTAGAAAATCGCGCCGGCCATTGCGCGCTCGTGTTTTGGTTCCGAAAAGATGGCGGACTCTTGTTTTCAAGATCGGTCGTACAGAAATCAGATAGTTTCAAAATACACGACGAAAGTTCGCGTATTGTGCGTGCAATAGCGCGGAGTGTATGAAATAGTCGTCACGACGGATTCGTTCGCACGATCGGCGAGATTTTCCCGAGTATCTTTATCGACGCGAAAGCGGTGTCTTCAGCGTGCGGATCGACTCCGAAAACGAGTGGTTTTCGAAAATTTCTGTTGTTTTTTGTGCGGAACAACGTACGACGAGCCGGAACACGATACCGCGGCTCGAGGAACTAAAATGGTCTGAGCTCGATGAACGTTCACGAGGTTCGACAACCCGACGGTTGACGTGTTCAGCGACGCTGCTTGGTTAGGTACGTTTCGCCAGGTAGACGTTATACCTATGATACCCGAACAACTTTGCACGTGTTCCTCTCGGTGGTTCACGTTAAAACGTGACGTTGGTTCGAGTTCGTAAACGGTTTATTCTACGAATTGCTGCAATCCACAATGGCAATGAGTGACTTTGACGTGGAGCACTTCGAGCGAAGGCTCCATACGTTGAAGGATTCCCAGGAGTCGATACAAGGCCTCTCAGCTTGGTGTTTGGAGAGGCGACAGCATCATAAGAAGATCGTCGCTACTTGGCTGCAGGTCCTAAAGAAGGGTGAGTTCCCGTCTTTTTAAGCAAATTCTAAAAGCCTTTAACGTAGCTTTGTTTATATTCTGTAGCGGTCTGTATTTATGTTGCGCTAACTCTTTTGGTTGTTTGGGTTCTGTGTTTTCTGGTTCGTCAACGTTTGTGTATTCCTCGTCATTACATTTTCCGTTGCTTATTGTTTACATCCATTTTTGGAACCATAACATGATGAGCTATGTTAACGTTGTATGGCTGCTGCAAAAGCTAATATTTTTCTAAAACATCCACAAAAATTATGAATACCGATGAACTTTACAATCTTCATTAACTACATTAATAATTAAAATGTTAAAATGCCTGTGCAACATTCAAATTAATACTAAAAGACTTAAATACGATATTCACACAAACAATTTTATTATCGTCACAAACTATACTTAGAAAACTGAAACAGATTTCTTGCACTCACATTGTTTATAAATGTCTCTCATTCTATTGGTGTAAGATGACATTGTGGTGTTTTTCAAATAACAGTAAAAGTTGAGCATCGCCTGACTCTCTTTTACCTGGCGAACGATGTAATCCAATACTCGAAGAGAAAGAATTTTGAATTTGTGGAGTCGTGGGGCACAACTCTGCAACGTGCTACAACAATGGTTAGAGATGAGAAAGTGAAGCACCGTATACTGAGGATCTTTAAAATATGGGATCAGCGGCAAGTATACGACGAGGAGTTTCTCGCGGACCTGTCCGGATTAATTTCGGCGGCTCCGAAGAAGAAACTGGAGCCTCAGCCGACGACGGCACAGGAAGAATTTCAGGCTGCTCTGCTCATTTCCACGATGAGATCTTGCGCCACGCTGGAGCAAGCAACCGACGCGCGTTTACGAGATTTGCGGGATAGTAATATCGATATAGAGAATGCGGAAGAATTGTGTGCGTCGTTGAAGGATAGAAGGAGAGTGGAGGATGCAGAGAAGGAGGTAGACCTAGCAGTCAGAAATGTTGAGAATTATGTCCGTGCTTTAGAAGCGGAGATAAGAGAAAGGACACAGGTTCTTGAATTATTAGAACAAGCTGATCAGTTTTATGAAACTCAAAGAGGCGAAGTCAAGATAGTCACTAATGTGAGTAGATCGAAGCAGGATTATTGCAGTTATTAAAAAGGCTTATTGCAGATGATTAATATCTTCTTTTTGCAATACAGGCTTATAGAAATTTCGGAAGCCGTGTGAAAAATTTGAAGAAGAAATTGGATGAACTTCTGCCAACTTTGGTTTCTCCAATTCCTTCGCCGGACGTGAACGCGCCATCTCCAAGTCCCGACAGTGACATAGAATTGCCAGGAGATGAAAATCCATCTCAAAATCAGTTAGGAATGTTAGATGTGGCTCCACCATCTATGTATGGTTCATATTCCCATGAGTACGAGCCCGTGCCTGTACCGGCTCCTGAATTGGGTCAAGGCAATGATTCTGGGGATTTCACGAATAACTTTTCATCTTTCATGGGAGGAAATATGGATTTCGGCAGTATGGTAAGACATAGAATTCGAAAATACTGTATCGATCTATATAAATCTTATCACTAATGCTATACATTTATTTTTTAGAGAAACATATTTAATGAAAGATCGTCAACGCCTACTGGAATATCACAACAGTATAATGATTCGTTAGAGGTGCGTCTAATCAACACACGTGTTAATCGTAATTTGAAACATTATATAAATTTTACGCGCTTTTTTTTCAGGCGAAACCGATAGAAGTAATCAATATGAGGCCCTCTAAAAATGAAAGCAGCAACGCGGACTTTAATATCTCTAGCTTCTTGAAAACCGTTCTTCCCTCTTCCGATGGAACACAAGATCCCGGTGGAATCCCAGGTCTCGGGCTAGATATCCCCGAATCGCAAGTGGAATCCCCGCAGCGTTCGAATTACAGGCATTCGCCTGTCTTAGGACAGCACCCTGTGACTCCGGTGATCTCGAGAATGATGGGCAATCAGAACACGTCGATGGGCGTGAACAATTGTCAGTTGACTCACAGCACTCCTTTACCCGTTCGAAACTTGTCCGGCGAGTCGCATACTCCTTCCCCTTATTCGAGTCAGAACAGTCAAAGCAACATCACCGGTCCTTTCGACGGTCCCACTAACAACAATACCGTCAATCCTTTGCCACCACCGCCGTTACCTCCGCCCATCTTTCTCGACGACGAAAATTGTTACAACAAATTGCCACCCAAATTCCCCACGTGGACTCCGCCGAGTGAAACCTTGAAGGAGGCAGCCAAATGGGAGGAAAAGGGTGAGCTTGGTTTAGAACACGAAACAGGACGATTTGACTTCTTGATTAACGAACCAATCATTTCCTAACGTAGCGGATTTCGCTGTATCTTCAGGGAAAAACAGCATGAATCCTACCTGGCCGGGCGAATGCGACGAAAAGACGAAAGCGTGGATGGACGGGGACACGGACAGGTGGGATTCAAATAACGAGTCCACCTGGGTGAACTCCGGCAGAGTGAAAAGCGAAATCCTATCCGAAACGCCAGAATCGCCGCCAATGTACGAAAAAACTGGATTCACGGATCCAGTAGAATACGACGATCCTCAACCCCAAGAATCTCTTTTGAGTACTGCCGGAGACGTAGATCATAGGTGAAAAGAAAACGAGCATTCGACGCGGGCAGGTAACGTTCGAGATCGTTCTTGTATTACCTAACGTAATATTTCAGGGTAATACCGATTCCGATGACGGTGGAGAATCAATTGCCGTATCGATTGATGAAAGCGGCGGACGTCGATCATCGTAACTTGATCAGCCTGACAGGAAGTCCGGCGAATCACAACGTCAACGACAGCTCGATGAGCACGTTACCAAACAGCAGCAACCTGTGGTCGACAGGAGATCAGGACTATCGGTAAGATATAGACACAATTCGTCGTTGTAATACGTTCAATCGCTACAAAAGAAATGTTTCAACTCACAGTACTTTGCGATGCGAACCTAGGCAACACATGCAGCCCGGCGACATCGTGGAAAGCGTCGACATGGAGATGTCCGACGACGAGACTGACAACAAACCAAAGGGAAGGGTCCTAGTAGACCTCCGATCGCAGGATCGAGACATGAGGGTTGGCAATCAGTCGGCGACGTCCCAGCACATGGACATGGACATGCGAATGATTCCGCTGCCCACCGGCCAGATGCCCGGGCCTCACAGTCAGATGATGCAGGACGTGCGCATGATGCATTCGGGGCCTCCTCCGCCTCCGCCACCGCCGCCTCAGTTTCACCCGGGTCAACCGTCCTTCCACCAGGATCCGCCGGACTTCCGGCACAACGCGTCGGCCGATTTCCACCCGTCCCAGTCGAACTTCCACCAGAACAGGCCGCCGGTTGGTTTCCTGCAGAACCAACAGGACTTCGGCCAACAGGAGTTCCACCCGATGCACCAGCCTCAGTCCGACTTCCCGCAGCAGGACTTCGAGTACCGCGAGAACCACAGTCTGAGGCCGAGTCAGGACTTCCTCGGCGAGCCGCAGATGCGCGGCAGGTACTCGCAGCCGAGCGATCATCAGCATCGAGACGTTCCCTTTCATCGGAACGACAGAGGGGGACGCGGCGGTCGAGGATTCCCCAGGAACCGACGCGACAGATACTCGGACGACCACAATAAACAGAGGAATCTTCAGAACAATCGTAAGTCGCGGTCGCAGGACCAGCACCACAGGTCGTCGCCGGAGATTCTGCCGAACAGTCGACCTCTGCTGCTCCAACCGCCCGACACGGTGGTCATCCTCGACGAGGAGGGCATGCCCATAGGGCTCCCGGACGACAAGGACATCCCGTCGATCTCGGAGCACGCGGCTGACGCGGAGCACGACGAGAATCCCCCGGATCGCAGGTCGTTGCACGGCACGCCGAATTCCCGCGACCTCGAGCATAGGGCGAGTCTCGAGCACGAGGATCCTCCGTCCACCGAAACGGAGGATCAGCCCCAGCTGAATCCAGCGTCGATGATGCCGATGTTGTCGGACTCGAAGGAACTTCAGCGCGGACAGTACGTGCCCATATCCGAGTACGAGGAGCACGTGGAGTCGGAGCCCGGGGCCTCGGAGAAGACCTGCGAGGGCGGCGAGTCGACCGACAATTCGGGTCAGGAGATGAGCTTCTCCGAGCAGGCGGAGCAAATGGAGGACCTGGTGAAGTCCGCGTCGGGCAACGATCTCAAGAGACCGTCGACGAACGGCAGCTTCGACGAGCAGAATGACGTCAGCGCGAGCAAAAAACGACTCGCGATGTCGAACGGGCCGCAGACGCCGACGGGGTCCGACTCCGGTTTGAACGGTCCCATACCGCAGGTCTCCGCGGAGTCCCACCTAGGCGTGTACGACTTCGACGGTCCCATGGGGCCGAACTTCCGGCCGCGCATCGGCGGTCCCGTACCGTTTCCCCCGTGGAGAGGCGGCCCACCGCGAGGCAGAGGCGGCTTCCGCGGCGGACCCAGAGCCCCGTGGATGGATCGAGGGCCCCGCGGTCCTGCGATCGGTAATTTCATGCCGAGGGGACTGAAGCGTGGCGGACAGTTCAGGGGCAACGGGTTCAGAGGACGAGGGCGGGGGAGCAATTGGTAGAGAGAGCGAGAGAGAGAGAAAGAGAGGGAGAGAGAGAGTGTATGACTGTTGGACTCGCTTGAATCCTTCGTCGCGATTTGTACAAGAAAGAGACTCGCTTTTAACGATCGTTCTCTCTTCTTTTTTTTTTTTTTCCTCCCTTTTGTATTTGTACATATTTGAACGAACGGTGCATCCGTCATCTTGATCTTGCGTGCGTCTCTTTCTCCGGAGGGAGGGCTGGAGTGTGGAAGGTTGGCAATCAGACGGTGAGATCTTCCGCGTCACGAAGGTTCCACACTTCTGTGCGATTGATTCGCCTATATACATATATAAATAAACTACATAAATACATAGATATAAAGGATGTACACGTACACACTCTCGGAAGGCTCGAACTCTCACACGTACCCATGTATACACGTTTGTTTTTAAGATTTAGACGTGTCGTCGAGGCGACTGCCGATTCGTCGATCGTCGACGTTCGCGACGTCGGTCGGTAGCCGCCTCGATAACACCCTGTATTACCTTATATAGGATTTTATGTAAGGCAATGAAACCTTTTGTTTTACGTATATGCGTTAACGAACCGGTACAAGCGGATGTTCATCCGTCAAGTGGGTTGACCCGTGAAAGAGATTCGTTCGGGCGAAGTGTCTCTCCTTTCTTCTTCCTCGGTGTTTTTGGCTCGAATTGGGAATGAACCGTGGGCAAAATGGTCGCTCGGAGATTCGTCAGAATTCGTTTCACGGGTTGCTTTGTTCGTTCCGCTTGCCACTCTCGAAACTAATACGCTAATTGCCTGTTTTCACGCACGCCTGTTCGTCCACGTGTCGATCGTCGGGTCTCGATTATAAAGCAGGCATGTCAAATGAACCTTCTAAACTGTATTAATAAAAATGCAATGTTTATGTTCTGGTCCACCTCTCGTACATTTCCCCTGTTTATTTTCTGGAGTAAGTCGGTAGACACGCGGGTTCTCTCTCTTTCTCGTCTCGTCGACGACGACGCCATTATTCCTGTCGATTCGAGAGCGAAGACAAGGTCGTCGAAGCCCTGTCCCCCACCCCGTCTGTGACGATTTATACATTTTTGTTTCGTATACCCACTGCGAACGAAGAAACAATTGTAAAAAGAAAAAGAGTATATATATATATTATAAATATGACAAACGAGTTCCGCTGGCAGTGATTCGTTTGCTCGTTCGTTCGATCGATCGTTTGGTTTTTCCGTTTCATTTCATTTCTTTGCGATTCGTTAGTCCGACGAACGTTTCCCCCGACCGTTTCGCTTGTCACAAGAAAATCTCGATGGATCCGTTAGTAAGCATAACGAACGAGACTGTGTACATAATGTTTGCACACACTTCGGCCCTCGACGCGAAGGATTTTCTTTTCGTACCGTTCGCGGACGTACGATCGCGCCGCGAACTCGTGGACGGTTATCGATCTCTCGTCCTTCGCGGAGAGTTTCGCGCACTCCGTGGAGCAAACGAATCATCGTCATGGGACCCTCGTGTAGATAACGATAGCGAAGCGAGCGTACAGAAACTAAGAACGTGTAGCAAGACAAATCCTTGGAAAATCCATTGATTGTTTAATAAAACATTGCAATCTACCGAGGACCTTGCCGGCACTCGACGATACCGATTATCCCGCTTGCTGTACACCGTATTTTTTTTTTTTTTCGCAACACCCATTTGTTTCACCCTTTGAGGCATTCCGACGGATCGGGACGCTTTGTTTCCTTCCGCGCGACGCGGAGGAAATGGAGCGTCGCTTTCGGTCTCTCACGATCGCTCCGTAGATCCACGGTACTTTCTTTTCTCTCTTTATGCTTTCTCTCTTTCTCTCTCTGACTCCAGAATAATCAATTCTTCGCTCACCTCACGCATTCCGTTGGTTATTCGAACGACATTTATTTTTCGTTTTACTCGTAGACTGCAAGTATTTATGGATCCATAGATCTCGTCCTCCCACACATCCATAAATACTTTGTCTCATCAAGACTTCCTCTTTTTTTTATTTCAAAGAATCATCGAGATTATAAAATGGCATTTCTAGATCCAGAAATTCTTTTCAATTTTCTTTCACGATCTTCGATCACGCGTCGGAAAGGATCCCATGAAATTCTTCTATGGATCTATATCGATCCACGGCTGCGCGATCAATAAATTTAGTTTTTAGTTCGTCTCGCGACCGAGTCGTTCGATCGCGCCGATCTAGTCTAAGGATCGATCAATTTTTCGAAAATGATTTTTATTTGTTATCCGTTGGAATGATTCAGAGTTTGGTCGACGAGATATTTTAAACCAGCTTCGTTTGTTTTAATTGTATTGTCACGTTGCTATCGACGCTGTCCGCTCGTTTCCCTCTCGAATGCGTTAAAGAGCGAACCGTTGCGGATTTGAGGAAAGAATGTAGAGCGTTTATCGATTCGTGTAACGCGAGCACCTATGCGACCAACGGAGGAATGTATAAATACATATTGTACAGTTCTTAGCGTTATCATTACCTTTTTCTTTGTACAGCGACACGGACGAGACGAGATCGACGCCAAAAAGCTCCTCCCGCGTTTCTTTTTTAACTCCTGTGACGACTTTACCGATGAGAAAAGAGCACGAATAAAGTATATCGCGTGTAAAATATGTCTCAGCTGGAAATTAAGCGGAGAGGGTCGCGTCAGGCGCTGGGAATTCGCAACCTCCACCCCCTCGCGGTTTCGTCGCGTCTCGTTTACCAAAACTTTTCATTGTGACGCTAATCATTCTTATCTGAAAAGAATTTTTTCTCATCTTTCTTCGTTTTTTCCCTCGTTTCAATTTTTCGTTCCTTTCAATTTCAGTAAACCGCACGAGCAAAAAAAAAAACAAAATAGAAAAGGGTGAGAAAGATTGATTCGTGTTTATTGCTCAATGCTCGTGCGTGTCTCTTATTTTGTGTGCGATTCAGGGTTCATTCCACCTCGAGGCATTTCTCTTTCGTTTCGCGTTTGTCGCACCTCGAAGGGATCGCGGGGGCGTTGAGAAAGTTGCGAATTCATTGCCTGTACTCTTACTTAGCGAAGCTGCGTGTGGTCGTATCGATTTTGGCGACGAGGCCACACGATACGACGTGTGTGCGCGTGATTTAAGTGGTAGACCCTTGCGATGGGGACTTTTCGTGTTTCATGCACGATGCCGGCGATTATTTTTAAAGCGACCTGCGACGGGCGACTCGTTCAAGTATGTCGCGAACTATGTAACGACACAGGGGAAAATGTTTTCGCGAGCCTGGGAAGGGTCACTTGAAATTGTTGCTTGTAGCGTGGAAAATGGGTTTAAATCGCTTTGTTTTATCATGTAACAGGCAAAGCTGCGATCAAAATTAACGTTGCTGTGAGCGAAATTACATCTCGACTATTTTTCACTTTGAAATTCAGTTATAGCGTTGCATGAACGACCAAAAGCTGAGGGTTGATATTTGTCGACAGTAAACACTAAAAGTGACCTTTGGCTTATCAAACGCGAGCAAAAAGCTCTTTTTAATTGAATTTTAATTGAGCGACGAGTTGACCCATTTTTCTCTATGAATTATATTAAAACAATTTCAAAATCCTCTTTATAAAAGCTGTGCGATCCTCGGTTGTATAAAAATGTAACGTGCAATTTGTTTATCGATCGCTCGGCGACAATGAAACTCGAGCGACGCTCTCAAAAGATTCCCGCTCGCCAGAATTTTAATTTTTAATCTTATCATACGTTCTTGCATGTTCGATGCACCGGATATCATCATAGTATGCTCAATTTTTTCCTCGTTTCCTGTTCGGTTCGCACGCCACGAGCAACGAACGAAATCAATTTGGAAATTGAGCGGGATCAAACGTCAACGGGTTCGTAATGCCGCGTTCACACTGACCAGAACTGTTTGCGAGCTGCTCGCAAGCTGTTCGCGAGCAGAAACAACATCGTGTCCACGCTGAAGTTTGCGAACGAAAGCAATTAAAGCTGATTCACACATGTTTAGTAATTTAGTCGAGTGGCAAGTATTTTAGTAATTTACCATGTATGAACACTAAAATTTAGTCGAGTAATTTAGTAAAACAATGTAACTACTTGTCACTTAACTAAATTACTAAACGTGTCTGAACCAGCCTTTAAACGCATCAAGCCAGCGAACAGATTCTTTGATGTACCGCTGCTCGTGCGAATCCTGTTCGCTGCTCACTACAGGCGAACGTAGTTGGCGAGCTGCTCGTGAGCTGCTCGCGAGCAGCAGCGTGAACAAGGCATTATACGTGCACGCCGCGTGCCCCCCGTGTCATTCGAGTTTCATTTACGCGATTTGATCGCGATTCGTGGAAGGAGGAGGAAGTTCGGCCCTTTCGCAGCGACGCAGGGTATCGTCGGTCGGTTTCCGCCGCTGTATTTTTCACGATTTTCTCGTAACGAAGACAAACACGAAGCGTCCGTGTCGAATGGCGGGCGAGTGGGCGACCGCGGCAAATTGCGAAATCGCCGGCGAGAGAAGTGCCTTCAGTCGAGCAATGCGAATTTCGACTTCGGTTTACCGAAGTTATTTGTCAGTTGTCTCTCGACGATTCGTGATCCGTCGGCCGATAATTTTGTCCCGACTTCCGGTAACTGGTTTGCATTTTAACGGGCAACGATTTTGCAGTCGTTCCCGCTTGATTATAGACTGCGTCGGTTCCCGATAGGAAGGTCGGCAGGCGGAACAAGAAGCGAGAGTTCTTCGTAGCTTTTTTAAAAATAATGTTAGCGAACTTCCGATACCGGTGGAGGCGATCGATCGGAAGTTCTATTAATAAGTCAGACACGATTATCCCGGACGATAATCTCGCAAAGTAGGCTATTTATTTAATTATTTAATAATAGATCGACGATGAGTTTATGCGTTCTCGCGTGTGATCGATTTTTGCATACCGTGTATGCTGACTATATACATTTTCTACATTGTTCGACGAGAGAATGAGAAAGAATTGATATTAATTCCTGTGATTTCATTGGGACTTCGACCATCTGCGCTGTGAAATACTTCACGCCTCTTCGAATTCGTCCATTCCCATAGTATTATCATTGTTCACGAAAATTCTCGATCTACTTTATCAAACAAGAAAAATAGCATAAACAATATTGCGCTAAATTTTTGAATGCTAGGCTGTAAATTTTCATCCCAGGAAAGTTTTTAAAATTCGCGGAACGTAATTTCAGCGCATATGGTTAAGTCTCGCGCCCAGCGGTTGTAATCTAGTTAGATTGGTATATAAAAAAAAAATATATTGTACAACGATATGAATATAATGTATATATTATATGTTATATTTGTATGTGAGTAGATACGTGTTCGACATAAAGTACACAGATACTTAAAAGAATCGAAGTTCGATAGGGTATATATACAATATATATTTCTATTGTAACCGTTTTAAGATCGTTAAACTTGTCTTAACCGTAAGGCACAACATATTAAAAAAAAAAAAAAAGAAGAAAACCAAGCAGAGATTTTTGTTCACGATTTAATCGTTACGCGGTGCGTTTCGTTATTATAAACAGGGATTTATACCGGTACCGAAAATATCGATAGAATACCGGTATTTTTCGGTTGTACCTTCTTAATCCTTATGAAAACCGAAATACCAAAATAGAGGTATGACGTTATACCGCTATATGAAAATACGGTTTTTGCAACACAATCTGGACAAAACAAAAAACAAATGCAGTCGATTACATGTATACGCACAAATGTGTGTGTGCCGTGAGCCACGCGCATAGAAGAACACGGCAGTAAAACCGGGAATCCACCAAAAAGCTAAGCTATGCTATGCTATGTTTGAAGAATACATTTTTATTAACTTAGCTTAGCTCTTGGTGGAAACGGATCCATCAAAATGTATTGAAGCTCATTTTTTTTAAACATTGCTATGTTTAGCATAGCATAGCTTAGCTTAGCTTTCTAGTGGATTCCCGGCTTAATGGTCGAGAAGCGGTTGATCGAGCTTTTAAAGAATAACGGTATTTTATTTCGGTTTTCGGTAGTACAGTATTTTCTCCATATAGGCTCGAAAAAAACCGTACGATATACGCTCGCATTTTATCCCCACCAGTAGCGGCATCCGTCTTTAAACCAGCGTCTTTTTCACGTGCTGCCTCTTTCTACGTTCGGCACATTACGAAGAAAGTAGAACTCTACGATATAGGCTCGTCTCCGCTCTCGAGGAGAGAGCCTATATCGAGGAAATACTGTATATCGGTTTCGGTATTGGTTCATTTCGGTAATATATCGATTTCGGTATAGCCTTGTTTATCCCAATACCGGTATTATGATTATACCAGTTTTCAATCACGCGGTGTAATACCGGCATCAAAATTCTACCGGTTTGAAGTCCCTGGTTATAAAGTATAAATACACTATTGTCACGCAGAGGTTTAAACACTTCAGCCCCGAGGGCTTCGCAGAAATACCTTTGACCCTTTGGCAGGCGAGCGCTTCTTAAGCAGCGCTTCCGGTCGCCGCTTCTGTGTTATGTAATTGAGGGGATTAAGTGCAAAAGGGGTGCAAGCGCTACGCCTTGCTAAACAGTTTGATGCTCAAACGTCCCGTGATGTCGCCGGGAAATTTTCAGGATTTGCTAAAACTCGTCCTTCAAATTTTATTTAAAATTTCCTGGCACAATCTACAAGAAAAATCAATTCCTTTCATTATAAACTTATTTTTATAATCCCTTTTGCATTTGATATCATCAAACTATGATTATATGATTTTATCGTTTTTATAGTTTATTTTTTCCTTTTCTGGAACTAGCACGAAAGGAATTCAAATTTTTTGTTTGCAACATTGTGCCAAAAATGGCCAATGAGGCATCAGCGCGCCCTCTTTAGGGAAAACCTCGCAACTAAGGGGGTTTTAAATTCTCAGGGTTGAATAACTAAGGTTATTTACGTCGGTGTACAATGTTCTAGTGTAACCTAGTTACAATTAAACAAGTACGGTGCAACGATGCTTTGTGGTGCATTAATTCGCGTCGCACGACTCGCCGCGTTCGATCGTTCCACGCGTATTATGTCATAATTGGACCAACACATGCCCACATGGCTGGCTTCCAACCGTATCCACCCACGCTTGGCAACATTGTTGTTTTATTCGATCCTTTTTCAAGTTTATGGCCGAAGCCACGAGGATGCGCAGAGGTTTCCGCTAGTAATTTTTCATTACGTTTTTCCTAGCACCACGGTTTCGGGTTTTAGTACCTGACGTTACGTCGCAGAGTGCGCTGACTTACGACGCTTTTACCTTTGTCGGTAATTCAGGGACATTCGCTTTCCGGTTTTAGAAAATTGTGATGCTTCTGAATCGCCACTAAATTTAAAACTCGATTGTGCAACGCAAATCGCCCGTTGCTGACGAATTTATCGCGTCGTACGTTTATACGAGCTCTTATCGTCGCAGATATTGGCATGCGAATATCGAGCTGCGCCTTGATTAAAGAAATACGTGTTTGATTTTCAGGACACCGAAGGATCGAAGGGATCAATGGATACTTAACCTGTAGGTGTGTAGTCGGTTCTTGTTGTGTACTTGAAGAATGACTGGCATTTTTGTTGACGAGAGGAGGGATGAAGCATCGACCGTTCTCAATATTGGGTATGTATGCTTCGTAAATATTTATGTAGTGTATAAGGTGTATTGAAACTTACGAGAAAGCATAGGAATGGGAATTAGAAAAAATAAATCGAACGTTTCAAATGAGAAGGAAATTCAAACCGAAGGAATTCTTTTCTTTAATATTCGAATTCGTTGAAATTTACTGATTGTTCTTCCTTCTTGTTCTGAAGATTCAATATTCGATTTTTATGAGTTATTTATTTTCAAAATTTTAACAATTATACGGATATTTTAATTATTTCAAAGACATTTTCAAATCAAATAATCAGAGAGTTACTATTTGTATTCTTTTATGCTTTCGATTTATTTTTCCACGCGCAATTATAGTTTCAGTATCATACTGTGAATAATGGAACGATTCATATGTTGCACGCGATTTTAGAACGCATTGATTCAACGAAAAACGTTACCATTTATGATCATTTTACAGTAAAAAATTCCTACAAAACTGTTACGGTGATAGGAATAATTTTAAATGAAAAGCAAATCATTTCCACAGAATTTGTAATCAGTAAGCAAATGAATTATTATAAAAAAATATTATGACAGTCTTTAAAACACAAAGATCCTTTTTACTTGGGAGTTTTAAGTACCCAGTTATGAGAAGTAAAGAGAATTTAAAGTTATCTCTACTGTTTTAACAGTGCAAGTAGTATAAAACGATTTTAAACGGACAGTAGATAGAGTCAAAGGAAGATAGTCGAAAGAATAATGTTGACTACACTTCGTCATAAAATTATGCAACAGAAACTTTTGGCAGTGATTGAATTTTTTAGCAGAGTAAAACCAATACCGAACGCGGTACAAAAAGTAATTTTGTTTTGCTTTAATAAACTGAAAGTAAAAATATAGAAAATATTTTCCCGCGCGGGCAATTAAAGTTTTTAGGATATTTGTTTTTCAGTTTTAGTTACTGTGAATTAAACGTTTTTTAGAATTCATGCACCACGCTACTGAGTAAAGAAATCGCGTGCGAATATTCTCGAAGGTGTGGTTCTTGCTATTAATTACACTTGTGTACTCATTAAGTAATATTTCCACGCGATGTTCGTTATTACTCAGTCTGGTGATGTATATTATGTTTTCACACAAATTGAAATGCTGCTTGTTTTTATAACTTTAAGTATTTTTGGAAAATTAACTTCTTCTAATTATTCTTCTAAATATACTTCATTTACATTTCAACATTTACTCAAATTTTCCACTACAATCCTTCTAATCTTTCATTTTGATGCTTCAAATTTTCCCTCCAAAAACTTCAAATATTTAATTTTAACTCTTTGAATTTACAATTTGAAGTCTTGAAATCATCAATTTTGTATCTTAAAATTACCAACTTCAATTTTTTTAAATCTTCCAACCAAATGACTCAAATATTCAAAATTTAACTGTAAAAATCCTTATATCTGCAAATGGAAATATTGAAATATATAATCTGAAATTTTCGTATTTACAACTTGAAATCTCCAATCTTAAATTTTAACTCTAAAACTTTGTACATTGCAATTCAAAATGTTCAAATCTTTAGTCTTCAAGTTTTCCGTATCAAAATGTAAAATCTGCAACTTTAAGTTTTTAAATCTTCAATTTTATATATTTTCGAATCTCAAACTTTAAATCTTCAAATCTCTAATATCAAGTCTTACAATCTCCAATTACAACTCTTCAAGTCTCTGAAATCTTCACATCTCTTAACTAAAAGCTTAAAAATTCTTCAAATTTCCATTTTTAGCTCTTAAAATATTTACATTATTATTTTAGGACCTCATAAATATGTTGCACTTAGAGACCTCTATAACTATAAACGACGGCCATCGAAATACGTCAGTTAAAAATTAATTAAGAAAGCTTTTTATGTTTGAGACAACATGTTGATTCTTCGCCGAGCAAATTAGGTTGGGATTCACGGATGCCGCATAAAAAGTCAAATCGATGAACTAATTCTGAATGACACCTATCGCTTTTAATCGTTCGTAACCGTATTTGGAGCGCGTTAAAATTCCGCGCCGTTGGTTTTCAGATCTCTCGACCTGTTGAGAGAAATTGACCTTAAAATATGCAGATAAAGCGGTTGCATCGTTTTAAGCGCCCTTCGGTCGGCTCATCCCTAATTGTTCCGTTTCCTCGTATTTCCTTCGATCCTCCAAGCAACCGGAAGCGTCGAGATTTCAAAGGTCTTCGTCGTGCTTCCACAGACCACGTTGGCGCCGTTTTGTCGCTCGTCGACGTCGTTTGCGGAAGCTCGGACACGCATAGCGATGGCATCGATCCATATGTCCGCTTGGCATCGATACTTCGTCCACGAGCACTGGATATGCTCGTGAATGTTTATCAACTTGTTGATACGAGACACTTCTTGGCTGGGTCAACGACTCGATCGAATAATCGATAGAGTCTTCGCTCACTATGGCGTCGCGATTCGTTAACAGTTAGAAAGTTAGAAGTGTAGTTTTGAGATTAATTCACATTGGGAAGTAAATTCCGTGATATAAAGTAGAGGAAACGAGGACGAACTTATGATTGGGGATATATTTTTGAGATTAGTTCTTGTTTCGTTGAGTTTTATTTCGCTAAAGATGTAGGTAAAACTCGTTCGCTCCGAGTAATTTTAAGATACGGCGAATGTTGTAACGAGCTTACAGTAACAAGCTTATATCAAGCTTCCATAAATAACGGGGAAACGTGTTGAAAATAAGATCTTGATAAATAAGATTTATATGATAATCGAGCATTCGAGAAGCGTATTTGTTACGCGGGATTATCACTTGATCCTTCTACATTAAGGGATTACACCGCTTTGAAAATTTAAACAACCGAGACAAATTTTTTCTCTTCAAACGATAGTTTATACTATAAACTATAATTTTATATTATAAATTTTATAGTCTTGGAAATGAGGCTCCATTAGTCGCAATGGAATGCAATCGCAATCGCAAACTAAAATTTATTTTTAGTTTTTCAATTTTATACACGGAATATTAGAACGTGAAACTTTAAACGCGTTTCTTTTACAATTTTGATCTGATTCTCTTAAAATTTGTAGAGGATCTTATCAATTCGACAATCTAAAGAAATACATAGGGGCATAGTTTCATGATATGTTAAAGATTGACCTTGTTATAAACATTTTTATATCCAATTTTTGGGTCAAAAATTTTTTGTGTCAGTAACTAACACTTAAACATTGACTACGATTTAGCCCCGAGAAACGTATATGACCCTTTAATAATTCAGATTCAATTGTTAAACGTCCTAACGATGATAACCAATCTTCTAACACGCGGATCGTCTGCCCAGTATGATATCTATCATAAAATTTCGTATGTTACGTGCAGTCACAGCATTTACGACTATTACGGCAGTTAAATCATGTGAACAAAACACAAATGTGGCATCTAATTATTTCCAAACAGAAACACTAAACAAAATTTCATTCAACAATGCTTTTCCATAAATGGAGACTTAGAAAGGCCCCTTGGAAAGTGGGACACGGCGCTGCAGCCCCATCTAGCTCCCCGCTTAATTCGGCCCTGGAGACATACCACGTGTATTGTGGCATTGAACTGTCAAATAGAGATGATTGTGGCAAATTATACAAGGTGTAACAAAAATGTTGCACATCCTTGAAGGAGGTGATTCCTGAGGTGATTCTAAACAACTTTTTCCTTAGCGAAAATGTTAGGTGGGGCTTCGTTAACGAGTTATTAACGAAAAACATCGACCAATCAGGGAGCGATTACAACGGATTAATGATGGCGCGGACGATGGCGGGCCAATACTACTCACGGCTGGAGCCCGCGCTGAAATTCATCCATTGTATTCGTGCTTCTATTGGCCGGTGTTTTTCGTTAATAACCCGTTAACAAAGCCCCATCTGACATTTTCGCTAAGAAAAAAGTTATTTAAAATCACCTCAGGAATTACCCCTTTCAAGGAACTGCAACATTTTTGTTACACCCTGTAATTATGAATAAACTAATTCACATTTTCAAGCGCATAGAAAAGAAAACCAACGTAAATAAAAGTATCTTTTGCCTTTTTAATATTATAAAATGTATTTTATTTTCGATATTTCATTTAGTTTTGCATAAATGCATAAACGTCTGCAGTTTAGTCACGAATTATGAATAGTGTGTTCTTCCCACTAAATTTGAAGAGTGTCATTGCCAGAGAAATTTTATCCTCAGTTTGCAATCAAAATGGGTAAACAATTAAATAATCCTTATAGAAATAAATAATCCGTGCCACTAAAAAAGGTTAATATATTACCCTTATACTTTAAAAAAGTATTGAACATTACTTTCATTAGATATATCTACATTTTAAATGTAGTGTACTAAAGAACGTTAGAAATCAATATTTTTTTATTGGTGATCCAGTTGCGACTTCGGGCGACTTTAGACAACTATAATTGCGAGAATCTTACAAAAAAAATCTGGCAACACTGACCGTAGTGTACAATGAAGCGTTTTTGTCAGACCCATCGCTACCAGTGTATCTCCAGTTCTCCACCTTTCGCAGAACGGTGTTCGGTCGGGTCGATAGAGCCTCTCCTCCTCTCTCTCGATCGTGCTTGGCGCCCTATGCTCCTTCCTCGTTTCT
Source organism: Perdita meconis (assembly GCA_030770465.2). Taxonomy (NCBI): domain Eukaryota; kingdom Metazoa; phylum Arthropoda; class Insecta; order Hymenoptera; family Andrenidae; genus Perdita; species Perdita meconis. The sequence continues at coordinate 5,521,707 of JASKOS020000005.1, forward strand.
CGGTTCCCCCACCAGCGGCGCGGTCGTTGCGCGAGGGGGTAGAAGTCTCCGAGGAAGATGGGGAATCGCGGGTTCTGTCAGTGGCCTGTCGGACACGAAACCGTCGAGGTGGTTGGATCGGTCCCTTCGTTTCTCTCCCCCTCGTTCGGACCGCGGTTCCGCGCCAGCGTGTGTGTGTGCCGTGAAAATCTCGGAAAACTCGTCGGCGGCCCGTCGCTCTCAGAGTGTTTCACGACGGGACCGAATCTCGCAAGGTAACGTGATCCCGACGCTTCGATGCATGCAGCGCCCGACACCGACGGACCGTGAAGTTTTTGGTGACACCGGGGGTTTGAGAACGGGAAAGAAAACGAACTGGGACCGAACGGTCCTCGTCGGTCAGGAATCGTTCGGACGGCGTTGAAGGGTCGAGATTCGCGTGCGAAGGTCGGGAGTGCAACGTCGCGGGTCCTAAATTGTTTCGCGGCGGTCAAAACAATCGATGGCGACCGCGATATGACACGCAGTGGCGGCGGGGAGGAGGAAACGTGTCGATCGGTTCGGAGATCGGTGGAAAAATAGGGACTGCGGAGTAATCGCTGGTGGCAATGTGATCTCGATAGATGCCTCGTGCTCTTGAATGGCTCTAGCATCGCGGAATGGACCAATTTCGCGTCTTGCATTCGAATGTCTCTTGGCAGTGGGAAGCGAACGATGCATCTATTTCGTTGGACATTTCGCGGAGTAAATACGTATTGTAATATTACTATAGGCGATGTATAGGAATAGAAACCTGTCACTCAGTGTAATCTTATGTCGTACGTTCGGGGAGGAGGCGAGGGGCTGCGAGGCCACTCAAATTACCGATTCGGAATAAAATAGAAATGTAAAGGTTATTGATAGTCGACATTAAAGTCAGATATGAAAATAGAAGAAGAAATTGCTTTTATATTAATCTAAAACTTGCAAATCTATATCATTGTAATTAACTTATGAGGATACAATGTACTACTGCGCACCTGCCTTAACACGTTCCGTGCTTCGGTGGAATTACAGGAATTATTCAAAAAGTGAAACCGCAATTTTCATTTTCATTCGCGGAAAATTGACAGCCCCGTTTTTCGTAATTCCCACCATTTTTGCTCTCATTCCGCCAGCGTTTTAAATTGCAGCATATTTTTTCTGAGTCACGGATACACATTTCACTTTCGGTAATACTGATGAGCCGCTGGTGGCACAAGGACGTGTTAAACCGGAAGTACTATAGTATTTTCATTAAAACACTTGTCGCATGAATGGAATAGAAGATTACCGAGGACTTTGGTCGCGATAGTTGCGACGCAGCGTGGGGAATTTTATTAAGAGGCGCGTTTATTTGATAGGAAAACGTTTCCGTACGGAAGCAGCGAACGACGCTAGATTACGAGGCGGAAGGGAATGTCGTAACGGACGTGAAACGCGTTAGATACCTAATTACGGAATTTGATCGTTCGAAAGTTTGTTATCTGATGTTGTTGCTGCTTGAAAGTAGCGCACCGATTTTCTCTCTGCCTCGAATTTCGTTGAATCGCGGTGTAAGGTAAACACGAGTTGGCAATGTCTTCATTGACCCGAGAAATGGGCTTGTTACTGTATCAGCTGGGTGTTGGTAATGATACGCGATACTATAGCAAGTAAACAGCGCGCTCGTTATTGCGTGATTCACCTTAATTTCGCGTTATCGATAGAAATTAGTTTTTTATTTCTTTTTCTCTGGCTCTCTTGTTTTTCTTATTCCCGCTCTCTCTCTCTTTGGCGTTCTGTTTTTTAAGAGTATTTTAGGAATTGGAATTAATTCTAAAAGACGCAGAATGTAATGTATTATGTTACAATTTTAAATTGAATAGTAGTTATTATGCGGTTGCATATTTTAAAAGGCAAAGTAAAAAGAGAATAACATTTTCAATAGCATAAAAAATGTGGTTTTTATTCTTTAGTTTTGGAACACACATGCTTCATAGATATATTATTGATGAGAGGTTTAAAGTTTAAATGTGCAGTTAGGTGAAAATCATAGTACAACGGAGCATGATTCTGCATAAAAACATAAGAAAAAAAATTTAATACAATATTTTTTCGTTCGAAACAACGTTTTCAAGAAAATCGATTTTGAAGAGTGATCAATTTCGCGAGTAATTGAATTCGACTTCGTTTACTTTTTTTTATCTTTATACTTATTTACTTCGTTTATCTTTATTAATCTCTTAAGAGTACAATTTTCAAAAGTTATACTTTCAGTTTTTGTATAAAAAGAAAAAAATTTGTCTAACCCATCGAAGCGTTCTTCTCCTTTAAGAATTATTCTATATAAGAATCAGATTATTCTGCGCGAAAATTTTTTCAGTAATTGCCAAGATACATCATTTAAATGGTCACTGACCCGTAATAAATTTTTTCTTTTGAAACGATCACGGCGCAATTTCGCGCGTAACGAAGTAGAAGTCATTCAGAAACTCCATCAAAGTTCGCAGCAGTCTGCGAAATTATGCAACGAGCATTGCTTGATGGGAGATGATCCTTTGATGAAAATAGCAGTCTGTTTGCACGGTGCCTTCGTATTGAGATCGAGATCGCAATCGCCTGAAATATTCAACAAAATATTTACAAGATGTAAAGCTAATAGTAATAATATTGGTTTATTGAAAGGGGCAAATAACCCTTTGGTACAGTAAGGTAACAGGGAAGAGTGAGGACAAAAGTAACGACGCGACGGGGTGAAAGTAACGTACCCTCTCCTTTCAGACGTACGTTTCTAGAATATTTCCTTTACACAGTTAGGGTAGATACACCAATAGATGAACACGTACTAGTGAATGAACATTATACACGAAAACAAATAATTATTATTACTAATTATTATTAACTGTTTCCTATTAAATACTTATTATTAATAACTTATTAAACAGCATAAATATAGGTCGTAATAAAGAATGGAAAGTTATTAAAAGTTAAGTCATGCATTTATTTTAATAACATATTTTATTTGTTTTTGTGTATAATGTTCATTCACTGGTGACGTGTACATCTTTTGAGTGTGATTAAAAAATCTACTAAAAATTAAAAATATTTGTACGTTTTAGTATTCTTTAATATAGACATGGCAAACGTTTTAAAACCAAGACACATCCTAAATAATGAAAATGATGAAGTGCCAAAGAGGACGCTGTATAATGCCGTGCGTCTGAAACCTAATTCTTATTATATCAATCACCTGAGAGTAAAGTCGTTGCGAGTATCCTTAGATTCAAAATCTACTATGTGGAACCTTGTAGAAAAATTGTAATAAAAATTCGCGAAGTTATACAGTAAATATCCATTTCTTTCAATTTTTTCTAAAATAATTTTGTAAATAATGTTCAATAAATTTTGTTACAATTACGTAATCTCAATGCGCGAGTCCTACCTTGCAGAAAAAAGTTTTTACAGGTTTATTTCAAATTTCAGCTAAAAATATTGATCCTTTCGTGAGTTACGTAATAATAAAAATTGTTTCAGGATCTAAATATGATTCTCCTTTTTTCGTGTGTTAATAAGTTAAATATTGCCAACCAAAGTTTATAATTATGGCCGTAGGTAACAATTCTATTACCAGATTCAAAAGCCATTATTCTAAATATTTGTGACTGGAAAAACGACGCAAGTCACGTTTTCAAAAGAATTGAGTTTGCGCCTAAACGCAGTCTAGAAAGCAGAATTTATATTATTATCACAGGAGAAGTCTACGAAACGAATTTTTCCTTTGAAAACGAGGTTTCAATAAAATTCAAGACCATAGTTACAGGTTACAGTATTCGTGATCGAAACTTTAAACGCGAATATGTCGAAAAGGGAAACGTGACATGCGGCGTTTCGTCTTTTAACCACAGACATGTCATTCCGCCCCAAGAAATCGAAAAGAGTCTGTCAAAACAAAATTCAGAATTTCCGGGTCGCCGGAGTTTCCCACGTCAGAGTGATAGATACAAGGGAAAAGTAAACACGGAGGGTGGAATAGCCGAGGGAGGATTGTTTTCCTTGGGGCTACTTAGGACTACCAGCGATTTCATTTGTAAATACACGAGGACGCGTTTGCGAGTGGCGGCTTAAGCAAACGGCGAGCACCGTTGCTCCCGATTCGCGATTCGTTTTCTCCCATCGCCGCGAACATATATCGATCAGCGGCGGTTTTAATACTCCCGGATGTATCTAGGTAAACGAGAGGATGAAACGCGTAGCCCGTTAATTTATTCCCTCCAATTTCAGTCCGGTTATCCGGCTAACGAAGGACTTAATACACCGCGGCAGCAAAGAGAAGAGAGAGAGAGAGAGAGAGAGAGAGAGAGAGAGAGAGAGAGAGTGAGAGAGAGAGAGAGAGAGAGAGAGAGAGAGAGAAGGGCAGACGGGGCGAAAGAAAAGTGAGAGAGAAAGAGAGCAGAGGGAGGCTCCACTCGAAAAGGAGTAGCTTTTACTTAAAACGTAAATGAATTTCGGACGCCGATCGACTCCCAGGAACGTCCGCGGATTCATACTCTGTTTCCATCTGAAATTTAAATTACACAGTATCCCGGCTGAGGGCGAATCCTTTCTCTTCCTCCGATGAATCGATTGGAAAGTTCTATTGGTTCGGGATCTCGAAATTACTCATTGTTGATCGATTCGCGGTGGAACAGGCATTCTGGCGAATTATACGAAATGATGAATGGGATCTGCGGAATTGGAATCTTGCGGCGAGCCGGAGACAGATCCATTTTTGACGGATTATGAGTTATTACGTGTAAAATGTGACGCAAGATGCAATAATGTATTTTTTGAAATAGTATTTTCTTTTTAGGGTCAAGTCCAAGCAATTTTTTTAGAGGCATTTGGTTTTAATTTTTTTGGAGTTTAGAAAATGAAGCTTCTTCGTTTTGGTGCAATTTTTAGGTAATAAATAGAGGACATAAAATTTAGGCGTTGGTATTTTTAAAAATTGTTAGGTTCAGTTGCTTTGAGAATTAGATTGTAACAGAATATTGAAAATAGAGTCATTTACCTTTAGATTACATGCTTGTCAGGCTGTAATAAGCAAGGTGAACCACGAAACATGATCAATAGACAGCGGATCTTTATGCAAATGCATATTTTGATAGAAAATAAATAATGTAATCGGACCTCGACAGCAATTTGTTTTGTGATTAGAGGATTCGAAAAATATATTTTTTATTTTACATTTTTTGCATAATGCATACGCTTTGCATGTTTATGTTTAACAACATATGCATTTATTGTGCTAATGTAGAATCTATGTTTCAAAATTTAGGTACTGTATATACTTTAGTATATACTGTAAATAGGTACATATACATAAAAAATATTGTATAACACAATATATTGTATACAATAAATTATTACACTATATTATTGTACATACATATTTGCATGTTTTGAGTGCATAAAGATTCGCTGTCTAATGATCAACTTAGATTATTGTGTTATTAATAGATTGGTTAAACAATTTTTTTATTTGGTACAATACGTCGTGAAGAGAGGGAAATATCGCTTTGAGATGATGGCATATGGTTTTGCTAACTCTTTTTATCCAGAAATTTTGAAAATCATTTTCAGTTTTTTGTAGATGAACTTTTTATTTTTGAAATTGGTTTTTTGGTGAACATTTCCTACAGTAAACTTTGTCTTTCAATAAAAGATGGTTTTATTTAAAAATATATTGAGATTCTTGGAACAGCAATTTCACTTTATCGATATTCAAACATATTTTTGACTCAGTGCGATATTTTTTCCATTTGAACCGAGGAAACGTTAAAAAAATATTCTAGTTGGAAGAAAATTTCGTATGTTTATTTGTTTTACATGCATGAGATATTTTTTAAATATTTTTTCGGTTCAGATGAGAAAAATACACTTGTTGATCTTTTTCGAATTCATCCCAATATCATCCAAAACATTCGAATTCGTTCCAATAGATCTAATCTAAAAGATTGATAGGTTTATTTATAAAGAATTGAAAGTCATCTTGAAAATTCCTGAAAAGTAAGGTTTATGGTTTTATTAACCTAATCTAAAAAACTTTTAATCAGTCTACTGATTATCAGACTGAGGATATATATGCAAATACATATTTTTATCTACATAAAAGAATAATTAAAATCTAATTAAAAGTGCGATTTATTTTTCAAATACAGTAGACAGATAACGTGAGTTCTTACAACGCGGCAAATAATAAAACATAGAACATAGTTATTTATACATATTTGATATTTGAAAATATTTGATAAAACATAGAAAATAAAAGTTGGCATAGCAATATTTATGTACTTTAGATTATTCGCGTTATACGAGAAAAATTTCCGTAAAGCACGATTTCCTATAGCGCGTAGCGTATAAACCGCGTTATACGGGAGTCTACTGCATCATAAAACGAATTTTATTCCCCATATTTTATATATTTTTGTATATAATGGATATTTTTATACGCGTTTGCATATTTAAAATTTTCCTAAATGCATAAAAATCTTGTTTATTAATCATGTTTCGTGGTTTACACTGTACATTTTTTAAGCTTGTATTTTTTTAGTGATTTCAAGGGCATAAATAATGTTATAGTATAATTTATTGATTCATTTAATATATTTTTTTTGCATTTAGAATGTGTTTATTTTTTACTTTTAAAAAATCTTATTAATACATACTTCATATTGGCAAACAGTATATCAAAGGAATAAAAGACAATAAAAGAGGAAATTTATTATTTGTTTTAACCTTTTCTGCGCGAATTAATAATATTTCAAAGATATTCTGAAAAAACGATGCTTCTGCGTTATGCATACATTGTTTTTTAGGAGATAAATACCTGTTTCATAATCGGGGCATTAAAAAATCTGATACCTCTATTAAGAAACGTTCCATAATAGGTACTTTTACCTTATATGATCGCTCACTGTTACCTCAATTCGAAAACCAATAACTGCCATAAAAAATAAAAGTTTTCTTTCCCAGAGAACCTAAAATAGTTCGGACGAAGTAGAATCACGTAGACCTATTCTGTACCACCAGTTCACCGGCACCCTGGCACTCGGAAATCGTGCGAAACTTGAAGCGGCCACGTCGAAACCGTTACTTCCACGCGCAGACGAAGTACACGCGAATCTCAATTAGCATCACGGATAGCGACGCGATCCAATAGAATTCGGCTACTTAGCGGCTTTGAGAGAAGTTGCTTTCACGACAGCCGGCTTCCTAATCGATTTCTGCGGGGTCGGTTCTCCGTCGCGCGAATTCGCCTGTCTCGCGCAGATGCATCATCCGCGCCAAACAACTTTCGTCGCTTGTTTTCGCGTGTCCTTTAAGAGGTCACGACTAGAGGACAGCGATAAATTCATACCATCACGCGCTTGTAGGAAAAACGCCTGGCCTCCTAGCACGCTTCACGCTGTTCGCGCAACGACGCCTTGGCATTTCCTCCCCTCGGTAATTGATTTAACGCCGACGCGCGAACGGAACTAGCGCGAAAAGATTCCACCACGGAACTTGGTGTCGGGTGTTTACACCCGTCTGGGATTCTTTCATGCTACCGGAAGAACAGTGCGAAGGGAGTACAGTGGGCGAGAACCGGGTCAAAGACAGGGCGTCGTTAGTTGGGGCTGCATGCAGGAGACAAAAGCTTCGCGTTTCGGGGAAGCTTTTGACCACTGGATTGTCGAATGGGCCTTGAGCTTAACGTTTCGACGATTTTAAGAGGCGCGTTGTAGAGCTGTGGTACAGCTACCTCGAGGAGGATTAAAGCTTGCTAAGAAGGGCGGGGATTTTGATAATCCTGGGATTAGTAATGGGCAAAAAGTAAGATTATTAGGGTAGAATATTTTCTCATCGCGGGGTTTAATCAAAGAAGACATTGTATTTGGTGGATTGACAAGAATTGCGTTCTAAATTTTACTACATTTTGTACCAAAAGGACTGTTTTCTTTTATTGCACCGGCTGCATTAGTCCGGGATGAATCGTTTGCTATCTCCTACTGTTTAACAAAACAGAATCTGATAGCAACTGGTTCATTCTGCATTAGTGTAGCCAGTGCAGTAGCAGAAAATACGGATCTGAAGTAGCAGGATAGGTGCACGTGTCACAAAAAACCGAACATAGCGTATTTAGTAAAAATCCGAACACAGTGTTGTAAGTATTTTTATCGGAGGTTAAAATTCTAGATACCCGAATGATATTCGAATTAGCTACCTTCGCGTTAAGCTGCGTTCTAACAAATTCCGCCAAAATGTATGTATTTATTTTACTTCCATAAATTTTACTATGCTATATATATAGTGAAATTTATGAAAGATAAATGGATATGAATATTTATGAATGGATGCATAATATAATCGGGCAGAGAGTGACTCTACGTGAAGCAATAAGACAAACAATTTGGTTTAATATTATTTCCTGTGAGGCTCCGTTTTCGAGAAAATTGAATTTGAAGAATAATGTACACAGTATGAATTATTATATTACAACAGAGATTGCATTGTATAGTATATATGTATATTATATTTATTTTCTCCATCCATGCAGTATAGTTTTTGGATTTAAACTATTGCACTTGAATAGACATTTCAACTTATTAAACTTAAACTCTAGATCAGCATTGTATAGTAATTTTAGTAGTTTTTATCGAATATTATTTTTACGAGTTCATATCTTCAAGTTTCCATCTTTAACTTTTGAAATTTCCCAGTTCAACATTTCAAATTTCAAGCTCTAAATTCTAAAATCTCCTACTTCAAATCCTTGAATTTTCAATTTTAGTTCCAAAAATCTCTAAAGTTTGAAATCTTCAAATCTCCATTCTAAAACCATCAATTCTTCAATTTCATCTTTGAAATTTTTCGTTTCAAACCTCTAAGTCTTCAATTTCAACTCTTCATATTTTCCGTTTTAAACCTTGCAATCTTTAATTTCAATTTTTCGATTTTCCAGCTTCAAATCTCTAAATCCTCAATTCTTACAAGCTTTTATATATTTTCAATTCTTTTACTTGAAGCTTTCAAATCTTCGATTTAAACTCTTCCAATTTTAAGCTTCAAATCTTTCAATCTCTACTTTTAACTCTTGACGTCTTCAACTTCAAGTCTTTAAATCTTTTCTCTTTATATCTTCAAATCTCTAAATTGGAACCTTTAAACTTACAATTCCAAGTCTTTAAATACTTAATTTTGAAATCTTCAAATCTTCACATCTTCAACTTGAATTTGTTGAATCTCCAACTTCAAACCGTCATATCTCTAATTTCAATTCTAAATACCTCTAACTTTCCAAATTGAAATATTCAAATATTATTTAATATCGTACCTTTAAATCTGTAACTTAAATTCTTTCAATTTCCGAATTGATAAGACATTTACAATAAACATTGTATAGTAATTTGAATAATTCTTCAGCGATTCTTATTAAATTTCTCATATTACAAAAAAAAATGCACAATTATTTTGTTCAAAATACAAGCTATTTGAAATAGAAAATTCTTTGAGTTCGAGAAATAAAAACCAATTTTCTTGAAAACGACATTTCGAAAGAAAAAATGTTATGTTGTGTGAAATAATGTAACTAAATTTTTTCATATTTTTTACATAAAATTAAACCCTTACTAAAATTTTTATTCTTTATTTAAAAATATTTACTGCACTGTGTTCAGATTTATACGATGCGCGGATCTATACTACTTTACTACAAAATGTAGTAAAATGTAGAACAAAATTTCTCTCACAATCAGTGTGAAGACGTCACCCCCATAAGTTTCACGATTGTGTTTCGTCCATACCACGATAGTTGACCGCATCGAACCGCGAAAAGCCGGCGAGCCATGGCCTCGATGGTGGAGCGTTGACACGGGGGTCCGGGTGAAGGCCGCCGCCAGCTGGATCCCACAAGAATTCGGAATATGAGGCCGGTGGTCGATGGTCCTTAGGTTCATTGATCCCGTGACGAAATCATGGTCCCGGCATGCGGCAGACTGGCGCACTTCAAGAAGAGATTAAAGGCTCGCGCGCTGGAGCTTCGGGAAACGATCCGCGTATACGGCGGCTAAGATGAGCAAGAGCGTCGAGCTACTCGCTGGGTCGGAGGACAGTGAACAAACACCAGTGGGTGAGTTCCCTAAGGGAAGAAGATTTACCAAGAGGAATTCCCCCCGATTGATCCCCTCTATGTACCTAGATCCACATCAGTAGCCGTTGCTCCTCGAGCGACTCTATCATGTAAATCCAACTTCCGGAGGAGATCCTTTCTACCAAGGGACGTAAACGTCGGGTCATAATTTGACGTGACGTTTAACTCCTTTAATGAAAAGTGATACTTAGCAAAGGGATTCTCAGTTACGTTCTGACTTCCAGGGTACTGTTTGAGATGAGATTTGATTACCGAGGGAGATGTTTTAGTTTGATGTGGCTGTGAAATGTTGGTATTAATTTAGGACTTAACTTGTAGGAAGATTTTAGAGGGAGCACTGTATCTTATGTGCAGGCTTCAGTTTGGAGTTGACTAAGTTCCTTGTGGGACCTCTAATTTTAATTTTGCGAGGTTCGAGTTGTGGGTGAGAATTGACTGACAATGAGAAGAATGAGTTTCCACCGAGAAGCTACGCTCTGAGTGGAACTGTAAGTTTTAATACAGACATCTCAGTTTCAGGTGAAAACTTTAGTTTATTGGGAATTTTAAGGCAAAAGTTTGAGAAAAAATAGACTTATAAGCGGCGCGATTAATTGACGTCTGCTTTGACAAAGACGTTATTAATTAAAAAATTAAGTTAAAGAGGAGATTTTAATTGGGACTTAATTTTTAGATGGTATTTGACTTAAGGGGGTATTCTAGTGTGATTCGGAATTTTTAAAAAAGCACTTAGAAAAGTTATTGATACCCGGTATCTTCATGCATATTTATTAATATTTAGAGAGTAATAAACAATTTTTCTAATTTTCTTCTTATTCTAAGAGTTACTGAGTGATAATTCTTGATTGTAACAATATTGCGGAGTTGAATATTTAAAAAAAGTATAGAAATACAGTGGATATCTCAACAGCAGCGAAACTCTTAAGTGAAATTATCAAGTGAAAGTCAGACCTAAGTCAGTTACGTTCTAAGTGAAATAGTCATTGTCAAACTTTACTTGCAAGTGAAATTTTTCTAATTTATACTCAATTTTTAAGTAAAAGTTTTGGTTAAAATTTGACTTATAAGTGACAATTAATTTAATTGATCTAATTGAGATTTAAAAAAAATTTTTTTTATTGAGAGTTTATAGTCTGATGTGACTTCTCCGGTTATTAGCGACTACTTTTTGTTACATTAGTTTACAATGCTTGTTATACTCATTATATGAGATTTCTAAGGTTTATGTCGTTTCTTTTTTCATGTCTAATTGAGATTTGTTTCCAGAAACGACACTCAAGTTAGGACAAAAGCTTCTAATTGGGATTTAATTTTTTATGAGATCTAATTTGTAAGTGAAATCTTCCACTGAAATCTGGACTTAATCCAACTTCACCTTTCAAGTAAAATTATTAATAGAAACTGGGACACAAGATTTACTGTTTAAGTTCAATTCATTTCAGACAGCATGACTTAATAATTATTATTCTAGTAGAACTTATAATTTAGAGAGACTTAGAACTCACTTTTGAGTGAAACCTTTAACTTACACTGAACTATAAAATGAAATTTTAATTAGGAGTTCGATGGGTGAGTGGTAATTGAAATCTGCTCACGAAGGAGGTTCTTAATTAAGAAGTAAGCACCAAGTGAAGCTTTTATTCTTAATTTTTGGACTTTTGGATTTTTTTTAGACGAGATTTAATTTCATTGAAATCTGGACTCATTTAGGTTTACATTTCAAGTGATATTCTCAACAGAAACTCAGACCTAACTCAGGCTTACTTTTTAAATGAAATAATCAAGTAATACTCAGACTTGACCTAGATTTTACTCCACAGAAAAATTTAAGGAGGAAGACTGATGTAAACCACTAAGAATGGTGCAATTTTATACTTTACAAAGTATTGGCTTAATGAAATTTCCTAAAACTTTTAGACTATTTTTATTTCTATTTCGAAATATGAAAGAAAATTTTCTTCACGACATCACAAGAAAGCTCCTTATTAATATCTTAGAAATTGATCTTCGATTAACCGGCTTAATGCCAAAGTCAAAATTGAAGCTTCCATCGAGTGGAGAATTTTTTTATGTCTAATAAAATTATTTATTATTAAATTATCGTTTAAGTTTTACTGCAAATTCTAGTACATTGTGATTGTTAGTACAGCAAATAATTGAAATCATGCATACTCAAAATTGCAGATAATTGAAGATCGGTTAATGAAGGTTCTACTGTACTTGAAATACAGTGACTAACACATTTGTTCATAAAGATTATGTTAAACTTATTTAGATTGTAAAAAAGGTATTTACTGTTGCACAATAAAAGGTACTAGAATTTAAAATACTGGAAAATATAATACTGAGGATTTCACAGTCAATTAATATTTGAAGAACATGTGAACGAACTTGTGAGTCACTGTAAGTTCGATTTTCTCGAAATAATTCACGCCTCTCGTTCTAATGAAACTTTAAATGAAGATCCAACTTCTAAACGAGTCTTAATGCTCGTTTCCAAGCTAATCTCTGTACAATATAAAAAAACCTACAGCCAAAAGTGAATAAACCAAACAATTTATGCAAGAAACTTCGACAGTCTCGCGTAAACTCTTAACAGGTCCGTCTTCTGCCAAGCGAACTCGATCACGTAGCTCGAAACACAATTACCATCATCTTTAGTCTCGACCTTTTCTTCCCTATTTAGCTTCCTCCTTGACTCGCTTCACGGCTTCCTAGAAAAACTCTGAACCCGAGTTGACGCGATCAATGGATCCTAACGAAGCTACATTGCCCGCGATTACCGTCAAATCTGGTTTCACACGATTACGTAAACGTTAAATTAAATACCTCGCGCTATTTCTACACCGATTCCTTTGACGCGATCGACGCAATCAGCGTCGATGAGATTACCGATTAATCCCGATTTTAAGCTCCGTTCTAAACGGTCTCTCTAGCAACGAACTCGGTGATCACCGCGATTTCGATTTTTATTTGTTGATCGCGAAACATTGCAAGCGCGGATTCGATCACAGCTGAAATCGGTCGATAGAACCACGGCACATGAACCCCGGTAATTCGTGCCAGCGCAAGCGTTTCGAAGATTAATTGGAACTCATAGGGACAAGTGGAATTATATTGAAGTTCCGCTACCGTTCGCTTGCTACGTCCAGAAAATCCACTTCTTGTACGTGACATTAGCCTGCTTGCAAGGCTAACCTCTGCTTCTAATTGATTTGCCCGCTCTCGAATTCCTTCAAGTGGAACGTGCTAGTAATCCCAAAGGGGTATAATTTAGTGTTTATTCGAGAATCTGTTTTGCTTTAGCGTTCTGCTGCGGATTCGAATCGAGTTCAAAGTTTACCGCAAAGTGTCTTTTTCTCAAATCATATTTCTGATGAAAACTTTCATATTTTCCCCCCGAGCTTCAACTCAATTGGCTGTTCGAAGTCACCATTCGCTTTCAACGGCACGAGGAAATATTCCAATTCATTTCATTTATTAATGGCTATAAGCCCTTTGGTACAGAAACATAAGGTTTTACAAACTCATTTTCCTAACTTAACGGGGTATTTTGGTTTAGAACCATAAAAAATCGACTTTTTGAAGTGAAACAAAAAAAAGTTAATTTAATACTTCTTTTTGTAATTTTGTGTCGTAACCTATTGTAGTAACTTTAATTCCTCGTGACCAAAAGTTCTCTCGAATGAGTTTCATAATTAGATTTTATCCAACTGTTTCACGAGACATCAGTCGACCAATTCCCTTTCCCGAGTAACATGTTTGCGGTGTCCGCGGCGAAGTTACTTTCCGTCACGTGTGTCAATTAGATCAGAGCAATATCCTTCGGCAGCATGATTGCGTGTCATGTTCCTGTCCCCCGTGGATCAACCCCGTTAGGGTTGCTTCCGATGGATCTGCCCAAAATCTAATAAAAGTTAGCCTCGCTAAGTTCGATTCCACCCCCTATCCGGATGTCACCCTCTCGGGGGTATCGTCGCCTGCGGTTAGCGACACTAAAGGGAAACGGTTAGTCTTCCGCGAAGGCTACATCACACTGAATCACTACGTACAGGGTGGACCGCTTGAAGGTGTCACGTGAACTTGTTACTTCGGGAAGGTTGACTAATTCGGCACGTGCAAACACCTGGAAATTGAATTGGTGCTAGGTTACGTTTGAGCAAGTAAGTTATAAACTGGTTAGAGTTACACTTCGGAATTGGTCTGGTGTCACTGAGAGAGAAATATTTTACTTCGCAGTTCATTTAATTTGGGTAAAAGCTTTAGTAGTCGTCCACTCAAAGATAAATTTGCACTGACAAGGAAAATTCGGTAAGTGTCAGACGTTAATTTTAATGGAACATTGTATAATTATACTGTGCAACAAAACAAAAAATTGTTTTTCTGTTTTGTAATATACATTGTAATATACATAATATACATACTTTATCACCCTCAGTTTTTAACAAACACGAGTTTTTGTAGAAACGCGGTCTTTCCGGTAAAAATCAGTTATTACATGAAAACTAAAAATGCTAGAAGCTTCAAACTTGTCTTAAATGAAAGAGGAGAGTTTTCTGAATATGATAGTGTCCATAGTTATAATTGTTTGTGGTTCTGAATGGTTGTAAATGGGCATCAAAGTTTGAAAAAGGCCGATGGCCGCAGTTTTTGACCGCAGAGAAACTGTTTATTTGACACGAATTTGCTACACACTACCGGATTCTGTTGCACAGTGTTATTTTTTGGCCTGAATTTAGAATTTTGCCATATTTAATTGGTGCCCATTCTCGGCTTTAAGGGAGAAACCATCCCTTTAAGGAGGTATTCTAGTGTAAACGCCCGTTCTCGATGTGATCTTTAAGAATTAATTTCGAAAGAAATATCAAATCGAACGAGCTGGCGTTTTGCATATGTATTTATACATGTTTAAAGTATTCACGTGCATTTTTCTAAGAGATTTTATTAAAAATAGTACTAGTTATCACTAGGCACCATTTAGTCGTCTGAAAGATACAAACAAACATAATACCGTATTTAATGTACATACATACAAAACTTAGACAGAAATGTTAGTATTTCGAGTGCATTGTTTCATTTTTAATAATTCATTATTCGTTTGTTTTATTTAATGTGATATGTACAGAACACTGTTTCTTGTAAAAACAACTTAAGTCAATAATCGTTTACTGTTCATTATTTTATCTAAATTATTATAAAAAATAAAGTGATAAGTAACTAACAAGCTTAAAAATACAACAAAGATAATGAGCGGAAAAAAGTTTATAAAAGGTCTGATATTCGTATATAGCCCAGTTTGTATTGATTTTTGTAAAATTTTGATTCTGTGACTTAAATAGTTTTTGAAATGATCGATTTAATTATTTAAAATTTGTATTATCTGGGCTCCAATTATTTAACACACCAGCGATTGAAGCACAGTACAATTCTCAGTAAAACTCAAACTTTCAATTAAAGCTGCTATACCGAAAATAAAAAAGATCTACATTAACGAAATGCTTTAGTTTTTACTCTAATATTAAGCCGATTAATCGAGGATCTACTGCACAAATAAAATGTGTAATAGTAAAGGTAATTGGGAAAGAATTTCACTGCATCTTATTAAAATTATCGAAACATATATTCAAAATACTAGATTCTTCCATTTATAGTAATTTAATAATTTTTTATCTCAAAGAATGATCCACAAAAAGTATCTGGAGGAAAATCGTCCTACAACTCTACTACGAATGCAGATAATACATAAACACAAACCTCCCCGCAGCGTTCAAAATTCCAACCACGCAACTATTAAATTTCCATAACCACTATAATTAACTTCCGGCCCTCTCCGCTTAACAGGCTAACGCACAAATCGATGGAACAAGGTTTGAACGTTGAAGAGAACCACTGACCGAATTCTCCCACCAACAAAACCACGCGCAGCCATTGTCAGCACCTTCCTCGCACCAGCATCTGCTGCCACGTTCCACGGGAATGCCATTTAGAATTTCCATAACGCGTGAACGAGCACCGTGTTTCGATCCCCCCCCATAGACGCACGTATGTGTTTCCTTCGTATTTCCTTTTAGTTCGGTCCTCCGGTCCATGTACCTATTTTCCGTGCAAAGAGGCTGCGCGTACATCGATACCCTTTTAACGAGAGTATCCAGTGTCCCTGATACCCTTGTGCCACCCCAATTTTCGTGTCGTCTTTTGCTGTCGTACGACGCTTAAATGCTCCTGGGATTTCGCTCGCCTTTTCGGCGGCGATTCGCGCGCCGCTTGCAACGCTGTTTGCTATTCATAACGCGCAGGGCACTCGGTAACTTTGTACTTGCATGAGTAACGCTGGCTACGCTGATGGCGCAATCAGCCGTGCTATCGGTATCGTATGTTCCAATTTTGTATCGAAATTGCCGAGCGTATTGTGGTAAATAGAGAGCTGTTACATTGTTTGGATTCGGAATGTATAATTTATTGATTCTGAAATTTGCAGAACTGCATAGTGATGAGTAAGTTCTAATTACGGAGCATCGAATCCTTCAACCATGCACGTTTTAATTGAAATCACGGTATTTGAAGTTATAGAGGAAGTGGTAATATGGTCTCGCAGTTTTATATTTTTTTTCTAAAATCTGATTCATAACTTCAGCTGCTTTTAATTTTTGCTTAAAATGTAGATAAACTAATAAGGTTATGTGCGATAAAAGGTAGAAGTAAAAAAAACGATTTAATTGAATTTATTATACACCATGAAATGAAGTTAATAATATTAGACACGTCTGAAAGATTATGTGAAATAATTGTGGTAATGTAGAATAATATGGCCTCCATATTACCGGAGGCCTTATTACTCTCGATTATAGAGAGAAAACTTTACGTTTATTTATTTATTTATTTATTTATTTATTTATTTATTTATTTATTTGTTTAACCAGATAAGGTCCATGGAGTATATGGAATATACACATAGAGTTAATTTCGAAATTGCCTGTACATAGGACTGGTGTACAATGTAGAAAATACATTTATTTTAGCAATAACAATTATGATAATAAGTATAATTGTGTTATGCATAATGCTTTGGTATTAACAACTATATAACAATAATACTGCACATTTACGTAGAAGTTTAAGTTAAGGTATTTTCGTTTATATTTAAAGATATTAAAAATATCTATCAAGTATACAGGGTGGTCCACAACCTTGAATTCGAAGCTGAAGGTCAATTTTGTGGCTGATTGTTTTCGGAGATCTTCGCCGACCCAAATGTGTAGAATTCGTTTATGATAGCTAAGACAAAACATTTATTTACCCCTTGTACACTATTTCACTCACACCTACGTGTGACGTGCGCACCAGAGGAGCACGATACTTGAGTACATACCTATTATCTTATCATGTCTTGTTTGCTAAAATCATCAAAAGATAAAACTAACATAGGTAAAGTATACGATAGCAAAACAATGGTTATGCAATTTGCATGCAAATAAGTTTTGTAAATAAAAAAATATGTATCTCCCAAGAGAAAAATATATTATTTTGATGTTATTGAACACGAATGTTTTTCTTTATTTTCCCTTGTTCATTTTGTTTATTTACTTTATATTGTAGTAAAAAGTTTATTTGTAATACAGAATGCAATAAGTTAATAAAACTATTTTTTAGAACTATGATTATAGATGGAAAAACTTGTCCTTTTTCCATATTGTCATTTTCTTTATTTTACTTCATTTATGTTATTTTATTCAATTATTTAAAATAAATAACAGGATCGTCATAATTGCATGAAACAATACGTTGATAAATTGATTATATTATTGTATAAATTGTTAAGAAGGGTAAAGGTGTGTCTTTAGAAGGGTGTAGGAAATAACATACGATTCCATTAAAAAAATATTGATGATCTTCACATCTCTTCTACACGTCCACCTACAAAAAGACTCAATACCAAAATGTGCCTTTTTTGAAATCATTCAACTTTAAATATAAACATTCTTTGCTACGTATAATAATAATAATGAAAATCGAGGTGGTAATATCTGGTGAACCATCCTGTATAGCTAATAAGTGTAGCAAATGGCCCTATTAGCCGTTAGATGCCTTTTTTCATAATATAAAAATCACGAGGGACCATAATACCATCCTTTCCTCTAATGTTTTGCGTGGATGGTTGAACTACGTGCCAGTTAAAAATTTGCGAGATTATAAATTATTATTATTATTATTATTATTATGAAGTCGACAATATTTTCAACTTTCATTTTAATAATCAGTTCCGATTTTTCTTGTCCTTTTCATTTTTCTTGCTCGCTGATCCCAAGGTCTGTTGTTTTTAATCTCGTCGACTTCGCGATTAAATCAGAATTCTAATTTCAATGTAATGTGTTCTATATGTATATCTGTGTCACACGGCTTTGTCGAACGTTCCACTTCTGCAAATTTTTTCCTTTCTGGAACACTTTCACGGATCGTTGAAGATCCGCGCGATAACATTGGCGATCGTGTCCTGGATTCGAGTCCCCCGACTGATATGAATAATGTGAGTGCTCGTACGTAACGAAGATAAAAAAAAAAAAAGGTTCCCCCTCTTTCAATTTATTAGTCCTCTGCGAGTGGCGGATACAACGAAATCCGAGTCGATTGTTTCCGTTGCACAGGAGCGCGTTATAAACTGCCCTCTTATTATCCGTAATTGCGCGCCTTTGTGAACGAGATTGTGATGACCCCGTTGGGGAGATTAAAGGCTCAGGTGGCTTTCTCGCGCTCTTAGAAATCGATCGGTATCGTCTACCGGCTCGGTGTATTGGTGCCTGTCGATTTCCGCGAAATAGGGACGGAGCCTTTTAGCCTCG
This sequence comes from Perdita meconis, assembly GCA_030770465.2. NCBI lineage: Eukaryota > Metazoa > Arthropoda > Insecta > Hymenoptera > Andrenidae > Perdita > Perdita meconis. The sequence goes on from JASKOS020000005.1 coordinate 5,540,694, forward strand.
ATAATGTTTCTCAGGAGTAACCTGCTTACCCTTGGTCCGTTTCCTTCTTTGATCAGAATCGGTGGAAATGGAGAGATATCGAATTTGAATTCTCGATTGATTTCGCGTCAATTTCTAATGGAAGGAATACTGCGGAATCGCTACAATTCTATAAGGCTCGCTACACACGTCTGCTTTGTTAACGTGCGGTGGCCCTGCGGCGCGGCGCCGCAATTTACGGTTCAACCAAGAGGCATACACATGCGTTTATTAAATCTGTGGCGACCGTGCGGTGCTTTACCAGAAAATTGTCAGTACGTTTTCTGATATCATCAAAGATAGACGCGTGTTGCAAAAAACGTGCAATTATGCTTATTTAGTATACAGGGTGTCCCAAACAAAGTGTAAGAACCGAAAAGAGGGCATTGCTGAGGTAATTCTAAACAACTTTTTCCTTAGCCAAAATGTTCGTTGCGGCTTTGTTAATGAGTTATTAACGAAAAACACCGACCAATCGGGGAGCGAGTACAGCGGATTAATGATGGCGCGGACGATGGCGGGCCAATACTACTCACCGCTGGAGCTCGCACTGAAATTCATCCATAACTTTTTAACAAAGCCGCAACGAACATTTTTGATAAGGAAAAAGTTGTTTAAAATCACCCCAAGAATCACCCCTTTTCGGCTTTTACACTTTGTTTGGGACACCCAGTATAAACATTTTATCATAACTGCGGTAACAAATGCACACAACACGGATGTCCGGCATCGCAACTGCGTTTGCGGCACGTATGCAAGACCTAACTTCATTTCCAGTATTACAGACCACGGACCTAAAGGACTGTGCATGATTCTGAAGGATTGAAGCAAAAGACGGAAGGGGTATCAACTGTCAGCCATCTTGTGTGGTTAAAACTGTGGTGCGCTCTATAGGCAACTTTAATTACTAGTGTAGCATCTGTAGGATACACGAACCTGACCTAAAGGACCGAGCGTAAAGTAGATGTATGTTGTTATTAATTCTACACATCGAAACTTTATACACTTCTTTTAAAAACATTGATAATTTTACAAAACGCATCCTTCCTGATAACAAATACGTAGAAACAAAATTATTACACAAGTCACAATTGACTCAGAATGTACATACGTAATTCAATTGTACAGTTTTAAATATTTCCGCGACGTTATATAAATGGCAGCACTAGTTTAACTACTCAAGATGGCTGCAAGTCAAATCCCCCCCCCCGCTCACAGTTTCACCCCTCTTGCCTGCAGATGTACTTTACGCTCAGTCCTTTAGGTTCGTGTTTCAGACCATAATTGCGGCGCAGCACGGCGACTGCACGTTAAAAAACGGATGTGTGTAGCGGGCCTAAAGGTACGTGTCCGTTTGAGAGTAAAATTGTCGCGAGTTGCTCTCGAGAATACTTCTCGCAAGTGGAGACTGCGTTTGAAGGCTGGTTCATACATGTTTAGTAATTTAGTCAAGTAGCAAGTAACTGCTTTGTTTTACTAAATTATTCGACTAAACTTTAGTGTTCATACATAGCAAATGACTAAAATACTTGCTACTCGACTAAATTACTAAACGTGTCTGAATCAGCCTTGACAGCAACTGTCTGCAAGCGTCTTTTAACTAAATATTTGAGAGCGAGGCTGTTTGCAGTTACTCTCCAATCGATACCAGAGCTGGGCAAAATTTCGAGAAACAATATTTCAAATACTATTTTAAATAGTATACTTTAATATGGTTCAAATAAAATACTATTTTAATTAGAATCAAAAATTTCGGCAAATAAAATATTTTTATTTTGATAACCAGATACACAAAATAAAATATTTTAATGTTGTATTTTAAATATATATTTCAACTATTTCCTTACAACGAAAATAAGTCGAGCAAAGAGTTAAGCCGGGAATCCACCAGAAAGCTAAGCTAAGCTATGCTATGCTATGCTATGTTTAAACAATACATTTTCATTAACTTAGCTTAGCTCTTGGTGGAAACGGATCCATAAAAATGTATTGAAGCTAATTTTTTTAGCTTTCTGGTGGATTCCCGGCTTTAATATTATAAGTTATAATTTTAAACCTAACAAACTATAATAGTTATAGTTATAGTTAAAGAAAGCTGCTTCAAAAAATTCGAAATACTTTGTGTTTTATTAAAAAAAAACATGCAGGCTCCTTTTTTGGATGACCTTTTACATATGTGCCCATAATTATGAAAGTGGTCTAAGTTAAAATTTAAAAAGAAATGAGTTTATCAGTTATTTCACACTACATTATTTTAAACTAAATTTATTCAATGTAATTTTTTTTTTTTTTATATGACAGACCACTTTCATAATTATGGGCACATATATAGTATACAGAAATAACACAACATTTCAATTGAACAATTTTCATAGCATCGAAGAAACAAAATACGAATTTCAAAAGCAACGCATTTCGTTGTCCAAATAAATCTGGATCGAGTTCATCCACACATTCGATATAAAATCTGGCAAACATAAAATCGTGGAAGTTCACTGAACTCCATTCTGTCATCCGTGGCACAATAAGCCTTTGCGAAGCCTCATCTAATCGTAATGGAGTCCATTACGCCGTATCGTACGCAATTGGCGTTATCGGCGAGTATCCGAGTTATTAGAACGCTATCGAACAATATCTGACGTTATTGGATAGCGTCAGACAATATTTATTAGACCGCGACACATCACACATCATCGAGCTTTATTTAACTCCATCGTAGTGCGTGTTCGCGCCGTGGAATTTAATCATACGTGATCAGCCTTTATTAGACCCTTTTCAGATTGGCTTGGACATTACTTGGGTTTGTTGGACCCAATCAGACGTTATTCGATCTTATTAAACAAATTCGAACCGATTGCGTGACCCCCGTGACCTCCGGTGACTCCGATGACTTCCGTGACCTTTAACGACTCTCGGGACACCGATAAGTCGTGGCCCCTGTGACATTTGCCAGCCTAAAGCATAAAACTTACTGAACCACGATGGAGTTCCATAAAGTTTGGTATTGTTCGATAAAGTTAGATAAATTACGGCGTGCTCAAAGAAAATCCGTTCGGGTGAAACGGAACTGATGCAGTTCGATTTAACGGCACGATGTTCGATAAGGTCAAATTTAATGTGATTAATATGTGATTAATATCCTGTATTACCATTTCTGGGACGGTGTAATTAAACGTGATACGAGCTAATCGAGTTTAATCTCATCTCAGACGTTCTACTGGTGATCAGTTTTATATGACGGAGTTCTCTTACTGGGTTGCACTATGACCTTTTCTGATCTACGGACCAATCTTTTAGGGATATCCACGTTCCCTTAGCATAAGAGAATTGGTACCGTTTTAACATACCTTCACAGTTGTGAATCTTCTTTCGTCAGATTCATTAATCGAACTTAAGACGAATTATTTAAATTACTGAGCAAGTCAATGACGTACGTAAAGTTATCAATTTGGAGATTTAAAGAGTTGAAATGAGAGATTTGAGGTTTAAAGTTGAATATTTGTAGAGTTAAAATTGGAGATTTCAAAACCTAAAGCTGATTATTTGAAAATATGAAACTGAAGATTTAAAGACTTAAAGTTGGAGCTTTGAAGAGTTGAAATTAAAGGATCCTGCAGACCATACCAAATATTTTTCGTGACGAGGTTTTTGTAGCTCTAAAATAGATGGTGAATTTTAGAGTTGGTAATTTCTCTGTAAAAAATCATACCATAAAAAATCGATTAAAAAGAACAAAACAGAGTTTTGATTTTATCGATTATTGTACAGAAGAACTTCGATTAATCAGCTCTTAATTATTTTCCATTTTTATTATTCTGTGCTTCGAATTATTCGATGCACCAGTCATACAAGAACAATAGAATTTTCAATAACATTTGAACTTTCGAAGTAAAATTTGAAATTTGAATTGATGCTGCTATATTAAAAATAAAAAATTCTGTGTCAAGAAAACACTTCAGTTTGATTCCAATATTGTGTTGGTTAATCGAAGTTTTACTGCAATGTTTTTGTATTTAGAATTCGAACAGTTCAGTTTGATAATCGAAATGATAAGGCGAATTTTGAGAGAGTTCCAACATCATTAAAATACCGAAAGTTCGGAAAAGTAGAATTTCACTAATGAAATTTCATTATTGAGGAAAATAATAAAAGTAGTATTTACTGTGAAATGTGCAATAAAAGTGTAAATAAATCAATTACAAAATATCCTCGGTGATTGTGGGGAAAATATTAAAAAGGAAATAAGTGCTAGCTTAGAAAAAAATGCAGGATTCAAAGAGTTAAGAAAAATTGCACGTATTTTATGCGGTGAATTTGTACAAGAACCAATACATACGCCACAGCACAGTATAAGTAAAAAATATGCACCGATAACATCGTGTGATGTAGAGCGGTAATTTTCGGCGTATAAATTAATTTTGACCGACAAACGCCATTTAGAAAAAATGATTGTAATTTACTCTAATTCGAAATACAATACACCAGCATAACTGTGAAATGTCTGTTAATACTTAATATTGTACCTAACACTTAATGTAATATATGTATACTTAATATCGGAAAAAGTTGCATATTTTTTGCGCATATTTGCATATTTCTCGTGCATAAACATTCACAGTCTACTAATGATGATTCAGCCAATGAGAATTCATTTAGTGTTTTTTTTATGTAAATAAATATTCTCTAATTGTAAGCATTGTAAATGGTTTTAGTTCAAATCAAAGTCTTATTTTCCCAATTAAGCTGTTCAACTGCTAGCACGTCGTTCGTTTGTGTAGTTATGTATGTACAAACGAATCTATCGCGGCGGCAAATTGCCGCTAGCCGCTCGTCGGCAACAGTCCTTAACTTCCTTACACCTTATTTCAGTGCTATCTTCACTTGCATTACCTTCCCACGATCTCGCTCGATGAGAATACTTTAGGGTCAGTAAATCCCCCGAACGATGACGTTTCCAGATAACAGCCGCGTGGAGGAGAGGTCCAGACTGAACCTGAACGGGAGCCGTCAGCTCTCGAAAAGCGCCACGGAGCTCCGGAACAACGACAACGGTTCACCGTCACGACGCGGTGAACAGGCCGGCTCCAGCGTCGTTCACCACCATCGACAACGTCACGCCACCTCGGTGGCGCAGCGTACGCACACCTTCTTCGCGACATTGAAGAGCCGATGGGCACGGAGTAGGAGCAAGGAACGGAAGAAGCCCAAGGATGCGGGGAACGTGGCCTCGCAGGATTCCTCGTACAAGACGGGCGTCGAGTCCGATTACGCGGCGGATTACTCCTCCGAGCACAGCAAAAGCTCCTCGGCGACGCAGAGTCCTGCTCGTCACTGCCTCAACCATCCAGGTATCATTTCCGCTTCCTCTTCTGTCGTTTCGGGGTTGCAATTAATCCTTTACCAAAGCAAAGTTAGGGGTCAACGTCCAACGTGTCTGAGGTCGCAGTAAAAAATTTCGCGTTCACGTTCTGATAGCCGACGAAATTGAAATAAAGTTGAGGTTCGAACAACGCGGGTTTTGTAGTAGAACTCCTGGGGCGCTTAAATTAATTTCGGGCGTGCATTGTCGTGTCTTTAGAACGCGGATGGCTTTGAAACTTTACGACAAGAAGGTTGTGCTTGCATCCGCGTTAATTAAGTTTTGCGTCCGACGCGTGAAAATGCATTTAGACTCAATGGGAGAACGCGCGATTTTGTCCCAGTCGAGTGAAATTCAACTATCAACGGGCATTCTTTCACGTCCGGTGATTGTTCACTGCATCGGAAGCTGAACATGTCGAATGCTTTATAAATGATCACTCGATCCATGCGCATTCACGTCAAGCGAAACGAATAAGGACTAGAGCGAGGGTAAGAGTGTTTGTACGCTCGCATTCACCGCGAAGATGTTCTTTTAGCGCGAACGAGTTTAGAAACAGCTTGTACTCTCGCTCTGAGGCTGCTTAAAGTTTGTTTCAAATGGTTTTAAAGTCTTGCAGACTGAAACCCGATTTTTTAAAAATCTAGATTAATTTCTGTAACTACTTTCATTTCGCTGTAGGGATACGGAGTTCACTCGAAGAAGATTGCCAAGTTGAAATTATCGACGATCTCAAACCGATGTGGGTAGCATCCCTAAGGAATATTCCCTTGGTCCATATTCTTGTCCACAAGAGAGAGAGAGAGAGTTAAGAGGAAGTTAGGCCAAATGCTCTTCCTCCTTTCAGTTTTCTTAAACTACATTTCCTACTTCTATACTCGTCTTACAATGACTTCACGGCCAATAAAATTCCAAGACCCAACAAAATCAGAGAATCTCGTAATCTTGAAGGTTTGCCGGACTTTTAATTCTTTTAACTTTTAACTGCTGTTTACATCTTCCATCCAAACAAGTTCAATAATCGTTACTTCAGATAGCAGTATAGCTCAGACTAATTATAGCCTCGGGGGTAAGATTTCCCCCGGGTATTTGCAAATTACAAATTACACACTCCAATATCCGTGCCCATTGATAAGATATGCTTGGCATAGGTCGTTAATGCCCATTACTTCCTCTTCTTAATGGACTTGTTTTCCTCTTTTCCACGAGACCGCGGATATTAAATTCAAATTACTTTGACCGCGATTGGATCGCCTGGGAGAAATAAAAGCCTCGCGAAGAATCATTTCCCTGGGCGTCGGTATGATAATGAAGGTTACTGGAATATTAACGTTAAAATAGCATCTTTCCACGTTGGTCAAAAACTGTCTTGAAGGAAAAGCTTTCACTCGTTCACCTTTTCGTATCCCTGGACGAGATATCTCGCGAGATCCGGTACTGACCGATTGATGGTTTTGACGAAATATTTCGCGACTCAATACGTCAGAATTTTTTATGGATTTGGATGAGTGATTTCCCGAAATTTTCTTATATTTTGCTCAATTTTCCTGCAATTCCTGGAATTTTCTTTTAATTTCGTTGAAACTTCTTGAATTTCCTGAAAATTCTTTATTTTTTCGTTAATTTTTTAGAAATTCCTCGAATTTTTTTAATTCGCCTGAAACTCATCCAATCTTCCTTAAATTCTTGTTAATATTCCGCGCTTTTTCTTAATTTTCTTTAAATTCTCTTAAAATTCCGTAAATTTTCCTAAAATTATTTGAATATACTTGATTTTCCATAAATTTTCTTGAAATTTCTTGGTTTCTTGATTTTCCTTAGATTTATTTTAGAATTTTATACTTTTAGAATTTTTCATGGATTTGGATAAATAATTTGTTTTTTAATTTCTTTCAATTTTCTTAATTTTCCTTGAAATTCCTTCAGTTTCGTTAAAATTCCCTGAAATTGTTTATTTGTTGATTTTCCTTTAATTTTCTGGATATCCCTCGAATTTTTCTTAATTTTCATCAAATTTTCTTGAAATTTCTTAAGTCTTCATTAAATTCCTATTGAAATTTGACTTGAAGTTTCCTAAATTTTTTCGTGAAATTGTTCGAAGTTCCTGGAATTTTCCTTCAATGTTTTTGAAATTCCTTGAACTTTTCTCAAATATTTTTGAAATTCCTTGAATTTTCCCCAAAGGTTTTTAAAATTTCTTGAATTTTCATTAAATTTTCTTTAAATTCTCTGAAATTCCTTGAATTTTCGTTAAATTTTCTGAAAATTTTTTTAAATTCGTAGAATTTACTGAAAATTTTCCTGGTATTCCTGGAATTTTCCTTGATATTTCTTAATATGCTTGAGATGTTTCTCATCCAGAAATACGAAAGGGTAAATCGTATTTCATGTTCTTCCGTGCTCTCACGCCTGCGGTTTCCCCCTTTCCAAACATCTTTATCATCGGAATTCGCGATAAGAAAATTCCTGGCCCGTAGAACGGGGCGAGCATCCGGCACAATGAAAAAACGCACGCAGCCTTGAGGAACAAGGTCAGATAGAAGAAGCGTTTACGCGGATCTTTCGCTGCTCTTGCGCGTTGAATCCGCAATTGCTGTCATATTTCACGACCGGGTATTCAAGTCTGGTTCCCATTGATTTTTATCGGCGCCACGTTTCTCGAAGTTCCTGCTTCCCGAGCTGGCAAAGCTCCTTTTGTTTTCGAGCTCGCGATGGGTTTCGCGTCGCGAGTAAACAGAGGAAGCAGGTGGATTCCGTTTCTCCAGCAATCGGAGTAAAAAGCTCCTATTGTAGGTACGGCGACGCGTTTTTAACCCGAAACCCGATCGATCTTCGAGCGAACTCCGCGCGCAACGTCCTCGTAGAAAGCTTACGTGTAATTCAAGGCGCGTTTCGATTTTCCTCGCGAACAGAATCGCCGTTGGTCCGCGGCGGAAGGCAGAATGTCGTGACGAGGCCCGAGGACAGTCCCGGAAAATGCAGTGACGCAACGAAAGGATCCTTGAGCTTTCAGGCTCCGCGGGAGCTGAGCGAGGAAGCTCGGGGATCGATGGGCCAGGATGATAATGTGTTCGTCCAGGAGGAGGCGGCGCGGAGGAGGGAGCTGGCACTGAGGCAGCACGCTTTTTTCCAGCTTCGTTTGCACATCAGAAGAGGCGCGAACCTGGTCGCGATGGACAGATGCGGTGAGATAAACCCTCCTTCTCTCCATCCTTACCCCGCGTTAGAATGGAAGCGAGCGTTTAGCATCCTTTCAAAGCGCCTTCGGAATAGCTGCCAATTGGTTGGAAAAAGGTACTTTATCTCTGCGCACGACCCAATAGAAACGGATCGCCTTAATGGCTTCCGCCGGGTTGCTCTTCTGAGAAGATGCGCTTGGGAAAGGGGTAGACAGTTTTGAGAGAGGAGGATGCTGCAGGAAGTTTCCTTTAACCCTTTTCAACGCTGCGTTATGCTCGATTTCATTTTGCAACGGGTGTCAATATTTTTAAATTAATCGAGGAAGCATCATCATTCTTCAATCCTACCCGAGATAGCACAAACACATTTTATGTACGTCCACGGAATATCTTCGCGGACGTTCTGTACATTCGGAGCACGTCCCGTAAAGGTCCATATGTCCTCTATACGTCCTCATTAAGTCCTTTATGCGTCTTAGTAAGATCCCAGTTACAAAGTGGAACGTCCTTAGGATGTACTGTGTCGACATTCTCAGGACATATTCCGATCATTCAGAAGCAACATGTTCTGTACATTTTTTGAACGTTTAAAATTACTAACAATATGTGAATCGTTTTCTTTACGTAGGACGTTCAGACGGCAAACCAGGTTTTTCGATCCATGCTAAATTTGCATTCTCGAACATTACGAAATAAAATATAGATTTTATTATGTTTCACAACCCGGACAGCAAGGAATATTGCGGGAATATTTCTCTGCAATACTAAACTTTACAATATTCATATGTCTGATATTATAATAATAATTTCGGTGAAAGCACTGAGCGAAGAGTTTTATTTGGTTTGTGGAAAAATAATTGTGGTTTTTATACATTACTGTAAACCTGTTGACCTTCATTGTCTATAGCCATTATTCTCTATTCTATATATGTATACAGCTGGTTTTCTTCGAGGAGCTTAGCCCTGCGAACATCATTTTACGGATTCGCCCAACGGACAATTTTATCGTCACGTTGTTTTTCATTTTATTCATAATAATATCAGAACCAGCAAGAAAAATCATCTTTCTTAACTTCGATGATCCCAACTGTAACCCCAATGTCTCAAAGTGCAAACTCAAATGATTACATAAAGAAAATTTTTATTTGGCTACCGTCGTGTGATATATCAAAGCAAGTTTTTATGCGCCTCGTTTTCAAATAAAGATTTGAAAAGATTGAAAAATAAATATTTTCCTTTACTTTTGAAAACCTCGTTTTGTTGTATTTTAAAGTTCAAAGACAAAATTCAATATAAAATTATTGTTGAACAAACTTTCTGTTCAAATGTTCATTTTTTCAAGCTAAAAAAAATAAGAGTAGCCAACTACTAAAGGATTATCGACCAATAATGCCTTCACCCTATAACAGAAATAAATAATACACCAAAATTTCATTGCAATGTTAAGGTAATTTTGTGTATTTCTTACGGGTATTCATAGCACTCTTTAGAGAAATGCTTCTAAAACATCCGAAACGAAAATCTTACGAACATCCATAGAGCCTATTTAGAGTAACGTTTTTAACACATCCAAAATTTAAATCTCAGGAATGTCCTAGGAATGTCGAAAATAGACGTAGGATATTAGGACATAAGCTGAACATGAAACAGACGTTCATGGGACATATGGTGCTATCTAAGACAGAACCAGTTCAATCATGCTCAAACACCATAACGTCTTATTCATATCAGTCGACAGAGAAATCTAAATCACTCGCGAATTGCTTCTCGTGGAGGATAAATAATTTCCACAGTAATTTTTAGGGTTGGAGACTTGACTAGACGCCAACTTCCTGTTCCAGGCGCCAGCGATCCCTACGTGAAAGTGAAATGCTCCGGTCGATTGCTGCACAAGTCTCGGACTGTTCACCGCGACCTAAATCCAGTTTGGGACGAGAGCGTGACCTTGCCTATAGAGGACCCTTTCCAACCGCTCACGATCAAGGTAAATCCCTGCAATTATATTTGTCGCGCCGAGGTGGAGGAGGGAAATGGAAAGCGGCGATAATTTGGACGGTCGAATAATTTATTTAACAAGCTCCCTGGCAGAATGAAAGCCTCTGGAGAGTCCTTGTTGGATTGAATCGAATTCGTCCGTTTGCTCCTTCCTTCATTGAATTAGAACCATTGAGTGTTTTATCAACTTGTCCTTTTCCTTGCTGACAGTCTCTCATTGTTTGCACAGGTCTTCGATTATGATTGGGGTCTGCAGGACGACTTCATGGGAGCTGCTCAACTGGAATTGACGCAGCTTGATCTTGGCGTACCTCAGGACATCACGTTGGAGCTGAAGGATCCTGCGAGGCCGAAACAACATCTTGGGGAGATTTATCTGACGGCGACTCTTTGGCCGAGGAATCAGCAGGAGAAGGAGCAGGTATTTATTTGGAAGTTTTGCTCCCGTTAAGCAGTTATTTGTTATTGTTTCCAAGGTGGTTAATTTATTATTGACATTCCTAGAATTTGAGGAAAAAGCTTTGTTTATACATTTGGGATACTGAGAATAGGAAAAGTAACATCCGAAGTGGTTGTGGATAAATATACGCGTGAAATGTAAAAGTCTAGAGGTAAAGAAGAGTAATACTTGACTTCGACTTGAAAATCCCCCGCTAACAACCCGACAATTTCTGCCCCATTTTCCGCATTTATTCCGTTCAGAATTCTGTGTCCATGGGGAAGTCCAAGAATAACAAACTTGGCCTTTGGTGATGTAGACAGCGTCGGCAGATTTGCATATCGCGGTTGAGATACCGGCGCTTGTTGCGTTGCTTTGGCAAATGTTATCTTTCTGGCGCAAGCGGCGAACGGAATTTTAACGTGTGGCAGCTGGAGGCGGATCAATGCACAATCCAAGGGAAATGGAATCGTGTAATGATATCCTTGGCAAACAGAAGGGAAGAATTCCTTCCTTGAAACACTGAGGAAAAGTGACGTGTGAGTGATGTGCGAGTTCGAGTGTCTCGCATGAGAGAAATTAGGACTCCGTTGAATTTGAGGTCGAGTGGCATACAGCGGAGTACCTTTCGACATTTTTTTTTCTCTGACGACGCTTTGAGTGGCTATGGAACAAACGTTAAATGACACTTTTTCATTAATCCGACCGTGTGCTCTCGTAACAAATCGGATCTTTTAATAACTTCTGATTATAATTTACATTTATGGATTTGTCTGACAAACAAAAACATGTTACGATATTTAGAGCGAAAATTTCGTACGAAAATTTATTGTTTTTCTTTTAATTTTCTAGAAATTCCTTGAACTTTCTTGATTTTCCTTTAATTTTCTTGAAATTCCTTGAACTTTCTTGATTTTCCTTTAGTTTTTTTTTTAAATTTCTTTATGGATTTGGATAAATAATTATTTTACATTTCCTTCAGATTTCTGCAATTTTTTTTATTTGCTTACATTTTCCTGAAATTCCTCGAACCTTCTTAAATTCTTATTGAAATGCTTCGAATTTTCTTAATTTTCCTTAAATTCTCTTAAAAGTCCTTAAATTTTCATAAAATTGCTTGAATATTCTTGATTTTCCATAAATTTTCTTGAAATTCCTTGAACTTTCTTGATTTTCCTTAAATTTTTAAAATAATTTTTTATGGATTATGATGAATAATTTCTTTACATTTTTTTATATTTCTTTACGTTGTTTTGGAATTCCTACAAACCGAATGTTCTGATAACTCCTATAATAGTCCTTTTTCGCGGAGATACAGTAATTCGAAAATGACCAAAATTTTAGGAGAATTTTAGTGGCCCTTAATTTTGGTGAGCAGTGTATTTGTAACTCGTCAAAAACTTGCAGCTAAAATAATAGTGAATTATTTATTTGTTAACTATATTTTTTATTGTTTTTTTTCTCTAGCTTTCTTTTAATTTTCGATAAAGCTTAGGGAAATGCACGCTTAGTTCTTCATTAAATTCTTAATCACCAATGTTTTGCGCGGAAGAATGGTTATCAACTTGACCCTGTTAGAAGCGCCAACACGCGTTTTTCATTGAGGTCCGAGGGACATTCGGTAATTGACTCTCGAAATACCTATATCGAGTATATATTTATAGGACGCGAAGTCCAGGGAAACTGGGTTGTGACAGGGGCTTGAAGGTGCAGGCTCGCCTCGGTTACAACATTGCTTCCGCTCCATCATTGTTGAAGACATCCAGAACTTTGAAGGCTCCGAACTTTTCCCATTGAAATGCTTCCGTCAGGACGACGTGCTTATAGGTCACTGAAAAATCTGCGTGTTCAGAAGCCAATAACGCATCAGTCAAAAACAGCGATACTCATCTGAAGTACCGTCAAGGACTCAATTCCTGATCACTATCATGGCTATTCTAATATTTAAATGTGAACATTAAACTAATCTCAAAATTCGTGTGATATGTTATTTTAATGCAGGTTCTAAAGTCAAAAAAGCAAAGGGAGCAGTTTCTGATCACTTAGTTATCTTTAATATAAGCTTTAAAAATTTCACTTTTCAAATTCGAAAAAGTTAATAACTATTTAGTAAATGTTTTGGATCAATTTTTACCCTGATAATTTATTGTATGATAGTTATATACTAATCTGATCAGGAATTCGATCCTTGACAGTACTTAAGTCGCGATAAAATATTCTTATCTTCTAATCGGATTTATTATCACATCGCTCTTGAGTGGTTATTAGTACATTCTTCCTCAATTGTTTACTTTCTACAATAAAAAAAGTGTAAAAATCAAACTCTATATTTGTCCAAAGATACTCAATGTCAAGAAAAAAGAGGAATCCAGATAAGACTTTTAACACAAAATGTATGTACATTAAAAATGAAATAGCTGGGATTTAAAAATGCACAGCTGCCACTCTCGTCGATAAAATTCGGATATTGATCAGACACGTCAACGAAAATATACCCCAGCTGTTCTAAAATATGTACCACGACGATATGCCGTCCCCTTTTCGGCGGCTTTCAATCAGCGCAAACATCGGCCACCTGGCAAAATACAATCAGTAATTGGGAAACCCAAACGTTGAACCGGTCGTTGCATAAGAGGCAACTGAAAATACCATCGGACAATGGATACCGTGATTCCGAAATTTCCTTTCCAAATCTCCGGACAGACTGTTTCAGGCCACGGCGGGGAAGATCCGACGGCCGTGTCCAACCCCGACGTATTAATAGTCGGAGCGCGAGGCCGCGAAGCCTCCGACGCATAAATACGTCTCGTTGCGCGCGACGCGACATGACATAATACCGACGCAAGCTCTGTAATCCGTGTGTAATCGTCCGTCATCGTTTCGCCTCGGCTTGCAAACACGTTGAACGAACCTCGCAGTCTCTGATGATCGCACGCTGCGGGTTTCCCCCATGCCGCTTGTTCACCTGTCATGATCAATATTAGAGATAAGGAGGAAGGTCGGGAAAAAGGCCACTCCCTCGCGATGACGTAACGACGATCGCGATTTCGCGGTCTGACTTTGACCCCGAATCGCGAAAACCGGTACACAGGGGAAACTCAGTTATCAGATCGTTCGGGGGCGAAGCAATTTCACGACACGCGGAGTCAATCTCGATTGTCACTATGGCTATCGGTTCGTTTCTTTTTGCTTTTTATTTTCTGCGAAATGAATTGTTGACCGTGGATATTGCGCTTTTCTTTTTTAATACCCGAGGGGTTTGGATGTTGACTGTTACACAATGATTTACCTCTTGACCGAGAAAATGGGAATCGCAATGGAATCATTTCGTTTTCGGTTATAAAGTGCAATTGTATTTGCAATGAAATTATTTGGAATGTGTACTACTAATCAGGAATTGAAGAGTAAAATTATTACTTTAATACACACAAAGTTGGTTTTTTTTCAAATATCTGCCAAGTTTTTGATTATAGGAAAACACATGTTAAACAGAAGTTGTAGATCTAGACAAAACTCATGTTTTATATTGTATGAATTTTTGTCGTGCAACAAATGGTTATGGAAAAAAATTAATCAAATTTTATTCTTTTTAATATAAAAACAAAACGTGTATCTCCTTTTTAATAATGGCTATGTTTTTAATTGTATAAATTGTATTATTTCTTTGTAATAGTTTTCATTAGTTACTAGCGTGTTTTTCTACATATTAAAAATATGACAACATATTTCAAGGTCATCAAAATCGGAGTTTAAATATTTACCATTTTACATTAAAAGTTTATAAAGTATCGAAATATATTTTTTGTTATCATTCCGTGGCTTTTTTAGTTTATCATTTTTAGTTATTAGTCACATTTAAATTTTGATTACTCATTTAGTCATTATTTACGATTAAATAGAGTTACTCACTGGTCAGTATTCATTATTCATGTTTAATAAAGTTTTAGTCATTAGTCATGCTCAACTATTTACTTAATCATTAGTTATTAGTGAGTAATCATATTAATGATTACAGTTTGCCCAACTCTGGTTATAGGTCAAGGGATTAATTTATGAACAATCTTAAGTTTCGACGCAAAGATTAGCGAACTAAAACAGTTCAAATAATCGATAAAAATTGCTAGCTCAGTAATTGTAAGTCGAAAAATTGAAAATCATTTCATAAATAAGTGAAGTAATAATTTTTTTATTTACAAAATTAGATTTTAATTATTATTAATATTAAATCTGGAGATACTTCATCATATAGATAGCTAATTTCAAATTTTTTGCTGGTAGTATACATATTGCATTTTATTATATATTTAAAAAAAAACATTGTATTAGATTTTCTACTTTATTAAGAAACAATCAAACATTCTATACTAGTGTTTAACATATCTGTATGCGTTACTGCACTAAAAAAAAGATTCCATTTCAACGTAAAATGTCGCTTGCTTTTATTCAATTTTATGGGACTCCAATTCAGTTTTAAAAGGAAGTACTTTATTCCACATAGTTATCTAGAATTTAGATTATTTGATCACCTCATTAGGAAAGATTTGCCTCACTTCTGTAATTTTATCAAGATTATGCACTTTGCACTCGACACATTTTTCCGCGGAGTTACGGATTATAAATGGAGGTGAAAATTTTTAATAACGAAGGCAATGCATGTTAATATATTAACTAACTATCAAAATCGATTCGGTGTGATGTAATAATTTACATGTTAAATGGTCAGGGTCGACCTTATTAGGTTTAAATTTTTCCCAACTCTATTGCATTATGCATGCAATAAACGATGTCGCGTTTTGAAGCAAAAACGCTGGAACAAGAGCATTTAATCATTATTGTTCATTGTTCATGCATCAAGAAAAAAGAAGATAGATTAAATAGATGATTAAAAAATGGGAATTAAAAATAAGATTATTAGAAGTATTGAAGAATAAAACGATTCAGAATAAAAAGTGTATGGTTCAAAGCAGAGAAAAATGGAAGAAGATATAAAAAAGCAGAAAGAAGAAAGAAGATATCAAGAATTAAAAGAAATTATACGATACAAAATAACACAAATAAACAGAAAAGTAAAAAAAAAAAGCAGAGAAAGAAGACAGTATTTTCAAACAATAGGAAAGGAACGAAATGCAAGTAGACAGAAATCTAGTAACATTGGATTCCCAAACCATTTAAACCCTGCAAAAGTATCAAAACAAGGATAACTACTTAAATTGCATTATTACTAGACCTCGGATGTTTATGCAAATTCATATTTTTATAGAAAATAGCTAAAAAAATTGAGACCTAGAGAAAAATTTGTTTTGTCATTAGAAGATTTTAAAAATATTTTTATTTTGCATATTTTTTGCGTAACTGCATATTTCTTGCAATTTCATTCCATTCTCTTGTTGCTCTGTCATCACTTTCTCTTTTGCTTCACATATATGTAACAAAGCGTCTCGACCCGTTGATATTTATTAAATATTATTATATATTGCATATATCTTGCATATATTTTTGCATATATTCTGCATATTTCGACATATTATAACAGCATAAACATCCGCATTTTCATGCCACCGATCCCTATCGATTTCCACAATATCCCTACAATTTTCCTTCACAGCAATCGGTTCTGCATACAAATGGAAGTGGCCGACATCCTCGCAACGATGCAAAAACTGCGACACACCGAAAACATTCCACACGAATGCATCGCATCATTGAGTTCAAAGTGTCCGCCGTCTCGACGGTATGTAAAGGGAGACTGAAGGTCAAGGTCACCGCGGAGTGATGACTCCAGCACATTGTGAGCATTACACGCCGCTCAGACGGTCTGTATGAAATATCCACGGACGCGATACCGCAGTGTTTACCTGTTAGCGCGAATGGAGAGGGAAAGAGAGTCCGTCCCCGGCGACGAGTTAAGCCGTATCGTTAGGTAGTTACACACGGCCGTCGAGGAGGAGCGGTTCGCTCCGATTCCCGCCGCGATTATCGCCAGTGTTTTCGTACTGCGATCGTCACGAAAGCGTTTCGTCAGCGAGCTCCGATTATTCCAGTTGCACGCGAGTCGGCTCGATCTCACGTGGATCTGTGACGCCTTGTTGGCTAAATACCCTGTGAAATATTGTCGACGCTATCTTTATGCTCATGTTATGTCAGTGCAGTAATTCCGTCCCGAGGATTTCCAGTTGTGATCACTGTTAGAGTGCTGCATGATTTTGTTGTCGACTGAGGTACTCAAAAGTATCGAGAACCGCTGCGCTCACCTAGAACGCGCCTTGCTGTTACGGATCGTCTCGCCACAAGTACCGCTCCAAATCTGCGTTCTCCGCTTCCTGTTTCCTGCGTCACGCGACAAGAAGAGCGGAAAAGATTTCAATTCTCCGCAGGAGGCGTCGCAATCATCATAATACTCAAAGTTCAGATAAGAGACCTTAACAGTCGTCTCCAGAATTACTTATCATCCTCCACAAGTTTAACTCGCGACAAGGACACCTGAAAAATTGAATCTCCTGCCGCGGATTGGCCTGTCAACATACAAAATTCAACGAAGATCTCGAGGATTCAACGAGGAGTCCGACGTTTCCGCTCGCGCAACTTCATTGTTTCGCGAGAACACGTCACTCCCGATCTCATGGAAGATTAATCCACCCGCGATTCCAGCTGCAATCGTCGTCAGGCGGTGAACGCGGTTCTCCGTGGTTTCTGCTGAACCCGTGGTTTCCTTTTTCACGTGACCCCATTATCCGAGCGCGAGCCGCTTCCCGGCGCCGACCGCCGACGATTGTTCCGCTAGCGCGACGACGGAGCCTCGCTTGGAGAAAAAACGTGGATCGTAGAAGCGGGGCTCGACCACGTGCGCGTGACGGAAGAGAACACAGTCGATGAGTCACCGATGTTAAGTGCCTACGTTAATTTGTACAGGGCCGCGAAACGGCTTATCATTCCCGGCGATTCGGTTTGAAGCACCGACGAAGTTTATCGCGCTTCTTCCGCGTTGATTCCAGACTCCATGAGTCTTAATAAGACCGGGAAGCCGAGAGAATTGGTTCGCGTTGCTCGCACGCGATCTCGAGTGAAATATCGATCGCTCTCTTTCCTCTGCTCCGACTTCGCTCGTGTGTTAATGTTAAGATGTAGCGCGAAGTGAAGGTCGCCTGTGAGTTAATTTATCGATGGGGGAGGCGGATAATGAACAAAGTGAAGTACAAGGTGAAAGTAGGTTGTTTCTGGGAAGTTTTTACGGTAGATGCGATGATACAGGCGGAAGAGGGAACGCGCAATGGAGTGTCGATTAACATATGGATCGATGCGTGACGTAGAGAAAGTAGGACGGTCTATATTATCGATCTATGGGTGGTGATAATGCAATCGGTCGGAGGTGACGAGAGTGGAGGAATATTCTGTGATAGTGTGAGAAGAGATTTGTGCATTCGAGAGTTCAATTTCTTCTGCGATTAACGGTGAAATAGTGAAAGAAACGTGGGTGTCAGGAATTTCTGTTTCTAAAGGAAACCAGGAATAAGTTGGGAGTATCAAGAGCTGAAGCATTTCTAGCTCCGACTATACTATTCAGTTCCAGAATGAAACAAAGCATAAATTAGAATACCAGGAGTTGAACCATTGCTAGCTTTGCCTATACCATTCAGTTCCAAAACGGAACGAAGAGCAACTCAGAGTACCAAGAGTTTAAACGCGATACTATCTTCGACTATACTATCCCGCGTATCGATCGTCCAGAAATATCTCCAGGAAAATCCGGCCAGTGGACCTTGTTTCGATGATATCAGTATGCTGTCAGACCGCAACATAAGGTAACAGTTCCACAACCAAATAGTTCTGCCTATCAAGTTCCAAAATGCTTCCTACAAAGTCCAAGGACACTGACATAAACAAACCGCCCAGAACCCCGAAACGCTCCCTCATTTCGGAGGGAAAACAGACGGTAGTCAAGCTGATAGACGAGCACCGGTCGAGGTTGTCGCAGATCAGACACTCGACGAGCCTAGAATCGTTAGAAACGCAGCAACTGACTGATTCGTCGAGACTCGAAGCCAGATCGTCGGAGTCTTTAGCGAGTCCCAAATCGATTTTCAGGAAGTGCAACAAAGTGAGAGATATAATTCCTGGGGAGCCGTCGGACCCAGAGAACCGACCGAGTTGTTCCTCAAAATCGTATGCGACGATGTCCAGTGAAGATAGTATTGATAATAAATGGAAGAAGTTCTGGGAAACCTATAGAGAGCGATTTAAATTGAAATTGGAGGAGAGCGCGAAGCGTAGATCATCGGATGACACGGTTGTCGACGCGGTTTTTCGCAGGGCGATCAGGCAGATGAGGTTCGACGATTCCGTCGACGATCAGTCGTCGGCGTGTGGCGTAGGGCTCGTTGACAGATGTTCCGAAGAAAGCGGAGACAAAAATAACGGTCTAGAAGGAATCGGAGCGTGGAGCAACGCGGCTGAGGTCGAGGCACCGCTTAGGAGAGCGAAGCCGACTGTTAGGCGGAAGGAGAGTAAGATCGAAGTTCTGGCGAGCGATCAAGATGCCGGGAAATTGGTCGAGAAAAAATCCAAAGACGCTGTGCACTCAAAGGACTTTGACAACAATTTCTTCCTGACCGATAAGAATAAAAGCAATCTGACGGAAACAATTCGAAGCGATCCTTCCTCGAGGAAGTGGAGTTCCTTAGAGAACCTTCATGGCAAAGTGGAAGCCCCTAAGGAATCTTCAGAAAGGATAGAAGGACTCTCCATTGAGAAGCCAAGGACCAAGGAGAAGAAAACAATCAAAGCACTGAAATCCTCTTTTGAAAGAAAGATGGATTGCGTGGAGAGGATTCTAGAGGATCGAGTGGAAAAAATCCTGGAAGGGAACGTGGAGAAGCATCCCTGGTTGACGCCCATTGAAAGTTGGATCGTGGATCGTCGCAAGCCTTTTAGCAATCACGCGTTGACTCAGAGTCCGAAGCCAGAGTCTCAGGAATTGAAGCCTGAGGACGAAAAGGAAAGCTCGCAAGTTTCTGAACAGAGATTCGACGTTAAGTTCAGTTCTCCAAAGCACGAGGGCGAGGAGCCGAAGATAGAAAGCAGACTGGAGAACTTGAAGAAACAGAGGAGAGCCGGCTCTCCTAAGCCGGAGAGAGTGGGATTCGACGCGGCGCAGTTTATCTCGCGCTTGAAGAGATCGGAACAGTCGAAAGCTGACGACGCTGGTTCAACAAAGACCGACGTTATTGAGATGAAGGACGCGAAGCATTATGATTTGTTCGATAAGCTGAAGGACAATGTTAAAGAGAAGATGGAAGATATTCACAGGGTAGAGATACAATCATTTTGTATTTAATGTTAAAAGTAGGTTAAAAGTATCGATTTCAATTTGAAGGATAAGGCTAATCAATCAAAGTTAATGAAAGGAAAACAGTAGCTTTTAGGTGGATGAAGGGAGAAATCAATTTCACAAGGCGCGTTTAATATTAGGAGTCTTGACAGATTCTCGATATCGTGAAACCGGACGAATTTCATGTAACCGAACAAATATCGCGAACTAATATTGGAACATCTCTGTAAACGTATTGCATTTCATATAGCGTGTCCGTTTCGCATATACATGGACATTTTTAGGCAAGTCCATTCCCAATATAACCGTTCGGATATTTGCATTGCAGTATTTCCAAAGGACCAATCGACTGGCTGACGTAAATAGGCGGTTAAAGTCGCAGATATGGAGCTCCGTGGTGACGATTGTCCTCGTCGAAGCGAAAAATCTGCTGCCGATGGACATCGACGGTCTCTCGGATCCTTACGTTAAATTTCGGTACGAATACATTAATACAGTGTTGAATCGAAGAACGACTGGGTTTCAGAACCGAGCGTAGCCCTTCTTCGAACCGTGAGATTTACACCAGGGAAGAAGTGGTGGGGATAAAGAAATCCCTTCTTCGGGTCAAACCCAGGCGTCGTTCTTCGAGTCAACACTATATCCACAATCTAGGTCACCTGAAAAACTAAATTCAAACACTATTTCCAACGAAATCCTTTTCCAGCCTCGGGACAGAAAAGTACAAGTCGAAAGTGGTACACAAAACGTTGAACCCAGTCTGGCTAGAACAGTTCGATCTCCATCTCTACGAGGATCCATATTTGGGCCAAGAGCTCGAAGTCACGGTCTGGGATCGTGACAAGAGCCACCAGGACGACTTGATGGGAAGGACGGTGATCGATTTGGCGACGCTGGAACGCGAGACCACCCACCGCTTATGGCGCGACCTCGAAGACGGTTCCGGGAACATCTTCCTATTGCTGACTATCAGTGGCACCACGGCGAGCGAAACCATCAGCGATTTGGCTGCCCATGAGGAAACGCCGCGCGAACGGGAGCAGCTGTACCAGAGGTATTCGTTGTCGAACACGTTGCAAAGGGTCCGCGATGTTGGCCATCTAACGGTGAAGGTATTTCTTCATTTCAGATCTCAATTCTGGTTCCTATAATTTATTTATATCCGTCTCTGAATATATTTTTGCGTTTCTGTAGGTATTCAGAGCTCAGGGCCTTGCGGCGGCCGACTTGGGAGGAAAGAGCGATCCGTTTTGCGTTTTGGAGCTGGTGAATGCTAGATTACAGACTCAAACGGAGTATAAGACGCTCGCGCCAAATTGGCAGAAGATCTTCACCTTGTGAGTAATTATTTATTTATATTTCATGGGGACGATTTCCTATTAGCGTACAAAAAGGGGGATGAAAAATAAAATACTCATCGAGGACATAATACGAAAATTAAAGAAAATCAATTTACATAGTTTTGTAGATTTGTAACTTGAAGGAGTAAATTGAGCCACAAAATACAGTGTTGACTCGAAGAACAGCTGTGTTTCAGAACCGAGCGCAGCTCTTTTTCGAGTCGGGTTCGATCTCGGTCACGACGGAACGTGGAGACTCGCACCGGTGAAGAAGTGGTGAGGATAGAGAAATGCCTTTTTCGAATCAAACTCAGGCGTCGTTCTTTGAGTCAACATTGTAAGATTGTTCTTATATCGGGACAATACTGTAAATCTAAATTACCGCCAAAAACATTAGCAATTCCACATATACGGTTAATGAGGTCAAAATTAGAGAATTTTGAGGTGTAACTTAAAGGATAAAAAGTAAGAGAGGGTCTAACGAGGGAACATTCCCAGGAGAGGGTCGTAATATCTTCTTATTTATTTATTTATTTATTAACGGGATAAATCCTTTAGTATATACAAAAGTTAGGGAAGATATAGGGGAAAAATAATACACGAAAATAAGAATTAATGACGTATATACATATACATAATTAATACTTAAAAAAAAAACAGATTAACCAATGACTATAGGATTTGTCTTAACGATTGTTATAAGATAGATAAGATTTTTCAGATCTAAAATTGAAGACTTGAAGGTTTCAAATTGGAGCTACGAAAATTTCATGTTGAACAGTTGAAAAGTTAAGATTAAGGATTTAAAGTATAGTTAGTTTTTAAATTTTTGCTTCCAGATTTTCTATGCTTCTTCAAATAATCAAATTTGCTCAAATTGCATTCTATTTCAGTTTTACAACAATTTCTAAAACTTCAAATTCCAGATTTAAAGATTTTGTAAAGTTATCGTAGTATTTAACAAAGAATATTTTCAGGCTAATTTTAGTATTGTATGAGCCATTAGCAGCTAATATTCTGCAGATCATTTTGGCAGTTTTTAAGGTTTCTAACAGTATTAAAATGTACTTGATGTCGCGACCTTTACTTGCAATGTTTCCTTGTAAGGGACCTAGTAGGAGCATAGAGATTAACTTGCTCAAGGAGTTAAGGACAACAGATGAAACCAATTATAATCTTGAATACAAACAAGTCTGAACCAGTTCTGCGGGTTTCAAGAGGCTTAAGCTTAAACTGTTCATAATAGGTTAGTAATTATAATCAGTGATTTCCATCTTTTGCTCCAACTTACACATATGACGCAAATCTAAGAAAGAAATGTCGTACTCCTAGCTGCTCTTTTTTTTCTAAAGCGAGATAATGCGACCATAGAATAGAAGCATATTCTAAATGCGATCTAACTAGTGCAAGTGTTAGGGTCGAAAAATTCCGAGGAACAGCATTTAAGGAACCCTAAACTCCGTTCACCGAGAGTTTGTTCGCACTGTCCCAACGATCCCAAGTGATTTTTTCACTAAGACTGGTGAAGAGTTCAAGTGACAGGAAAGGACATTCCTTAAAAATGGTGGAACCACCAACTTTTAAGGGTCCAGCAGGGGGTCCGTAACATAGACAACTATAGACGGAGCATAAGTTGATAGGGGGAGTCAGAATCGCAATAAGGGGATGAAGCGTCTGCATTCGGGTGACTTCATTCGACACAACGTTTCATTGGCCAACACGAGCCGAATGTATCCGAACCTAACACGATTGCAGACGCTTCTAACCAGAAGTCTTTGCGCGTTCTACCTCTGACGTTTCCCCCCGTTCTTAAAGGTTTCCGTGCCTAAAAACCCACCTTATGCGCCGTCTATAGTTGTCTATGGTCCGTAGATAGGGATGCGCTCGGGTGCCGCAGAACCAATAACTGATGTGCGTAGGCGTCAATTGCGCAAAGAGTAGGAAAACTCATCGACAGGCAACTGCCTTTTCCCGGTGAACGAAGTATAGAGATTTGTACGCTTTTGATGCTGCTCTAAAATTATGAGAGAGATTAAGAATGATCGTGAGATAATGTGGCGCGTTTTCAGCAATGTGAAGGACATCAACTCGGTGCTAGAGGTGACGGTGTACGACGAGGACAGGGACCACAAAGTAGAGTTCCTCGGGAAGGTCGCCATACCGCTTCTGAGAATAAGGAACGGGGAGAAAAGGTGGTACGCGTTGAAGGACAAGAAGCTAAGGGGTCGGGCGAAGGGAAACTCACCGCAGATCCTATTGGAGCTGACTGTGGTGTGGAACATATTCAGAGCCTGCATCCGGACGCTGAATCCGAAGGAGAAGAAGTACATGGAACCGGAGATTAAATTCAAGAGACAGGTCTTCCTGCGCAACGTTCTCAGGCTAAAAGCGATCATCATCATTTTCATCGATATTGGAAAATACGTGCAGTACGTTATTCTCCGTATTTTTACTCATCGCTGAACTTTTCCAGACCAAAAAACTGTATCTTATGAATTATTGATGACTGGTAGCATCATGATTGCTCGATCACGTACTAATGTTTGCAACGCGTTCTAAATGCCAACACAATTACTATTACCTTTTCGCTTGTTGGATAACAAATCAATTTAGCACGGCTAGACGGAATTTATTAGGCTCAATGACGAATTTTCAATTTGTTGGCGGAAACAGGAGCTGCTGGGAGTGGGAAAGTAAAATGAGGAGCATCTTCGCGCTGGTCTTTTTCATTTTGGGATGCTACTACTTCGAGCCTTACATGATACCCGGTGCAGCGTTACTTATTCTCTTAAAATACTATTTGGTACGTAAATAATTTCTTCATATTTACACTATAAAAATGTATCTTCTACATTTGAGCTTTTTAAGGTATTTTTATCTCTACTCTGACTCATACTTTCACCTTTAGACTACTACTAATACTGTATTTGTTTAAGTTTTGCCGTATTAAAAGCTTCTAAGAAACCGAGAATCTTGCCTGATAATTACAAATATTATACAAGGTGAGTCACGTAAAACAGAACACCTAAATATTTCTGTTAATGTTGACGATAGGAGAAAATGTCACAGAGGTAAATTGTACTGTTCAAAGGGACAAATGGGGTGATACTTAAAAATCTTCTAAATGATGTTTTTTTCAAGGTTTTTTTGTAGGTCACCGATCTTTTTTTAAATGGAACTATATATTTTTGGTAATTATTTAGAAAGCGGACGCGTTCTCAATGTTGATGATGTCGAATATGTTGTAGAGATCAACATTTTGAACAACTTTTTCCTATACATGTTATCGTCGTTCGGCTTTAGTTTTCGAAAACCAGCTTAAATAAAAGTGTCTTATTTTCTAAATATTATAAAATGTATTTTAGTTTCGATATTTTATGCATTTCTGCATCTATGCACATAATCATGCGTTTTAGCATATTTGAGATCGACATAAATGCATAAAGATCCGCAGTCTGTTTATAACATATCTAAGTTTCATCAAAATCGGTGGGGTGCACCCTAATGTACACATTTACCAAAAACTTTTTAGTTTTTAGCAAATATCTCGAAAACTAAGAGAGTTCGGCTGTTGCATGTATAGGAAAAAGTTGTTCAAAATGTTGATTTCTACGACATATTAAAAGTCATCGACATCCAGAACGCGTTTGCTTCCTAAATAATTACCAAAAATACATATACAGGGTGTTTGGGATAGTATAGGCAAGCTTTGGAGGGGTGATAGATCACGTAAAAACAAACAAAAAACTTCTATATGACTTGGGTCCAAAACTCAACCATTTTTGAAAAAAACTGTCATAAACATTTAAGCTATAAACCGCTATAATTCAAAATAGGAACGTTTTTCATAAGCAATTTCTTCGCTAAAATAAAGATTATGATCTTGTTAATCCAATAAGTACAAAAACTGTGATATTCTTACCTCGTATCGCAAAAAAATAGTATTTTTCTAACCCCCTAAATTACCCTTTAAAATCGCGATAATTTAGGGGGTTAGAAAAATATTATTTTTTTGCGATACAAGGTGACAATATCACAGTTACTGTACTTATTGGATTAACAAGATCGTAAGCTTTATTTTAGCGAAGAAATTGCTTACGAAAAACGTTCCTATTTTGAATTATAGCGGTCTATAGCTTAAATGTTTATGACAGTTTTTTTCAAAAATGGTTGAGTTTTGGACCATATAGAAGTTTTTTGTTTATTTTTACGTGATCTATCATCCCTCCAATGCCTATACTATCCCAAACACCCTGTATAGTTCCATTTAAAAAAACATTGGTGACCTACAAAAAACCTTGAAAAAACATCATTTAGAAGATTTTTAAGTATCACCATATTTACCTCTGTGACATTTTCTCCTATCTTCAACATTAACAGAAATATTTAGGTGTTCTGTTTTACGTGACAGCCTGTAGATTATGCATTTGTCCAGATTAAGCATTTATCCAGAAGTATTTTCTCGCCAAGAGGAAATTTCCACGTTACGTTTAAACGAGACAGGGTATTGCATCGTTCAGGCCTATTATTGCCATTAGTGTCACTTAATAGAGATTAGTATCTTCCTGGTCGAGCTAAATAAAATTAGAGTCGCGGGGATCTGCGAGTAGCATGAGCGTAGACTCGAATCAATTTAGTAAGTTCTGAATTTTCCCCGAGAGATTTAGAGTATTTAAACTGTTTTAGAGTATTGAAACGTCGGGTTTTGATGGTAGAGCTTGCTTAAAAGTTTAATTAATCAATCCTAAGTATTCACTTAACACGTATGCGAGTTTGAACGCTTGACGACCTTTGCCTGCATCGCTGCATGTCGACCTTCTTCGCTACCTGGCAGCTTTCCGGTGAAGGGAATGGATTCAATCAATGGATTTCCGGACAGGTCGCGATGATAACCGGCACACCTTTGTCTCATCACATCAGTTCTCATTATCACGACGAGGGAGACGACGGTCCGACCACGCCGGGGGACGATGATGACGACGACGATGACAAAGACAAAGTAAATAACATTTCTACAGTTCTACTAATCTATATCGTCAGAAACTGTTGAAATATGTTTCGCGTGCTGCGAAGTGTTTTACAATAGTCTTGGAATGTATTTCTGTTTTATCTGTTCTGTGTCCGTATTACCCTTTCGACCTATTCGAATTTAGCGAGGATCGAAGAAAGGTCAGGGCATTAAGAATTAAACCTCGTTGTATATCTTGTGGTCTATATTTTGCTCCTCGGTCGACTTTGTTTCTGTTATCAGTTTTTTTTAGACACAAAATAAAACGTCAATTTTAGAAGTTATATTCAACGACGCCAAGGGCGGATTAAGATTTTTGAAGCCCGGGGCTGTTAAAAGGGTCTGGGGGCCCCCTTAATTGAAAAACTGGGGAGGGGGACTTTTTCTAATCATGCATATTGATGCCTTTATTTTAATACCATGTATTTGACAAAAATTAAATTGTATAGGAGAGCAAAGAAATTGATTAATAATCAGTGATTGAAAGTACGTAAATCCCAAATTTCTTTAAAAATGCTGATACGTAGTACTAGAACGAAGGTATCGATATAACGAGATCATGAATAAAACGTAAATATTATTAACACTTTGTCATAAATGATGGTTTACGACGGGGCCCCATGGAAAGTGGCCATTTTACCTAGCCCCCCTCCCCCTTAATTCGCCTTTGAACGAAACATAGTTCACCTTTCAGGTTTTCTTATCGTAGAGCTCTTTCAAAAAATATGCATAAATATATTCCTTTGTTTGCAGGAAGAGAAGAAGAGTTTAAAGGAAAAATTGCAAGCGATTCAAGAAGTGACCCAAACTGTTCAAAATTCAATCGGTTACATAGCCAGCCTTTGCGAGAGGGTGAAGAACCTCTTTAATTTCACTGTCCCTTACCTAAGTTACTTAGCCATCATACTGACGATCCTTGGGGTGGCTGTCCTCTATTTTGTCCCTATCAGATACCTTATCTTAGTCTGGGGCGTCAATAAATTCTTCAGGAAGATCGTTCGGCCTCACTCGGTCCCGAACAACGAGGTTCTCGATCTTGTGTCTAGGGTGCCCGACGACGAAGAGCTTCTCAATTACAGGTTGGCTACCTTAGTGACATAGAGAATGATACAATAGGTTAATGGTCCTTATTAATAAGGCTATACCTATTAGTGTGTCTTTATATTTAAATAAGTTGTGAAGACGAATTACTCCAAGAGTTAAAAGAAAAACATTGTTTTAAATTAAGTTAAGCCACGGCTATAAACGATACCGAAAACTGTTACGTAAAGGTTTTAATTGAAACAAAATAAATAACTATTTTGAAGGGGTCACCTTTAAATCGTCGACAATCATTTTTTCATTGATAATTACCTATTTAAAAAAAATAATGAGGCGAATAGTTAAAGTTATCATAACATACTGTTACTTTATTACTAGCAATAAGGCTGACGGCATCGAAGCATTTAAAGCTCAGCACTCGGACAACTCTCAACGGAAATAGGTCAACTACCGTCAACTTTAACACTTTAAAAATATAATGCAAAAAATTGTTTTTCCTTTGTTTCTAAAGGCATTTTCTTTTTATAACTTATTTCAATGTAAAGACATACTGATAGTTTGAGACTCACTAATAGGGATCAATAATCTACTTAATTATTGTCTTTACGCTATCGCCATTTCTTTAGTCACCATAAAATAAAAAGGAAGAACTATACAGGGTGTAACAAAAATGTTGCAGTTCCTTGAAAGGGGTAATTCCTGATGTGATTTTAAACAACTTTTTCCTTAGCGAAAATGTTAGGTGAGGCTTCGTTAACGAGCTATTAACGAAAAACACCAACCAATAGAAGCACGAATACAGTGGATGAATTTCACCGCGGGCTTCAACTGTGAGTAGTATTGGCCCGCCATCGTCCGCACCATCATTAATCCGTTGTACTCGCTCCCTGATTGGTCGGTGTTTTTCGTGAACAACTCGTTAACAAAGCCCCACCTAACATTTTCGTTAAGGAAAAAGTTGTTGCAAATCACCTCAGGAATCACTTTTTTCAAGGAACTGCAACATTTTTGTTACACCCTGTATACCAGAAAAGCTATTGCAGTTCCATAATGACGATAGTTGTAAAGATAACAAAGCTCGACAAGAACAAATAAAAAGGTCGCAATTTGATCTACAGAGAGTTGAAACCCTCACCGACTGCCGATTGCGAAAAAAGCAGCACCTCGGGCAGTCCAGGACTCTCGAA
Organism: Perdita meconis; assembly: GCA_030770465.2. Lineage (NCBI taxonomy): Eukaryota > Metazoa > Arthropoda > Insecta > Hymenoptera > Andrenidae > Perdita > Perdita meconis. Next base: position 5,569,585 of record JASKOS020000005.1, read on the forward strand.
CATGACGCGAAGGGAGCAGAGGAAGAGGCAAAAACAGGCGTAGCAGCATGCCCCGCGGCCGGAAGTCGCGGGTCTACGATCACCGAGCATCCTGAAGTCGATTCTGCTGCGCAGAAAGTTCCGGCTGCGCAAAGAATCGCAGGAGAATCAGGATGTGATCGACATAGACTGAGAGAAACCGTTGGTTTCCGTTCGTAGTCCTAGCTAGGGAGAATCCACCTGAACTAGTTTTTATTCTCTATCTCTCTCTATCTCTAACTCTCTATCTCTCTTTCTCTGATCGAGTATGAACACCTAGAGAGCGTGGTATGTCTTCGAAGGGCGTCTTTCAAAGAGCCTTTTGGATCGCGAGAACGTTGAGCAAACGCTACATCGGGGAGGATTTTTCTCATTAGTGTAACACGTATTTAAAGATTTCATATACATATTTAGGGGGTAAACGTTAACGATAAATGTTTCATAAAGATGTTACGAGGTCGCTTAACGCGGTTGTAATCGATCGCGAGGATAATTGTAACGACGGTTTCGGATTTGTAAATTGATATATTTAAAATCGTAACGCTAGGAGAATGAAATTTATTAAATATTGAAATTTATTAGTGACGATTTCTTTGAAGCATACCACGCATGAAATTGTTGCTAGTTTGTTTTCGTTCAAATAGTTCGAGCAATTCGACAGGTTTACATCGAGAAAAAAGTGTTTTTCCATACATAGATAGTTTTTCTCAGAGTTGGGCAAAATGTTTGCGAGAGTTGCGATTACAAATCACAAATTGTGTTTAACGTGTAATTACTATTTCAGTTACATTTTATTTTCCGTAATCGTTAATATTTATCGACTGCACAGTCAAATTGTAGTCAGTAACAACTAACGATTATAGAAAATAACTCGTAATTGAATGGACGATTGCACTTTAATCGCAATTTGTGATTTGGAATCAGATTACATTTTGCCTAACTTTGATCTTTCTGGAATGTAACAATTACGGTAGAGGAAACGTATTGATCGTAGCTGTATTGGTGGTGGTGAGTCTGTGTGTGTGATAGGTCGCCAAAGGAGGAGGCAAATGTTTGGGAAATAATAAAGTTAACGATTCCTTTTGCAACTATCAAAAGGTCTACAATTTCTTGCCGCGTATTCGTTAAAGCGCCGTGTATTTATTTTCTCAAGCAGTTTTCTTTACGTCAGATTCTGCTACAGAAATAGGAGAATCTGTTCCTAGGAATCGTAAAATCTCATGAATTCGTTTGAAACGAATCCAAAAGAGAAACAAACTCGATGAATTATGATAAACGTTCGGCTTTCTCCTTTGTCCGACCGACAGAATCGACAAATGTACTTGAAAGTATCCCGTTTCGACGGGAAGACCGCGTTTCGAGCATATCAAAGCGTTAAAAAAAAAATGATAGCGAGGGCGTTAAGAACGTGCGTTTTTGATAGCACAATGCATTAGCTAGCAATATCGACTCGGAGAAGAGGTGACGTAGATATTTAACAAAAAAAAAAAAGAGCACGAGAATAATCCCCAGCCTAGGGTTATCCTCGTCGATCAGTTTCGTCCATCGGTGTCGTAGATGTTATAGCTGCTGAAAATCGTTAACAAGTGAACGAGAGATATAAGAAAGGAGAAAAAAAGAAAAAAAAAACAAAAAAAAGAAGAGGAAGAAGAAAGAGACAAGATGTTCCGCGACTTTGACGCGAATTTCGTTTAGCGAGGCGTTTGCATGTTCAGGAACGACGAATAAAATCGCAATTGTTGCGTGGACATTGTTGTTCCTGACGGTCCGCTGGATATAGTTTCGTTTCTGTTTTTTTCTATTCGATTTTTGTACTACCTCGTTCCATCATTAATTGTAAACGGTTACAAACGTGTTATACAGCGTAGATCGATTTATACCTCGATCTGTTTTACGAACAGCATTTCGATTTATGCGGAGCTCTGTTATCCGCGGGATGAAGATGCGCAGAGGAATTTTCAATTAGACGCGAGGAATGTTATTCGTCGTTCGTGAAACGAGACATTTAGTCTTATCGTTGGGACGATCCCGACGTGTCTCGACGTTATTCTCTTTATAATAGTATTTAATATTATCGAATTCTTCGTTCCGACGCACACTTTCGCGCGTTAGGCGACCTCCTCGAGCATTCTGCCACCGGAAACGTACACACAAGTGTCTTTAGACAATCTTTGGTTGAGGACGTTGAAGATTAAAGGAATCTCCCTGAGCTGGATAACAGTGATCAGCGTCTAGAGAAGAACATATCAGCCGTATCACCCAGGAAGACTAAACAGCGACCGAGGAGAAATTGTGGGTGGAAGGAAAAGAGTTTCTCCCGTCGAATCGTCGACGAGCATTACTATTTTTATAAAAATAATAGCTATCTTTCGACGATAGTTTAGACTTGGTTAGATAACGTGTTCCAGGCTTGCCCCGCGACTTTCTTCGTCGAGTATATTACGCCGTTGACGATTTCTTGCGACAGTTTTTTTTTCTCTCACGCGATTGTACAATTCACCGTCGCCGTAAGAGCCGCGTTTCTTCCGCACGTTTTATTACCGTTTCCGGATGGTTACGACTCGGCATTGTCGCCAGGACCGCGGTTTTGTATTCGACGCATGAAAACGAAAACGCACGAACAATCGCGCAGCACTCTGTGACGACTCCTTGAAGCGTACGAAGTAATTTTAGATGATTTTGCCATTAGTTTAACCACGACCGACTGACGTACCACTTTTCTTCCCTCCCAACGAAAACGTGAAATGAAAAGAAAGTACGCTGGAAAGTATAGTTCGAAGAGTCGGGATGAATTATTTATCGATGATGATTTAGCGGATCGAAAATCGCGCGGAAATTGATTGCCGTGTAAACTGCGCTCGTCGGGTTCGTCTCTGCGATATTAACGACCGGAAAGCATGCTCGAGGAGGGAAGTAACGGGCGGAATTAATTATTCCTAACCGCGATTTTACGGTTCGTGCCAGCCGATGAGAAAGCCGAAGGAGGAAGAAGAGATATCGCCGATCCATTTTCTCGCTTTTCTAACTCGAACTTTGAACGCCACTTTTTCGAATCTCTCACCTTCTCGATTGTTTGCGTATCACGATTGTAGGTCATGGGTGTCGAATGGCGTCAAACAGGCGTAACGTGAAACATGCATTCCTAGAGATGCGTTCGATCCTCTGAACATTTCTATTAAAACTCTTATTATTTGCCCATATTTGGCTCATAAGGCCCTCATAAGGCTCAATTCAGTAGGGGTGAGCGAGTACCCGACATTTCGGGGTCGGGGTCGGGTCGGATATTTTCTGCGGGTTCGAGTCGGGACCCGAGAATTGATAATACTCGGGTACCCGAAGTCGAAATCGGGTCGGGTCGAATATTTTCTGCGGGTTCGGGTCGGGACCCGACAATTTATGATACTCGGGTACCCGGAAATTTCGGATACCCGAAGTGGAAATCGGGTCGAGTCGGGAACCTGAATATTATGACGCGGGTTGGATGATTCTTGAATCAGATTTTACTCTTTTTTCATTCTTTATTGGATTGAATTGTATTTACAATATTACTGTTATTGTCGATGACAAAAGCAGGAATAAATAGGCGTATAAAGTCAGATTGAGGATCCATCCGACCCGCACACTGCTCGACCCGACTTTGACTTCAGGTACCCGAAAATTTCTGGTACCCGGACATCATAAATCGGGTCCCGACCCGACACGACCCGAATCATCAAAAGCCGAACCGAGCCTCGGATTCCCGAAATTTTCGGGTATCCGCCCATCTCTACAGATCAGACGAGGGGTTTGCGGCGATTTGCCGCTGTGTTTCTTGCATCAAATTTATTTTACAGTTCACACGAGCGATTTAGCACGAGCAACAAATTCTGTTACCATATTGAATAGTATAAAACTTGGAGGTATAAAAGTATCGATACCAGTTTGTTACCTGTATCGATACCTACTTGACACCTATATACTCTAATAACCAAACCTGATCGGCCAGATCCTGCTCAAAGCTGTAGTAGCATCTATTCTTAGAGTGACGGCAGATTTGATGCAGGTTCGGCCGAAATAGAGCACATCGTGCTACATTGTGCTACATAACCTGACGGTGACAGGCCTGCCCAGCAGGTGACGGCTGTCTGGTAACACAGATGCCTATGTCACTGCCGGCAGGATCTGATGGAATCTGCCGCAGTCTGCACGCACAGTTGCCAGTAGATTGTTTATTATAGGGTACGTGTTAAAGTGTCGATATCTACTCGATACCTCACTAAAGTATCGGTATCGGAATCTGAATTGGATATTGATGCTTCGTTTCTTTTTTTGTCTGGGGCGGATTTGGACTTGAATCTGAAATCGGCAACACGAAGTTGTGGCCTCCTCTTATGAAATTCAATAAACAAAATAAAAGTACATAACTTAAAACAGGAGGCATTGCATTTTATCGATTGAACAGAAGAGATGTAGGTATCAATACCGATAAGTTCGTGAGATATCAATAAGTATCGATACCTTTGTAAAGTATCAAACTGGTATCAATACTTTCATAAGTAGACTGCGGATGTTTATGCAAATTCACATTTTCAAGGGCTTAGAAAAAGAAAACCAACATAAGTAAAACTGTCTTTCATCTTCTAAATATCATACAATGGATTTTATTTGCGATACTTTATATATTTTTGCATCTATGGACATCTTTATGCATTTTAGAACTTTTAAAATCGCCGTATATGCATAAACATCCGCAGTGTAGCGGGTATCGATTCGATGCAGTACTGGTATCGGTTTCGTATCACTTCAGCAAGTATCAGTTTTGTAATGGATACCTAGTACAGTACTGTTTCGATATAAGGACAATCTTACAATGTTGACTCGAAGAACGACGCCTGAGTTTGATTCGAAAAAGGCATTTCTCTATCCTCACCACTTCTTCGCCGGTGCGAGTCTCCTCGTTCCGTCGTGACCGAGATCAAGCCCGACTCGAAAAAGAGTTGCGCTCGGTTCTGAAACCCAGCCGTTCTTCGAGTCAACACCATACCTAGGATTTCGATACCTTTCGATGCCTTTTATCAAGTACTTCGATATAGAATTGTGATCCATGCAACAGTAAAAACTGCAGTTTCTATTCTTCTTTGTGCAATATTTATTAATTTAGTTAATATCGATATTGCTTGTTCCTTCGTTTTCTTCAACTATTACACAAGTTACGAGAGCAAACAGTGACTCGTTACCTGTGATTACGCCGCTTATCGCTGTCGTTAAATAACAAGACCGGTCATCTGTGAAGTTGAAGAAACTCGAGACGGCGGTTACCGCGCGATGTGATAGTAATAGCTTACGTAAAATGCTTTTACCGTAATTTTTCCTCCTCGGAGGCAGTTTACAGTGCGCAGCGAGCGCTTCAGAGGGTCGAACGGCGTCGCTTTCTTTATCGCCGATCCTCGGCCTAAGACGCGAGGCAATCGTACACGAAACACACTTCACATTGAACACGCGAACACTGAGATGAAATGAAGGAGGCGATTCTTGTTTTCTGTCATCTAGTCAACGAACTCTCGTAGTGAGGAACTTTGTGATACTTCGAATCGATTTCCTGTTTTTTAGGTAAACGTTGAACGAGCCGAGCGTGTGATTTAAAGTTTGATACTGCTAGTTTGAACGATGCTTTTTTCTATGTACAAGATAATTGTTTCGCAGTGTTCGATAACGTAGCTTTTGTATTAAAAAAAAAAAAACGAGCTAAAAAAGATAACGCCATCGATTATTGTGTTCGCGCGTCGTTTGCTGTTCCGTAAATTTTAAATCACACCACTGGCGAAAATGACCCATTTCGTACAATCATTCCTTGCAGCATTCCTTTCGCTAAAGCTGCGTCGGCACGTTTGCCCATCAATTTTTAATCTTTCTTCCGAGGAAAAAGTATCGAAGGTGTCTTTTAAGTATTATACTTTGCTGCACGAAGAAACTCTTGAATCTTTTCATCCTTAGCTTGGTCATGGATATTAGCAAACGTTCTCACGCAGTTTTATCTTCCATGCATTTAACTATGTTCACTCGCGCTCATGTGTCGGTTGTTGAAAGATAGTCGAAAAGAAATAGTCGAGTTTTTAACTTTTAATCTGTATTTTCAGAATTTCTATGAGGTCTGAGGACACTGATATCAGAAGGTGAATAAATAGCAACGTGAAGTTAATGAAAACAACGGCGACTATGTTATATGTATAGTCACAATCGAAGGACTATACTTCGGTTCAACTCAACAGGCCGTTCAAGGTCAGATCTTCGTCTTGTAGTTTTCTAATAGCGAAACCTTCACGACGGTATCTTCTGTAAACACGAAGACCTCTGTGCAGACATAATACTTCACAGGGATACCGAAAGTTTCATAGGATCATTTTCTTCCGAAAAAAGTGACAGAAAATGGTGACCTTGAGCGGCCTGTTGAATTGGCTCGGAGTGTAGTCATAGTTATAAGTCCTTAACGTGGAGATCGTATACCATTGTATGGTAAATCCTGATGACTATAAGACAGCAAAATGATCGCAAGGATACTGTTAGGATAGCTAAAAGGGTGACTATAAAATAATTATATCCCATAGAATTGTAAAACATTAAATGACTTGCAAGAAAATTAACAACAAAAGTAAAGTCCTAACAGTGAATTGACTGTCATACTTAGAAGCCTTATGATCACCTTATAGTCGTCTTATGGTCACCTTTTACCGCTCCCAGATGGCAGCATATACACTTCCAGGATTCAGAGCTTACAGTCGCCTATTAAACTAAATCAACACGAATCGCCTCGCGATATCAATCGACCCTCAGACTATAAATGTTGCCAAAATGTCACGACTTGCACAGAAGGAATTGCGACGGTTTCTAAGCGAAGAAAAATATCCACGACTGGTCGTATCAGTATTAAACTAAACAAGCATTAGACGAACACCCGACAAATGACTCGCGAAGCCCGTTAACTTTTTATCGTGTCGTTTTTCTACTCTTCCAGTTTTGTACTTCCAAACCCAGTGTATAACTTGTCTATCCATAGTCAGATTGCTTTCTCGAGCGAGGGGCTCGAACGTTTCTCGGTTCACGGCTGCTTCGTTCATCGGAAACCCTCCGCGTAGACTCGTCGGTCGTTTTCGATTGTTCCTTTTATCATTATCGTTTCGTCGCTGTGAAAATAACGCCGGAGCAAAGAGGGGAGGGAGACACGAACAGACACACAATTCACGCATACCATTATTCTCATACGCGCACTTTCGAGTTTGCATGCTCCAGTTTCTTCGTGTTATACGACTCTCTTCATTAAAAGTACTTTAGTCGTTAAGAGGTAAGCCACAGTGAGCGAGATAAAGGTGAAGACCGAGGGGGTAGGGTAGCGGTTAATCGGGGAAGGACAGAACGAATTAGACGAACGTGGGGTAAGGGATTGGTATATTTTTTCGGCGCGATCTGTTTGCCGTCTGGATCACTGTTTTTGGAACTTGACAATCATCTTCTTTGTCTCGATACCCAGAAAAGGGGTAGAAATAAAATTCCGTTGTTTATTAGTTCTTAACAAGTTGGTATTTGCTCTCTCTCTCTTTCCGTCGAGTAGAAGAACATTGATCCAGACGTGGATCGATCGCGAACGCTCCGCACACATCTACTTCCTAATCGATAAGAAAAAGGGGGACGAACATATTACACTTAAGTATTTAGATAGAAAACGCAATTGTGATTCGATCGGCGGATTTTCGAAATCGGCTGCGATTCTCGGACGAGAAATTACGTGCGAGAGGGGGAAGGCCTGGACCAAGCCTGTCGATCTCGATCCAATTAGAAGTTGGGACGTTGATAGTCGGAGCGAACTATGACGATTATGGTCGAGGATTCAGGCTTGGTCGGTGTTCTCGGTGTTCCCGATAAGCTGTACTTATGACAAAGGGTGATAAGAGTCGTTATTATATTCATAATATAAAAGAAGGGATAAAATTAAAAATAAACAAAGCTTTTAATATCCGAAACAACTTGCATTCAGTGATCCCTCCCTGGAGAATGTTTCATTAGATACATTATTTTCGAAATTCGACAATGTTACTTGGCGACGTTTGTCTGTAAAAATTAATTTGCGCGTGGAAATGATCGCTGCACATCACAAGATGTAATTGGTGCGTAGTTAAATTTTTCTCCATTAGTATTTTGGAATATTTATCGGTTCTTCTACGAATATATTGCTTAAAATATTGGAAATTCTAGAGTAAAGTAGAATTTCGTGTAATAATATTACTAACAGTAATATTTCAGACTATAAGAATTATTGCAAGAAAGCAGCTTTTGATTTTATCATTTTATGCTATGATATACATTTATCAGTGCTTTTGGATTTTTTTTGTTTATTCTACATATATAACTGAAAATATTGCATGAAAGTAATTTATATTTCCATTTTCTGTATTCAAAGTCTCACGCATGTAGTAAATCCACTTTGCTCACGATTATACTGCGGGTTTTCATGTAAAATTAAATTTTCACAATAATACATAAACCATTCAAGCCTGAATAACAGTATTATCTTATTTTTTAAATATTGTAACTCGTATTACATTTTTAATATTTTATACACTTTGACGTCAGTCAACAATTGGACTTTTGCATAATTAAACTTGTCATAAATGCGTCAAATCCACTGCCTACTCATGATTGAAGCATCAAATAAAATAATATTTTCAATCAATATTTGCTCATAGAAATATTGGGTTGAATCAGAAATAAGTTCCAATGTCAATAACATAAAATTGTCCTTCAAAGAATAGTTTAACTATTTTGATGCATTATTATTTATAATTATTTGGTAGCACTAATTATTGTTCGAAAACAATTTGAGTCTTCATATACTTTAAATTAAAATCGCCTACATTTTATTCGAGAACAAATTTCATTTTAGGAAACGGAATTTACTCGTGATTCAATCTAATATATTTGCTTTTCTAGTTTTGCCTTAAATTATGTTAATACTATTTTCCTCAGTCTTATACAAACATGACAGCAGCCAGAACAGTCTCTCCACTCCTCAAAGTCAAAGAATAATAACATGAGTAAGATACACGTTTGACCTCTTCTTTGACGGACAAACAAGATCGACAAATGAATTTGAAAGTATCCCGTTTCCACAGAGAGGCCGCCTTTCATGTCAAAGTGGAAAGAAAGATGAGAGAGTTTAGAACGCGCGTTTTTGATAATGCGGTGCATTAGCCTGCAATTTTGACTCTCGGAAAAGGTAAGGTAGATGCTCAGCACAAAGAGCGTGAGAATAATCTTCAGCTTACAAGAAACACTCTTCGATGTTGATGCAACTTTGCACACTTGTAGAACTATGAAAAATAATCCACACGTATTTTTTTATATCTGCAATCGTGTATTTGAAAGGGGAAAAACGACTCTTACAAGATTGGGAGTGGCTATCACGTTTCAGCTAAAATCAGTTGAAGTTTCTCACTGTATATTGATTTTTTAGAGTACTTTAAGATTCATTGAAAAGTACATACCATAAGCTTTCTAACAGTACCTCATATGCCCTCAATTTGTTTGCAAATGTTAGAGAATTGTTAAAAATTTTTAAAGCTTAAGCCAAAAATATGTCTTTTCATACTTCACTTTTAGTAATTGTGTGATAAGCATATGACTTTTTGTTGAAAGAAGGATGCACCCTTTAAGGAACTTTCGAACGAAAAAAGAATCACGTCGTTTAAAAGTTATTATAGCAAAAAAATGTTATACAACTCGTTATTAAATATATCTCTACAACATACACAAACAAAAAATTGGTTTCTTAATAGCATTCAGAGTGGAATCCCCCCTTAATTATTTATTTTTATTTGCAAAAATTTGATTTTCTACCAAAATCACAGTCTAGTTATAATCGAAGAGTTTTTCCATGGTTACAGCTAAAGAAAACGGATCCGATCGAAAGTGAAAGAACGTTTATCAAGTTGATTCTCGTTTTTTCGAAGTCCTTTCGAGTATCACGCACGGGGTATCCCTAGCATTATCTTCGAACGGATTTCTACGATAATGAGATAATAACCGTTTTGCTATGAACCGTTTCATATCTCACGAGCAAATCATTCGGAGAAGTTCGCTTCGTTCTATTCACGCGACCCCGATACGTAAAACGTGCGCGGCTCGACTTTCATGAAAAAGAACACGACATCTAGGAATGCCGGTGTTCGAACGGTGAAAGTGAAACCGCGACCGAGGCGCACGGTGTCCAGAATCTCGCAGGATGTTGACTCACTTCCATTTTTCTATTTTTTTCGTCGAGATTCCTTGCGGGCGACCTATGACGCACGTGTGGCGAGGGCGATAACGCAACTTCCTTTGTTGCGAGCCTCTGATCGCGAGATCGACGACGTTCGACCTGATTTGTTGGTCGTGCAATGGCACAGTAGCCGAGAGGGAAGTTCGTTTCGTCATTTCTGATGGAGTAACGGGGAATTAATCAGTCCCTCAATTTTGCTGGCATTGTTCCTAAAATTTGTGGGTAAATGAATTGCTGTTGTGTCGTATCTGTACAATTTAGGCTTGTTTCGCGTTATCGGTCCGCTCACGGTACGCTCTCGATTCGGTCAAATATTGTTACATCGTTTTAACGCGTACCTGTTCACACTATGCGGAACGCTACAGTCTCGGTCTGATCACATCCCGGTCAGGATCCTATAGCCGGGGTCCCACTAGAGAAAAGCGCGGCGCGCACGTCCCTGACAATCACCTGAAAAAGTCGATTTTTACGAGCAGACTCATCCTGAAGTACCAAACGCGCTTTGACAGAGCACTTTAAGTACTTCAGGACGAATCTGCTCGTGAAAATCGACTTTTTCAGCTGACTTTCAGGACCGTGCGCGCCGCGCTTTTCTCTAGTGGGATCCCGGCTTAAGGTTCGATACACACTATCGGTCCGCTCACGGTCCGGTCCCAGTCCGATCAAACTAGTTGAACGAAGGGAAAAACAAAAAAAAGATCTTCTCTCTTTCTTCAACTACTGTAACCGGACCGGGTGCTATACACATAGCATACCCTCCTTTGCTTTCGTTCCCAAAACCCCGCTGTGCACGCTCCGAGGGATTCACTCCGGGGTCCCATCACGGTCCCTTTCAAGTGATCGGCAAGGAGCTGAGGACCTGGAACCGTCAACCTAGAGTAGGTATGTGTAAGGAGAGTGTGGCTGATGTGTTCCTCTGCGGTGATTGGATCCGCCATTTGTAGCCTAATCTCATATACATATAGTTGTGCCGCATTTTTGTACTGATAGTTACTATGTGTGTAACAACGTTATCGCTAACTTCAGAGAATGCGCCTGCTGGGCTATAAATGGCGACTTCCGGGTATCTGCCACACTCTCCTTATACCCACTCTACGTCAACCAACCCTGCAACATTCTCTGTGAGAATCCAGACCATCCTAACCGTCACTTATGGATCGCTGAACGGCCGTCAGATGGAATGGTTACGGATAGTGTGAATGATTCCATAAAGACACGTCCACATACAACGAACGCACGCGAACGAACGTGAACGAATGCACGGAAGGCTAAGGCTGCGTCCAGACGAAGCGAATCGAACGCAAACCGAACGTGCAACCGAACGCGAATGCCTATGCCTCACGTTCACACGCGCGAATTCTGTTCGGTTGCGTGTTACATTAGGCCTGGTCCAGACACGTGCAACATCGAGGACGAACATGCGCGAAACCGCGCGCAGCCTCTATCCCGTCCCCAATAAATTGCGCGTTAAGCCATAGAAATTGACTCTTTTAAGTGTGTTCTACAACGCGCATTGCACGTGTCTGGACCAGGCCTTACGCTCGACTGGACGTACCCTAAAACGCGCGCGAACGACACAGAATATGCTGAGTCGCTTCGTTGACCCAAGTAGGAGGGGCCTGGCGTTCGTTCGCGTACGTTCGGGTGCGTTTACGTTCGTTCGCCCCTGTTCGTTCGCTGTATGTAGACGTGCCTTAAGAAACCCAGTGGATAATAGTATGACGGCGTCTACCCGATGGCAGGCTTGACGGATAGTGTGAACAAATTTTGGAGTATTTACAGGTCACCGTCTACCAGTCAACAGACGGCGTAAGTGTGAATGTCTCTACGGGGTGTAACAAAAATGTTGCAGTTCCTTGAAAGGGGTGATTCCTGAGGTGATTTCCAACAACTTTTTCCTTACCGAAAATGTTAGATAGGACTTTGTTAACGAGTTATTAACGAAAAACACCGACCAATTGGGGAGCGAGTACAACGGATTATTGATGACGCGGACGATGGCGGGCCAATACTACTCACGGCTGGAGCCCGCGCTGACATTCATCCGCTGTACTCGCTTCCTGATTGGTCGGTGTTTTTCTTTAATAACTCGTTAACAAATCTCCACCTAAAGTTTTCGCTAAGGAAAAAGTTGTTTAAAATTACCTCAGGAATCACCCGTTTTAAGGAACTGTAACATTTTTGTTACACCCTGTATAGGAAACCCATTGGAGACAGCTTTGACGGCGGGTAGTTGGCGGCCGTTTGAGGGATAATATGAATGAAGCTTTATTCGTTCAGAACTGGTCAGACGGTGTGGGCAATAAGTTTGCAAAAGGTACCTTTGCAGCTCAGCGGCTAAATCTAGGGACAACTTTTTTTTTATAATTATTAACCTTTGGTGAACGCTGGTCTAAACCACTTTGAAATCAATTAAATTTCTGAGAAGGAAACTGCTTTAAGTAGCATATTCATTTTGGAGAGCTTAAGTATAAAAGTGCACTTTTGAGGCACAGACATTTTATAACTTATGAAATATTTAACATTAAAATAAAAATTTTTTTAGAGAGTTTGACACGTTTACAAGTTTTTAATTCTCTTCGTTTAGTTTTTGAGAAGTAGCGAACAAAAAGTTTCTAAAAAGTTGAGCTTTGAATATTTGGTAAACTGTTACTTAAAAGTATGCATCGCAATAATCTGCAATTCAAGTTCCACTCTCCTTACTGAAGTTTATCAGAAACTGAATGCAGCACTCAAAGTGATTTTCCTTTGAGAGCAATTTACGCTTCGATAACTGATTTCCTGTAGAAGGAATCATTCTACTGTTTACACTTCTGTTGATATTTCCGTGCGCCAAATATCAAAGTTAAAAGGCGACGCCTTTACCGCAAAGAAACCTCGGAGACCTTTTAAACCAGTTCCTCCAATGCCACGGAGGACTCTTCATACACGGGGAAAACATCCGCTTCGCCTGAGTGTCCTAGACCTTGCGCGAGGGTGAAAGTCGAGGTCAAGATCGACTCCAGATTTGGGTCTCATCGAGAAAGCATTGATCTCCTCGCTCCAAAAATGGTCGTTGACCTTTATACACTGGCTGGCACCCATCGCATCAACACGGTACGAGTTTAGGAATGTTCGCCCTAGAAAATAATATATTATAATACTCTATATTATGTTATCTAAATATTACATTACATTATTTAAACTCTAAACAAAAACGGAAAACATTTGAAGAAAGAAAACTTAATTGCCGATTTTTAGGGTAAAGAACCGATTCGAAGAAAAATCGAAGAGTAGAGAATCGACTCAAAAGATCGATTTTTTCAATGAAAAAATTCGATTGTTTAGAAGAATCGAATCGGAATCGAACATCTGCAGTACAAGTTCATCAATCAATATTCAATATCTGACAACTAACGTAATTATAATCAATCAGAGAAGTCTGCATATACCACAAAAATATAAAACTTTTAATAGCAATAAAAGTGTTTAACTGGTTATCAATTAAATTTTCATTTAGAAATATTTTAAGGATATTTTTAAATTGATTAAACTTACATGAGAAGAATTGTAATTGTCAATGAAATACTCTGTCATAAAATTTACATACAACTTTCACAGATGTATGAAAGTTTCTGTTTATTCCAAGAAGCTTTATAAATTTTGCAATATCATAAAAATAGTGAAAGTTACAAACATGGCGAGGACATTGAATTGTTTAATAATTCAGTTAGAAATACTTAAGAGAAATAAAAATACAGTAAAATCATTTGTAGTAATTAGAATACTAATGGTTGTGAAATTATGACAAATGGAAATGTGCAGAAATTTTCAAGGATACACAAAACGTTAAAAATGAAATTTAAATTACATATAACACTTTTTAAGCTATAAGATACACGACTACTCAAACTTCAACTCTTTATTTGTATTTATAAAAATTTGAATTCACGTAAAGATTCGCTGTTTAATATAATTAGACTACAGATTTTATGCATATATGGTCACACTAATTGTAATGTATACAAAAAATCTACGATATCATTAATATATGCCGAAATATACAAAAAAATAAAAAATATAATTCAAGTTAGAGTGTCTAGAAAATTAAACATACTATTATTCAAATTCCAATTCGTTATTTGTGCTAGTAAAAATTTTAATTTGCTTAAATATCCGCAGTCTACTAATCATATACTTTCTAAAATCTAAATAGACTTGACAGTATATCTGGACTTTTACGATCGGCTGTATTGGCTAAATTTGATTCGATGAAGGAAAGGGAAGAAGGAGAAATTAGAAGGGACTAGGGAGAAAGGAAAATGAGAATTAGAGAGTTCTGTTTGATCCTGTAATCTTTACCGAGAACTAGATTAAAGACTTCGGAGATTGAACAAAAGAGAAACAATGAAAAGATGAGTTTAGGAATAAGCTTTACTTCCAACGCCTGACCCACATTAGTTTGCTTTAGGCATGAGTCAGGAAAAAAATATTCTTAATAGATCACAATAGTTATAATTAGATAGTTATAATTATGCAAAATAAGATTTTTCCAAGCACAAATAAAGAATTGGAACTTGGATAATAGTATGTTTAATTTTCTAAACTTTCTAACTTGAATAATATTGTTGATACTGTGTATATTTTGGCAAGTGATAACAGTCTCGTTTATTTTTTACAATCTTAGCATTGCCATAAATGCATAAAATCCGCTGTCTAGTTATAATAAATAAAAGTTCCGTCAAACGCATAAAAATATTTCGCAATGTGCAATCCAGTGAAGATAAAAAATAATTAAATTTCAGATCAACACAAGAAAATTAAAGGTTACAAGTGTAATAATAATTACCATAAATAATGAAGGTATAAAATGGTTCAGCGTTTCGACTTCGAAACGATTTCTTGCTCTCAATGTATTGCGTTCTGTTATCTACACCGAATCGTTTGAGGGTAACTTTCACGCGATGTGGGACATTCTGGCCGAAAAGCTCTGCGCACTTTTATTCGCGGACGTGTGCCTGTTTACTCGTGGTTAAAATTTTCATACGAGCACATGGAAAGTTACGAGCCGCGCGCTGACCGCAGCCTGTCGATCCAGTTTCCGCGCGTTGTTCGGATCCGGATTCTGCGATCGCAGTCGCGACAAATCGCGCCTCTCCTCCGTCTTTCTATCCTCTTCGTGACCCGGTGATCGTGATTTTCTAAATCGGTCTTCCGAGCAACTTGTTTGGGCCGATCTCTTTTTTTCTCGAAACCCTCTTCACTCTTCATTATCTCGCGTCCGAGCAATTATCGGCCGCTAAAACTGTGGCGAAGTTGAATATTTCGTAACAACGTTCGGCAAATGGAAATGTCAAGCTGAAAAGGTCAGGGCACCGGGTATTTGCTGCGCAGGGTTTTTCGGGCTTACTTCAGATTGAAATTGTTTCAATTGGAAATTTATGAATTGAAAAACTGAAGAATTTAGAAGTTGAAAAACTGAAAAATTCAAAAATTCGAGGATTGAAATTTTCAAGAACACAAGAAGTCTAGAACTGAAAAATCGTAGAATTCTAGGATTAAAGGACTCAAGAATTTATGGACTGAAAATAAAAAATTTATGCATTTCAGAACTGAAAGATTCAGAAATTCAAGAACTTTAGGACTGAAAATAAAAAATTCATGCAGTTCAGAACTGAAAAACTTAGAAATTCTAGAACTTTAGGACTGAAGAATTAAAAGATTGAAGAAGTGAAGAATTCAGGGATTGAAACGCTGCAGAAGTTAAAAATTTAGGAACTGCAAAGAATTGCAGAAATCCTGAGTAAAACTGAAAAATTGTAGAATTCAAGGGCTGAAAAATTGAAATATTGAAGAATTCAAGATTTGAAAAACTGAAAAATTTCAGAATTCGAGTATTGAAATACTCAGGAACTCAAGAAGTCCAGAATTCAAGAATTGTAAAATTCCAGGATTAAAGGACTCGAGAATTTATGAACTGAAAAATTGACAAATGCTAGAATTGTAGAACTGAAGAACTGAAGAATTCCAAGTCTGAAAAACTGAGGAATTGTATAATCGAAGAATTCAAGTACTGAAAAATTTAAGGAATGAAGAACTGAATAAAAAAAATTGAAATACTCAAGAATTCAAAGACTGAAGAAGTGAAGAAATCAAGAAGTCCAGTATTGAAGAACTGAAGAATCCTAGCACCGAAAGGCTAAAAAATTCAAAGGTTAAAAGACTGAGGATTTCATGGATTGATAAATTCAGGAATTTAAACGCTACGGACGTTAAAAATTCAAGAACTTACGAAATGAAAAATTCCAGAAATCCAGTATTGAAGAACTAAAAAAACTTTTAAACTGATAAACTGAAGAATTCAAGAACGGAAGAATGAAAAAACTGAAGAATTCAAGGACTGAAAAAGTAAATAATTCCAGGCTTGAAAAATTGCATAGTGGGACTAAACTTATGATAATTATGTACTACTGAATGATTATTAACTATGAATATTTGTAAATTAATAATTAGACTGCGAACTGTTATACAAAATCGAATTTGTACAAACATCAATAAAGAATTGAAACTTAAATAAAAATACGTCTTCTTTTCTAAATATAGTAACTAGAAATATATTTTAGATATTTTGTCTGTTTTGAACTGTATTAACAGTCTTGTAGATTTTATGCATACTTATTATTGCCATAAATGCATAAAATCCGCAGTCTTTTAATAATATATGATGCGAAAGTCGATGCCCTTTGAATCCCCATCGAAAAACATTTCTGCCCGCATCTCGTTAAACAAAAATAATCGTCCAAACTCAAAAATCGTAAGGTAGAAATTTTTCTGCGATTCCGTACATTAAAAAAAATTTTCTCCAAAGAATTAGCCGAAACTGTTCCAATAAATTACTCCGTCTTATCGTTAATTAACCCATCCTACTTTCCCTCCTCTTTTCTCTCCAGATCCAGAATCCGGACCGTTTTCTCGGCTCGAACGATGACAAAAGAGAGCGGGGCGTCGGCAAGGAGTTGACCCAGCATCCGCCTCGAGATCCGAACGTGAAAGTAAGATTCCACCGCGTCCGTTTATTTACGCCCGCCTTTGTGCCACGCTGTTTGGCGCGCGTACGTAAGTACGAGCGGAGAACTTGTTCACAGATCTTACGTGTTCCGGTCGGCGAGGAGTTCCAAGCCACGGAAGCGATTAGAGGACTTTCCCCATTGGCCGTGACCTCGTTGCACACCGCGTTTCGGTAATAACGCGCCTGCGGGGCTCGATAAGGCAAATTAGCGGAGGCCATTACGCGGATATTTTTGGGGTTGACGATGTTACGGAGACCAGTGAAGCAAATGAGGTGCTCGGAATTGACTCGAGTGACTTCATTTGGGGTAATTGTTTCCGGGGTTGGGTGGGATTTGCATTTCCGGTTGTATGTTGTGAATGGAATATTTTAACACTTCGTTACCGGTTTGGTAATAATGTACAACCTTGGTATTAATGTAAGTTTCTTTTAGGGAGTAGAAAGATTGAGGCTGAAAGTTCCAATTTTTAGAAGATAGAAAAAATTACTTGGTTCACAAAATTTCGGAAAGTATTACCTTGAACTCAACCCACACAGACCCATGAGCACCTAAAATACAACTTTCTACCCCTTCATGAGGCTAATTGTTTCTCGTTGTTGCACATATGCAACATGCGTTAAAGCAACAAATAACTCATAGACCAAATCAATACTTTACTGTTGACTTTAAAATAATAAAATACAATATATGTATTAGTTGCAAATTTTTGCGATATCTATATAAACGTTGAAGAGTTAAAATTAAAATGTCACAACCAATGCTTTTTCTCCAACACATTTTAGCTTTAAAATTTGATAGAACGGTATACAGTACTTTCATCGATAACATAAACGTTTTACTTTGTTATAACTACCTAAAAATACTGCACAAAACTATTTCATATAAGTTACAAGTTTATAAAAATTTATATGCCCCATTTGCTATACTCAAATCCAAGTGTAAATAGTAAAAAGTATTCGCCCATGATTTAAGCTAAACCCTTTCGCAATAAAATATTTCCAAATAAAATTTAAGCATACATGAAACATTTCCAAACAGTATTTACTTAATGAAATATTTTAGTTTTTAGTATTCTGTCTCAAACAAAATATAGTTCAAATTTTTTCCAGCTCTGGAAACTAAAATAAAAACAGTTTTTAAGATAAAACAGTGCACAACAAAAATGAAAAAGTATAATAATTATTAGCAATATTGTGAAACAATTATCCAGTTGCAAATTTCAATAAAACGTTAAAGGTGCAATGATGTGAATCTTACAGTTTCAAGAGCCGATGAAAGTGTTATTCGTGATTTGGTAGAGAATCGCAATTTAGTCATGCAACGCCCGCGAATCTGTCACAGTGTAATCAAATATTATTCGACGCGATGAAACGTGACTGACGTGCAAACAGCGGTACACGAGTACATATTAGATCGTTTGGAGAGCATTGAACAATATTTGAATAACTGAAACTTCAATTTGAAACAAGCTTAAGTATTTGTGTTTCGATTCAATGCGTTAATTTAATATTCAATTTGGGACAAATAAAAAAGGTACACTGGGACAATCCAATTTTACTTTTAACACGTTGTTTGCTTGAGATCAGTTCTATTTTTATTCAACAAGTTTTAATAGAAATTTTTCAATAAATTAATATTGTAGAGGTTGAGAACGAGTCAATAAATTGAGAATATTCCACTTCAGAAACTGATTGTACACATAAAAATAATGAAAAAAGCTTATATAGCATGTGCTCTATCTGCCTTTGTTTATGAGATATAACTATCTGTATAACTAACTGTCCGTAAACCGTAGTAAATCGTTATACAGTGACTCCAAAAAGTATTGGCACACCCAACTTTTTTTATAATAGATTGAAACGTTCAGAATTTGCAAAAACGTGTATTAAAAAACCAATAGAGGTTTGGAAACAAGTCGTATTTTCGGGTGAGTCTTAATTTAATATTTGTGGATCTGATGTGAATCCGTGGATCTAACACAGAGCTTGATGCAAAAAATTTGCGACCAACGTTTAAACACGGCAATGGACATGTAGTGCTGTGGGGGTGTATGACGTATAATGGGGTAGAGAATCTTGCTTTTATTGAAGGGATAATGAATCCAAACTGTTATGTCAACGTGTTGCGTGATAATTTACCGCAATGTGTACAGAAGAAACTTTTTACTTTCAACAAAATAATGAACCAAAGCATTCCGCGAAAATACAAAAGAATGGTTATTATACAGGGTGTCCCAAACAAAGTGTAAGAACCGAAAAGGGGAGATTGCTGAAGTGATTCTAAACAACTTTTTCCTCAGCAAAAATTTCAATTTGAATCATTAGTCTATTAGTGCTAAACTAAATCATTAAAACTTAAAATTTCAATCTTTGAAGCTTGAAATTTTGAAAATTTGAATATACATATATGTAGTTACAAATTTGAAGCTTCAAAACTTGAAAGATTGATATTTGAAGAGTAGAAAATTTGAAGTTTGAATCTTGAAACTTAAATACCTTAATTAAGCATCAAGTTCTGAAGTTTCAAGCTTTCAAGTATTTACTATCAACTTTTCGCGTTTCAAGCTTTCAAGTTTTTAGTTTCAACTTTTCAAGCTGCAAAGCTTTTAAGTCTCAAGTTTTCAAGCCTCAAGCTTCAATTTCAGCTTTTGAAGTTTTAAGTTTTAAATTGTCCAGTTTCAGCGTTTTAAGTTTTCAAGCTTTAGGCTTATCGGTTTCAACTTTTCAAGTTTCTGGATTACAGTTTCAACTTTTCAAATTTCAACGATTTAAGTTTTATGTTTTTAAACTTCAAATTTGTAACAATAATCTAATAGTTCCTGAGATATTCGATAAAATATGTTTTTCATCTCCAACTTTGAATGTCATTTTCACCCCTTCAATATGAATGATTGCCAATAAAAAAAATACGTGTTAAATATTTTTTCGAGTTCTATATTATACTAAAAGAGCATCAAAATTGACGTGTATGCATTGGGGTAATGTCACCTAGCATTTCAAGACAAGCCTGTAGATAGACGTTTTGTCATGGATTCGGTGTCACTCTGAATGATTCCTGGTGTTTCCCGAATTTGTTGAAGAGCTTGTTCTATTCTGAACCTTAATATCTTAACAGTTTCAATAGATGTTGGGTACACAATAGATTGCACGTGTCTCCACAAGTAAAAATCCAATGGATCGAAGTCCAGGGAACGAGACTAAGCAATAGGACAAAGTTAGCTCTGCTTACAAAATTAGTTATATTTCGTAAACAAAGACAGATGCAGCATATGTTTATATGAACTGTTCTCATTCTTTTTATGTGTACAATCAGCTCTCGAAGTGGAGGCTACGTGTTCTGTTACACCCTGTATATTGAGAGCGGGGAAAGTATCGCCGAACGATGTTATGTTTCTCACAGTCAGCCGTTTACAGGCCATCGAATAATAAAGACGTTTTAAAAGAATCATTATATCATAATCACCTAAACGAATATCGCTCATGTGAGAGTAAAGTGACATTTAAACAAAAACTGTTTTGCAGTGAAATTTTTTATATTTCTTTTGCCCTTATTCAAAGCTTAAACGCATTTCGAAAAGATACTCTTCAGCATAATTACTGAAACTAATTAGAGGATCTAGGCACACAAATGGATCCATCTCTTACCATCACTGATAGGTGATTCATCCTCTCGGATTATATCCAGAAAACGCGAACCTTCAAGTCTTTAGGAGCCCAATTCTCCTCGGCGGATCTCCAATTTTCTACTTCCGCGCAAAATAGGTTTCCCCACCGGCACCTTAGATCCATTTATCTTCCTAAATACTAATTCCATCCGCGCGAGAATGGCGCCCAATTGCGTTTCTTGAAACACGCTGCCACGTATCTGTAAGGGCTATTAGAAAACCATAAAGAATCGCGGCGATCGGCGTTACAAGCCTGCCGCGCTCATATAACTCTAATCTGGTCGGAACTATCTATATCGTGAAATGTCGACCTACGCGGGTCAAGATCTTTCCCACGAGTGATTTTTCAACCATTAGGCCGAGCGCACACGAGCGCACAAAATACGTCCGTCGCAACGCACGTCAATTTCGACGGACGTACGGCCTCCGCTGGGCGCACACGAGGGTTTAAGCGAGATTCACACATATCCGGGCGATCCGATCCGGACCGGGCCGGGTTGTGTGAGTAAAGAAGAGAGAAGGTCTGACCTCTTCTTTGCTCACATGGCCCGGGCCGGTCCGGATCGGATCGCCCGGATATGTGTGACTCGACCTTTAGGCGATATGCGTTGGGTTCGAGCGTTGCGGCCGATGCGACGCGCGTTTTTGAAATACACTGGAGTATATGTATGAGAGTCCGCATACAGTATACAGCAACGTGCGTCAGTTTCAACGGACGGTGCAACGTGCGTTGGATTTTTCACAACGCATTTTATGCTAGACGACGCGCGTTGAGTTTCAACGTCGACCCGAGGCGGACCTCCTGGCGTCCGGGTATTCAAGCATTCGCGACAGGGGTTCGGCACGGCCAGCCGACGATGGTTTATGGCATTAATAAAATTTTCGTTATCTCTCGATACGCATTGTATCACTACGGAAGTAGCGCCAATCGGGTTCTTATCAACTCCTGATTAAAATAGCACCAAATGTCATGTAAATCGAATTATTTTTAACAAAGTTAGCTTCAAAGCACCAAAATCGTTTTTCCCCCTATAACTCCATGGTACAAAATCTAAATTTAGTTAAATTTAATTCTGTGTAGACCAAGTAGCAGGGGTGAACATACCAATATTTGGGATCGTTTCATACGAAATCAGACACTTTCCCGAGTAACATGTTGGATTTTGCAGAAATTTTAATATGTTGTGTAATCTTTAGAGACATTAAAACGTATCCTGAACATTTTGTGATTCTTAAAACGTGTCCCCAATCGAAAATTGGGTCACGAAATGACGGATACCCGAATATACACGTGTCGACAAACTTTCATATTCAAGTATGCATATTATATTGTATAGTGTAATAACTTATTGTACATAATATAGTGTGGTATACAATATTTTTTGTGCACATACATATGCATACATATAATTAACAATACTTTTTCAAATCATTCTTGCATATTAAAATTCAAACACTTTGCACAAAAAATATATAAATTAAAAAAAAATTAATTGCATGTAATAGAAATAATTTATTCAATCATAAAATTATGAAAACTCTACTCATAGCTTGTATCATCATTAGATGGACAGTATTATGAAATATTTCTTCGCATACAAAAAACACTTTTATTGAAAATATAATTTTCTACAAAATAATGAAAAGGTAATATAAATTAAAAACCTAATTTTTACATAAATATCGATTATTCTGCAATCTAACCATCCAATTTAACCTATTCTTGGAATTATGTTTCATTATACACAGTGTCAATTTCTATAAACATGCATCATCTTTCCCTTACAACACGTTTTTAAAATCAGGTCCTGTGTTGTTAGTACACTTTCGCCCTGTCAAAAATACAATCAAGCCTCTGGGAAAATTAAACTCACTGAGAGTAACGAGTACCGTAACGAATTTGTAATGATGGAATCCTGTTCCCGAAATGAAGAAATTATGGTCACTCTTTAACTAATCTTGGCAATTTCAGTTTATATGAACTTATTCATCAGGCCATCCTAAAAATTCATGTAGCAGCTGCGCAGATTTGCGAACGGTGACAAGCAATTTTTCAGTAAGAAAATTGCGCCACGGCTTAAAGCAAAATCGATACCGTCGAACGCACCGCGGCCACGAAACAAAGAGTAAAAGCTGCGTTCGCAAAAATCGTCGGCAGCATCGCGCACCGAAGTTTAATGAAACTCATAAATCATTCCTGACAGGGAATCGCGGGATTTCGTACCACTTGCGTCGACGATCGAGATTTTGCTCAGGGGAGAAAGAAGATCCTTCGCAAACAGAAATCCGCGGGGCACGCGGCGGAATATTAATTCAGAAGGGTCGCGTTCGATTTTTGTTGCACCCACGCTTGGGCAGAATGCCGAAAGCAGCTGTATGGCGAACAGTTTCATGGAGTTGTTGCAATGAGTATCTCGATATTAAATCAGTGAAAAAGGAAAAGGGGGAACAACGTAAAAATGGATCGCGTTGAAGGAATTCGTGATGCGTTGAATTATTCAGGGATGAAAGAAGAATTATTCAGAATGAATGAATGGATTGTGCTGTGTTTGGGATTGTCTATAGCGATTGCGTGGGTTTGCTTACGTTTGCTGTTCGTTTATTGGATATGATTTTTTTATCTTGGAAGATTGTTGAGGAAGAAATTAATGAAAAATTGGTGAATCTGTTGTTAGAAATTGAAAAAACTGAAAATTGAAGAACTGAGGAATTGTGGATTTTTCAGGAATTCAAAAAATTAACGACAAAAAAAATTTAATCCTGCAATGTTCCTCTTAAAAGCAAACGTTGATAGCAACATCAATTTCTTTATATTTTTCTTAAAATTTAACTATTAAAATTTATTGATGAAAATAAACTACATGATTGGGTCAAAAAAATCAACCGAAGATCATGGCAGAGTTAATTGAAATGAAAGTTAACTGAAATGAGGACTATAAAACGCTATGAAAGAAGAAGAAAAGGATTTTAGCTGATGGTCTGAGTTAGACTTGAATTGAACGAAGAACTGAAGGATTTAATAATTTAAGAATACCTGAGTTATAGAATTGAAATACTGTAAAATTAAAAAAGTGAAGAACTGAAAAATTTTGAATTTTTATTGAGTATTGGATAATTTAAGAATTCATAAAGCAAGATATTTAGCAACTGAAGAACTATAATTTTAAAAAATGAAGGAAGTAAAGAATTTAACTGAAAATTTTGAGGATTCAAAACTGAAGAACTAATAAATTTAGAAATACTCAGGAACTTAAGAAGTCCAAAATGAATGAATTGTAAAATTCCAGTATTAAAGGACTCAAGAATTTTTGGACTAAAATAGTAAAAAACTCAAATATTTCAGAACTAAAAGATTAAAAAATTCTAGAACTGTAGAACTGAAGAATTCACACTCTGAGAAACTGAGGTATTCCAAGTCTGAAAAACTGAGTAATTGTATAATCCAAGAATTCAAGTACTAAAAACCTAAAGCATCAAAGAACTGAAGAAAAAAATGGAAAAGCTCAAGAATTGGAAAATTCTAGAACAGAAAGGCTGAAGAATTCACAAGTGAAAAAAGAACTTAAGAATTCAACCACTGAAGAAATGAAGAAATCAAAAAGTTCAAGACTGGAAAACAAAAAAATTCTAAAACTTAAGAACTGAAGAGTTAAAAAACAGAAAAACTAATTTCAAGGATTCAATAAATAAAGAGGATTAATGAAAATTGAAAAGAATTTAGTAATTGAGAAATTCAAAGATCGAAGAACTAAATAATTGCAGAATTCAAAGGTCGAAGATTTCAAGAATTCCAAAACAAAACAAAACTGAGGCATTCAAGAGATCCTGGACTAAAGATCCGAAGAGTCGTGATATTCTAGAACTGAAACACTGAAGAAAATTCAAGAATTTCAGGATGAGATAATTATAGAACTCAAAACTACAAATACTGAAGAACTTTAAATTTTAAATGTCCAAGCCTAAAATCTCAAGAATTCATTAACTGAGCTATTGACCTAATTAAAAAATGAAAGACTACGATTTCAAAAAATCGCCAAACAGAAAAACGAAGTATTAAAAAACTCAATATCCCCGTTATCATTCTTCAAAAACAGATAAAAAAGGTTATAAAAAGAGAAGTAACAACAAGAAAAATACCAAAAAAAGAAAAAACTAAATATTCCAGTATGGGCAGCGATTAGTCTGACCAGCGACGCTACCGATTCACTCTTTTCCCAGTTTCCGTGCTACTGGGACAGAGGTTGACGCAACCGGCGGGAAATTAAAATTCCAAGCCGAAGGTATCGCGTACGCGATCCACTTTGCGATGCTGTCCGAATTCGCGCACGAATCGTCCACACCTGACGTTTGCTTGTACTGAAAAACGACGGGCGTAGCTCACGGCAATGATTTCCTGCGGATGCGGCGAGTCGACGCTTAAACCATTGTTACGTGGATGACCTTTATCGCGGTCTGTTCCGCCTTTCTTGCCCGGGCCGCGATTCCCACGGGACGCTCGTGTGTTTCTCTGCCCCTGCGAGTTTTATTTCGATTCGAGCGCTCGGAGCCACGCTGCCCGCCTAATGATAAACGCCTGGGATACACGAAACCCGCTAGAACAGTGAAAGCTGTCCAGAAAGCTGTTTCGAGTTGGCGAGGAATGGGTCGAGAGACCGGTGAATACTTAATGCGACGAGAAATATCCTGGTCTGTTTTTCTTTTTCTTTTATATCTTACTTGTATTTAAACCGTCGCGCTATTCCGGACTGTCGTCGATAAAATCCGTGTTAAACACGTGAAATTGGATCTCTGTTGATTGGCGATGATGTCTCCGACTTGACAGCATCGTCTGTACCAGTTTTGCTCAGGAACTGCGATCAGAATGTTTAGTGGAAGGTTGTTTAGAAATTCGTGGAGTTGAATGGACTGTGGAATAATGAGGCTAGATTCGGGATCTCAAACTCAAATACAGATTGGGGCCAGTGAATTAGATGTACATCTGATGTGAACAGTAGTCAATGTTATTGCGTGAACCAAAACGTGAACTCAACATGTAACCTATTGACATTGTATCACGTGGCTTAACATGGCTGCATGACAAGTAACTTTTATTATTTTGACGTGAGTTACGAAAAGTAGAACGTTTCGTTCTTCGCCGCGAAAAGTAGCACATTTGGATGATTCGCTACGAAAAGTAGCATGTTTCGCTTGTAGCCACGGGAAAAAGCACATTTCAATACTTGACTCCGAAAAACAGCACGTTTCGTTTTTTGCTGCGGAAACTTACACGTCCGAGAGATTTTCTACAAACGCTGGTATTTACTATTTGTAGCGGCGAAGGAAGCATATTTGAATAATCACCTACGAAAAAAGTATATTTACCTTATAGATATCGCAGTGACCAACATATGAGATTTCATTTTTTTTCTTTGGACGATATAAGTCTGAAACAATGATAAATTATGTTGGAGACCCGGAGCTATGAAACCTTCGAGGGTCCATGTGATTGAAAAGCGGGGAGGGGGGATTTTTTGTAACAACGCATATAATAAAACATAAAAGTCTTGGAATATTAAAATTTATTTCAAGCTAAGTTGAAATCTTTGTTACTCGATTTTAATTGTGCAAAATCTTGCAATAAATTTTCAAAATTGATAGACTTTAATCATTCAGGTTCAATTTTTAAACGTTCTAACGACGATAACCGATCTTTTAACACGCGGATCCTCTGCCCAGTATGATATCTCATAAAGTTTCGTTTGTTACGTGCAGTCACAGTATTTACGACTATTACGGCAGTTGAATCATGTGAACCAAACACAAATGTGGCACACGCCTTAATGCGATTTGTAATTATTTCAGAAGAGAAACAGTAAACAAAATTTCAGTCAACAATGCTTTTTCATAAAAGGAGGCTTAGAAAGGAGCCCCCTTGGACAGTGGGGCCTAAAGCCGGGGTCCCACTGGAAAAAAGCGCGGCGCGCGCGGCCCTGGAAATCACCTGAAAAAGTCGATTTTTAAGAGCAGACTCATCCTGAAGTACCAAACGCGTCTTGACAGAGTACTTTAGGTACTTCAGGACGAGTCCGCTCGTGAAAATCGACTTTGTCAGCTGGTTTTCAGGACCGTGCGCGCCGCGCTTTTCTCCAGTGGGACCCCGGCTTAAGGCTGCAGCCCCATCTAGCTCCTCCTTTAATCCGACCCTGAAGGCATACTATGTGTATTGTAGCATTGAATTGTAAAATGGAGATGATTATGCCAAATTATACAAGGTGTAACAAAAATGTTGCAGTTCCTTGAAAGGGGCGATTCTTGAGGTGATTTTAAACAATATTTTCCTTGGCGAAAATGTTAGGTGGGGCTTTGTTAACGAGTTATTAACGAAGAATAACCGACTAATCGGGGAGCGAGTACAGCGGATTAATGATGGAGCGGACGATGGCTGGCCAATACTACTCAGAGCTGCAGCCCGCGCTGAAATTCATACACCGTATTCGTGCTTCTATTGGTCGGTGTTTTTCGTTAATAACTCGTTAACAAAGCCGCAACGAAAATTTTCGCTAAGGGAAAAGTTGTTTAGAATCATCTCAGCCGATTACACCAGGTTCACCCCTTAAAACTCTGTGTCCATGGTCCAAGAACTGTGTCCAATTTGTCGGACACAGTTTTAGTAACTAACTGTTTATCCTGTTACAACTGGTTGATTGCACAAATTGACAACTGTTATGAGAAAATGGGACGCGCAACATTTTCCGTAACATATTTCCGTCTGAGATTTTCATCTGAATTGTCCGTTTTCACGATCCAATTCCTAGTTACTTTTCGTCGGATCTAGAACTTGGACACAGTGCTTGGACCGTGGACACAAGGCTTAAGACTTGAAGAATAGAGAATCGCAGATGATCGAAGTCCCACTCCCCCATGAAGTATCGATCCGCTTTCAGAGTGTCGTCCATGCAGATATGAAAGTACGAAAAGAATGTGCTTTCTTCTACTTTTTAGAAAAGTCCAACGAAATTATCGACGCGAGTTCGGCACGCACGCGTCGCATGCAACGAGTCGGTACGTGATAGAAAGCGATTTTCATGTCGACAATCGGGGTACGAAAATCCGTGGGTGTCGCGATGAAACCGAAGCGACACAAACGATCGCCGAAGGGCGGCCAGCCGAAATAACCGAGCGGGATTCTATTGTTCCCGAATGGTTCGCTCGCGATCTGGCGACCAGACGTGACCGACGCGCGCAGAATCCTAATGGAAGCTTTTGTCGTTCAGACGGCGTAGCCGGCGTTCTTTACACGTCTTACGTCGGGGCTCATTATTGCACGCGACACTTGATTTGAATGTTACGTGGACGACATATATTTTGCATTCGCTCTCTGCACGTAGAGACTGTTTCATAATTCGTACCTTTAACATCGGAGCGAGTTGCAGCGCATGGGAAATTCCTGTTTTAAAGGGAAAACTCGGATACTACTTTTTTGAAATTTTTAGGTCCAAAATTTGGAGCTTTTGTTCTCTGTCAGGACTGCAAATTATGATAATAGAAATATGAATAGATCATAACCTGCATTAGGTTACAAAGCAGCCCGTGACTGAACCTCGCCTTTGCTGTTATATTTGTATATCTACTTCCTCTTGTAGTTATCTATTATTTGGCAATAAAAACGTTAATAATAATAAATAATAATGATAACGAAACAAAAAAATGAAAGTGAGTAGATGGAAGAAACAGATGGAAGGAAAATTTAAAAATTGCAAAAGCTATTGGAGAAGGTTATAAGTAGACTGAGGATTTTTATGCATTTATAGCAAATAAAAATTCTAATAATACTAATAATATTATATATATATATCTATTAGTAGTAATATGAAATATTTTTTCGCATACAAAGAACACTTTCATTGAAAATATTAGATATCCGAAACAGGAAACGATTCTCTACAAAGTGAAGAAACAATAAAATAAATTAAAAACCTGTTTTTTCATAATTATCGATTATATATAATAATCTAAAATGTGTTCATCTATTGGATACCGTCCATCTATTGGCATATTTACCCTAATTAATCCATATTCTGCATCTATAATAATATGAATTTGCATAAGAATCTGCAACCTAGTTACGTATAAGTGATTCACAGCCATAAGTTAATTATTTTACATTATTCTCTTCACAAAGACGCCAGTATTTGCGTTATTTATAGTAGGGCACTGGTCCCTATTAGTGAGCCTGAACCTATCAGTGTGCCCTTACATTTAAATAAGTTATAAAAAGAGGAATCCCTTCTGAAATGGAAGACTTTGACTTTATTTAAAAAAGTGTTTTTCTTTTATTTCTTAGATATATTCTTCTTTACAATTTATTTAAGTGTAGAAGCACACTAGTAGGTACAGACTCATTAATAGGTACCATTACCCTATATGAATTGAATCAGGTTCAACCACAAGATTTCTCAAATTAAATGGTTCTCAAAGGTGCCAGTACATCTCATGGCTTGATCGATAAAAGATTTCCTCCTGGTCTATCTGCTCCAATAGTGAGTGTATCGGTCATACTTCAGCAATTGGTGCGCCTACGAAGGATGCTCTTCGAGCTCGGGAAAGATTTACCCTGACCCACTTCCTCTCAAGTTCATTGCTCATCCACGGCACGTTGACCTTTCCTTGCACGCGTGCCGTTGCTCGCTTCTCCCGATTCTCTCCCTTTCTACCTGCTCACCTGCTGCTTTATGACGCGGCCGATTCCTCTGCACCCAGATAAATTATACACAATACTAGACAGGGAAGATCACTTGAAATGATTACAAGAGAACCTCGATTAACCGAATTGATATTTATAACATAAAATGAGAACAATTAGTAGAATGAGATAAAAATTAATTATAGCCTTTGCATGTGTATATTCGAAAAAAAACTTACTGTATGTTGATGCATGAAACATTATCTCTTTATGCTATTTGTAATTCCAACCTAAATATGTATCTCAGAAGATGAAGAATATCCAATAACTCCTCAACGATTATTTTGTTTTTTAACTACTTACATTTTTGCTTATACATATTCCAAAATCTACATACATTGTTTTAATAAAAAAAAAAAAACCCTCCCACTTAATGATCCCTTTCCATCGCTGCCCTAAAACCCCAAACATTTCTAACGAATTGCTTACGGCACATCGCCTCAAACAAAATTCTATAAACTCTCCGCTGGTGCTCACACTTTCGATTCATGACTGTCACGAGCCTCGGCATTCCAAACGCTTCAAAATTCAGCAAAGCAAAGCGGGCGTGCATATTTAAATACCACTTTCGTCGGCGGGTAGAGAGAGAAGCGTCCGACGCGCGGCGAAAGACAAACGGCGCGCTTTTGCATAAATGTACTCGCGATTTCGTTGCGAACCGCATAGATTTTTCGAGCGGAACGCCTCGATTTTCGTGTAGCCGCGAATACATAAATTCTCGACCAGCCGTCGTCTCGTTAAGGTGAACGCGATGTCTCGATAAAGTCAATTACGACGCCGGATTGCTCTGCTTTCAATTGCTCGAAGTTTCGCGGGGAGGAGAATAATAAATCAGGAGTAAATCACGCGCACGGAGAGCGAAGCGGCGAACGTGGAGAAGTGTTTTCGAAAAGGTGTTATAATTGAGCGTCGCTGGGGAAGTGTTTAGAAACGCGCCGAGGAGTAATTAGCGTAATTACGCGATGCCACTCCTGCGACGAGGTTCGTTTGAAGGGACTATCGCGGGCGGATCTGGATTCGTGGTAATCTTTATTCGTGCTCGAGAGAATTCGGTGCGACTTCAGAAACAACAAGCTCAGTGATGAGTATAATCGCGAGGAGAACGTCGTCGCTTCGGAGGACCGTGTAATTTATTTTGTGGGCGTTTATATTCTTGTGATTCATGGCTCCCCGTTGGTTCTGTCCTTTCTGTCTGAGTTAAGCTGTTAATTGGGTCATTTTGAAAGGCTTTTGTAGACCGTTTGTAATACTGGGTAGGTGGGCAGATGAATTAATTATATGGACAATAAATATGCACAATCTCGCGTTGAATTTTAACCATTTGTGTAAATGTCAGCAGGGCTGCGCTTAACATGAGGCGCATTAGTCACAAGCTACAGCCTCATTTTTTATGTGACCATATTTCAAAGCTCTGCTCCACATAAACAAAATAAGTTATCATAGATATTACTAACTATTAAATTCATAATACAGAGGAACCTCGATTATCCAATTCACGATTATCCTCATTTCTAATTATCTAGAATTTTAATTAATTAAGGCACTAAGTACGAAAGTGCCCTGAGACTCCGAGTAAAACATCAACCATGATTTATTAACGTTGTACTAATCGTTGTATTTTATTTTATAAACATCTATGCGGATAACTGAGTTTCTACTGTATGAACATTCGAAGTTGCTGAAAATTTCTTTACACTTGAAATTGTATTTCTTGCAAAGAAGTTTCCTTTGAGTAGTTCGATGAGCTATGGTCTACTTTTTCGAACTTAATTATTTGAAAAATATTTTTGACGATGCCTCTTTGAAGAAATTAATAAATTTTAGGAGAAGTAACTCCAACTTTTCGAATTTCCAATTTCAAACTCTTAAATCTTGAATTTTAACTCTAAAAATTTTTAATTCTGCAAAATGAAATTTTCTAATCTATTTTTGAATTTTAACATTTCAAATTTTATCTCTAAACTTTGGAATATTTAACTTTAGTCCTTAAAATTTCAAAATTCAAGTAAATCTTCGATTTCATGTCTTAAATTTTCAATATTTTCGGATCTTCAATTCGAAGCCTTCAAATATCCTTTTAGCTCTGAAAAATTTTAAATCTGAAAATAGGAATATTGAAATTTTCAACCTGAGAATTTCATATTTTTAATTTGAAATCTTCAACTCGTAAATTTTGACTTTAAAAATCTACAAATCTGTAAATCTCCAGTTTTAAGCCCTTAAATCTTCAGTTTCTAACCCTTAATTCTCCAACGTAAACTCTAAAAATTTCTGTATCTATAATACTTTAAAATCTTAAAATCCTCAACTTGAAATCTTTAAATTTCTAAACTGAAACCCTAAACATGTGTAAATTTCCAATTTGAATTCTTCAAATGTTCAACTTCAAATCTGTAAGTCTCTAATTTCAAGTCTTCAAATCTCTAACTTTAACTCTGCAAATCTCTACATTGAAATCTTAAAAATTCTTAAGTAAAGTTGTAAATTTTCATTTCCAACTTCAATGATAAATATTATATTGTATAGTAATTTTAGTAATTCTTCAATAATTCTTATGAAATTATTCGTATTTAAAATACACAAGGAAATGGTATATAATCACTTGCGAAATTTATATTTTTTTAAACTTCCTACGGTCTTTGGCACTTTTTTACCAATTAGTGTATTTTACTTCCCTTAATAACTGTTTCATTATTTAGAAAAATATAACAAATTTAGTATTCTGCTTAGAATATTTATGCTTTAAGCTATATAAACAAATTAATTATCTATTCTCTTAACAAAATACATAACAATTAGACTGCGAATTTGTATGCAATATCAAATTTTCACAAACAAAGATTAAGCCTTGAAACTAGGAAACTATTTTCTAAATTCTAAATACTGTAATTTGTATTATATTTCTCATATCTTTTGTTTTCTAGAATTTTATCTAATCATGTTTTTTATTTCCTCGTCCGGTTTTTCAATTTTTGTAGAAAATGTGAAGAAATGATTATTATTATTATTATTTATATTTCTTGTTTCTTGGCTTTAATTCAACAATTAATTGTCTACATTCGCAATGATATGCTGACAATAAAAATTATTACATATCGAGGGTTTTCGAGCGGAACATCTGGGTGTTAATTTTCATTAACTAAAATAGGTTTCTTCTTTTGAAGTATCATAATTAAACTGCGGATTTTATGCATTTCTGACAATTCTAGGTATGCAAAAAATCTAGAAGATTATTGGCATATGCCAAAATATGCAAAATATCACAAATATAAATATACTGTTATTCAAATTCCAGTTCTATATTGGTGCTTGTAATGATTTTATTTTGCATAAACATCCACAGCCTAATCATAATAATGCGTCGCAAGCTTCGTAAAGTATAAATAAGGTTCTAAATGTCAGCACTACATTTTCCCAGCGAATGAATTCCTTTTGCTGGAACGTGTAAGAACGTTCACTTAACAGATTAGCATTCCTTTCGGTTGTAGTAGATTTGTAGAGTAATTAGAGTGTACACTGTCTGTGACTCACAATGCAAGTGAGATCATTGTCATAATTACTGACAACGCGTGTAGAGTTACAATTCCGTGATACGACGAGGAAAATAATTAAGATCTGGTGGTCGTGGTTCAGTTGTTCCTCTTCTGAATAGACCTTACAAATTTGAGAGTTTCCGTCACTTTTTAAGATATTCGCGCGTCCTTGGGCTGGGTTTCCAGAATGATATTGAGGAGAGGTCTATTGAAACTCCGCTGTTGGGGACGGTGCCATCCCAACGGGAGCGTTCTCTAATTTCGCAGCCTTGGATCGCTTCCGTGAAGCAACGGTCGCGAGCTGCGTTCTCCTTTTTTCGCATTGCTTCGAATGAAGGTTGGCAGTAACGAAGAAAATGGAGGTTCTATGAAATGCATAGAATCACAAGTAGGGCAAATGCATTAGATTGCCGCGATTCGTGAAAGAGCGTTGGCGCGGCGTATGTTCTCAAAGGGTTTCGTGTCTGTTGTGTGGCATTAAACAAATAAATTACGAAGGCATTGGAGTCTTTTCTGTGTGTATGCAAAGTGTGTAGAGAAGAGGGAATGAATCTTATCTTGGAAAGTAATGGAGGATCGACGAAGCTGAAGGGGAAACTGTTTAAATATAACTTAGGAGTTCACAGTTTTCTGCATTATTTTAAACAGGATTCTTATTGCATTTGCATAGTCAAGGGATGAAGTTGCTATTAGTAAAGTTTAGAAACTGAAGACTTGGGGACTTATGATATCAAAGATGCAAGTAATGCAGGATTTAAAGAACTTAAAAACAAAAGGAGTCGGGGATTTAGAAAATCAATTAGTTCTAAATTCAGCGTTTGAGAGTTCAACTATTCAGAGCTGGATTTTTTTATTTTTGGCAGTTTAGCTATTAAGTACTCTAGGCCTCGAAGACTCGTGAAGTAAGTAATTTGGATTTTCAGGACTCAAAAACCAACTATTTCAGTTTTTGTAGATGCAATCATCTCATTCTCCAACTCCCAAAGACTCAAGATCTAATTGCTTCAACTTTCGCTGACTCAAGAAAGAAATACTAAAGCTTTCGAGGACTCAATAACCAATTACTCCAATTCTTGAAGTTTTAAGTATCCTAGCTTACGAAAACTCAACAACTAAGGTAAATGTCCCAGTGGTTGGACTTTTAAGACAATGTTCCTGTTATTAAAATTTTCTACAGTTTAAAACAATGTAAATTAATATGAATGTTTGTTCAATCGCTAGATTGAGTTTTCTTCTTTCAGAAACTTGGTTATAGAATATCGTTTATATAAAAGAAAAATGTAAAAATCTATGTTTATAAAACCGTTCATTTGTCCCAGTTATTGGACAGAATTTACGGTATGTCCCAGTGATTAAATTTAGCTGTCCCAGTGCTTAGACAGAAGATTAAATTTCAGAAAAATCATTGATATAAAAATAATTAACAATTCTTGTGTTGTACAACTTTAAAAAGTTTGACAATATATACAAAAATAATACAATTTTTAAATAAAAGCTTAGTAAATAACCGAATAACCTAAAATATTTAAGCGCGCTTACGTATGCACGCACACATTTGCAATTGTAACAGTAAAAAGGGTAATTTTTGTTTAATTTGAGCTCATTAATTATTTCATTGAATAGATATTAAAATATATATTTATAATAAATGAAAATTACAATGTATTAGAAGATTCTTCAATTATTTTATTCTTTTTGTCCTTCGATGTTGATATATTTAAAAATTTTCTGTTTACTGGCAGTTCTTAACGACATGCCTTTTTTAACAGCTTCGACAGCACTCTCCACGTCTTTTGGTGCATAAGACTTTCTGTTTCTGTTTTCCTATGGCATGATTTATTAAAAATCAAATTTTTTATTATGAATATAGCTTATATTATCAACAAATATAGATTTCTTTTAAAAAATCTAAAATTGATAAATAAAATCGACGAATTGAGGATAATAATTGAGGAATAAAGTATCTAAAAACAATTAAGCACTGGGCCAAGCCGATACATCTTTACTCTAGTCACTGGACAGATTGTCCAATAACTAAGCTAGCGGCGATTTCATGTATTAGTGTATAGACACGTTAGTTTTTAAATTAGACAAAACAAAAATGACTTAAAAATATATGGTTATCAATTAAACAGACTTTAATAAGTCTAAAAAACCTTTACTTGATGTAGAAGCATAACCAAAGTATTAATTGTGAACTTAACAAAGACGCTCTGAGTCTTAGTCGAACGGTTAGTAGGCTCTTCATAGTGCATTAAATTCATGATTGCTAGGTAATAATATTTCTTTTTCAAATATATATCATGTATTTCTGATCAGTTGCAATGATTTTTAGTATAAGAAATAACTCAGGGTAATAATTTTATTTCCTCAACTTCGTCAATATTGTTTTTACTTTAATATTAATAAAAATTCATGACAGTGTCCAATTACTAGGACATGTTCAACCACTGGGATATTTACCTTAATCTCTTGGGGCCTCGAAGAACCAACGTTTCGAGGAATCAACCAGAGAGGAAGAAGCGTAGTCCAGTGTCCCAGGTATCGCTGCGATTCGTTCGCAAGCGTCCGGCGCTTTCTAACCCGGAGTCAGCAAAGGAAAAAGCACGGGAAGGAAACACGTAGTTCCTGATTTCGATTTCCGAGACGACGCATGGAAACCTCTGCACGAAAATCGGATCACGGTGATCGTACCCGTGACTTCCTTTCTCGCTTTCGTTGGATTCCTTTCCTTCGACGCTCGTTAGCAGCGATTGCACCAGGACAGTGGGAATCCTTCGCAAAAGGCTTCTCGTTAAATAAGAATGCGACTTCGGCCTTCGTTCCTTGTGGGAAAGCGCGTCGGAACTCGAATAAGAGAACAATTATAATAATCGTAAGAAGAAGAGGATAAGAAGCGAAGAGGGAAGGACAAGTTGTGTTTGATTAGGGGCTTCGGAAAATTAATTACTTCGGTGTTTTGTTAATTGCTCTAAAAAAAAACGGTGAAAGAGAAGATTTTGCGAAAGGCAAAAAGATCGCAATGTTATCGCTGAAACCAGCTGCGAGAGAAGAAAACGTAGGAACTCGGTCCAGTTTCGCGAGGCCACGCTCCGTTCTAATCGTTAAACTTCTTCGGTGGATTAGAGATCGCCGTTATTCCATAACAATGTAACGCGCCAGTCCACGTGAGGGTGAAAGTAAGAGAAATTTATGATTCGTTTTATCACTCGACAGTGAATCATGTCCAGAATGTTCCATAGCATGGTTGTTGTTCCGAGAAAAATTACGAACCGCCTTGCCTTTCTTTTCAACCCGGTAACTATTTAATATAGTAATCGTCGTAATTTCGCAATGCATTCTTGAATAACGAGCTTATACCACTTCCTTGCGAGTAACTATTATAATAAAGTGGGAAACCAGGATTCTAGAAATTATGCGAAGATGTGATGTAAGAAGGAAGGAAATTCGATTGGTGGTAAAAGTTTCACGGAGATCTACCAGGCCCGAAATCTTACGACTCGGTTGAATTTAAATGAGGCGGTTAGGCAGATCTCAGGTATCTAGGCCTCGCGAGTAGTCGGTATCTTTTCCCTTTCACTGCCGCCGCGCAGAAAAAATTCCGCGCGATTTTGTACATACGTGCCTCGCGCGTACACCTCGACTCCTTTTGCATCGTGTGCAGGTTACGTTCTGCGTTTTTCTGACCGTTAATACAGTCACGTACGTGAGCTTATATCATGTCTAATGTACAGGAATGACGACGACGGCGATGGAAGAAGGGAACGGCTTCGTGCGTAATTTCTTGGGAAATGCGAAGGATAGTTCCGTTCTATATTCGTAGCGCCATGTACTGATTGTCGAACTGCCAAAGTGTCAAATCGTGAAGTCGAGTCACAAATCATGAAATTGATAAAGTTTCTTAATGCCTAAGATGTCGTGAGATTGATAAAGTTTCTTAATGCCTAGGAAATCTGATACTCTCCAAATAATATTTGTCTAAATGTTGACAGCACTGTCCGTGATCTAGGAATTTTTTTCTCCACCGATCTTGAGCATTACCATATGATGATCAGTTCATCTTTCAAAGTTCTTGGTTTTAACTTTTGTATGGCTAAGTTATTCTGTTTATAAAAATGAGAAATGAGGCTCCAGCTTGCGCCTAATGCGCTTTATAGCAAATACCGCCCTGTTTTTTTCTATTCTTTGATTCGCTGATTTTAGTCTCTAGAATCTGAGATTTTCTTGTTTATGATCTTTAGTTTTCTCTGTTACTCTAAAACAGTATTTTATTTTGCAGTTGTCATCTCAAAATTCCAGTTTCTTTTCCCTTTTCGATTTCGTTTCGCGACGTTCCTTGAATTTTTCAGCATCCTCCGTTTCTATTTCTGCTGCTACGGGGATAAAAGTCTTTGTTCGGTAGCTTTTATGCTTGTAATACCTATGACTTTTCTGTTTTTAGTTCCTATCTTAGTCTATGTGTATGCGATGGGATTCGATCGAATCTTCGTTTAATCTTATAGTATCTAAAATTATTTATACCATGTATAGATGTATAGCTAAGGATGCTGCAGGAAATAATTTATAAAATATATTAAGTTTTCCTGAAAATATAATGAGTTATAAAATTATTACATCTACCTGCATACATCGACAATTTATTATTGAATTAATGGTTTATTGTTATTATAATTAATAATTATTGTTTGTCACACACAATTCTTGAATTTTTTATGAAATTTGAATGCCTGCGAATTCAAAATATACATTAGTAAACCGTTTTTAAACAAACAAACCAGAAATATTTTTAAACAAACACAAAATGTATACATATATGTATTAAATATATCTAGATTTCGATATTCTATCAGGTTGGCAAATAAATTTGTTCAGTGTTTATCATTTATTCCACTACAAAACACCGAAGGAACTTATTTGTCAACCCAAAAAATATGATGTACAATTATTTGACAATCTCCGAATTTTGATAGTGAATTCTATTGTGTTGGCAAATAAGTTTGTTCTGAATTTCAAAAACTGAACGACCTTATTTGCCAACTCAATATAATTCGCCAATTTCTCAAAACAAGCGAATTTCAGCGGGAAATTACGTTTTTTTATTTTTCTCCTGTATATTTTTGTTCCTTCGTTCATCTCAATACATTTTCGCATGTTTTGAATTGCCATGAATACACAAATATTCAAAGTCTAATAAACATCATTCCAAGACTCTTAATTCTCTTTCCCATATTTTATCTCCTTTCATTTAATATCTCCGTCAACAGTTTTATTTATTTATTTCTTATTCAAATCAGTGGCTGGCTGCTCATATAACATCCCCGCCGCCTAATAAAAGGAGCTTTATCGTTTACCATTATACAAAACACGTGAATAATTAAAGGAATCGCCCGGAGCCACACAAAAGCAGCTAATCACCTTTATCCTTCCAATTAGTTGCAACATCGCGGCATAACATGTTACATATTACAAAACGCGAGGGAACAATGCAGGGGACGTGGCTCCGTCTTCCCAACGTCTCATTTCGCGGGGCAGGGGAGTATTTTCAACGCATCTCGGCCGACTCAAGTACATGGGAGTGGAAGAGTCCTGGAGCCGTGTAATCATCAGCATGCCGTGTATCCGGGCATTGAATTCGAGGATTCTCCTCGCCCTCCTTCGGACTCTCCTCATTATACATCTCCCAACCGCTTATCTTTCGCAAGGCGAACCACCAGGACCAGAGAGGCGCACATCCGACGCAAGGATCGAATCTGTGATCGATTCCTGTCAGCGGAATCAACGTCGCGACTCTCCGTCGCGGAATAATATTCTTTTCTCTCCCGAGAGAAAATTGTGAAAAGGATTCGAGCCGTACGTGGCTTTATCAAACGGTGATCGACGAATTTTCAGATCTTCTCGCGAAAATATTCCCCCGGTGAATGGTTTATCGCGGGAGTCGGCGAAGTGGATACGACAGTTCCGGAGCAAGTGCACCGAAAGCTGTTTCGTTTCATGGCACAGTGGAGTAGAAAAAAAACTGATAATCACGTCTGTCGTGCGACCTGGTGACGCCAATGCATTTTCTGACAATACACTAACCGCGGGAGAAGTCGAATCCGCTTCTTGCGGTCGCTCCGTATCGATTCATTGCCATTCGGTTTCTCTAATATCTCGTTGCAACGCGAGAGGAATTTCTGCGACAACGTGGACACGTTTCTTCTCCTCCCCGCGTTTTGTTTTTAGTGAATTTTTTAAGTGGCTGACAAATGATTGTCGGATTAGTCGGATGATAACTCGCACCGAGTTTCTTTATCCTCGTATATCTCTCAACATATTTCCAGAAATAGGCCTGGAATACTGTTTGTTCAAACGACGCCTGTTTCACAAAACATTTCGCTCCTGTCCCAGAGGACCAGCCTGACCCAGATCCCATTAATGGATTAATCTGACTCTAAAGGACAGATTCAATATTCCATTTCACCTACTTCTGCTCATATATTGGGTTGGAACAAAAGATGGTAGCGTTTTTCAAAGGTACCATTTGAACGCATGAATTTGTTTTATGTGTGACTGAAACAAATGACAGAGCAAAAGAACCAATTACTGACACTTGAAGAAATAAACCTGACATTATTGTGTACTTATTGTATTAACTGACCAAACACATCAATTTCTGTATGTATTTATTATTCTTTAATATGATTAAATAAAGAAAGAATTTTTTGTAACACTAAGGGAGGTTTAACACTTTAGAGGTTCAAAATTAGGTTTGTTAAGAAATTCATTAGTTTTAAAAATATATTTCGAGGGCTATTACTGTCACACATGAAACGTTCTCGATCGAATTACTGACATCCCAATTACTGCGAAGTAACTATACAGGGTGAAACACGAAGCGTGATCAGCTTAGATTATATTGCTGTTTGCGGTTCGATTGATAGTTTTTTGTTAGCTAAAATAACATGGTTCAAGGAGAGCTTTAAAATGATTGTACCGAATTTTTTTAACAACCCTTTTTTTCTAGAGTTATCAAGGTTACCTTCAGTTTTTTATAGTGCTTTTTATAGTGCTTGCCGAATACTTTTTATGGTGCTTGCTGAATTCGCCTTAATATCTCCTAAAAGATGGGTGTAAAAAAATTGTAGGTTTACCTATAAAAAAACTGGAGGTAACCTTGATAACTCTGGGGGAAAAAGGGGTTAACAGAAAATTTGGTACAATCATCTTAAAGCTCTCCTTAAACCTAAATCTAACAATAAGCTGATTACGCTTCGTGGTCCACCTTGTATACTGTCACTTCCTTTAGAAATTAGTTTTCGTTTTCGTAAAAGCATATCGAATACGAATACTTATGAAAAATATATGCAAACATAATTATTTTCTTATTTAGATGCTTATTTGTGGAGAAGTTCGTAAAACTAAGATAGGTTATGTTACCGTGACAGTAATTAAAACAGTGATTGAAACGC
Organism: Perdita meconis; assembly: GCA_030770465.2. Lineage (NCBI taxonomy): Eukaryota > Metazoa > Arthropoda > Insecta > Hymenoptera > Andrenidae > Perdita > Perdita meconis. Next base: position 5,610,307 of record JASKOS020000005.1, read on the forward strand.
TTGTACCATTCACTGTCACCCAAATATTAAATTAAAAATCTTAATCAGTCGCTGAATTATGATCTACATAATTTTCTGTGATCTTTATGTCACCTAAAATCTAGAACATTATATTTTGTTACGTTACTAGTTCAAATATCACAATTACAGCCATTTCTTTACTATCTTGTCTTTTCCGTTCAGTAGTAAGGAAGTGGTTCTCTTCCATTTCTTCCAACTCTTCCAATCAACCCAAAAATTCCCGCAATTTTATAAAAATTAATGGAAAAATAAAATTAAATGTTATTTTTTCTATCACGTGAATTACAAATTTGAATTACATACTAAATTTTCTTTAACTGTGACGTCATAATATTTATTTGCTGTTTTAAATAAAACACCATCAAGTGACACTAATTGGATACATGACAGTAAATGGGTTCTTTATCCTATTTGTATATTCTGAAAGTATATCTTTCAAAGTTTCTGCCTATATATAATTTGTTTGCAAATTTGTAAATTTTAAGTTTGCTTAAACGAAAAATTAATATAGTAAAACATTAAGTGCATTTTCGACGTCTCATGCTTTTTCATTTTTTTTAAATTTGTTTAGTATTTCTCTTCATTTTTTACCTGATGTGACAATTTCTGATTGCCACTGATTGTCCCTAAAAAATTCTTTTGATGCAAAAAATCTTAATTCATTGAAAGTTTGTAAACAAAAAAATGTCAAGTTCTTGGAGAACGGAATCGTGAAGCTACTTATCTCGAAATTTGAAAAACGTGTCGATCTTCTGTTCCAACCAAAGCAGCGTAACATCCACCGATCGACATCAAGGCATGGTAAAAGTATCACGGCACACTCCGGGTCCTACATTCGATCCAATTGAAGGTTCTGGCCTCCCGTAAGAATGGTAAAAGCCGAGCAGCGAGTACAATGACAGTAACGATGTCCCGTTGGACGTAATATCGCGGTAGCAGCAAGCGGCAATATCGTTCCGTTGCGTAACTCTATTAATATCCATTAGATCGGAGGGCTGTCATTGCGGGCGTCTTCCATGAAGTCGTGGCCGCGACAGTTTTTCTTCCTGGCCGGGAATCACAGTGCATAGACTCGGCGGAGTCGACATGGTGAGTGACCCACGATTCCTATCAGAAGTTGCATAAGACGGCCGCGCACACACGTACGGGGCCACCTCTCACTTCCATCGTGCCTGTCGTTCAGGCTATGCCGCGGCTTCGTGCTCTGAATCTGACTGGAGTTCGTTCCGAGCAGTTCGATACTTCCGTATGATCGATCGAAGAATACTCCGAAGAAATCTTAGAAATCGATGTAAAGGTACTGCTGAGGAACGGGATCTATGGCTGGTCTAATGCTTCGATTTTGTGACGGTGATCGGTTATACTGGTGAGAGGTTTGTGGCGGGACGATAGATATTTTTTAGCTGACTATACGTGTGGACCAGATATGGGATTGAACGATATTCGAGGATATAAATGGAGGTGGCGGGAGAGACATCTTTCACTATGCTAATTTCGGGGATCCGTGACTCTCTCTCTGTGCCACCGATGACCTTGTTTGAGTACTGAGTTGGAAGAGTTTTACTGGTGTAGAAGGAACTTTGGGAATTGGCGTTAGGAGATTTATGTTGTAGCTTGTTGGTACTTGGTTTGCATTATTTGTTTAAAATATCAGACTTGGTTAAAGGTAAAGATTGTCGAGACTCAGAGATAGGTAGGTGTGAGCCTGTGGTCACAGTAGAACTGACATCGGACGATTCGGCCGGAAGAAACAAACTTCTTTGAATTCATCCGATCATCGTCCAACGTTGGTGATAATTGGCCGATAATATCGGTTGCACTTGTTTCCCAATGCATTTGCAAAGATTAATTCCCAGTTTTAGCTAATAATAAGCTAAGAACAGGATTTGGAACTTGCAACAATCATGATAAAAGCGCTTATGCAATCTGTTAAAACTTCATAATATGAATCAAATCATGTTCCTTCTGAAGAGTCGAAATTAAATTGTTTGTTACTAGATTGGTCGTTGTAAGACCGCGTAGTACTAGAAATTCTTTTTATTTATAATATCTACGAATCTCTACAATTTGTCTTGTAAGTATGGACATTCGGTAAATCGGTGTAACGCTGAGTGACTATAACACGTAGACTCGTAGACGTCTATCCCATTAGAGAGACGCCAGAAATGCTCCCAATAATGCAATCGTGTTATTAACGTTGTCTAGGAGTTTTGATGACCTTGTAGAACTGCAACTAGATAAAGGCGTAAATGGTCATGAATAGCTACAGTTTGAAATGGGCAATGTTTAAAAGTAGAAAAAGGTAAAACTGACCAAGGATTTAGGATAGTCATGACTTAGAAATAAACAAAGACAGAGTTAACCAAGAGTTTGGTGTAGGCAAGGTTTAGAAATACATACACACAAAGTTAGGGCTGACCAGGATCTAGGAGTGCCAAAGGTTCATGAATGAGTGGATGCTGACTTCAGGGCTAGACATGGAAAGGAATGGTTCAGATTTGGTGTTTACCAGAGGTTAGGGGTGGTCTAGGTTTGAATCTATACAGGGTGTCCCAAACAAATTGCGGGAGCCATTAAGGGGAGATTTCTGGAGTAATTTTAAGCAACTTTTTCCTTTGCAAAAATGTCCTCGAAAGCTTCGTTAACGAGTTATTAACGTAAAACACCGACCAATAAACACACGAATACAGTCCATGAATTTCAGCGCGGGCTCCAGCTGCGAGTAGTATTAGCCCGCCATCATCCGCGCCATCATTAATCCGCTGTACTCGCTCCCCGATTGGTCGGTGTTTTTCATTAATAACTCGTTAACAAAGCCTTACCTAAAATTTTCGCTAAGGAAAATGTTGTTTAAAATCACCATAGGAATTACACAGGAATTGCAGTTCAAGGAACTGCAACATTTTTGTTACACCCTGTATATCCGTCTCATACTACGACGGACGTAGCGACGGACTATCGACGGACATTTTAACACTTGTGTGACCCTAGGCTAACTCGAACTATGAGAATTAAATTTTTTAATTGATTAGAGGCGAATTGTGACGAAGGAACATCAAATTGTTTGCTCGTTCAGGAATGAAGTTATTTTATTTTTTATTTGATATATCGATATTGCCAGTCTGAGAAAAACTGTTTCACCCTTGGATTCATTTTGTAGCGGTGTTTAAAAATGATCGGCAATGCCGACTAATTAGTCGGCTTCTTAGAGGCCGATTAATCGGCTAATCAGTTAGTCGGCCAAATCTTTAGTCGGTATATCTCTAGTAAAATTGCTTTAAGGTCACCAATAATTGGTAACGTTTTTATATAAATAGTCTATTGTAGTCTTGGTGTTTTAATGTTCGACTGGCAATGTATATTCATATTCAATTTCAAATTTAATTATACCAACCTCCATATAATGTTGATAGAGCTATAGTCATAGAGCCTAGTCATAGAGTTGATAGAGCTATTCAATAATCAAGGATGATCAATGATCAAGACTATTCAGGAGGAACAGCTGGTTGATGATCAGATTTAACCGGGAGTTAAATCTATCCAATTAATCAAGATCAACCAGAAACAGCATATTTCCAAAAGGTTTAAGGCTCCAAAAGCTTTAACTAAGTTTGTTTAATGCTCAGCATTACCTAGAATCTACTGATACAATTTCATATCACTGTTACACTTATAAAGTCACGTTTTGAACAGGTTTACACCACCCTAATCGTGCCATTAGCGTAAGGAGAAAACATTTAGGTCGCAATTGGAATTTCACAGAGTCACACGTCAGCAATAGAAACTTTAACGGTGATTATTTCATCTCAGAACTTTTCCACCAGTGAAAAGCGATATTAAGACTCGTAATTTCACGCATTTAACCGTCGGCCACGGGGAATTCCGGAACCAGCTGGCTTATTGGATTCTGAACGTGCGAACGTTCCTCAAACTTTCAGAGCAGAAAAGAAAACCATCGAGAGCACAGCTGAAACTGCGCGCGGATCTCTTGGATGGTAAGGAGAGCCTTCCACTCACAACTTTATTAATTTCTAATTACACGCGAAAACGATGATCTTCAGCTCGTTAAATTGTTTTCGAACAAGGCGGAATCCAAATAATTCCATTCACATTCGACGAGCGCAAACATCCTCCAGAGTAACTTCGTTCTTCCGCTTTCTACGTCAACATTATTATTAGTCATGTGATTCAAGGTGGACAAAAGTCGTGAAAACGCGATGAAGGCGGTGTTGTTTGGGTCATGGACGCGCTTTCACCACGCACCCACATCTTTTTACTTTCGAATAAAAAATAAAAAGGAAGAGGAGTTGGTAGATTGACTGATACTTCGAGGACCAAATGCACTTTTCTGATCTGCGAAGGGTTAGGAAATCAAAGAGCAGCAAAGGATTTTACGATTCCGCTGGGGTAGACAGCAATGATGCTGATGATTAGACTTGTGAATTTTTATGTATTTATAGCAATTTAAAGTATGCAAAAATCTATGAAGCTGTTGATACATGTCAAAATATACAAAATATGAAAAATATAACTCAAGTTACAATGTTTGGAAAATAAGAAAAACTGTTATTAAAATTTTTCTTTTTTATTTACCTTTGTAAAAATTTAATTCTGCATAAAAATCCGCAGTCTATTGGTGATATTACCTGTGATTTATCCACGATTATTTCGTTTGGACGCGAAAAAGTTTGACTTTCTGAAACTCATCTCAATTTCTTACATTTACTAAATAGTCTATTTTAAGTATTCCTCATTCTCATTCATTGTGTGCCAAAAATATTTTTTAATTTTCATCTTATTTATTACAAATAGGTGTTCCTGATGAATATGATCCCGAGGAGTCATTTTATACGCAAAGTGGTACAAAATAATCCTTAAGTGCATTTTTAGAAAAATGTAAATAAATCATAATCTGTAAAACATGTAAAAAATGTTGGAACTCCATTATGCGTTTAAAACAGTGACACTAATGTAATTTCAACGAGAATAATAGTTTGTATTGAAAATAAAAAGAAAATATATTCGTGCAAACAAAATTACAAAGTAAAGGACTCTTTGGTACTGCGTCATGGTATGCATTTTTCTGTTATAATTTATAATCATACCAACCCTTTTCTTTTAACAGGGAAGAGAACATAAAACACGTTATAATGAAAAATCCCTATTATGAAAATTCCTATTCGCACCAAAAAGCATAGGAAAGTAAATAAAAAAGGATATAATAGCGTAACTCAATATGTCATTTGCAAAGAAACATTTCGAGAAGCACACATCGAATGCACACATTAAAAATGTACGAATTATTTTATCTGTGGTACACATGGAAATGTAATTTGAATAATACTTCACATTCTAACACCTGCAGGTCCTTTTTACTATTAACCGCTTTGAAACCACGGGGACGAGTTATCCCGCGACGCAATATCATTCGTAGGACGCCACAGACGAGTTATCTCGTGACAAAAAACATATAATTCCTAAAATGCCACGGACGAGTAATCGCCCGGAATAACTCGTCTGTGGCTTTGTACGAACGATGCTTTGTCGAGGGATAACTTGTCCGTGGCATCTTAGAAAATATATTATGTCGCAGGATAATTCGTCTGTGAAATCACACGAATCATATTTCGCGGGATAACTCGTCCATGGTTGCGAAGCGGCTAATCATTGGGATCGATCAATCCGCTAACTGAATGATTGGTCGATACTGAACAAGTTTTCGTTTCTCACAAATTTCAATTTTTTTATTCTTACAAGTAACTAATTCTCATCATTGAGTTTCACAAAATTGATTTCTATCCTTTCGTAAAGTTTTATTTTTACTACTAATTCTTATTTTGTATCGACTCTAACCCAAGATATAACAAAAAATCTTAGAGCGGTTGTTTCTGTACGACTCTCCCCTATGTAAGCTTTTCTACGCCATTTTTGCTCTTTTTTCCGGGTATTCAGAAGTCCATAGACCTCACAATCCCTTTCCTCATTCCTCTTTTTCAATTTTACCTTCGGCAAAACGAATATGGATCACCGACCCTCGAATTTAACTTGGTGGGGGTGTTGCTCTATAAGCTCGCCACCGACTAAGGGGAAAAGTATAGCGAACGGAGACCATACTCGACGCTCCGTGGGACCCATTAGGTCACAGCGTTTGATCGATGCACTGCGTTATCCTTGTTGAACGCGTTTCATGCTCGGGACGTGACCACCGGCGGTGTATCGCGCGTGAAACGTGCTCGGCTTCGGTAAGTCTGGGCTGATGTAGTCTGGCAAAAGTGCAGGCAATGTGCATTCGTTTCGTCCACAAGGATACTCTCAAATCTCATTCGGCATCGCGGGCAATGGCACTCGTCAGCGAGAACGAACAAAACATCGGGACAACGCTGAAATCCTTGCTGCTAAGTCTTTAGGGTAAAACACTTATCTCAAACACAATCGCATAAAGACGAAGAAAGTAGTTCATGACCAGTGCAAACATTCAAAAAACAATTTGTCTTCTTCATTGAAGCTATCAGGTCTCTATGAACGTAGAACATATCAGTTGATTAGAAACCACTGTCAGATTTTTCCACAGACCATCAATCAACCTTCATCAACGAACCCCGCCTATAAAAAGTCGGCGTGGCCAGAAAAAGGATTAAGAGATTCTGATAGACGGACTATCGAAGCCGAATGCTCTCACCGATCCCCTGAATTTCTCTGGCAAAAATCAGCTCTCGGAGGAGTGTCAGCGGGGAAAGAGACGCGCGGATGACCACGCGTCGCATCGAAAAGGTACACCTGGAGTCGTCTTGGGTACCGGTCGCTTCGAAGGGGCCAATCGAGAGAGAGGCTTTCTCCTGGATCGCGTTGCAGCTTTGCACACCGAGCCTCCGCGACGTTGTTTGGAGGGGATGTCTATATAGACTGTCCAGCGGAGGTGAGCCCCTTCAAACTGTTCGCGATCTTAAGCCGGTGCGTGTGGCGCGAGCCGATCTATCGGGATCCATCAGACTCGCGGTGCCCTCTGAGTGGCACGGTGACGGTAGATTTTCCAGGAAGCTGGGGACCGACGAGGAACGGAAACAGGTGTGACGAAGGGCACGAGGACATGGATAGTTCGTGGTGCGATGTGAGAGAGTGCAAACGAAACGAACAGTAACGTAAAACGAGATCGAATAGTTGAGGTTTCAACGGAAGTCTGGGAGGAGGATCCATTGGGACGGTGACACTGGAATTGCTCTGCGCTATGGTGAGTGATGATCTGGGGTTTAAGAGACTTTGTCTACTGACTCTAAAATCTAAGACCTAGGGGATGGTGAACTGAGTCCATTGGAAGGGTACTTTATGGTATTTCTAGACGAAATTGTTCGTAGCGATTTTTAGAAGAGTACGAAGCTTGATTTAGCTTTGTGATAGAATGAGTGATAGTTTGGGATCTAGGAAACTCTGTCTACTGACTTGAGGATCTAGGATTTTGTAGGCGATGGGCGCCTGACGTTTCGGTTATAGCGCTTGGGAGAATCAGAGTTGTCGGTCGGCCTGGATAGCTTAATGGGTTAAAGGACTCGCCCGGAAAGTGAAAGATCCGGGTTCGAATCCTGGTCCAGACAATCCGATCGGCCGACTCTTTTTCTCCTACAGTTTAGAAGTTGGTGAAATGGGACCGTTGCGTTGAGACGGTCTTTTTATGCTGCTTTTAGGTGAAATTATTTCTAACGATTTTTGGGAGGGTATGAAATTTGATTTTGCATTGCGCTACAATTAGTGATGGTATGGGATTTAGGAGACTTTGTCTACTGACTCTAAGATCTAGAATCTAGTGGATCATAGATTAGGTCAGTTGGGAGGATTTTATCTATGGTGATTTTAGACGAAGTTTATAGCGAATTTTGAGAAACTATGAAGTTTGACTTTTGATCAGGTAGGGGAATTTGTTAAATTTGTTCTTGAGGTTAATTGTGTTTGAGTTATTCGATAGTTCATAGTCTGTGATTGTTTGCTATTGTTTTGTGAATTAGAAAGGCGTATACAAATTTCGGTAGATTGTTAAAAAAAAAGGTGTTTTATCAATATCATAGTTACAAATGTTTGTTATTGAATCTGTAATGTAGAATATTATAATACTTCTAAACCTAAACAAAACGATTTTTAGCAAATTTATTATTCTAAAGTGCAATAAGATACAATAAGAATTAAATACCTTGCAGCAAAAAGGATACAGCTCCATTTTTACCTACTTTAGAATAATTAGAAAGTATTTATAAAATTATTAAGAAGTAGTACTAGAAGTATTTATAAAATTATTGTTTTGACTTAAGATTAAAACAGGAACACTAAATAGTATTGGTAATGAGTTTAGAATTGCAAAGGCGTGCAAATTACTAGAAACTTCGCCATCGTAGCAAAGATAGAGATATCTCTTCTACACAGAATACCACATTATTTAAATAATTGCAAACAAATCTGTTTTCATAGAAAAAATAATTCTGAAATTTCCTCTTCGTTGAAAAATTCTTCATCTTCATTTCTCCTCCACAGCATTTTTTTATCAAATTACCTCTACAATTGAATTACTTCAAGAAAATATCTTCACGCCGTTGAATTGTTAGAAAAGAATACTTAAAAACTTTCATATAGTTTACTGGCTCTGTTTACGAACTTCGTAGTAAAATAGTCAGTTTCTGAAGCAAACTCGAAGAATAAGCTAGATTCCATTTTCATAAAACTTTAAAACAATTTATACCCCTATCGCGATCCTCAAAATCAAAAAGTTTTTTAAAAAAAGTATCATGAAAGTTTTAAAAAAATACACTAAAAATGCAGGAGTCAATTAATTACAAACGAATACAAAATTTCTAATCAACGTTCTTAAATTGATAAACTACATTAGCCAGGGTTAATAAACTACAATAAATTAAGTGAAAAGTCTCAACCGTTTCTCATTCACATGCCAGAACTTCAATATTTACCACCTAGTTCCGGTCGAGCACTTTCTATCTTCAAACTTCATTAGAAGATCGTTGACACACACCCACGCATGTGCTGAATGAAGAAACTAAACGCTGGAAAGCAATTCTCCTTTATACTCCCACACGATCCGCAGAGAAAATCTTATCCAATAGTTCGCCGTTTGCTCCGAACGAAATAACGGAATCGTAATAGCAAAATTCCAAACAGATAATTATTTTCCGATAAGGGGAAAGAAGTTTCCCGTGGCTTAAAAAGCCGCGTTTCCCTCGATGGTGGAAAAAGGCGGCGTCGAGATACAGGATCAGGTAATAGGCAAAATCGAAGCCGGCGTTGCTGTTCGCCTACGGGAAGGAAATGGGGGTCAGTGTGTGAACGGCTTCGCTCCTTATGTCGCAATTCAGGAGGTCGCCGACCGTCCTCCTCCTCCTCCTCCGTCACAGTGCTTCTTTCTCTTTTTCCACGTATTTCCCCGAGGAAAAATTGGATCGTACCCGAATTTCTGCTTTTCCCTCGATCGTTTCTCTCAACGATCTTAAACGCGAGCGCGCGATGCTTCTCCAGTTTCTCTCCTTAAAAGAACTACTACCTTATCAACGAGGAGATTATTAAAATTTTCCGCGTTGATTTCCTATTTATCACAGTAACTTAAACAATATTTGCTTAATGGTACGACACAGGAATTCGTTGCACTTCCGTGAAACTAGAGTTTGTACTTTAATCCCAATTACGAACGTGGGCAATAAAATTTTTATACAGGATATTTGCGATTTTGCACTTGAGTTAAGCATATCATGAACTTAGAGTAACAGTTATAAAAATTAAAAAAGACAATTGCCTAGATATTATTCTGGGTCCATTGTTATTTATTTTATATGTAAATGAGTTATTGATAAATATACCAAAGGATGCAATTATAGCTTACGCAGACGACACATTATCCTCGGATGAATCTTAAATCAGTGATCAAAACGAAAGGAATAAATACCTAGATTCTGTTGCCTGTTTGTTGGCTTCAAATAAACTATCTGTAAATGTAGACAAAACCGTTTTTATGACTTTTGAAAACGTGCCTAACAATTTATTAATAAAAATTAATGATACCTGTATAAAAAGGGTGCAGAATTGTAACTACTTAGGTCTAATATTTGACTATAACCTGAAATGGGATAAACATATTGAACGACTTATATCTAAAACTAAATATTTGATTTGATGTATTATTGTATGGGGGAGCATATAAAAATAATTTAAACCTAATTCAAAGCATACGAAACAGGCTTTTAAAAATTATAACACAGAATAACGGTACTGGTATCACCAAATTACCGCTAAAACGCAGGTTTTTTTACTAGAATCTCTTTTTTTTATTATAGTAAACTAAAAAATTATTTTCTGAGTTCAAATATTGTGACCAGAAACAAATATACCATTACCTACAATTAACAAGACTATTAGTACTAAAAATAACAATATTTCTGCAATTAAAGTGTTCAACAATTTTCCAAACGAGTTAAAAACACTAACACTTAGCACATACACTATTAAGAAAAAAAAAAATAAAAAATTGGATACAAGTAAACAGACTTTAAACTTAAACTTCTACGTAATTGTGTAGTATTATTGTTATAGCTTTTAATACCAAAGTATTATGCGTAACACAAGATCTGCAGCATCTCTTACTTATATTACTTGTATTATTGTATTATTATTATTATAATTGTTATTACTTAAATATCTCATATGTATTTATTATAATAAAGATCGCGAGTAGGCGCCAAGGTGATGATCTATTTTCGATTATCTGAAACCAGAAAAAAATTGCTTCATTAAACATACCTCAATGTCTAGGCATTAACGGAGTCATTTTTTAATACCTATGAAATTCACCTAATAAGAAAATTTTTAAGAAAAATGTGTTGATTTTCGCTAAAAATTTGTCACCAGTACTTAAATACTTATAGATTGCACAAAAAAATAAATTTGCATAAAAACGTCAAGTGCATTTAGTGAAAAAATTTTACTTTCTGACTTCGGATAATTCAAAATGGAGTTTTCTGATACACCGCTCGTTTCTAATACAAAATCGATTTTCCCGAAAACAAAGCTTCAAACGAAAAAATTTTACTCTTTCTGGTTGTACTACCAGATATCCTATATAAACAAATTTTCAAATACAGTTTCCTGTTACGTTTATTGTTTTTCCTCGGTCAAGGAAACTCCGATTGCATTATTCGCGAAGCAAACCTCCCTAAAAATTCTGTCCACTGCTGTTCCGATCCAGCGGTCACACGCGATGCATAATTCACGTGATGTTCGAACCTCGAAGGAGAGCAGTTTGTTTAAATAAGATTAAGGGGAGGAAATCAAAGACAGAAGTGGCAGGAAAGAAAAGACATCCTGGAGACAGCACGCGTTCTTCTATTCTGGAAAGATTCTCGCAGGGGTTGAAATCTCGGGGTTGATCCGAAGAAACGAGGAAAAAGACTGTCTTAGCTGTCTACCTAGACGAAGGACAGGAACAATTCTTTACTTCCTCGTTAATTGCTTCGTCGCGAGAAATATGCATCCTGCGACGCATCCTTAAACAATCAGGTCTCCCTGCGTTGGCTTCTATGATGAAGATGGTGGTAATTAAATCCTGCGCAGGAAATATGAATAACGGAAGTACAACGAATCATGGTGAAGTTCTTCAGGATTCATCTTGCCCCTTTTTACTATTTTTATATAGGCTTTATAAAATCACTTTCTCCGTTTCAGTGCTGTTTTGGTTGCACATTTAAACTTTAATCCTATAGGTATAAAATTGGAGCAATGAACTCAGAATTAGAATGCAATTGAAGCTTCTTGAGATCCGATTTTTTGTACTGTGTTGTATAATAGACTATTACACAAGGTTTGAATTTGAATGTTAATTACTCGACTTCGGATGTCGATGCATTTTTGGCAATTTTCATTATTCAAAAACCTGTAAGAATGTGTCAAATTTAAATAAATGTTCAAAAAAGTATTTCGTCAAAAATAATTCAATTATTAATGTTTCTAAAACAGAATCTAGATTAAATATTTTTTTACAGTATTATACTTCCATTTCGATTCTGTTGAACTTTGCCCAACAAAGATATGTGCAAAAATAAGGATGTAATAGAGGTGCAAAAATGGTGACTTCAGTTTTTAAAACAGAATATTCTTGATACGAAACAATATTAAAACTGTAACTTTTTCGAATTTTAAGTATCTAATGTTTCAAGAGTCTTAAACTTAAAACTTTACAGAGTTCCGAATTTGAGTTTGCAGAGCTAAAAAATTAGGCCCAAACTCACCACTAATATTTATGCTTTAAGCAATCCTTTGATGCAAAATGCATAAGTAGTCTGCGGATGTTTATGCATTTATGGCGATGTTAAATCTGCTAGGATGCATAAAGATGTACATAAATACAAAAATACGTAAGAGACACTATTTTAAAAATTGATTTTCTTTTTCCATGCCTTTAAAAATATGAATTTACATAAACATCCGCAGTCTATACACAAGTGATTAACAGCGATAAGAAGAAAACAAATGAAATAAAAAAAAAAAGGAAATTCATCGAAGGGGCAACCAAAGAATTTCCCTTTAGTTTAGCTTGGATACTCGATTCAAATCGCCCGCTGGTAGTTCGTTTGAAATCGCTTTGTAATTCATATTCGCGATCCCTCGCGATCGTAGGGACCCCTCCGTTGAGCAACCAGAAATTGGTAGGTTGATCGCGAACGGAAAGCCGCTGGAAGGAAAAGAAAGAGGGAAAGGAAGGGCACGGCTCGACGGGAAGATTGAATCTACCGGCTGCGGCAGTATCGCGGACTTAATAGACAATGAAGATTTGCGGCCGCGATAACCCGAACCGCAGGAATCCCCCTTTTTCTTCAGTTTTCCTCGGCTGATCCTTTGTTAGAAGTTCGCTTCACGACGGATTCCTCGGGCATAATTACACGACCGCGAACGCCGTGTACGCGATTTGCGCGTTGCACAACGCGCAAACTTGTTATTGCAATATTGTTAAGCCTCCTTCGACCGGTGGAAAGTGTGCATTACGATCGGACGCATAAACAGTTGGCAGAGGGAGGTAATTGAAGCGCGATTGCGGCAATCGATCTCGCAGATCGAGAGGATTTTCCGATCGGGACGAGAGGGGGATCTACTAGAATCAAAGGGGGGAGTTGATTCGTCGATGAGGTTGCGTCTGTACGGCGAAGTCGTTGGTTCTGGCGACCGACAGCGCTTATTTGGAGAACCATGCACGTTTCAAGCTAATTTGCTTTCCTTTCTCCTCGTTGGAATGCGTCAAAACCGTTGCCCGCTTCTGGGGAGTCTGGCAGGCTTTGAAAGCCTTGAAGAGGAGGGATGGGCGACTTTGTTAGCCACTTGGGAGAAGCTTTTGAATGCTGTCAACGCGACGCCCCCGCTTAAAAGGTTACAATTGGAGGAAAGGGGATGCAAGGGGTGACATTTTTTTTTGGAGAAACTGGTACTGATAGAAATGAGAGTCTATTGGTACTACTGAATGATATTCAGGGGAAAATATAGAAGAAGTGGAACACCTTTTAACATGCAGCACAATGAGACAGCTTGAATTCGTCTCCTTAAATATACTCTGTGTAGTTGTCACATCAATTCAATTAATTATAATCGTATTGAGAACTCTGCAATCAGGACTTGAAACGATTCCGAAAATAACGCTTTCGAATTGGTTATATAAAGGTTTTGATTGAAGCAGTTGTGAAGAGCCTTTATTCTAAATAACTGTTATGAAGAACTTGAATTTCTGACTATACTATACAGGGTGTAACAAAAATGTTGCAGTTCCGTGAAAGGGGTGATTCCTGAGGTGATTTTAAACAACTTGTTCCTTACCGAAAATGTTAGGTGGGGCTTTGTTAATGAGTTATTAACGAAAAACACCGACCAATCAGGGAGCGAGTACAGTAGATGTATATCAGCGCGAGCTCCAACTGTGAATAGTATTGGCTTGCCATCGTCCGCGTCATCATTAATCCGCTGTACACGTTCCCCGATTGGTCGGTGTTTTTCATTAATAACTCGTTAACAAAGCCCCACCTAACATTTTGGCTAAGGAAAAAGTTGTTCAAAATCACCTCAGGAATCACCACGTTCAAGGAACTGCAACATTTTTGTTACACCCTGTATACGGTTCCTACACTGAAGAAAAAGCGGGTCGTACTTTATAGCAGGGACTTATACCGAAACCGAAATAACCGATATAATACCGATATTTTTCGGTTATTTTGGAGATATTTGGGAGATATATCCAAAATAACCGAAAAATACCGGTATTATACCGTTTATTTCGGTTTCGGTATAAGTCCCTGCTTTATAGTATATATGATCGACGAAATTTTACTACATTCTCGACTAAAGCACTATTGGTGAAAGTGGTAAGGTTACTACTACACTAGTGTAATAAAAAGTTCAAAATTATATTATTCACAACTTATTTAAAACAGACATTTATTTGAACGGTGTATCGCTTATAAGAAAAATTATGATGCCCCTGTATCTATTGATTAGAATGATTAGATTTTCCTACATGTGTATACAAAATTACTGGAAATATTGCTGTCGATAGTAGCTCGTATAATATTCGACCACGTTGTTGGTGTCCAAGAATTTATTACTGTTAGCTTTGGGGGTGGATTTAACCAGCACCAGTGGGCGCATTGTTATTTATCGATGACAAACTATAAATTACGATTCGCTGAAAAATATTTATTGTACTATTATACTGAAATATCACAGTATCTTCCACAATCATTACTAGACTGAATGTTTATGCAAATTCATAGTGTCATATAAATAAAGGAACAGTTGACACTTAAATAGAAGTGTGCTTTCTTTTTTAAACACAATAAAATGTATATTATTTTCAATATTTTATGTATTTTTACATGTACGAACATTATTACAAGTTTTCATATGTTTGAAATTGTCATAAATGCATAAACATCCAAAGTTTAATCATTACACATAATTAATAAGGAAAAGTTCCGATCTAGAACTTTCAAAAAATGAATGCATAACTACTCAAAGAGAATTTTTCGACCATAATTCTGTACCTGAGAATCATATTAACCTAAGTCTATTTTTGTTATTTTCTAGGAGAGCGAAAAAGGAGTAGAAAATAAAGAAAAAACAATGAATTGATATCAGATAACTCAATTTTTTTAAAAAGTAGACATGGGTTAGTCTGGCTCAGAAGCGCAGAATACTTTCAACACAAGTACAGAATAGTTTCAATACTCGAGTAAAAAAAAAATGATTATGTAACTTTTTACGTCTTCAAAAGATGTATAATAAGGACTGAAAACTATAGATGTAATATTGTACATTTTTTTTTTTTAATTTCACTTAAATTACACTTCTAGATTGGAACCTTTCTTGAATTAAAAAAACCAGAAATACATTTCTCATAATTGAGTGAATGTACTCAGAACAAGTCACTCAAGTTATCAAATCCAGCCAGCGGAACCGTACACGCCAAATACCTTAATATCCTTCAAGTGTAACAGAATACGAGAGCCGCTCAAACAACACTTTGTATCCCTGAAACCCCTATCAAGCAGTCCAAATAACACATTTGACCTATACACCCACGCAATTTCCCTACACGTCGCACTCAACGTCCACCATCTATGCAATGCATCCACCCAAAGGACTTTAAATCATTTTCGCTTCCATTTCCAGAGCGCAGAATCTTTTCACAAATCCTTTCAGGTTTACAAAATAGGATACATTCATGAAAGACGCCACAATGGCTATGATAAATTTGTTTTTGCAATTACATTGATTAGAGGTTCCTTCAACGAAGAATACTCTGAGAATAACAGTTTTCCAAGAATTTTTCGATTTTATTAGATGTTCATGCATTAGGTGGGAAATGCCAGTGAATACCAATGAATGAACAGCGATTCATTAAAATAAAAAGAAAGAAAAATAGATGATCGACCTTTAATTAATAAAAATGATGTAGTTTATCTTGTAGATAACTAAATTACTAATTTATTATACAAAAGTAGATATTTATCTCCACGCAAACAAATGTTTTTTTTGTTAGAACGTAAAGTATTTACTTACTTTTGTTACATACTGTACGGGCATAGCATCTCTCCTGAATTTACTCTATCCATTCCCGCTGCCACGGTTCGACCGTCGGTGTCACAGTTTCTCTCGAAAGCGCCAGAGACAGACCGCAGGTGGTTCGGAACCGGTAGTCGAAAAGTTCGAAGGCGAAAGTATACACCGTACACGTGTAGGTGTGCGGGAAGAGGTCACGGAGGCGAAGAAAGTCCAGCCGACGCGCAAAGTGGAACGGACGATGCATCGTTTCCCGGAGAGGACACAGGAATCGGGGTCCGTTGAAAAAGTGGGGAGGGACGTGAGAAAGGAAGTTCGATCGTTCGGATTGCATTTTTCCTGATGATTGTTCCGTGCGAACGACACGTGGCAAGGACCGCGCGACATGGAATCGTAAATCCTTGATTACACCGTGAAAGTCTTTGCCTCCGGCTCGCGATCAGCATTGTCAGGTTATATAATTAATTACTGTCCTCGTGCCTCGTGGTAACAATAATATTCCCATGCTGGCACGTTGATGCGTTGTGATGTAAGTAATTAATAAGTGATCACCTTCTGGGAAATCGCTG
Organism: Perdita meconis; assembly: GCA_030770465.2. Taxonomy (NCBI): domain Eukaryota; kingdom Metazoa; phylum Arthropoda; class Insecta; order Hymenoptera; family Andrenidae; genus Perdita; species Perdita meconis. The sequence continues at coordinate 5,626,977 of JASKOS020000005.1, forward strand.
AGGGACATAAAAGAAAAGGGAGATTGCATTGTGAATGCATCGATGTTGGTATAAAAATAATCACAGGGTTCAGGTACTTAAAATAAAGAACTTGACTGTAAAAATTTAAATCTCGTGAAAATTGTCCCCTTTTTTAAATTTTAAATCAGATGCTAATGAATAGACTGCGGATGTTCATGCAAATTCATATTTTTATAGACATACGATAGCAATTGAATCTTAAATAAATATGCGTTTTACTTTCTATGTATTATAACATGTATTATATATTTTATACTTTATTGCATTTTTACGTCTGTGTTGATCCTTATAGGTTTTTGCAATTTGAAAATTGCCATAAATGCGTAAACATTCGCAGTCTACTAATGAATCATTAGTAACGATTAAAAATACATACGGAAATAAAATAAGAATTCTTGAGACAATCCTTTATTATTTATAATTGAATACCTTAATTGACAAGTGAAGTACGTCCCTTTTTCTTATCTCAGTATTGAGAAAGTTTTATTTCTGTGTAATGCTTCATAAAAATCAAGAACAGAATGTTGCTTTGCTGTGAAAAAATTAAGTGAAAGAATAAGAATTATGGTAACCTAATTTAAAACAAAAACCACATTTCTTTCAATAGTAAACTAATTCACGTTATTAATAATAAACTGGAGACGTTATTTCACATTTTTCTGTAACGATTTTACTTATGATGCAAATCTAACTCTTATTCTTTTATTGGAATAAAAGAAAATATATGCAAATTGAGGTCTGTGAAGTTGGCACCTCCAAGTGCGGATTTTCATAAAAAAAAAATAAATTATATTCGTTTGTACACGATTTGTCCACATTTGTCCAACAAACATTTTCGTTTGTCTACTCCCCCCCCCCCACAAAAAAAGTATGCAGAAATGAAAAATTTGACACATCAGTACCCCCATGAACGGTTTTCATTTTTTTTCAAATGTGATATGATTGTCCATGATTCATCAACATTTGTCCACCCAAAATTTTCGTTTGTCCACCCCTAAAAAAAAAAATAGTCACGATGAAATAAACAATTTGACATTAACACCCACGAATACTTTTCAATGATTTTTCACTGCTATACGATTTCCACGATTTCTTCACATTTTTCCACCCAATATTTTCGTTTGACCACCCCTAAAAAAAAGTTTTTTCCATTTCGTCGTAACTCTTTTTTCAGGAGTGGACAAACGAAAATTTCGGGTGGACAAATGTGGAGAAATCATAGACAATCATATTCCATTTGAAAAATAATGAAAAACGTTCATGGGGCTCGTGATGTGTCAAGTTTTTGATTTCTCCATAATTTTTTTTGTGGGGTGAACAAACGAAAATTTTTATTCGACAAATGTGGACAATTCGTGGACAAACGAATGTGATTTGTTTTTTTATGAAAATTCGCACTTGGGAGTGCCAACTTTACAGATCTTGCAAATTGAATTGATAGATGATTAAAGTATTCTTAATACTATTTATTTTGGTAGTAGACTCATTTTTCATAATTCTAAACTCATGCCACTTATCAATTAAGGGGGTAATTAACGACAAAGTTTTTTCGCAGATATGAAAACAGACAAAACCGCTTCTCGTTCATTTCTTTGCCTCCGATTCGATCACGCCGAAAAACGAGGCATTTTCCAAACTTTCCCAACGTTCCCCTTTACCTCGCCCCCGAGTATTATAGGATCTCCTCTAAATATTCCACGACGCAAAGTTCGTAAGCTTTCGCAACAAGACGCGTCGCAGAAGCTCCGCTAAGCGCCTCGCGACAGCAAGTCGTAAGCTTCTCAAGATTTCTTAACGGAGTTTCGTCGAAGCTTCGAACTGTTCGGAAAGTGAAAGGTCCCCCGCGAACTCCCACGCAATTTTCCAACCCGCTCGTCCTTTTCGAGCTTCGCTGATCTCCACCGATCGGTAATTGATGCCTGCTTGATGGTTCGCAGTTCGATCGATTAGCGTTCGTTTTACGACTTTTGCGATATGCACCCTCGCCGGAACGAGAAACGAAAGTTTCTGGAGAGACTGGACAGTCGCAGAGGTAGAAGTAGAGCGTGAAACTCTGAAGGCCGTCGATGTGGTATTTTTGCGTGTTGATCAGGTGATTGAATGGGTCCCGATCAACTCGCTGTGTACCGTTTTGTGCCCGATTGGTTGTCGAATCGAGGCTGAATCTTGGTGTCGTTGATCTTTTAGTCAAGTGGAACGAAGTTGAGTGACCGAAGGTGGGACCTAATTGAATTATTATTGGACTGAAGTTTTGTAAAAATGAAAATGATGAATAATGGAAGTATAATAGTATAATAGAAATTTCTAAATCTACAACTTGAAATCTTCAAATTTTTAATATCAAGTCTTTAAACCTCCAATTTCAAAATATGAAGTCTCTAACGTTAACTGTAAAAATTTTTCTATGGGTAACTTGAAATCTGTAAATCTTCAACTTTATGGAGTGAAATCCTACAAATTTGCGAATTTCCAGTTTTAATTCTTCAAATGTTCAACTTCAAATCTTAAAATTTCTAGTTTCAAGTCTTCAAATCTCTAACTTCAAATCTTCAAATTTCTAAACTGAAATTTTAAAACTTCTTCAAATTTCTATTTTTCACTCTTCAAAATTTTGAACTTTCAAATCTCGAATATCAGCGATAAACATTCTACTGTATAGTAACTTTAGTAACTTTTATCAAATTATTTCTATTAAAAATACACAATAACCACATCGTATTCAATTGCTTGTAAAATTCATTATTTTTTAATATCAATTTTCCTATAAACAATGTTTCTAGTGATTCCATAAACAATGTTTCAGTATTATTTATTACAATGAAAGCTAGAAAATGGTCTTAGTTATACATTTTTAATTAAAGTTTAAAAATATCTATTATAAAATTATTGTCGTAGTACTGTAGAAATATCAATTGCAATTTTCAATAAACATAACAAATTTGTGTTAACTTTCACCTAGCTCAAATAGACAAAAGTGTAAATGTGGCTCTGGTTTGTGATTTGTATGATATTTATCAGGATTAAATACCATAAATCCTCGTATACTGTTATTTCAAAATCGTGGAATGTGCAGCGCCTTTTTCGAAGGAGAAATTTTCAGCGTGATGACCTTAATGATCGATGCTCTAACGAATTTCATAGTCGGTTCCACGAACCTCTTAATTAGAACTTTCTGCTTCAAGCACCGAATAGTCTGATCGATTTCAAAGAACGTTAAAAGCGAGACGCGCGTTCCGTATAGAGGTCGGAGCCCCCCATAAAGATAGAGAAAGCCTCGATTTGCGTTTACGATGATTTTCAATATTTGTAAACTGTATTTTCTTCCGCTTATGGATATTCAAAGTCGAACATCAATAATCGAAGGATCAAGGTTTCCCGTTGACAGCGTAGAATATTCATTATGAAATATATTTATATTTATTCGAGAAGTGAAAGTCGATCTCGCGTCCTGCACATCTATTTATCGCGGATCACTTATCTCTTCGCCGGTGGCAGAGAATCTATACTTAGGTTTCGTTTTGGGAAACCGACGTTTCTACTTCGACTACGCAGTTTAATTTCTAATATCTAAGAAATAGTAAAAGGCACCATCAAATTTTACATGTGAAGTTGAACTTCAATAGGTTTAACAATTAATAAGCATTGTTTCCCCGTGTCACTTGTATCAATGGAGGCACTTTGGACTCTTTGGACCTCGAAGGGTCAACAACGTCCAAAGCCTCAGCTTCCCCAATTTTATTCCAAAGTTCTCATAGTGCTCTTATGTCGTTAGGCAACTATTTTTCCCCAGAAAGTGACGTTTCTTGCCTCTTCAACCTTTTCTGCCGTCCAATGCAACGCTTCGGTCTCTTCAAATGTACACAACGATGACATCTAAACCTCGATTTACTGGCTCGCCATGTATTACATAACTGGACTGCGGATTTTTATGGATTTATGGCAAAAGTAAATACGAAAATATTTATAAGGATGTTCACGGATGTCAAATCTATGAAATACTAGAAATATAAGTCATCTTAGAATATTTAAAAAATAATACACGCTGTTTTTTAATTCTTTATGTGTGTATGAAAATATCTGAATTTGCATAAACATCCACAATCTACACATGAGCTAAAAGATTAATAATCTCATTCAGAATACGCTGCTATCATCTGGTCACCTTATCAAGTCAAATATAAACGGCTACTTATTCGAGAGTGTCCAACACCCCTTCTATAGATTTGCTGCATTCAGATTAGGTATGCGGATGTCAACCATTGATCATAATTACGAACCTATTATGAACCTTTTAAATATCAAACCTTTAGAAACTCGTACAACTATTACGGATTTGTTGTTTTTATTTAAGATCATCAATGGTTTCATCCGTTGTCCACAGCTTCTTAAACAAATTAATTTTTAACGCGCCAACTCGGTCACTAAGGCCTTCAATAACCTTCCGCACACATGGATACATTACTAAATTCTCTCATACTGATCCTGTTAATCGTATATGCGAAGACGTAAATGCTTCTAAGAGGGACTTGGAATTATTTGGTACCACTATACGTTCTTTTAAAAAGAAGATTCACCTATAACTTCTCCGTTCAATATATTGTAGTTAGTCTGTAGTGTTATTGTAGTTAGTCTGTAGTGTTATTTTAGTTGACACGTCTTTTTTGTATTTTCAGCAATGTATTTATATTAATTCCACTTGTCACTAGCGTATACATTCTCAGAACAACACTGTTTGTATCATTGCACACTAATGGGAATTATTTCCCGTTTAATTGAAATAAATAAATAAATAAAAATAAATAAATAATTAGTAGACTATTACTATATAAATCATAGTTTACGTTTTAAGGCTGGTTCAGACAAGTTTAGTAATTTAGTCGAGTGGCAAGTAGTTACATTATTTTACTAAATTAGTCGATTACAGTTTACTGTTAATACACAGTAAATTACTAAACATGTCTGAATCAGTCTTTACTCAAAATTCCTCAGTTGAACCTGAATTATCCGACTATAAAAACTCCGTATAAAAAATCTGGTACAATCGATCCATGAAGAAATAATTTAGTGCCCAAAAATAAGTTGAAAGCCTTTTTCCCAGTGAGAAGAAAATTGATTTCCCCGTTCCGAACTGATTTTTACGTAAGGAATCGTCTTTCGCCATCTATAGAGACTTCTATTAACGGCGTCGTCGTATCAAATCGCTTTTTCATCGAGTAGGTCGCTTCCAAAAGGATCTCAGAATGTTCAGAAGGTTCCTGAGTATCTGAACAGCTGCGCGGAGTCTCAGGCATTTTTGCACCGAGTGGCGAAGGGTGTGCGATCATCAACGAATCACTTTCTAATCGATCGATTCCATTTCACGTTGAGTGGCTAACGAGGCACGGATCGATACTTTCCTTCGCACTCGTCGCTTCCGGGAACCTGTTACGGGCGGAGGACGAATCGCCTGCGAAGTATCGCGCTATTGTAACGGGTGGTTATTGTTCCATTGTATTGAAGGGAAAATCATAAAGGCGAAGGAAGAGCGATCGAATTACGTAAAGTGTAGGAACCTGTGCGTGGGTGTTGCGTAAACGCGTAATTGTTTATCGAGGATCGTCGGCGGGTGTTGGATCGCAGGAAACGAGGAAGAAATGGTATTGGTTTCTGCTTTTAATACCGACGCCGCGTCTCCGAAGGATACGGAACGTCTAGAGTCTAGAGGTATAATATGAGTTTCTTGGAGAGTGTTTCTAACAGTCGAGACAAAATCAACGATCTAGAACGATACGGTCGTAAAGATGAAATCTCCTGTGCAATTATTTACACTCGAATGGCTGCGAGATGCGCTGGTTGGTTAACAAGAGACGGGGGAACAGTGTGTTATGATTATCGGCACGACATGAACTTTCTCTAAAATCGTCTCGTTTTCTACGAAACCTTCACGCGAAGGTCATTCCAAAGGTCACGGCGCTATAGATCACTCAATGCTTCTTTATCTTCTTATTCTTTATTTAAATGATAAGAATTATTCGTTATATTTTTATGTAATTTCGTAGTTATTTTGTCAGCCGTTTACTTGGTCATAGTTTTTTTCATTTTGATATTTGAATTTGCCTGAAATCCATATTAAACTCTATTCATGTCGAAGTGAACAGAAATAATTTTTCTGCGCAGCAGGGAGAATTTACCATTTTTGCAATAAATTAAATGGAGATCTATTTATCTTACTCGGAACATTATTATATTATAAAACTGTATCAGTAAATGGAAACAGATCAGAAAATATGAATCTTCATCATTTCAGAAAAAAATCCTAAGGTGTAAGAACGTACTAGGCTCTTTATAAATAGGGGTTGGATTATCAGATCCGCCCCTTTTCTGATTCCATTCAGAACTATCTTTAGACTCAATGCAACCTATAATTCAATTTCAGCAAATGATCTGCCTCCTTTTCGCGGCAGAGTCTTCAATTAAGGTCTTCTTTACACTCGTTCAATGCTTTGATTGTCAGTAGACTGTGAATATTTACGCGAAAGTTCATATTTTTTTCAGCGTATCTTGTGTCCTACATTTCGTGATACGTAGATTGCGAATTTTTATGCATTTGTGTCAAGTAGAAATATGTAAAAATGTGGTTGCACCAAAGTGGAGAAAGTTTATGCTGTAGAAACGCAAAGATATATTTATAAATGATATGAGATATAAGTATCTATTAGAGCTTTTATTGTCCTGGTATCTGAGTACCAGAAATACTCATTATAACCCGAAATGGAAAACTGGTTATGAGTACTCGTATACCTGAACTTGAATGTATACAAATATTCGGGTTCGAATTTTGTTTTGTGATTAATAAACTTGGGATGTTTACATGTATACGATAAGTATGCAAAAAATATATGGAATTTATGCACGATGGATATGCAAATATGTACGAAAAATATGCTAGAATAATATGTAATATTAAGTGTTAAGAGTACATTTTGCGATTATTCTAGTTTATTATTATTTGAATTAGAATAAATTACAAATATTTCTCTAAATCTGACGCTGTTAATTGACGACGTTTGTCTGTAAAAATTAATTTGTACGTGGACATGATCGCTTCACATCACAAGATATAATTGGTGCGTAGTTCAATTTTTCTCTGGTAGTATTCCGGAATATTTACTGGTTCTTCTACGAATATATTGCTTAAAATAGCTAATTGCTCTAGTAATGTTCTTCAAATGATTAACTCTGCTACGGTCTTCGGATCTTTTTCGACCTATTAAAGTACAGTAGAACCTCGATTAACCGACTTAATATTACAGCAAAAACTTAAGTGTTTCATTGACGTAGAATTTCTTTATTTTTAGTACAGCAGCATTAATTGAAAGTTCAGGTTTTACTGAAAATTCTACTTTACTTGTATAGGAATGAAAAATAATTAAGAGTCAATTAACCGAGGTTCTAATGTATTTACAATTGTTTCATTTTAAGAAAGTGATGCGAAAAATTTAGTGTTAATATTTAGTTCTCTTATTCATTAAAAACATTTTATTTCATTAAAAATAAGAATATAAGAATATGTATTTTATTTTTAACAGTTCACTGTGTTTTTTTAGAATTTGCGCAAGAAAATTTGTCGTACTTTAAATTAACTTTCCTTCTTCCATTCAATTCAATAAAAAAATTAACAACGATATCCGCAGCAATTTCAGAGAAAACAGCTTGTCACTTTTTATATCCTTCTACTTGCATACTATATGCAGAGATAAGTTGTCGACGAAGCAAATTAGTGAGACCACCTCCAGCCACACGAATAGCCATGATTGGCTAAGTCGATCATATCCACTTCGTCACGCGATAGATCTGTGGCTGATTGACTCTCCAATTAGCAAATAATAACAATTCGTGCGACTGGAGATAGTCTAGTTAACACTTTAAGCACTTCAAGCTAGATCCGCTGAGATTGTTTCAAAATACTTAATAAAAGTTTTATATTATTTCAAATGATTTCAAATAAGATCAAACAAAATTCTTTTTAAGACACTTTTATACTGTGAAATTCTCTGTGTTTTAGTAAAGTTCCTGCTCACCGAATTAGGACCACTGAAAGCTTTCAATATTTACCATGCTTTTAGACAAGCTGAAAGCTTTGAACTTTAACTAAATATACTATTCAGCTGCATATTTGTTACAAAAATTTGAATACATTCTAAAAACTGTGATATTTTAGAAAATACAATATTTTTTATAATGAGATGAAGATTATATTCTTTATTCATTCTTTTGTATTCGATTATTTTGAATTTCGTATTATTTTACCAACTGAATGTAAATGGAACTGTAAAAAAAGTATGTGCTTGTATCACAGATGCATTGGAGTCTATAAAAGTTTTAATAGATTTCTAAACTTTGTGGTAATTACATTGTCATAAGATGATAGTCAAGAGCAATTCCTACTTTGTGTTACAAGAAAATAATTATTGAAGTAAACTTTTTTGCTGTAGTCTTAACATAAGGAGTAAGAACTGTCCTTTCTATTAAATTAAGTAAAATAAGTAGACATAACATTTTCATATACGACTAACGCGGTAATCAAAGCTGTAATTCGATTTATCATTAGACAATCAATTTTCATGGAAATTCATATTGTTAGGGATACAAAAACAGAACTAAAAATTCAGAAACATTATGTCTCATGTTTTAAATTTTATACTATTATACTTTATATTTTATGGTTTGCGTATTTTAGAAGCTATGAACATTTTTGCAGAGTTTTACATATTGATATTCACCATGAATATATAAACTGCAGATGTTTATGCATTTTTGAACATTTGAAATATGCAAAAAAGAATAAAAATATCCATAGGATACAGCAATATGTAAAATATGAAAATAAAGTAAATTTTACAACAGAACCTTGATTACCTAGCTATTAATTATTTTTCATTAATTATCCTGGTTTTTAATTGTTTTACGCTTTCCAATAAGAGTACAGTAGATTTCTGAATAAAACTTGAATTTTTACTTAATGATAACACTAAAAATAAAAACATTCTGGTTTATGGCAATGACTTAGTTTTGATTTTGATATTAAGCCAATAAATGGAAATCCTACTGTGTAATGTATTTACTGTAGAATATAAAATACACTTGTATTTAACTTTCAAGCGAGGGAAAATAATTTTAGAAGAATGCATAATTCGAAAAACGAGCGTGAGAAAGAAGTAAGCGGAGAAAATAAAGAATATGGACAAACAAATGTAAGAATTGTGATTCAAATAATTGATGTGATATGCAAATGACAAAGAGGTTTATTAGTTTGTGAGCGTTAATGTAATTCAAAAGTTTTGTATGTACTATATTGTAAAGCATGGAAGAAAGTCAATAGTATAGTTATTATTTAACTTTTATCTGTTCCTTTATATCTACAAAAAGATAAATGTGCATGAATATTCACAGTCGAGTAACAAATATTAAATTTATGAAAATCCTCAGTCGATTTATCAGCAACAAAATCTTTCTCCACTCTCAAACGCAGAAACATCCGCAGTCCATTTATCAGTTTCACCAGCTAAATTGTGCTCCAGGATATCTCACAATCCAAACAATTGCCCATACTTTCCGAAACAACCGCACAACGGTCCGATCCAGATCGTAGGGCAGCATCTCTCCCGAGAATCAGGTAGAAGGCTGCGGTAAACGATCCTCATCTCCTAGATCGGGCCTCGTGACCGCGCCTTCGAGCTCGCCTCTTCTCACAAGGAGAGAAAGGTGTCCCGACCTCCTTTCGGACGTCCCTCAGTCCGCGATCCGCGATCGACGACCGCCGACTGATAATCACGCCCGTTAACGAAGGAATCGGGCGCGATGCTCTCGCAAACCAAGCGGACAACGGGTCAGAGAAAATCCTCTCGTTACAATCACACGCGCCTTACAATCGGGGAAAGTCAGGGACTCCGTGCCGAGGGCGTGTGCTCGCGACCAAAGGTTTGCGAGCGGCTCGCCTCGACAGTGAAAGGGAGAGTTTTTAGCGCGCCGGATCGATTTCTTGCGAGAAAAGGTACGAGGAACGGTCCCTTTCGTCTCGAAAGCGTGGAATTCGTACTCCCTTTCCCTCTTTCGTTCCGAAGAAGTAGGCGAGTTATGTAGATCGTGAAGCTCATTGGAAACTCGTTAGAAATTAATACCTGACGATCGAGGGGCGACGGAGTCGACGGCGTAGATCGCGTAGATCGCGGTCGTTCGATCCTGGCTCGGTGACGTTCCGAGAAGCGACCGGATGCTCTCGAAAGGGTGTTATCTTCCAGGCTTCGTTTCTCTTTCCGCACATCCCGGCAGTCGTTTCGGGATAATGGATAGCGTCGATGGAAGTGGGGACGTCGAACGTTGAGCGGAGAACTTGACAGGGGAAAATCGCTCTTCGTAGGAAAAATACAGTGAATCGTGAAAATATTCGTACATTAGTAGGGTAGATGTCCCAATTACTATCATCTATTGGTATTTAGTATTTACTTATTGCCGCTACGCGATTTAGTGCCGTAAAATAGAAACAGTTAAGGTGAATGTCTCAATTTCTACTCATTTAAGCGTTCATTCGTCGTGAAAATGGTATAAACATTGGCAGAGTAATTGATTAATACCTTAATAATGAATCAACTAAGTCAAAACTATTTGAAAAAAATGTTATAAGACGTTTAATTATTAATAATGGTTAATTCAATGTAGTGCCTTAAATGTCCGCATTTCTGCTCACGAAAAATGACGATGTACGTATTTTTACTCACCATTTGTACCAATTTCTGCTCACGTAATATGTTGCCTTTTCAGATAAGAATAATACAGTTAGATTTTATAAAATGATAGTAAATAAAGCTGTTTATAATTTCAGGATAAATATTTGTACAAATAACAGTAATTAATTAATTTCTATTAGGTTTAAAATTAATCATTCTCCTCTTGTGAGTGCTGTTTTTTCCTGTTTCATTTTTTTTTTAATTTAATTTTCTTCTCATCTTTTTTTTCTTTTTACTGCTGCTTTTTCATCTTTTTTTTTATATATATAGTTTTTTAATCAATAGAGTGTATCCCTTTACATTTACATCTTAATGTTGAGTGTAGAGAATGGAATCTTATATTCCTTACTACCAGCTTTGACAGATACTCCCATTGAAACAGCATTTAATACCTTTACTAACCACGAAAATGTTAACTTTAATTTTAATTTTCCCATTTTTTTCGTATTGATTAAATACAAAAAGGTGCCATTTTAGATACTTGGAACTTTGACAAGTTATTTTACAAATGTATTTTGACAATTTTAAGTATTTATTTTATTGTTAACGCCATTCACTGAAAATTGACGAAATTTCCAGATGGAACCTTAGAATGTCTCCTTAATTATGACATTGGTTAATAAGTAATGGCGGATAATATCCTATTTGAAAACTAAGCCATATTTTAACAATTAGATCTGGGCAAACTATTATTTCAAATAATAAATAATAAATACTCTATTTTATTTTAGTATAAAATATGTATTTTTAGTATAAAATATGTGTTTGTGTATTATAAAATATGTATTGCAACAATCTTTTTATGTAATATAACATTGCGTATTTTCAATTAGATTTCAATTAGACAAGATTTTATCGCTATCAATTTAAAAATCCAACATTACTCATTGGCCATCCGAATATTTCATTTAGTAGTAAAATAGTGAATTATAATAATAAGTAAAGAAGTTTAAAAACACAATCGAAGAACTGAAACGAATAACTGTCTTATTTTTTTAACATTGTAACTTGAATAAAATCCTCATTAATTTTCGCACATTTAGAATCATCGTAAATACATAAAAATCCACAGTCTAATAATGAGACACATTTACTTCCTTTACAGTAGTATAATTATTAAAATTTCTACACAAAAATTGCTATTTCTTAAAGACGAACATACTCATCTAAATTAAGAGATTAAACACCAACATTTTTCATCAACTTTTTCACCGAGGAAATGAACTAGTTCGATAAACATCGATTCACGAATTTCCAGTCCAATCTGCATGCCGCGGACATAAAATCTGATGAATACAAGATGCATCTCGTTTCAATTAAATTCCACAGTACCACGAAAACAGCCTGCACCAGCGTTCCCATTCCGCCAATCCGTCTCCATATCACTACTTCGGATACATCTTCATTCATTCCCCTTTTCCGAGCAACTTTTTCCACTTCGAAACCCATCGATCTCGCTAAAATTCTCTCATCGCCGTCCTTTCCGTCCTACGCGCCACGATAAAACTTCTCGTCTTACTAGCCCTTCAATCTCGCAACCGCTCCCCGTTCCCAGGAAACGGAACACCGTGCTTGGGGGAAAATAAAAACCTCGACCCGAAAGTGGGTATCGCAGCCGATCCCCGAGGCAAATTGGCACGGTCGAAGGAGGCTTCTTCTCGCCGAAATACACGGCGCGGTTCCAAAAGCGGAAAAACGAGTTCGGATTACGTAACGCGTCGTCCGTTTTACGAGGTACGCGAACTGGATGAGCCAAAGTTTGATCAGGAAGTCGCTGCTTAAGGGAAGATGGCACTCATGAAATTAAAAGGAAGCGGAAGGGGCTCAAAATAGAGAAACAGGGGATTATAAGTGTAGAATTCTTTAAAGTAATTATGCCGTTTTTGAATTTGATGATTTAATTATGGAATTCTTTTGATTTTTATTGGCGTCAAATGTTGTTAATAATTTTTGGAGGAAATGCAAAAAAAAGTTGCTTTGAAAAGGATCTAAGAAATTAATTAATTCAGACTTAATTTACTACATCAAACACCAGGCAATGACAACAACAAACTTATTAATAACGGATCAAGGTTCATACAAAATAAAATATTTTAGACACTATTATAAAAATACGAACAAGCTATGGTTTCACGGACACAAATTGTCTAGGGTCTCTGATACATTCGTTAATAGAAGCCGTTCGGATCACTACAACTTAAATGCGTCTCTTGCAAGAGTAAATATCACACTACACAGTTTTTGTCATTGCAAAACAGAATTCCAAGACTTAAACCACATTATATGGCAATGTACAGAATACGAATCCAAACGCGAAACAGTGTTACAATCTTTACACAAATTAAAGCACGACCCACCATATAACGAAAACATGTATTTCTAAGTGAACCAATCATATCAGCGCTAAAAATTATTCATAACTTTTTGAAGAACTGTAACGTTAACATATAAAGCATTGAACAATTTTGTTTACACTACTGGTAAATACGCATCTCAGAAAGCTCTGTAATTGGATTAGAACGGGTTAGAATAAGACTAAATTTCTAGCTTCAAACTTCAAATTTTCAGAATTTCAAACTTTAAATTTCCAAATTTTCAGGATTTAAGCTTCAAAGCTTTCAAGTTTTCAGAATATTAAGCTTAAAAGTTGAAAATTTTAAGATCATGCTTCAAATTTGTTTCAAATTTTTGGGATTTCAAGCTTCAAATTTTGAAGTTTTCGAATCCCCAGAATTTCAAGCTCAATATTTGCGCTTAATATAATTAATTATTATAATTAAAAACTATAGTATAATATTTTAGTAAAATTTGTTCTCGACAAAATGTACCAAAAAATGACAAAAATCTGTTGAGAATTCACTGAAATATTGAATTTTATTCACCAAAAAGTTACTTGGAACCATTGCGGATCGTCGCAAAACGTTGTGACGCAACTCTGTTGTTGATTCTGAATCGAAATCGGCGTCGATCTGTGCATCGAGAACGCGGGCGGTGATTTCACAGGCCACGGGCTGGTTTCTAAAGCGCCCAACACGGGGAACTAACGAAGAAAGCAGAAAGAATCGCGATCCGTGTCCAGCACGCGATCCTTCCGCAATGAAAATCGCGTGCGCATCGTTGCTCCTCGTAATCGGAATGATGTCAGTAGTACGATGTCGTTTCGAATTGAAAGACTCCCCTTGGGAGAAAAGCCGGCGATTTGTTTGCGAACTTCGCCTAATTTATTAAAGCTTCCAGAAACATTAAATCTGTCCATAAATCGGTTCGTAATTTGGCGAATTTCGAAACAAGAGAAATGTAACGTTTCACTTCTTTACATCGTTACCTATAATTTTTGTCTGAAATCTTTGATCCCAGAATTTTCAGTTGGTGGTGAAGTATGATAATTTATGTAGGAATTTTGTGTATTTGTTTATGTGGGTAATGAGTTATGTTTAGAAAGGAACGGTTAGTGAAACAGTTCGTCTAAAATCGCAGTTTGAATATCAGTTTATCATCTAATTTGAATAATGAAATGAATACGCTACCGTTTTGACTGTTTTAATATTTGCTTCTTTGTCTTCTTCTTATTCGCGCTAAGTAAATAGTAATTGAAATAGTGAAACACAGAGCAATCAACTAATTAATACGTTAATTTATTACTTAAAGAAAGGAGTAGTGGCTCTTCACGGTCGAGTGAGGTTCGAATGAATGAATAATCGCGAATCGTGTCGATTTTTATCCGCAAATGCCTCGCTGATCGAAACGCCAATTAAGTAGAACGAATATTGCTTTAATAACTAGCACAAAAGCCGCCTAATCAAACTTCGATTTCACCCGTATAATTAGTTAAGCAGCGAGATAAAAGAGGAACCATGGAAGCGCATGTAATGAAAGTACGTATGAATTAAAACGTCGTGAAAGGTTTCAATTAAATTAATTATCTGTGACTCACGTTTCTAGACAGAATTATACAAAACGGTGTTCAGTTGGTATAGTGTTTCAACCCTTCTGCGTTATTTGTAAATGTAATTAATAAAGTTGTCCCTTTGCAATGTAGAAAATTAAAACAAATTAAACTAAAATTTAATCAACTTCCACTTCTGGAGTCTTATAATGTGCCTAGGGCCTCCAAAGATATAAATGCGGCCCTGGTTTTTGTGATAGTTTTCAGGATTAAATACCACAGATTCTCCTTTAATTAATAAAGTTATCCCTTTCCAAATGTAGGAAATTAAGAAAAAAATTAAACTAAAATTTAATCGACGAAAGACTTCATACTATTTATGAATCGATGTCATTGTTTAAAGTTTCTTAATTCATTGCGTGTCTGTTTGAAGTCACTTCGAAGATTCCAAGCGAAAGATCTGCCATGTAATAACAGACAGTCCCGGTATTTATTAGAAATCAGTGGTTCAGGCCGTTCCAGACAGGTTCACAGTTCGTTAGCTCCGGTTGCACTCCAGATATCTCGTTCTCCCATGCGAACGACACGCAATACCAGTAATGACGATGATAATTCTTTCATTACCACGCCAATAAATCCCTCCCCATCCGTTTCTGAAATTGTTTCGAGGCACGAATGGCTCGCGTTCACTGGGACAATTCATTCGCTTTCTTGCAACGCGTGTAACTCAACATTGACAAGCTAATGGAACCGATGGCCGTGCAATCCACTCTCCAGCGAATTTTCTATACAGCCGGTGATCTGTTTAGAATGCCACTGAGAACTTAATTCCATAGCCCAATCAACCTTTGACTCAAAATACCTTTATTGTACTGTGCAAGGATCGTATATTGCCGAAAATTGTTATTGTTGATTAACAACCAGTTCGCACGTTACGATTTTTTGACAGATTCAATATTTTTGCCGAATCAGTAACAGCCAAAAGCAGCGTTCACAAAGTTTTCTTTTTTCGCCGCTACGTTAAGCTTCCAAATGCATGAATTCATGGATTTAACATTTAACTGTACGGCGAATGTACAAAATTTTGTGAACACTGCTTTCGGCTGTTACCGAGTCAGCAAAAATACCGAAGGAAGGAAGAAAGCTTTTATTAAAACGAATGATAAATACTCATTTCGCTGTACACACTATAATACAATATACATGAAGTACTTATCACATTTCAGAAATACTCGTTTCGATTAACACGCTATAGTATCAACATGAATTAGCTTTTAACACAAAAAGAACTTTACTATTTTTCAATATTACTTCCACACGTTCTTATATTCTTATTCCCGTTTCATTGAAGAAAGTCGTTAGTAGAATACTGGGATTTATATTCCGTTTCTGCAGAAACCTTGAAAATCCCTTCACACTCAAAACTCTTTAACTCTTTACAACTCCTTGGTACTATCTCATCTTGAATACGCAAGCGTCATATGGACCCCTTATCAAACGAAGTACATTGCGATGATCGAGCGAATACAACACAAATTCCTGCGTTTTATTTCGCGCATGCTATGATGCCAAATGAGCATATTTGACTATGACTATGACCATGTTCTTCTCGGCCTGAAGATGTCAATACTCGAAAAAAGGAGGTTTGCCTATTTAGTTTTCCTTTTCCAGGTCCTCAACAACTTGATCGACAACCTCCCTCTGCTTCATTTAATTAATTTCAACACGTGTTCGCGTTCTGTGCGCAACCCTATTGTCTTCCGCATTGACTTTTTCACAAGCGATTTCATAACACTAAACAAAAACAATTAATTGTAAGTAAAATAAGGCATATCATAATCGGACAAATGTACGACAATTGATGCAGACATGAATTCAAACAGAAGTCGAATAAATCAGCTGTTTCAGTAATAATTTTTACGCAATAACAAATGATTGGAGGGCAGTAAATGCGTGTGACACACAGATACGCTACACAAGTTTTTGCAAGTAGAAGGACGACTACATTCACTGTTTAGCTTTGCTTTCGCAGAGAAACGTAGAAGTACGCCTCCACTCGACAGCTAGAAACTTCGAAAACGCACGCTCGCTTGTTGATAATTGCAGCCCAGTTGCTGATTCGATAGAAAGTGGATTAAGGGGTCTATTTTCTCCCTACAGAGCTTCTGTTACTCAGTTGGGAACCGTAGACAAAGAACACTCAAAAGACAGATAATTAATTTCTACCTACGAAGTTCTTCGTAAAAAACTTAACGGCGTCCACATTCAATTTCTGCAAGAGTAATTGAGTCTTCAATATCCTTAATTCATTACTTCAACTGAAAAACCTTAATTTAGATTTTAAAGTTGTTTCAGCCGCCAAAAGAAAGCTGCAAATTGGATGAAAACTAATAATCAATGCTTCTTCCATACCGATTTTCTGAAATGCTAATTTCCAATCAACATTTTCTCGACTCTTCTTTTTTTAATTGAAAAATTCCTAGGAATCTTGCGGTGAAAAATTGCGAAAGCCAATGTTTACACAAATCAGCATCGAGAAAGTATGGTCTCTTTCTTCCCGCTTAATGGATTTCGTCCCGTCACAGAGCTCGTCTTCCGAAACCACGGAATTCATTAATAGTCCTAGCAATTCAATCGTAGCCAAACACTTGCCACGACTATTTCAATTTCTTGAGTATCCAACGATAGCCACGATTGTGGTTAATTTTTTCTGCCTCCTATCCCATCGAGCATGAAATCGTTTCTAAAACACGCCTTTCGATCCCCTTTTAGAATCACCATTATTCGATGACGATCGGACGGTGGTCCCGATCGCGAAACTTTGCGACATTTTGCTGAAAAATCAACTTTTTCATATTAATATCTATTGCATTTATATTGATTTTTGAATGTCTATTGACTTTAAAAATAAAGAAAGTAATAAAATTCGAAGTATTCGAAAATTTTAATTCGGTATTGATTAATTAAATTTTTATGTATAATAGTCCTTATTCGATATAATTTTAACATTACATATAATATTATATTATATACAATTTTTATAATTTAATATAATATTATATATAATTTTAATATTATGTTTTATATGCATTCACTGAAACTATAGATTTTGACTCGTTCCTAATAGTATTGTTCAAATTGTTGATATAATCTAGAAACAGCGAATTTCCTCCGCGGGAAGTTCACATTGCCTTGAAAACATTGAATAAAGTATCAAACAAATAATTTTTAACAATTTTTAAAAGTGTAACAATGCAAATACTTAAGAAGAAAATATTAAACAAAAATACAATATATACAATTAAAATTAAACTTTTGTGGTTCAAAAGTTATTCGTTTCGCGATTGGATCGTGGCGATGACAAGTTTATGGCTCTAAATCGTACGACATTCAACACATTTTCTAACTAATTTTTAAAAAGTTGTTCAAAGGATTCTTTTAATTACATGTAGAATGTTTCTTATACGTGCTCAAGCACACTTCAATGAAAATTCAGGGCAGAATTTAACACGAAAAATAAAGCGAAGAAATTGTGATCGTGAACAAAGAGTTTTTAATTATAGCTCTTATAAATATTTCAGAAGAAAATCGGTTGCAGTTCGGCAACCTGCCAAGCATATGTCAAACGCAGACTCGTTCGACTAGTTGCCAGATTTCAGGCGCTTTGTGTTATTCCAAAGGGTCGTACTTTGCTGTATAAAATTGCTTTGTCTATCCTTTTTTCTTTTCTAAAATGCGGAGAAACATGAATGTTTGATTATAAGTCTAATTTCGAATCTTTGAATCTGTGTTTAGATTGTGCGGAGGTGTCTGACGCTAGCGATACCGATCTACTTGATCCTGTCTGTCGAGTTCGGCGTGATCGAAGCCGAACGATGGTCCAGACAGGTCTCGAACAGCGAATGGATTCCACTTGCGAATCCGAGAGCTACTCAAATTGAGCAGAGCAGTCCTGCTGGCCTCTTAGCGAGTGGCAGCTCCCAATTACCGCAAGTTCCTCAAATAGCCCTGCCTCCGGCGCTTCAGCAACAATACCAGGATCAGCTGGTGCAGCTACAAAAGACGCAGGAGAATATACAGAAGCTGTTACTGCTGCAACAGCAATTAAGGGCTCAGCAGCAGCTCCTGCAGGTATTACCTTAACAGCATCCGCTCATACAATAATACAAATAAAAAAAGACAATTCTATTCACTGAATTGTTCTCCCTCAGACGCAAGGATTCTTGCCAACCGGGTTCAGTAATACCGGGGAAGAGAAACGTCTGTCCGGAAGTGGATTAGGGAACTCGGACATAGCTCCGGAGGACTTGGTGCCACCACTTCCTGCCACCGAGGCTCTACCGCCGGTGTTTCCGGCGCAGAACTTCTTGGCTCAGCGACCTCGTGTCCAGACAGTTCTGAAACAAGATGGGAACGTTCCTCAGGAATTTACTAATTTGCCTGAACAGGGTGAACAGATCCACGAGAGTCAGAGGCAGGGAGCTAAGCGATTGAAAGAGCCAAATCAGGTGTCCTTCGTGCCTCAGGCAGAAACTGACCAGGATGAAGAAGAGGAAGTAAGCAGACACCATCGAGTTTATTAACTTCTTGAATTACAATATTCCTTTGACTTATGCTTGCATTTTTTCGATTTTATCTTCAGGTTCAGCTGGTCTACGTGCCAGCAGAAACCCTGGCCCAACGCGGTCAACCAAAAAGGCCCCGTGGAAGGAAGCAATACCCTCTCCGTCAGCAACAGCAGCAATCCCAGCATCTTGAGAACCAGGGTGTGGATCCCAGCGCCAGTACGACCGACCAGGACACATTCCAGCAACAACTGTTACAGCAAATACAACTGGAACGTGATGAAACAACTCAATTCCTCAAGGAGGAACGCATGAAGGAGATCGCGAGGTTGAACGAGGAGCAAAGGGCTCTAGAGAGAAAAGCGCGCCTGCAGCAGGAAGCTCTTCAAAGGGAGCAGGATCTGCAGAGGCAACGGGACGCGGAGAAGAAGAAGAAAGAATTAGAGAAGCTGGAGGAGATGGCGAAACAGAGGGAGTTGGAAAGAATCCGTGAAGCCAGGGAAAAGCAACGATTGGAGGAGTTGGAGCGAAGAAGGTTAGCTGAGATTCGGGCAAAGGAGGAAAAGCGGAGAGCGGAAGAGGCAGCCAGGCAGAGAGAAGTTGAGAGGCTGGCTGCTTTGGAGAGGCAGAGAGAGCTGGAGGTCCAGGAAGCGCTGAAACAGCAACGAGTCCTGGAGAAACAACGCGAGGAAAACAGTGGAGTGATTGGTCCATCTGTGGGCGAGCATCATGAAGTCCCGGCTCAGGCGCTTCCTCTGATCAGGGATCAGCAGGAGTTCCATCGTCAACATCTTGGAGAATCGAAGCCATTGAAGAATAAACTTCGAGGAAGACAACGTCCAAGGAACCAATATCAAGAGCAACAGAATTATCGCGAAGCAACTACGACTCCATCCCCAAACCAACCCCCTCTTTCCGTCTACATGGGAAGCACTACTTCCAGAACTTCAGGGGCAAAGATATCCGACGTTCTGAGGCTCCTCAAGGACGCGAAGACGATCGCTGTGTTGGATACCGTGGGGCCTGATACTCCCCAGGTGTTTGTAGGTCCAACTAGTCTGGACCCACCACTTGGATATGCTAAATTCGACCTGCCTTACCTCTCCTCTATCGACCACAATCGTGTGGAGAGGAAGGTAGATAAGCTACCTTTCTTCGTCGCTCCTCTCAGCTTCGATCCCCCACCTGGATATTCAAAAATTCCCTTCCCAGCGCCTCACATTGGTTCAGTAGTGGTAAACACCTTGGACAATAGCAATCCCAAAGACGGGGATGACCACAACCCGAATCCCACGCCTCTGATTGAGCCCAATTCCTATAGTGAGGTCCTTAATGGAGGCCCTATTGCCTCGACTCCGTCGTACGAGTCTCAGACGACTCCTACTTACTCTCAAGAGTCCTTAAGCACTCCGAAGTATGAAACGCCGTATTCGTCAACTCCATCGCCAGTATACTCTGCAGGCAGATTCAGGTTTAGGCAGTTCTACGGCGATGACAAGCCGGCATCTGTCGTTAGTACATCCTATTATAACGATCAAAGGTCCACAACTAGGAAGCATAAGTATTTCGAAAACAATCTGAGGACTACTGAGAGTCCCTTACCAAGTCCCAAAGTGGTGACTTCTGTGAGTCACCTGGCGGGAGTTTCGTACTCCACTACACCGAGCTTCAAGGATGGTCTAACCGGTCCTCAGGACCCTGCAACCAAGGGTCAGGACCTGGCTGCTCAGTTGGCGTTGATAAATCAAGAATTGAACCAGCACAGGGAGTCCCAAGGGTATAATTCTGCAGGACAGCATCAGGAGAATTCTCAGACCACAGGTCTGAGGGATAATTATGAGGGTGACGTTTCTGGGGCTGATGTAAATGATGTTAGATCACCGGTGGGACCTACGCAATATAGTTTGCCTGCAGAGTTACCTGCGATTTCGCCTCATCTACCTGGGCTAGTCAATTCTCTGGTGGAGAAAAACGAAGCTAAGCTCCAGGCTAGTAGTGTTGGAACTACTACTAGCACTACTACTACGACTACTACTACTCCACGTACACCAACAACTACTTATAGACCACGTAGTCGACAGAGGTGTGTTTTAGGCAATGTTGTAAAGAGTAAGTAATGCAAAAAAGAGTCTTCAATCGTTTTTGTTGGTTTTAGGACAAGGGTCACATCCACAAGACCAAGGGCAACAACTCAGGCGCCGTCTACAAAGGTAGCCACTGATAGAAACAAAAGACCTTATAACAGATCTAGGTCTAGGTTCTCCACGACCACTGAGGAATATCGAGAGACCAGCAACGAACCTACCAAACCCCGAATCCCTGAAACTACTTCAAAATATAATGTAGATCAAAGAAGACCAACTAGTAGAACTCAAAAGATTAGAAGCCGTGACAGGACTAGTCAGCAACCTGAAGTAAACACTTGTAATCCTTAAGCTATGTCTATACCGAAGCAACAATAAGGAACTTTTTATTGATATTGCACCTATCTTGGAATAGTCACCGCCTGTTCCTTATTGTTGCATCTGTATAGGCATATAGCTTCAGGACTTAATTACATTCTCCTGTTCCTAAATTACCAATATACCTTCTAAATATTTATATTCACCCTAGGTCACTCAAAGTCAAAATACCCAATCACCACAGTCCTACACAGACAACATACCTCAAGTGGACGGAAGTTCCACGGCCACAGGAAGTCCCTTCGTTCAGTCCACAGCTCCAGGAAGTGGTCTCCGTCAACTGGACTCATCTTCCGGCTTGAACGACTTCTCCCAAGAAAACTATCCCCCTAGTACACTCAGCACCACCGAAAACTACCCCTCTTTGCCAGTGAACCATGCATCGTCGTTGGTTTCCGAGGATTACCCCAGGAGTCAGAACTATCCCCAAGGTCTCCCTACACAGTCGCCTTATAGAGGCTTTGAGCAAGCCGCTTTAGAGCACTCTGACCTGGAAAAGACTCCAGTGAACGGATTCAATTACCAGGCTCAAAGCCCGGAAGCTCCGGAGCAGGGAATCCTTCAGAGGCCCAAAGACTACCAGGTGGACGATAAAACGGACGACTTTGCGTTCGCTACTACGATTGATCCCAGATTGGGAGTCCAGGAAGAGCAGCGTTACTCGTCAATCTACGATGTGAATATCCCTCAGTCACAGCCGGTGTACAGTTTGACTGGACAGGATAATCTTCACCATTTGGAGAGTGAGAAAATTCAGAGCGCCGGTGATCCTAATGAACAACCCATATTTGTACCTCTACCGGAGAACAAGCAGGAGGACTATGTGCTACCCGTTTCTTCGACCGAAGTACCTCTAACTGAGGTATGTATAGTGATTTTTCAAAGGTTACTTTCAAACTGAAGAAAGATTCTTTAGTTTCGGGGTGGAACTCCAGAGATTTAGCTTCAAAACTTTGCTAATATTTTGATTCCAGGTGACGACAGAAACCACCCCCACGACCACCACCCCCGTGGTGATTCGGCAACGACTTCGAGGCCGCATTGGCTCCCGGGTGCAGAACGAATCACCGGTTCAGACGCGAAACAGAGGCTCCCAGGACGAATATGTCCGTTTCACTGTCGTGAACCAGGACTCTAGAACTTCTAATAGACAAAGAGCTCGGCCCAGAACTCGTCCGCAGAATCCTGGATTTCAAGTCCAAACTGACGGCAACGAGTATATCAAGATCCACGTGGGTCAGCAACAAAGACAAGTAGCCACCACGACGCCCGCGCCAACTACTACCACTACTACTCCACGGTCAACGGAAGAAGATGTCGACTATGGATTCATAAGACCACCCAATTTCCGGCCGTCGCAGTCGATTGATAATAAATTCCAGACACCTGTCACTTACAGGCCCCAACTTTCAGAGGTAAGTAGATAGGAGGAACAGATTTGGAGGAGTGTTAGACTATTTGGAGGTAGTTTAGCCTTTAACCCTTAGATCCTTGAGGTATGTAACTTAAATCCTAGTTATTTAGGTACTTCACCTTAATTTTGGTTTAGGAATTAACAACTCTGTCATGAGTGTCAAGTTGACACTGTCAACTTTAACGCCTTGTTATAGGAGGATATAGATTACAGGTTATATGCATCTGTCTTTTACACCTATTCAATCAACGATAACAAATCGCGCAAACAAAGAAGAGTTAGGAAGTTGCAGTTGAATAAATTTCTATTTATATGATGCCCAACACTGCCATTTGTTGCGTTTAATAGAAACCTTTTTGCAAGGATTCTTTTTCTACGTCCTTAGAAGTAGGATCACCTCTTTAGAAAAACCCTATACTCAATCCGTTAATAAATACTTCTTTCCCCGATCCAACGAAGTAATGCTCTCCCAATCGCCTTCATCAACGTCCTCGGTTGTCGTCAATCGGTCCGCACACATATCCTAGTTAAGCCCGATACAATGCATCCAACTGGAAACAAATCCCCTAATCGAATCGTCCTTCGCCAGGTGCCCAGGCAATCATTGCTGCCAAGCGACGAGACCGCAGTGGAATCCAGTCCCCCGCAGAGCCAGTTGCCGAAAAATCGGCCGAAATACCAGTCGGCGCCTAATCGTCGCTTGCCAGGGAAACCCGCCGTCCCACCCCTGACAACGACCCCTCCAGAAACCACCACCACGACTGAAAGAATACCTGTTGCCACGGCGCTGCCGGACGACGGCATATACACGGCGCGACCGAAGTCCCGACCGGATGAGACGAAGCAGAGCAGAACGAGGAGCCGAGTTCGTCGACCGGGGAAAAAACGCGTGACCACGACCAGCACCACGGAAAGCGTCCTCGAGGCGCACAACGAGCTACCCTTGGATGAGAATTATCCACGGCTGCGGCCTCAGCAGCCGCCCACCGAGCAACAGACCCTCTACGAGGATAATTACGACGGTGTACAGTACTCCCCCGCGCGTAATTCAGCCGGTCATCAGTTCTACGAGGCGTCCAGCGAGAACGTGAGTGTTGCGAGGCGTGTTCCTGGATTAGAGGGGGGTGGGTTAAGGGTTGATAACGAGGGGTAGATCGATCGCTGATTAGAAATTTGAAGTGGTATGGGGGGAATTTCATGGTCATGGAGGTGATCTAACTTACAAGCTCTCTAGGTTCTTGTATCGATTCAGGGATAATGTGGCGTTGTTGGATGGTTGCGAATTAATTATGTAACCAGGAGGGTTAATTAATGGGTATCTTAATTAACAAGGATCGGAGGGATTGTAGGATTTACGCCAACGCCCACTGGAGAGTGTAGCATTATGTTGGAAGGTTTCTGAGTGGCGATGTTCAACAAGGGTGGGTTTGGTTGGTGACAATTTGACATTCGGATTAAGGGGATCATGATGCTGAGGGGATTTCTATAGAATTTTCTCTGTTTTGCTTTGCATTCACTGTGGGAGTTGCTTAAATCTGACTGACCTGAGTTGAGAATCTAATATTCCTTTCAGAATTTGAACGATTTTGCAAATTTTAAGGTTCTCTAGCACATCAAAGTTAAAGCAAATAGAAATTATGAATCTCCATGGAGTAAAGTTTAATGAAGCAAGGTTTACCTTTTCTCTCACTCGTTATTAACCAAACAAATCCCATAAATGCAAGGTAATAATAGAGTCAATATGACCTTCCCAATATGAATCCCAGAGTCCTGCATTCCTCTGAATATTATCTAGTCTAATAACCAATCAATTCTCCAGAATCGAGAGTATACATATAACCTTCATGGTTTGTTCCAATATCTAAAGCTTCTCCCCGCTTTCAGTATCCCCCAGAGTTCATCCTAAATTTCGGCAACTACCCCGAGCAACTAGTGCAACGCGAGGAATACGACCAAACTCAGCTGGCGAGCAACGTTCCACGAAAATACAACCAGGCGATTCGACCCAAGGACGACGCTCACTCAACGACAGCCGATATTTACGGCGCGGAGAGCCAGTGGTCCACAAAACTCACAAGGACCTCCTTCCAGCCGAGCTTCGCGGTGAACCAGATGCGCGACGAAGACAAGGATCAGACGTGGTTCCGGGAAACCTCGAAGAACGCGGAGGTGCCTGAAATAATCACCGCCGGGCCGGAAGTGTCATCCGTCACGCTCGTTGTTTCTTCCGATGATAAGAGGAAGGGGGCGGATGAGGAAGACGAATCGATGTTGATGGAGACGACGGTATTCGGGCAGAAGACGAACACGATGGATCACACGGAAAAAATGAATGCAACGAATGCTGTTACTGATGCACCGACTGTGGTGGCGCGGAGAGGAAATGGAAGCGAGGAAGCGGGTCAAGAGGTGAAGTCGTGGATGATGGACAGTGTAGAGAATTCTACGGAGCAAAGTGTCGTTGATTTGGGGAAGATTCAGAAGAAAGGTGGCGATGCTTCTGCTGTTAAAAGGGTAGGATACTTGTTTGATAGCTGAAAGGAAAAGATAATAATTAGACTGCAGATGTTTAGGAAGACTCACATTTTTATAGACGTACAAAAGTAACTGAAATTTAAATAAAAACGTATTTCATGTTTTAAATATTATAAAACTCACTCCATTTCAACAGTTAAATATTTTTACGGAAAATAGGCAAATAAATTCTGCAAATATCAGGAATATCCCATAAATAATAAAACAGTTGCTACGTAGAAAAAATAGTCTGTAATTTATTCAGCAACGTTACATTCGTAATACCAGGCCATATTTGACTAGAATATTTATCAAAAAGTAAATTCGCAACTGAAAGTTAATATTTAAAAAAATGTTTAATCCTTGCAAGCCGGATGATTATTTCGGTATATTTAAAAAAAAAATGGCAAAAGTAGAACAACTTGCTATTAAAGCAAATTGGAACTAAAAATTTTGTTATTAATAAAGACGCCATCGGTTAACAACGTAGAATTTAGAAAAACTGTTCAAAGTTTATTGTAATACGAATTATAATATGCAAGAATGATTAAAAAAAGAATTGTTAAAGAATTGTGTAGGTACATATACAGGGTGGTCCACGCAACTTGTGCATCTCTATAACTTCCAAAATCTGCGTTGCACGAAAAAATTTTGTATACGAAAGTTGCATGGTTTAAAGGGGGACATTATGTAGTGCAATTATTTTTTTTTATAGGTGGAGGCGTTTCGGAGATTTGAAGGTTAACTTTGTTTTTCTAAATAGAATACTATATTTTTTATATCAAAATATGGAAGAATAGCAAATTCTGAGTAAAAAAGTATTCACTTTTATTAGCCCTAAACCTAATAGCTAACGAGTAATTTCACTTTATTTCTTGAAAATTTTCTTCACGTAATATCAAGTTGGAGATTCTGTGATAAGGTTCTCCGAAACGCCTCCACCTATAAAAAAAAATGCACTATATAATGTACCCTTTTAAACCATGCAACTTTTGTATACAAAATTTTTTCATGCAACGCATATTTTGGAAGTTATAGAGGTGCACAAGTTGCGTGGACCACCCTGTATGTACATAGAAAATATAGTATAACACAATGCATTGTGTACAATAAATTATTACACTATATTACTGTATATGCATATCTGCATATTTTTTCGTGCATAAATGACATGTACTTTTGCATATTTATAGTGCATAAGGATCCGCCGTCTTCTGATAAACATACTTTCTATCAATGAACTTACGTTTTGAATATCTATAGTGATATTATCAGAAATGGATGCTGAAGAAAATTGTCCCTTTCATAGCACCTCTCCCCTAAGTAGTTAAATATGGTACGAAGTATGAGCAAAGAAACTGCGATCACGGTTTCCCTTGTTCCCCAGCACTTTGTCCGCTAAAAAATGTTCTTCTCCAAGCGTTACCCGAAATAGCCATTTCCCACCACCCTTCTAATCCCCCCGTTGTCAAACTTCCTTCGCAGAGATTCGAAGTAAGTTTACCGTAATGACAGCCAGTTCTAACTAAAAAGTTGCGACTGAGGAATATCCACCACACACCACTGTTTTGTTTCAGGGCACACGAAGACGAAGAGTCCGCGTCCGAGTGAGGCCGTCGACCGACGATTTCGTCACGGCCGAGTCGCAACACTTCAACTCCGCCCTAAACGGTCTCTTTCGCGATCAGTACAAATACAATCCGGTTCGAGAGTCGAAACTCTCCACGACGGATTCGAGTTTGTCCGAAAAATCAATCTTGCAAGACTTCCTAACCGAGATTCTGAAGAGCGGCGAACCGACCATGAAGCCGACGACCACGGAACCGTCGGAGACAACGTGGACGACGTTCTTGGCGACGACGACGCCGACAAACATTCCCGATGACATGGGGGAGACCACCGTGAAGGACGATCAGACCACCACGAGCAAACTTGAAGAGACAACCACGATGAGATCCTACGAGGACGTGACTTCGCAAGAGTCTCGCGAAAAGGCGGAACCAAAGGAGAAGGTTTGGGGCAGGAAGAAGGTTGATGGTGAAAAGAAGAAGACCCAGGATCGCTGGAAGCCCAAGGATGACGGGTGGACAGAAAAAGACATGGAGGAAGTTTTGGAGATAAATTTGCAGAAGTACGCGAAAGATAACGATGTTAAGGAAGTCGACAAGCAGAAAGAAGATTCCGGCATCAACGAAGGGAAATTGCAGGCAACCGACGATTCTGTCGAGGTTCCTCAGAAGGAAGCAATGTCGGACTCCGTGGAGTCCAGTCAGGAGTTGAAGGACCATTACGCTTATCCCAAGAACCACAGGGCTAAGTGGAGCGAGGTGAGGTACCCATCCGCCTTCGATCGCTCTCAGTCGCGAAACCAGGACCAGAAGAAGACCCAATCCAGTATTCCTGGTCTGGTGAGCAAGACCGATGGCGACAACAGCGTGAAGACGCTATCCGATTACGTGAAGGCCATCTTCGAGAGCATGAAGAGCGCCGACGAGGAAACGACCACCGAGGGGTCAGAGACAACAACGCAGCCTCCATCGGAGACCAAATTCGATTCCTCTACCACGACGGAGGAGTCAACGACGAAGGATGTAGAAGCTAAGGTGACCACTCAGGCCCCGGTAACAGGGGATGGGGAGAAGGATGCGGAAAGCGACAAAGAAACGACGCAGACGACCGAGTCGACCACGAATATCGATCTCCAGGACGCGACGACCTTGGACCGGGCTACCGCGACCTCGGAGGGTGTCACGAGTTCATCGACCGAACCTTTGGCCACCGATCCACCCGCAACCACCACCGCAAGCCCCGCCACCACGATCGCCGCCAGCAACTCCACGGAGTCGATATTGGGGAAGGTCCTGAGGACCTCCACGACCACCAGGGTCTCCCATATGACGGAGATCTGCTACAGGGGACGTTGCGTGATGACCAGGCCGAGTCAGGACGATCGTCTCAGATGAAGGGAACGTGGGGAACCTCCTCCGAAGCCTCATTCTCTTTCGTCTGATGGAGGAACTTTGGAGGGGTGGATTTCTTCGGGGGTCTCGGTGCTACAAGATGCAGTTTTTACTCGTGATTTTTTAGGGAAGAATAGGACAGATTTTTAGGATCAGTGATCTTTGATTAGGATAGAGTTTGATATATGTGAAGAAGAAAGGAGGTGATAGAGGGTGACGAGTTCACAACGAGTAAATACTGTATAGATTCCGCTTCTTTTATTTATTTACTGCAGTCTATTTTCCTCGGCGATTTGGTGCTACGAGGAAGAGAAAATGCTGTCAGATTTTTCTGAAGAAAATTGGATGTATTTTAGTAACAAAATAAAGGCTGGTCTTGGAAGGCAGCGCATGGAAAATTAAGATAACCAATTGGTTTTATCGGGAAATCTGACAGAGTTTTCTATCGACGTAATATAATTTCGATCTGGGAGTGTACTGACTTCGAATGGAAGGAATTTAGTCGAATTTGAGGACCCGAAAAGGTTATTTTGGTCGACTTGAGTGTTTTATATATTTTTGTCACTGATAATGATCTCAGGAAGTAATTTATTTTTTAATTAAACGGATTGCATGATTAACTAAATCTCCGCAGAAACTCATCCTCGAGTTATCATTCCAAAACTCAATTTGCTTTGTGACACCAGCGACACAGAAGATATTCAAAGCAATCAATTCACCCGGAGCACCCCACCTTCCCCCGACAGTCTACCACATCGTTAACCCTTTGAACTTAAGAAATAATCGACGAAGACCATCTTTCCGTTCAAAGGAAAAGAAAAGTCGATTCCTTCCAGTCGAGTGGTCCGCCAAATTGAATAATTTTCTTGTAACCCGAGACCTTTTCCGCCTCTCGAAGGGTCAAACGCAGCCAAATGTGAAAAGGGATAAGTTCATCGAACAGTCTACGAAACAAAAAAACTCGTGTTGCGAAACAGAAGAGAGATCACGGACGTCGCACAGTTCAAGGATACAGCACTCGCTCGCTATAATCTTCCAATCTACGATACCGAGCGTATAAAGAACAAGAACCACCGTTCCGAACTCAAACCACGCAACCAACAATTCGCGTTACAGGTGGAACTAACGTATGTAAAATGAGGAACGATTCCGGGAAAAGAAGTAGGGCTGCTAAAGACAGCCGGACCTTATAGCGAGGAAACGCTGTAACGCAAAACGTTAGCCTAGTCGGGGTGAGTTAGGTCAACGTATGTATGCGCGAGTCGTGCACCGAATCGATCGTTCGTCGCGACATTTGTTTATAAAAAAGAAACAAAGGGAGGCCGAGAGGTACGCGGCATTTTCTGCCGAGGCCCGGCGACGCGTGACACCGCGTCTGGCGCTTTAAACGATGGAGGGTTAAGTCTATTTAACTTAATTATACCTACTGTACGTGTAAGTTAAGCGTGTAAAGTTAGTATGTTAATAAAACCACGCACGTGTACGCGAAGAAGGTGAACCCGAGTTTTGTCTGTACCCGCTGGCGGCGAGGCGCGTTTTGAGCACAGTTTTAAGGCGGACGAGCATGAATAGGGTTGAATAGAGGGTTGTTGGCTTGCACGTGGACTACGTGCCCAGGGGGTGGTCGTCAGACGATGGCTGGCGACCCGAAGGCTGCATTGGAGACTCAACTTCAAGATTACTTTCAGCACAGACGATCGTTAAGAATTCCTCGGCGGAACGGTTTCGGACTCCATCGACACCCCTCCATATTTCACTTCGCCCTAAAATAGATGGCGGTTGTGTACCCGTTCAAAGGGGTATAAAGGAGGTTCCAGAAAGATATGCGTTTGGAATTTTTTTTTTTAGGAATGCGGAAGGGGATTGAAATAACAGTCGAGGGGTTAAAGTCCCGATGGAAGACAACGCCAAGAGTAGCGTTCCTCTCGATGCGCCCTCATCATTCTTTGTTATCCCCGACTTCGCCAGAATGCTTCTCGCGATTTCCTTTCAAAGGGAAGGACGGACAACTTCGAGGAACTCACTCCTTTAGCGTCAAATCGAGCCAACGAACTCTACCGGCTGAAGTTCAGCGAAGTTCATCGACACAGTTCCTCTAATTAATCCCCCGTTGTTTTTGCCGAAAGACCTGAGCACTGGCGAACTATCGATCTTGAGAATTCAATTTTCATTAGGCGATTTGGTAGGGAGTAACCCCATCATTTGTAGAACCGGAAGTACAAGTTTAGTCGCAAGACAAAAGCTGAGATCCTTAAAATTATTTAACTCTAATGTTTCTCCTCTTGAAACATCGATGTTTCTTCTATCTTCTATCTAATGTTTCTTCTTGAAACATCTTATGTTCTATTTTTATACTTATCTGATATTTATCTTCTAAGCAGAATAATTTAATTTATTATTAATCAACGGGCCCCTTTAATATACATACGTTAGATAATTACAATAATTAGTGGGCGTCTATCTACTTTTGGTGGAATGGTGCATATGAAATTTATGTTTTGAGAAAATTATAAAGCGAAATGACACTGCAAAAAGATGAATACAGTTTACATTCTGTGAAATAAGTAACGGGAATTGTCTAATAAAACACAAAATATTGGTTCCATCATCCAAAATGTTTTATCGCCTTCAGAATAGGCCCCATTTGATGCAATACATTTATGCCAACGAATAACCTATTCATCAAAACACTTATTATAGGCACTTTTCAGATCGTGCTAAACCTCTGCGCGACAATTGGGTATATTGGTATCAATTCACAGCAAAAAATTAATTTTCATACCTTTTACGCGAGCTTCTTAAATAAGCAATTGCTGGTATTTATTTGACAGAATGTATATGAATATTCGCTTCACTTATGGCTCTGTTTATGGGATCTATTGCAGTATATCTACACGTTGATAATTTAGAATAAAAAATCATTGTATGTCCGAAGTCCGAAAAAGTACCGGCATAATGAATTTTTTGGTATCTGAGAAGTTCAATACAAAAGAAATCACTGATTTTACTCGTTCAATAGTACTGTACCCCCTTAAGGATATGTTCATAATTCGAACTTCGAGTTCTACTTTCTGCCCTCCAAAATAAAATGATTGATCTCTCCATTCACCAAAAAAAAAGCTGCTCTTAAAAGGAACAATCTACAGACTTTACCAATATTAATCGTCTAGTGTTTCAAGAAGGGAAAATCGATTCATAAGATGAACAAACATAATTCCAGGTTACGTAATCCCCCGTTCGATCGCCTTCCTCTCCCGAAAATTGCAGGGTTTGTTTATCGACTCGCAAATTTGAACGAGGCGGGAGTCATCGAATCACGCGCCGGAAGTCGCATTACGATCATTTCCCAACAGCGAACTGTTTCCCGGTGCCGTACCGAGGCAGCATTGACTCGACGAGTGACGAACCAGGGTTCCTGTTCGATATCCATGCCGCCCGTCTACCCTGATGGCCACTTCGGTTCCGGAAATGGGAAATAATCGAGCGGGAGAGGAGGCTCGGAATAGGCTAACGACGGCCGAATTTAGAGCGTGCCCTTGACACCGTCGAAAGTGTCAATTTTCCCCTCGTCAGGGACTCCTAATGCGCCGCTTTCAGCCCTTGCGATCCCCTCCCCTTGTTCCATATTTTAAAATTCATTTACCGGAGTCGAACTCGAAACAAACAGCTCCTGATCTTCCCGAGGTGCTCGGCTTCCGGTTTCAGTACCCATTGATACAGAATTGCAATGCGTTGATAATAATCTTAATTACTGTACAATTTAATGCCTTCGTTATTTAAACTCTTTAGGACGCAGTGGCATTATTTTTATACTACTTGTAATTTTGATAGGAAAGTAGAAACTTTTCTTGTACCAATTTTTATACAGTTTTGGCACATAACTAGAATTTTACTTTTAAGCTCAGATGGTTATACATATGTAAATGGTTTCGGATGATCATCAGTTAGATTTACAGCAACTCACAGACTTGTTCATGTGTATTTCAAATGTGAATTCATTGTGAATATTATCTTTATTCTAGCAATTTATGTCGTTGCAGTATCACGTTTATTAATGGTTTCTCAGTTCCCATGACTTCTATTTTGCAGACACATACCTTTTCAAAATTTAAACAAATTTAACATATTTCTTGTGAACAAATCTGGGAGTTACTCTATGGTGTAGAATTAATATATAATCTAATATAATATATATAATATATATTGATTAATAGGCTTAATCAATATTGAAATTCTCCCTAAATATTTTTGACTTCACTTTCAACATTAATCAGTGCTTATACTACGTTATTCAAAACACTACAATGCCTGACAATAAGATGAGGTTGTTATTCTAAAAACATTTGTCTTGTTTCACGATTAGGTTGAAAAAGATAAAAACAGGGTTCAACCATTAAAAATATTGGAATAATCAGTGACCAGCGTTTCACTAACTTAGTACAATTATAAAGACTTGTTGGCAAATAAAATTCTGATAAGTAGTATTTACCTAACCTATCTCAAGTTACAGGGTTTTGCGTAGACTTCGAAGTGGCTGTATACGAACACATAACTTCCAAGTTCTAAGGGGTCGTAAAGGGTTAAATTATTCATACGTAGACTTGCATGGCATCAAATCCTTATTTATTTGCGACGCGAGATGCGTGAACGTTGAACGAACGACTAACCTAATTTCCGTCTGGCGCGATGGCCTAAGTGTCACATGGTCTGCAAAAGAGAGAAAGGAAGGAAAGAGAAAGGAGAAAGGCGTCGTGAACCGCGTCGTAAACCAGCGAAAAATGGCGTTGCACGCGATCGATCGCGATTCGTGTCTGAAGTTGTTGCCATAGATGGCGGGACCACGCGGAAATATGTCTACGGTTTCGAGGAAAGAACGCGGGAGTCAAGGAGCATCAACATTTACGACGTAGATATATGAATTTTTCACGCTTTGAATTATATTGGAATTTGTTATCGTCTAATTTCAAAAAAATTGACCTCAATTACGTTTGGAACCGGTTCGGGGATATTGTAAAGAAGTTGATTCAATGGAAACACGTAAGCCGATTAACTATGCCATGTTCCTCTTAAAAGTTTGAATTTAAAACACTAATTGTTACCATGTAATTTAATTACTAATTTATACAGCACAATTTCAATAGAGTGTCAAGCAACAACAAACGTTGATAGTAACAATAATTTCATAACATTTTTTTTTTAAGTTGAACCATTTTTTTGACTAAAATCAAATATTTGATAGGGTCAAAAAGGACCCGAAAACCATCCAGGAGGGTTGTATAGAAGATAATATAGAAGATATCAATTATTTCTGTGACTGTAAGGCGGGACGACCGTATGAGTCATAGTTTGGAAGAATTTATTTTACATTTTTCTCTTTTAACTGTTTGCTTTATTTGTAGTAATAAATCACAGACGCGGTCTAAACTATAGATTAAATAATGATTATTATTAAACTTGACAAAAAACAAAAATTGAAGTAGGCTTCAATAATAGTGAAGAAGAATATGTTACATTATACTATATTTTCTAAAGTTATAAGTTTATTTATTATTTGAACTCACGATTTTAAGAAAAATCGCAAGGAAAAGGGTTTACTAATTTTCATTATAATTTTGATTAAATTTTTAAGTCGAAAGAGAGTTTCAAGTAATTATGATTAACTAGGTGGTTATTTTTAAAAAGCGGAGGAGTAAAAATTTTATGTGCAATAATATAAAAAATCTATTGCATTAGGAAGGATATACAATTGTATCTACAGAATAACAAACGGTATCAAAATTTCTTGAATAACTTAATAAATATACGATTTTCAATGCAATATAAAATATTCTATACGTAGGAATACCTCAGTTAAGGTGATAATTGAAATTAGAATTTTAATTATTAACTAATATCACATATAAAGAATTTTTTCATCGAGACACTTTAATGACAAATCAATTATTGTTTGAATATTAGAACAGGGATTATTCGAACTGGTAGGAAAAAAATGGTTAGATTTTGGTTAACAAAATGGTTAACAAATTTTCAAATGATATGGTAATTTTGATCATGTAAAATTTAATACATTGTAAGCATATATAATAATATAAATGAATACAGAAAAAGGTAGCATTACATAAAAGTTAAGGGATTTCGGTACTTTTAACACCCATATACAAGGTGTCCCAAACAAAGTGTAAGAGTCGGAAAGGGGTGATCGTAAAATGAAAACATAAAATTAATACACACAATAATACATAGCAAATGCATTTCATTAAACAAAAAATAATAGTCGCAAATTCCTTCTTAATATATTGTTTGATTAAAATATATTTTTGTTGCTTTTAAATTCTACTCTTTTTTACAAACAATTATTAAATTTGATTATTCTGTTTCATTCAACCCTATGCGAAAAATTGACCATGTATGCCAAAACTGGTTCATGTAATGTATATTTGCATGGAATTGTTCATGTATATTTATTTTATATCTATTTATAAACCGCATAAAAATCATAATTTAACATTTCTACGCCAATTCAAAGTACTGCCAAAGTACTGACATATTAACAGCTTCGTAGATTTTGTGCATTCTTAGCATTACCATGAATACATAAAATCCACAATCTAGTTATTACCAATACCAGCAAAAACAAAATTAGAACTATTGCACCCAATACAATATATTTGTCTTCCCATTATAAAGAAAAGTATATATACAGTGTGTTTCGCTCAAAACAGATCACCGAAAAATAGATAGATATAAAAAAACACAATTGATCTGGAGAAAAACATTTTAAAAAATGCGACTTATAAAGAAACAATTTTACGGCTGGATCATCGATTAAACCATTTCATTTACATTGCAAACATTTTTTAGATTTGACGGGATGTAAAAAATATCTAAGAAGTCTGTTTTAAGCGAAACACCCTGTATATAAAATTATTTCTCCAATTTAGCCAAATTCTCCCTAAATCCGATACAAACGAACCCAAGCTTTTTCCCGAACATCCCTCTATTGTTTTCCAGCCGACCCGCCAAAAAATTGATTCGCCGTCGATGGCGGCGTCGACGGTGGCGCCTCCGTCCAGCGCCGCTTCGCGCCGCAGCGGCGTCTTCGTCGAGGGGATGAGCGAGCGGGGGTGAAGCAGGAAGAAACGAGAGGGAAGTAACGCGTACGAAGGAGGTCGCATAGAGGGAGCGAGTTCAGTTCAGGCGCAAAGGTCCTCGGTTAAGGACGCGACGGTCCTGCTAATCGGGACACTATGCCAGGCGGCGAGGGGTCCCCGATCAATCTCCTCGACCACCGTGCATCGACCACCCCTGGCGAGTGCGCGAACAGTGACGAGGATGAGAGAACGACGGACACCGTACCCACCACGATGACGACCGTCCTCGCGGGCGACGGTCTCAGACGGAGGAAGGTCATACACGCGGCCAAAGAAACCCTCGACAAGGGTGAGTCGCCTTGCCCCATGAGTCCTGGGGTCTTTCGACCCCTGTGCTCCCGGCGTAGACATCCGCCGACTTCCCTGCAAATCCGCCGGTCGTCGGGTTCACCCTTTTCCTTCGAATCAACCCCCCCGGAGCGCTACTGATGCGCGAACCTCCCGACCCGAGCGCAACCTCCAGTGATAAACATCGCGGAGTGGACCGACTCCGGGTCCCTCGAATTTCCGCGGAGTAAATCGCGCTCGGCTTCGGCGACCGAGGATAAAGGTAGAACTCGGCCCGCTCTGTCCTCCGGTGTCGTTACGGAGGCAGGTTTCAGTCAGAAAATGGGAGAGAGAGAGCCGCGATTCTCACCCCCTCGGGTTGCGCGCAGCCACGGTGTGCGCGCGTTCGTTCCCTCTGCCCGTTGTAAATACGCTCGAAGGGGTTAACCCGCTCGGAACCCCTGTTACGAAACCTCGCGCAACGGGGCTCGTCGTTCAACCACCGAACGAGCCTGTACCCCGAGGACGGGGCCCAACCGCCGCGCTTATTTTCGGCGGGGATCGATTCACCTTGCCGAAAATCATCGGTCACACACACGCCCACCGTTCCAACCCCCTGCCGCTTTCGTCGCATCGGCCTCTCGCCAAGGATGATCCCGCTTTTCACTCACGATCGCTCTTTTTCGGCTGGAACCCCCTTTGCGAGAGGGACGCCGCGGGGGTAGGTCGACGGTCTGTGGGCCACTTTGCGGGGATGGAAATTGGAATTTCGGGGGTTGCGGTGCCTCCCGTTCGCGGACGATATTAAAGTTCGCGTTTTGGGGGTTGGTGCTGGGATTTTGGTAGTAATGCGTTCCCTTTTGGGGATGCAAGGGTCTTTCTCGGAGAATTCGGGTGAAAATTTGAGAAACTCAGTTTGATTGTTTAACTTTGAGAATTAGGAATTGTGTGGATTAATTTGTTTGACTCTTTGGGGAGATGGTAGATCTCTTATCGGATTATTGCGAAGTTTCATGGGAAGAGAATGGGAGAGAATAATCGTTTACAAGATCTGCAGAGTTTCTTGGCTGATGGAAACGTCGTCAGAGATCCTCAGATCACTCTGACCCATATAGAGGTCATTCCCATGACCTGTGAACGTGTTAATTTTGACCTGGACTTTGGAGATTAATACTGATAATAACGCGACCAAAGAAATATTGCTAAGGTCACTACGAGCTTATATCTAGATGATCTTAATTGTATTTAACTGAATAAATAAATAACTTTTCTTCTTTATATCTCGAGGACAACTAATTCTAACCACTAATGTGTTTTTAGTAGACTGTGGATATTTGTGCATTTATGAGAAACTAGTTTTTGTCTGTGGCTTCGCCCGTGTGGATTTTAAAAGTTGCCTAATTTTGAAGCTGTTGAAAGCGATTGAACTGAGATTTTATATTAATATCAATTTGTTAAAACAAATTGAACAAAAAATTAAATAAAAAGAAGAGTATGGAAAGAAAACCTAACACCACAACTTATGAGTAAATGAAACAAAAACTAACCCAAGATTCCAAATTATAAATTAAACATTCAACAAATCCCAAAACAATAAGCAAAATCAGAAATCAACACAGATATATGTGTGCACTTCAATTTAAACTACATATAATAATGTGAATATGCCGACGTTGGTCCTATGTCGTTCATGTGCTGTGCTGTTTGGTGTGTGAACAGGATTAACCGACATCAGAATTAATCGACAACAATATTAACTGACAATAGCTGTAACCGATATGACAGTAGCATTAACAGACAACAATAATGAGTGACATACACTCACCTCTGAGTATTTTATACATATACAAATATAATGTCCGAAATAATTCTTCTACTGCTCAAAGTTTGGATAATTTAGGCATTAAATAATTATGATAATCAAATAACATGGGGCATCCCATGTGTTTTACAGCAAGTATTAAAAATTTATGTTGTATCTTCTCAAGATTATGGCGGTGAAATTTGAAATAGGGAGACTAGATTACACTTCCATATTCATGAATGTGTCTGGTCAGCTGGGAGTAAAGAATTTTAAGTGAGTCCATGTCTTTAAAGAAACTCGATACTGTGTGAATGTCCTAGAGTTTTGCAGCTTCTAGCAATAGCAAAGAAATTAATGAAATATCAAAAACTATGCACTTTGATTCACTTTGATTGATAAACATGCGCAGTCTAATAATCAGAATACAGTTCGTTTTAGAAGTATAAACTGTTTGTTACTGTTTTCTTTTTATGAGTTTAATTCATCCTTTAATTCTCAGAAGCCAAATTTAGGGTCATTTTTTACGTATTTCTATGTTTACATGTGCGCGTTACATTGTGCATTTTTCACAATTTATTGTTTATAATTATGGCACGTAAAGAAGAATATGAAATATGAATTCTTCCTGCGTTTTATATTTGAATCCTACAATGTGGACTATTTTATTTGGGGTATCGATTGATATTTGAATAAAAAAGAGATCAGATAGAATGTCATTTGCATATTTTGTGAAGCTTCCAAAAATAATAAAGATAAATAGTAATGATACGAACATCTGGTTTGACGATCTAATTGTGGTTATTTTACTTCAGATATGGTTTAAAATTTAGAATTGATCAATAATCTTGATGATTTATAGAAAATCTGCTCTTGAAATCAACATGAATTCTAATTCTGAAGTGACCCCCATGGGTTTTGAAGGGATAAGTGACGTAGGAATTGGTAATTATTGTCGCAGGTGAATGACTAATTAGTGTTGTAAAGCGCAGGAAAATAAAATCAGCGGTTTAAGTAGAATATGAAATTTTTGGTCAGACATCGAAGCAGGAAAAAGTTAAATAAGATACTCTATATTTACGCTTTTGTAGTGTTTATATTACAAGATTAAAAATAATAATAATTGTGAAGACGAGTATCAATAATCATATTACATTATCTGGAAAATTTATAGCATTCTAAAATTTCTATTCTTCAGAAGTCGAAGTTTTCTGAGAAAATAGTCATAGAATTCACTGGCAGGTTATAAATATATTCATTTAAATCATATTTTATTATTTATCAGTACAACTCACAATTTTTACTCAGAAAAATTTGGCATTCGAAAAATATAACTCTAGAAACGCTACGAACTTTTCAAACAACCTAATACAATTGCGTTTTGCTATAGAATATACATTGTATTTTGGTTCAGTAAAAAATTCATAACGTTCATTACGGTAAATTAACAACCAATTTTTTTTTTAACTTCACAGTAACTTCATTCGTTTCAGTATTCTCCATTTCGTTCTATAACCTTTACTTATTTTTTTTGTAACATCGTTATTCCATCCCTGCAAAACTCCAGAAATTTTTAATCGAGAAACTGTACAAATGGTACGAACTTTCCACTCAACCCAATATTAATGAAATCTGTAGATTAAAATTAAAAAGTGTAAATTAAAATAATTATCCGCCGTTTGATCATTAATAGACGTCGAATTTTATACATTTATGGCAATGCTAAGTACGTAAAAAATCTACAAGACTGTTAACATATCTCAAAATATACAAAATATTATGAAGAAATCAAAATATTATTGAACTTAGAATGTTTAGAATCTTAAATATACTGTTTTTCAAGTTTCTATTCATTATTTGTTCTTGTAAAAATTTTATTCTGCATAAAGATCCGCTGTCTAATGATTAAACACTCTTCACATACAATAAAGTCTTATTTCTCAAATGAGCTCAATTTTCATTTCACTTCATTGTCTCAAAGAAAATCTCAACAAAGAAAATTCCTTTACTATTTTTGTTACTACAATAGAGGATCGTCTCAATACGAGCTCGTTACGAGATCCAGAAGCAAGTCTGCAACACGAATTACGCCGTTCACAGAGGTAGTTAAGCGAAGGTTAATGAATAGAAACACACTTGACTGTTTCGTGTGCACGAGGCTATCACTCTCCGCGCCCCACTCGAGGTGTGACTTGAAGAGAACGCTGTTGCAAGAGCGACAGTGGTTTTCGAGTGGCGAGAAGTGCGATTGAAGAAATGCTTAGGAAATAAGGATTTGAAGAATACGTTTCGAGTGGCTAATCGTAGGTGAAAGCTAGGGGTGTGTGGATCTCCCAGCGAGTGGGGGTGAGTGTTCTCGAGGACGGTCAGCGCGTGTCAGTGGAGTTTGGAGAGGGTCGAGAGGGGGAGGTAGAGAGTCGAGCGGAGTTTGGAGCGGGAGGTTAATAAAACAGCGAAAACGGACGACTGTTTCATTCCTGCCTCTGTTATTCCTGTCGTTTTGCATCCAGCAAAACACGCGTTCCAAAAAAAATGAGTCGTTTGTAAAGAACATATCTGCAATCAAAATATTCGCGAGTTTCCATTCTAAACTTTCCTTGGTTACACAATCGACTCTCGACGCATTCGGTTCTCAAACAAATATTTCTGACCTATTCTATTGGAAGAACAATTTCAGAATGGGAGTATATCCAAAGATAATTGGGTGGAGGAAATTATGAGGGGGCTCCACTCAGAAACTGGTGTAATTTGAAAAATCCAATATTTTCTGCCCCAATTCGCAAACACGCGGATCCCGGTTTGCGATATTTCGCGCAGTATCGAGCCTCTCTCCGAGATTTCGGCGCATCTGACGTTTGGCCCGGTTAAAGCGGAGGGTGAGGTGGCAAATTAAGGGGTAGGAAACGGTAATCACGTACAACTTGGGCAACGCATTGTCGCTTACGGCCATCGCGTTTCGGGACAAATCCCTCTTGATAACGGGACATTCGAATCAGGGACTTAATGGTGGCCCATTCGTGATGAATTGTTTGCCCACGAGCGAGTCGCTTTTAAGTATCGCGTCTTCGTGCTCGTGTTACGATGTAATCGAACACTTGACCTTCCGGATCGATAGCCGAGCTCTGGTATAATTCAGTTTTCTTCTACCGAAACGTTTCAATACCCTGAAGGCGGGTCTAAATTGTTGGATTATACAAAACGACATAACGGTTTCTTTATCGGTTTTCATCAGTCCACGAGTCTAAAGTTACAGGAGGTGATACCGTCTCGTGTAAGAGGAAATTTTTCTCGGTGGGGCAGCATTCTTCTATTTCTGTGACGATCAAAATTGCAGATTCTATGCTATGCTAAACTCCGTTCCAAATAAGGCTTGATTCACATTATTGGTCCGCTCACGGTCCGCTCTCTGTTCGGTCAAATATTATTACATCGTTTTAACGCGTGCCTGTTCACACTATACGGAACCCTCCAGTCTCTAGAAAAGAATTATAGGGTGAGCATAGCCAGTAGATGGACGGCTTTACCTTTTTTTCAATTTTCGATCATATCATTTCGAATGTGCCCGAATTCATTCGAAAATATTAAATGAATTTGTCTTCATCATCCACGAAATAAGAATACAGGGTGTAACAAAAATGTTGCAGTTCCCTGAAAGGGGTGATTCCTGAGGTGATTTTAAACAACTTTTTCCTTGGCGAAAATGTTAGGTGAGGCTTTATTAACGAGTTATTAACGAAAAACACCGACCAATCGGGAAGCGAGTACAGTGGATTAATGATGACGCGGAACATGACGGACCAATACTACTTACAGCTGGAGCCCGCGCTGAAATTCATCCGCTGTATTCGTGCTTCTATTGGTCGGTGTTTTTCGTTAATAACTCGTTATCCAAGCCCCACCTAATATTTTCGCTAAGGAAAAAGTTGTTTAAAATCGCCTCAGGAATTACCCTTTTCAAGGAACTGCAACATTTTTGTTACACCCTGTATAACGTCGCGGCAATATTTAAAACTGTACAATTGAATTACGTACATTCTGAGTCAATTGTGACTTGTGTAATACTTTTGTTTCTACGTATTTGTTATGTCACGTAAATCGTAGATTTTCGATCGTTCTGCACAACCCCGATTTCTATTATTTCGTGCGTTAATTCCGCTTACAACGTTTATTGCGCGAAAAAACCTCAGACACCCTGTATAATACCAACCTGCAAAAGTACATTAAAATCCAAGTCCAACAGTGAGGGTATTTCTTTTGTAAGCTGAAGTCTCCCTCACCCCCGGATTCCTAAAATCGTTTCCAACCACAACATCCACGTCAAGCAAAGCGTCGACACTCAAGCGGCAAGGCATCAGATTAATTTTTAATCTTCCAAACAAGGCGAGGCCGATGTTCAGGCCAGATTAGCGCTTACCGCCCTCTCGATGCTCGGTTCGCACGCCAACAGCTCGCGGATCGCGTGATGAGCGTTACGTGACTCGAAAAATCCCAGCAACTCGGAGTCGGTATCAACCTCTGGAGCGTCATGCCCATAAATACCGGTTACGCCGCGTTTTCGACACCCTGGGACACACGGTTCCATGCAGCTCCGATAATCCTCCTTCCTCCTCTCGAACGCGTTGACCCGCATCGAACATCCTCCTCGTCTTATCGCCGTCCGGGGCATTATTATCATTAGCGTCGCGGAGCGTTATCGCGCGTCGAAATGTCGGAGCTTTCAAAGCCGCAAGGATTACCCGGGCAAACCGGATTCGAGGAATTTGTTCTGGTCACCGCGGATCGCCTCGTATTCTTTGCCCCGACAAAGGCCGATGAGGGAGAATACGGAGCCACGGGGGCGGAAAAACTGCGCTGGGACGAAGAATGCGCGTTCGACGGGACGCGCGGGGGAAATGAATGGCGAGGGAATGTGAATACCGTGAAGTATGTGTTGCGAATATATACACGCGGGAAAAGGCTCTTACTGCTATTTCCCTCGTTTCTCGGGATCGCACTTTGCAAAGTACACTTCAAAAGTAGTCACGTCCGCGAAGTTGCGTTCGTAGAGACGGAAGAGGCGAAGTTTTGTTATTTCGATGGCAGGTACTCTGCTTTGGTATTAGTTTTTAACCCTCTTAGGGAGTTTGAGTCTGTCTCTGCTTCATCGTGTATTCCTTTTTAGTCCTTTTGTTATTATCTCATTTAAGAGAAAAAAGGAAATGAAGTTTCTATTGATATGGATAATTTTTGTTCCTTGAGGTTGAGTTTGAATTTGAATTAGAATTAGAATTAGAATTATTTTCGTTTATATTAACATGCTTTAGTATTCGTAGTATTTTTTTTCTATAACTGTTCTATTTTTGAGAAAAGAGGAAAAGGATTTTGTGTTAATATTAATGATTTTTGTCGCTTGAAGTTGAAATTGAATTTAAATTATTTTCGTTTATATTATTATACTTTAATATTAATATTTTATGTTAGTATTTTTGTGATGGTTTCATTTGAGAGAAATGGAAACGAAGTTTGTGTTAATATGTATAGTTTTTGTTTCTTGAGATTGTAATCGAATTTCAATAATATTCATTTATATTAGTATGCTAGTAGTATTATGTTGTCACCGATCAGACATTCAAGAGAGTTAACACCTTGTTCTACAATTTTTTTTTGGCTACAAATGTACGAATTATTTTAA
Organism: Perdita meconis; assembly: GCA_030770465.2. Lineage (NCBI taxonomy): Eukaryota > Metazoa > Arthropoda > Insecta > Hymenoptera > Andrenidae > Perdita > Perdita meconis. The sequence continues at coordinate 5,670,455 of JASKOS020000005.1, forward strand.
ATAGTAGATAAAAAACATCAAATATCTAACTATTAATTAAGTGAGATCAAAAAAATAATTTTGTAGATTTGCAGATATGAAAAACTTCCCTAACTTGTCTTTTTCTTGACTGTTAATAATTGAACAAAATTATGTTTTTACAATAGCAAAGAAACATACAAAAGAAAAGTGTTCTTGTGATATCAGAAGAATTAAATGAAAAATAAAAATGAGCTATTGTTTTTTGGGGGGAAAAGGCCTTCCATTTATCAGCAGATACGTCCACATTTTTACCACTTTATCTCTCGAAAATGGAGAAGACCTATTCTTTGCAATTTTGTGGGGTTGTTTGGTATCCCTTCCTCTAAATCACAAAAAAAATTGTTCAAAATTCATTTAGAGGAAGTTGCTAGGGTTCATTTATAGATTATAACTGAACACCCTGTATATTACTAACGCGACAATGAAAGAAAACAAACCGTGAGTAAAAATTAAATCACCAAGGATTTTGAAACAGTAAACAGGTAGAAATAATTTCTCAGAGATCTTAAAGCGGACCGAAGCTTGTCACAAACAGAAGAAATTCTTCTCCAAGATGATTCCATTCCGCATTTCTGTTTATTAATTCCCGCTTTTAGTTTTATCCGTTGTCTATATCGATTGATAGTTTCCACGTTAATTTAGCTTCCATCGCGATTGGCATTCAGTGGCTGAAGTCAGATCGAAAGAGTTTCGAGATCATGGAACGTCGAATCTCGCCTCGACGCAGAGTGCATCGACGCGTTATCAGTTGACGATATGAATCTGTGCAGTTGAAACAGTGTTGATTCCCCGACATACAGAAGTTTCTCACGCTCAACTTCCCTTCTGTGTAAGTTTCACTGTGACGTAAGAGGCTCCTCTGTCCCCTCTGTAACCACCACAATGAGGTGTGTTGGCGTTTCAGAAACGACGACCGTGCATCAATGCGCGAAATGGCAGTCTCCCAGGGCGGTCGAGTGATTTTCCGTGTTCCGATCATCATATATTAATGAACCAAACTTCGTGATGAACCGCCACGTCGGTGGTAAGGAGAACGTGGAAGCTTCATATCGGACGTATTCTTTAACGAGTTGAGCATAAACATAGCTTTAAGGAACTAGTTTTTTTACCATTTTAAAGTAATATTCTTTCCTACATAATATTGTTTTGTAAGTTGATAAAGGCTCGAACCATAGACTTTTTTATTATTGAAACATAAATTTATGTTTCATTTTCTAGAAATGATTTGAACCCTAGAACGACACCCTTCTATTTTTTCAGCGTCAGTAAAACCGTGGGGTCACGGGCGACCCAGAGTAGAACCTTAATATTTTAAATATTCATCAATATTTTTGATAAATTCTTCTTCTGTTCTTCTTCAGACTTCTAGAGAAATGATAATACAACAGTGTGATTTCTGTTAAAAGAAAGAAAATAAAAATGTTTGACTTATTTTGAGATGCATGGTAAAAAGTTCTTCGTTCTATATGCGTTCTTTATAATGCTTTTGTGGCTATCATAATCATTATACAGGGTGTATTACAAACGACTATTTGTTGACATAAACATAAAAGAACAATTTATTTCATGAACTAATCGTTCATTCTTTCTGCGTCGAATACAAAACTTGAATCATTTTATATGACGGAATCGAATGCCACAGATTTGACTAAGAATTTGACTTAGTGGGATATCAGTTTCATATTTTGGAAAGCTTCCAAAAATCATGAAGACAAATAGGATCGAAATGAAAAGCTGGTTTGATGATTTGATTGCGGTTATTTTGGTCCAGACATATTTCAGGCAAGCAGAGTTAAAGATTGATGAATAATCTTGATGGTTTATAGAAAATCAGCTGTTTAGGTGACGCAGTAATTAGTAATTGCAATCGCGAACGAATAGCTAATTAATATCGTAAAGTATAGAGAATCAAGGTAGGGATTTAAGTAGAATATGTATGTTTCTGGTCAGACGATTTCTATGTTTAGTGTTCATTTAACAAGATGAAAAATAATAATGTATGTAAAAAAGAGTTTTGTACAGATTATTATTGTGTATAGAGAAACAACAGTTTAATTAGAATGGAAAACATTGGTTGGACACACAGAAAGTAGAACAAAATGGGAGATAATTACAAAATGAACCCATTAAGGACAGAGTGGATTTGCTGAACACGCTAAAAGTGTTGCATTAATGCAACATTGGACCTTAATGGGTTAAAAATATGAATTTATGTTACTATTCTAAGTAACATTATTATGAGTTTCCATTGCAAAGTACTAAACAGAAGAAATGCTATGAAATAACTGCAGAAATGAAACAAAAATAACTTCCTTTCAAATCAAAATCACCGCACGTCTTGAAAGGATTTTAGTGAATCTACTTTGCCAATCAAAGCTAAGTAAAATACGAAAGCCACACACAACGAAAGGAATCGCACACAAGTTCACTGCACACGGAAACCACTTGCACAAATAAGGCTTGAATAAGTAATAATCAATCTAAATCCGAGGCACCCAAGGAAGCATCTATCAAAGTTGTAATTCGCTATAAAGTGAAAAACAAAAATAGCAGAAAATTACAGAACTCCATTGATGAACTGATAACCTGAAAAGCTGCAGAATAAGCTCATTTACGAAGGTCAGTCAAATGTTACATCAATTTTTTCACCTGTTGACGTCTATACATTGCTGAATGCTGATCGGTTGAATGGCTTCTCCACAACAGATGTTCATGTGTAACTAAATTTGTTAGCTCAATGATTTCTCATTTCTCAACGAAGCTCAGTCGAGGAGCTTGCATTCAATTTTATATCAAAAAGAAATGAATAATTTTAAAACAACCTAAAAGTTACAAAAGCAAAAAGTAATTACAAGTAGATTGTTTATGAGTTCCAAAATATTAGTAAATTCATGAGAAACGACAATTTTTAATTTAGCGCCATGAAAATTCAAATGCGGTGCAGGTTTTTCTTATTATATCGATTAAAACTATCTCCAAAGGGAAATCGCTTGGAATTGATTCAGACGATAAAGCGGAATTCATTGAACCAGTTAAAAACTACCCCAGAAACTCAGCTGCAATTAATCATTAGCAATTGGAAAAATATGTATAAATATATTGGGTTCAGTTACAAATAAGTTTTAATGCGATCAAGATGTAATTGTCGTTCCAAAAACTGCTAGAAATCCTAATTACACTCCACATGTAACGTGTGTATTAAGCTCGTAATTCGTTTCTTGTAGCTTCTTTGCTGCTGAATTCAAATTTGACCGCAGAATTGCTCTATTTCCTCTAGTTTTCGAAACAATTAACGACAAAGTTGTAAAATCACTTGTCTTCAACCATTTTCGATGGTGGGTCAAAAATAAATTAAACAAGCTAGAAAATTCTGCGTTAATTCAAAATAAAAATTAATCAATGTGCTTTAAGCCTGACAAACGTATATGTATTTTAACCACAGTTACTTATCGCAAACCACAGAGATTCGTATTGATTAGAGGTGCACCGACTAAGGAACCGACTATATAATCGACCGATTAATCAGCACTGCCAATCATTTACAAACACCGCTACAAAATGAATCCAAGGGCGAAATAGTTTTTCTGAGACTGGCAATATATACTAAACAAAAAAAACCACTTCCTTCATGAACGAGCAAAAAATTTGACGTTCCTTCGTGACAATTCGCCTCTAATAAATAAAACATTATTTTACCTGAATTACCTGAATTACAAAAAAATATCTTAAACTAATAACTGTATTATAAACTCAAAGACGAAATTGTTTAACATTGTTACTTATTACATTCTATTTCTCGTTTTCAAGAGTTTTTTATTTTGTTAAAATTAAGAAATAAAATGAAAGAAGAAAAAAAAAAGAAATAAAAGTAGTTGGTTGAAAGAACTAATTATTATTTTGAATGTTTTATATAATAATCATGTTGCATACAAACATATGTATACATATGTGTACTATAAATACAGTGACTCACAAAGTTCACGAAGACTACATTGAATTTGTTTATATTCTGAGAAAGATATATGTACCTTTACATATTAAAAGTCATAGAAACTGAACAACAAGTAAATCTGGAAGCTGGGAACGATCCAAATTGAAAGCAAAGATTATTATATATAATGTAAACAAACTTATGAGGAGGGTTTATGACATATCATGATATTATTAATACCAGAAATTGAAAGCCAATTAATCGACCTTTTTTACCGAATATTTGCCGATTAGTCACCGACTACAAAATTGGCTGAATAGTCGGCTTAACTGACTAGTCCGTCACTATATTGATATATTAATAGTATACACAGAGACTCAAACATTCGTTCGCAAAGATTATGTTAGATTTGTTTAGATTATAAAAAAGGTATTCACTTTTGCACAATAAAAGTTATGAAAAAGAGAAACAATTAACTGTGGAATCTAGAATGACATACATTCATAAAAAAAAATATAATACTGAGAATTCACAGTCAATTAACATTTAAAGTACATGTGATTGAACCTGTAAGTCACTGTAGGTACTCAAAATTTAGGGGAAAAGTTTTGATATTTACATTTCTGCATTAATACTAAATGCAGGCCTGATTGCGTAACTGTTTCCTGACAGAAAACTGTTAGAATTGTAAAATCTCGATTTACTTGATGAATCTATACCATAAATATAAAGTAAACCTTGAACGCAGTATAATCAAATAAAAAATTGTTTAACTTATGCCGCAATGACAGCAAAGCAGCGATGCTTTTGTCCTTAAACTTTCCAACCGCAGTAATTTTATATCCCACGCCGTTCAACAAGAAAAACGCGCAACGGAAGAGAAACGAATGACACCCAATACAAAAGAAATTGCATCGGAAAATGAATGAGACTCAATGCAAAAAGAAATTGCATAGCAGGCGGGCCACGAAACGCGATAAAAAGAAAATCCCGCGATGATAGCGCCGCCCACGCAGAGTATCATCGGATCCCACGTAAACAAAGCGGAGACCGATAAACGGAAGCACGACGCGGAAAAAGCCGCGCGAGTGGAATAGCGACAGGGAAGAAAAATGCAAATGGTCGGGGGGTGAGGAACGCAAAGGCGTACGAGGAATCGAGCGGCACGAATCAGGAAGCCACGTGGCCGTCGCGTCGACGTCGAAACGTCGCTCGAGTGGCAAAGAAACCGACGGAGTCGATACGCCTTTTTCCCTCCCATAAAGTGTCACACGTTCAGCATCGATCTCGTCGGGAATTGCACTTGAAACTCTCCGAGTCTCTCCCCTCGTTCCGCCCCCTTCGGGGTGAATCCTTCTGTGGCGCGTGAAAACGTTTCGTTAGGAAATGGAGCGAAAAAGCGATCGGGCGCTCTCAAAGCAGAACGACGCTCTAACGACGCTCGAAAACGCGTGCGCGACGTCACGGAGGCTTCGGGGAGGGCGAAACGTGGTCGATTTTAATAGACCCCCGAACTATATCGTCGAGTAAAGTTCACCCCCTCTTTCCCCTCCCTTGTGTAGGGCCTCTGTTGCACACCAGATAACATTCCAAGCGCGATGATCGCTCGCTGAAGTTCAACTTTATTCGTTGAAGTTTGCGCATAATTATAGCTTTGAGAGGTGGCGATCGTGCGTAGAGCGAAATGAAGTCCACTCGCCGTGGTGCCGAGTTTAAATTGCAGTCCGCACTGCCTCAGTGGAATTTTTGTTTTAGAACCTCGTGTTAAGAAAAAGTAATTATTTTTGTTTATGTCTGTATCAATGTGTGTCCTTTTGTTTATTAATTTTGAAATCGAACATATACATTTAATTTTGAATAACGCGCCATGAAGTAGGAGGAGGGCAGATCCTTTTGTTGAACATCCGTTTTTCTAATTCTACGTAGCATGTGAGGAGAAGGATCGCGACGCACTTGCGTCCGCAAACGAAAATTATTTGTTTTGTTTGTTGTTTTATATGTGTCTCGCAAATTTGAAAATCCATTTTTGGAACCGAGACGATTAGTCTAAAGGCTGATATAAATAAGACTGTGTTATGTATTTGTTAAGGCGCTTTTTCAAATGCAAATTATATATCAACGACAAATATACGACAAATTTCTATGAAACAACATCAGCATGTGATTTCCTCGAACTATCCTCGATCATAAAACAAGAGGGCTTCCAAGAAATGCAAACTGCTTCATCACCTCGTCCAAATGTCTGTGAAGATTTTGGTGGTGGAAGGGGACTTAATTGTTGGTGAACTGGGGGATAAAATCGTAAAAGTTTCTTGCCTACATTCTGAATAAGAACGTGCGAGTAATAGAAATTGTTACGCAGCGAGGGTTTCGAGCGGGATGCGCTATTGTTTGAGGAAGGTTCGTGGAGCTCGTAAAATTGGGTCATTTTTAGGAATTAAAAAAAAAATACATACATATAATCAAAAATATTGGGCTCTTTAAAGAATCTTATAACTTCTAATTTCTAACAGATAGTCTTTTAGTTTTTTTTCGATTCAGTCTTCTAACACTCGAAATGTATGGGTCTGAAGATATAAAACCATGAAACATATCTTTTAAGTTTTCAATTCTAAAAAATTTACGTACATTATATTATTCAATAAAAAAAAAAAAACATGCAAATTAGTAGAAATATACAGTTGGTTGATTTACGTCTGAAAAATATTTGCAAGTAGCTACACATTTGAGAAATTATTTCCGCGCGGATCGTCGTTGAAGATCGATGTCATATGTCATGTCGTCGATAGAAAAGAATTCCCTCTGCCTTTGCTCAGGCTGAAACAGCAGTTGCATCAAATAACACGCTATCATCGGTTGAACGCGCGTCTCAGCGGTCGTATAACGTGTAAAACGACGCGCTATCGGTCGCAGGAAAAAATATCCTGGTGTTTCTTGAATTTTCCACCGGGAAAAGTGGAACGACTCCGTGAACTTCCGAGAGGAGAAAAGGAATAAAACTTGGCGGTGACCGCGGCGTCAGTTCCCGGAGTTGAGGCTCGCCTCCGTTTTAAGCATTCTTTCCAATATCGCGCCACTTTAACCAACTATTGCTTCAGCCTTTGATACTTTTACGCGAGGGCGCCTCGGCGAAGCTAATGTTTAGACGTAAAAGTTTTTCTGATGGGAAACTCGAAGCTTGCGGCCTCGAGGAACGCGATCCTCGAGTTTTATACGCTTTGCTTTTTTCCACGACGATACCGAAGCTTGCGTCATGCTCGCGAGATACATCGTTTCGTTGGGACGAACGAAGCTTCGAGAAAGAAGACAACATTTTCATTGTGGCAGTTTATTATAGTTAGCGACGTTCCGGGCTTCTTAAGGCTGTTTTATTGCTGCGCGACGACGCAAAATGGCTCTTAGACTCGGTGTAACGATCCTTGTTTAAGGATCGAGGAAAATGTTCCGATTGATGGTTATTGGGATCTCGGTTTTTTGAAATTATAAGTACAAACGAGAAATTTACAACCCCTAAAGTTACCTAAGATTGTTGGAAGAAAAGGTTTGGCTGAAACTTTAACTTGGATCATTTATTTTTAATACAATTTTTATACGAAATTTTATTGTCAATGGTAAACTGTGGATAGAAGAAAATCTAGGTAAGTTTTAGCTGTTTCACTCGGAATTTTGTATTGAAAAAATAAAATATCGACCAAAGTTTATAGTTTATGATACAAAATTCAAGGACCGAAGTTCGTCATTCTAAAGCATGAAGCATTTTCATTCCTAAGTTACAACCTTGACCTTTATTTTTTCGTAAATTCTAGCCGAAGAAAATTTATTTAACTTTGCAAAGTTGATTAAGTTTGTAACATTTACAAAAAAAGAAGAAGACATCAGAATTTTTTGCTCCATTCTACAACAGAAACAATCTTAAAAAAAAATAAAGTTCAAGGCTGTGAGTATAAATGTTTTATCTTTAATTTGACATGTATGAAAGTACAAAAATAACAATAATTAAATTATAATCTCAGTTCTAAAGTCAAAAAAACAAAGAGAGCATTTTATAATCACTTAAATTATCTTTAATATTAGCTTCCAAATTTTACTTTTCAAATACAAAACTGTAAATAGCTATTTAGTAAGTGTTTGGGATGTACTTTTAGCATGATAAATAATTGTATGATAGTTATACATTCAGCTGATCAGGAATTGAGTTCTGATCAGAAATTGGGTTCTTGACTGTATATACAGGGTGTTCGGCAACGTGTGTCAGAAATTTTAAGGAATAGTTCTACACGACAAAATAAGACGAAAATCAAAAATGGAAAAATTGCGTTTCAGGCTTCGTTACGTAGTTATTAATTGTAAATACGTGCAAAAACGGTCTGAGGCGGTACGGTTATTTCACTGAAGACGCGCGCTAGGCAGATCAGACAGACCGCTGTCAGTACCGTATTTCTAAGAGTACCCACTTATCTTATAGTAATTAATGACGGCAGAACACCATGCAAAACTGAAACAATTTTCTTCAAAATTTTCTGTGCTCGCAATAATCCGCAAGAGTTAGATAAGTTAATTGTTTTCTTTACAACACACACGCACTATCATGCATCACGATTGTCCCGTCCACGAGTGTCCACATTTTCATTTATTTATTTAAGGAGATGTTCGATGTGATGTCGAATCTTATTATTTTGGTTTACCTGGTAAGTGGACACTCTTACAATTAGACGTACTACACTAACAGCGGTCTGTCTGACTTGCCTAGCGCTCGACTACAGTGAAATAACCGTACCGCCTCAGACCGTTTTTGCACGTATTTACAACAATTCATAACTACGTAACGAAGCCTGAAACGCAATTTTTCAATTCTTGATTTTCGTCTTATTTTGACGTGTAAGAACCATTCCATAAAATTTCTGACACACGTTGCCGAACACCCTGTATGTTTGTTAAGTAAAGTTCGTAGACAATTAAACTTCACAAACAGATAATAAGAATTCAATGTAACTAGACCTTCACGCAATAACAAACAGTTATTCTATACAAATGACAATAATTTAATCACTCACTATACTTTAAACAATTCATCATTTCACACCTTGTTTCCGTTATCCCCATTTCAAATAATATTATGCCCAATCCGGTTCACGTAATATTGCCGTCATGATGAGTAGACTCACTAAGAACCCATAAATTTAGAAGCAGCTTACATAGGTCTATTATTACCAAAAGGACAGAGAATTAGGGTAGGCCGAGACGCGGCAAGATTGCTTCTCTCCTTGTTAATTTCGAATCTGCCCCGTCAATCGATAAACGATTCCGTGACAGTAGAACACCCCGTTAGGACCCCGGGTCACCCTCGCTGACCCCAAGAACGCAACCATAGGGAGCTGCCAGTCTGCACGGAACCCCGTCTCCGTCGTCCTGGGGTGAGTTGAATTACGTAACCGCGATGGTCGCGTAATTCTTTCGTTCGACTGGGCTATGAAATTGCCCGTGTCGCCGCCGACGAACGGGGAGTTCGGAAAGCAATTCCGCGGCTCATAGCCGTTGACCAGAAAATTACCTTCGGGAGAAGCAGCGCGAAACGGTGCCGGTATTCCTTTATTGCGGCCCCTCGCGATATAGGAGAGAGCTTGCAGCCCCTTATTGATACCGGCTGCATCCCGGGGAAAAATTTTACGATCCTAAGGAAGGGGTGGAAGGCGAGACGCTGGAAAAATAGAGAAATGGATCGCGTCGACGCGACCCAGAGTGATGTGGTGTATATAAGAATCGCGGAGAAAACCTGGTAACTTTATTTTTTAATGTCTTTCAATCATTTTTTTTTAGATTATTTGTTGAATGATGACTTCTATAGTACTATTTATTTATTTATTTATTAACGTCTTTATTGCTCAACATAAACGATTACAAATCCGAAGAAAAGAATAGAATATACTGAAAGTTATAGTGCAAGGCGAGATTTAGTCATAGACTGTTTTATAACCTAACCTTATTATTATTATTTTAACATAATATTGTTCGTATAATAATATTTTTTATATAAAACTGTATACATAATAGATATTGTATTTTACATAAAACGACTACTGTTGTCACCTAATATTCTTCTCGTAATTATACGTTTATATAAAAAGAAAAGATTAGAATACAAGTTACATTGTGATGTTACATTTTTTCAATGAAAAAATTAAAGAAGTTATAAAATGAAAAATAGTATAAGGACAAGTAGAATATGCGACCGCTAGAGTGCGTCTGAGTAGAAACATCCGTGAGGAGCGGTTCTATTGGTTCAGCGAGTTGAAGTGGTGAAGAGAACAAGTGCGAGTTCATCACTGAACTCTAAACTACCTGGAATGTGCAGTACGTGTATAAGCACCCGTGCAGACAGAGAGGATAAACCGTGGTATCTCTGTCTCTTTCTTATACACGTCGCGCGGATAAGCTATAACTCATTTGTTATATTTGCAACAGAGTATTAGAAAAGGATGAAGATACCCCGTATGGCCTCTCTGTCGGCACGGTTTCTCCTGTCCCGATCCACTGAACTGCTCATTCCAGGTAGTTTAGAGTTCAGTGGAGTTCATTTGCACAGATGCATACCCTTAGACCATATATACCTATAGACACGACCTGAGTCATCTAGATTGATGCAAAGATAAAATCATCTACTTGACGTTCATACGAGCATGCATCATGTGGACAAAGAATATCTACTTCCAAAAAGTATCTGTACAGTCTAATGGCGTCTAATCGTCTGATTGGTCTGATACACTATTCGCCATTTTGAATTATCTTTTCTGACGTCACTGTGGACAAACTTGCTCGTTATCTTTGCATCATTTTCTCCTATGGGTTCCTATACATGAGCCGTGTCTATAGATATATATGGTCTAAGTGCATACCATACACGGAGTTGTGACTATGACGCCCCTAGCGGCGACCAGAGGATCTTCCATATATTGGTCATAAAAAATCAACTAGACAGAGGTGCTTTGTCGAAACACCTCTGTAATACACCGTGATTTTGAAATTATAACCATTTAAAGTGGATTGAAGCGCATTGTAATTTGTCTTTCGGTACACCGCCAATTTCATCTACGTTTTTCACAAAGTTCCTGAAACTGTTTATCTTCTTACATCTGGTTGTTTGTAAATTGTTTTTCTTCCAGATTTTCATTCGAATTGCCCGTTTTCACGGTTCAAGTTCTAGATACTTTTTGTCGGAACTAGAATTCGGACAAACTTCTCGGACCGTAGACACAAGGCTTAACTCCTTGAGATCTAATAAAATGAAGTTCTTCCAAAGGTTTAGGTGCCTGAATACATTTGGCCTTTTTCTGCCATCCTTTTTTGTTTTTTTTTTCTCTATTTTTATCCCAATTTTCAGAAGAATCAACCACTCTGCGGCGTTGCATAGAAAAAGTTTCCTACAAATTACAGTGGCATGGTAGACTCCCGGAATTTCAGAAAATTATGAAACTTTGAGAATATTTAAAACACATTTAGAGATGCTCACTCAACTTTGTTTGCTGGGTAAATTTACTCTGCGGGGTTGAAATTAACCCTTGAAAACTCGGCGCTTTCTGGATTTTATTTCGTAACATAAAAATTCTGGGAAATGGAAGTAGAATTTCAAGGTGGAAGTTGCTTCGAGCGAAAGCTCAAGTGAATGAGAACAATTTTCAGCAAACGACTAACATTTAAATATCAACGAAATTATGATAAGAAGTATTTGTGGATTAAAGCTGTCTTCGCGATTTTCCTCTTGTGGTCTGTCGACCACATTTTCAAAAATATTCCCCCGAGTAGGACGCGCGCAATTCTCCTGCCTCAAGCCATGTTTCCTGATCGCTTCCGAGGGTGGAAAAGCCACCCCCAAAACCTGGATCTCGGGGACGTTTCATCAACGCCACGATTCCTCGAAGTTCCCCAAGTTTCGTGATGGATTTTCGCCATTTTCGTGGACCGATTTAATTTGTAACCGGAGACTAATCAACGGGTGGCTCGTAATTATCAGCTCTTCCCAGCGAAATTCAGTATTACGATGCTATTTTCCTGCGTGGGTTGATTTGCGGGAAGGAAGTATCGTCGTGAAACATTGAAAGGGAAGCAGGATTAACGAACGATAATTTCGATTTTTGTCTGGCGAAGCTCGTTGTAACGAGAGGAAATGTTGCATTGTAAAAGAGCAGCGTCCTCGTTGCCAACGTTACGATACGCTTAACTTCAATTTATCGTCGAATAAAAGAAGTTCATTAAGCTCGATTTGCGCAGCTGCACCCCGGAACCCGCTCGCAATCGCGATTATTTCGAACGCGTCCTTCGAAATAACTACCCCTGTGGGGGGTCTCTTTTGTATAATCTGAAGGAGGCCGGGGGGTTGGCCGGGAATTCGACTAAGAATTATCGTCGTTCGAGAGGCACTCGAATCCTTCGTAACGATCCTGGATACCGCGAACTCGATCCGGATTCGACGCCGTACTCGCGAATGGTTCTCTTTCCTGCTCGTCGATGCTCCACCTTGGCTTACGAATCGAGTCAGCGTCATTCCTCTGTGCAAAAGGAATTTCCCTTTCCGATCCCGTTCGTGGAAAAAGAGGAACGTATACGATAGTTTCTGGTTATAAATTCGTCGTTGTCCCATTTATTTCCTGGAATTATTCTCTCGTTTATTTCTTTTCCGGCCGGTGTCGTTAACGAGAGAAAAATTAATTCTCTACGCATTAAGTGGCCTCAGAATAAATACCTGGCCGCTCGTGCAGAGTTACGAGTAAAAGCCGTGTTTCTTGCTTCGTAAAAGTGGCGTTTTCCCGTTTTGGAAGAAAGAGATTCGATTCTTTGAGGATGAATTTGTTGAAGTTGAAGGGAAATGATTTTGTCAGATGATATCTGTCTAAATAAAGTTATTACAAAAAAACTAGGTGTGCCAATACTTTTTGGAGCCAATGTACATATATATATAATTTGCGCATACAAATGATAATGAAAATAGCTCAGTATTTAATAACAAAAAATTTGCGAACATATGGAAATGATTAATTTTCTCTTAAACAAATACAATTTTTACAAATCTGTTTATATAATGAAAATAGCCATTAAAACGTACAAATTGTAATTAGAAACATTAGCCTAGCTTTAATAGTCCCTGAGATATTGGACAAAATTTGTTTTTCATCCCCAACTTTGAAGGTGATTTTCATCCCTTCAACGTAAATAATTGCTGACAAAAAAAACACGTGTCAAATAGTTTTTCGAGTTCTGTATTATAGTAAAGGCACATCAAAATCGGCGTGTGTAAATTGACTAATGTTCCTTGTAAGAGTATATTTTATTAATTAATTTATTAATTTTTGTTTATTTTTCATACCGTTCGTGGTAATCGGTACTTAGAATTATTTCCCACTCCAGCTGCGTTTAGGAGACACGAGATAATCGAGATCGATATTTAATAATAACGATGTTTACTACCTATTAATAATAATAATAATAATAACAATATTGAATACTAATACATGCCTTCACCCTTTTTTTTACAGCTTCTCGTCTCCTCAGACGGAAGATACCATGTACCGGCCACTTGATGACCCCCCGCCGCCTATGGATACAAAAGGTTCCAACTCAGGTACGTGTAAACAAGTTAATTAACATGCTACAAGGAATGAGAATTTAATTGATGCTCGTGACAGTTTTTTGTATTTCGATGTGATATACCGGTAAAATCGTTGGAAACTTTCATACAAAGTGCAACAAATATACATTAATATAAGGGATGACGGAGAACTCTGAATGGGTCATGAAATATTCCATGACATAATATCCAATTTGTTTTCATTTTGCGTTAATGTATTTTGATCCGGTAATCAAAGGATTTTATCTTTTTGCTGGTATATTGGCCAGTTGCAATAAGTCAAAAGGGTTTAAATATATTTTCTGGTATCTTTTACAGTTTTACTGTCAGAAAATTTTAAAAATCGGAGACTGTTAAAGTATTTAATTACTCAATATTATTGAGTTTACGTCAACAAATACTTGATTGAAATCATTTTTTAAGTGAAAAGTGAAAATTGAAAAATGTAAGTATTAAGGTGCGTCTTCACCAGCGATCACAATCATCTGTTCTCATACTTGTTCGCATACGGCATACGGGTTTTCAATAATTCGTGTAACATGTGTGATGGGATTGCGTAGTGTTTATAGAAAGTTTACGAACTGCTTGCAAACATTGTATGCGAACATTGCTCGCGAACTGTTGACTCGTGTATACACAGCTTAATATGCCACAACAAATAAGATTATAGGTTTTCGTGAAAATAAATGAGTAGTGTAGCATAGTGGCAGAAAGTCTTGATTGGATGCTATTTTTTGTTGATCTCTTTAAGAAAATAGCATCAGTAATACAGTAAATTTTTATGATACTGTAGTAGCTATTAAAACTTATTATCACATATTTCGTTTATTAAATAGTTTATTCACAATGTGGTCCAAGAATTTTAACGATATATATATATATATTGTTTTAACAATATATATTTTTATTTAAAAATTAGTAATCTAGTGATTTAGTTCCAATGTTTTCTCGTGTAACTAGGGTAATGGTTCCTATTAATGTGCCTGTACCTATTAGTGTGCCTCTACACTAATATAAATTGTAAAAAAGAATATCTCGAAGAAATAAAAGAAAAACATTTTTTTAAATAAAGTCAAAGTATCGAACTTAATGAAAAAAAATATTTTTCTTTCATTTCTAAAGAGATTCCCTTTTTATAACTTATTTAAATGTAAGCGCATACTAATAGGTTTAGGCAGATTAATAGGGACCATTACCCTAGTTTTTTGATCACCTAAACAAGAAATAGGTTGGGATAAAAATTGTAATTGAAACTAGAAATTCCAATTTATCCGTATTGTTTGTCTGGATATACAATAGTTTGTGTCCACAAATAATGATAAAAATAATTGAATACAAAATTTGCAAAAATAAAAAATTCTTAACTTGTTTAAAAAAGTAAATAAAATTTTTGCAAATGTGTTTATATAATAAAAATCACCATTAAAAAACGCGAAAATTGCAATTTTAATGATTAGTCTAGCTTTAATAGTTTCTGAGATATTTGATAAAATATGTTCTTCATCCCCAACATTAAGGACGATTTTCACCCATTCAACATGAATGATTGCTGATAGAAAAAAATACGTGTCAAATATTTTTCCGAGTTCTATATTATATTAAAAGAATATTATACTGAGAACTTACTTTTAGAATTATTGCCTCGTTTATCGGTTTCTTCACCACTGTGCGTCGATCAGTGGTCCGTCAACAGATTGCTAATGTGCCTTTTGGCCAATGCTCTACTAATTATTGCTGATCTTATTAGCTTTCGTAACTAAGGTCAATTGTTAGGTATATGAATCATTAAATACTTCTCTTCTATTTCTGGATGAATTTCTCCCTTCTTCTTCCTCTTCTTCATCATCTTCTTCTTCTTTGCAAACGTGGAGCTGCAAAAACAACAATGCTAAAGCATTAATCACAATTAAAAGGAACAGTTGCGATCCCCAACACCATCATTACCACTGCAACAACGTGCCCCGTGTCTCGCAGCTGGGTAACACACAGGTGAACCAATTACTCTTCAAACGCGAAACCTTCGCCCCTGAATGACGGACAGCGGACGTAAGAAGGTCATCGTCTGACACTTCTTCGCATTTATTTATCCTGCAAACTCTCGAAAGTCAGAATCCCTTGGCACGCAATTATCGAACGACGCTCGTTACCGTCGCGCAACAACGAGAAGACTCATCCTCGTTGTTGCGGTGCAAAAATATAACCGTCGAGGCGGAACGATCAATCGAAAGCAGACTGAAAGGTCGTCGTAGGTAACTGGCGTAACAATGACTTCATTCCTACACGTGACTGTCTTCCATCGAGTTGGCTCAGATCGATCTGCGGCACCGAAGCGCTGGGAAAATTCCGATTATGCCTCTATTCTCACGCACGGAGCCGTAACCGTCGATTCGACAGCCATTGTCTGGGGATGAATTACTTCTGACGAACCGTACTCGAACGCCTTCGAAAATTTTCCGCGGATATTCGTCTCGTTAGCCTCCGTGCATACGGATCTGCCTCGTTGGTCGTGGATTCAGGAGGCTGTTATAGGATTCCGAGAAGATTTGGGTAGGGCCGTATTTATATTTTCAAAGGACCCAGGCGCAATGTAATTATGAGGTCTCAACAGAGCCGCGTCTATGGTGGAATAAGATAAGGTGAACCATTGCGCATAATGGCGACTGTATGGTTTGGGCAACCAATAGCATCTGACGTCCCGCGCATTGAAACGTAACAAACAATTTAATTGCAACTTGCAAGTTACAAATGAATTTATTAGCTAAAACTTGGAATTAATAGTCGTCATGTTAAGGTATTGTCTTGAAAAAATCTCATAACCTGAAAAGTCACGTAATGCCACTACCCCCTTTATCACTCGGAGATATCATTACGCATGCGTGCAAAAGCAACCATACTGGATTTCCAGGTTTTGGGTCAGAGCCTAATTGGTTGACAGTTCCCCCACTACTTTTGAACCACTGCGCATCAAGGAAATGGTTCACCTTGTCTTGTTCCACCATGGCCGTGTCTAGAGTTTTTCGGGCCCTAGGAATAAAAATAATAAGTAAAAAGATGTTCACTCTAAAAGCTTCACTTCCTTCTAATTGTACGTTACTCTCATTATTATCATCAAAAAATATTTTTCTCGTGATTCGGCGGTTTTTTTTTTATATTTAATTCGCATAAGATTTCCAACATCATTTTCAAACTCCTTGAAATTATTAGGCATATTTTTAACAAAATTGCTTATGCTATTATATAATGACAACACAGTAGATATTGAATCTGTGGATGATTTCAACGATTTGCTCACAGCATTCTCCTAAATATACAGAGTGAGGCATTTAAAACAGGTCACCTGAATTACTCGCTTGCTTTTGAAGATAGAAGAAAATACATCAAACCAAACTTACTTAGTATTGAGGAGCTCATAATTTGTTGTTATTAATTTTTTTATAGAGTTGAAGTTAGAAATTTTAAAACTTGAAATTAGAAGTTTAAAAATTAGAAATTGAAGATTTAAAGACGTAAAATTGAGAACTTAAAAATATAATGTTGAAAATTTGAAGGTCTGAAACGGAAAACTTGAAGATACAAAATGAATGATATCAAGTTCGAGATTTGAAAATTTCAAGGTGTAGATTTACAAATGTTTAGTATAAGTATTTCATTTTTTTTGTCCACAAAATTTCTAAAACCTTATAATTATATTTCTTCTCATAGGCATACATGTTAAATTGAAAGTTAAATAATTGAAAAACTACCGAATCAATTTTTCTCAAATTTTGCAGAGAGTTTTACTATTGCGCAAAGATTCATTCCTCCAATTTTCAAAGATTCTCGCCTTGTTTTAATATTACAGAAGTTCATGCTTAGTATGTTCGTACAGAATCTTGATTTTTCAAAAGAAAGGAAATTTCCATAATTGAAAGCCCTTTCCTGCTACTTCTAATTCTTGGATTTAAAAGAAACAGCAATAAATTAAGGCAGTGTTTTAGTTAATCATGGAATACCAGGTTAAGTAAAAGTAGAATTCCATTCTTGTCTGCAACTTGCATCCTATTGAATTGGCAAACGATGAAACTTCTAACAGGTCCTCGATATTTATCTTCCTGGCTGTGTTCCGTGCTAATAAGCCTGATCCTCATTTGTTTCGCCGCGGTTCAGGGAACCAATCGAATTGATTGCACGTGGATGGAATCCTGGAAGGGATGCGGACGCTGCAATTTGATATAAGGAGTACTTACTCAAATTGGAGCTGAAAAAGTGAATCCACTTTCTGCTCTGTTTATGCGAAACCTGAAGATTGTGTTTCTAAAATAAAATTTAACAAAAATTGACAATATATTAACCTTCGAATGGCAATCAGTTTTGCATACATTTTACTATTTTTTAAGTCTTCTTTTTTTGTAAGAATTTATTTTGTAAAAGGTTATCTAGGCGTTCAAGAAACTAATAGAACTATAATAAAAAGATGGAAATAAAAGATGTTGAAAGATTCCAGATTGTAATATCATACAAGGAGCTTTTTATATGTTCATTTTCAAGATTGCTATTTCCATCTGAGTTCTGCATATCTTCTGTGGATCTTTGCATTGCTTATGCAAATCTCGAGTATCCATTTTCTTTGCTTCTCTTTAAATATTTGCTATTTTCTGCGAATATGTTCTTTCTTCATCGCTTGTCATTTTCGATAATGTGAAAGTGAATCGCTGGTAGCATTTTTCATACTTCCTCTGGATTTATGTCTCGATTCTTTAATATTTGCAATTCTTTAATGATTTGTTAATTAAAAATGAATAATGCTAAAGTTTATGAATGAGCAATGAGTTCTACAAAAATTTGTATTAACTTTCACAAATGCCAGTTTAAAATCTTCAGTCGTTTTTAGGGTAATAATTTGAAATTGAAGCACGTGAATAAGAAATTATTCAAATATCTCGAATATTCTGAATGACGAATGAGGTTCTAATAAAGTCACGGTGAACTTTTTAAATATTCAACAGTTATTTAGCAGCACTAAATATTGAAGCTTCTTTAATCTGATTCATATCAATCAACGATTGAACAAAATTCACTGCATATTATAGCTATAAATGTTCGACTTTTCATTATCGGAAAAAACTGTAAAAAGTAGATTTAAATACTCTACATCGTAAAAAGAATGAGACCTAATTTTTTTTAAATTCCACAGTGCGAACAATGGTGTAAGAACAATGATATGAGGCTTAATATCTCGAAGTAATACGAGCTTCTCGCTCACAGAATCAATTAATCTATCCTTACGAATTGCAAAATGCTATACTTAGAGAAGTTTTCGAAATAAAAGATCTAGGTGTCCACTACCTTACATCCAATGCGCAAATCTGTATCCACGGTACAAAGTAACGACGAGTCGCGTAGAAATGTTGAGGTATAAAATAACAAAAGCGGAGAAGTGGAAAAAACGGGAAGCTTCACGCAAATGTATAAAATACAGAATATACCGGACCACGTAGACACAGAATAACCTGAACGAAGGAATTGCGGAGGCGTCAGAATGAGAAGATACGGCGGTCCGAGTGTCGGAATAAGAAAGCCCAGGAGCGCCGAAAGATATAGAATTACAAAGACAAGGGAAACGATATAAAAGAAATATGGAGAAAAGGAGGAGCAGTAAAAGCACAGATATGGAAAATAAGAAACGCGTAAAACGGAAGATATGGAAACAGGAGCGACAACCGGCACGGAAACGGGTATCTTGCACCTGCCAAAACGCGTTAAACTCGAGCAGCACCCACCTCTTCCAACCCCTTGAAAAAAGGACTTGCAAGGAACGGTTCGTCGAAGCCAATAAAAAATGAATGTCAGTGGGTCGATACGCTGACATTATAAAACGAGTCATGGCGGTGAGAAAAGTAAACGGCGTGTTATAGTGGGCCAAACAATGAATCTAAACTCCATTCCACGAGAGGACAAAGTCGTCTGTCGATCAGTTTTCGTACGTTTTGCGCAATTAACGCTCAACTTCATTAGTTATTGGTTCTGTTTCCGTGGAGCACATCCCTATGTACGCAACCCCTGCAGAGCCCTTATAAGGGTCCTACCATTTTTAACCGCTTTGTAACAAAAATGTTGCAGTTCCTTGAAAGGGGTAATTCCTGAGGTGATTTTAAACAACTTTTTCCTCAGTGAAAATCTTAGGTGGGGCTTTGTTAACGAGTTATTAACGAAAAACACCGACCAATTAGCGAGCGCGTATAGTATACGAATTTCGGCGCGGGCTCGAGCTGTGAGTAGTATTGGCCCGCCATCGCTCGCGCCATCATTAATCTACTGTACTCGCTCCCCGATTGGTCGGTGTTTTTCGTTAATAACTCGTTAACAAAGCCCCACCTAACATTTTTGCTAAGGAAAAAATTTTTTTAAATTACCTCAGGAATCACCCCTTTCAAGGACGTGCAACATTTTTGTTACACCCTGTATCGTATATATCTGGCCGGGCACTGCCGTGGCCAGATTCGGTTTGGTACATGGTACAGGAAATGAGGAGTCGCAGGAATGCGATTACAAAAGGGGTGTGAGGGAGTTGTTCTTATCAGTGGCCGCCAGACAGGGCGGCTTCTCGTCGCAGTCCCACTTTTTCAGCGTAGCCAAACCGATTTGTTTATATTATTAAACAACCTCACCCCCGTACGAGATATCGATTTCACGTCACCCTCGTAAAGCATGCATCGCACGCCCGTGTCCAATGACTGGTTCTTCCGGTACGCGTGCGAGTATAAAGACTGACCTGCGCGAAACGGGGTCGGCGTAATGATAACGTGTGTCGAATGTGCATGATTGCTTCGGTTCTGGTGGAACGATCGCGGGGTGGGAGAGAAATACAGGGGGGTTGAATCCGAGGAGATAATTGTTTTGAAGACGATGTTCGTGAATTGACTGAGGAAAAGGACAATTGGATTGTGTAGTTGCATAAATTCTGTGATATGGCAGTGCATAATTGTATGAATTCTGTGACATAGAATGGTGTAATAGAATGTCTCTTATTCGGATGTAGAAATGTATGATTACATAAATTCTACGAGCTAAGATCGTATAATTTTACAAATTGTGTGACATAGAATTGTATAATTTTACAAATTCTGCGGCACAGAAATTAATCAGTTGTACAAATATTAGGATATTGAATAGTATAATTTATAAAATTTTATGACAAATAATAGCATAATGAAGTGTTTCTTATTTAAATAATAGAATTATGTAATTGCATAAATTTTGTGAGACAAAATCGTATAATATGACATAGAATTATTATAATTGTATAAATTCTTTGACATTGAGGAATATAATTTTATAAATTTTGTGACATAGAATAATATGTATAATTGTATGAATTCTTTGACAGAATAATACAATAGAAATTCAACTATGTTTTAAATAATAGAATTGTATAGTAATAACAGAATGTTCTCTATTTTTACAATTGACTATGTCTTATTTAAATAATAGAATTGCAGGATTGTATAAATTTTATGACTTAGAATGTTATAATTTACAAATCTTATGACATAAACTGGTGTAATGGAATGTCTCTTAATTACACAGTAGAATTGCATAATTATCTACATTGTTTGGCCTAAAATAGTATAATTTACAAATTCTACGACATAAACCAGTATAATGGAATGTCTCTTATTTAGACAATGGAATTCTATACCTAATTGCATAAATTCTATGACATAGAATAAGCTAATTTTATAAATTCTGTAACATAGAATAGTATAATTGTATAAACTGTATGATATAGAATTATCATAGTTTACAAACTCCAAATACCAAAACAACAATCAAGTAACGTACACTACGAAGTTTTTCTATATATGAAGAATTATATTACCATTATAAAAACTAATCAATTTTTCAGGATAAAAAGTATTCTATGTCCTTTTCCAGATTTCAGTTTACCTTCCTGCCAAATTTCATTGAAATCAGTTCAATAGTTTAGTCGTAAAGACTACATAATATAACTACATAATACCAAGCAATCTAGGATTGAGCTCAAAGCGCATATTATTCAAGGTCCGAGTAAACAACTAAAACGAATCGATACAGGGGATAGATACACAATCCATATAGGACACGTAATCATTTTAAAAACATATAACCATCTTCAGCACAAGTAGTATACGTCTGTCTTCGATCAAACAAGTAGTTTTACTCGACCTTTCACCAGACAGCTACACATATATCACGGACTTTATCGGTAAAACTGTTTCAGAGTTCACTTTAAAACATGCATACATGCATCCAGTTTATTTTCCCTTTGAACGAGCGATACATTAAAAGATTCATAAATCCGACTGCCTTTTCCAACGAGAAACGAATTCTTTATTACATTTAATTGCGATCCACACACGGACCAAGTTTTTATTTATCTTCGCCCGTTCTCGCTTTCCGTTTGCCCGTATATTGACTTATTTCGCGTTTCGAAGGCAGCCGCGAGAAACCCGCGAGCGTAGGTTCATTTCCCTGAGAACCTCTCGCCGCGATGACGTTAAACAAATCTAAGCCTTCGATCCTCTCCTTCACTTTGATTGCCCCTGCTTCTGACACTAAACTCGAAGCTAAACAGGTGCAACAGGTGCCGCGACAAAGGGCAACCCGTTTCAAACGGCATCGTTCGACATTAATATACACGGCGTGCATCCACTTTGCCGCCTCGACGTTCGCTCTTTCGACGATCGCTTTAATCCCGGTGTCGAGCAGTCGATAATTTCATTATAAGGTTGCCTTTCCGAGCCCCGATGCTTCGCGTTCCGACGCCGGAGGATCGTTTTTCGTCCAATCATTTTCACTCCGCTCCCAACTTCGTCCACCTAATAAACTCTCCCTCCAAGACTTTGGACACGTTATAAATTAACCTCGCTGTTGCAAAACTCGTCACCATTATTCGTGTTTCGCCTGAAAGCTGCACATTTCAACGGGACCAACTTTCCACGAGATACGTACTAAAGTTTCGCCGGGAAAATTAATCACTGTAAAATGTAGATATTTATGTTTCGGTGCAATTATGTTGGAATAGGAATTTTTTAATTGCACGGGATTTTGCAGGTGACGAATTTGAACTTGATAAATGCAGTTACTTAACTCTGCTGTTATCTTCTTAAAATTCTGATTTATTACTAGACTGCGGATATTTATGCTATTAAAATATGTTGAAATATGCAAATAACACATGTGAAATATGATATTATGGTATATGAACTTATGCAGGAATCTAACAACATATGTAAGAATATGTTGAGTATGTACTAAGTAAATTGCGGATGCTTATGCAAATTCATATTTTTATACACATGCAACAGCAACTGAATCTTAAATAAATGTATGTTTTGTTTTCTAAATATAAAATGTATTGCATTTTTTATATTTTATTGTATTTTATATCTGTGAGCTTCCTTATAAGTTCTTAAAATTTTCAAACTGTCATAAATGCATAAACATCCGCAGTCTATTTTTTACAACTTGAATTATTAAGACACACTATAAATATGTTTAATAAAATTTGTACAGAACATCAAGGAACAATTAACTCAAATCTAGAAAGCAGAATTTATATTATTATCACAAAAAAAGTCTATGAAGTGAATTTTTCCTTCGAAAAAGAGGTTTTAATAAAATTCAAGACCATAATACAGCATTAGTGATCAAAACTTTAAACGTAAATATCTCGAAAATGCAAATATGTGACATGCGGTGATTTGCCTTATAACCACAGATATATGATCTAAAGATCTTGTAGCGTCAGAGACTATACTAAAACGCTCTAAGCTTTAAAAGATAAGGAGATGTATAAAAATATTTTGTTGAACAACCAAAAGTAGACGAATAGCCTGCTTCGAGTTGAACAATCAGAAGTCGTTTCTACATGGTTGAAATCCTGTTTATATAGGCGATTTTGGTTGATCAACTCAGTTGGCCGATCAAAAGTTGCATAATGTAAACGCAGCTTTAGAAACTGTTATGGGAAAATAGGACGCACAACATTTTCCGTAACATGTTTTCGTCCGAGATTTTCATCTAAATTATACGTTTTCCCGATCCAATTTTTAGTTACTTTTGTTGGAACTAGAATTTGATCACAGTTTTGTTAATAAATGTTCAAAATGCAGCACAGTAAATTACCTAAAGGCATTAGCATATAATATTCTACTATAATTTTGTAAAAATATTTTTAGTACCTATATGCATACATATATTTCTTGTTTTCGAGATTATGTTTGATCCTAAGATTTTTATGTTAATAATGCATAGGGTAATGGTCCCAATTAATGAGCCTGTACCTATTAGTGTGCCTCTGCACTTAAATAAATTGTAAAAAAGAATATCTCTATGAAATAAAAGAAAAACATTTTTTAAAATAAAGTCAAAGTATTAAACTTAATGAAAAAAAATGTTTTTCTTTCATTTCTAAAGGGATTCCTTTCTTTATAACTTATTTAAATGTAAGGACACACTAATAGGTTCAGGCTCACTAATAGGGACCAGTACCCTAGGTACAATCAGTGTCATTGATTCTTACCCCTAGGGAAAAAATAGGATTTTTCTAAACATTCTAACCTGAGTAATATTGTTGATATTTTGTATATTTTAACATATGTTAACAGTCTCGTAAATTTCTTGAATACTTAGAATCGTCATAAATCCATAAAATCCGCTGTCTAATTATCACCGAGGATCGAGTAATTTAAAATTGCAACGAGAATGAATTATCACACCCCTGAAACTGGAATATTAAACGTCCAATTTCTGGTTTGCGAAATATGGAACACCGCAAGGACTTAAGCTGAAGCGGCGCAGCTATTACCGGACACTCGACGATCCGATTATGTTAATTAACGCGAGAAAGGGAATTAAGCATTCCCACGGTGGCCGCATCCGAATCGCGTCGCGGTCACGTCAGAATTTTCGCGAGGACACCAGGTGCATTCCTTTAATCCCACCGACCGTGGAAGCGACTGAGGCGAATTTCGCCGAGGCTATTAGGTCAGGCACGGCATCGGGATATCTTTGCACGTGGATTGGCAATACCAAAGCAATCTACTACCGTTTGGAAGAAGGCCAGGCCAAATGACGTTACCCGCCTTGTGCCAGAATTCCCTGGTTCCCGTGTCCGACCTCGGAGCGCATGGGAGAACGGCTACACTTTATCGCGTAACAACTACGAAGTAACGCCGTGGTCGGAATTTACTGCCGCGCGCGGGAGGTGCTCCTTCTGCGTACGATTTTACTGTTTGGGGGGGGGAGGGGAATAGACGAGAAGAAGAAAAGTGGAAGGAGGTGTGAAAACCAGAGTATTTAGAAATTTCTTCGATTCTCACTTGAATTCTGCGGATGCTAAGGAAATATTTTTTTTTTTTTTTTGCGACATTCAATTCGAAACATTTGTACCTATTGAACTTAAGTTTGTAACAATATATGTAGATCATTTATTTTGAGAATCGTAGTTAAAATTCAATTAAAGTCCTTTCATATCCGCAATCCAGTAAGAAGGCGAACCCACAACAATTATATCTTCATCGGTCGAGATATATTGCATTTCTAAAAATTACGGAGCTCAGCGAAATCAAGTGATTCCCCGATGACAGTATTGTCATCGTATACTAATCACCAGTGCTGGGTTCAATTCAAGTAAAAAGTATTGGAAATAGTAATTACAATACTTTTATTTAAATAAAGTAGTATTTCAGTATTTATTTTATTTCTTAGTTCTACATAGAAGAATAATTGAAAATATCTATTTATTACACATGTATAGAAGCTATTAATTGAAGTAATATTTGCTGTGCGATGTTTTAGAAATAATTATTAGAAATAATAGTTTTCGTAGAATGTATTACGAATAAATATTTGAAATAATATTGTTTTAAGGATATATGAAAATTAATTATTTCAACTAGTATTTCATAGTATTTTACTTACATCTTTCTCTTACTCTATAATGTATAAGCATAGTTATGAATGTCTAGATATATCCATAGCTTATTTCGGAGAAAGGTAGTGCTGAAGTTTCACTCCACTAATAATAGCAGAAATATTTATTTCAAGTAACTATTTTAAGTTCGTGCTGCGAAACACATAATTGAAATACATATTTCATATACTTGAGAGATTAAATAAATATTTCAAATAGTATTTCCACTAATACAAAAATAAATAGATATTTCAAATTATTCAAAATAACATAGTTTTGGAAATAATCTTTGAAAATATTTTTATTTTTTATTTCAAATATTATTTTACCCAACCCTGCTAATAACCTATAGTGGCTTCCTATGATAGCTAAAGGCGCATTGGTTCGTCCACTACCTCTACTGGCTCCCAGTATTAGCCATATACTGGTTCGTCCACGAAACCCTTTCCATCCCTTGAATCTAGGTGGCTGCCGATACTAGCTAAAGGCGCTAGGCCTTGGTCATTGGTTCATTCACAACCTTAGCGGCTCTGGGGTTAGCCATACATCGATTCCTCCGCGACTTTTCCCATTTTGAGTCCTCGGTCAGTTCGCCCTGGCCTCGGCTCGTAACAGATATGATTAGAATTCCTGCATATATTTTTATATTCAACTACAAACACTCCTGTTACTTTTAATTACTACTCACTATATCCAAAAACCCAAAAATCCCAACACTTTTGTTGGTTAAAATTTTGTTAAGTGTCACAATACGTCAGATTTAAAAAAAAAATATTTGGCCAGGATTTCAGGGAAATCCGCCACTGTACGCCACTTAACAATTGAAAAAATAGAAAAAATTAATATTACACAGTACACTCAGTCCAAATGATTCGTGGCGGTTACTAAAAAATTACCAGGCGGAAAAATGCCATTTCCCACTATTATATATAAAAAATATATAAAAAGTATATACAGTACATATGTGTACTACATACATATCTACGTATGTACATATACATTTTTTGTATATTTTTTATATATAATAGTAGGAAATAGCATTTTTCCGCCTGGTGATTTTCTAGTAACCGTCACGAATCATTTGGACTGAGCGTACAATGCAAACTGTAAGCAGTGATAAATATTATGTAATTATTCTATATCAATAATACAAATATTTTACATATATTTTGCGTATTTTTTTTTGAATTTGCATAAAGATCTGCAGCCTACTCATAACCTGATCGTTTTCCCAGGAATGCGACGTCGTGATGATGTTCCCGAGCGGAGCGAGCGACGAAACCCTGATGTGGCTCCTAGGTCGTCTCCGGGCTGGAACCCCGGGCCTAGTGGTGCACGTGCGACACCACGCCTCGTCAGATAGTTATGGATTTTACTTAACAGCCCCTTTTAGCGTGTAAGTGTACTATATCCCGCATCGAACAACCCCTATCCGCCAACTTTTCTCGGTTGCCCCGGGTTTAACAGCTAATCCCTCGTAAAGAAACCTTCTGCTTCGCTATCGCTTAGCGCTACCCCCGAGAAAACTATCAAAATCCAGAAGGCTTACAACAGTGTACCGATTACGTGCATCGTGGAAAGTTTGACACGGGGAATTTTAAGAAGCTCGTGAAGCATCAGCCGCGAAACATTGACTGTCCAGATTGTTGAAAGCCGCGGAGGAAGTACACTTGCCGAAGACGCTGCGCCAAGAGTTCGGCGGCGGTCTGAAGGAGTTCATGGGCTCCGAGGCGAGTTGCTTCGAAGGGAGCGACGACGAAGCTCAATTCTTCACCACTCAGGAGAGGCAATCGCTCGTCCTGCACCTGCTGCACACGCTCAGAGCGGGGCCGCAGGATCTACACAGTCTGCCCGGTCTCAAGATGGTCGAAGGACAAGCAATTATCCCAAAGTGCATTTCTTCTGGGATCATCTCCCAGGTCGGTCGCGTGTCCCGAGGATTAACTGATTTCGTGATTCTCTCGCGATTCGTCGGGAGAAAACAGTGATTCACAGCAAAGTGATTTCCTTTGGTTAGGTCTTCCCTCTTCACGAATTGCCTGCGCTGGAGAAGCTTCAGCGGACGTGGGTCCGCGCGTTTCTCAGCCCTCAGCCCTTGGACGACATTTGTAAATACTTCGGAGTAAAGATTACCATGTATTTCGCGTGGCTCGGCCATTACACCACCGCTTTGATCGTTCCGGCTGCAGTGGGTGCCATATACTGGGTGAGGATTTTTCTATCCTGGTTTTATATTAATCGGCGACTCGAGTCAACGCCACAGTGGTACCTTTCTCCAAAAAGCTGGCTACAATGCAATTGTCCAAGCATACAGTACCTTCTCATCCTCCCCGAGATATAAGGTACATTCTCACGTGATAGTAAAGCTCTATTTATACCATGGACCTGAACAACGGAACCTTTGTGTGCGGGATCTGTGCCGAAAGACGAAAGGGGGAATCTGCTTCAGCCGCCATGTTATGGGAGACTTATGGCGCTCTCTATAGATGAGTGTGGGAATTAGGAATCACGTTTCCATGGTTCCATGTAAAGAATGTGTAAACAAGTGTAAATCATGATCAGTACAAAGTGGTACAAAGTGATATAAAAGAGCTGGTGAAAGAATTCCAAAATTATTCGTGTGACTTTACTTAAATAAATAATAGAAATTGATAGATGTGTAGCATGTCTGTCTCCGATAATTTTTACCGGTGTTCAAGAATTTCCCGCGGTGTGACACAGATGGCATCACCAGTCTCCCATATTATGGCGGTGAATAGCTCCCCTTGAAACTTCACCCCCGCGCCCATAAGTCCACTTTATGCACTGTCCTTCAGGTCCATGATTTATACTTAACCAGACCGTGGCAGGGTAGTTTTTCGTCATTTGTTTCGTTCATGTGTAAACCACTACACCCCAAAACATAACCACTAATTTAGATTTCTGCCCCGGAACAGACACGGCCCGGTTATGTATAAACAGACCTTAAATCGCGACTTTTAGCTCTACTAAAATGTCACGTTCATGACTAAATCGTGAAAATCATAAGTCGCGTTGTAATGACATTGAATTCGTAAAAATACGATTCGATCTCTGCGTTAATTGATTTATAATTTTTCTGAAATAAAAGCAATGAGCATAAAGTTTGACATAAGTACAGACTATACGTTCAGCAACATATTCTTTAACGTTTGTGAAGAAAAACATATAAACAACAAATGCGTATAAAATTGAAAATTGTAGCAATTTATCTAGCACACCCTGTATATTGAAATCGAATGAAGTTATGAGTTCTCGTTTGGTGTTTAAGAAAAGGTACCACTGTACAAGGTGTCACCACCACTACAGCGGGATTCTATGTCCTCAGTTTAGTGGAAAAGGATGAAAGAAACTGCTGCAAACTTGACCTTGACCTTGAAGTTCAAGATCAAAGGGTCAAATTTTCTTTTCTATTGCATCGTATTCTACTGATCACAAAGACCAACTTTACGAAAGGAACCATGAGTCACAACTTCACTATTCCCTTGAAAAATGGTGTTCAAGTTCCTAAACTGAAAGAACTTCAACTCTCCCAACCCAACCCTCCTTTTCATCTCCCTCCATGAAGGACACAGTGAAAAACAGGTGCAGTAATTTTCATCATACTGACAGCGATAAAAATTTGCTACCAGGTCGGCATCATTGGTAGGAATCAAGCGGTCGAAGACGTAGCGTATGTTCTCTTCTCCGTCTTCAACGTAATCTGGGCCACCGTTTATCTGGAAACCTGGAAGAGGAGGGGCGCCGAATTGGCCTACAGGTGGGGCACCTTGGATCAAAGGGACGACCTACTTATCGAGCCTAGGCCCTTGTTCACGGTAAGCCTTGCGCCTCGTATGCTACCTCCGTCCGCTCGCACTTTCTTCCCTGCTTCTTTTGAGGAAAACAATAACCAAGCAATCACAGAACTCTGATCCACATCTATTGCAAATGATCTCAGTAGACTTTGTGGTTGTAGTGTACATAACAAATTGTTTCTTAATTTATCCAAGTGCTAAGTGATGAGTATATCTCGCAATGGGGACAATTTTCTGTATTCTTAGATGTTTGATGGCTTTATCCTTTCCTCTGCTATAAATGCACGTAATATAGGCGTTCAATATGATGAGCGATTATCTTAGGGCCGTTGCACACGGACGGTTTCGCCGCAGGGGCAATTTGCCGCCGCATTTTCGTTTGTGTATTTCATATACAAATCGCATTTTTCATGTGAATTGTAAAGCCGTGTACGCACATTACGCGGCTGCCTCGCAAGGCTCAGGCCACTACCTTATAGTAGAGTACGAAAAAGAAGCGAGGCAATCATCTATTTCGCGTTGTGTCATTTTTTGTCTTAAAACACAGTAGCCGTCCGAGCCTCGCAGTGTGCGTACACGCCTTAATGATTGTTTGTATTGTACGATCAGTGACATTGATTCTTGCATCTCCGGAAAAAATGGAATAAGGAAAAGTGCCCATTCCCACTAATATATACATAAAAAATATATACAGCGTGTCCCATGTAACACTTATCACGATTTTTCAAGTACTTGCAATAATCTGACAAAAAAATATTTTAAACAAAAGTTGATCAGTTTTTGATTGGCTATACATTGCAATAAAAAAAAGTTCGAAAAAATTTTTTTTTATTATTGTCAAGGCCACTTTCATTTTTTTAAATGGTACTTTGTATTTTTGACTTAACAGTATTATAGCCCATATCAAGTCGAATTTAACGACCTAGTATACCATGACCTTCGGATGACCTTGAAGTGCCATTTAAAAAAATGAAGGTGGCCTTGACAATAATTAAAAAAAAAATTTTTGAATATCTTCTTTTCCTTATCCCATTTTTTCCGGAGATGCAAAAATCAATGTCACTGATTGTACGATCGCGACGGTGCAGGACCGAAAAAGTCGAATTGTCGCTCACGCTACAAATTCTAGAATATCTAAAATACATCGAATTTCACTTCAAAAATTTAGGAAGGCATTTGTGATAATTTTTCCAATTAAAAAAAGATCGATATTTTTAGACCGAAAGGGTAGAATGTCCCCTTAATAAAAAAAGAACGAAATAAAATTATACATTAATTTTTTCCAATAAGTTCTTGGAAAAATCCCATTTTTTCACAGTACAAGGATATGTCAGCCCTTAATACTTCTAAAATATTCGAATTTCAAGCGTTTATAAACAAATAGTCCATCTCTCTGGAAGTTCTTCTAATTTTCTGCTCATAAGAAATACATAAATAAAACTATCAAACACGTATCTTGAAACTACCGTGTTCTAGGGCACCTTGGAGGTCTCACCTGTGACAGGAAGACTGGAACCAACCTACCCCAGATGGAAGAGGAACATGTTCCGGTACTTCGTCAGCGTCCCCATCGTCGCGGCGTGCTTGTTCTTCGTTTTCATCGTGATGATCCTGAGCTTCCAAATACAGGTACCTCCCATCTACACTCTCACTACCTGCAAACTATAAATTAGAGCATTCAAATTAGACCAAACAAATTAGAGCATTCGATTCGAATTCCGTCCTCGTGTAACTTCCGCGAGCGCCGGATTATTCGAGGCGTCGAGCGAGGAAAAAAGTTCTCGCCGATTCTTGGAAGCATGCCCGAGGTAGCACTAGCGAAACTTTCCGTATCGCAGGGTGAAAGAGGTTCTGGACCGTGCAATCCCGATCGCGAAGCTGTGCTTTTTGCGCCGCGAGGGATGGACGACGCCCGGTAGATCCTGGTGCAAAAAGGCGACCGGGTTTTTGGCGATCGGAGTTGGTTGAATGGGGGCCAGCTGGTTCGCGATCGATTTGTCATTACGACGACGAAGTTACTTTGAATTCCGTTCGTGAGAAAGTTGCCGCTATAAATTCAATTGAGTGGAAAATCATGCTTTGCGTGTCGTAATTCGAATTTCGTCGATCATTCTTTCAAACTGAAGTTCCTAACGGATGAAGCGAACTTCTATCAATCGCGGAGGAATATTATTATCGTCTAGTATCTTATTATCGTCTATTATTATTAGCGATTGAGAGGATCCAACATAGGTTGCTTCGTTTTCTGGCTCTCGTTTTCAGAACTTGGAAAATCGAAGAATAGTGGCAGATCTCTGTTTTTTTTTATACAAGGCTATCTACGGGCATACAAATAACCCCCTAGTTACAGTTCTTGTTTCAACGCTCCTCCACGTCATACCAGCTATGCTATTCAGACCGTCATCACAATGGGACAAATGGCCTATCTAAGTGGACAAAAGTCTATAACTCAATGAATTCATAATTTCTTCATTATCTGGAAATATACAGAAACAAAATTCTATTCGAACAGGTAAACCTAGATTTTACCTTTTAAACATGTACTATTGCTAACTTGCTGTGGTCTAATCTATTTCTCGCGCAACATTTTTTCATATTGACATTATATAAAAACAAGGTGGTGAAAAGTAAAACTTATAATATTTGAATCTACGTTCTATAATCAGACCAATTGGCGTGATGATAATTGCAATAATGATTCGATAAGTGTCGACTTATATTTCTACGTTATAGGGTCGAATCCTATCCCCACCAACCAGCGGATAGTCTCCTTCCAAACTCTTGGGAATATAAGCGAGGCAAAAAGATATAGTGCCTTCTACGTTAAACGTCGAAGTCCGGTTCTGACTACTCAACACTTATCGAACCACTACTGTATATTGATTGTTCTGTAACAAGGAGTATTTGGGAAAGCATTTCTAAACCTATTAAAAATTTCTTTTTTTGTATGCTACTTGTGAGATTTACTCGGTTTCGCTGTCATTTTTGTGCTAACTTATTCGAAAGTGAGTAAAAAACTATATACAGGTTGTCCCAAACTCAGTGCGAGAGCCGGAAAGGGGAGATTCCTGGGGTAATTCTAAACAATTTTTTTCCTTTGCAAAAATATTCTCTGAAGCTTTGTTAACGAGTTATTAACGAAAAACATCAGCCAATCAGAGAACGCGTACAGTGAGTGCTCGGCCGACGAGTGACGGTTCACGACGGCTTCAGCGCGGCGAGAGCAAAGGCTACGCGTTGCTTGTGCACCGTCACTCGTCGGCCGAGCACTCACTATACGCACTCTCTGATTGGCTGATGTTTTCCGTTAATAACTCGTTAACAAAACTTCAGAGGATATTTTTGTAAAGGAAAAAGTTGTTTAGAATCACCCCAGGAATCTCCCCTTCCCGGCTCCCGCACCGAATTTGGAACACCCTATATAATGTCAGCATGAAAGAATGTTACACGAGAAATAGATTAGACCACAGCAAGTAAGGTAAAATCTAGGTTTACCTGCTCGAACAGAATTTTGTTGTTATTATTGATTTATTAACTATCATATAGTGTCTATATTTCCAGAAAATGAAGAAGTTATGAATTCATCGAGTTATAGACTTTTGTCCACCTCGATGGGCCATTTGTTTCACTGTGCGTCATCCTATTCTTCGCGTTTCATGGTAACGGATCCTTTCAGCAAAATCACTAATACGGCTAACAGTTTTATGGACAAAATCGACTTCTTCGAAAGCAGCATCAATTTGTTTAAATCTACTTTGCATAGAGTCGCTACGACTATAGGTAATTAGAGCCTACATTACATTACATTGCATTTGCTAGTGTGCGAAGTAAGTCATTTTCTTTTATTTTGTATTGTAAGTTTTGGGTTCGACCCGTAAATAAATAACTAAATAAATAATAGAAAAATATTTTATGATTCTCTAACGCACAGTACTTTAAGTGTTTTAAGTTCCACAGCCTTTCGCTGCATAGGTATCGCGAAGTAAAAGTTCGCGTAGGCGATTAAAGGTGTAATTTTGGGAATGATTGCAGGATTGGTGGGACGCCCGACTCGAGTCCGGGGGCTACGGGTTTTGGCTGAGCTACGTGCCAAAAGTTTTACTTGCCGTGGTGATAGCGTTAATGGACGAAGCTTACTTTAAGGTCGCCGTATGGTTGAACGACATGGGTACGTATAAAGCCGGAGGCCGCCTTTCAGATCCTTCCGATAGTCTGACTCTCTTTCTCTCGACATCGAATCCCTCCCCGTGTACTGCGGATTCAAGATACGAGAATTCTCTTTGGCATCAAACATATTTTGTGTATTTCACCGAGACACTGTGCACGTCTAGTTTACAAGAGCCTAGCATTATACTTTCTCGAATCTTCTTCACGGCTTAGCTTCTTCTAGAGAGTAACTCGAAACTGCGTCCCCGAATTAATTTGATACGTAATCGACTTAACGGGGACTTATCCCATTTTTTAAAGGAGAATGTTTTTTGTGTTCTGTTTTCCTCCAGGAAGGTACATATTATATATATATTTTTAGGTATATAAGAGCGAGAAATACTTTAGATTTTTGTATCTCTTCTTCTTCTTCTTTTTCCATTGTTACTGTTACTGTTTCTTCCACTTCTCTCCTTCATCCTTCTTCACTCCGTTTGATTTTACTGTTTTCTTACATTTTGGAGGGCGGACATGTTACAGTAGATAGTATTTGTGATTTTTGTGTGTTGGACGCAGAAAACTATCGGCTAGACACCGAGTACGAGAATCATCTGATCTACAAGGTGGCACTGGTAATGAGAAGACAATCTCCATATTCAACGAATAGATTACGTGTTCTGTCCTAGCTGTTTCCACGTGTCGTCATCTAATCGAAAGTGTCCCCCTCTAATCGAAAGTATTCCATTGTTATTCTTCCGCGCGATTATCCTGCAAGCTGTTCGCCATTTTAATTGAAACTTAATTCATTTGGAGGGAATTGTCTTGTATGGTACTCAGAATTTCTTTCTGATTGGAGATGCTTTAAAATTTCTTTCGTTGATTGCGTCGCGAAGCGTGGATCGGTTTCGCGAAGAACTCTTTAAGAGATGTGAACATTTAGAGGTGGACCCTTAAGTACGTACATACGTTAATTAAATTAGAAGCTGTTGCGCTTATTTTTTGTTACCCACCCACGAAACGGGAAAGACGTCTGCTCTGGCTGTCTCTGTCGCTGCATGCGAATTCTGTCCTCTCGAGAATTACTTTCTTGCTTGCGCTTGCAAAAATATCGATTCCTTCGTGGAGCGTAGACGATCCGTGTTCCCTTCGTGTGTCTCGTTTGCATCCACGTGCGTGTAACGTGTATGCTGTGTGTCTTTTTTAATCCACCACGACAGATAGAGAGTATACAGAAGAGACTATGTATTTCAGTTTCAGTTTGTAAACTCCTTCCTATCGCTATTTTACATCGCCTTCTACCTACAAGATCAAGAGAGGCTCAAAGAGGTAAGTGTCCCTTTATTCCCAACGTTTTTTCTCTTCCTCTATTTCTCTTCTCTTCTTTCCCTCCTACTTTCTCCATCGTTACTTCTACCAATGACCAGATCTCTTAACGATATTAGATTCCTCCTTAAGGAGGTACTCTAGTGTAACGATTTGAAAAAATCATTTTTATTTTTATATTATCTCATAGACTTTGGTGTGACAAATATTTCTGCAAAGCGAAGTTGATTCAATGATGATGTGCGAATTTTTAAGAAGATATGAAGAGGAGGTTTATAAATTAAAAATGTAGAGTAAAATAGTTGAAAGATGTTCTTAAGTTACCTAGTATTAATTCTGATTAAATTATTTTTTAAGTTTAAGGCAGCAATATTAGGTCAATTTTAACAACAAAGTACAAATTTTAAATTACAAATGAGAATTTAGAGATTAGAAATAAGAATATAAATTAAAAAAGCGAGACAAAAATGGGTTTAAGATACAATTATACAATTATAAAGCGACATCTAATAAAACACAACCAAGTTAAAATAATTTTGTAAGCAACGACACTGTATTAGGGCTTATATGTATAAAAACCAAGTTTTTAGCAGAAAAAAAATATTATTGAAAAATACAATGAAATGTACTTCAGAAA
Organism: Perdita meconis; assembly: GCA_030770465.2. Taxonomy (NCBI): domain Eukaryota; kingdom Metazoa; phylum Arthropoda; class Insecta; order Hymenoptera; family Andrenidae; genus Perdita; species Perdita meconis. Next base: position 5,705,882 of record JASKOS020000005.1, read on the forward strand.
GCTAAAATAACTAAAATTCCAAAAATTTTTAAGTTATATAGGGTGGATGATTAAATTATTATGAACATTGCAAAATCATCGCGAATATAGAAAAGTCAGACTTCAATATCTTCAGATCCCATACTATTTTACAGGATCTGAATAAAATTATATCGCAAAATAAAATCTATGAATTGAGTTTTCTTTTATTTGTTTTGTGGATTCGCGTGTCAAAGATTCATGAAGATTAATTTGAATATAATACAATTATATTAATATAATTGTGCCCAAAGCTATCATAAGTTAAAATGTTTACCTTTATAATTAAATAACTAATTAATTTCCCCCCATTTGATCCTAATATTTGAAACCGGTTTACGAAAATTGCAAATTTACCCCCAGAAAACGGTTTTAAAACTCAGTTTTTATCCAAAGACATGTACCTATGTATGAACTGAACAATAAATTATTATTATTACTTTTGCAAAGCGATTTTTTTAAATTCAAATTGTCATCAAAGATATGGAAGTCAAAAAATTGAACTTCCTGTAACTAAAATATTGTCTGCCAAAATTTTAATAAGTATAAACTTATAGTTTTTTAGTAATAAATTCCCAAATATAGCGTTGAAAAATGGCCAATTACACTACAGTACTCTCTTAACGTATTCGTTAGACGATATAATGTTCATTAACTTTTCATACTTAATCATTCTCTCTGTTCTTCATTAGTTAGCTTTATTATATATTAGAACCGTCCGACGAAGTGTTAGCTCAGAAGTTTATTAGTGAAATCGTTGCTTAATGATGTCGAATTAAACGTGAAGCTTTTCATATATGATGCATTAGGTTGTTTCATAAATTCCATGTTGATTATTGTATTTTAATTTCTTGAATATCATTATAAAAATTCTTTGGTGTTTAAGCAGGAAGTTATGGGACGACCTAATTATTTAATAATGTGGAGATAATTCAAACCAGTAATTAACTGACATTACGAACAATTTTGGAAATATGTAAAACAGGAAGGTGTATAGAATGAGGAATTTGAAACTATAACATCCCCAGCAAGTTTAGTTCTAAATTCCATTCGGAATAAACTTAAAGATCCTGCCATCATTCATAATTTCGCATAACTTCATAATCCTTCCTGGATCATTCCACGATACGTAATTAATTTTTTCCTTCGCAGAAAAATTTCCAAATAATAAAACCTCCAACAAAAACCGAAAACTCCGTCCATTTTAAATACCTCATCCCGTGCGCAGAGCAGAAATCGACATTTAAAATCGACAGATAAAAAATTATTTAAATAACGATACGAATAAAGATAAATCATTTTTTATTTATTGAGAGGTTCGAATAACCAATTTGTCTTTATTGGATAAGCAACGAATAAATGAATTTATTTGATGAGAATTTATCCGATGAATACCTTTTTTTATTCAAAGAGAGTTTTATTCGTAGCGTCGAATAACTGTTTCGTCTGTTTCTGTATCTTTATTCGAGCGTTTATTCAAAGTTCGAAAAGTTTCGACGAGTGTCTTTTCCTCGAAATCAGGTCTTCCAAGGCTCAGACTTCAAAGGAAACGAGGCCGCGTTTCTTTGAGCTAAAAACTACAATGTAAACGTTCGGAAGAAACGTATCAAACAGCACGCGCTTGAACTGGTACATGAACGGTTGAAAATATTGACGCCATATTATGCTATTCTTAATCAGAATTTCTCATTGATAAATTATCAGCTAAACTTATTGCGCAATTAGTTAATTGCAGTTACAAATTGAAGTATTCAGTGCAATTTAAGGAATACTTATTGACATTTCATATAATTTATATATTTTATTTGCAAAATCTGATATAAAGTTTTAATGAAATATACATATATGTAATATTTATGAAAATGTGAAATTCCTGTCAAATATTGTCAAATCGCTTTAATGGTTACTGTGATAATATCAATTCGTTTTTTAATATTTGTATGCGAACCCTTTTACAAGTTTTACATTTTCATAAATATTATGTATTTCATTAAAACTTTATGTCGCATTTAGCAAATAAAAAATATATATAAACTGCAAAGAAATGTATGAAATGTCAGTAAGTATTCCTTAAATTACAGTGACACTTTGTGTTATATTTATTCGTCGAATCACGAATAAAATTTTTCATCTTGTATTCGAACATTAAAATTTTTAGTTAGATAAAATTCTGCTCATCTCTGACACAGAGAACATGCTTCCATCTGTCTGTCCCGCACACTACAATTCTACTTTTCCACTCCCCTAAAATACCGTCACCATGCGTCATCCATTCGCGAAACAGAAGAAAATCTAAAAAGCGAGGATCGAGAATCGAGTACCGTGAGAACCGACGAAAACGGATAAAGTGGATTAAAACCGTACTGATGCTTCTTCCCCCTATCGTTTCAGCAACTGGCCGCGTTGCTGATAGCCAGACAGGTGATCGGAAACCTGAAAGAGTCCGCGGTGCCCTACCTGATCGAGCAGCTGAGGCTGGCTAGACTGAGCTTCGAGCTTTTCGGAGCTCTGAGTCCGAGCGAAGCGAGGCCGCCGCCGGGCGAGGAGACCGAGGAGAGCCAGAAAGAATCGGAGGACAAGAGCGAGCGATCCGAGAGCGGGAAGAGCAAGCAACCGAGAAACGTCAGCCAGGCTGAGCTGGAAAGTTCCCTCTACAGAGTAGGGCATCCCACTAATTCTCTACTTAGTGACGTTACGTTCAAGGTTTGGTCTAGACTTAGCTAATTTTCTTTCATTTCCGATGCACTATGCGAGCGCGCGCAGAGCCTGCAGCGTTCACGATCGAAGGAACTTCGAAATGCTTTCAAATCCAAGAGAAAATCCTCTGAAACGGGTATCTTGGGATATTTAGAACATCGGATATACGAAATACTTCCTTAGAAAAATTCTCATGGTTCGTTTGACTTTTTTATGGAAGACAGAAGTTTAAATCTGCCACTGTTTCGGATTTTTTAAACTCGCAGTGTTGTCTGAAATTTGTAGAATGTTATGGGAGAATCGTTAACGCTGATAGGTTCATCACATATCACTGGTTATCTTCCCCCTCGTGTTTCCTTGATGCCCTCCCCCTCTGTCCCCCTCTACAGTAGCTACAGTGTCTTTCGTTTTACTCGAGAGCCTCTTGAACCCCGCGAAAACCAATGATGTACGTCGGTCACACGTCGAGGAGAAAAGGCCCGACTATACACAGACGTAACCCGGCTAATCAATGTTGTCCTGTGCTCTCTGATCGGTTCTTTTTACAGAATTTTAATGATTTTTTTCCCGTTTTCCAACGGTTCCGTCGACGACGCACAGGTATCAACCAAGAAGGTAATGTCACCGATCATCCTATCACTATTGTGTTAACCCTTTCAATTATTCGTTGATACAGCAATTAGTCTAGTGTGTGGTACACGCGGTGCAAATGCAGTAAGTCTCCACAGGCTTCACTCAGCTCAATTTATACATCTATATCAATTAAAAAACTTATCTTTTTCGGGGCGTGATTTTTTCGTAATAATTTTTTTTTATAATGCATATTAATGAGAATTTTGTATTTAGTATAGGATAAAGTTTCTATAAAACTCATTTCACAATATGGGAACTCAAAATTGGAAAAGAATTTTGTTTTTAAACAAACTTTCAATATTTATAAATGTATATGTATACTTTTCATTGTACAAATATTTTGCATATTTCAGTTAAAAGTCAAATGACTGAATACATTATATATTTCTTCTACATCTTCTTGCTTGTAACAAATATAAATTATTAAACAGGTATCAGAAACAGTTTGTGTTTTTTTTTTTGTTAACAATGAATCGAGTGCAAAAATTTATGCAAATTCATACTCTTGTATAAATAGAACAATAACTTAAATAAATGTGTTTTATTTTCTAAATATTATAAAATGTATTATATTTTTGATGTTTGATTGTATTTGTATGTTTGTAGATATCCTTAAGATTTCTGTGATTTTTGAATTGCCATAAATGCATAATCCGCAGTTTAACAATGAACTTAAATCTTACAAATTTTATCAAATTTTACAATGAATTAGTTACTGATGTAAATAGCAATTACTTCGTTAAGTAAAACGTTCAGACTATTTGAATCTTCTCTTTTCAGAATCCGTACAAACTTTTTCCGATACCGAATGTAAATCATGAATCATAAAAATTCACGATACACTGCTTAATCGTCCGCTTTTTATGCAAATAAAAATACTGTTTTTTATTTTGATGGTGAAGATTTTTAAAGTTTTGTGAGATTATAGAGAATAAATGATTTGTGGTCACAGAGATGCACATGCGATATTAAGATAACTGAAAGGGTTGAGACCAAGGATCACAGCTTCTGACGCTGACGCAGTGTCAAGCGCAAGCTTTTTATCTTTTGTTCGACGAACGTAGAGTCCCCTGCACCACCTACGCTAGATACACCATATACACCTGATAGAATACGCTCCGCTATATGTCCCTCGATATTTATAGCGTTATTCTGTCTTAACAATAAAACCAACCTTCTGTACCACCTCTGACAAGCTTTCGATTGAACGCAATAATACAGAATTAAAACAATAAAATCTTTCAAATATAAAATTTTATTGTATGAAACATAATAGAAGAATAAAATTAGTTTTGTATGAAATAAATGATAAAGAAACAGTAAAACGCTCCGTTTGTTATTAAATAGCAAACACTGAGAAAACGTATTTGTGTAACTTTATTAACAAAGAGATAAAGAAATATTTTACATTTCTCCATACTTTTTCCAGTAATCGAATAAATCGAGTACTCGTACGTCTCTAAATAGTATCGTATGGGCAATCAGAACTTCAAATGTAAATATCTCGAAAATGAAAACATGTGACATGCGGTGTTTTGCCTTATAACCACAGATATATTTATACTTTGATACTTTGCTACAGTGACGTTGTAAGAAGTTCATCAAACACTCTTCTCCACATAAAATTTTGCACTTTCATTATTTCTTTCTTTTTTAATAATAAAATAAAATGTTTATTATTACTTTTCATTTAATTCATTCCACACTACCTTGATTTCCCATATGTTTCATGTTACGTGTTACAAAATCTCTGTATAATTTGTTAGTGATTCTTTATTATTGCGTAAAATCGAAAACTGTTTATCAGTGGCAGTATACTAATTTGAAATAGGTTTGCAAACAGTAATTGAAAACTTACACGCGCATCTTTCTCATTCGCAGTACGACGGAGCGTTTTCAGAGCACCTGGAAATGCTGTCGCAACTCGGTTACGTCTGCCTCTTTTCTTCGGCATTTCCTTTAGCTGCTATGGCAGCGTTGCTCGGGAATTTGCTCGAGCTTCGGGGCGATGCTTTCAAACTGTGCTTCGTCCTTCAACGACCTTTTGGTAGGAGAGTCTCCAACATCGGAACCTGGCAGGTAACTAAATACAGACCCTGTGCATGTAATTTTCTTTATTTCCATTGTATTAGGTTATCCGGAAAAATCTCTAGGTTTACATTTTTCAAATGCTGAATATTTCTGTGAAAAAATCTTGAAATTGACCGATGGGTAAAAGACCCAATTATTCACACTTTAAGAAGTAAACCTGACATTGTTATTATACTTTTTGTATTAACTGATTAAACACATAAATTTCTGTATGTATTTATTATTCATTAACATGTTTAAATAAAGAAAAACTTTTTGTAACATTCTGAACCTCTAATTTTGTTAAGAAATGCATTAATTTCAAAAATATATTTCGAAAGCTATTACTGTCACCCATAAAACATTCCCGATCGAATTACTGACATTCCAATTACTGCCACCTAACTATATGCTGTCACCTCTTTCAAAAATAACGTTTCTTTTTCATAAAAGCATATTGTATACGAATATTTATAAAAATATATACAAACGTAGAAGTTCGTAGAATTAAGATTATGTTACCTTGACAGTAACTAAAACAGTGACTGAATCTCATTCATTGTCATCCAAATATTAAATTGAAAACCTTAATGAATCGCTGAATTACGATCGATATCATTTTCTGTAATCTTTATATTATCTAAAACGTTATATTTTTTTACGTTCCTAATTCAAATATCACAATTACAGCTTTTACCATCTTGTTTTCTCTGTTCGGCAGTAAGGAAGTCGTCGTTTTCACTCTTCTAATCAACCCGAAAATTCTCGCAATTTTATAAAAATTAATGGAAAAAGAAAATAAAATGTTTTTTCTATCACATGAAGTACAAGTTTGAATTACACATTAAATTTTTTTTGCCTGTGGCTTCATAATATTTATTTGCTAATTTAAATAAATCAGCATCAATTAGCAGTAATTGGGTACATAGCAGTTAATTGGTCCTTTACCCTAGATTGTGAAAAGCGATTTAAACGAATTATGATGTTTTAGTTAATTTTATGACTATTCTCTCAGAAACATTGATGTTCGAAAAATATAAATTTCAAAACACTTCGAACTTTCCTGACGACCTAATAATAATTACTATTTGGTGAATAAATAAGTAATCTATTTTTCTTTTAACTGAATGTGCCATAGATTTATTTATATAAATGGAACTGGTTCGCGGTCTGTGCATTCATGTGTATAGTCAGACGTCTGACCTATTACTGAATTATATCACTTATTAGTTGTATACTCATAACTTGAGTAATACTACTTGAAAAAATTCTGAATCAACAATGATGACTCCATTCATTAAAATCAATTGCCACATGGTTTTTATGTCTATATAAATTCACGTATTTGTATACAAAAGATTTCACGATAATCAATTTTAATTTCTCAGAACGCCATGGAAGCAATGGGGCTGGTAGCAATATTAGTAAACTGTGCATTAATCGGACTGAGCGGTCAAGTGCAAAGGATGTTCCCCGAAATGTCAGCCACCCAAACGATCCTTCTGATAGTCGCTTTAGAACACATCATGCTGGCGATACGGTTTATCATAATCTGCGCGATCCCTGACATTCCGCACTGGGTGGCCACCGAAATGGCCAAGGTGGAGTTTCTGAGGAGAGAAGCAGTGAGACGGCTCTCATCAACTCCATCACCGGAGCAACAACCAGCAACAGTGATAGGTACATAATAATTTGTAGTAACTTGTCCCTGAATTCTCCAAATGCGCTATATTCCATGAGTGTCTTGTTCCTCCAACGCACGTTAAGAAAAAAGAACGTGTGTAGCGGACCTAAATGTCTTAACTTCTCTATATTATCTTTAATAAGCACTAAAAGTCCTTGAATCCCTCGCAAGTATCAAATTCTCTGTACTGTTTAAATCCTTCAAGTTCCTTTAAAATTCCTGATGTATAGTTCCTAAACTCACCTAAATCCTCGAAACCGCTTGAATGAATCGCTTCACCCGAATGATTTTCTCCCCGCAACAGCCAAGCCAGCGAATGTCAATGTTCTCGATGTCCAGCGATCGGCTATTAACAACTCGCCCCCATAATCTCGCCCTCCCTCCTACCATCTATTAATTTCGCTCGAACTCAGGGAGATTCGTGGTGAGTCCAGCAGACGGTGAGAGTGAAGAGCAACAACTGCTATCTGATCGCACCGGGGACGCGACGTCCCCGAGCCTCCCGGACACGCCGACCCTGGCGTCGACGACCCAAACACCAAGCAGCCCTCCGACGCCCAGCGCAGCATCGGTGCCGAGGATCTCGGAGACACCGTCCGCCGCACAGACACCAGGTAGCGCCGGCAGCAGCGACTTGGGCACATCTTTTCTGGGTGACAACAGCATGGGCAGCATTCGCGATATTCACAACACACCTAGATGCTCCATTCCTGGTGGAGAACGAGGTTCGATTGTGTTTCCATCTAATGTACTTTGAGAATAGAGAAGTCGTGCAGGGTGGAAGAAAAGTTTTCGTCATGGCTATCATAGACGAATTCTACACCTTCAAATTCTACTTCTAAACTTCTACTCAGTTCTGCAAGAGATCTAACGATTCCCATATCTGCAGGGAGACGTTCGAGGGACTGGTTAACGACCGAGGCGGAAGCATCGGGCGGAGCCGATCATTACAGTCATCATTTGACGATCGGGCCTCATGGAGGAGTGGACTGGGTCCGGAGATTGGGCCTTGAACCTGGTGGACGGAAGTCCAGTGATTCGGAAATCAGCGGAGCTGGCACCGTCAGCGGAAGTGGCGATGAACTGCCTCATCTTCACAGGTCCACTGACTGTATTGTCTCGAAGGATCTTGCTGCGTCTTCGGATAGTGACCTACTTAGGTAACTAATATAGATTCCATATTTTTTCTCGCATTACTTCAGAGCTATACTCCGGGTCAGCTCAACATTTGAGGTCACATTTCCTTCTTGTAGTTTTCTGGTAGCGAAACTACTTCATGACTATTCGGCAGAAAAAGCCTTTTAATGTCCCCACTGCCTCGATCCCGGACTCTTACTTCATTAGTTGAAGATATTGAATAGACACCTGACGCTTGGTCCTGCAGGCGAATTGGTCGAAATGAGTAACACGTACTCCGTGTGTACGACCGAAACATCCCAGTGCTACTAGCTGGCTTGTAAAGACAATTATTGTGGGGACATTGATTAGTGACTCAGACCATGGCTTCTCGGTCCAGTTAGGAAAACCTCTGTCCCGTTTATAGTGAGCTCTTGGCAAGGCCGGTCCTGAGTCCCTCCACTACGTCAAGGTAGCCCACTGTCAGAGGAGGGGGGACTTGTGACAAAGAAAGTCCCAGAATCCTCCTAGTAGCAAGTGTCGGAGATATCGCCACACCTCATATAATACCGCTGTAAATTATCCTATGCCGCCATGCCTCATATAATACCGCTGTAAACTATTCCATCTTAAACTTCTGTTCTAATCTCCTCTGATCTCCCTTTTTCAAGATCGGCTCCTCCGTGGACGATGGCGCATAGGAACCAGAAGTTCCGGTTCTCCCCTGAACGAGAAAAGGAGCGAGAGAAGCAAACGGAGAAGCAACAATATCAGCAGCATCAACGCGAGATGCAGGAGCACAAGCAACAGGCGTCCCAGTACGCGGAGAGGGAGAAGGACAAAGACTCGAGTGGTCTGTCGGACTCGAGTAAAACGATCTCCAGCCAGGAAGAGGAGAAGCCAACGAAAGAGGACCGGGAAGCGAAGAAGAACAGGGTGAAACAGAGCCTGATGAAGCGAGCTAGGTCCGTCGCGATCTTCTCGTTGAAATTGAAAGAACGGAGGGCGAGGGAGGCGGAGATGAAGGCGAAGGAAGCCGAGAGAGAAGCCAGGTGGCAGGAGCCGCAGTCCTGCGTCGGCGGCGAGCTCTCCTGCATCCCCATAGAGAAGCTTATATCCGTGGACGACATCGCAGCCATGGAACTACGCAGACTTAATCATTAGCCGCTTGACGTTTCACTTTCGTTTTACACGCTACCGTAGAAACGTTCGTCTACGCTAATGATACTCGCTACGAAACGAAAGAGAGTCGTTTCGCGACGCCCCCTCGCGGATATTGCCGGTACCCGAGGCAAACTCGATGGCGGATCCCTTGGGGGTTCCCCGAATTGGCGAATTGTCTTAGGTTTGTTCCGCTGGACGAAGGAAAGACGAGTAATCAGAAATGAAGGTGGCAAAAGCGTATTTACCTTGTATAAATTCGAATGAGATCATTTTGGACGTTAATTGGAATTTGTAATATCAGCGTTTGATAAAAACTTGCTCAATTTATGTGACAATTTGTTTTTATATAGTTTTGCTTATGGATCTCAACGAGTTGATAAATGGCGCTGACTTCCATCATTGGAAATTGTGTTCTTTGAATCTTTATACTTAAAAAATTTTGAGAATTCTTTCCTATGAATTTCAACACAGTTTGCACGACTTCTTTCCAAGCGAACGAACATTTCACGGGGTTTCGAGTGAGTATCATGCGCGTACGCGAAACGCGCGCACCGAGAAGCTCACGAGAACCATGAGAACGCTGTAATTTGGTTAGAAAGAGAGGCTAGAATCGAAGGGTTTCTTTCGGGGATGTAATGTTAAGGGAAGAACTTTGACAAACTGGAACAAAGAAACGGCGCACAAAGTAAAATTGAGTCATTACAAATTAGAACGATGTTCCGTAGGATACAGCTCTAGAGTATCATCCCTAAAAATCATGTTTTTTCGGTAGATTAGTTCGATACTTTCGGCATCGTAGATTCTGAACTCTAGGATGATCCGTGCCATCGGTACAGATACATTTGTTCCCGACTTCCTTGCAACGTAATGTACTTGAAAGAAACGCAAGAGCTGTGAATTCAATCGATTGAAAGCAAGATATCGCTTGTGAGTTCGTGTCAACGAGTGTTTATCTTAACTTTTGCTCGTAAAATCTGTTGTTATTGAGTCAAACCATTAATTTCCATCAAACTTTGATTAAGTTTAACTTTTGGAATCATTATATTATCTCTTCGATCTTACTGCAACGAAAGCAAGCATTTCAAAAGAGCGCGCGAATCAGCATTGCAAGGAAGTCACGTGGGGGCGCGCATGCGCACACGTGATCGACGAAACCGTGAATGAATGAGAATCACTGTGTTAAAGACGTTTGTAAAGTAATTGAAGAAACAGCCGCTACTGTGGCAGGAGTCGCTCGTGAAACCGACGACGACGAGTGGAAGGGACGAAACACGATCCCGTTGTTGTTGCTGAAGTATAAGTTGTTACTTAATGTTACCTAGATGTCTATGGGTTAACGAAAACGTTTGCTAAATGGATCTTCAACGAGATCTTACCAACGCGTACAGACACACGCACGCACTTCACACACAAAAAAAAAAAAGAAACGCGCCTACAATTGATCGTAACTTTATTCGTTCAACGAAGCACTGCGTACGCACCGAAGCGTATAACGATACATTTTTGTTTTGCCGCTCGATCGATAGGGTGAGGGAAACGAAACGAAATGGCTCGATTATTGATAAGCGACAAATATTAGAGGGACCGTTTTTTGTATATAGGGAACTGTTCACGAGCCATTACGAAATTAGAGAAGGTTTGGTTCCATGGCCTAGCTGACGCGTCCCCGTCCGTTTGCTGAAGTAGCGCAGTCGTTCACTGAGATATTTCACTTTTCTTACGTTCCGATCTTTCTTCTCGAGAAAAACCACCACCGTGACTCTAGCTACTAGTGTTGTGATTAGACGCGTCGACACTCGATCGCACTGTTGAAGCAAACCAATAAAAGTGAAAAACAAAACAAAAATCAGTAAACGCATTGTACTTTAGCGTGCCCTTTGGGAACTGCAAGACTAGAAACCGCGAAGTCCGATAGTTTAGTCGCTTTCATGAGGCGAAGTTTTAAAGCGTCAGCGGAATGCATCTATGTTTGTTAGATGTTTTGTATAAAACAGAAACTCAGCCAATAAAAACATTCTATGAAAATACTATGACGTTATTCATTTATCTAGAATCACCCAAAACACTGCGATGTTTAGTTTATTAGTTCTATTTTAACTTTTGAGTACAATAATCAGCTCCGTTCCTGCGTTGTTGGTCGCCCTTATATTAATTTAACAGTATATAATTAAAAATTTTATATACAAATAAAGGAGGCTATCTAAATATCTCTTTTGTTTTTAAATACCCATTTCATTGAAAAAAAACGCTTATCCTCGCGATAAGTAGAGTACGATGCAACAAAAAAAAAAAATTAGACCTTGAATTCAAAGGTCAAGATCAATTTTGAGGCTAATTTTTTCACAGATCTTCACCGATCCAAAGATGTAGAATTCGTTTATGATAGCGAGATCAAAACATTTCTTTACATCCTGTATATTGAACATTTTTGTGTGCGTTTCTTAGATTAAATAATAATAATTTCATTGAGAACGAATAATTTAATTCAGAAATGAATCCAATAATAACTGAACTTGCCTGATTATAATATTACAATATTATAACAATAATATTAACTATTCACTGCTGGAGCTGGAACCCGGCCCCTCGGTTTGCTTAAGACGAACCTAAATGCTTGAATAACTAAATTTTATGAATCGAACTTACCGAATTTCTTCAAATACTTTACATTTATGATACTGTTTAAACACAACTAATATAAAAATGTGTAAAATATCCAATATATGTATACTCACTAAAAGTTTTCAATATCTGTCGGAATTCTCACGATTCACGACTTCAAACCTATCCAAAGTTTCAAGACCTTCAAGTCTTCCAAAACTTCCAAGGCTTCCCAGTCTATCAAGGGTTCTAAGCTTTGAATCGTGTTTGTTACGATACGAACTTCAAAATTTAAAATCTTCTAATGGTTTCGAAGTTTAAATTCGAACGTGCAATTACGCGCAATACCGTAAGTGTATTATAAACATTACCAATACACCAGGGCGCAGAATCGGAGTGTAGCAGACAACTCAGTGACGTGCTGTGTGTCGTCGTGGGGTGGAAAATGTTTCGGTCCATCATGTTTTCGCGTAAGTTTTCTCATGATTTTCGGGAACCTATAAATATTTCTCAACATTTAACATTATTAACAGATAAAAAATACGTAATACTTGTTACTTTGTTTCACTCAGCCTAATGCGCAAATACGGGTACATTCCGTACTTGTCTCGCAGTAAATCTATTTTGTACCTAATTCTATCTAACAGTTTGCATTGCATAATATGCGGCAACTAAATGCTAAATTAATTTCTCTTTTTCTGACCTCTACTTATGAATCGTTGTATCAGGTTACATTACGAAACGTTTCATAACCTAATGAACTTAGGATAATACGAAAAACAACACATTCTTTTTTTTAAATTTTAAACTGTATGAATATTGTCATAACCGCAATTCCACCTAAAACAATAGAAACTGCTATTTAAATTAACATGAAACAGATTACCTTGTCGATAAGGTTAAGACAAATGCTCAGCTTCCCTTTAAATTTTCAGCCACCGTGAATCAGGGTCTAGCGTCCCTGATTCGCAGCAATGCAGCTCTGACAGGATCCCCAGCGTCGCTGACAAGCCAAGTCAAGCATATGGCGACAGGCACTCAAGTAGAAAGTAAAGGATCCGGGTTACCACAGAAAGTTAAAAAGAATTCTTACAGTCCTTTCCAAAATACCAGCAGTATGGGAGAATATGCAATGGCGCGCATAGACGATATTATCAACTGGGGACGCAAGGGATCTATATGGCCAATGACATTCGGGCTGGCGTGCTGCGCCGTTGAAATGATGCACATCGCCGCTCCCAGATACGATATGGACAGATACGGAGTGGTATTCAGAGCTTCTCCTAGGCAATCGGACGTGATTATAGTTGCTGGTACTCTGACGAACAAAATGGCTCCGGCACTGAGGAGAATATATGACCAAATGCCGGAACCACGATGGGTCATCTCTATGGGAAGCTGTGCTAACGGTGGTGGTTATTACCATTACAGTTATTCTGTTGTTAGGGGCTGTGATAGAATTATACCTGTGGACATATACGTGCCAGGTGAGTTTATAACTTAGTCCATATAGCCCAGGAGAATTAGACTAAAAAGTGGGCAATCTGCGAAAAAACTAAAAATAGGTGGATCTTTTCACAAATCGCTTATTTCTGTGATGGGTATGAACTTCTGAAAGATCACCGTCGATCGGCTGCCGGCTTCCCCCCTTTTTTGGGTCAAATGTTAAAAAAAGTAGTTTTTCGCAAATAACTCAAAAATGGTTAGTCTAATTGAAAAATGTTTTAGATAAAAGTTTGAGAGCATGGAATTCTGCGTAAAAAAGGTTCTATAATATTTTTTGAGAAACGCAACCGTTTTTGCAATAATAGACCTATTTTTTAGTTTTTTCACAGAAATTTCTAATTTTCCTGGGCTAATAGTCTTATACTTCCAACTACTTACTATATATTCATGGAGACGTTTAACCGATACACAATGAAATTGTTTCAGGATGTCCCCCAACGGCAGAAGCTCTGATGTATGGTATACTTCAGTTGCAAAAGAAAGTGAAGCGCATGCAATCCACGCAAATCTGGTATAGATCGTAATGTAAATGAACCCGATAATTGTAGCTACTTGTGTATAAATAACTTTATTATATGAAATGTAATTAAGATTTAAATGAAGTTATGAACTATTTTAAATAGTGATTAAAGTTATAATCACTTCTCCAATTACTACACTTATTGTGTAACCATATCTTTTTTCCTGAAGTTTTTGTTACATCTCATGAATTTTGTCACTATTCACCGACGTCGAAATCTACATGCAAAATGTTATAAATAAAAGAATTTGACAGTAATGATATTGGTTTCATGAATTCATGAGAATTCATTCTCAAGACAAACGTGATGAAATAATATTGATAGGCATGTAATTCATTCATACTTTTCTGTTTTACTCTTTATTATCTTTACTATTTAAAATATTTACAATACCTTAATTTAAATAAAGCAAAGAGTTAGGCGGAACATCTTTGCTACATAGCTTACCACATATTAAGGCCCCTTTATTTTTTTTTCTTCTTTATATATTGCTCTATCTAATACTACTTACGATTGTGTTTATTTTAATTATACATTACATACATACACTGTTTAATAAAAACACATCAACTGATACGCGCCACGCATACGATAGGTACGACGATTTCTCACACGCATCCTGCAAATCTGTTGTACCTATTATTTTTCACCTTCCCAATATACAAGAGTACACTTTTATGAACATACTGTATTTCTGTTGTATCCACAGCCCGAATTTTAAACGCCTACTTTGGTCATTGAAGAGCATAGTACGCTGGAAATATAATCAACATTCTATTGACGCTTTTCTTAAAGGTTTTTTAACCACTCCCATTCATCTTTCTTTGTTTGTTACAGGATTCTTCAATTTTAATCGAATAAAGCATCTGGTGTGTTTTTAAAACAGTTTCTGATCAGTCTCGATTTAATGCCTAATTAAAAACGTACTTGCCAACGTGCTATGTAAACCTAAAAACACGTATGAATAATAAATTTAAAGAGATACGTGAATAAAGCCAACGTACGACATAAAAATATTAATATTACGATCGATCTATGCTTTAAACGTCGCGTATAAACTTTTCTTTTGTAGAGAGCAATGGATATGTAGATGAATGAATCGAAGCTAAAAGACTGTTAGTTCTTTCTTCTGCAAAATAGAAAAATGGCCCTTGACAAAAAAAAGTACTGGTTACGCGTATTTCTAACTTCCACCACGATGAAATCTACGTTTTAAATATAAATTAAATGTAAAATCGTTTTCAGAATTAAGTCTTTGTGCGATGGTATAATTACATTGACGAAATGCGCACTAATTCTCATACTTGTGTGCCGTTTCATCACTCTGACAATATTGTCACGTTTTACCATTTTTTTTTTACGGATAGCTTTTTCATTACTTACATGGGAAAAAAAAGAGGTTCGAGATAATTTACAATATACAAAATAATAAAATATATCAAAGTTCTATACATATGTTCACCTTTTGCGTATCTCTCTGTGACATAGAAAATATGACTACAATAAACTGTTTGTACAAACCTATATGTATATGTATATATATATATACTCTTTTTTTTTATGAAACTCTGCAAATGAAAGTTTATGATTCTTAGATACCTGAAAAGATTTGAACAGTAAACAATGAATTCTGGATATTGGTCAATACCCACGCTGAACAATTAAAACTTTGTAATCGTCGATTTCAATCGAGTATAATTTGCACCTCAAGCAACACGATCGTCCACTTTATTTCCCTCGTTTAACAAAGCTCGTGCTTCTCGTTCTCCTTTCCATTGTTACCTCGCGTTTTATTTCTCATTCGATAATCCAACAATAAAATTGTACAAACCTAGCACGTGCGTCTGCGTGCTCCGTCGAATATATTACATGTTTCACGAACAGGTAAAGAATAGATTTTTTTGTTTCTTCTTTTGATATCATTAAAGAATAGCCTGAGATGTGGAAGGTGGCGGATTGCTTGGTAAAGCGGGTACAGGACCGTCGGTCCACTGTATGAGAGAATGCTCGCCCATTTGTGTGCTTTGAAAGTGATCTTTCAAAAGGGTCTGCGAGAAACTGCAATGCATTTGGTACGCTTCGCTCTCGCGATTCGGATCTCCACAAATTCTGTACAGATCTGCAACAGAAATTCACCCGTTCGTAGACAACGCGTCGCGCTATTTCCTCGAACGTATTCGAGCACGCGCGTACCTTTAAGTATAGCTGTAGCCCATAATTGCACGTGTACATCAGGTATCTTGGACGCCAACTGCATCGCCGGCGTGACCATGTTCATGGATTCTCTGCTGTTCCCCAGGGAAAGGAATATATGCCCAAGAAGTACGAGACTACACGAGGTAAGTCGGTTCAAATCTTCAGAATTCGCCATTTTCAATGTTTCCCGAAGATATCTCCTACGAATACAGTCAAATAATTAGTTACGTATCATTTAATCGTTGCAATAATTACACTGTGCAACAAATTAAAACTTTTTCGGATCTGTAGGGTTTCCCACGCTAAATACGAATCCGCAAGTAAAAAAAAATGAGGTATTAATGTAAAAACCAAAAATGCTAAAAAGTTCAATTTAAGCTTAAAAGATAGAGGAAAGTGTCTTGAATATACAGGGTGTTTCGCAATTCGTGGGAAATCTCCGAGATACAGGCACTAGACACGAAAATAATAAGAAAAATTCTTATGCAATATTCTCGGAAATGGTTAGTTTATTAGTTACATGCGGTTTTATATTTCGTAAAGGCACATGACCAAAGACTCGTCCCCTGTAAGGTCAGTGACCGCGATTTGGGCCCCTGCATCGTGGAAAAGTATCAGTTGTGTTACATTCATCATAATTTCAATTTTTAATTACAAAATATGTGATTTTTCATTCGAAGAAACATCTCATTCCGATACACGTTGCGAGTCACCGGGGCCCACTTAGGCCCAGAGAGGCCTGGGCCTGCGCGGTCACTGGCTTTAAAGGGGATGAAACAGTGTTACGTCGGCATTTTACGAAATGTAAAACCGCGTGTAACTAATAAACTAACCATTTCCGAGAATACTGCATAAGAACTTTTCTTATTATTTTCGTGTCTAGTATCTGTATCTCGGAGATTTCCCACGAATTGCGAAACACCCTGTATTAGTATGCAGGGTGGTCCACGCAATTGTTTCAGGTCATAACTCCGTTATTAATGCATTTACGAAAAAATGTCAAAGGAAGAAGTCAAATCGCTTGAAGAACACTACATCCGTAGGCCCTTAGATTTTTGTTTTTTAAGTGCAACAGTGCATGTGCAATTAACAGTTGCGTATTTGCGTTTAGAACATAGAAACATTTGAGCATCTTCTTCAATAAAGACATTTTTTGAAAATATCTCGAGAACTAATCATTTGTTTGCCATGGTATCCTAATAATTTTTTACGTAGAAGGAACAGAGAAATCGTTCTATGCAACAAAAAATATACATTTCCATTTAAAGAAACGATGCAACGTTAATTGCACATGCACTGTTGCACTTAAAAAAAATCTAAGGACCTACAGATGTAGTGTTCTTCGAGCCATTTATCTTTCTTCTTTGGCATTTCTTCGTAAATGCATTAATAACGGAATTATGGCCTGAAACAATTACGTGGACCACCCTGTAAATACACATCAAATTGTGTCATTTTAAACGGTTGTAAATGACCATCAAAGTTTAAAAAAAGAGCAATGCGCGTACTTTCTACGCACAAGTTTTGTAATTTTACGAAAAACTCCTTATCCTACACGAATTCGCTAAGTGTCGGATTCTGTAGACATTTCTGAAGAAGAAACCGTTTAAAGAAAGTGTCGCAACGGATTTAATTTGGACAGATCGAAAAAATGTTCGTCTGCAACGTCTGCACGGTGTTTTTCAAAAACTGAGAGTGATAGAGCAATTGTACTTGCGGATTCGTATTTAGAGTGAGAAACCCTACCACGATCACCCAATGGATATTACAGATCAAAATTAGTTAATTGATTTGAGAATTCATACTTCGCTTCGTTGTATCTGGCTCCGAAAAACGCTTGCAAGCCTTGAACATAGTACGCCGCTGCTCTCAAAGAATGCGAATGGGACGGCAGAGACTCGGGATTTATCCGTTCCAGTAAAGCACCTAACTCAGCGTCCCTTTTAGTTCTAAGATACACTATCGCTAGGTTTAGATTCGCGAAGGTCCAGAGTTCCCTTTCTTGCGATGTCTACAAGAGAAAATCGTACAGATGATTGTTACATACAAATAAAAAAAACTCTAAATCTCAAAGCTTCGTTCTTACTCTGAGAGCAGCTGTGAACTGCGCTTCCGCAGCCTCCATGCAATTCATCGACATAGCATACAATCCTAACAAAGCGTGTAACTGTGGTCTGTGACCTTGAAGTAGCCTTGGCTGTCTCCTACAGAGTTGACATGCTTGAGAAATTTCTGCAAGAGCCACGCTTTTGTTTCCCATCACAAGCCGGCACATCACTATGTGCTCCAGCAACATTAGTTGAAAAACAGAGAGTATAGGTTTGTTGTCGACGACTGCGAAATAATGCAAATGTTACGTTCAGCACAAAATCATCGTGAGACCTTGAAGAAGAATTCGTGTCACATTTACTTTTCAGTTTTTCTATCTGCGTCAACGCTTTGTCCGTATATTTTTGAGCCTTATCCATGTAACCAGCTTGCATCGAATGCATAACCGTTACTAAATAAACCAGTACATATAAATGGTCCTTTGGCATCCATATAAACATGTCTCCGATGTTTGAACCCGTGACTACTTCGTCTGCTGGCCAACTGGGAGACATTATTGTTTGTATACTTTGTTGCAACTGTTTTAAGCAAGGCTTCACACTTTTCACCTATTAAATAGCAAAGACATAAATGTATAAAAATAAACAGGAACACTTTGATAAAATAGTATAAGATTCTTTTATCCTTACCTGACCTGCCATTAAATAATGACAAACTTGAAGTACCAAAAAATATACTTTTAAATATTCTTTCTGGTGCGGACTACCCTGCCAGTTCTCGACATGGTGTCCCGCGGAATTTAAAAGGGGATGAACTTCTGTAAACTTCTTATCTATTAATAGGAGCATACACCGGCTCAGTAAGAACAAGACTCTTGTGTAACTCGCGTTGCTGATATGAGAATAATCAACTCCTACTGCGAGTAGACTACTAGCCGCAACGAAATCTTTCTCTGACGCGTGTATTTGCTGAAAAAGCGAAGAAACAAATATCAGTTTGGAGTCATTAACGAATTTAAACGATCGAAAGTCGTTGACTTACTGCGAGTTGAAAAATAAGTCTACAATGCCAATATACATTGTGCTGCGAGAGTTCTATAGCCTTCCGTAATATCGGTTTGCTGAGATTTGGTTGCTGCTGCTGTTCGTATAGTTCTGCGACTACACTTGCCGCTTCAAACTTCACGTCATCGAAAGTGTTTATATTTTGACTTAATCGCCACTGAAATTTCACGTTACAATCATAGTATTATTAACATGATCGTGGCATAAACGCGATCAACTCCGCGTTACACGATTACCGACGGTATCAAAATAAAAAGAAAGGTTAGGATCGCGATCGAAAGAAATGTGGGAACTCGCGTGAAGTATGAAGAAATAATAAGAGACAGCAGTGAATAACGGTGTTTGCCGACGAGTACGATGCAAATAACGTTGAGACTGACCGCTTGCTCTAAGTGAGACCGCGCCAAATCGATGTTTTTGGTATGTGTGAGGAGGATGTTCCCGAGCTGAAGATGAGTACGCGCCTCGACCCTCGGAGGCGGCTTGAAATTGAAAACCGCTTGTAAACACTGTATGCACGATTTGATATTCGGCGGACTCGATGTCCGAAAGTTTTCTGCTAGTCCTAACAACGACAGATACCAAGCGTCCTGCGAAGACGCCATTTTGACATTTCACGGGTAAAATCTCCAGCCGTGATAACACACGGTCGCTGGTTTCCCACACCGAAAACACCGTTGCACCCACGGATTAAAACTGTGTTACACTCCTCGACGGTGAAATCACGATTCGGCGACACGATTTACAGTTTCGCGGTGTCCTGTCGAATACGTTTCCCCTGGAAACCGCTCTATTGCGTAATGTTTACATACATATGTAACAAGACATTTTCTACATTATTGCTTCACGTTTTTTGCACGCGCACGAGGAATTCCCGTTCATTGCACACGTAGCGTAAATATCGCGACGACAAGAGGCACTCGAATCAATCAGAACACTATACATCTTAATTATTTTGAACGTATAACGGCAATGAACTCTATTCGTTATCTTCGTTAGAATCGCGATACAACCGAAACATTCTAGGGATATATTGTTTTTCTAATTGGTTAGGAGAATGAGCAAGAGTGAGGGTGGATTCGAATGAGTTCGAATTTGCGACTCGACGTGAGTTTAGGGTTTATTTCGAATGAAAATATTGGAGCGAATTATTAGGTCTGTTTTCTATTCCTGCACTTTCTGAGCTACTGCAGAACCAAACACTTGCTATCTCCTATCTCCTTCCGTTTTGTGAAATAGAAGAAGATAGCGATAGTTGAGTTCTGAACTAGTGTAGCCAGTGCAGGAACAGAAAACAGCCTCATAGTAACAGTGAGAATCCACAGGGGACCCGATTTTTGAGTCGTGCGAGAATCTCAAGGCTGTATGTTCATAGGCGTTGAAGTAATCATACGAGTGTAGAGTTTTCGCGATTTTCGCAGATGTCCATGAAAGAAAATATAACTTGCATCTATATTTTGCCCATCCATCTTATATATTACTAGTATTACATATGTAATTACCGTAATTACTATTTCAAAACTTTCCCGCAATTCATTTCCTAGTTTCTTTCTCGCCTGCGAAAACTCTGGTATGGTGACTCGAACGCCTATGAACATAAACATTGAGATGGAAAACATAGGTTGAGAACAAAAGTTGGTTCAATTCCAACTGAAGCATTGAAAAAAAATGACCTATGAATCCTGAAGCAGTCACAAAAAAGGTAATTTGTTATACTATTTGTTATAAATGGGCCAAAAGTGCCCCTAAACCGAATTCGATTTCTAATGAGTTATTCGATAGTTTGTCTAAAAGGGACTTTTTGTTATTATTTGTTAAGAAAAATTAATTATTTCCTTTGTTGTTTGTATTGTAAATTGTAAAGCAATCAATCATAGATCTAACTCTCAAATGTAGAAGGCACTTCTTCTGTATAATCGAAAGATGCCATTCGACTAAGAAAATGCGCGGGCGCGCAAGATTTATCTTGCGGTTTAATACGAGCGTCGTAGAGGAAGCGCGAAAACTCGCACGATCGACAAAAAACCATAAAGATTTTTATTATCTTTTAATAATAAAAAAACTTTATGGTTTAGGATTTCATTAAGTCAAAAAAAATATTACGTCGCGATGATCCCTAAAATGATCAAAAACTAGTTCCTTAACGGAATAATAATGTAGAATTATTAGTATAATCACCTTTATCATCCATCCCGTTATAATGTCTTCTTTTACAATCTTTTAAAAAAAATAAAAAAAGAAACAAAATCAAGTTGCAAAAACATTTACAAATAAACATCCATCATAAACACTTATGGAATTCGGTTTAGAGCCACTTTTATGCTTAAATACTTATTATTGAGTACCAAATATTCAATTTTAATATCAAACATCTTAATACAACCTGAAATTTTTAATATTATATATTTTTCAAATTTCCTCTTCAAATTTTTGAATTTTTAACTTCACCGCCTAAAATCTTCAAGTTTAAGTCTTCGAATTTTCAACTTTAAATCTCTAATTTCAAATCTTAACATTGGTAACTACAAAATCTTCAAGTCTCTAAACTGAAACTTTCCAATCTCTAAATAGTGGAAATATTAACATAGGTTCTTCCCTTTGGAAGGGTCCCAAAGCTAGTTTGTTTAGAAGCGATAATTCCTCGTTTATCGAATTAGTTAATTCCAGAAACACAGAAAATATTGTATATCGGTTATACGTTCTCAATTATTAAAAGAAGGCTTCGATTTACTTTATTTAATTCGATTTTAATAAAAGGAAAAAATCGATTACATTCCTATTTATATATGCTAAGTAGCGTGGTTAATATTGTAGTCCAAATCCTCCTGCACAAAAAATAGATAGGTTAATATAATGTTTTGCCATATCCGTTATAAATGTTCGAGTTCTGAACTTACTAGGATTTCCCGGTGGGCGTAACCGAAACATATCCATTCCAGGTGGAAATCGGGGACCAAATGGTCTCATTGGCCACATGGGGTATCTGCTACCTCCGAAAGCAACGTGTCCACGAATTGGAACAAAAGGCCCAACCATGCCTGGTCTTGGCGGGAAATTCTGTGTAAACAAATAAATAAATAAATAGCATTTAAATCGCTTTGCAGGTTTTTAATTCGTCGCTCTTTGTATGAAGATAATGCTTACTCCGTAATAAATAGGAATAGGAATTTGTTCAATAACAGAAATTTGTTGCAAGGGCATCCTTCGTTCTCTTGATCTTCCTCTGATTGATTTACTACTTGGGAAGAAAAATAAATATATTAAAACCAGTGCTGAGTAAATTTCAAATACCAAGTATTGAAAATAGTAATTGAAATACTTTTTCATTTAAATAAAATAATATTTGAAACAGTATTTTATTTCTCAGTTTTATGTAGAAGAATATTTGAAAATATTTATTAAATATAGATTGGAGTTTTTTTATTGAAATAATAGTTTTTACAGAATAGATTAGAAATAGTTATTTGAATTAATATTTCATTCCAAATCTATTAGAAATATTTATTTGAAATAATACTTTTTGGATTCTAATAATTGTTAAACTTAATAATTAAAAAGTTAAGACTTGAAAGCTTTGATTCTTTAAAGTTTTAAATTTGGAGCTTAAAAAGTTGAAACTAAATACTTGGAAGCTTGCAACGTAAAAATTTGATGCTGTGAAATGTGATGAAATAGTGCAAATTTAAAGGTAGAAAATATGAAATTCTCGAAGTTTAACGCTATAAAACTCTAAAAGTTTGAAAGTTAAAGCTTTCAATCTCTGAAAGTTTGAAAGCTTGCAAATTTGATGCCTGAAATTTTGATAATTCAAAGCTTAAAGTTGGAAAAGTCGAAAGTTTGAAACTTAAAATTTTAAAGTTGAAGATTTGATGCTTTGAAATTTTAAAAATTAGAAAACTTGCAACTTTGAAGTTTTAAATTGTAAAAATTTGGAGGCTTGCAAATTTGAAACTATTTCAAGTTTTTGCTTAAAAAATATATCATTGGAATACATATTTCGTATACATGTAGAATACATATATATTTGCATTAATACGAAAATTAAAAAGTAATTAAAATACATGTTGCATTTATTTGCGAACGCAACTAATATTTCAGATAATATTTCCACTAATGCGAAAATAAATAATTATTTGAAAATAACCAATTTAACACGGTTTAGAAAAATACACCCAGAAAATTTTTTTATCTTTTTATTTCAAATACTAGTTTACCCAACTCTGATTAAAACTTGGATTTTAGCAATGATGAAGTTTGAAATATGAAGCAGCATACCTGTGATGAGAATCTCTGTCTCTGGATCGTGAGTAATCGCGACGACTTTTCCTCTCCTTTAACTGTTTTCCTTCGTCTCCTACGTGATGCGATTGAGTGCGTCGTCTGTCCTCCTTGCGCTCTCTACTTCGGTTTCTACTACGATCTCTGTTGCTGTATAAATTAAACAATGATTAGACTAAAACAAAATTTAAAAAATGTAGGCATTATAGTAAAAATATTTACCTATTGCTTCTGCGAGTTTCTCGATCATCTTGTTTGTAGTCTTCATGCCTAGAGGAGAATAAATATGAAATTTAGTTTTTAAAGTAATTTCCACTCCATATTGTCGATTTAAATTAGACTAAACCTATCATACAGTGTTTGCACTTAAATTTAATTTATATTCTATTACACCACTATGTGTAAAATTTTTGTTCAATAAACTTTGTTACTTATTACAATTGATTGATGCATATGTAATTATTCTTTGAATTTACGAAAAATTATTAACTTTTATAGTTCAGATTAAATGATTGAAATAATGTTTGTTTATGTAATAATTATTTAACACTACTTGTAACAAGCTCTCTGCGTTACTAATTATCATTGCCGATTCAGGCACAAACCTAGAGTGACGGGACGATATTCGTCGCTGGCTGTGACTTCGATTTCTCGTCAGGCTCAAGGAGGCCGAACGTCTTTTGGACGTTTGCGGTTTATTTTCTATAAATTAAAAATACCACACTTGTCACATAGTTGCTAAATAATCGTCGTGTAATATTCTTTAAATAGCACAGTATAGACTGTTTGTGTTTGTTAGTTTAGAGTAGAAAACGTACCTGAATTTGCATCTTTCACGGTTGTGACTCTACGACGTTCTCCAACGTCTTCCGTGTTGTTTACTGCATTTGTTAACTCTTCCCTTTCGAATATTGGTCTAGTTCCCTCTCCTACATTTACGTAAATTTTTCAATAAAGTCTTCGTAATTAGAAGAAGATGAAGAAACAACTAAGTAATATTAGCAGTTGCAACAGACTATGAAGATGTTAAGTTACTACTCACATAAAATACTAAATAATTGTAAGCCAAAGTAGTTTATTGTAAATTTCGCGTATTGAAGAATTTATACTTTTTACCATAATCTGACCTTTTCAATTTTATATTATTAATAAATAAAGACTAAGAATGTATTTAACAAATTTATAATTCTATTTTTCATTCTGATTGAAAATTATTTTTTGAAATTTGGAGCAAATGGCTTATAAGTTGCTTCAGTGCCAGATGTAATGTTTATAAATAAAAAGTTCAATATTTTTACTGTTACGAAAAAATTGAACTAAAAATATTCCACTTTTGAACTTCTGCATAGACTTTTAGTATAAATCAATTTCTCGAATTATAAATTATTTAGGATATGCTTAAACATTTTTTCATCTATCATGAATAAAATATGAAAATAAAGATCGCTTTTTTAAACAGTTCAGTTTAATTCGTGGTTTCGAGATTACTTATCTACAGCAAAATATTCCAAGATGATTCTCATGTTCCAAATCGATTAAAAAATTTCCTGGCTGTTGAATTAAGGTTACCATAATCCAGTAACTACTTTTGCAATATTTTACGTGCCAATTAAATGAAGCATACAAACACTGTTATTCGCAATATTAAAACGAAAATTTCGAAAATTATTTGACATAGTTTTAACATTAATTAAGTCACTCGAAGTTAGACTTATTAAATGAAATAAAATTTTTAGAAATAAGTAGTAACGATATTTATAGCAAATGAATTCGCTCTTAAATTTTGTATTTGTCTCTTCCATTGGCGGATTTTAAGTTTTAACGTCCCTTTTGACTCTTCCACTGTGGAATCTTATCATTTAATACCTATGTCTTTTTCATGGTAGATTTTGAATTTAGTATTTTTGATGAAGCAAACATCTTTCAGTCGATATGTCAGCAAATAAAATACACGAAAAAAACAATTTGCACATCTGAACCCGCATGCATCACCAAAACCAGTGCCCAAGGAGAATGCACAAAATGTAATTATATAAAAATCTGAAACACATTTCCTCATAAAAAATATTTACTAAACTATGTTAATATTGCAGAAGCATTGTTTTGTGCAAACTCATAATAATAAAAAAAAATGTTGTATGCAGATTAACAAGCAAAGGTGCACAAAAGCGAAGCAATTTTACAACACCTAAAGTAAAAAATGTTGTGCTTACACATTGCACATTATGTGATCAACACAATGATCCAACGTTGTAATCCGAATTTGCTATATCCTGGATGAATTAAGACAGTGTTAATGACTTCTTAAGAGCAATAAATTCTTGAATGTTATAGAACACATAATATGACGATAAAATCCAGTATCTTCATCGCCGTGAATAATCGTAACAAGTTTCCTGTTCTTCGAATGTAGCGCTTGGTGAAGTGAAAACATGGAAATTCTTGTCTAGTTTGAAATAAGTTAAAGAAAAAAATTCAGAAGAAAAGTATTAAGTACATTTTTAAATGCAAAAAGGTATATTCAATAGAGAATCAACACTTGTATATTAAAAAGCATACAATCTTGAATCCGATGATTGCAGAGAACCTCTGAGTCATCTTCCGCGTTGATTTTATTCTTGTTTGCGATATTTAGTTCTTCAAAGATTGAAAATCGTTAGCGACTTATAATAAAAGGCAACATGTTACCTGCTCTTCTTTTGACCACCACATCTTCAGGATTGACAATATCTCTTTGAAGCTCATTAGCAGTAGATTTGCCAGGAATGCTTCTATAGATGTCTACTTTGATTTTACGCAACTCTGTTGAACTTATTTGCATGCCTTCGGGTCCCTTAAATAAAGGCTTGCCTTCTGTTGAATGTTTCAGTCTGAAATGTAAAGGAATATTTTAATATTTTATTTGATCGATGTAAGCATGAATTTAGGAAACTTTTATGATACACAAAATTTTAAGAGCTAAAGAAAACTTAGACTTCCAGCTGCAAATTTAGAAATTTTTCAGTTAAAATTGAAGACTTAAATTTTAAATTGAAGATATAAAAATTTCAGGTTGGAGATTTCAATATTTCGAGTTTTTTAATTTCAGAGCTACATTTTGGAAATTTAAAGACTTAGAGTTGAAATTGAAGATTTTAAACGATTAAAAGGGAAATTTTAAAAATTAAAATTGAATATTTCATGCTGTAGATTAGAAAATTTGAACTTGTAAATTTTTAGAGTTAAATTGGAGATTTTTAAAGTTAAAGATAGAGAATCGGAAAGTTCAAGCTAGAGGAATAATAAGTGATTTTCATAAAAATGATATATTCTTTATAAATTATTAATATAATATAAAGTCTATCACAGTATAATTTACATTAAATAGAATATTCTTCAAAACTGATTTTTGCGTTAACAAATCCTCAGAAGAAAAATGTTGCTGGGCCTCTTTGAACATCCCGCCTTTGAGAGGCTGAACTCAATAATAAATCTTTTTTTTTTTTATATATATTCACACAAACCATCCTTGATTCTGTTATACTACGATTTGGATCCCACTTTGTACAAAATAAATTAAAAGGATTAAAAAGCATTTATTTATTAACAAATCAAAGAACTTTCTTTTCTGAAAGTGTTTGAGCTTGCGAAACACCTACCTGTGTTGCCGCTGAATCTCGTATTCCTTTATAAGAATTTTCTTCCTCCTTTCATGCGCTTCTATTTGTTGCTGCTGCAACCTCCACTTTCGCCTTATCAGTTCTAATTCTAGTTTGTTTTCATTATTTTGACACATTCCTATAATGCACAATAAATAATATAATATTAGTGAAAATAATTTAACACTTATAGGTTAGAGATATTTGCACGTTATGTTACAATAAAATAAAAAAATGATCTTATAGTGTGGAAAAAGTACAAAGCACGTAGTAATATCAAAATAGCGCAAATAAACAGAAATAAAATCTATACCGCGTTACGAAAGAAAATATATCATTCATTCAGAAACACCGTTATTGTTTACCAAGTTTACTTACTTCCATCACGAACGCTATTTGAGCCATTTGAACCGGTTCGATTTCGTTCGGCGTCATTCGAAGATTTTCCCATGTTCCACGAATTTGGCATCACCAAAATCACCTCTTTGACTAAAATCACCAAGCATCACTCACTGTCACTCACTGGTCACGTCCAGTCACTACTCGTCACGGTTTCGAATTGGTTTTGGATGATAAAAGCGATATGCGCCGCGCGACCGCGCATGCGCATTGAAATTAATTTTAGAGGGAAAGCTACCATACACTAATTTACTCATAAAATAAAATTAGAATTCAAAATACATACAAAATACAACAGAATTTACCGAAAATTAAGTGTTCGCCGCAGCTAAGAATACAAAACGCGGAATGCATAAACGAAATTTAGGAGTAATCAGTAACATCAGTAATGTTGAGCGCCTCTACTGTTCCGCGCATGTGCACTGGTATGTATTTAAGTATATGTATACAGGGTGATTCTCTCGCTAGGGGACAAAGCAATTGTCACCGTCTAAACATCGCAACGGTAACTTTGTTACTGATGTATCCCCTAGCGAAAGAATCACTCTGTATATGGTCTAAGGTCTCCATGTCAACAAAAGCTTTGATGTCAACATCAAAGAGTATACTCTTTAGTCAACATCAGTCATTGAAGGTGATTGAAGGATAACCGAAGGACCTACAGACCTACAGGATGTCCGTCGAACCAGCGTGTTATGATTGATACACTTCGCAGTCGTGTGATCACGTGTCGTGTGAAAATACGCAGGAAAGATTCCACAGAAACACAACATCGAAGTGAAGGCAAAATCTGATCAGCTAAGTTTGAATTTTGTATGAATAATGAATATCTTAAAAAATAGACAAGGTAAGTGACGTAGTACAATCCAAGAACTTTGTGCGCGTTACAATTAGAGATCGCGATTTTACGTGTATCTAAAGCCACGTGTACTTTTGAAGTGATACATTTATGTTTGAATCGGTGTAGTTTTTAATACACGGGTACTAAAATACACGCTTTGAAATACACGTGTATCCGTATATTTTAATAATATAATATATTTAATATATATATATATATCGAAATATACGAATGGACGTGTATTGTGCAAGAGCAAATCTACAGAAAAATCAATTAACATATATTTAACGAGAAAATTGAAGAAAAAAGTGCTATCTTTTACTATATTATTTTAACAAGCGGTGTTTTGTGAAAAGAAATCAACATTTTGAGCAACTTTTTCCTATACATACAACCGCCGGACTCTCTTAGTGTTCGAAATATTTCCAAAAAACCGCCGCTACTACTACATTATAAGTAAACTTGTAGAAAAGCTACTTCCTCACCGATTTTGATGGGGCTTTTTTTGATTACTCTGTTTCATCATTCTGAACAATCTGAATATTCCAAATTGGCGATGGCCTTAGTTTTCGAGTTATATACAAAAAAGTTTTGGTAATTATTCGGAATAGGGGCGACCTCATCGATTTTGATGACCTTGAAATATGTTGTCAAGGTCATCATTCTGAATAACTTTCCCTTACATATGTTACTGTCGCTCGGCTTTAGTTTCCCAGATATTTGCAAAAAAAAGTTTAAATATTCTAAAAAGTAATCGGAATAGATCTGGGTTAGATTTCTTTGTAGGGAGGGGGTTTGTTCATACAATGAACGAGCTTCTACTTGTAGTATTATTAAGTACTAATCTCGAAAACTAAAGCCGAGCGGCGGTTATATGCCTAGGAAAAAATTGTTCAGAATTTCGAGTTTTATAACATATCTATATTTCATCGAAATCGGTGAGGTGTACCTGTTTCTGCACAATTACCAAAAAAGTTGTTCAAAATGTTGATTTTTACAACATATTTCAAAATTGTCAAAATTGGGAACGAATCCGCTTTCTAAATAATTACCGAACATTATTTTAAAAAAATTTTCACGTAAACGAAACCCTAGAAAAAAAATGTTACACAAAATCTTTTTCTTATATTTTCACATAAAAGTCTTTTCCCATCCAGTGGAACTACAATTTTACCCCACTTGTACAGAGCACATTCTGATAGGATGTGTGAATAGATTGACGATAGGCCTTTTTCATTTAACACTTATTTAATACAATGCAATAATAATATAATGATTAACATTAAGTATACATATCGACTGTTCACTTCCGTATACAGGCATGCGGAGACCCCCAATACTGTCTATCACATTCAAAGGATTAAACAGCATTTATTTATTAACAAATCAAAGAACTTTCTTTTCTGAAAGTACTGGAGCTAGGAGTGCACCTACTGACCTGCATACTCACTTCCAATTGTTCTAATTCTACTTTGTTTTCATTATTTTGACACATTCATATAATGCATAATGAATAATATATCAGTAAAAATAATTTAACACAACACAAAGCCCAGTGTTTATTTAGTTGAGCAATCCTTGTTAAAAAATTATTTATAGGAAAATATCTTGAGCAGACTATTGGCTAAAATCGAGCACATCATGCTACATTGTGGCAGGCTTAAGCAGTAGCTGATGCCATTTGCCACTGTTCAGTCTCTCTTTCTCTTTCACGCGCTGTCTGTTTCTACGTTCGGAATGCTACAAACGCTTTGCGAAGAAGTGCGACCCACACGATATACTCTCCCCTCCGGTCCCGAGCAGTCCTGAGGCGCGAGGATATATCGAGGGAATACTGTACTTCATTCGACAACTAAAAATTTGTGCAGCGTATCGTACTTTCATTTTTGAAAAATGATTGAGGTCAAAGTGTTTGTCAGTAATTTTTGGAATTAGATTTAATTTCTTTAATTTGCTGCATGGAAGATTTATGCAGGAAAATAAAGCGTTTCTAAGTCCAAATGCTCACGCAATACTAACCACGTATTTAAAATTGCGTGATGTTAAGAAACCTGGACTCAGATTTAATAATGTTATCAAAAGCGTAGCTTTATCTATGTATCATCAATCACCGCAAGTCTAAACATTTTTGTCAAAAATTATACGTCTGCCTTCCATAAAAATACTAAATACATATAGACGGGAAATCTCCTTTCCTTGGAAAGGTTAACCGAGGTTCTAGCGAAATATTCACCACAGGTAATCCTCCAATGAAATCGGCAGTGATGTAATGTTTGTAGAAATAACCAGGACTTCCTCAGATATTGCGTTAAACTGAAAAAATCTGCTACGGAGACTTTCGATATGATCCGTGAGGCTTACAAAATTAAGCACACAAAATTTGATGGCACAACGGTGCTCGATGGTCCGCTGCATCTTGACTCTCGACGCGAGCACTAAACACAGTTTCACTTCAGACGCGATCTACACATTCCAAAGGGTGGGAGGCAAATGAGCCGGGTCTTCTAGCTTACCTGACATCCCCCACCATCGATCCGGCCCATAGGAACCGCTCTCCACTCCTTCCCATTAGCCAGAAAAAATCAGTCCCGATACTTATTGGACAAACCATGTATTTCTGATGGTTGTTACTGTATTTTTTTTTAATAATGGCCTAGGATACTTTTTCCAAATGTCAGTGCTTTTAAAATGGTCACTGCATACTTTATATTTATTATAGTTGGATGTTGAATTCTCATCAATTTCACAAAACCGTAACCACTTTCTTTGTCTACAAAATATACCACAATATATTAGTACAGTAATCGCTTCCAAATCGCATGCCATACAACCACCCTCAAATAGCGCAAAGAATTGGCCAAAGTCGAGTATTCAGCTTATCAAAGACAAGCTCGTGAAAGGTCTCTTGAAATGGCTTTTAGTATAGCAAACTTTATACTTACATGTACGGCTCTTTTGGCACTCACTCTCCTTCATTACTTTACTACAAATGCAGCACTTTAGAGTCATTTCCAATCCTAATTAACGGGGTAATGGCACAGACGGTCTGTGGTAATACTTACCGAAACCCTGTAAATGCACGTAAATGAAAAATGGCGTAGCTTGGGTTGGCGTCAGTTGTTTATGTTTGGTGCCGACACTCACAATATAATAATACAATAATTTTGACCAATTCTTTCATATTTGACTTCTCAAATGGCACTGCAAAAGGAAGTTACACGACCTTCCACTCTATCTAATCCTCTTTGCTTTGAACATTCCCGATATGGCATTCAACTCACAATCAGCCGATGTCTGCGCGGTTGACGCCTCTACAGTTACTACTCGCTTGCGTCGCTCTCGCAACGAATTGCTCATCGTTGTTTTTGTGTGTTAAAACACGGGCAAGAATAATTCTATGTATTGCCAAATTATTTGCAGAAAAAAGCTCGCTCAGAAGTTCTCACGACAAATACACAGTCTCAAAATTTCTCATTACGGAGACCTGGCTTGAACCCAGTAGCAGATTTGCGGTCCCGGGATACTCGGTGTTCAGGCAGGACGG
Organism: Perdita meconis; assembly: GCA_030770465.2. Taxonomy (NCBI): domain Eukaryota; kingdom Metazoa; phylum Arthropoda; class Insecta; order Hymenoptera; family Andrenidae; genus Perdita; species Perdita meconis. Next base: position 5,737,901 of record JASKOS020000005.1, read on the forward strand.
GGCTCTTGCTTGGTAGAGGAATACGTGCTACAGCGGCGTGGTTATACTGGTCCACAACTTCCTTGTGGCCGATCGACCTGTTCTGGGACGACCGCTCACATTCGACGTTCTTTTCATAAAACTGAAGTCCCCGGGACGTTCAGCGGTGTAGCTTACAATCCCTCTCAGAATATTTTCCCAATTGCAGAGCTCAACGAATTCACTGTTGTGGGAGTCCCCTCTCATTGTCGGCGGTGATTTCAACGCCAAACATAAAACTTGCAATAATTACTCCGCTAACAAAAATAGGGTTACTCTCTACCAGCACTCCCTGCGCAACGCTTATCGCATCATACATCCCCTAGTAGCATTTTTGGTTAGCATTTTGTTGGGCTAACCGAGATTGCAACATTCTCGGTTGGCCCGACAAAATGCACAACCAAAATGATACTAAGGTCCTGACAATTTCACCTTCCAAGGAGGTCCTCGTAGTAGGTTCTCGGTCCTAGACTTGTTTCTGGTTGACCACATTACACAGTTTCACAGTCGCATGACTGACGACTTTGCCAGGCTGGGTCTGCTCAGACTTTCTGACAGACCGATGCATCCACCCGGATCGGTTCGTATCACAGACTGGTCGCTATACAGGCAGTTGACGAACAGATGCACTCTGTATCTGTCAACTAACGCCCTTGATCAAGGCGAACACAACCAAAGCCTCCACTTTTGTACGAGAAAGTAAGGAGCGAGACTTCACCCTAGATCCCTTGCTACAGGCAATGATCAGGGCCAGACGACGGACTCGCAAAGTGTAACAACGAACCGGGGATGACTATTACAAAACTGTGTATCACTACCAAACGAAGGAAATTGACAAAAAGATCGCGGCGCTGCGCAGGGAATGCTGGACGGAGAGATTGAGTAGCACACCTTCTGGAGGAACCTTAAAACATTGACTAAATCACAGGCACATTACCGCCAATTAAAGTCAACGGCGTTCTGGTCGCTGCCGAAGCTCTCGCACATTCATTCGCGGAAGTCCACGATGAAGCTCGCCGTAGAACGTCCCCATTTCAGACCTTAATGAGTAACTACATTGATTGTTTTCCTGGGCCGGAAAGAGTGACATCAACATGTCACTTCCATCCCGGTGATGTACATATACAGTACATGGTTCGACGATTACGTCCCCGCGGTGCGATCGGACATGAAGAAGTTGCGGCACGTATGCTGTTATATGTCCACGAGAAAATTATAATACAACTCTGTTATATATGTCGTACATCCCGTCCTCCTGAAAGATCGCTAGGATCATTAAGATCCACAAATCGGGTAAGCCTGCGGACCCCGTCGATGGCTACCAGCCTTCTTTCCGTCCGGGGTGAAGTTTTTAAGAGATGCATACACAATTTGATCAGTTTACAGCTCAATGACAAAAAATTGCTGATTAACTATCAGTTTGGCTTTTGAGCGGATTATTCCACGGCGCACAAATTGGTCAAGGTCTCGCAAAACGTCGATTGTGAATTTAACGTGGGCCGTGATTCTTTTCAATTATAAAAGTAACGCGATTCTTAATGACGCGTCTCTAGCATACCTCTATGCGTTTTCGAGGAAGATTTTTAATATTTCAAATGTTTCTAAGAAATAAAAAAAATAATTTACTACATTTCTTAGTAGATCGTGGGATGATAGGGCTATCGGCGAACTACCCACATTAAAAAAAACAGTAACGCGCTAGGGTAATACCTCATGGGTGGTGTGGAAATTTACCCACATTGTTGAAGTATGACAAAATAATACACATTAAATAATTAATTCCACGTTTTGCAAGAATCTTGAAGAACTTGCAAGAATCATGATAAAAGCGCTTATGCAATCCATTTAAACTGGATAACTTAAATCAAATTATATTCCTTCTGAAGAGTTGAAAGTAAATTGTTCGTTACGTTTAAAATACGCGGGATAAGTTTTGGGTCGGCTACTATTGGTTGGCCAAGTCATCTAGCCGCCATTATGCGCAATGGTTCACCTTGTCTTATTACACCATGGCCGTGACGGGACGGGTAGTGATCACTGAACTGTATACTACGTGAACGCTCGCGGCAATGGGTAAGAGAAAGCAAAACCCGGGCAGCGGGAGATAGCTGTTATAGGGTATCTTTTTCCTTTTCTATTGCATACTACCTTATACGAAAGTATACCAGTAGACGCTATAGTACAGCGCATTCCTACGTCCATAAGACCATGTCTTTAAGAGGGAAACAGAGGTTCCCTATAACTGGCATATCTTTCTAACAGGCGGGCCCGGACACTTGAAACGACGTGAGCGTTCCAGGCAGTATAGAGTTCAGTGGTAGTGATAGGCACTATCGACTAAATCCGACTATCGACTAATTACTATTTAGTCATAACGTACTATCCAGTCGATAGTTTTCAGTTACTGCATTTTCATGTTATTGGTTATGTTATCAGTGTTGCTAATGCCGATTTTCACTTTAGTACGTTCGGATCTTAGACCGTATAAGAAATAGACACGGTTTCAGATAACTAGGTTGAGGCAAAGATAACGGGGAAAATTTGGCCCCCAGTGACGTCACAAGATAAAAGATAATTTATACTAACTTCACCTTTGACTCTATTATATCCTGAAGTTAGCGTTACACGCCATCTTAAATTGTCTTGTGACGTCACTGGGGGCCAAATTTTCCCCGTTATCTTTGCCTCGCTTTTTCTCGTGGATCTTTATATACAGGCCATGTCTATTTCTTATATGGTCTAAGGTTCGGATATCTAAAATAGTACGAAAATTGACATGTGAGTACGAAATAAAAAAAAGAAAACGAAAATAGAAGAAGAAAGGTTTACTGCATGAAAATAAAAGGAAAGATAGATGTGTATAATTATGATATAATGAAAAGAAGTTATATAAAGTTCTAGTAAAATTTAAAATGTGAATGTTCATCATCAGATTAGATTGTGAATAAAAAAAATTTTGGAGCTATCGTTTGTAAACTATTGAGACGGTATGTGAATTTTAAAAACAAAATTAGTGTATTTAGTTATATATTTCAATAATTTATATATAAATGTGCAAGTGCAAATAAACGGAAAAGTAAGAGCGTAAATACAGTACTTTAATCTGTTTACCTATCTATTAGAAATTTAAAATCTAAATTTAAAAAACTGAAATTTTAATTTTTGATAAAGTACGATTTAGATACGATATCAAGTTAAGTACTAACCAAATAGTACGCGTTTTGTACTTAAAAGTACGATCTGGCAACACAAAATTGAAATTACGTCGCAGTGTTGACGTTCGACGTTGGAGCGTCCAATTCAAAAGTTTTTCCGCGCGAGGGAATTTCGCAGCCGCGAAGAGCTTTCGCGATAGATCGCAAATCGCAACCTCCAATTGGAACGACTATCCCACATGTTCGCGTCGCAATGTGGGATATCCCCTCCAGAGAGCAAAACGCCGGAGAACTCAAACAGTCGATCCTCCTGGCCACCTGACCACCAGTCGCGATTTCAAATTATCCAAGACGAGAGGCCGTCGCGGGCTTTTTTTTTCGTCTCTCGTCACGCGCGTTTCCACGACGACATGTGTCCACGCGGTGCGTTGTTCTTCCTCTGCTCGTTTTTGGTGCTCGCGGGCTACATGTGCCAGGAAAATGTCACCACCGTCACGGAGGAAAACGCGTTGGCGAAATTGGTGAAAATGTTTTCGAAGCCGGGAGCGTTCAAACGAGTGAGCTTTGAAAAAGAACGATTCATAAATTAAATTCGTAAATTTAAAACATTTATAATAATTAACGTCGTATGATAATGATATCTAATTTTTCTTTTTTTTTTAATAAAGTCAAATTTGATAAGAACTTTTCAGATTTTTGAATGCTATTCGAGATTTTGCGTTAAAATATTTATTTCGCAGAAATGCGGACAATTCTTAATTATGAATTTAAATATGCCGGAATTTAGATGGACGTTCGAACTTAAACTTCAGAAACAGTTTAAAATTTTTTACGGCTATGGAAACTTGAAATACTTCAAACCTGATTCGAAGCTTAATTGAAAGTATTTTGAATAAAATATGAAAGTATTTTCAATGTTTTAGATTTTAGAATTTTTTTTTAATAGTTTATTTTTAAATAAAAATAATCGAAAAGCTTCCATAATTCTTACCACTTGTAAAATTATTAAGAGTTTTTATAGATTTCTTGAGACGATTAAGACATCATATAATCTATCCGAAATTCGAATTGATTCGAAGTGTTTCAAATCCCATCACTACCGGCATTCTATTACGCAACAAAAAAAATTGTAATTGTACCGCGTTCGTGTACACACGATTCTGGAATGATTACGCTTCCTGTGGGATTCTGATCACGAGGATATCGTAATTACAGTTTGGAGAGAACGCTTCAATGTGACCATGATAGCGATGACTCGAATTATACGAAACAACCTCGATTCTATGAATATTAAATGCACAACCATCGATTAAAGAAATGAAGTACATTATCAATTTTATAAATATGGATTAATTTATAAGATCATTAAATATTGAGTAAAACTGGTCTGTTCGATCTGGTCATATTGGATCATTTCAACTTTCTCCACGATAAAATCCATTAATATTAATAAAAAATCTTTCTTTTTCTAAAATTGTCTCTTTTACTTTAAATGTCTATATTAACACGTTCCGTGTTCCATGCAGGCTTAGACATTATCCAATTAAATTGTTTGAAAAGTAATTATAAAGATAATACATTATTTTATTTTATCTTGAGATTATTTCATTATTTAGATTTAAGATAAAATAATATTTAATTTTATTTTTTATTTCGTCAGATATTTATTCAAATGATTTCTCAAATACTCTCTGATTATTCTATCGTGTCAACATCGACAACTGCATTAAAAATATGAATTTTCATATAATTTTTTACCCATACAAATTCAGGACAGACATTATTGAAAGGTTAACAATGTTAACTTAACATACAAAAAATGGACGTCTTTCTAATGAAGTGTTTAAAGCAAAAACAGTTTTGAACGACAATGCAGTTGGACTATAAAAATTCCCATATTCTAAGTTCAATTATTAATTCAGTTCAATAAATTCAAGAAAATCTTTGAAAATTGGAGGAATGAATCATTATATGCAATAGTAAAATCCCTCGCAAAATAAGAAAAAATTGATTTGGTAGTCTTTAAATTATTTAACTTTTAATTTAAGAATGAACTACAGTTATATATAAGTGAACACCTTTGAAAATTGGAGGAATGAATCATAGTAATGAAAATAGTAAAACCCATTCAAAGTTTGAGAAAAATTCATTCAGTAATTTTTAAATGATTTAAATTTCAATTCTCATGAGAAAACGCAATATTGAGAAATATTATTACAAAATTAAGAATAAAGTTGCTAACAGTTGCATTTTCAGTACATTCAAACAAACAAGATTGTGAGAAGAAATAAACATTTCTGACTGATTTTCATCACAAGAAGAAGCCTTATTAATATCTTGAAAATGGATTAACTTTTGGCTAGGATTGTCATTGAAATTCATCCTTAACAGAAAAGTATCAAAAATTTGAACATGGAACGTGTTAAAGTTGAAAACGGAAAAATCGATAGTAAATGTTGGAGGTTTGATCAAGGTGTACGCGTTACGTAGATGTTTCGCGTTTATTAACCGCAACGAAACTGTCTTGCACCGTGCACTTTCAGATTAACGCAATCCTCGGTGAAAATTCCATCGAGGAGTCTTTCACGTCTTGTCCGAAAGGCGAGGAGGGCCTCGAATGCAGAAGAGCGGAAGCCCGGAGGTCCGTCGATTGCCCAGAAGGTAATTCTCCGAGCATCACTAAAAATTTCACTGGCTTCGCAAATAAATTTATTTCAAATTCTAACAGTAGAAAAAAGAAAGTTCAACTATACTTAATTCAATAAATAAAATGTACACGACACTAAAAAATTCAAGTTTTATTTATCATGTTGATATCACTGACTTACGGGTGTTTCCCATTCCTAACTGGAAAACTTACAATTAGGTCTTTTTCCTTATACTACTTTCAGTAGCTAAATTTTATTTTCTAAGAACAGTAACGCTGATATCTAGACTGCGGATGTTTATGCATTTATAGGAATCTTGAATCTGCTAAAATGCATGAAGATGCGCATAAATACAAAAATCCATAAAATATCGAAAACAAAATACATTTTATGATATTTAGAAGGTAAAAGACACTTTTACTTAAATTATTTTTCTTTTTCTATGCCTTTGAAAATATATATAATTTAATGCTCAGTCCATACATATGTCTTTGTATACAGTGTCGTTGCTTCCCTATAAACCATCAGCCTGCAGATCGGCAGCAGATTGGCAGCAGATATAATGGAACCTGTCTGCAGATTCATAGTCATCTATTTCCACATCAGGCCACCATTTTGTATACAGGGCCTGTATTAGCAAACAGATTGGCATCAGTAACAGACCAAATCATGTCAACAAAACCTGCCGTCAGGTCTGTCAGCAGTATCTGCTCAACTTCTGCTACCAATCTGCCGTTAAGCCGGCAGCAGATCTGCCAACAGATTATGTCAACGAACCTGCTGAGTTTCTGCCGCCAGCCTATTAACAGCCTTGCATATGTATACCAAATCCTACATCAAATCTGCAGCCAGTCTGACAGCAAATGCTGACGGAAAATCCTGTCAAATCTGTTGGATCAGATTTGGCTGACAGTGTTACAAAATTATTTTAATTTCGTTGTATTTGGTTAACATTTAGTCATATTGTAATCATATTTTAAACCTGTTTTTATCTCACTTTTTCTAATTATATTCTTATTTCTAATCTCTAAATTCTTATTTACAATTAAAAATTTGTACTTTGTCGTGGAAATTGATCTAACATTTAATTCGGATTGTATTAGCAAATTAATACAAGAATACAAGGTAACTTAAGAACATCTTTGGATTTTATGCCTTAGAAAATATGAACTTGCATAAACATCCGCAGTCTACTGATAACACTTCCATGACTATAAAAATAAAACTACTGCACTACGTTAAATTCAAAAATAGAAACTTTACTGACTAAGGTAAATAAAGAAATGATTTCTGATGTCCACGGTATAATGCAAGATACCGCCGCTCAATGTGTTAATTATTACTTTCTTTTGACCAACACTATGCAAACATTCGCGTACACAGGCGTACCAGCAGCGCATAGTTGCATTTTTGTATAGCGTCGAATCGCACGCAACACAATCGCGCAACATAATAGAGATTCTGACCTTGACATAGCCACTCCCAGACATTGTTTGCCCACGTTTAACGCACGCCGCCGCGCGAGAGTGTTAATGTATGAATTAGAGGCACCGAATAGAGTTCCGATCGAACGATGCATCGCGCTGATGCACCTCGCCGCGGATGCAATAAATTACTTGTCTCGACGGGCAATGAGATTCGTCTTTGCTTCCAAGATGAAAGTAGGTTCTATTTGATCGAATGAAGAAATCATGATCAGGGGAATTTCTGATGTTGGTAAAAAAAGATGCCTTTGCACCTGGGTATCCAACAATGCAGGAACGACCTTGATCATGTTTTTGAATAACTTAAGGAAGATCATACAATAACTCACAAGTTTGTTCACATGCATCCCAAACGTTAATTAACTGTGAAATTCATAGTATTCAATTTGGCTTTGACTTCAAATTTCTTTCTGCTTCCTTGTTCAATTATTGCTGAGCTTTTATGACTTTTATTATGAAAAAGCAAATATCTTTTTTAGAATTTAAACAAATTTAATATATTCTTTGTGAACAAATGCGTTGAGTCTGTGTATTTTAACACCGGATGCAAATATACAGGACGATTCAATAATGGCGTCCCCTTCCCGAAAAAAGTATTTTTAATTTGTTGACATGAGATTATTTCAAACAATGCATTGTTAATCTTCCATACTCCTCAATTTTTATTATTACCCTGACAATATACTTTCACTAACACTGACTTTAACGCATTCTCAGATCACTGTTGGTCATTGTTGGTTCACAATATTTCAATCCGAGTGATTGAAGACTGAGCCACTCCTCGACATTGTCTTCCAACGTTACTAAAAATGCTCTGCCGAGCGAGAGCGTTCAAATCTGCGATTTAAGCTCATCTCGGAACCCCGATCGAATAATCGATGCAGCAATCTACCTTTTACCATAATTCACCGCAACGGACATCGCTTTTCCCGGAACCAAAGTCGCTAATGTCATGGAAAAGTTTCCACTTTTGCCTGAAACACGCGAATATAATATTAACCCCCCGCGGACAGCGCGCTTTCACTAGAAACTGGCTTTGATGCAACCAGGAGATTTCAGTTGGCGAATTTTGACCAAATTTGCTCATCCTTCTCTTGTTAGTCGATCTGCGTTAACAGAACTGGAGCGTTTAGAGTGAAAGTGTGGCTCATCGTTGAAAACTTTAGAGGTACTATTTAAAGCATAGTTTCACTGGTTTAGGGAAAACCTATTAGATTCATTGAAAATGATACTGAAAGGGGATTATCTCTCGTTAATAGATTATGCATCATTATGCATATTCATGTTTTTATAGGTATTAAGTCGCGTCCCCACTGGGTCGGCAAAGCCGTTCGGCAGTACCAAACCAGTGTATACAGGGTGTAACAAAAATGTTGCAGTTCATTTAAAGAGGTGTTTCCTGATGCGATTTTAAACAACTTTTTCTTTAGCGGAAATGTTAGGTGGGGCTTTGTTAACGAGTTATTAACGAAAAACACCGATCAATAGAAGCACGAATACAGTGGATGAATTTCAGCGCGGGCTCCAGCTGTGAGTAGTATTGGCCAGCCATCGTCCGCGCCATCATTAATCCGCTGTACTCGCTCCCTGATTGGTCAGTGTTTTTCGTTAATAACTCGTTAACAAAGGCCCACCTAACATTTTCGCTAAAGAAAAAGTTGTTTAAAATCACCTCGGGAATTACCCCTTTCAAAGAACTGCAACATTTTTGTTACACCCTGTATAATGATTTACATAGCTTCATTCAAGACTAACAAAAACAGGATGTAAATGATTCCACCTTTTCTGAACTCTTTAAATACGAATTTTCTGGTAAGGCACCACACTATATAATACAGGGTGTAACAAAAATGTTACAGTTCCTTGAAAGAGGTAATTCCGGAGGTGATTTAAAACAACTTTTTCCTTAGCGAAAATGCTAGGTGGGGCTTTGTTAACGAGTTATTAACGAAAAACACCGACCAATAGAAGCACGAATACAGTGGATGAATTTCAGCGCGGGCTCCAGCTGTGAGTAGTATTGGCCAGCCATCGTCCGCGCCATCATTAATCCGCTGTACTCGCTCCCTGATTGGTCGGTGTTTTTCGTTAATAACTCGTTAACAAAGCCCCACCTAACATTTTCGCTAAGGAAAAAGTTGTTTAAAATCACCTCGGGAATTACCCCTTTCAAGGAACTGCAACATTTTTGTTACACCCTGTATGCTTCCCGTCTTGGCTTAAGACGTCGTCCTCCTCTCTGGCAAGAATCACATCGCACTGTTTGGTCGTTTCAATTGTTTTAATTGTATTATCATCAACATTAATAAGTACTGCGAAGTTATAGATCTTTACTTTTCGGCTCTCGACTTCTTGTAGTTCGTATATATTTGTTATAACTTGTATTATACACTAAAGGGCCTGAATACTCGTTTAATAAATAATGAATAAATAAATAAATATTTAGAAAGTTAGATGACGTTTAGATTTATCTGTGCTTTATTTTGAGAATATTTGATATACTATTTAGTATTGCATGCGTACATAATTCTACGTTTCTGTTTGACAAAGATGCAATGTAGATGCATTAACATTCGCGGTTTACTCACAAAGAACAATGAAAAAGAATGGCTGTCTTAATATCAAGTTAATTTGAATATCTCGCAACGCGCGTTTAAAAGCAGATGAATGCAAAGTAACAGGCGCATCAATCTAGTGCATCGCGAGTCTAATGCAATCGTATTAATGCCCGCGTCTAAGATAATTCGTATCGGTCCAGTGTCCCTCCTTTCACCATCCAACGAGTGCAAGGAAGATTTAACAGACTGGACTATCATTAACCGCACGAGACCACGCGTGCAATCTCGCGGAACCGTCTAATTATCTTGTCTCGAGAATGTAACTGCGAAGAATGCACGCGTGCTTGATTTCCCAGAATACTCTTGACTTTTTTCAACGGTGGAGTCAGTTCCTTTATCTCCTTGTCTGGTAGCGTCTCGGGGAAAGATGCTGCACCGAATGCGGGGAAACTTCAGTCCGTGCAAATTTCATTTCAATATTATTCAGACGCTGGCAAATGTTAAAGGTGGTAACAGTGACCCAAAATGAAGGCTTGGGTTGTTCCACTTTCAAAAACATTCATGCGACTTCTTTCTCTTGACATCAAAAGCAATAACCTTCCCTGAATGCAGCTTGTTGAAACCAGTTGAAACTTTATATGAGACAAGAAGTTTAAGGATGAACTTCAATAATAATCTTAGCCAAAAGTTAATCAATTTCCAAGATATTAATGAGGCTTTTTCTTGTGATAAAAACCGGTCAGAATTATTGATCTTTTGTCATAAATTTGTTTATTTATTCACTCTTGGTTTTTTAATATATGTATTTCTCAATCATATTGCGTTTTCTCATAATTCATAAGAATACGTCAGATGCGTCAAATGTCACTCTTTAAATGAGTCACTCATCTATTTGTATAAAGAATGATCTTTTCTACAATGTATAATTTTTATAACAAGATATTTGTATAAATAACTGCGATAAGAAGAAAATAAAATTTTGAACTATGGTTCATCCCATAACAAAGTATTCTCATACAAATATCTCACAAAAATATTCTTATAACAAAAAGTTTTTAGAACATTGTATTTTATGTACAGTATTACCAATGTGTAGAGTTTTTGTTTCATAAACGTACTGAGTAAATAATTTTTTACTAGTTTCAGTACAAAAATTGAACATTCTCCTTTGATATTACTTATCGATAATGTTAAAGACAATCTTGAAATTTTTTCCACGTTAAGGTGAGTACTCACTGGTGAACAGTTCGCGAGCACTGTTCGCATACACTGTTTGCAAGCAGATCGTAAACTTTCTATGAACACTAAAAAGACACTGCGTCATCCCTTCACAGATATTACACGAACTATTGAAAACCCGTATGCGAACACGTACGCGAACAGATGATTTCTACGAAATTCAACTGTTATATTGTTCATGAACAGTTGCGAACGCCAGTGAAGACGCACCTGTAGAAAATGCAGATATTTGGCCCTAGGCACGTGCCTATAATTTCCCTACTGGTAAACTCGACCCTGATTGTTGGTCAATCAGAAATGCTACTTGGATACTTCATAATTTGTCGAAAGTTGATAAAAAATCGTCCCTATGAACAATCTTCCTACACTCGTTTATTTATTCATGCTTGAAAATGAAAATGTAATACAGCCAGGTGAATGGCTAACATCAAAGAAAAATCAAAGACACAAAGGATGATGGCTAATTGTTCCCTCAAGGGGACTGCGGATTGAATAACGAATGATGCATCGAAAGTTAATTGCGCTACTATAAGCTCATCCTTCGCTGATATCTCATAGAAAATATTGTAGATATGTTATACAGTATTCTCTCGCTATAAGCTCGCCGTTTTCGTCGCTTCATCGAGCAATAGTGTATGTAAGGCGCATGTTCGCGAAGGTAATGGAATAATGGAATCGATAGCTTTTTGTGCGTCGTCAATGATTACAGTGAAATTGAAGAATAGCTCGATGAAGCGACGAAAACGGCGTGCTTATAGCGAGAGAATACTAAGGTGAATGTCCCAATTTCTGCTCATTAAGCGTTCACTCGTTATGAAAAGGATATAAAAAATTTGTTTGCAATAAAAATTCGCAAAGTAATTGATTAAGAGCTCGATAATGAATCAATTAATTCAAAAATATTTTTAAAAAATGTTATATGACGTTTAATTAATAATAATGACTAATTCAATGTAGTACTCTAAATGTCCGTATTTCTGCTCACGACAAATAATTCACGAAAAATCCAGTAAAAATCCAGAGTAAAATACAATAAACGTTTTTAGTATTAAATACGATTTATTTCTACACACACTACATTCGGTCCGATTATCGAATCACAATGAAATTGCTGTTCTTTAGTCTAAGCAGTAAGAATACGATCAGAACGAGTAAGTTCCTTGTTCTACAATTTTTTTTGTTGCTTACGTAGCACTTTCTTTCTAAAAAATCTGTGCATCACTCGCATGAATGATCAAAGAACTTATAATTATTTGTTTACAATTATAGTACAAACGTAACATTTATAATAATAAGAAAAATACGAAGTGATTCGAAATTGGGACATTTACCTTAGTGTATGAGACTCTTTACCAGAGAGGAGAAAAGAGCTGCCTTCGCGAGCGTCGATTGGAAAAGATCGGCAACTCGCCTCGATTGCCATACCAGTTCCCCGACGAAAAATCCGCACGTGCGGCGTACGTGATACGCGATACGGTTCAACCGTTCAGTTCCTTCTTCTTTTCCCCTCGCGTGTTACGCTTCTGTTTAGCGTGAGGAGTCAAGTATCTGGCGAATGATGCAAGCGCGCGCTGGTAACGGAATCGTAATTAATAATATCTACGGAGAAAGAACCCGTCAGACGAAAGAAAAAACTGAAGCTACGTAGAGTTTCCAGAGTCGTCGAAGTTTGGGTGAACGTCCTCAAGGACCAGGAAGAATTGTAATACTGATCACCACATAAACAGTATCACGTTTTACAGAAGTTGTTCCTTTTTTTGCTAGCAAACAGGTTTCGGCTGTGACATAAATTCGTAGAACGCTCGAGAGATTCTTAGAAATATGTGACCTTATTTCGATATACAGGTTCATTGTTGAGCGACAAGGAAAATGTCAAGGTGATCCGATCGGATCAGGTGTGATATTTAGTATTAACACGGGGAAAATGGTAACAGTACTTTCCTGCGGAGACAAGGTGTTTCCCCTGTATGCAAATGCATGACCTTTCTTGAACATTGAGATTAGAATGAAAGCTTTAATTGCGATGTATGGTTCTGGGGTTTAGCTGGCGATAGTTAAAAAGATTCCCAGTTGCGCAAGAAATGGTGCAGTGACATTTACCGCACTGAATTGTATGATTAATGAATGCGGCGTGGGTCGATTAGTAATTAATTATTCCAGTCCTTAGCTAACTGTTGCAAACTATAATAACTCCTTGCGATGCGACGCACAGTTGTACATTAAGGTGGCTCTTGTTTACTCTTGATGAACATTTTTATCAAGATTTTTTATAGTTTTAATAGTTCGAATTAATGAAAAAAATGTTATGCAAAGTTTGAACCTGATTGGATAAGGGAAAACACGCCCCTGGGGCTCTTGAAGATTAAAATTATTATTTTAATACACACAAAGTTGGTTTTTTTTTAAATATCTGCCAAGTTTTTGATTATGTGAAAAACATGCTAAACAGAAGTTGTAGATCTAGACAAAATCCATCTTTTATGTTCCATTAACTTTTTTTGTGCGACAAACGGTTTTCGAAAAAATCTAAAAAATTGGAAAAAATTGAGCAAATTTTATTCTTTTTAATTTTAGGAATTGCAATACGTCTCCAACAGTTACTACTTAAGAAACAAAAAAAACGTGTACCTCCGTTTGAAATTCTAAATGTTTGAAAACTTGGAGATTTGAAGCTAGAAAACTTGAAAACTTCAAATATTTAAACTCTAATTTTCGATGCTTGAAGTTTCCAAAATCTTGAAGACTTGAAAATTAGAAACCTGAAATCCTGGAAATTTGAAGCTTGAAATTCTAAAAATTTGCAAATATTAAGCTTGAAATTCTGAAAATTTGCAATTTTGAAGCTCTAAATTACGAAAATTTGCAAACATTGAGCTTGAAATTCTTAAAAATTGGAAATAATAAGCTTAAGATTCCGGAAATTTGAAAACTTGAAAATCTTAAGCTTGATATCCTGAAAATTTGCAAATTTATAGCTACAAATTCCGAAAATTTGTAAATATTAAGCTTAAAATTCTGAAAATTTGCAATTTGGAAGTTCCAAATTACGAGTATTTGCAAATATTGAGCTTGAAATTCTTAAAAGTTGCAAATACTAATCGTAAGCTTAAATTCTCGAAATTGAAAAACTTGAATATTCAGAGCTTGTATAATCTTAAAGTTTGCAGATTTTAAACTTGATATTCTGAAAATTTGAGAAACTGAAAATTCATAGCTTGAAATTTAAAGATTGAAATTTAAAACTTGAAATTCAGTCTTATTCTAACCTTTTCTAACCCAATTACAGAGCTTTCCAAATTACGGTGGCGCCTTCGCAGTATTTACCAATACAGCGATACAAAACTGTATCGCTTCATAGAATTGTAGCTTCGACTAATTGTTTGTCCTTCTGCTTCAGACTTAAATAACGATCTTACATTCTTTCTCGCGGCATTCATGTGCACGCGCCCCTAAATTCCTTCGATCAATTGCGATAAATGACAGACAAGTTTCACCTGCACCATTTTTCTTTCCTTCCAGGTGACTGTTACTGTTATAACTGCGCGGCAGCTGGCCCCGAATTGTGGGCCTCCTGCTGCCGCGAGAGCCTTCGATGTTGTTCGCACCTCGCTGCAGCCTGCAGGACCTGCGATCACCCGACGCTGTATCCGTTCTGCGCGAAACACTTCAAGAAATGTCTCGGCGAGCTGAACGAAAAGAAACAGAAGTAACGAAGAATCCCATCGAGTCTCTGTTCCTCGCGACGTCTACGGAGGAAACCGACGAAACGCTTTCACGGGGCCCAGAGGAAGCTCTAAGGCAACCGGAAGCGTGGCTCGTGGATAAAAACACTTGCGAACTACTTGGAGCACCGCGACATACATCGGCGTTAAATCTTGCATAAGCTGAAACTTTTACGCCGAGTTTCTAAATATAGCGTTTATCATTAGACTCGCTAAACTGGTCCCTGGTTTCGTTTTTTTTTTTTTACCGCGGACGTTTCGATGAACAGGAACTATCCCCAGGGTCCACGCTAAGGCGAATATGGACACAGGCATGTTATAGAAATGTTCTCTCGTCTTGTCAGAGTACAGAGTATGATAAAAACCGAAGAAAAGTATAAAGGGAATTCGAATAATTGTAAGGATACAGAGGGATACGGAATTCGTTACGCAATTTGAATGATTTCGAATTCTACTGTAGATGGAAGTTGAACTAGTTCGAATGACATGGTGTTTGGTCTCATTTTTATTAAGAAAATCTTGTTAATGTATTGGACCTTTTTGTCGCGGATATTGCTAAAAGTCTTTAGTTAATATTTTGTACTTTGCAAAAGAATCACCGACTTTTTTTATTCGTAACAATGATTAGCGGACTCAAATGTTGTGAAACTGTTGAATGATTTTACTAGATTTAAAATATGATAAAAATCTAGTAAAATAAATATTTTACCTTATATGGTAAAAATCTAGTAAAACCACTCCATGGTTGCGCAACAATTGAGTACGCTGAACAAAAAAAGTGCGTTGTCAAAAATCATTTATATGCTGTATTTTCATTCGTGTTTGCCTTGATGTGTACCTGGGGTAAGAAAAGTCGCAATAGGAAAGTACCTGAATCATGAGAAATTTGGAAAAAGATCCTCTGCGAGAAGGAAAGGAATCTCCGAAAGACTGGGATGCGATTTTCTATGTAAAGCTCACTAAAAAAGAAGAAAAAGATAAATAAAAACAGAATCATAATGAATGACAGAGTTTGTAATGAATTCCAAAATTAGACCTACCTTTAGACAAAGATTATGAAGCTTACAGTAATGGTCAACACAAAGTTTAATAAATATTTCAATATTGGTATGTAACCAGATTTAAAAATTTGAATCTTCTTCTTTAAATCTTGAAATTCTGAAATTTGAAGTTCAGAGAGCTTTCTAATTGTGAGTTGAGGTGGCGCTTTCACAGTATTTACCAATGGCGTAAACAGGGAATTCCCCTAGGGAAACCAGTAATGCCAACGTAACAAGTCAGATCTTAAACACTGTGTCCAGAATCCTAGTTCCAACAAAAAGTACCCAGAAATGGGACCATGAAAAGGGGCAATTCGGATGAAAATCTCGGACGAAAGCATGTTACGGGAAATGGTGCGATTTTTTTTTCTGCTGCTCCCATTTTTCCATAACAGTTGCTAACTTCTACAACTAATCGATTGTAGCAGGATAAAGTTAGCAAACCTGTGTCCAAGATCTCGGACGAGTTCTCGAACCGTGGACACAAGGCTTAGAAACAGAACGCATTAGCCAATGATCAATTTAAAAAATTTTCTAATCTTGACCATTACTGTTATTTAATGCAGATTCATGATCCTAAGACTTACGGTACCAGAATTGATTTTAAGCGAACGATGAGCAGCTCTTCGACGCGTCAGCAACTAAAAACACAAATAAACATGACTCAAGAGTACAATCATTGATAAGCTTTATTCGTGTAGTCTCCAGAGTATTCGATAATAATCTGTACTTTTTAAAACTACTAATCCTAGAAATTGTGTGTGGGGGGCAGAGAGATTCTCGTCGTCAGGTAGTCAGACTTAAAGAGATACACAAACGGTACGAATCTTCTGGACGTAAAATTTTCCCAATGATACGCGTTCACTTCTCGACGATCGGTTCGTTCGCGAACGCGTTTCCACGGCGATCCGAGTGCTTATTCGGACGTATTTTCTTTTGCTAGCGCGATGCCTTCCCTGGAAAATGCGTTCTCTACCGTCCCCACGAAACATCGGACACCTTCACGGTTTCGTTTCGCAGCTCTCCTCTTTCAAGAATACCTTCGCAGCTCTTTTCCCGCTGTTCCCGCGACGTTGTTCGAAAGTTGCTATTGCTTCGGCTATCGGATTGACACTTCGATTCGTTCTGTTCTCTTCTATTTATTCTTCTCACACACTACCGCCCCGCGTTAAAAAATTGTCGATCAGTTTTGACCTATTTAAAAGATCCATTCTTTTGTTTCCGGTTTTCTCTTTTTTTCTCTCCTCGTATTGTTCGCAATATAAAATTACGCGCGCTGGAGCGTCCCTGGGAGCTTTCGTAACAGCACCACGCAGAGGTGAAAGACAAGACTAGAAAGGAAGATAGGAAGAAACATATTCGTTTTCCATGGAGAGAAAAGAAAAATGCAATGTGCTAATCGAACTATCGCGTAAGATTGTCGCCGCGTTTCGAAAACAAAAAATCGTTTGGATCGGTCGAAGTCTTACGCGAATATTTAGGCAGTCGTAAGAGCGATGAACCGCGCACATCTTCGCTTTTTCTTGAACGGACACAGGCGTGTCGCGAGGATGCAGACACGAATTCGACTGATTAGTGGAACTTCTGAAAAGAAAGAGAATTACAGTATTTTCTCCATATAGGCTCGAGAAAAACCGTACGATACACGCTCACATTTTATCCCCACCAATAGCGGCATTCGTCTTTGAACCAGTGTCTTTTTCGCGCGCTTTCTCTTTCTACGTTCGGCACATTACAAAGAAAGTAGTACCCTACGATATAGGCTCGAGGAGAGAGTCTATATCGAGAAAATACTGTATATACCATTTTTTTTGTCATATAGGCTCTTGAAAATATTACACAGTCGATGATGAAACGAGTAGATCAGTTTTTACATTAATTTTAATGTTTTCATACACACTTGTTGCTTGGTTTTCTTCAAACCCAGCACTATTTTAAATTAACTTCTTACGCTTATTCAAGTACAAACTTAAACCTTGGCTTTGTGTTTCTTTCTACGAGTTCCACAGGCTCACAAATTCGTGCCTACGATTACGGAACACCCTGCACATTCGTCACGAAGAAAGGGAGATCGATGACCAAATGGTACGCATACAACTTAACGATTAATTCGAGAACCGAACACTCCGTTCCATCAAAGCTCTCGCGATCGCCGGAAACTGACGAGCCGAAATAAAAACGATACGAAAATAAGTTAAATCCTACGGACAGATAAAACAACGTAACGATTGTGCGTTTAAAAAAGAAAACCGTGGATTCTCCCTTGCTTTCGTGGTCACGCAAAATCAAACGATCGAATAAATCCGCCTTTTGTTTTGCTTTTTCAGTTTTCTTTGTTTCTTTCACATTTTGTTTCACTTTTTTCTTTCTTGTTTTACGACAGGATGATACAGCGGTAGCGGTCTGGCCAACAATGACAATTCAACGCTGACAATTCAGAGATATTATTTCGATTTCTCTTACACAAAAAACACAGATCTTGATCTATTATGCGATCGTTAAAACACGACTTATTACTGGTGTACATGTATATCGATGACGTATGAGTTGAAAAGTAGTTCCCTATATCACGTAGTACAAAGAGAGATGATTATGTTTATTATGTTTGTCTTTAAGTTTATTTAACTTGTATCATTATACCGAGAAATATCAAGACTACAGAGTACCTCTATATTTATTTAGTGAAATTCGGAAAAAACATGACCAAGATCGGTTAGCCGGACTCAAATGTACGTAAAATCAGATCGATTATTATTGGTGTGATTGGAGATTGATTGTGGTGGTGGTGGTGGTGGTAAATAGTATTGCTGGAGGGAGGGGGATACGTGCCCGGAGATTTTAAAATCGTTTAAAAGTGCAGACTTTGTTTTCATTCTTCCCATTTCGGAGAGGAATTTATCTTCGTTCGGTAAAAACTCGGCATCTGCCAACTTGACCGTACTGATAAAACTTCTTCGAATACACATATGTCCTGCGTGTTGTTAATGTTCTTTAAATACTTTTACATCGATGTGACACATGAAAATCAATCGCGCTATTATTTAGTTAATTTAATATATCCTATACTCGACAGTTTCTCTTTCGTTCGTTCCTTCTTTCATATATAACATATATATTAACTTCTTTTTCTTTTTCGTTTTTTTTTGTTGCTCTTCCGAACGTCCGACCGTCGGACAAATCCCTCGTTCTCTCTTCTCTTTTTGCTTCATAAAACTCTGCAACGAACGTGAACCGGAAAGAAACGTCAGTATCAACGAGGTTCCGTACGATTTGTGCGCGAACAACACTCGTGTCACTCCAAATTATAAAAAAAAAAAAAAAAAAACATGCTGAATGCTCGTTCTCTGTCTCGTATCGACGAAAGAAGAAAAAAAGAAGACACGTTACTATCACTCTCCCACGTTCGTTTCCTGACTATATCACTAACGCACACGCAACCACACTTTCTTACAAAGATTTTTTCCGTCCCTCGTTCTCTCTTTCTCGCACTCGCTCTCCATTCTCTCAGCGCTCGTTTTCGCACGTTTTTATGATCGCCTTAAAAATACTCACAGTTCGAAGAAAATAAAGAGATATACACAGAGTACAGGTACCGTCGATGGTTGCAAAAATTATTCAAACCAGCGACAAAGGTCGGCTTAACTATAAGGGCCCTAGAAACAAATTTTCCACCCTTTCTTGTTTTTTTCTTTTCTTTAGCTTTGTTGCTCTCGCCACGTGTTTCCTTTCTCTCCCTCTCTTTCTCTCTTCGATTATCACTACCGTCGTTAATCAACCAATTTATAATCACGTTAACACTTATTACTGTTGTCCTTAGTGCCTTACAGAGTGTTTTCCATTTGGTTCTTTATATATAGCGTAGCAATTGAAGCATTTATATTTCCATCCGTGTGCGTCCAGGTTATATTATGCACTTCGTCGAATCTGCCGACCGACAGATCCTCGCCCGTTTCGTTTTCCTCTTTTTTCTTTTCTCCCAGCATTCGTTTGACATCGGACACATAGCAAATACAGAACAGATCGGGGTTCGGGGTATTGCTCTCGAGAGTAAAACCAATCGTGCAAACTCCTGGGGTCAGTTCGATCGCACTGCTGATTCTTTCGAAACCACAAAATACGTGTTTGTGTGTTGGCGATTCGTCGATCGTGTAACAGAAAGCCATAGGGTTTTTCCCGTTCGGAGGCGGCGAAACCTTGAACCTTCGGGTAACAACAAATTCACACACTCTCACAAACGTCGATACGTATTCACGAAAATGATGGTCGAGTTCTCCTGCATTTTCACAACAATACAACTGTCCTCGTCTATATTCGTTTCAGTTTTGAGCTTCACTTTGCGTAATTGTACCAATCGCGACGATTGGTAGGCGCGTTGCGTCGAGCGCCCCGCGACGGATCCCTATTTTAATATTTTAGTGCGACGATATCGCGTGGAAAAAAGAATACGAGTATCTTTTGCTCATCTCAATATTCTCTAAGCACAGCTCTGCGGTTTCACTTATCATTTGCGTTTACTGGTCGGATGATCTCTTTAAATGCGTCCGGTTACGTTTTCCAATTGTGCGGATGGGCCCGCGGTGGGGCCTGATTGCCTTGCGCCTGCGACGCTTGCGACGGAATCATGTCGAGCAGATATTGGCGTTGCAGATCCGCCGCTTGTCGTTGCAACTCCGCGAGGCCCTTGCCGCCGGCTTGCGCCATCGCCAGCTGGTAGGGGTACAATATCGAGGTAAACGGTGGCATCATGTGAGCGGGAAGAGGTTGATGAGGTGGCAGGCCTGGTACGGGATTCTTCGCCAACTCTGAGAAACACATCGATCACATTACATTTGAAAAACATACGCGAACTTTCGTGGGAAACATGCTTTAACCTTGCTGTTCTCTTAAAAATCTGATTTGTTACAATTTCAATTATTAACACATTATTAAATATGTGTTCAATGAAATTTTTATAGAATGTCGAGGAACAATAAATGTAAATATTAACACTAACTTTTCTCATGGTTTTATTAGAACTGAAACAGTTATTTAACTATGTAAAATGCAGGATTGGGTCGAATAGACCCGAGGAGAACAGCAGGGTTAACCCTTTTAAGTCCTAAAACCTCTTTCACACGACTATTTTTGTATCGCGATACGAATACGACACGAAGCGTTCAGACGACGATTCTCGTAAGATTCTTTAAGCAACTTTTCTTGCATCCAGGCGACCGACGAAACATTGAATCGAATGTGAGCATTCACACAGTCAAACGTGTATCGAGATACACGAATCGTCGTGTGAAAGAGGTCTAATGGGATTTCAGAACCCCATTCATTCTAACGAATCTTCATTGATCATTCGCTGTGAAAATAGAGATTTCATGTCTGTAGTGATTTTTAGTACGTAAAGAAGAAACTATTTGTGCTATCAAAACCCAAGAGTAAACTGTTTACAGTTACGAAGTGAATTTAAAAAAAACTCGACAAGTTTAAATTACCTCCTTAAAGGTTTAAATCATCCTTTATTACTGGACTGCGGAAGTTTATGCATTTATAGCGATTTTGAATGTGCTAAAACGTATAACGATGTGTATAGATGCAAAAACACATGAAATATAGAAAACAAAACACATGTTATAATATTTAGAAGGTACAAGACACTTGTATTTATGTTAATTATCTTTTTTTCTACGGTCTTGAAAATGTGAATTTGCATAAACTTCCGCAGTTTATTCATTACGAACTAATAACTCGATCAATTCCACGCGATTATAAATTACCTCTGAGCAACTGCTGCTGCAAAGCGGCTGCTGCAGCGGCGTGGTGAGGACTGAACTTTCCACTTTCGGCCAATTTAACCAAGGGATGTTCTTGCAGCTTAGGCGCGGGGGGCGTCGGCGCGAGCGTAGGCGCCGGCGGTACTTGGGGCGGAGGAGCTGGTGGTGTTGCCACTCTTCTCGTCGGAGTAGCTGCCTTAGGAACTGGTTTTGGGGCTGGAGGATCTGGACTTGGACACGCTGCCTGCGCCAGCCTCTGTTCTATCTCTTGTTCCTGCTGTAGTGCCTTCACGAACGCTGTCTTTAACCTGAAAACGGCGTTCACGACGATTAATAAGCGAACGGAGAAAAACATCGTGCAGTAGAAACGTAAAATGCTTGTACAGTTTAATGCGTACCGATTGGTGTGCTCCGCTTTTAGAGCCTTCTTGACGTTTGTTGTGACGCAATGTTCACATATAACCCTAGGATCGCGACCTGCCGGAGGTCTCTGGAACGTTGCGTGCTGTCCCCGCGGACCTTCTTTCTTGTTCCCAGTGATGGGTTTCTCCCACTTCCACACTGGCGTGAAATCCGTTTTGCACTGGGTGCACTCGAACGGTTCTGGAGGCGGTGGTATAGCGGGCTCCTTAGTAATAAAATCGACTACGTGTTCTAGACCCACCAGGTATATAAACTCCGTATTCGAGGGGTTCGGCACGAAGTGCATCTCCGGCGGCGGCGGTTTCGGAGGCGGTATTTGCAGCAACGTCTTCTCGAGTTGCTTTCTCAAAGCCAACTTCGCGGCCGCTTGACGCTGTGCAGGCGTTTGATTATCCTCCCTCGGCCTCTCCTAGTTTCAGGAAAGAATATTAGAAGCACTCGCAAACAAGCCTTGCATTTTAATGTTTAACTTCTCGATAAAAACGAAGCGATGATGTTACGATGAATGCAAAGAACAGGAAGGAAACGGTGGAAGTCAGAGGGTTAAACATAGCGAAAGAAACAATGTGGTTGTTAGGAATGCGCAAAAGAATGACACAATATTCGATACACATTAATATAAAAAAAAAAAAGTTAGCGCATCGAGAGACTAAATATACTTTGACTAGTGGATATACCTGCTCTGAAATCACAGGTGTGCTTAAGGATGCGGTGGTTTTATTTTCTTGAGATCCGACAAGCAGCTTTGTGTTTACAAAAACACAATTATGGTTATTTACACAATTCACAAGTACAACGAACAATGTCAACATGTATGTTTAATATACAGGGTGTTTCGCAATTCGTGGGAAATCTCCGAGATACAGGTACTAGACACGAAGATAATAAGAAAAGTTTTTATGCAATATACTCGGAAATGGTTAGTTTATTAGTTACACGCGGTTTTACATTTCGTAAAATGCCGACGTAACGCTGCTTCATCCCCTTTAAAGCCAGTGACCGCGTTTAAAGGCCCAGGCATCCCTGGGCCTAAGTGGGCCCCGGTGACTCGTAACGTGTATTGGGATGAGATGTTTCTTCGAATGAAAAATCACACATTTTGTAATTAAAAATTGAAATTATGACGAATGCAACACAACTGATACTTTTCCACGATACAGAGGCCCAAATCGCGATCACTGACCTTACAGGGGATGAGCCTTTGTTACGTCGACATTTTACGAAATATAAAATCGCGTGTAACTAACAAACTAACCATTTCCGAGTATATTGCATAGGAACTTCTCGCATTATTTTCGTGTCTAGTACCTGTATCTCGGAGATTTCCCACGAATTGCGAAACACCCTGTATAGAAAAGGTATAACATGTTTGAATTGTACTAATTCGTAAATATATATTTATAATCGAATATGTTGTACCTTACTTACTTGATGCGCAGGTGTGGGAGTTGGATCTTTCGTTGACCTTTCAGTTCTATCCGCAGGTGGATGATAATTTGTTACGTTCGGTGTTGCACTAGGTGGCCTGCCCCTAGGATGCGGAGGTTGTGGTATCACCATGTTAGGTGGAATTCCAGTACTGGAGGTAGTACTTCGTCCAGCTGTAGGTGGTAACAATATTCCTGGTGGAGGAGCGTGCATACTGCTTCTGCTTGGCGCTGGTTGACCCCTAAGCGGTGGTGGCGGTGCTTTTCCTGTCCTATGACTGCGAAAGATTCATCATTTAAGAAACGAAGAAAAGCAGAGACAACGCATTCAAATTAAACTACGCTACTAAAGTCTCACCTATGGGGAGCTGGTTGTGCTGTAACTGGCGGTGGTAATTTACTGGGTACTTTCGGTACGGCAGCAATATTTTCTTTCAATTGTTGCGACTGCCGTAACTTTTTCAAAAGTACCAACTTCATCTCCTCAGATCTAAGTTCCTCCCTCAATTTTCTAAGCGTCCTTTCTCTTTCAGCCAACTCATCCGACGACAATTCTTTTATTGGCGGAAGAGGTGGCATGTCACCTAATAAAGAGAAAAGTTATGAATGATATTTATAGAACAACATGTAACATATATGCAATAAAGTAGATTAGGCTATAACATTGGAGCTATAAATAATAAAGCTATTTTTATAGTTAACCTTCGTCGCTGTCTACATTTCCATTCATGTGGCCATTTATTCTACGCTCGTCAGGACACTCCGCATAACTTATTTCCATCCTAGGTCTAAGATTGCGGCGCGTTTTCCTGTCGTCCGCAGACTTTGGAGCCAAAATGCCCCTCGCCGCGTTCTGGATATTACGTGCCTCTGGCATATTGTTATCTAAATTAGGACTCGTGGAGAAGTGAAGGCCTAAATCCAATGGACCTCCAACATCGCCGGAGTTAGCAGTAATTGACGGAGAATTTCTTCTGCCACTGCTACTGGAAAAACAAGGGTCGCATAGTATAGAAAATTATTGCATGAAACAGAAAAGTGTGCACAGAGGTATGTGCAATGTAAAGAAACTGTAATCTATCGAGTCTATTTTTACATAAACATTTCTATTTATCATTGATGATAAGGACTCATTTTCTTTGAAAGCTAAATTATGATACATTGTAAGGCATTATGTACTTTCATTCTTGATAACCGTACCGTGTAACAATAGCCCAGTTTCATAATCATCATGACGTAAACAATACCAATTTCGAATTGTCGCGAATCGAAATAATTTACTTTTCCCGAATTATGGACAAGTTATAAAAACGAGACAAAAAGGAGGGGAAGCAAAATAGGGGAAGGGAGGGGGGGAATTTTTTTTTTTTTTTTTCAATTTACCTAACGCTCAAGTCCACCACCGCATCCCCGTCCAAATCCATGGCTTCCATTCTCTCAAACGCAGCAACTCTACAAAAACAGAAGTATTTATTAATAACCACGATTTATCTGGTTCACTTCGATTGGATCGATTTCAACAATAACGACACGAGTATGAACACGTTCGCCAGGCGAGGCGGAGGGGTGAAGGAGGGACGGGAGGAAGGGAAAAACACACTACAAAGAAGCCAAACGGCAGACGTGGGACAAGAGTTGGTTTCGCAAGGGCCGTGATTTGAAACCGCGATAGAAAAGATTCGCCGGGAATAAAAATAACTAGGTTACCGAAAGTCTCCGTTTGAGCATCCCGTTCATATGCATCGGGGCATCGTGCTTCCCTCTTTTTTCTCTCACTCTCTTTCTCTCTCTCTCTCCCTCCCTCCCGCTTGCCGCTATCGTTCTCACTCTCTCTCTCTCACACACACAATATCTCACTCTCTCTCTTTCTGCAACGAGCACCGACCGTCGACTGTCTCGAACTGCTCTCGCCGAAGGACGCAATCACAACACAACATACAGTGAGACACAAACCGGGCGGGTGAAACACAACGCCGATTCGCAAGAGCACAAGTTCGCGGGGCCCGCGGGGACGCGGCGACGAAGAAGATCGACGCTGGGCTGGCCGCGCGAGGCGGGCGGCAGGCGATCGGCCGATATCCACGGAAGCAACGTCCTAACCTAACCTCCGCGCGGAATTCTAAAGACGTTCCACGGGGGAGAGGAAGAGCGCACGGGACGCGCACAAGTGTTCTCTCGAGTTTCGGGATCTCGGGTCTCGTGCACGAGGCGGAATATTGGCGCGCTTCGGCTTCGTTACGCCGGTCGCCGCACAATATGCCGCGTGCCCCTCGTCGACCGACGATTCCGACGCTTTTCCCGCACCACCGACGCGCCCGATTTTCCCAAAACTTTTTCGCGAGCGAGTCGCGCGCGCGGCCGCACGAGAAATCGAAGAATCGAATTCGATGGTTCGGAAGTGGCGTCTCGGCACAATGGCAGCTAAGCGTAGCGGTACAAGACCGAGGGATAGAGGGGAGAGGAGGGGTGCCCTGTACCGCGAGGGGAGAGGTACGGTCGCACATTAATTATTTCTCCCCTCACCCCGTCGTCGACGGTCTACCCCCTACCACACACCACAGTCAGCCACTCACCCACACGAGCGGCATCGGGAACGGGCTAGAAACCGATCTCTCTATCTCTCTCGCTCCTTCTCTTTCCCTCCCCGGATCTCTCACTCTCTCTCTCTCTCTCTCACGCCTCGTCTCGTCTCTCTCTCTCTTTCCAGCTCTGCGGATTTTCCCGAATTTCGTCTCCGGGTACTTCTCTCCCTAGCCCTCGCTCCCTCCCGCGCCCTTATGCCCTACGGGAAATCGATTTTTCGACGGAGTCCCCACTGCCGCGGCCTTCCCGGCCGCAGGGACGAAGGAGTTACAATGTTTTTGCAACGTATTTGATATCGTCCACGCATCTCGTAATTACTATTGTATCGGCGAAACCGAGCGCGACCTCTAGGTAATACGAGACACTATTTACGCTCTTGTTCCTCTTTTCCTTGCGGCCTCGTGAATACGAGAGACGCGAGTACACCGGATCGCGGGGTTTATGTTAAAAACCGTCGGCGTTTCTTTTTCTCTTTTTCTTTTACATTTCAATGTTAATCGGAGTATCAGTGGCGAGCGGCGCCTTGCAGCGTGTCTTCACGCGAAAAAATTAACTAGTTCACGGAGTTTCTCTCGGATCTCCCGCCTTGCACACTTTCCAGATCACGTGACATAGTAGGGTCTCTAAACTCTCGAATTGATGTCACCAGCAGCACTTTTCATCTGCCTTTTGCTACTTTGTTCTTTGACCGATAGAGGCAATAAATGTCGGCAACGGACGATAAAAATCGACATTTCTCTTTTTCGCTACGGTCGTAAATTAAGCGATACGTATTACGCATATATTCCTTCGAAGGAATGCAAAAATTGATCAAATTGATGTCAATTGTTCATGCATAAGTTGAATAGTATCTTCCTGTAATTTGTTTTCGATTATCATAGGCGATTCGGCGAGAGATTTGGCGCGAGGGAAATGCAAGGGATACCCGAACGCGGTAAACGAACCCTAAACCGACCTACGGCAATCTTGCGTTTTCTTCCTAACCTAATAATCGAACGCCAGCGTAGCAATAAGTCGGTGAGCTAATCTTATCGTCGAGCAAATTACTCGAAACCGAGCCAAATTGTTCGATTAGCAATAAAGACAATCCTGATCTTTCGCGCGGTGGAAAAAATTGTCGGTTTTGGGCGCGCGTACTCAATTATCAACGACTCCGAAAAAAAAGGAAAGAAACAACGCGAATGCAAGAAACTGGCGTAACGCCCGATCCTATCAATTCGCCCGTCTCGTCTTTTTATCGTTCGCCGTGCATGTATTAATAAATTGCCGACACGGTTCTGACGTTACGCTGAATCATCGCGACGGAGATATCAGAATCCGTCGATTCCCAATAAAAACGGTCGAAATCATGCGCTCGGTCAATCAATCGGCCGTGCATGATCGCAAAATGTACCGTGCCGCGCGGCTCTCCTCCTCGGGGAACAGGCTGGTGGCACACGCGAACGCTTTACACGCCTGGCGACGTGCGACGCCAGCTCGCGCGACCACGGACACGCGACTTTATGTTTCCGCGTGCACGGCGTATTTCCTACTACATCGATAATCGTCGCCTTCCCCTGGAGACCGAGGAGAAGAAGCGGGGCCTCGATCACGGCGAGTGTTTTGACCCCCACACGCACGCCAACGCCTGGCCGCGCGGCGCGCGTTCGAGGAAGGCACACCACGTACCTGGGAGGAGGTCAAACGGAAAGCCGTGGCCCGTGCCGTGGATTTGCGTGCAATCGTTTTTGGCATACGAGTCCGGGTCGCCGCGCAGAGGACGCACGACGAAGCGGGGCCAAGCCGGGACGGCCACGAGTCGGGGCAGCAGGCACCGCAGTTAGGCAGAGGCGAGGCAGAAGCCGGCGGGTCGGTCGCTTTCCACTCCACTTCACTCCACTCCGCCACGATACATTACACACTCCATACTATCGCTTACGTACAATGACATGGCGCGCACATCACATACCACACACGGGCCAGCGTACGCGTATACACACACCGGGCACCCTCGAGTGTCCCTCCCAAGGCGCGCTTCACCGCGTCGCGATCGTGCACGCACGATTTCCGCATGTTTCCGCGAGGCTTCGTCGCACGGCGCGACACCCGTGTTGCATCGCGGCTCCCTTCGTTTTTCGACACGTTCACGGATTTCACACGCGACGAGGTGACCAACACGTCCGCGAGACCGACCGTAAACTGTTCACCCGTAACCCCCGGGAGGTTGACGCGTGCCGAGCGGGTAACCGCGAAACGGACCCGTCACGATCCACAGAGTCCGGGCGCACCAACCTTGACGCGACTACCTTCCGCGCGAACGAGAAAAAATTCACGCCGCCTCTCTGCGCAAAAATTAACGAGAGTGATTCAATATGGCGGCCTTGTCCGCCGTTGATGTCTTCCCCCTCCTCCCGTCGCTCGTTTCGCCGGGCATCGTCGCCGTCGTCACTCCTCCCCGGTCCCCTTGTCCTGGCCTCCGTCTCTGTCTTTCTGTCTCCGCCATCGGGAGGTGTGTAACGCCGATGGAAGAGGGGGCCTGAAGGGGAGAGGAAGGGAGCCCAGCAAACAACGAGGATGGGGGAGGGGAGAGGTAGACAGTGGATCTTGTCGCCCCCGTTGGCCCCCGGTATCGTTTGTCGGGAAAGCGCCGCCGCCAGCTACGGGGCTTACCGGAAGCACCCCACGGACTTTGTAAATGCGCTGCGAAAGGGACTTGACAGTCGTCTAAACAAATCCACGTGCTTCTGCGCATTCCCTTCCACGGCGGAACCTGCACCGGTAACCGCCAATCGGGCACGAGCCACGGAGTATTGGAGGGCATTTCAAATCGGTTCCGTTTAGAATTGGTCCGGGCGCGCCGAAATGGATCGGCCGATCGGGAGACATTTGGGTTAATCCTTGGTTAATCCTGAGTTTCCGGAAAAAGGGATTAAAGATTTGAAGGCTCCAAGTCGTCTTTAAGTAACTATTCTATATCTCTGAATAAGTTCTTTTAAAGTTTCAATATTCAAATAATTGAGACGAATGAGCCGTTCACAGGCCAAATCAGTTAACTACACTTTTTGAACGTCTTTAAATATTGGTGATCAAATTATTTAATTGACTCCTGGCCATGTATCTATAAAATAAGTTTTGTTAATGTTTGGTTGGAATTACAAAATCTTTTTAGCCTAAGGAATAGATTATTTTTGAAGCAAATGTAATTAATTCCACATTCTTATACCTGTGGCTAGCAAATTTTCAAGATATTCGCGTTTAAAGTTTTGATCACTAATACTATCGTCTTGAATTTTATTAAAACCTCGGTTTCGAAAGAAAAGTTAATTTCATAGACTCATGATAATATTATAAATTCTGCTTTCTAGGTTTTTTTATCGTTTTTCCTTACAACCACAAATATAAATCTTTAAAATAATAAACAGCGTTTTTTTTTTTTTATTTCCTTTATTACATTTTATCTGTGCATCCGTAACATGCAAACTGTTCAATGAAAATCTTAGGAGTTGAAAGTAGAAAAATCCTTAAAATATAAAATGAATGACTCATAAGGAGTTTTCTTCAACAAATCCATTATAAAATGTTATAATTAACAGAAAAGTACCATGTAGTCATAGGATTACTCGTAAAATTGACTTGATAACGGGATCTTGTATACACCTTGACGAAGAAAATATTATTCATGTTAATAAGGATTCACTTTAATAATTTTTGAAAAAGATCGTTAATTAAAAATGTGTGATGATGAATTTTTCTAGTTATAAAAAAATTCTTCAATGATTAAATTCGATGGTATTATTTTTTTTTAATTTGTCGAATCGATGAACTCCATTAGTCAAGCAAACACTATATGTATAGTAATAATAATCATAGTTCAAAAGATATAGGTACTATTTTAAGTATTTCACATGTTGTTAGATCAAAATTAATAATATATTCTCGTAATAATCTATAATGTTAATCTAATATTCTATGTTTTTTTGTTTCTTGTTCTATTTTTGTTTTAAGTTAATAATTTGCAATTTGACAAATCAACGTTATTTGTTTAAAAAATAAAGATAAAGAATAGAATATTTAAAAAAAAATAATTCCTTATTTTTTTGCTTTCCTGTAATATATTTTCTGTTATGTCCTCATTTTTATTGTATCTAATTTTATTATATATTTTATGGAAATAACCATATTTACTAAGAGCCACGTAATTAACAGTTCAAGCGTAGCAAAATATTGGAAAAAGTAAAACTAAAACCACTTATGTAATTTATTTGCTTATGGATCCTTTTTCCGACAAACATTCTCAACTTTATTTAATAAACAAATAAATAAATTCTAATATAGGTCGTTCATTAAGTTCCAAAAATCGCTCATTTTTAAGGGGGGAGCCCGGTTTGGAACGCTAAAAGTAAGCCAATTTTCGGGAATTTTTTTTTACGAAATTATTGAGCGAATTTTTTCGAGACATTCAGGGTATATTCTTCTATGTATCAACAATAAAAATTAATTTTTTCGTTACAAAATAATTCGTAGAAATAGTTTTATATAAACAAGTTCGTAAGACTTCACCGCCGGAGTCTTCGATTTGCGGGAATTCTGGAGGCTATAATTTTTCACTAAAACAAAAAACACAAAGATTTTCTTGTTTTTCATGTAATTACATTGTCGATAAACCTAAAAGTCTAAAGAAAAGTACATAATTAGTCAATTAATGGGACTTCAAAGGAAAACTTATGATTTTGGCTAAAAATTTTCATATTGTTTATGTTAAGAAAATTGTTTAAATTAATTTTTTTATAAAAGTTTTAGGTTCATCGACGATGGTTGATCATTTTTTAGTTGTATGTACAAAGACAAGTCGATTGAATTAATAGTTTT
Source organism: Perdita meconis (assembly GCA_030770465.2). NCBI lineage: Eukaryota > Metazoa > Arthropoda > Insecta > Hymenoptera > Andrenidae > Perdita > Perdita meconis. The sequence goes on from JASKOS020000005.1 coordinate 5,768,805, forward strand.
TTTTCTATTTGTCCCGCAAGTTTTAAAGAAATGGTTTCGAGAAAAACGCGGATACATATTCGTGTTGGGAAATGTCTTTACAGGCCGAAATTCGGAGTTTGACTGACCGTTGACAGTAACTGCCTAAAAAAACGCAGTACTGGCGGAAAGTCATAAATGTGGACTCACAAAATTCAGGTAAACAGTTACCAAGCTCGGAAACTTTATGCGACGGACCCAGAACCACGGTCGCTGCGCGCCTGCAGGTATACCTGCTTGACGCGCTGTAGTTTCATGATCCGTATCTACATAGTTCCATCGAATTTCGGTCTGTAACTTTGGGAACATAATTTTAACATGTATTACTATTGATTAAAGCAAAAAAAAAAAAGTCGATTTTTTGAAGTTGACAAACCGGGCTCCCCCCTTAATTCTCCTCATCATTGCAGACGAAAATAGATTTATGCGTATTACCATAATCCTAACTACAACAAAACTTAGTTGCATAAAAATGATTAGAAATAACTGCAAATTTTTAAAAACTCAAATTAGTTGAACAATTTTAAATTCTAAAAATTCACAGAACTTAATAAACGACACAATTTTTTAGCTGTACAATAACTTAAATGTTTATTTTTGTGATTAAAAAATAAAAAGGCAATTAAGTTGATTGATTAAGTTATATATACGTTTCTGAGAACGAATATTTCGTGGACCCAGTAACATAAAATTATCGATTCGTAAGTTCTGATAGGAGATTCGCGATACGAGCATCTGAGTAAACTAATTGTATCTCTTATCTTCTTTAATCTTGAATGCCGTTTGTTATCGCACGTTCTTATATCGCAATAGTCGAACACTTTGAACTCGAAAGGAATTCGTTGTAACTCGAATTCGGATTAACATCGATCATAAGACGAAAAGGTACCATTTTGTTGACTAGATAAATGGTAATCGGCTTAGCGAAGATAGAAGGATTAAGAGATAAAGCTTCGTATTGTCTAAGACGGATTACTAATGTACAATTTCCGAGAATGGAATTCTTAAGTTATTCATTTAAATCCCTTACCTTTAGTTGCCGTCGATTATTTCACAGATGGGGGGGGGGGGGGGGGAAACAGGAACAAAACTTCGTCGTTATGCCATGCACAATTTATTAATCGATCGATACATTTTTAAAAATTGATTGATATTTGCGAAAAAACATTTGACTCCTATAATCGAAGAAGTGATGTAAAAATCATATAGACCGGCGTACAATTCTAAACGGGAGGATGTTGGATTGAAAGAATACTGATTTCACGCGATTTGTTTCTCTCCATTTTCTATACGATTTTCTTGGCGCGGGTCAAATGTACCGTCTACAGCAATATGTCCACGCGAAATAACAAAAAAAATAACTGAAATGGACGACCGTTCAACAATCTCGGACAATTATACGATAGCTGTGTGTTATACAGTGATCGATTTCCATCGTTCGTGACAAGCGTCCTTAAATCGAAGATCGCCCTCTGTCAGCCAATTTCACGCGCGTTCATCTAACACAAATCTTGAGACGAATTGCGAGTAACCGTTACCGAAAATTTTTGCGTCGAGATTCTCGACGGCAGGAGTAACGTCGATCGTAAAGTCTCTGTCACGAATGATAGGAAAATCCAGCAGAACACAAGCGTAGTAAACGAGAGAATTCGTTGATGCATTGCTGCAACGGATCTGAGCAGACAGGAGAATCGTACTTTGACGCGTTGCATAGATACCTTGGATTATTCTATTTTCATCAGATAACCTTACATTCGAACGACCGAATCAACCGAAAGTCGAAACTACGCCTTTCACGAGGAAAACGATGCATCTTGCTGAGAGAAACATCAACTTTTTCCGACTAATCTTGTTTTCGGTGTCCGTATGTGTGCCACATCACATCTTCAACGCCGTTCACCGACGTATATATAGATGTCCGACAGCACGTCAAATACAATTCGTGTGAACGGACGAAGCAGGTAGGTTACGTGACGTTAGGTTAGAACGCATCGTCGACCTTTCCGTTGTCTAATCGTTTCCGACTGCCTCGTCACGGACTCGATCGCGGGAAAACGAGAACGTTTTGAACCGATTGGAACAGTTCCAAATCGGTTTCGCGAATGTTCCAAGTGGTAATACACGAGTCAGGAAATACTGGTTAACGAAGGTTACTCGAAGGCAAAATAAACCGACTGCTGTGTAAGGGAAGCTTAATAGAGACGTAGACGTAACCTAAGGTTAGAATACAAATAATTGAACGTGGTAGTTGTTCGGTAACCTTCGAGCGACCAATATTTTCTCTCCAAGTATATAGGTGGAGTCTCAACATTTCACAGTTAGTGATGGGTACTATCGACTAAGTTGATAGTAGCTGACTACTATTTTCAATGGACTGATTTTCTGAACTAGTCACTTTCCTTTTTGACAATCATTAGTATATTAATAAAAGAATAATCATTTTCGACTTTCATCGAAAAATGTTTTCAAATGCTAATCTAATAGCATAGAACTATTGGCATCAATAATAATTTAAGGGAAGATTAGTTTTAGAATTTTCTTGTGTAATGCAATAAAAAATACAAAATGACAACACTTTAAATTTTAGGAACCTAATAGTACTAATTAAGGGTTAAGTAATAATAGTTTCAAGCTTGAAAAGTCGAAACTAAAACCTTGGAAGCTTGAAGCATAAACAGTTGAACTTGGAAGCTCTAAATTGAAACTTAAAGCGTTGATACTAAAGATTTGAAAGCTTGAAACTTGGAAATTTAAAACTTTGCAACTTGAGAATTTAAAGACTTGAAAACTTGAAACTCGGAAATTTTAATCTATGACGTTTGAAATTCTGAAAGTTGGAAGACGGTGGAAATTTGAAGTTCAGAAACTTGAAAGCTTGAAATTTGAAGATTTGATTACTTGAAAATTTAAAGTTTGAAAACTTGAAGCTTTGATACTTTAAACTTAAAAGCTTGAAATATTTAAACTTCAATCTTTCAAGTTTGAAAACTTCAAGGCTCGAAGTTAAAACTTCCAAAATCTTCAAAACTTGAAACTTAAAGTACTGTAACTAAAAAGTTGAAAGTTTGAAACGTTGAAACCCGAAAAGTTATAACTTGAAGCGTTGAAAATTAAAAGCGCTGCAGTAATAATAGATTTGCAGAAGCTAAGATTTTGAATATTATCGAACATTCGACATAATCAATAAAATGAAAATCAACTGAAAACTACCCATTAAATAGTCGAAAGTACGTCGCGACTAATTAGTAATTAGTCGATTGTTTAATTTAGTTGATAGTTCCCATCGCTAAGCACAGTCTTAAATAATTCTCGTGGAAATCGGATTTAAGGTCACGATGGTCCCACCTTGATCTGTATCATAAATATTAACAGCAACGTTACAATGGCTGTACGATGATCCTGTCAGACTCACAGTGATGGGATTTCAATCACTTCGAATCGCTTCGAATCAATGACAAAAAATTCGAATCGTTTGGAATACGATTCGAAGCTCAGAAATCTTGAAAATCTTGAAACTCTAGATAGATTAGAAAGTAGCGAATCGCGAGAGTTCTGATAGATATTGAAAGCTTGATGAGTATTTGATATCTTAGACGCTTTTTGATGGCTTTTGTTTATACAGTATCATAAACATAAAATATTTGGCGGATGTCCGGCGAGTTCGAGTCACCGTAAATTTCAATTTTAAGTTTAATTTTAAGTCTTCAAATCTTCAACTTGAACTTTTTAAGTCTCCAACTTTCAACCTTCGCGTCTTTAATTTCAATTCTAAAAATCTTCTAATTCCCAACCTGAAATCTTTAAATCTCTAAACTTAAATCTTGAATATTTCCGAATTTTCAAATTTAACTCTTCAAATATTCAACTCGAAACTTTTAAATCTCTAGTAACTATTATCAAATTATATTATTTCACCGTCTTCACCTTTTGAAATTTCACTCTTAAAATCCTAAAACCTCCAACTTTAGACCCTTTAATTTGTAATTTTAGATCTAAAAATCTCTAAAACTCTGAATTTTCAAATCTCCAAACCTGAAAAACCTTCAAATTGTCAATTTAACTATTCAAATTTTTTCACTCCAAACCTTCCAATGTCTATCTTTAATTTTTTATATCCTCAACTTCAAAAACCAAAAACTTGCAATCAACTTGAAATCTTCAAATCTTTGAATTGGAATGTCGAATATTTCCAAATTATACTCTTCAAATATTCAACTTCAAATTTTTGAGTCTCCAACTTTAAATCTTGATGTCTTCAATTCCAAGATATCTAATACTCATCAAGCTTTCAATATCGGAACTCTCACGATTCACGACTTTCTAATCTATTTACAGTTTCAAGATTTTCAAGACTTTCAAGAGTTCGAAACTTCGAATCGTGCTGCAAACGATACGAGTGTCCAGTCTTGAAAAATAACAAATCGTTACGAAGTTTAGATTCAAATGCCCATCACTACTCGCAGTTTGCTTATCGTCGCTTCTACACAGATAATAACGCGTCGAATGCGTTCAACAAACTATCAAATCCTCTCTTGGCCGGATCAACATCGACTTCGGGTTACTCGCGGTTTCGACGATTCGCTTGAATCCGTCATGGTATTCCATTAGCTTCGATCACGTTCGCGATTCTTTCGGTGCCGTCGAACAGGTGCCGTTTATTGGCGTTTGGCAAGTTTTGCGCAAGCATTTAATAAACTAGCACCGAAAGAATCGACTCTCTCACTACGGGTTCGATTCAACCAAATCCCTTACAGTAATTATAAAAATCGTCGCGATTTCAATAATCGGTATTAAAAATAGAATAATTTGACTGATAATTCGTGTCGAAAGATTCAGTCCCCGAGAAAAACAAAGAGTCGATAAACTTTCGTAGCGGAAGAGTTTGCGGTGTTAACGCGTACTTCATTTTGTTTATTATTACTACGACGACATCGAAGAGCTCGATGAAACACCGATTCGATACGATCTTACATAATAATTATACAACACGATTTTTATTTTCTTTTTCTTCGTTTTCTTGAAGACTTCCAAATCGAAACGTCGTAATGACGGACAACTATCGACCTCGACATTTACAACAGCCGCTCGTCCGCGGCGCCACGAGCTTTCGGACCGCAAAGAACTTAGACCCAGACGCCGAACTTCAGCTCTGCCGGTTCGCCGAGCTTGATCCGAGCAACGCGCCGGAAAAAAGCCGTTCTTTGAGCGTCCGTTCACACACGCACGCACACTATTACACGAATATATATGAAGATATATTCATCCTTCAGTTTCGTCACCGTTAAGTAAGACACAACAAATCGTGACGTACGATACGAAGAAACACGCAGAGATTGGTTCCCGTTGGACAACAACAAAACTTCATACCATATTTTTAACCCTTCACTGCGTCCTCGCCGCAAACTCGCGCGAGTTTTTGGCTAAACTTTAACGGGCTTTCGCGAGCGCGACTCTTAATATTAGGTAACTAACGGACAACCCTGGTGTATCGACGTCGCGAAAGAAAGACTCGGTAGCGGAATAACAAATGGAAAAAGCAAAGGGTGGAACGAAGAATTTTCCAGGGCACGCTGCTGGATCGTGTTGAAGGAAGAAACGAGCGTGTGCAGCGAAAGTCGCGCCTCGTGTTATCCCTGAGACGTTGTAGAAAAAATTCTACGGGCGATCGTCGAAGGAATCGCGCGCGGCGACGGGTTAAAATCGCCGACCACGTCGACGACGCACACGGCAGGCGACTAATGGACTCCGGTAGCCGGGCGTGTTTACGCTCGGTTCGACACGCTTCGAAATGGAGCCGCGCGATTCGCCCGGAACAGTCCGTAACGGCCAAACCCGTTCGCGACGACCTTAAGGTCTGGACACACATATCCGGGCGTTCCGATCCGAACCGTGCCATGCGAGCAACGAAGATGACAGATCTTCCCTCTTCTCTGCTCACACGAACCGGATCGGATCGCCCGGATATGTGTGAATCTCGCTTTATCCGTTTTGTCCTGCTGACGAAATTGCGGCGTTGCAACATCGAGTTCGCGATTCGCACGCGGTTGAAACCCATCGAAAGAACACCTATTCGTCTACGCGGTACACGTTGTACCATGGACAAATTACGCGGAGATTTTACGGCGGAGACGGCTCTCTCCGGTTCAAAGAACATTCAACTTTTTATCTGTATTGATATATTATATATTATATATATTATGTTTATATACTATATTTGTGTCAAAGAACGTTCACGAAGTATTATAGTGTATCGTGTGTCGGGCACTAAAACACTGCGGTGTGCTAATGAGCTGAAACGCGTTCTGTTCTTTTCCTTCGACTAAAGTGTACGAGTTTGTGTGTCTGTGTTGGTAACACTGCGTTTTTATGGCTCTTCCTCCAAGTAGAGGAGAAAACGATTTAACGCGTCAAGAGGCGCACGGTTCGCCAGTTGCACGACTATTGCACTGTTAAAAGGACCACAGATTTGTGATTTTTCGTAGGATTCATCGCGCGGTTTTTTTGTAGGGTATAGTGAAGTAGGCGTGGCGATTTTTCGCACAACTAATCCTGCGAAAAACTGTGTTTGATGTCGATGTATAGTGAATATAGTAACGCGTTTATAACGAGAGAATACTGTACCATAAATTCGTGAATCGAGACTGTATGCGCACGTCCTTCCGGGGGGTAAAATTGGTCCGTGAAATGGCGATGAGGATGAAATGATTTCACGAATGATTTCATGATCGACAGGATACTGGATGAAGAATAATGTTTTTGAATAGCGCCAGTTCGTGGCGCAACACCGAAACGGTGGGTAATTTTTTACATGGAACACAGACGATACTGGCGCAGGCCTGAGAGAAACTTACAAGGCCAATCATAGGTTGCGTTGCTATTTTTTAGCCAATTGTGTACACACATGCCAGCAACCTCGGAGAAGTTAATGATAATACGTTATCTAGCAGCGATTAAACTTCCCGTGGATTCAATATTCTTTTTAGGTCGATTGCAATTCTCGAGTATACTGGATCGATAGCATAATTGAACCCTAAAACACATCGGGCACACCTAACCCTGACCTCGATGAATTATGCGTGTGTATACTCTCCTTAGAGCTAGGACTCACGATTTCCTTTAATTCATGAATAAATTATTTAACAACGAGATATTCACGATTTGGGCCCGATTACTTCTCTCTCTCTCTTGTTCACGCAAATAGTTCACCTTTCGCGAGGAAGAAGAAATTTCACTCTCGGTGAAATTTGAAATTCGATCCCCGTCTTTGCGATTCAACGATAAAAAATATTACTCGCGTCTCCTTATACAACAGCCCTTATTAAACTTGTATACACTTAACGCTGTTTCGATAAATATATATATCTTGGTAATACCTTATATCTGATAGTGATTTCGCGCTCTGGGTTTTTCTTTTGTGTACAATAGTTTTTCAAGTCAAGTCGAGTCTGACTCCACGAGGAATGCGAAAATGACGGACACCATTTGTGGAGTGGTTCACCAAATGAACCACTCCACTATTCAACAGCCCTCTCGAGGACTCGGAGTCTCCAAAAGACAAATAGAAATGGAAATTTATACACTTTGAAATAATTCCATGACGAAAAATTCGAATCACTTTGAACATGTTTTTGAAAAAGTATTGTGTATCATGTTTTGGACACACATTTGAGTCCCGTAATTGACAAGTAAAGTAAGTTCCTTTTCTCAGTATTGAGAAAATTGGACTTTTGTGTAATACTTTATAAAAGTGAACATTGCTGTGAGAAAAGTAAGTGAAAGAATAATAATTATGGTAATTTAAAAGAAAAACTACACTTCTTTCAATAGTAAACTAATTCACATTGTTAATAATAAACTGGAATAATTATTTCACAGTTTTCTGTAACGATTTTATTTATGATGGAAATCTGACTTATTTTTTTATTGAACTAAGAGAAAATATATGCAAATTGAATTAATAGATAATTTAAGGGGTTATACGTTATACCTAGTCAGAAAGTCGAAGAAAATCTTCTGAAAGTATCTCATTTTAGAAATATTCTCTGAAAATTTCAAATTTGTCTGACTACATTGTATAGAGATACAGACACAATTTAATTTCTTCATTATATGTAATTAGCTGTTGAAACTTTAAATGCATATTTCTCGAGACAACGTTTTCAAAGACGGAGCAAGATATTTCAAAAACTACTGCACTAATCTTTTTCAAATTTGGTGAGTTTATTTCAGATATTCTTTAATGTATATTTTTAATTTTATGAACAAAAAAATGGACGTTTTTTATGCCGAAAATTAAACCTTTTACTTTAAACAGTCACAATTTTGTTTTAACATAATATTTCGAAAATTCTTCATTTAATCAGAGGAGAAGCTAATAAATTAACGAAATCTTTTGAAATTTTTATTTTATATAACATAATTCTGAACGACAGTGCTCACCGCAAAACCATTTTGTGAAAAGTGATTGTCGGTCATCGCTAATAACTTCCACATAAATTAATTCCACATAACCAAAAAATTATAAAATACTTTTTAAATGTTATTCTTTTAAATAAAAAAAGTGTTGAACCTATATATGCTTGTTTTTTAAAAAAAATCTCAAATATTTGTTTTATTTCGGTCTTCTGAATGGGTATAACCCCTTAAGTACTCGTAACACTATATATTTTTTAGTAGACTCATTTTTCCTAATTTTGGACTTACGTCATTTGTTAATTAAGGGGCTCATATAATTGTACCACGCTTTTAATTTAAAAAAACGTATCTATTTACTGAGACTTAGAGAAACAGATGAAGGTACAGTAGAACCTTGGTTACCCAAATCACAATTATCCCCACTTTTAATTATCTAAGGTTTTAATTAATTAATGCATTAGGTATAAGAATGTAATGAGATTCCGAGTTAAATTTGAACTACAATTTAATACCGTTCTACCTATTATTACCATTTTATTTCATAAATATGAAGTCGATTAATGGAGGTTCTATTGTACAATTTATTGAAATATATTTTCCCTACGTTTCCTTGAATATTTTGTAACTATGCTTGTCAACTGAAGGGCATGATCTCACATTATCGCATTCCGCGAGAAGACTTCCCAACCACCGAGCAAACGTATGTCTCCGTTACACGTATCGATCGAATGCGCAGATTTTGATTGATAATTATATTATTGTTGTTCGCCTGTGTGTCCTTCGCTGTGTACGTGTGCTTGTAAGTGTACAGTGTGTGTGAATGTGTGTGCTAGATGTCGGACAGTGCGGTTTCAAACGAGACACCTCGAAACCTAGTCGTCACACGGCGGCAAAAGAATAATCGAGAACATACTAACGTCACACGAGAATCAACCCGCGCGCTATGGTTAGACTGAGTCTGCGCGTCGTCGTTCGTCATAATGTACCTATCTACAGGGTGTGAATAAATCACAGATTTCATATGGTTTGATGAAACCTGACGGCTTCGGTTTTCTTAAATTATACTTCGCCTGCGATGTTGATATCACCTTTTCATCTGTGATTTATTCGCACAACGCTTCTACGTGTTTCAACATTTGTTGCCTCTGCCTCCGTTATTGAGAAACAGTGTATTCCATCTCAATAAATTTCTGTCAACGCAGAATCGTTCACCAATTCGAATTTACCGCCACGTTCTACGCCCGCCTCTCCTTTTCTCGATTTGGAATGGATCGTTACACGTACTTGTAAATTATATGTATATAGATAGATAGATATATGTGTGTATATAGATATAGATATATATGTATATATATAAAAAAAAAAGAAAATAGTGAAGAAGAACGTTCGCTGGTTACTGTCACCCGAATGCGTTTTTACAATCCCATAAACAGAACGAATCAACTAACAAACTACGTCGAACCGAATGCTCTGTTCGTGCGAGTGTGTTTTCCTCCATTAAATTCGTTTACGATAATCCCGGCTTTCGTTCTATACGCACTTAAAACCGTGTAAAATATTTTTGTGTTGCTCTTTTTCTTCTTCTTTATTTCTTAGGAACTTATAATACTCTACTCGTGGCGTACGACGTCCTGATCCGTTCTGCAACCGAACAACGTGGGTCCGACGAAAGCGTCGACAGTTCGTCCGTCGCGTAACGAATAGATCCGCTAGACCCACCGACTTTCTTTCCCCCCTGTAATCGATTCTTTTCTCTCGATCATTCAAAGAGATTCAGGACGATCTTTATTCTTTGCTCGAAATTGTACGACAAAAGATTAATCGTTTTGCTTGTGCACGTTGCGACGCGATCACGCGCGTATACCTCAAAGTCTCGGCAGCTTCGAGTGGAATGTCAGAAATTCGCTAAGTATTACAACGTTCGAGACTCGCGGAACTAATTCATTTACCCCCGCGACGAGATACTTTCACGTGTTTTTTGTTTTCTGAAATCGCGACTTTTGACCAGGGATTCGGAAAGACCGATTTCTAAATAACTGTCTTGAAGAATCAAAATTTTTGTTGATATTGAAGCGGTCCTCGGACCGATATGAAGACCGATGTTGCAATTAGTATTTTTGATATTCAGATGTGTAATACACAAAAAACTGATTATTTTTTATAGGAAGTATGTTTTTGTCAGATTGCCGGAAATGCCTGAAAAATCGTGGTCAAACTTAGAGAATACATCCTATATACATATATTAGGTACATGCACTTAGTTATTCATATCAATTTTAAAAAAATTTTGTTTACAAAAAGTAATCTATAATTGTAATAAGTTGTGATTTCATTAATATACAGTTATGGATAAAAGTTACCGAACAATTCAATCAATTTCCACATTTCATACGGTTTCATGTATTCAATTTCAAGTAATAGAAAAATCTAGCTATAGTACTGTTTCGATATAAGGACAATCTGACAGTGTTGCCTCAAAGAACGACGCCTGAATTTGATTCCAAAAAGGGATTTCTCTATCCTCACCACTTCTTCGCCGGTGCGAGTCTCCTCGTTCCGTCGTGACCTAGGTCGAACCCGACTCGAAAAAGGGCTGCGCTCGGTTCTGAAACCCAGCCATTCTTCGAGTCAACACTGTATTTACTTCAATAAAAAAAATTTAATGATTTACAATAATTCACCGAAATCTTATTTATGAATAATACGTTTATTTCTTTATATTTAAATGTTGTGTATTTGTCTGAAATATAGATCGACAAAAGTTTCTAAACGATTTATTAGAATTTGGTTAATTTCATTCCTTCGTGAACTTTTGGAGTTGCTCCGGTTTATTCTTCTTAGATTTCCAAAAATCTACTTTAACAATTATTCCGTTAATAATGAAGTTGATTTCCAGTAAACAATATTTTGGTAACCACATTTGGCACATTTACAGTTTTGCAAAATTAATTATAAATGCATTGATAAAGAAATTAAATCTTTGGAACTGGAACTAAAAACTGGAACAATTTCAAAACATTTACAAATATTTAAATCAATTGCTTTCGAAATTTTTAAGCGTGTGAAGAACCGTGAAGTAGATTGAAGTCACAAAATCTAGGGAGTGACATAAAGAGATTGGCGAAAGACCGAAAATTTTCGAAAAATTACTATGAAATATGAAATGAGAATTTCTTATCCGAATCCAATCTGCGCAGACTAATTGCAAGTATGCTAAGGAAATGCCAAGCTGTCATTGCGAATGTAACGTAAAGAATGTGGAACCAAATATTAATATATTGTTCGGACATTTCAGTCTATATTTCAGGTATGAATGTAAAATTGAAATATAAGAAAATAAATATATCTTCTACAAAAGTGATATCGGTGAATTTTTATAGATCATTAAATTTTCTGTCGATGTACACGATTGATTTCTCTATTTGAAATAGAATACATGAAGCTGCATGAAACATGAAAATAGATATCGTTCGGAAAATTTTGTCCGCAACTGTACAGGAACCGAGACAAAATTTGGGTTCTTCGTAACAGTTATTTAGAATATCGGTTCTTCGTAACTGTTTCAAAGATCGAAATTGATAACATAACAGTTTCAAGCCCTGCTTTCGATCAATGCATCAAACTATGCATCGAGACCCACGAGAAGAATCGATTTTGTCGTTTGGGGAGAGCGAGGATGTCAGGACGGTAGCCACTGCACGATAGTTAGACCGGGCTCTATCTTTGTCGAAAAACAGTCTCCGTCTGCCGTCGATTTATAGTCATACACGCGACGAACATATTTCGCACAATAGATCTTCTAAAAGCACTTCTAAAACGCTCTCGTTAGGAATTCACATGGTCTCTTCGCGTACCGATTTCTCTAATTGTATACACGTATGGTTTTTCGTCTAACCCCCCCTCCCCTAACCCATCCCCCATTGTTTCCCGTGTCGTTTTAATTGCGCTTGTTCTCTTCCTGTCCCGCCTCGTATCTCGAGCACCTTTCCCCTACAATTTTACATGTTATCACAGATGTTTTGTTCTCGATTGACCGCCCCTTGTGTCTACGCAAAGCCCACTCGGTATCGTTCCAAGTCGAGGAACCTCCACCGGCTCGTCGATGATCCCTGTTTATCCCGTTCGCTGTTTGTCCCCCCCCTCACTCTCTCTCTCTTTCTCTACGTTTTGGCGCTTCGTTCGTCTCTTCGGTATCGTTCTCTCGCATAAGCCGACGCGGTTATTATCAACGATCACAGCTCTCTTTCGTCGCTTGCCGTCGCGCGCGCGCAAGAATACACGATTTTTCACAACTAAGGCCTGCCTTAGTACAAAAATATACATTCGCATCTTAAAAAATAGATCTTAGCATTCTGTACTGGCTAGCGTTCGTTTGATATTATACACAGTATTTTGATTCTTGGCAGGCTGGCTTAATAGGTTAGTAATTGATCGGCTACCGAGAACCGCCGTCGAGTGAGCTCTTCTCTTCGTGAACGGAGGGGCGCGGCTTTTGTTTTTATTATTATTTTTTTTTTTTTAAATCCGATCTAAACGCTAGCTGTGGTGTGCACCATCCCTTCTCTCTTTGTATATATTTGTATTTTTTTTTTTTTCCTTAAAGTTTCTTAATGTTCCTCAACGACGCGCATATTCATAAATTGGTGTTCGCGTGGCTCGACACATACTCGGGGAGGGCGAATCGACGAGGGCCGCGAGCTAAGACGGAAAGCTTGGAACACCACGCGGAAAGGAGAAACCGTTAGAGACGGGCCAACGATACATATAGAATGTTTATCGAGACGAGTCGCCACGCGTCGACGATCTGCGAAACGCCGTTGACGGTGGCGCGCGCGCGATAATTGCGCGACGATTTTACGTCCGTCGTTTCGACGATTCGCGAACGATGCTTTCCGTTTAGTCGGGATCGTCCTGTGCTTTATGAATATGAGGTCGGAACGCGTGGCGACGTGCAGCCTGCCTAACTATTTTTTTTTTTTTTTTAGTGTGTGTACCCTTCTCGGCAGGTTCAGTCTTATGCTTGGTTTGTCGTCGCGTTTATCGATAAATAACATATATACGTGTAGAGTTTCGGTTGTGCCCGTTGGTTAAGCGGCTGCACGCGTCGCCTATTTTCGTTATTACTTTTTACTTTTTTTTTCCTACACGACTTTGCGCTGTAATGTACTCGCCTCTGCGATTCATCAGTCGCTTTGCTTTGGGCTGAACGTCTCTCACGTTTGGTTGCATTCGATTGTAGTTAGAATACAATAAATATATAAATCCTTGTGAAGAAAACGACTAAAGCCAAAAATTGATTGATAAAAATCTCGAAATGCGGAAAAACAACAGATTCAATGCTCTGGATATCAAAGGATCGATCTCTCACTAATAGACATAAATCCTAAAAATCGCTAATAAATATCGCTAAATTGATCTCAAAATGCGGAAAAGCAATAAGTCTGAAATCCATACTCTAAAGTTTTAGAACTCTGGAAGGGAAGAATTCAAGGAACTGTTATTTTTATTATAAAGAGTTTAAAATAGAAATGACAGTTCAATTTGCTAAGAAAAAATGGCGAACGACTTTCTCTAACTACATTTGGCCGAATTGGAAGTAATGGCGGTCTTACATTGTGTGGTACTCTTATCGCTAATGGTAGAATTTATGGAGCGATGAGATCGATTTTAGGATGGAGGTAGAGAGGCAAAAGTAGTAGTAGAAGAAAAGTCGTTTTCTACAGAGCGGTAACGTGCTACAATCAAGAATGTTTACCGGCAAACTTCGGATGTTCGAAACACAGTTTTACCCCGTTGGATTCTCGTACAAATCAGTGCGAGTTATTTGCAGGGGAAGCACTCCTGATAAAATCAACTGAAAATGGAGATTTAATATCACATTTCGTAAAATATGCAGACTTTCAAATAAAAGCTAAATCATTGAGAAAGCAATTCGGACAGAACACCTAAAATTACTCGTAGCAAAAACAGATGCACATGGATTCACACTGAAATTTGAACAAAAGAAAATATTAACATCCTGATATAAAATTCTTTAAGTTGTAAAAAAAAAAAAAAAAAATTGATGCTTTATATCAACACGACCGTGCCGGAATAAAAATGCTAACACTGCGCTAATTTCTCCACAAAATTCTGCACGCGAGTACATTACAGCGCACAGAGGATTCGCAGAGATGGTACTACGTCCTATCACCTGACTTACGATTTTTTTGTTTGTTTCTCGTTTCGCTTCTCTATTGGATATTTTTCCGCGTTTAATATATCCGAACACTTTATCATCCTTCTCGTTTCTGTTCTCTATCTCTCGCATACTCGTTGCCAGTTTCGCAACGTCATTATATATGTTCTTTCACACTGTTCTCTCTCGCTCTCTCTCTAGACTCACACGCCGGGCACCGTGCCCGCGGGTACATATATTGTTTAAGCGGGACTTCGTTCGATTAAAAAAAGAAAAAAAAACAAACAAAAAACACACTAAGAGAAATAATAATAATATTAATAATAATAGTAATAAAAAAAAAAAGATCTTAGTAAATAAAATCTGGCCCGTCCGCACAGCGTCAATGGTCAGCGAACAAGTGGGTCTTCTCGATCGCGTTTTGTTCGCGCGAGGTTATAACAACAATAGATCTCTCTCTCTCGTTCGCTCGCTCTCTTTCTCTCTCATAAAAATTTCCTCACTTAAAAAATACCACGCGCATGGAATACGAAATGAAAGGGCACGAGCAATACCTTAATCGTTCATTTTTTGGCGAAATACCGACGGATGGTCACAGTGGCAAATCGCCGAAATATGTTCAAGTTAAGGTTCGTCTATGATTAGTTTCTTTACGGTAGCTGTCGCGTGTCAGATATTTTTTTTTTTTTTATCGGTAAAGTGACTCTTACCGCGACTCAGGTACATGTTAAGGCCCGTTCATCTTGTATAGCAGCTTAAAATCGTTTTTAAAAGAAATAGTTTTCCTTGTGTTTTTGTGCCTAGCTCTTTCGATCGAACCTTTCTTGCTTCCCTCCTTTTGCATCTTTCTCCCGTTCGAACAAACGGCTAATATATTACTTTGCTCTTCGTTTCACACTTCTCTCATTTTGTTCTTTAAATTCGGGCGCAACTCCGCGATTTTTGCGCGTGTCCAATAGTTCTTTTCCATTTCCTTCTTTAACGCATGAATGTATGTACAGAACACCACATATAAAAAACAATGGTATACGTGTGACTACAAGTACGATATACGACGATGTAATAATACAAGGGTTCGAAAAAAAGTAAATAACCTCTCAGAATAATAAACTGTATACGGTTCTTGTTTGTTTGTTGTGTGTTGTTGTTGTTGATGATGATGATGTTTTGGTATCTTTCTTTGTGTTTATGGAACATCTTTTCTTTCTCTCTTTCTCTCGCTCTCTCCTTCTTTTTTTCCTTTTTTTCGCTTAAACGTTCGAAAATCGTCATCGTTAATCGCACGACAGATACAGATGCACGCGGCATCCAAATATTTAACGTTTAAAGTTCGATAGATAATACAGATATACATACATATACACATACACGATTAGTAGCTAATTTCTCTGATTCCGTTTTCATTATTATAGATAACTATATTTGTGTTTATTTTCAGCGGTCGCTAAGAGCACGGCGAAGAGACGGTACCAGACACGGTCGTACACAAGTTCTCAAAAGCATCACGATTACTTTCCTAGAATGCAACAATACGATCCTCTCCGCACTAGAACCGTTTGACGTACCACCAAATCGACCGTACTCTTCTCGGCGCACATTCATTTAACATTTGTACAAGAGCGTCCGATTGGTTTTGGTATTAAAAATAACCTCGGATCGCTGGTTCGACTTCTATTACGCTGAATGCATCTTTGTTTATAGTTTACGAAGTCTTTTCGCGTTTTAGTTTACTCTTTCTTACACTGCATGCTCTTGACGCTCGCTCATTCTGAATTTCCATAGAATTGGAAAAATATCTGTTAACATGTTTTCTACTTACATATGTTTGGAATTTCGTTACATTTTCCAGTGGAACATCATGAGATCGGCCCTTCCTCTCTTCGTTAATAGCCTCGTTCCTCTTCTTAGTTTACGCTTGATACGATGATCGTCCCCTCGTTGCAGTGCGCATTGCGTTAGTGTTTCTCCTTCTGAACTTTCACTTTTCCTGTGGTATTAACAGGTACATGACACGAGAGATGTCCGTTTGGCGAGAAACCTTGGTCGTCTTGCAATGGCTCCGTTCTTAGTATCTTACCGGGGACATCGTAATACTTTTTTTTTTTGTATTATATATACTCTCCTCTTCCTTAACATTCGCCGACGAGAGGAACGATCAAGCATAGTGTTCTTCGCCTGTTCATTCCGAGACCGCCACTGTTAGCAATAAACTCCGTTGCAATAGAATTCGGCATCAGAAAAGCCCCGATTCATCATTTCGCTCTCCGTTTCGAGAAACGAAGAGATCGATCCGCTCTTCACGGGCATGCTCCACGCTTTAGATACCCCATCGTGGACTCAACGAAGACTCGACTATGAAGTCGACTATGGCTTATCATGTTCTCACATGAACCGATAAAATCATTGTAAAACTGGAGAACTCGTGTGCGTTTGTTTTTTTTTTCCTTTAAATCTTCGCTGTTTGCACATTGGAACTGTACGATTCTTACCTGACAGGCGACAGTGTTTTCATTAGCCATCGATATTTACGGGCTACCAATTCACACGTGTTCACTGTTCGATGGTTTCACCTGTAGTTCCCATAAAAAACAAAGCTTATAGAAAAATAAAGGATGTAACTTTATAACTTTACTTCTGAGAATGTAGCTCGCCCAGAAATTGTCGGAGATGTCAGTGGATGGTACTGGGGAGTATTTCTTTCCTTGGCATACGTCCGAAATTACTTTTGGTCGCTGAGGACCAGCGGCATTATTTCTTCTCTGCTGTCGCCGTTGAATGGATCTTTCACGACCGCAGGCAGATCTGCGTCGCTTAGCAGTTTCCACTGACGTCCCATTATTTCCTGTATTTCCTGCGTAGTTTAACACATTTTCATTATTTCCGATCAAGAAAGTGTATAGGGGGTCAAAAGTGCCCCTAAACCAAATTCGATGTGCAGTGAGTCATTCGATAGCTTATCCAAACGGGAGAATTTTTACCAATTTTCAACCCTATATCTCTCCTTGGGGGGTAGTAAAGGGTAAAAATAGAAAATCACGTTTTTTCCCAATTTCTCTTACACTATTGGATGAAAAATTCTGAAAAAAATCAAGGATATGCTAGTTATCGAGACACATGTTACAGAATTTTTTCAGATTTTTAAATGAATTACTTAAGTTTAAAAAAATAAAAAACGCAAAAAAAATGCCGAAAAATACTGATTTCATATTGAAGGAATCGCAGAACTACAATCATATAATTCTAGTAGGTTTACATCTTTAATACTATTATCTTGTATTTTTTCAGATTTTTAAGTTTGGTGCGCCATAATTAAAAAAAATGAAAACCACTTTTTTCGTAGTTCTTTTACGGATTAGAACGACTTATACGTCGAATTTTCGTACAATCTTTACGAAACAAGTATTTTGTAGGATTTCCAAAGATTCTGTGCCCAGAAAATAATGTAAAAGTTAAAAAAATTAAATAAACCCATTCAACTGAAACTACGCTACGCGTCTTATATTCCGAAGTGCTAGCAGCAGTATTTCCAAAGCGCAGGTGGCTCAGAGGTAAAGTGTCAGGCTTTATGACGAAATTTTTGAACGCAGGTTCGAGGCCACTTAGGAAGATTTTTTTTTACACTAAGTGTATATTTTTCCTATCCCTACGCATATGAAAATGATTAATGCTTATTTACAAGTGTTTTAAGTAGAGTTTCTAAAGATCTGTAATCCTACTACATACGTAAAAATGTTCTCCCTCACACGATCCAAGATGTCCAATGTAGAATTTTCCCCAAGTAAACAAAAATTTTAATCTTCAGAAACTCTACTTCAAACACTTGTAAATAAGCATTAATCATTTTCACATGCGTAGGGATAGGAAAAATATACACTCAGTGTAAAAAAAAAAAAAAAAATCTTCCTAAGTGGGACTCGAACCTACGTTCAAAAATTTCGTCATAAAGCCTAACACTTTACCGCTGAGCCACCGGCGCTTTGGAAATACTGCGAGCACTTCCGAATATAAGACGCGTAGCGTAGTTTCAGTTGAATGGGTTTATTTAATTTTTTTAACTTTTATATTATTTTCTGTGTATAGAATCTTTGGAAATCCTACAAAATACTTATTTCGTAAAGATTGTACGAAAATTCGACGTATAAGTCGTTCTAATCCGTAAATGAACTACGAAAAAAGTGGTTTTCATTTTTTTTAACTATGACGCACCAAACTTAAAAATCTGAAAAAAATACAGGATAATAGTATTAAAGATGTAAACCTACTGGAATTATATGATTGTAGTTCTGCGATTCCTTCAATATGAAATCAGCATTTTTCGGTATTTTTTTGCGTTTTTTATTTTTTACAACTTAGGTAATTGATTTAAAAATCTGAAAAAATTCTGTAACATGTGCCTCGATAACTAGCATATCCTTGATTTTTTTCAGAATTTTTCATCCAATAGTGTAAGAGAAATTGGGAAAAAACGTGATTTTCTATTTTTACCCTTTACTACCCCCCAAGGAGAGATATAGGGTTGAAAATTGGTAAAAATCCTCCCGTTTGGATAAGCTATCGAATGACTCATTGCACATCGAATTTGGTTTAGGGGCACTTTTGACCCCTTTATCCGGCTATATACCCTTTACGTAGGAGAACCGATTATTAATCTCGGAAACGATGCTTACACGTCTGATGCTGTCGGACGCGTAGTACTCGTCATGTGCCATGTCTCTTAGTGCAAACACCATCGACTTGAGGGAGCTTCCACGTAGTCGCGCCATACATAACAAGTTGGCTTCGGTGTATTTGTGGCCAATGAATACTACTTCCGCTAGTTTCGTACACTTCCATGCAGCCAACAGCAATGGATCAGGACTAAAACGAAACAGTAGATAAACCGATTAATTCAAACGAAGGACTGGGAAAGAGAAACGCAGTAATTAATAATACGACTCACATATGAGCTTCGTCTGGATCGTCGGTTTTCAGACTCCTGTTTCCAGAGTTCATTGCATCGATCCATATCAAGGATTTAAAAGTAAGCGCATACCAAGCGGATAACGTGTGCAACGCCCCGATATTCAAATTTTCGCAGAACAATACTTTCAAATGTGTAAGAGGCATGGAAGGACACAATATATTTGTATGTAACATCTTGATGCCAACGTATGAATGTATGAGATTTAGTCGCAGTTCGCATTTTGGGCTGGAGTCGAAAGAATTTCATGTATCTTCGTTGCATTCATTTTTTTTTTTTCTCGATAGTTACAAATAGACTGTATACTTACTTTTTCTGCACGAAACTCCTCCAAGCAGTATCAGTTGTTCCTAAGTAATTGTCGTTCCAACCATGCACATGAATCACAAGCCTTTCCATAGTGCCGCTGTTCAACGCTGTCAGCAGGCTGTCGTTAACGAAATTATAATCTATCGTTAGAACGGACAATCTGATAAACGAGTTTAAGTAACATGTAGAAATTTCCTCCGCGTCTTCGAACTTCAAAAGATCGTACATCTCTGGATCGTCTCTGACAGACGCCAAACTAAGAGTTGTCAAGTGTTTGGCGTGTTTCGTGCAAAGAGCAGCCAGAATCACGCTAGAATGTACTGTCAACTCTTCTATGCAGCCCAGACTGAGGGCTTCCAAATGATCGGATGTTTCGATAATTTTTATCAGTGACTTTATCATGGATGGAACGTATCTATCGTGTTCATTGATATCTTCGTCTTCGTGCTCGAAGGAATTACTGCTGGCTTCCAAGTACAATTTACGAAGCTGTCGGTTGCAACTCAATTTCCTCAAGATGGCTAATATTTCGTGCGCAGAGTGATTCGATGTGTCCCAGCGAATGATGGCTTCCTGCACGCTCAATCCAAAACTTTCTCTTAGGAATCTGCGAAAAGAGAAGGGAGAAAGTGTAAAATATTTCGTGATTTTCTAGCTGCCAGTTTCAAGATAATTATTTTAGTAAAGCGCATACCGAGCCCATGAAATGCTGTCTTCATCTTTCAGGAGAAATTCGATCTTTTTCCAGAATCTGGGATGAAACAGAGCGTCCCTCCAATTGTTACAAACCTGAGGAAACGAAGACAGACCGATTAATTTTACCGCGCTGATCGTGCCGTTTTGAAAACCTCTGCCATGACAGTTCGAGCGCACGATCGGAAGGTAAACAAGGAATAAACACGTCGTGCCGCGAGGAAAAAGGAAAGGGAGAAGCGACAAGCACGAAAATTGTTCGCACAGCACGAGGGGGCGGAACGTTTGGAAGAAAATAACGAGAGTTGACGTGACAGTTTGATTACCCACTGTGTCGGGGTCGGAGTTAAACGGCCTTGGACCAGAAGGAAAAAAAATTCAACCGTACCTGGGAGGCTCTCAAACGGCAGTTGTGTGGTAAATACGAGAATATCTCCTGTAGGATGATCGACGGCAGGTTGTCCCAGCGCGGATTACTGCCCTCTTGTGCCATTTCGCCTATGCGATTCGCATCATCGTAGGACGAACAGCTGTTTGCGTTCGTCGAAGACAGCTGCCCCTCGCACTTTCTTGACGTTGCCGTCTCTGTCGCGTCGCTCTTCGCCGGACACGTAAATTCGCCCAAGATCCTGCGTATCATGATTCCGAGCAGCTCGACTTCACCCGACTACCGATTATCCTGCCGCCTCCCTTCGCTGAATCCTTCGGTCCTTTGGCCACCCGTTTCCTCGAGGTGAGCCTTCGCCACGAATCAAAATAAGAGCCCGAACCCGTCTCTATTGCGCCCAACTTGTAACGTCCAACCAGCCTGAACCAGCCCAACTGCCGTTCGCGAATACGTGTGCCTGTGTACGCATGCTGCGCGTCAAACTCTCCTTTCCCGTTGGTCGAAAAACCACGCATGCTCAACTCGGTTGTGTATCTCACAACGTTTTGACAATCTACAGGGTGCCTCGCAACGATAGACTTTAAATGATTCATTCATAACAAAGTGCGGTAAATAAAAACGTCCCATATATTTAAAGGTCAATGAATAAATGAGTTTCAAAATTAATAAGAGGCGACACTCCGACAAAAGAACCACTTTTAAAGAGAGACGAAATGACAGAACCAGTTTAAATTTCCGTTCGGGTTTTGATAGGTAATTTCACTTTATTTAGAAAGAGACGAGATGACACAACCAATTTAAAAGGACGCTTGGAGTGTTTGGAGTGTCGCCACTTTTGTCAAAATGTTACTATACAGGGTGTTTCACGCGATTTGGCTAAACCATATAGTATTAAAAAACGGTATAAGATAGAAAAAGTTTCAATAGTTACAGAAATTGTCACATTTTTAACTTATTTTTCACAAATGATGTAAAAAGCTGTTTATATAGTTATGGTTGGGTCATTCCACGCGAATTCGGACACTTTTTGAAATAACGTCTCGGATTTTGCTGAATTTTGGATATATTCTAGTTTTTGGGGGTATATAAACGTGTGCAAAAGGATTTTTGAAAATTTTTTAAATTGTGGATTTTACAGCTCTTTGAAGTTTAGTGTTCACTTTTTTTCTATCAATTTTAGCTCTTAAACTAGCAAATAACTGATAAAAATATGCTTTTGGGTACTTATAGTAAAGGCATAGGAATATATAATAAAAATTGTTTCAGTTCAGAAAATAATTTTTTTAACCATTTATTTTGCAATTGTTTTAAACAAATGCAATTTTCATACCGAGGGACCAATTTGAAAAATTTGAAAAAAATGAGTATATAGTCCTATTTGTCCCCTTTACGGACCAGTTTTCAAAAATATGGACACTTTAAAATTTGCCATAGGAAAATTAACTGAATTGTACGCTGTGCGTCGAAATCCACTGATTCGACCAGCTTTTATCAGTTTGCTAGTTTAAGAGCTAAAATTGATAGAAAAAAGTGAACACCAAACTTCAAAGAGCTATAAAATCCACAATTTTTCAAAATTTCAAAAATCCTTTCGCACACGTTTATATACCCCCAAAAACTAGAACATATCCAAAATTCAGCAAAATCCGAGATGTTACTCCAAAAAGTGTCCGAGTTCGCGTGGAATGACCCTATTATACTGATGTACATTAAATACTATTGAATGAAGCATTTTCTTAAACAAAATATTAATGGGATGAACTTATTTTTAATATAATGTTATGTAAAGGCGGAATATTGATTTGAATAGATTTGGAGCAGAGTTATCGAATGTTTAAAATATAAATAGCAACATATAAAAGAGGGTCTAGCCATTATTAATAGTAAAAACATGTATAATAGTTTTATTTAATTATATGTTTTGTTTATATTCTCGTTTTGTTACCTATAATTTCGTTTATCAGTGTTTCGTTTCGAAGAAACTTTTCAAGGTCAAAGAGTCAAGTTCTATTTTTCCGAACGTAAAAATAATTTTTAAGAAATGTTTTCAATATTCATTTTAAATCTAAGTGCTGGACATCTATTTTTATTAGTATTATTTTGTTACACGACAATTAAAAAAAAAGGAACTATCGTTATTATTCATTAAATCATATGCAATAAATTTAATTCATGACATTAATCCATTATAAATATATTTGCTAAAACCAAAATCAGGAAAAAACTTAAAATTCTTTAGGTTTTTTTTTAACTTTTAAATTAAACTATTTTTATATCTTTTTCCATGCAAATATAATATATGTGTATTAATGTTGTGTTACTGTTTTTTTTCTTATTATTAAAATGACTTATATTATGCATACAAATTTTAATTAAGAATTCAATTCAAAATAATTCAAAATCAGCGAATTGTAAAGAATACTAAAGATATCACTATTTCTTACAATTTCTGCGAATGATGATGTATAATTCTTCCGACTAATCACTGTAAAACAATGCGTCCATCAGCATCTCAGATAACGCCATAAAATTTACCATGAATTAATTGGAATGCTTACATGAGTAAATTCATGAAACATAATGATATAACAGCATATTTACCAATTAATTGATTAAAAAAAACTAATTGCTTTTTATCAGTTTGCAATTTAAAAATTATAAAAATACGTTCATTGTGATAGCCGCTACGACTTTTGGAACATTTCGTTTTTATGTTCAAACTACATTACAACTCTGAATAAAAAAAAATTAAAGAGTACTCAATCGACACTTAATTGCAATATTAAAAATCACAAAAAAACTTAAACTTTAATAAAAAAATTAAGATCACCTTCAATATACAATCTTTTCTATCTAATGTTTTATTATTGACAGCGAGACAGATTAAGTGACGTCGCATAAAATGATCTGTTAGTCTTTCATTTGAATGCAATTGTAAAAAATGCGAAATGGTCATGATTTTGCTGTCAATCAGTTCAAAGGTCATTATTACCGTCATCGTGTATGTTACAAAAAATATGTACATCTTTGTTTACTTGTTCACACTTCATTAATAAATATATATTTAAATGAAATTTATAAGTCGAAAAATATTCTTATATTTGTAAGAAAAAATCTTGTTTTATTAAAATATTTATAAATCATAAACTGCGTTCTTTATACGCCTATAAGTATTGTTGGATGTATGTATATATATTCGAAGATTCAACGTGTCAGTAGGGACCTTGAGCAACATCTTTGCTCTGGATTAATGTTTAGATATCTAGTAACACCAAAATTCCCTCTTCTTACTCGTTACTTTTCTAAACAATTTCATCGCGATGAGCCTACAAGAACCGATACACACGAACGACAAAAAAATGCTGCAATTCTGTACCTATACTATGTTTTCCACAAATACAAACAAACGGACAACGTTACTGACATGAAATCGCAACGATTGCAGCTGATCATAACGAGTTCGTGTTCATCGGGTCAAATTCTCCTGATTCGTACATTTTTTATGAACCAACGTTTACAAAGATTCATTTATTTTCATTTATATAAGTCCGACTACTTATTAATATTTGTTCTTATCATACGGAGGAAATACATCCGTGCGTCTAACGATACGGCAGTTGTGCAAACATATTTCTAACCGTTGAATTACTAATTGTAAGTATAATAATCTAGAAAAGTGATGTTTCAAATCAGTATATATTAAAAATCGATGACTTCGTAAAACGGGAGTGTCTTCTTCGAACTGCGTATATACAAATATATGTATATATATATTACGCACACATAAACTGATAAGACAGTTCCGATAACGAAGCATGCAGAAACGGCGATTTGTTTTTTAAAAAACTTTGACGCGTACGTTCGGAGCGATCGCGGCCCCTCGGGATACGGCGCGGTGCCTTTCAAGTGGAGCACGAAATAAATTTAAACGCGTAGATGTATATAAATGCACATCGTTGATGTTCAGCGGTTCTATATTTAACTATCACGCGTAAATCCCTTTTGATCGCATATATGTGCCTCTCGGTGTCGGTGAGCATACCGCGAAACAGCTGTTGAAGTCAAAACGGGTTAAGATGTTAGTCGTATAAGCCGGGTCAACATGGAGCCTGGGACGAAACGTCAACGCATAGTGCTGCGCTGTTTTCCTTCCTAGAATTTTGTTTTTACAAATGACGCGTTACAATGACGCGCTCGAAGATACAGATGATAAAATATTTTGTATTTCTGTCGATCTTCCTACTCGCACAGAGCGCAGTATGCGATGGAAGGTTTAGGATAAACAGGGATGTACCTGATGAATTGACGTCGATAAACAAAAGTGTTAAGGAGATCACAAAGAAACCTACCGCGCACATTCCGTCTGACGGGCAAAAAATTCGGCCGCAAAATGCAGCGGTCTCGCCCGGTGGAAACCCAACGATTCTGGAGGGTAATAAAACGACAGACGATATAACCTCAAAGCATTCGGTAGATGCTAATAAAACTGTAAATACTACAGAATCGCGGAAGGAGGTTAGTATTCATACTTATTTCCACTTACTTTTATAATATCATTCGCTTGCTTAATTTCATTGTGTTACATATACATTGTAAACTTCGATTAAAAGCAAGCTTCGAATACCACAATCTGCGTAAAGTAACATTGCCTTTTTAACAGTATGCGATCGGAGGGCACATGAATCCTATAAACGTTGGAGCTCTGAAGCGCGGTCTTTATGTGTTTGTGGGTCTAAGTGTTTTGGTCATGGCCTACGTTGTGTTCCGTAGTTTTAGGTATGCTTCTTCCTTCTTACATTTTGAAACATTTCTTTGAAATCTACACTTTAACGAACAACGTTACAGGTTAAATAAGACACGTGCCCAAATGGTCAGAAAGTACGGAGTTCTCGCACACAGGCAAGACGTGGAAATGAGACCACTACCATTGGACGAGGAAGATGACGAGGACACTACCGTTTTTGATGCGAGTAATGTTCTTGCGAATAATGTTCAGCATCAGAATTTATGAGAAATTAATCTGCGTAAAGTATGTTGTTTCAATCACAATATAAACACTTGTTCATATGATAAATTTTTTGATAAATGTGACGTTGAATAGGAAATCAAAATGTATATCATGAAAATTTGGCACACGAAGAACGTTCTGTTTCGTATTTTTCCATATGAAATTACTTTGTTACATTTGTCTAACTCTAACATTGTATACGCATTAAGGAATGCACACATCTTTGCAAGTTATGCTTTATAATAATAGATGTATTTTGTCAAAGAAGAAGCGAGATGTTTTCGCGAAACTTCTCTAATTCCTTAAGCTAAGTGAGTGATATAAGGAAATCTCTAAACGCTCGTTGTTCACAAATGAATGAACGATGGCTATCTATATCTATAATTATACAAATTATATTTTAATTAGACTATGTTGTTATAATTGAAATTATACAAATACAGATCGTCTCTATTTTATTTAATGCTACACATTTAATAAACATTCTGTATAAAATATGTCTATTTTTTAAAACCAGTAACAAAAAGAATAACAAATATAATCAGACAGTGTTGTTAATACTCAAAATCGTATTAAAAATTATTTTGCATATTAGAGTTATAAAAATCCTTTCTGGACTGCATGGACAAAAATATTAGCTAATCTCAATCTTCCCGATTGCGATTTAATATTAGATAACGTCCACACATCATTTATGTCCATTGTATTGTCATCTTTTATAATTGCATCTGAATCGAATGCATCAGATTCATCTAGCAGACTAAGTGGAATTATTTCCATTGCAAATACTGCACCGAATATAAATTGGTTTCCTACCTGTAATAATTTAAATCACAGCATTTTAGAACATGAATGAAAAATATCGAATCCAATAGATTGCAAAAGTTCGTGCCCGATTTTTAAACTCAACTAAAAATCGGGCACGAACTTTTGCAATCATCTAATAAATAGATGTTCACCTCGTTCATAAATGTACTCCAGGAGTACACATTATCAGGATTCGATCCAAGCAAAGTAATTGTATTGCTCAATTCGTCGTAGTACGATTTTAATAAATTATCAAAATCTTCGTCCCATAAACTTTTATCTGTGCAACCATAGATACATGTTGATATATCCAACACTGGACTAGTGCATCTTGCCAATTGGAAATCAACCATTAAAACATTTTCATTCCTTTCGTTATACATATAATTTGGTATCCAAGAGTCACCATGGCATACCACAGACGTTGGCCAATGTTTGCGATCGCAAAATTTAACAGCTATACTGAACCATTCGTCCAGATTGTAAGAATTGCATCGTTTCTGTGCTTCGCTGCCAGGATATTCCAAGGCCAACGCATTCTTAGCTATATTTATCAATCTTTCCTAAAGAAAAGATAAATGCGTATTTAACAAATTAAAACAATTAATACTATGTAATTAAGGGCCAATGTACACGAGCGACACGAAGTCGCTGCGATCGTCTGCGATCGTTGCGATTTGATTTTATCGACGTTGCTCAATTTGTTTGTATTTGTGAAAAACAATAGTATGCAGAATCGCAGCAATTTTTTTTTACTCATGCATATCGGGGCTAATAGTGACTTTTGACTTTACATGGAATCTTTTATACCATTGCCAATGGTTTTTACTGAAATATGTTTCGTGAACGTTGTCAACAATTTCCATAAACTCTTCCTTCCTTTGATCTTTGTACGCAAACGAAATGGCATGGAATTTCGCTAAAGTTTTCAAGATCATTATACATTGATCTTTACTTATACAATCTTGTCTGCGTATTGAATCGTATCCTAATAATAAGACATTTTCCATCGCTATATAATCATTTTCTCCATCCATAACAGAAGCCAAAAAGCGTGGAATGTGTAATATATCATTTTGTCCTTTCTCTTGTAGAAATTCTTGGAATGCTGGAACCACCTTAAAAAATATATTACGTAAATAAATAAATAGAATTCTCGTAATTATTCGAAATAAAATAGCGATTATTACTTTTGTATAAAACAGAATTTCGTTTCGGAAAAATTCTGCGCTTCTGCACGTATTTCTTCTACCTATATTTTTCGGTAATGTTTTCACTACTATATTCTTTTCTACCTCTTGACCATCGACAGTTCCAGCGATCTTTATTCTATAAACATCTGACAAATAATTGTCACCTTTAGTGTTTGCTTGATCGAATTCCCAACTTGACACTTCCGCACTTTTTCCTTTATACACAGTGCACAACATGTCCTTCAATGTATCCTCTGTGAAACAATTACTAACATCTTCCAATTTTAAAGAGTTTTTACAGCCGGTTTCTGTCATTTTTTTTATGTCCCAACAAATTTAACGCAGATTGAGAGTGCAGTCACATGCAGTCACATAGAGCGCGGAAACGTGCAAACCAGCGGAAACGCGGATCGGCAAAATAACTAGATTCCGGCGTACCGTTCCGTCAGTTTTGTTTCCCTCAGTTTATGTTTACATGGAGCACAATTTACGCAGAAAAGTGTAACGGTATAGTGACAAATAGACATTTGTATTCATTTCTTTTCATTCTATTCACTTAATTCATTGCAATTTTTATGAGTATATGCTTATCTTTTCAGCTTATCTATTGAATACAAGCATTTTAATCAATAAATACTGTTAAACATTAATATTTTATATTTCCGCGTTCCGCGTTTCCGCTTAAAATATGCTCCATGTAAACTGAGAGAAACAAAACTGACGGAACGGTACGCCGGAATCTAGTTACTTTGCCGATCCGCGTTTCCGCGTTTCCGCGCTCCATGTGACTGCACCCTCAATCAAATCAGTTGAAATCAGTTGTATGTAAATTTTCGGAGTTACAAAGAGGCGAAACTGTGGCGCCATTCCGATTTCAATTTTTAATTACGTCACCAGACAAGTTTTACTTGAACATAGCTCCAGAACAATTTTAGTTCGGTAGAATCTTACGTGGCTTTTGTGGCTTTTACCTGCTTTTACTATTCCCGTTAGAAAACAAAGTACTTCGCTCTTTATACTGCTCTCCAATATCAATACATTTTTCATCCTGACACGATTTATCATCCTCCCTTACATTATTTACTTAAGCGATAACAAATTTTTTAATTTCACTTCTGCTTATTTTATCACTGTAATATTTATCTATCATAATATAATCATATTCGTTGGTTTTATTAATGGAATAATTGTCGAATGGAAAAAGATGTAGTTATTCAAATATTTTACCAATTGAATTGTATGTATGTATGTATTCAATATTTACTAGGCCTAAACCCAGATGGCGTTCAGGGAGTTTCCCATTTTGCCCAATACAAAGATTGTCCATTTCAAATTGGGTCTATACATTTAATTAAGTTTCCGCTCATTTCATTTCCTTCATTTATGCGCCCTTTTTCTTTTTTGGGAGGCTTTTGCCCCCTCCCTCTGGGCACCAGCAGCATCGAGACCCGGCAGGAACGGTTAACCATTCCTCAATCGGGTTCCGAGCGAAACAGCTTAAAACTTCGGTGATCTTACGGGAACCGGTGTTGCCTGTCCCGCTACGGCCGCTGGTACCAATTGAATTGTTGTGATGTATCTAGGGAATTTGTGTTTGGAAAGCGATTCACAATATGAATAAAATAAAAAAAACCAGTATTGTTACATGTATCGTATGTATTTCTATTTTACTGGGCCCAAACCCAGATGGCGATCGGGGAGTTTTCCCATCTGCCCAATACAAAGATTGTCAGTTTTTATTTTCACTCATTCATTCATTCATTCATTCAGTGGCGTTTTATCCAATTTTTTATCGCCTCTCTTTTTCCTGTACATATCAGCAGCATTGAGGCCCGGAAAAACGGTCCCTCCCTTCCTTTCCGGGAACCTCGGCCGGGCAGCTTAACTTCGTTGATTTTACAAGTATCCGGTGTTGCCTGCCCTGCTACGGCCGCTGGCAAAAAAAACAAAAGCAGGAGAATTCTGGATATAGTTATTAGGATTAGATTTGTTTTCTGTGTCTGCACTTTCTGAAATAGTGCCAGTTCCAACCACTTGCTATCTCCTTCCGTTTTGTGAAATAGAGCAGATTCGGTATAGATAGTGCAGCCAGTGCAGGAACAGAAAACAAACCTAGTATAATACGTTCCTTAGACCATATATACCTATAGACACGACCTGAGTCATCTAGATTGATGCAAAGATAAAATCATCTACATGCGTTTATGTGGGCATCGTGAGCATACATCGCGTGGGAAAAGAATATCTACTTCCAAAAAGTATCTATACTGTCTAATAAGGTATATATGGTCTAAGAGCGGTATTCATAGTCAGTTTTTAGGGTGCAGTCACATGGAGCGCGGAAACGCGAATCGGCAAGGTAACTGGATTATTTCCGCATTTCTGCGCTCCATGTGACTGCACCCTTATTCTTACGACTCGTCTCGTTGAACGTATTATAGGCTCCGTCCAGCTCCGTCCTTTAGGTTCATGGTCCATGCTTTAGAGCCACAGAGTATAGAGCTCATTGAGTGGAATATACTGTAGCGTCAAGGTTGGTAAGACTGAATATCCCTAGCCCGCGATTTTTAAAATAGTTCAGTTTACTTTCTGAATGCGCTATATTACATGATATGATATTTTTCGAATATCTCATAGAATGGGGTAACATTATAAAGAACCTTTGAATTGTATACAAATTTGAATTTAGAATCGAATAATATAAATTGCATAGAGTTTATAGAGATAAAGAATCCTTATTGACGATATTTTGTATCCATTATGATCTCTCCATTTCCACTAAAATCTACTACATAGGAATTTTCCTCTGTTACGATTTATTACGTCAATAAGCATAAAAACAACAACATCGATAATACATCGTTTCGTCGATACGCGTCCGCGCGTAGAGCTATGCACGCCGCGAATTTTCTATTCGGCGACGGACATCGTTCCGTTGTCGTAGAAGATTGAACGGACGATGGAACGAGACAACGTCTAAGTGCATAATCGCACTGAATCGCGCTCGATATTAGGAATTACGATGAAAAGACGAAAAGAGGAAAAAAAATCAGTCGTTTTCGCGTCTAGACTTTTTGGAAGGGAGCGTCTGCCGGCGCGCATGCGCCGCCTCGGCTCACGGGGGACAGACGTAGAGGACGTACGCGGAGCAGTGCGCCGGGGAGCGAAAAGGAGGGAACGACAGGCGAGAAAGTAAGAGCGATCCCCGCGCAGAAAATTAAGCAGAAGACAGTGGCAGCCATTTTTCCTGACATTGCCGTTCCTGCGGCTCCGTGGTACTAATTGCCCGTTCGGTTGCTCGTCGCGGTTTCGGGTATTGGGGCGAAGCGAAGGGACACGGCGGCCTGGAGACGGTGGATACGGCGGTGTTGTTGCGGCGCGACCGAGATAATAAACGGGGCGCGGAGATAACGATAAGAGAATTCAGACGTCAATGGTACGGCGTGGCTCGGAGTGACGACGGAGTGCGTGTGTAAACGATCGACGAAGAGAGTAGTGGGGCTCGATCGTAGTTGGCCGACGGAGTGGACAGCGGGCTGAAAAGGAGGAGCTCCGGTGACGAGCTGGGAAGGGTGTTGCAGGAGGCGACAGCGACGGCGACGGTGACGACGACGACGGCCACGACGACGACGACAACGACGACGACGACGACGACGACGGCCACGGTACGACGACGGCAACGATCACGGAAACGGAGCTACGGCAGCCCAGCCTAGGCGCCCTTGTTTCCTGGTTTCTTCCCTAGAAACCCTCGGTCGGAATCGTTAGTATTGCACAGTGCACACAGTCACGCGCCACCGCGTACATCAGCGCCACGAGATGGAGAGGCGAGCTGCTTTTGTGCTGCTGGGGATGCTATATTTAGCGGGCACCCTCGTCACGGTCCAGGCAGGTGAGACTTATCCTCTCTTTCGGATTGCCCACCATTCACCCGTTCATTTCTTCGTAACCCGTTCCCTGTCCCTTCGCGATCGCTTCTTCTTTTTTTTTTTTTTTTATCGCCTCGTTATGTCAAACCGTGCGACACCCTCTTCGCTGATTTCGGAGGGCTCCGCGGCCCCCGGGCCTCGTCCTTTTCTCTGGACCTCGGGGAAATTCCGTGCGCCTTTTTCTGCCCCGATAAAGATCTATTCACGTGGCCATGAAAAATGCGACCTTCAAGGCCGATCGCTCAACCGGAGGACGCGAGTCGATCGCGCGGAACTGTTTCTGGGAGAATCCTCCAAGTGTTCCTCATGTTTTCTTCAAGCATCGCTCGATAAGCTTGCTATAGTTTGTCACTTTCGAGGAATTCGACAGTGTGGTGTGACGTACTTGTCACATGGTATTCCGCGCACACATCTTTATCCTGCGCGTTCTAATTGCGAGCCAAAGCGTTTTATCGAAATTAATATCGCTCCGAGGTTTCGACGTGCCGCGGTTATTTCACCTCCGTCTCCGTTCGCGAATGGAAAATAATCGGGTTTCTCGGAATGTTCGCGACATTCGTGAGCATTCCGCGTTAAGGCGGGCGACATATCTTGACAGATTATGAAATTCTATTTTTAGTTTTGATTATACCGCATCACGTTAGAACGTGCCAGTGGCCTCGAGCGGCATTAAATGCGCCGGACGATCACAACCGCATTTTCAGCGTGCGATCCTCTCTCTCTCTCTCTGTCTCTCTCTCCCCGTGATTTTCCACCCGGAGTGTCCGGAGCGAGTTCTTCTCCGCGAGCGAGCCTCGCGCCTGAAGTGGTTTTGAAGTAACCGAGATCTCGAATAGCGATACATTCCACCCCCCCATTCGATTATCGTACGTATATAGGTTCGCGACGTTCGATCCGACGCGATACGCAGAGCACTTGAAGGTATCACGTGTGCCGCAACCAATCGTCCTATTTGCACGTTCGTGATCACCTGGAAATCGTTGCACATCTTTCTATAAAGCGTTTGTTTACTATAACCCATCAACCAAAAAATCTCGAAACATTTGAATACTAGTCGTATTTGGTTATACTAATCGACACGCAGTATTTATCCATGGCACTCGCACATGCACACAATCGGCTGAAAAATATCTAGAGAAATGTACAGTAACATAACCTATGATCGTGTAACCTATGCGCGCTTTTCGAGTCCTACAATTGATAATGTATTTGTGTCCTGTATTTTTGGGCGATCCCAAAGTATGACGTGTTTTTATATCGTTTATTATGTCATTGAGATGTCTGTGCACACAGTTGCGATTTTAGACGCGTGTCACTCGAGTCTGCGATCCCGTCTGTGCGCGTCAGTCGAATTTTGACCCTCGCGGCGGGCCGAGTTGCGCACCCCTGGTTTATACCGACGCGAGACACCGGGATTCGCTCGCATTCGATGCTGCAGCTACATTCCGAGAGACGTACGCAAAGTACCCACGCCAAGCAACTTTTGTTGCGTAACAATTGACCCTATTTCCCGTCCACCCAGAAAACTTCGCCGAGTTTTCGCGATCGTTACACGGAAGTTCGCATCCAGCCGGTAATTACGTAAATCCCGCGAAATTTTTGCCATGTCGACAGGGCTGACCAATCGGTTGGTAATGAACGTCGACAATCCGCCGAGTCTTTTTTCCCCGTGATGAAACTCTCGACTGCTCTCGACGAGGATTCTGAAATACTCTCCCAACGCGTAGATATTTTTATAATTCTCGCCTCTAGTTTAAAGAAAAATTCTAAATTGAAATATCGCTTGAATCGGTCGCAATAGAAGAAAATCGTGTATAAATTTTGGCCGTTGAACCGCCGAGACGTGCATAGAGTAGCGAGAATGTGTCGCGTGAAAAGATTTCAACCGTTCGTCAGGATACTTATATTTAGACCGGAGTGTCTCTACGAATATAATTTCCATTTTATCGCTGTCGTGCCCATGGGATCGGAGGGAGCCGCAACGGGGATCGCGTTCGATTATGGGATCGTAAGGAATTTTTAAACTATACGTATTACACACACATACACATGGAAACATGGCGGAGTGCGTACGCTTCCGACTTTTTTAAATACCTTTATCGAGGTTAACACGCGCATTCGCTCATATTCTTAGCACGCGTGCCTTGTTTATCGAAATGTAAACTTAACCTCCATCCTCTCTAACACAGCGAATGTTTTCATCCGCTCTCTCTGTTTTGCCGTCGTTCGCGAACTAGACGAGAAGAATACTTTGCACGTTTTAACCCTGGGAGCACCGCGTCTATTTTTGGCCCTTCAGCGTGTTACCATAGAATAATGCAAAGATAGTAACGCCATACGCTATTTGTGAATACCAATATTTGTCGTGGTTGTTTGCGTGTTAATACTCAAAGACTCAACATTTTACACCTTTTTTCATCGTTATACGATCGAGCGAAACGGATCTCGCGTTCTAATCATAAATCCACTGTAACATAACCTATAATTACTCATACTATTTAGATTTCTCTTCGGGCCTAACACCACTTTGTAAGTCCTAAAACGATGTTTGAATTTGGGATGGTATTATAAATAAATGAATAACTTTATTTAAGAAAATTAAGTTGCTTTTTATTATATAACTATTGAAGAGTAAAAAATACTTTTTCACCATTTTTTCGGTTCAAAATGGCGCCGTACTCGACCATTTACAGTTTTACAGAATCGCTTCTTGTCAAAGATGCAATTCGGTGTACCCAAAAAACCGAAAACATACTTTCGTCACACGAAAAGAATTACTGAAGTGCGTAAAGAATTTTAAAAATACAAAAATATGATTTTTTAAATTTTGTCAACTGTTTTCAAAATTTGTCTAAAAACAGCCGCCATGTAAAAAGAATCAATATTTAAAAAAAAAAAACCTACGTACTTCAGCAGTTTATTTCGTCTAAAAAAAGTACATCTTCGGTTTTTTGTCTTAGGATGAGATGTGACGGAGAAACCTTATAATACCGAATTGCATCTTTGGTAAAAGGATCGTGTATGCCATTTTGGACCGAAGAAATTTTGAAAAAAAAATTTTTTATTCTTCAATAGTTATATAATAAAGTACAGTTAAATTTTCTTGTATAAAGTTATTCATTCATTCAAAGTACCATCCCCAACTCAGACAGTTTAAGGCTCAGAAGGTGGCGTTAGGCCTTAAAACGTTTAATGCAAGATAGATAAGAAAAACTGCTTCGCATTCTAACAACGGAAACGCATTGCCAATTTAACTAATATATTATGTTACTAGAACTCGCGTCTAGCGCGCATACTTTTTGGCCGACTGTACAATAAACGCGCGTTTTCAACATTTCGACATAGGTTTCTAGTTTTCTAGGAATACGCATTGTCATTGTCGAATAGTTTATTCATTGTCCCATGGTGACTGAGATTCGCGAGGACTGTTAGAATCCCTGTCCTAGATACCGACTGTTATTTACGACTCGATCCCAAGTCATACGCTTGAATATTTAGAAAGACGATACGAGAATAGTCCGCGACGAGGAAAAAGTATCGGCGGCTTTCCGATGACGTTCAAAAAAAATTTTAGATCCTTTGACGGAAAGGGTCGAACAAATATCTATCCATACGTGTGCGTTGTACGTCTGCCGTGTGTGTATATCGTTCGAGATAGTGGGCACGACTGCGCCGATCGATTCCGAATACACGGTTTTTCGCCAAGTCCGCTATTCTATCTGTCCTCTCCCCCCGGTGCGATGCGAAGACACGAACGGTTTCGCGTGCTTCGATCGCTTTCTTACGTTATCCTGCTGATGTAGAGAAACGGCGCCTATAGTGACCCTCGCGAAACTAACTAGGCCAACTAAATGTTTTCGGTTAACTTTGCTCCCCCGGCGCGGACCAAGCCTGATCGCGCGCGCACACCGTTTATATCGGCCGCGAGAATTACTTTATGCATCACCAAAATAAATTCATTAGAGTATCTTTAGTTGATTACATAACCGTTCGCCGGTCGAACCGGCTGCAAACTTTTGTCCGTCTTTCTGATTTCTGGGTCTGGGTTAGGTCTAGGTTAAGAACTGGTTTCGAACGCGACTACCGACAGCGACGTGGATAACAAGCGCGCGATCGACAGGAGATCGGCTTCTTGGACTGTTTACTTGATCCACAAAGGAATATTATTATCTTTCTTAATGGCGGTTCGAGATACGCTGCGCTCGTTCTGAAGAAACTGCTTCAGTGCATAAACGATATCGTTGTTACTTTGTTTCCGGTCTTCATTTTCTTGGAAACGTACTTTTATTAGAGCACTAGAGATTACACGCATCCGCCATTTTGACTACTTTGGAGAAAAAACGTGATATAAAGAACCTGCTAAAACTAGTATTAAAATCCACATAAGAAATATTAATTTACTAATTATTAGTATAGTTAAGATAAATGTGATTTTACATCATTAGTGTTGTTACTAAATCAACATTACAGCATGTGGTTATCATAGTGACTTATGGTGACTTATCTTTTTAATGCCTTACTTTTATGATTCTCACGCAATTATCTGTCGTAATATTTAAGGGGGAGGGGAGCCTAGTTAAGGAGGGTAAAAATAAATTGATTTTTAGGATTTTCTTTTACGAAACTAATTTCAAATTTTGCAAGATATGTTCTTTCATATTTAGGCAAGACAAGTTAATTTTTTCATGAAAAAATTGTCTTTAGAAACACAGTTATATTAATAAGTTTGTAAGGGCTTCATCGTCAGAGTGTCAAGTAGGAATCCTGGAACCTTTATTCTTCTCTAAAACAAAAAACCAGGGATTTTCTTATTCCTTATACAATTACATTGTCAATGAACTTCCAACTTTTATTAAAAAAAGTGAAATTAGATAATTTTGGATTTTTTAAAATAGTTTTTGAGGTTCATCGACAATGTAATTGTATGAAAAATAAGAAAATCCTTTTTTTTTTGTTTTAGAGAACAATTAAAGGATCCAGAATTCCCTACAAACTTATTAATATAACTGCGTTTCTAAAGACAATTTTTTAATGAAAAAATTAACCTGTATTGTTTAAATATGAAACAACATACTTTGCAAATTTCGAAATTATTCGCTTAATAATTTCGTAAAAAAATTCCAAAAATCAATTTATTTTTAACTAATGCGCGTTGGGAATTTAATGTGAATCTTCTATCATCTTGTCGGTCTTGTTTTGATTACTTTAGGAACGTCTTCCGTTAAAAACGGAGGAACAATATGTCTTTGTTCGTGAAGGACCAATAGCTCTTCGATCGAAGAAAAAATGACCACATTACCGTTTCACTCGTAACACAGACAAGCTATAAGATAGATCCATCATCTTATGGAACGTTGCGTCACGCTAATTGAACTACCGATTTCAAAGTCACAAAGAACTAAACTGAATACAGTTTACTTTGATTTTTTACTGCCATTAGCGTTACCGTCGCATTCCACTTTGAACTCCAAAGGGATTAAATCTCAATCCCTACAAAACGCGAGACAGAAAATCGTATTAGATTATTTTTATTCGTATAGTGCATTCCCTCTTCCATGATAATGCGAAATGCATAACGAGTTGTCATGGTGAATCACGCCTCTGCTTGATACTCGACCTTTGTTACCACAATTGGCAAATACGACTGTGACGTGTACTGAATTGTATGCACATTATTATTACGGTGACTACCTAAACGTCTTTTATTTAAGAGAGGACAGTCCTTTATTTCTTTGCTCTATCCTTTAGATTGATTTGTTTCTTAAAATTATCATTTTGTCCTCTATTTTGAAAACATTTTTAAAATTGTTGAATTTTGCTAGTATTTTCATTAGTGAACAATAAAAAAAAATACAATTAAACAGTGAAAAAACATAGAAACACTGAAAACATGTATTTATACCAAATGAAACTTTGACACGAATTGTTTAGTTTTATTCATTTTTAAAACAAAAACCTGAGTTATTCTTGTGAAAAATATCAAAATTAAACTTTTCCAAGTAACAACATAATTGTTTAAAATGATATGTAGTAGACCTCCTCTTTTTTTTTATTATGAAATCATTTCTAGTTTGTGCTTCATTTTCTTAATAAAAATATGGTCACCATAATTATTATATGTCGCTAGATTGTTGTTTTGAGAACATCTCATCAAAAAGTTTGGTCACAGACAGAGTAAACAATACATAGATCCGTAATTTTATGGGAGTTTTAGTTTTAATTTTGACCACCCACAGCGTTGCAATCATGTTCCTGGATCGGTAATTCGAGGTTCATGAACTTCCCGATTGTGTAACAAAAAATTGCATCGGATGACAAGTCTGCGCTATATTCGGTCCGTGATTTCGCCTGTCTCCTTACAATTTAGCATACGTCGGACACTAGTCACTCGGTTCAAAGCTCGGGTGATCGGCCTCTGTCCGCAGATTTTTCCGTTGTCCCCTACTTTATCGAAAAGATAACGCTATCGGTTAAAATAGGAACTTCTAAATGCAAGCTTTCACTGACCGCCATTGTAACAGTTTCAATAAAAATGCGTTCCTAAACGCGATAATTCTGGACACGAAGTTTCAGCATCAGATAAAAGTAATTCATTTTGAGTACTTCGGGTAATCGCATCGACAAACACTTATTCATTCGCTCGAACAAAAAAGCGTCTTTCTCTTATCAGTGATTTGTTTTCTACCGATCCAAAATTTATCTTA
This sequence comes from Perdita meconis, assembly GCA_030770465.2. Lineage (NCBI taxonomy): Eukaryota > Metazoa > Arthropoda > Insecta > Hymenoptera > Andrenidae > Perdita > Perdita meconis. The sequence continues at coordinate 5,807,407 of JASKOS020000005.1, forward strand.
CAATCTTTTCTTGGGTTGTCTGGATATCTTTCACTTCAAATTCTTTTGTCTATGATTTCATCCTATACTTGTTTGTCCTCCAAGGTTGCCTTTTAAGCCTCATACAGCGTTGCCAGATTGCTGTTTTCATAAATCAGGGTAAAGACTGATGAAGTCCTGAAAAAGCGGGATTTTAGTAGAAAAATCGAGACATGCGAAAAAATACAAATAAATACAAAATATATTTTTATTTTCAAACTTTATAATAATAAACACATTAAAACTACATAGTTAATTATTATTAATGATTATTATCATTTTTACTTACATTTATTAGATAATTTTAACTGAGTAAGGATATCTTTCTTATCCTTTATACAGGGTGCTCCACGCAACTTGTGCATCTCTATAACTTCCAAAATACGTGTTGCACGAAAAAATTTTGTATAAAAAAGTTGCATGGTTTAAAGGGGTACATTATGCAGAGCATTTATTATTTTATAGGTGGAGGCGTTTCGGAGATTTGAAGGTCAACTTTGTTTTTTTTAAATAGAATACTATATTTTTTATATCAAAATATGGAAGAATATCGAATTCTGAGTAAAAAAGTATTGACCTTTATTAGCCCTAAACCTAATAGCTAACGAGTAATTGCACTTTATTTCTTGAAAATTTTCTTCACGTAATATCAAGTTGGATAAGGTTGAATTGAAAAAAAAATCGGGATTTTCAACGTCCCGCGAAAATCGGGACGTCTGGCAACGTTGCTTGTATGTCTCGTACCTTATTTGCCGTTGGGTTCTAAACAACCCAATTATCTAAATTCTAAACCACCGGAGATATCGAGCTTCTATGAAATATAAAATATCAAGTTAATAGAATACAACACATTCAACTGCTCCGAAGTCACGTTGACTCATCAAGCGATCTCAGTGCATGCTGACTCTCTGTGTTATTTATGTATCGTTGTCACACTAGTACCGCTTCGTGGAAAACATTTTCTGGATACCAAAGACGCACAGTCGTACGTATGATTTTGCAGGCTGTGCCACACATCAGCCAGAATATACTCATCGATGTTCACATCGATCGCACCGTTGCATTTTTAATATTTGTCGTCGCGTGAAATTGTTAGAAAGCGAATGTAATCGCTGACCCAAAAGGATTACGAGTTAAGCAAGTTGCAAACGCTACAAGTTTTATTCGACGACTTAATCGAGTCGCGGTTGTAGCAATGCTGCTAAGCCGACAAGAAATCTTATCTTTTGCTTTTCAAGAAAGCTGCAATGACTTATTCGACATTGCCGCGGAAAATTCTCGAGGAAAAGCGGGATCGATGAAAACGTTTCGTCTGTTCTACATCTTCGAGGTCGCTTGTTCGATCTCCGTGATCGAATATACCGGATGTCTTCTAAGTCGCGACCTCGCTTGCGAAATACGAAATTTTACAAATTGAAATTTTCGTCATCTGTTTTTAAATATTCTATGATCGAGAGTTCAAAAATTAGAGCGAAATCGTGATTTCGAAAAAGATTCTCGCACCGAGCGCACAGCGAACACGGAGGAGGTAATAAATCACGGCGAGGAGATTCACAATTCGATAGTTTCTCGTTGGACATCTATTTCTTACGCTGCTAAATGGCTGTAACGGATCGCATGCGTATCGTTGGCAATGGATGTATGTTTGTGGCCACGTATCCACTATCCCTCCCCGAAATGACGTAAGAGAAGCAGGACCCTTTTATTGACTGGCTGACGTAAACACGCGTAAACATACGCACGTTGGCCCGTGTTTAAAGCACGTTCCCCGTTGGCTAACCAAAGCAACAAATCAGTAAAAATAAACAGAAACATTTTAAACGAATTTCATCGCGCCTAACATCGAGCTTCCTTATTCGCGTGGCTTGCATCACCGCTATTTGTTACAACGCGTTTACGTTTCATGGAGTATTTAACACCGGGAATTTAGTATTTCCTGCATCGGGGGCTTCGATGAAATTGGACACTGCGCCCAGGTGCAGTGTTGCCAACAAAGGAGAATGGTTTTCCACTAAAACCTTAAAGACTATCTACCAGAATTCTACTAACTTTCTGCAGTGGGCAATAAATAAAACAATTCAATTGAGTATATTATTATTAGACTGCGGATTTTTATGCAAAATAAAATCTTTACGAACACAAATAAAGAATTTGAACTTGAATAACAGTATGTTTAATTTCTAAATATTCTAACTTCGATTATATTTTTGATATTTTGTATATTTTAATGATATTGTAGGTTTCTTGCATACCTAGTATCGTTATAGAAGCATAAAATCCGCAGTCTAATTATTATCGTTTTAGTAAATTATAATAAAATATATTCAACTTAATCGTCAGACTTAATAGAATATAATTAGGGAAACACTTTGCGGGGAAAGACTGTATGTACGTACTATCATCATTAGTAACGAACATCCCTACTGCGAAGCACTCGCTTTCTACGGAAGTCGAAGTTCGCTTCAAAGTTTTCCGTGTTTGTCCAAAAAAGGAACGAGTCTTTCGATTCTTCCGACCTTCGGAAGCGTTAAACATTACTTCGAACTGCTCCTTCCTGTTTATCTTAGTCGGTGGAGGATCGAATTACAGGCATCCATGTTTATTTGCCTTCGCTTCTCCAGTGATATCTAACAAGGAGACCTTCAGGTCTTCAGATTTTTAAACAATTTTATACTTACCGTACGTAAAGATCTCTGCTCAAACATCAATTTCCCAAAATAGTAAAATGCGCTTTCAAAAGAACTCGAGAAAATCAAATTTGAATATTTCCAGGTACTTTATATACAAACGTTAATTAGTAACGTTTTTGTAGAACGTAGAATAGAATTGATAATCTTTAAGTGAAGATATTTACCCCTTTTTAATTTTCAAATATACCTGCACATGTACAAATACAAAAAAAAATTTTACATAATTTTTATTTAAATGCACATACAGTTGTGCACAAAACATTACGAACGATCTCGATTTTCGTATTTTATTCAGTTTCATGTAATTCATTTGGAATTATAAAAAAATTTAATTCTTCTAATTCACTGAATTCTTGCAGATCATTAAATTCTTTATCGATGAATATAATTAAATTTTTGTATGACTCTAAACGAAATATATGAAATTACATAAAATATGAAAATCGATATCGTTCTGAAACTTTTCTCCGCAACTGTACAAATCAAGATACTGTATTTACTATTTACTATTTACTATTTTTTTATAGGGGGGGAAAAAACTTTTATAGATAAAAAAACAAGTAATAAACAGTTTTCTGTTTTGTTTTCTCAGTTTTAAAAGATTGAAGTATATATATATATATTTATTTATTTATTCCTTTCCATATTTTTACATTGAAAAACTGGAATTACAAATAACGCTTGCAAATCCATACTTTTCTTTGGCTTAGTGTATTATTTTGATAACATTTCTACTTATTTTATTACCTATTACCCTACAATAAAAATAGTAATATTTATTTCTTTCCACTCTTTAACATAGAAACCTTTGGAATTACGTAAACGATAATATTTGCAGTTATTTTCCTCCTTACTCTCTAGATCTCTACTATTTTCTAAATTCTAATAATAATCTCTATTGCTTTCCGTATTTTACATTGCAAAACACTTACAAATCAATACTTTGCTTTGGCTTAGTGCATCATTATGACAACATTTGTACTAATTTTATTACCTACTACTCTACACTAAAAATAGTAATACATATTTACATATTTCTTTCCACGCTTTAACATAGAAACCTTTAGAATTACATAAATGATAATATTTGCAGTTATTTTCCTCCTTACTCTCTAGATCTCTACTATTTTCTAACTTCTGTTTTTAAGTACATATATCCTTTTGTTCTTCTAGATCGCACGTTTTTCGAATCTAGGCATTATGTGCTTGCCTCTACAACTATCTTCCCCTTCAGCATTTAAAAAAAAAAAAAATATATATATATGTAATCTATATAATATAATCAACGTATAGATATAAAGCAGTCTAGAAATATTCAAATTTGATTTTCTCTGAGAAATTAAAGAAAAATCCGAAGACCTGAGGGTCTTCTTGTAAGTAGCTCGTTACAAAGGCCTGACAATTTTTTCTTTTCACACAATGCCGTTTCGCGGAGGAGTTTAGCGGTAACAAAGCGCGCTGGTCTCTCGTCACCGCTGACGTTTGCCGTACCTCCAATAATTTCATCTGCGCGTGACAAGTTTATTAGGGCAGAAACATTGCAACGTATTTCGTATCGGAAAAGTTGTGTCGCGATTGGCTCGACCCTCTGCGGAGTTTATCAGGATAGGCGCAGCCGACTGGCTTTCGAGCGACCCGTATTTGAAATTCATTTATCTCGTTACCTCGTTGAGCGAATTAACACCAATCATGCTGAGCCACGCGAGAGAATACTCGCGCGGAATTATGGCGGCTACCTGGTCGGTTTCAATTAATCTAACTCTGTGACGCTGTTATCATTATTACTGGATGCGTTTAACTGATCCGTCGCTAATTTATTGGAGGAATCGAAGTTCCTTTTTTTTTTTTTTTTCTTCCTTTTTCGGTCGCAACAAACTCGCACGATAGACGGGGAATTTTCGACCTTTGGCATCGTTAGGGTAAAGGAACGTGTTTACGAGCATTGGCTCTCTTGCTTCTGTGCTCCGCCTCGCCATGTACCCGCAATTCTAACTTGCCAAATTGCGTCCTAGATCACGGGCGTCCCAATTCCCGCGTCCTCCGTTGCACTCCGCCGTATTACTGCATAGAAATGCTCGAAAATTTTCATCGTCCGCGGCGAGGAGTTCCTCTGGGCTCGCGAGATCTCGAGTCTCTGCATCCTTGCAAACGGAAAGTCGGACGTTTCCGATTCGGCAGTCTTGATAAGCCCAGTTCTTCGCCGGCGATAAAAGGGAAGAGATACCTTTCTCTTGCTAGTGTCTTTCTATTTAGAGATTGTTGCACGCCGGTGGAATTTCCTAGAATAAACCAGTGATACCAACGCGATACGTGAAAGGTTCACTGTTGCGGTTATTTATACACCTCCATAGAGGTATTGGCTGAAACCTGCTTTTCCATCGCCATTCAGATTTATTTCGGGAAGAAAAAGGATGATTAAAAGACGCGCTCCGAGTCCCTGGCTGGAGCTCGAGCCTCCGCCTCGCAAAAAAAGGTACCGGTTTAGTCCGAGGCAGAACCTTCGTGAAATAAAACTTGAGCATTCCTGTGTCCCATTTAAACCGACGTCAATTTATCGCGCGGTACTTCTTAGGCGACTCGTTGCATTCGCGCGAACTCAACCCTTTTCCAGTATTCAATTCTTTCTTCTCAATTAAATAGGAGATCTAAGTTGCGAGCCCATAACGAGTAACCCGTCCCAATCGCGTGACTCGACCTGTATAGGCACTTCTGACGCTTAGGGTCATACGGCACGTGTTCGCCGCTATCGATCCTCATTGCCATCCAGCTTTCGCCTTCCAGCACAGTTCCAACTTTGTAAATCGCGACGGGAAACAAAGAACGGCCCGATTCCTATCCTTTGTCCCTTCGTTTGCAAACTTCCAACAAGAGAGATCACAAAAAGCTGCCACGTCGAATCGTTTACAGAAGAGCGGCTTTTTCCGCTACCTTCGAAGATTCTCAGCGGACGTTACTTACGAAACAAAGTTAATACCGTTTTCAATATCATACGAATATTCTTCTCGCGGCTACATTAAACTCAGTCGAACCTGAAAGCTTTACTCTAGTTCCCGGAATGAAGAGACTCTCAACTTTGCTTCTGAAGTGTCTATTATCCGAGGTTTGCTGTACTGACGTAGTTCAGATTACATTCAACACGTCTGCTCATAGTTTTGTAACAAAGCAGTAGCAGATATACTTCAGAATTGGCTTTTGTTTTACTTTCATCTGAAAATTGTGCAGTTTTAATTATGAGCAGAATGCGGATGTTTATGCATTTATGGCGATTTTAAGTCTGCTGACATGCACAAAGGTGTGTACAGATGTAAAACTACATGAAATATTGCAAGCAACATGCATTTTATGATATTTAGAAGGTAAAAGACACTTTTCTTTTTCTATGCCCTTGAAAATGTGAATTTGCATAAACATTCGCAGTTTCATTATTAGTGGTTTTTGTTGAATACGGATTCGGTTATATGTATAGGGATTCTTTTTAAGAATTTTGGATTCTGTTACGTGCTTATTTCGAATCAATTTAGGTAACTTACTTGTCTTTCTACAATATTAATATCGACTTCATATAGTAATATTTTTTTAGTTTCATCAATATTTCTGATTATATTCAACTGTTAAGATTCATAACTATTTTTTCTGTTTTTTCTGACCTCAGAAAATGATCGATGAATTCTCATTTCAACATAATATAAATATCTTCTGTTTTTCTCATTACGTGTTTAATAAAATTACTATTCGTTGAACGTTTGTCATAAGCAAAGTACAAAATAGGAGAAAGAAGGAATATGAAATAAGTAATTTGAGATAGCTGAGGCACATTTATGACCATGATTGAAAAATGAGTAGCATACAGATCATAAATCGTAACGCGTTTCCATAATAACCGTCGTTGTTCATAGTCTTGTTTTTTTGTTTAATGAACATTTACTGTTTTGGCCGCAACAGAAAGTTGATGAAATTTGCTTTGATTTATTTGGTGGCTTTTTAAGAAACAAAAGAGTTAAGTTATTGTATAATAATCGTAGTTCAAACATAGTACTAAAGATTTGTTTCTGATTGTGATATAATGACGGAAAGTAAAAGTTGATGGTAATATGAAACTTCTTAAAAATTTATGACTATAGAATAAAATAGATTTCAATTACTTCTTGAAATATTAAAAACAAAGCTAAATGAAGGTACAGCTGCAAAGTACCAAATTTTGCATATGCAATTTTTTTAAAACTAAATAAACGAAGATCATACCATTATATTTATCATTTGTAAATCATTGAAACTTTTTTATTAATGTTTTAAAAGTTCACAGTGTTTTTCGAGAGATGAACAATGAAATCTTGAAGCTGCCTCAAAAGTGACGAAACGTAATAAATGAAAATACCAGAGGAAAATACCATATGTAGTTTAATAAACTTATGAATATGTATTTCAATATTGTTTTCAAAGTTTACTCACAAACGCTACGAGCTTTTATTCCAATTCAATATTTTTCTCTAAAATAACCCTGTTTCATAATACTACTCAAATTTCTGTTGCCCAATTTCGCTTTAGTTCATGAAAAGCAAAATAAAACGCAAGTTCTATAAGGTTTTCAGTATTTATGTTTCTGCAGCACGTTTTACATGAAATTCCCTAAAGTTATTCAATTGATTTTCTTATTTATAGCTACTCTGAGACTTTCTAGGTCAAAAAATAAAATGGGTATCCCATTTTCGTACCCTGCGCTTTATATCATACTTAACCCTCCTTCCGTAAACGTTATTTCAGTTGCCTCAAATCGGAAACGAGTGTCATTGATTTGCTACACTTTTTTTAGTTAATGAAAACCTTGAAAAAAATCTGAAAAATGTATAACGCAGCTTTAAACCTTCTAAACTGAGAATGTGGTCAAAGATTTAGGCAATAATTTGCCGAACCACACTATTATTAAAAGTATATCTGTGGCTGTAAGGCAAAACATTCATAATAAATATTCGAGTTCATGTGTTGACTCAGGTCTATCAAGCAGAATTTATCCACAGGGATTCAACACGTCAAATAGTTAAGAAATATTTAATTCAAATGAATAACATTTATTTATATATTTCTCTACTGTTATTCCGTGTTAATTCCGAGTAAACATAAAGGTTTTTAAGAATTAATTGTATGGGTAAGGAATAATTGTATGGGTCAATTTGATTTCTTTGGTAGTTTTAGTGTTATTAATTTCTTTCTGACAGTGGGAGAAAAGGATGTATGCATTTAAGGAATGTTTTCCTTTAAAAACGAGGATTTAAGAATAAAATTCAAAATAATAGCACAGTAATTCGTGATCAAAACTTTAAACGCAATTATTTTTAAACTTAAAAAGCAGTGACATGCGACGTTTTGCTTTATAGCTACAAATACAAAGCAAATTCACACATTTTTCAAAATTGAGCACTGAAAGGTTGAAAGATTTACTGAGTGAGAGTTAAAATACAGTAACATTGCATCTATCATACGAACAACAGGCAGGAAAAAAGTAACTCAGAAAGTAATGAACTAGTTACATTAAATTAACTAGAACAATAAAATAAGATACTTAGTGAGAACAAGAAACTTCTGAGCACATGATTTTATTTAAACTTTAACAGAAAGTTATTAATACATAACAACAATTACTTAAAAACTTATCAGCTTTTAAAGCAATTATTATCAGTTATTTTCTAACTAGCTCTTTCACTTACTTCTGAAGAACTTAAGTAACTAATTAATAATTAGACTACCGAAGTTTAAACTATTTATGATACTTATTACGACGATTTTAAATGTGCCAAAACGTATAAAAATGTGCATAGACGCAAAAATTCATGCAATATCGAAAATAAAATTCATTTTATAATATTTAAAAGGACATAGGCACTGGATTTCCTTCTCTGTGCCCTTGAAAATATGAATTTGCATAAATTTCCGCAATCTATTATAACTAGTTACCTTAAAAGCAACAAATAACTATCTCTAATTGAAAGTAATTAAATTCCACATCATTATATAATACGAACTAAAGTTTCCAATGTTCAAAACCAAATCAATTTTCTTTAAAAATGGGTGGAAAAATGATACCTTCTCTGGTAGAATTTGGGAGGACATTAACAATTTATATAATACAAACTAAGGTTTCCAATTTTCAAAATGGAACCAATTCAATTTTCTTTGGAAAGGGTGATAAGAATGGTACCTTTTTTCAGGTGAATCGAGCAGTAACTGTGTATCGATATGTGCAATACGAACTAAGATTTCCAATTTTCAAGACAAATTCAATTCTCTTGGGAGACGGGAGTAAAAATGGTATCTCTTCTAGGAGAATCAGGAATGCATTAGCTGCATATCGATTTATTATATGCAAACTAAATTATACAAATTATACTAAATTATACAAACTAAGGTTTCCAATTTTTTTTAACGGGGGGGATAAAAATGGTACCTTTTTTAGCAGATTCGGAGCGGGGGAAAAGGCATCAGCTGTGTATCGATTCGAACACGAACTAAGGTTTCCAATTTTCAAATCCAATTCAGTTTTCTTCGTGGAGGGGAGTAAAAATGGTACCTTTTTCGGGAGAATTGAACGGGGAGGGGGGCATTAACTGTGTATCGATTGGTCCCAACCACATTTCGGTTTTGAGACCTCTCGATCCTTCGAGCTTAAGCCATCGGGGCGAGAGAGATCGAAGCGACACACGGCTTATCCTCTTTCCAATAACGAAATCGCATTACGTAAATATTTAAACTCCAAACAAACATCGATCTCCGCCCGATATGTTCGGCCCTGTGTATTCTTGAATCGCGTAGGGGGAGGCAGAAGCCAGGCGCGGGCACTTTATAGGTCAGGCCGACGACGATGGTGCCTCGCGATTATCAGTCCCTTGTCCCCCGATCCCCTCCGGCGTGCATTAATAATTTCATCTGGTCGAGTTGGTGTTCACGAGGACGACGGGGTTGTAAAAGAATAAATCCGCTAAAAATAAGTACAATCGAGTGGTCGCCGCGTTCCCCGCCAACGGAACTGGACTAACCTGTTCCCGGCGTTTTCGCCGATGCACTCGGCCGCTCGGGACCCACCGGCGATCGACTTTTTGGCGCCGCGCCGGCCGGTTTTCGAGTGCCGATTCGTCCTGTGGGCCCCATGCACAAAATTCTATTTTCTTTTTTCTTGTTGAGTACGAAATGAAAAATTGCCGCGTCCTGGCGCCGAGCGAAAAACCTTACCGCCTTCTTCTATATTTATCTCCATAATCGTTTACCGTTCGATGCACCCGTGGGAAACGTGACGGTTCGAGTCGTTTTGAATTCTGATGCCTTCATCGAACGAAAAAAGAACGATGACGCGCGAGGCAGGACGTTAACGGCCGGACCTTTCGCGTTCCACCTTCGGTATGCGTGGCGTTCACGTTCCTGGATGATAATTATTCATTTACGAGAGAAACCTGTGTGTAGATGGTCACCAGGGGCGAACTGCGAGGAACGTATATATACGTCGGTAAGCGGGAACGTCAATTTATAATGGTCGAACGTGTAAGTCTTCGTTCTCGCTGCATCCATGTAAATTCGACCTTAATTTGCAACAGACGTATATATACGTCACGAGGAAGAACGCTGATTCACACGGACAGCGCTTATATCCTTAGTTTACGATGCTATTATATATATATTTGTTGAGTGAATTGGACGGCAGTCTGCTGAAGACGAGCTCTTCGCGAGTCTTGGGACACTTGGGATTTTAATGACTCTGTGATATTTTCTATAGATTTGAGTCATTCGGTATATTAATCACGCAGCATAAGTGTATGCATGGGTTCAGTGATAGTTACGCAAAATGAGAATGATGAAATTGATAATTGAATTATTAAAATAAACGCTAACCCTTTGGTACAATAGTATGAATTCAATATAACCCAGTCATTTTAGAAATTTCTGCGAAAAAACTAAAAATAAGTGGATCTTTTCACGAATCGCTTATTTTTGTGATGGGTATGAACTTCTGAAAAATCACCGTCGATCGGGTGCCGGCTTCTCCCCCCATTTTTGAGTCAAATGTTAAAAAAAAATAGTTTTTCGCAAATAACTCAAAAATGGGTTAGTCTAATTGAAAAATGTTTTAGATAAAAGTTTGAGAACGTGGAATTGTGCGGAAAAAAGGCTCTATAATATTTTTTGAGAAACGCAACCGTTTTTGCAACAATACTTCCTTAATGTTTTCACGGTGGTATGTACAACATTATAATAGCAGCACGTTTATTGAACGTTATCGCAAACAGGATTGAATTTATGAAAAAATATTATACAACCTTTTTTACGCAGAATTCCACGCTCTTAAATTTTTATCTAAAACATTTTTCAATTAGACTAATCATTTTTGAGTTATTTGCGAAAAACTACTTTTTTTTTAACATTTGACCCAAAAAAGAGGGGGGAAGCCGGCAGACGATCGACGGTGATTTTTCAGAAGTTCATACCCATCACAAAAATAAGCGATTCGTGAAAAGATCCACCTATTTTTAGTTTTTTCGCAGACTGCCCACTTTTTAGAAAAAATAATGTGTCAAATTTATCACTAGATTGCGGATGTGTATGCATTTATGGCGATTTTAAATGTGCGAAAATGTATAAAGATGTGCATGCATGCAACAATACATGAAATATCGAAATTAAAATACATTTTATAAAATACAGAAGATAAAGACACTTTGTTTTAAGTTATGTTGCTTTTCTTTTTTTTATCCTCGAAAATATGAATTTGCATAAACATGCATAGTCTATTTATCACCGTACAGGTGTAAAATGGTACACATGCGATCAATGCAGTTATGTTTACCATGTACAGTATCGGAGCTATTTAAAATATAATCACAGCACATATTATAAGTTTGTTGTACAATATTTTCTTATATCGTTTCTCATCAATTTTCGTATTGTATAATAGATATTATCAGTGATACACTTAATTCATTTGTAATCGTGGAGTGGCGGCCTTTAGAAGGTAGTCTTCGAGGGTTCGTGAAAAAAATCAATGAAAAAACCTTTATTAAGGGAAGAAAATAAATTGAAGAGGCCTTTATGCGTGACAATAATGTAAAAAATACTGTGAAAGTATGTACAACCTATTTACAATAACTTCGGGGTAACAATTTATTTAAAAACCATGGATTTATTACTGCAACCGCAGGTCTTTAATCGTATCGAAAAATTCTGAAGTTAAGAGGATAAATAAGTTGATAAATTGTAACGTTAATATCCTGGAACGAGGATGAAACCATATAATACAAAGTTAAAAAGAATATCTCCATCTTCTAAAAAACCTTGAAGTAAACATCATTCAGAAGATATTTTAGTACCACCATATTTGCCTCCTCGAACAGTACAATTTACCTCTATGACATTTTCTCTTATCTTCAACATTAACAGAGATATTTAGGTGTACTATTTTACGTGACTCACCCTGTATAGGCACCGTAACTTAAACCGATATTCGTCCGAAATTTAGGTTCTTCATAACAGTTATTTAGAATAAAAGTTCTTCATAACTGTTTCAATTAAAACCTTTATGTAACAGTTTGAAACAGTTATTTTCGGTATCGTTTCAAGCCCTATTATTGCAAACTTCTGCTTTTCACGTCGGTCTGCGTATTTGTTCGTGTCGAAGCGCAAGATATTTATCCCCGACCCCCGTGCCCCACGTCCACGTGCCACCGTAGCAGCACCACACACTTCAGATTCAAGAGCAGATGCCCACCCCCATATCGAGCCCCCTCATCTCCATGGAATGCCTCTTGACGTGTGCTCGTATGTTCTCCCGATAAAGTAATCTACACGGGGGCGTCGGTTGTGCACGAGGGTCAACCATGGACGATCGAGTGTAGCGGCCTGACGCCTGACGATCAGATCAGATGGACCAGGAACGGGCAATCGCTCGAATCGGAGCTCGCGAGCGGTCTCCTTCGGGTGAAATCGCCGAGCGGAACGGGGACCAGCACGCTCACGGCGGTACACGCCAAGGACAACCACGACGGCGATTACAAGTGTACCGAAGATAGCAGCGAAGTCTTTCACCTATGGATAAACTTTGGTTCGTATGCCCAACACCCGACACGTCCCTTTTATTTTCTACACGTTTATCGCTTGCTTCCGCATGGATGCCCGTGTGTGCGCGCGTGCGTGTATCCTGCATAACGATGTTCTTGTATATGTAGACGCAGTGCGATGACGTGTTCCTTTGCATGGCGAGTCGCTGTCTTGGAGAGCGGAGAATTGAGGAAAAGTCTGAGATCGCGCACCCCGAAAGGGAAAGGGTGCGAGTCGCACTGAAAAGGAGACTGTGCAGTTGTGTACTCCTTGGATTTTAATGAAAGTTTAGCGAATGAATTTAGAAGATACATGATGACATTCTGAAGAACATTTTGCGCCAATGCGCAGTTTTTATAAACAATTGAAATGTGAAGTTACAATTACGATTAATAGGGTGATATGTAATGTAAATTCTAATACAATAAATATGTTAATGTTTCTAAAGTTATTTGCGTTATTTTGTAGATAATTACATTCGTATAGTTTTAATTTTGTAAACATTTGAAGATATTTGAAGCGAGTTCGATTTTGAGCAAGGCCGGCGCCACATTTGCGTTTCGCCCGCGCGATTCGCCCGCGCCTAGCGTATCACGTGGAATCTTATGAGAGGTGTCACACTGGAACGGTTGGCCCGCGCGACAGTTTTTGGTCCGCCTGAAGATTGCTTCAAACTTGTGATTGTTTTTCCTTTCCGCGTGGTCATTGCCAAATATAACTGTCATTTTGGAGCTAACTGTAATTCTGTCAAGATGTTCGATACTGAAAAATTTATAATTTTGATACAAAGCCGTGAAATGTTTATGGCAGTTATAATATAGTAATGAAGTCTGAGGTCATCGTGTACAACTCTAATACGCATAGAATACAAATGAAGGAAAAAATGGAGGAATTATTCGAAACTATTAATATACATGAGCTATTCGAAACAAAAAGTTGGACAAAAAAATGAATCTGCAACAAATCAGGAGATTTCTATGAGGCATTGTTGTTCTCATGTTAAACTTAAGGCCTTTTGAACTTCATATTTTGATTGTTTATAAAAAATGCGCATTGTTACCTCTACCATCTTTGCCTTAACTTTTTCTTTGTGTCATCAATATTTCTTCAGATATTTACACGGTTACAGATAAAACACACCCTGTATATCCTCTAGATTCACTAAAATTTCATTAAAATCCAAAGAGTACACACTGCAGGGTCTCCTTGTGAGACGTTAATTACAATCATAGCTGAAGTAAATGACTGTGAGGAAACTGGGGAACAGAAGGATACAGTCGAAGCATCGCGCGTGCAAAGAAAGTGCATTTTTCTGCCGCAAACCTCCGCGATTTCAGGCTTTTCAATTATTCTGTGTACCGTGAAGATCTGTTGCGTATGCTTTTAGTAGTTTAGTTTTTCTGCGGAATTGAAATTTCTCCAGCAACGAGCATTGATTTTTCTTGTTCTGCGTTGACCAACGTTACAGCGTTTCATTTGCTCACCGCGGCAAAGTTTAAAGTTCATCGAGATTAAAACATTCGTCGCGTGATCAAACTAATATTAAGTTTCTTCCTCGTCTTTTCCTCGCGATTGTGGCGCGAGAATTCTTCCCCGGCTCGTTAAAACTGGTCCAACGATGCCCTACTAACCGCGTAAATTCCTCATCATTTGAGTAATTGTTTTGCTAACAATGACGCATGATATTCCGGATGCGACGGTTATCTAGTTAGGCGAATATGAATGCTAATTAATCATGATTAATGGTTGTGTACTGCTCTCGTGTTGGCGCAAGAGCGCCGTTTGTACCGACGAAACAATTGTACGCCGCGTGCCTTTTGTTATTTGAACGCTTCTGTGATTGCTGCGAATGATTTTGTTTGAACGATTTTCTAGCTGGAAGTGGCTTGCGCTTCTGAGAGATACAAAAATAGAGTTTTTGTGTGACGTAGTTAACGTTATAGTCGCCAGCTTGTCGCTCCTATCGGATCTATTTATTTGTCGCTCTTATCAGCGATTGTTTCTTGGCAAATAGGTGAATTTCTGAGCTTTGTGAGAGCCTTGAGAGTGTTTGTTGCTTGAACGGTAATGGCGCTTCGAATTGTTCGCAAAACGAGTAGACGCACGTTCGAAGTGTTTGCAAGTTTGCGGTCGTTAGACGAAAATAAATATCCCTGAATCGCTCTAGCAGCGGCCGAGTTGTTGCTCCAGCTGGCTCATTCAGCAATTAACGGAGATTCGAAAACACTTTCGAACTTAGCACGCGTCTACGATAAATAGAACGATGCCAGTGTCCGGTCATTAGATTGTCGCGGTAGTCGTTGAAGAGATAATTCGTATTAAGCTTGCACAGTAAATTTTCGAACGTGCCGAGTTTATCAGTGGCAAAGAGTGTAATAACAGAAGTACGGCGACAGTGTTTGAAGATGATAAATCGATTTCTGTGTATTGCTTTTGTCAAAGATAACGGCGATCTAGACTTTTCTGATAAGACGTTATTACAGATAAGACGGAATCTCGAGTAGATTCTCGACAAATTAGAAAAAAAAATATGTTATATAATGCTGAATCATGAAGTAAGGACACAAGACGCGAAAGAAAAATTGAGAATCTGTCTGGTAAACAGGAACTTGGTTACACGGTTTCGACGAAAACGCTTTTGTCTATTGCAGAGCTTTGGTACGATGCTTTCTGTTATATCAGAGGCGACAAATATACTTGTTGATACGTTAACTCGTGCTCTCTGTATCGCAGACGTCAAGATTAGGGTGCTCGCGCTCAAGGACCTTCCTCTTGCGCTGGAATGCGAAAACAGGAGCGCCGGCGAGAAGGTACAATGGCTCAAGGAGAACGGTTCAATCCACGAGGCATTGTCCAACGTCGAGGATAAGCAGCATCTTCTCTATAAGATAGACAACGAAACGGGCGTTTTGGAGCTTCTGAAAATCAACGAAGTTCTGTACGGGAACTACACTTGCAAGGGATCGAATTCCTCCGTGGATTACAGGGTCGTACGTGAGTATCCTCAAGAACTGCGGGCTAGAATCTCCCTAAAGCCGGATTCCCAGTGCTACAACGTTCCGCGCAGATGGTTTGTTTACACGCATTTTAACGGCCTTGTTATAATTTGATATCGTTTAGCTAATTTACCATAACTATGCCTCGTTCTACGTCAGGTTACAATAATTCTAACATTTGGGATAAACATTTACTCTGGACATCAAGTAGACCAGTTAAAAATATTAAAAAAGAAAAAAAAGGAGAAATTATCATATGCTATTACATGCTCTAAATGGAGAGAATATCATAAAAAAGTTAGAGAAGAGAAAGCAAAAAAGAATTAGAAACAAAAGAAAGAATTTTGCAGCGAAAGGTTAACAGTGATGAAAATAGGGCACAGAAGCAGTAAAAAATAGAAAGAAAAGGAAAAAAGAAGAAAAAGCAAGGATTAGAGAAGAAAACTCAAAAGTAAAAGAAAGGATTGCTGGAAAAAATTTACAGTTAAGGAAGAAGAATAGCGATAAAAAAGAAAAACCGAAGAAATTTGAAAAGAAAATCTAAATACTGTTTCTAAAAACTGTAAATATAGTTTCTAACAGAATAATATTAGAAAAAATAGATTTAAACTGCCAATAAAAAGGGTTATACATATGTATAACATTTCATTCTTCCTTGAATTATGTTCTTTGTTATAATTAAATAAAGTAAAACCAATAAATAAATTGTACGAGTACACAATATTTCTTTCAAACGTCGATCTACTGGTTATAAGCTGTCTATTTACTAAAATCTACCGTCCATCTTCTGATGATGACATTTGTTATGGATTACAAACACTTAAATAAATAAATTTCTTCATATAAAATTAAGTTTTTCTTTAAATTTATACTTTTTTATATACAAGGCATCTGGTATTTTTCGTAAAATAAATATTTCTAAGCAAAATCTTAATATAAAATGCGGAATCAACTAAACCGTCCATCTACTGGTGTACTTACCCTATTAATTATAGGTATTATTACTATACACGTGTTTTCATATTTTACAACACCGCATAATTTTAATGCAATATCGTACGCAAAGGAGGGAACATAACCTGCAAGGAAAAGCAACGGAAGGATGGTATCGTACTGATTTCGGGTGGTCCCGCTTACGAAAGTTCCATTTTCAATGTACACCAAATTCTTAATATTTTTTAATTAGTGTATCTGTGTAATCAAGTATGAAAAGATAACCATGCGCTGAAACATGACTTCTGAATGATGACTCACAAAAATATTCGGGGACATTAAAAATTAAAGTTATCAAAATTAACTTTGGTTTATTAACATATTTTAAACTGTTTAACGCATAAAAAATTAGTTTTTTAAAAAATAATTACCGCTATACTTTCATTAAGTAGAAATAATCATACCTTCATTAAAAACTGTTTACATTATTAAAAATGCATTTTTCTTCAATTTATCTGGTAATTTCCGGCAATAGCACAAAATAAATAACTAATTTTTCATACTAATGTCCAAATATTATTGTAAGTAACTGTAGCTAGTTTGGACGGCAAATATTCTATCGTGCGGCGCTTTTTTTAAACATTTTTCAAAATTTCGCTCTTATGCAATTTGTTTTAATATCAATTGTAAAAGTAGTGGTGAAAAAAGTTCTTTTACAACTGAAATCATTTTTATGAAGTACCCCTATGTCTCAACTATAAACACACAAAAACACATTTTTATCACTTTACGCGTTGCACAATGGAAATTTATAGAAACAAAAAGAAGACTAAACTTGGAGAAACTGTAAAATTAGCAATTTAAAATTTTTTAAAAAATTATATCACATACGTATCATATATTCTTAAAAACTATAATATACTCAAGTTTCATCAAAATGACCCATATGTGATCGAATATCAACACGTATTTCATCCATTCTTTTCGCTTTCAGCGTAAAATCATATTTCAAATGGGTATTGGATACGGTATCGCAATCGCTTATACACACTTCAAATCGTCCGAAGCATATAACAAATCCTTATTTCGACTAGTGTTGTACTCGGCAGACGGTGATAGATAATGCAACAACAGGGTGATTCTCTAGCTAGTATTCTTCCAAGTGCTGTCGTCTAAACATCACAGCGGCAATCTTTATACTGAAAGAATCTTCTTCTTAAGCTTCTTAATGGACCACCAACGGTTTGAGTCTCTTAATATAAAGCAGCACAGTCCTTTCATTTTTGCGCAGCCTACGTTCGTCCCTGCGCGTCTTCGCGTTCGCATGGGGATTATCGCGCGAAAGTTCGTAAATTTTGACCCCTTGTCGACCCTTTTAAGTACCTCGCGAACCTGCGCAGCCCGCGCAGTTGGAGCACTGGAAATCCCGCTTAAGATATTCAAAAATCGAAGTACGATTCGCTATTGTCCTTTCCGATGATTGCAGCGAGACCCACGGCGCATTTGGTCGACTCGATCAGCGTGGTGGAAGGCGAAAAGCTGCACTTGGTGTGCACCGGCAAGCAGAGTCCCGATATCAAAGTGTCTTGGACGTTCGGGGACCAGAACTACACGCGCAGCGAGGGCCGCGTCAAGCTCCAACGGGACCCAGAACGGGGCATCTTTGGGGCCGTTCTGGTCGTCGAGAACATCGAAATGAACGACCGTGGCAATGTTACCTGCAGGGTGTCCTACAACTGGTCAGACACTGCCGAGCATCACGTCGCACAGGCCCACTCACTCCTCAGGGTCAAGGACAAGCTCGCCGCACTCTGGCCCTTCCTAGGCATTTGCGCGGAGGTTGTCGTTCTGTGCGCCATCATCCTGGTGTACGAGAAGAAACGGAACAAGGCTGAGCTCGAGGAGTCTGATACCGATCAGAGTCCTGACACGTATGTATATTGCCTTTTCACTATACTCGTCGAAACGAAGGAAGGATCCCTGAACCAATCCTTCAATGACATTGAATGCGTCCACTGGCTGATCAAGGACGCTGTAGTTTTGCCTTTGAGCGGTTGACCAGACCTACTTCCAGGATTATCACTTCCATTTATCTGCTTGACACGCCCCATGAACCACGCCCATGAGATTTCAATTACTTTAATCACATTGTTCCACCATGTTGCTGTACCTTTTAATTCTGTTATTGATATTGCTAGGTGAAATGACTGTTTTGAAAGAACTCTAAAGGCAGCCGGCGGTATTCTTGACATAGACAGTCCGGAGTTGTGTCCCAATTTTAGAGAGTTAGATGCTTTGGGAGGACTTGCTACCTCTCTCTAATGTAGCTGACGTGGGGGACGTGTTTCATATGTTCCTCTCTGTTGATTCTCTCCGTACTCTATTCCCCAACCTCCTCCATTTCGATTTAAAAACAGATGGCAAGTCGTCCCAAAGCATCCTAACTCTTTCTAAAGTTTGACCGTCCGCTTTCCCCGTGATGCGCAGTCTATTCTTATATGTCTATGCATATAGCGCCCTAGAATTTAACTAGACTTATTATAACATCGTGGAAAAAAGAGAAGATTTCTTCGCAACCACAGTGTTCCTGGTTTTTGCGATCGGCACCTCTCACATTAAGTGCTCTCATACCTTGCATTACCTGCATAATGCGTTCAGCTGACCCTGTCTAGAGGGACTCTATGAGTCTGTTCTTTATTCCTGCACTGGCTGCACTAATGCAGAACGAATGAATCTTCTTCTATTTCACAAAACGGAAGGAGATGGAAAGTGGTTCACTCTGCACCAGTTCAGCCAGTGCAAGAATAAAAAGCAGACCTTAAATTAACGAGACTTGATGGTTTTTGCGTGGCGTGTAGTAAAAAATAGTTTGCGCCCAGTTTGCTTTTGTTAAGGAGTTAGTAAAAAAAAAGACTTGATCAGCCAGATCATGTCCCAATAATAATCCTCTTTGATGTCCACATTAGAAACGCTTGCGGAAAACGCAGAGACCCCAGACCGGAGTATTACATTCCTCTACGTGGACCCCTCCCACCCTCGCCGCTCCCAGTCGATCCCGCCACGCCTACAGCGTCCAACGTTCGTGGTCCCAAGTCCTTCGAAGCACCACGTCCCCTCTCTAAAGAATCTCGTCGAGCGTCCGCACCTGCGCGGTTAAACTTTGCCCGCTATTATTTCGCATCGTTCCCGATAGAAACCTGTCGCCGCTTTCACTTCTACTGGCGTTTGTCCAAACCGGAGCACCCAAAGAGTAGAGACATCACAATCCTCGCATAAATCCTGAACACCAAAGTACTTTCATCCTCTACTGTATACTTAATACGATTATGTCAGGTCTCATCCGATTTTGGCGCGACACGCATATAGGCATAGAAAATGAATTCCTTATTGGATCTACGTGCATGATGCGCTGGGATCGATGAACGGCCAAAAATATCTTGTCAAGTTTGCGTCGGAGCCCAGGATATTTCTTCTGGCCGATTGTAGCGATTGTATAGTAGCGTCTCGCGTAGTTACGTGACTCATCCTCGCGGTGCATGATCTATGCTGGCGACCAGCCTTGATCCTTTTACCTGATTGCTTATGGTTTTATTCTGCAGAAAGCCAACGCCCAACAAGGACTCCGACGTCAGGCAGAGAAAGTGAAACGGCGAACAATAAAGCGGCGGACGATTGAGAGCGATGCACGATAGCAGAATGGATACGGGGGAGAAACGATCGTGTGGCACCTGGCCGGAGTGACAATAGATATGACATAGCTGTTACGCAGAAAAGAGATTAACGAGGGCGAGGGGGTGTAAAATGTTCCGAAAAACGAGAAAGACATCGTTCAAGGAAACGAATAAAAAAGAGAAATATAGAAAAAAACGATACCGTTTAAAAAATGATAAATATATATATATATTAAAAAAAAAAAATGATAAAACAGTGGACAAGTTAGAAGGAAAAAGCTCGACGTGCGAGCGAGACAGAGATAGAGGAGAGCCGGTCGTTCGAGTGCATCGAACTTTGCGCGTGGAGAGAAACAGGCTCGCCATCTGTGCACACGGAACACACAGCGCGCGCGAGCACGCGCGCGGGTTAATTACGATTTACTAACAAATTAAATTAAGCCTTACTATCGTGTTCACTCCATTTATCAGATGTTCGCCTGTCCGTACTCTCGACTACACTGCTTTTGATCGAACGGAAGTCTTGAGATTTTGTGCTGCTGATCTTAAAAACGACAAAAAAAAATTATACGTGTTGTATGTGTCGACGAATAAGAGTGCGCGAGGAAGCATAGTAGAAGTATTAAAACAGAAAGGAATTGAGAAAATACGTAGTGAAGAAAATGATGCAGGGCGAGAGAGACACAGAATGAGTGTGTGTGTGTGTGAGAGAGAGAAAAAGATTTGAAAGTGTGTATGGGTGCGTCCATGCATGCTTGCATGCGCTTCGAGCGAAAGAACGCGACAGTGACGGAAAGAACAGAGATTAAAAAAAAAAAATATACAAGTTGAAGAAACAGCATGCCCGCCGAAAGCGACACGTCCGCGAGGAAGAATTCGTTTCTGCTACGATTATAACCCCCTCTTCTGTGTGATTAACCCATTCGGATGCTGTTTAACACGCTTGCAGCGACAATCGATGCATCCCGTGCCGCTTTAGTATATGTCTGGCATCGAAAGGGTTAAAATTATGTGTATAGTACGCATGTAGGGTGTCCCACCTAGCTTGAATTCGAGTTTGGCGATAGGAAACGTTATTCGGTTCGAGGAGACAAATATAATGATACAAATAAAATTTTTCCTCGAGATTTCTTGAACAGATCTCTTAAATCGTTTAATATTTTTCATTTTAAAAAAGCTTCACGTTACCCACGGTAGAAATCTAATGACCAACTTGTATCGATAGATAAACCTCCGAATTTCAAGGAGAAACGATTCACAAGTATATTATTCTTCGTATTATCATATTTGTTTCGTTAGGACTCGCTTGGGAGCAAGCGTTCGTTCGATCATTTTCTTTTTCGTATCATCGAAGGCAGCAGAGATACTTAAAGCGTTTAAAATAAGTCGGATACCTCATGTACTATGTATTATATATATATTGTTCGAGGCGCATTTATTTGCAATTGTACTTTTTCTCGTGATCCCGGCGAAATTTGTTGTTTTCTGGTCGGTTCCTTCAGCTTGGGCGGGTATGCTGACTGGTACAGAGCGTGTAGGCCCCTTGTTTCTCATACTTCGCACGTGTGACCGAAGAGGATTTTACGGTAGGACCGAACAAATATGTGCTCGATACTAGTTACGTAATATAATAGGATCAAGAGAGGCAATGCGTGCTATAATTGGCTTCCGAACATACACACAGAAGATTATACACATACACACAGAGACAGACTTTTTCGGAGGTATTTAAAAAAAAGCTTACCTGGTGGCGTCGCCTTATTATAATTATAATTATATAATTATATTATTATTGTACTATTAATTATTATTACGAGGATATGATCTTAAATAATTCCATCGGTCACGAAGAGAATGAAACGTCGGAAGTCATGTTTTTGCGCGCGACGCCGTTGTTAACGACGTTAATGATGTAATATTAATACTGTAATATTATTGCCATCGTTACTACTGCTGCTACTACCGTTATTATGATTATTACAAGTATTACCGTTAATTTTACCACTATTGTAATAATTTATAATCCGTACCAACACGATCGTCGTCTATAACCGACGGTATCGTCATTGTAAGTATTACAAGAGAACACTATTTCTTATTAATTAATTATCATCATCCATTATTAACGGCTAGGCGCGAGAGGAAAAAGGTTTTCAGGTGAACTCGGTGCAATTTCTTTTTTGCTGGTGCTCGTTTTTGTGCTGCGTCTACTTCCGTACCACTGTTTTTAGTGTTGCCGTTACTGTTATTCGTTATTCGACGCATTATTGATATCAATAGGACAATTACATCCATAAGAATTCGCAGTTTTTCCGTTTACTTTTTTTCATCTTCGTTTCAAAGTCGCGAAAAATTGCATTCTTTTTTCTGGAATAAAAAATAGAAATATTTATTACCAACTGTTACGCCAACTTCGAAGACATTTTCGATACGATGCTTCAGCGTTCGTTCAACGATACCACAGTGTCCATATTTGCTTGTCACTATTTTCAGAACATAGTTAATTACGTCGGGAGACATATCCTTTGTAAAAACGAACTCGAACCTCGAATCTTCTCGACAATATTTTGCTAAATATTTAAGCGATATGCACGAAAGAACGCTGTCTTTATTTTCCACTAAGAAAGAGTATAATCTATATGTTTCTTCAAGACGAAACTCCATGAAACGTTTCAGGCGGCGAGCATCCACTTTGCCCCTGAAACCTGGTCGATCCGAGATAAGTGAATTGGAGCTAAAGAGAGGAAGCGTGTGCGTTCGATTAAAAAGAGAATGTACAAACGTTTTATTGCTCCAACGTCCACGGGTTACTCGTAAGTACAGTTTCAAGTGCGCTCGGTGCACGGGCGTCGAGAGTAACAGTGAATCATCGTCGTGCTGTGCTCCTTGGTCGCGCGCTTTTTGTACAAGAGAACCGCGCATCGAGCGCGCCTTATCGATATAACTCTTTGGTCGTAAGCGCCACTTCTGCGACTTACTTTTCGCAACGAGAGAACAAAAGAACGTGCATCCGTACCGTTCGACGCTCGACGAGCGACGGTGAAAGAGAAGCACCGGTAGATAGAATGAGTTCGTCGTTTCGAGAAATTTTCTTTCCTCTCTACAGGGTGTCCACTTGCACGCATCGTTTATGTACAGGGTCGCTTCACTGAAGCGAGGTAAATATCGTCCCCTTTGGGGGCTCCTCGAACGAGGAAACACGGGGGGGGGGGGGCAGGGAGAACAAGCGGAGAAGTGGGGCACGAAGCACTGACAGACGTCTCACACGTTTTTCTTTTACCATCTGTTACTGTTCGCTATCAACACCGATGCTTCTACTTCTGCGGCTGGCTTCCGTAGTCTACGTAGACGCGCACCACCTCGCCGCTGTATTTGCGCTGGCTGGGCATGAAATAGAAATCAGGCTGATTCGGCTGAGTGGACACCGCCGACGAGCTGTGCACGTTGTTCTTTGATCGGTGATAATGATCTCTGCGGTCCTGGGTGTAATAACCGGGTTGAATCGGTGCCGCGTGCCTTGAGCCCGGCGCGCGCGGCAGACTGTACGTTGCCCGTGGTCCCATCATGCGGTTGGGACCTTCCACCGTGTCGGTGCCATTCATACCGTTGCCGGTTATCTCTCTGTGACGGGGCAAGCTGGAAACTGGCGGCGGTGGGGCCTTCTCCTCCGTCTCGAACGCCTCGAAGGCGAAGTTCGTGTTCGCGCCTGAAGCGTAGTCCTTCCAAGCGTTGCTGGCGATCAAACGATCCTGAAATTCGATTAATTAAGTCACCGGTAACTGTGTTGTAATTGATTGCATCAAGAATCGCAAAAAAACCAGTTTTGACAAAGCGGATTACTTATACTTTTCCACGAAGATCATTAAAATCAATGTAAAGTTAAACTTTTCCCATAAAATGTTAACCGTTAAGTGATATAATGGACTCACAATGCTATGTTAAATTAATTGGTTATATTTAATATAACATTTTGGGAAAATCTTGCAGAAATTAATAAGGAAGAGCATTATGAGATATTCGTATACATGAATTCATTTTTATAAAGACCTCGCATTAAATATGGATAAATTAGGGATAAATACTTTGAGAGCGCCACCATAGCTCAGAAAGTTCTGCAATTGGGTTAGAATGGTTAGAACAGGAATAAGACTGAATTTAAAGTTTCAAACTTCACATTTTCAGAATTTCAAGCTTTAAATTTGAAATTTTCAGAATTTCTAGCTTTAAACTTTCAGATTTTCTGAATTTTAAGCTTCAAATTTTCAAGTTTTCAGAATATCAAGCTTAAAATCTGCAAATTTTTAAAATGTCAACCTTCTAATTTTCAAGTTTTTAAATTTTCAGAATTTTAACCATAATTGCAAGTTTTAGGAATTTCAAGTTCAATATGAACACATTTTCGAAATTTCGAGCTTCAAAATAATAAATTATTAGAATTTCAAGCTTCAAAATTTCAAATTTTTAGAATTTCTAGCCTTAAATTTTTTAATTCTCAGTATTTTCACTCTTCAAATTTTCACATGTTTAGAATATCAAGTTTAAAATCTGAAAATTTTAAGTATTAGGTATACAAGCTTCAAATTTGCAAGTTTTTAAACTTTTGGAATTTCAAGCTTCAAATTTTCAAATTTTTAGAATTTCAAGGTTCAAATTTCCAGAATTTCAGGGTTTTAAGTATTCAGTATTAACTTGTTACTCTTCAGGCATAAAAATTTTCAGTTTAAACGTTTTAAGCTCCAAATAAGAAATCAAGTTTCAGGCTTCCAAGTCTTCGTAATTTTTAAGCTTAATAATTATTTCTAATGTATCCTACAAAAATATTATTTCAATTAATAATTCCAATCCATGTATAATAAATGAGTATTTTCAAATATCCTTCTACGTAAAACTGTTATCTGATTTAAGTGAAAGTATTTCGATGACTGTTTTCAAAACTTTCCATTTGAAATTTACCCATCACTGCATACTGGTACAAACCAGTTTTCAAAAAAAGTGCAACAATGTTTCTGTCGTTAAATAATGTTTTAAAATTTACAAATTCAACATCAAACAGTTGGAATAACGCGACATATAACCGTTTCTACTTTACGCCACTAAATCGCGTAGCGGCAAGAAAAAAAATACCAATACCAGTTTAAAGCATTCCCATATCTTACCATTTCCTAGCAAATTCCATTACGGAAAAACAACTAAAGAAGCCACCAAATAGAAAGAAGCGTCCTGCTCGCGTCCAAGAAGAATGCAAGCGACAAAAAGAAGCAAAAGCAGAAGAGAGAAGAGATGGCAAGAGAGAACCAGTACGCAGAAATACCTGGATTAGTGAACAAACGAGGGTATGACGTAGTAATAATTAACGAGCTGGATCGTGTACCGAGTGCGAAGTTCTACCAGTTCGGACTAGGACGGCGCATTTCGTACGGAGCATGCTGGTGATGATGCCGGAGATGATGTTGATGGTGGTGATGATGATCGCCGTTTTGTCGATGGTAGCGCGTCGCGTTCGTGCGATGAATCGGGTTGGGAGCGTCGGAGGAAGCCAGAGGCAGCGAGTACACCCTCTTTACCATGATGGTCGCGGAGAGCGCGGATCATGCAACACAAGCGAAGCAGAAGATCGTTTCCGGTTCACAAGAGCGAGCAGTGGAGGTCGAGTACTTAAGGGTTGGTCTATAGTGCAGTCTGCAGCTCTGATTGGTTCCGATTTCAATCGCGATGGTCGAGAATGCTTCGCGCCATAAGAAACCCTTTCCTGAGGGTCGCTTAATGGGACTCGCATTATTATTTCACGCTTTAGAGACTGCGAGAATAGTGTGCGGCTAAAAACGAAGAGTTACGCTCTCTGAGGAGAAGCGTAACGCTACAGAAATGATTAGGAACAGATTGCTTCTTGCAGCTAGCTGGAAAGGAAAGTAAAGTCTCGATTGAATAGATCAAAGAGAAGGGAACTGACTTCGAGTCGAGTACCAGCACTGCTCAACAACACTACGACCATCACAAAAAGGAGTTAGGTGCACACAATACAAAGAGACAGAAAGAAAGTTTAGGTAATTAGAGGACGCGAGCAGAAACAGCCAAGAGAAGAAATTACATAACAAGAAGACAAACAAATGTTTAAAGACGGAACGTTTATATACCTTCGTTGCGCGTTTTCTCGAGGATCTGTACAGTGTGCAACTTGCTTGCAGCAGAGCGAGGGCAAGCAACGCAGCAACGCATCCCACCACGATGTACAACTTGGTCGCGTCGAGGAACAGTTCCGACGAGAATGACGATGATCCTTCTTCGGCGTCTCCTGCACCCAAGTCACTCGCTGAATAACAAAAAAGGAGTGCATTGTTTATTTCGTGCGTACAGACAATCGGAGCGCAACAAATAGGTTTACTTTATCAAGCATTTCGCAATAGCTTTCGTTTAAGTGTCTTTTACACACCTCGAGGAGCTCTGATGATCAAGTACTGTGGATCGACGCTGAGTGCGCCGACTTTCCCGGTAACAAGAGCCTCCTTCAACGCCTTCTCCGCGGCTGCACTAGTGTCCAGAGGTTTCAGTGATCTGCCCTTGACTTCGTTTTTGTCCAAGATCAGATCCATATGCGCAAAAATGCCGTCTTCCCCGTTATGTCTGAAGAAGGTTACAAACAATTAAATACTGAACAGTATAAGCACTGCGCATGATGATTAATAAGCAGAAACGTACCTATGCAAGTCGCTCAAACGAATTTGATAATAGCCCGGTAATTTGTCGAAAACCGGACCGAAACTGTTGGATATTTGGTTCGAAATAATTTCGAAGTCAGGGCTGCCTGGCGCCGGCGGCGTGAAACTGTCGCCCAGATTCACCAATTTCACTGACACGTCGTAGTGCAGTCGTGGCGGAGCCGGCGTCGTGAGATCCTCGAAATCTGGGAATTCGAAAAGGAATTTTATTTGATGCAACTGAATGAGAATGTAATAGTTATTGTAATTAGCGTAGTAACCTTCGCCGCATGACTTTATGCATATCCTTTCAGCGGAGACAACGGGCACAGCGTCGTGTTTGCGTATTTTCTTGCTGACGGCGTTGAAAATGCCCCCTTTGACAGGGTACATCATATACAAGCAGTGGTCGTCCGTGAAGGAGAGATCCCTATTGTCCTTTGTTACTCGCTTTCTCGAGAACCTGAGAGTTGTTACACCATCCACTTTGCTGCCACCGGTGTTGTAAATATCTTGAGACGGATCAAGCAGCGGGGCATTGTATCCGCTGATCCAAGTGTCCATGAGAAACGCCCGACCCGATTTATCATCGACCCAACCTAATACCGCGTCCGTCTGTGACTGATGACAAAGCAGAAAATCGATTTCAGAGAACTCGAAGTGAAATCCATTGCTCATTCACCACTTCATTTTATTGCGGTCGGATACTTCTTCTTTTGTAATATTTAATTAATATTTACCATTTTCTCATCGTCAGAGAATCCAACTCCAGTCCAAGTATTTGTATTAGTGGTAGATATAACGAAGGATAATTGATCCTGTAAAAATATTTATTCATTTTATTTATTATTATTAATGGGATAACCCCTTTGGTACATATAAAAGAAAATAGCGGAGAAATAGAAATATATACAAGAAAAAGGGATAGACAAAAATGGCCCAGATAACCAAATCTGATCAAGCAGATTTTTACAAAATTTGCCATTACAGCATTTGTTTTTAGATTGGTAGTAGATTTGATGCACGAACTGTAATGGCTGTTGACAGATTGGTGACAGAAACAGAGCAGGTTCAGCTGATATAACCTGTTGGCAGATCTACTGACGGCCTGACGGTAGATTGGCAGCAGAATTCGAGCAGATACTGCTGACAGACCTGGTAGTAAGTTCTGCTGACATGATCTGCTCGGTTTTTCACACCAATTTACTTCCCGATCTGATAATACAGACCCTATTTGCAAAATGATAGTCTAATGCAGCAACAAATGGCTATAGATTTGTAAACAGGTTTTGCTGTCATTTTGATGCCAATCTGTATGCAGATGGTTTATAAGGTAGTTTATAAATAATTCAATTATACTTATTTTCAACTTTTTAAAATCTTTTCTTGAAAATAAAACATAAATTTATATTTTAATAATCAAAAAGTCTAAGGTTTAGGATTTTATCAGGTTAAAAAAACATTATTACATCGGAAAGGTCCTTAAAATTATCAGAAACTAGTTCCTTAACAGTATTTATGGTATTTGTCCTTAAAATGTTTTAAATATAATACAGGGTGTCCCAGAATAAGAGTACAAACCATTAATATTTCCTAAGTTATTCTGGGACACCTTGTATAGATTGAGTGAATATATCAATGTTAATATTATGTTGGACAAAGTTTATATTTCAACCGAATGCAGATTCTTAAAGAACTGAATAATAAAACTAAAGTTCCTAAAAATATTAACGTACCTTTCTTGGTTTGTACGTCCACTGCATGGCGTATTCGCAAGTACCATTTTCTGGCACACAGTGTCTAGGATAACGCCATTCGCCCTGACAATTTCCAGTCTGCACAGTTGCATCGCCGTTATTCGCCATCTCTTGTCTTTTCTTCTCGTCTAAAATAGCATTAAAGTTAATAAACCAAGTAATTTTAAGCCTTGTGTTCACGATCCAAGCACTGTGCCCAAGTTCTCGAACACAGTTTTGGTAACTAACTGTTTATCCTGTTACAACTGGTTGATTGCCAGGAATCAGCAACTGTTATAGGAAAATGTGACGCGCAGCATTTTCCGTAACACATTTTCGTCCGAGATTTTCATCTGAATTGTCCGTTTTCACGATCCAATTCCTAGTTACTTTTTGTCGAAACTAGAACTTGGACACAGTTCATGGACCATGGACACAAGGCTTTAGATTGCATCCAACAGCTCTGAATAATTCCCTACCAAAGAAATTAAGTGTCACGGCGCCCCTTTGCGACCCGTGGCCATGATACTTGAGCTCGTCAGCCTTGTAGAAGTCCTTCACGCTGACCTTGGCCTTTTCGATCCCGCTTGGCGGGTGGTGAACATATTTCCCCGGTTCCTGCCCCTTCGCCCATATCACCTGCATGTTGCCGTCGATAATCTCATGATCGGTCGGCTCGTTGGCGGCCAATTTCCTCCTGAAGAGGATCGTGGTGACGCCGTCGCGCTCGAAGCCTATCGCCGCGGTCAAAGTGTCCCTGCCGCCCCAGTATTCGTCCTTCCGAGGCGTCGACCTGTCCCTAGTATAGTAATCGCCGATCCTGTGGCTGTTGCCTCGTGCTGACCCGATTATGATGTCGGTGCAATCCATGGGATTGAAGTCGTGTTTCGGCGTGTACTTGTGCCCCGGTCCAGCCGTGATTGCTTCGATCGGGGGAACGAGGTCAGATTAAAATAAATCGCCAATAAGTGACCGTGCCTCAAGCGATTATATGATTATATGATCGATGAACGGGCCGAGCCCGAGACACGGTTACTTCTTCGTCCAATAAACTACATGAACTTTAAATATTAAAGATAAATATCTCCGGGTACGGGAATACTTATTTTCAACGTTCAAGTATGACTATACTCTTTCTAATGTTGATAATCCTTTCTCGGACATTGTGAAGGGATTCTAAGCCGTGAATAGTCAACTTTTTACAACTTTTTACAGAATCAATAAATATTAGACATTCAGTGTATGGTATATTCTACAGTGCAAGTGCAGCTGCACCGTCATTTAAACGTTATTGGAGTATTATGCAAAAGCGACCAGGGAAGCTGATTACCAACTTTAATACAAATAAATCATTTGTCAATCTACGTTTATGTATTTTGAATATTGATAAATATTACCCCTGGCAATGAGTTTTTGGACGAATGTAATTAAACAAATTAGTTCAAAATGCTACGGATTTTTTAAATGTAAAATGCAGTGGTTTGAATATAAAAAAAGTATGGGAATGTTAAATTGGTTTAACATGAAATAAACAGAACAGAAAGAATCAAGCTTTTGCTTATTGTTATAAGAAAAGGACAATTAAAAGAACAAAATGTAACCTAAATGGCTACCATTTTGCAAACAAGTTCTGTATTATCAGATCGGGAAGCAGAGTGGCGTCAGATACCGAGCAAACCTGCTAACAGTACCTGGTGCAAAATTTGAAGCAGTGGCTGTTTGAATTCTGCTGCCAAGGCCGGCAGCAGGTCTGTTAACATGGTTTCTGTCGCCAATCTGCCAACTGTCCTGTATGTACATTACAGATTCTACATCAAAATTGCTGCCAGTCTAACAACAAATGTTGCAATAACAGATTTTGTAAAACTCTGTGCAACAGATTTGGCTATCAGGGATATTTATACTGTTGCATTTTACATCTCAAAAATTACAATATTTAACAATAATTCGACTTTATAACATTAGGGCAAAAAGCATTTGCCAGGGGTTAGTGCCATTGTAAAAGATGTTAGTGCTAACACTACTATATTTTGTTAATGAAACTCAAATTACTTTTCATCTGGCGCCAGTATCTACTATTTTGTTAAGTATTCTGTCAATATGGAAACTACAGAGATTCAATAATTTCTTTCAACAGGATATTCAATTACCAGAGCTACTTTTTTGTGTCTCATTTCGCTAATAACTTCGGAAAATTAAGAGAAACTGTTCCATTTCCAATCGATCTGCGCAAACGCTGTTGAATCCTTATCACAACGAACACAATTTCAACAGCATTTGCGACAACGAATCGAAAGCGCGGACCAGTGTACGAGGAAACAAGCATCGGAATCGCCTCATTAGCTGGTTACCTTTTGTTGCGCCCGACTTGAGGCCCGAATTTGGTTCCGGTTCCGACTTTGGCTCCGGCTCGGAGTTGGGTTCCGGTTCGGACTGTGGCTCTGGCTCAGATTTGGGTTCTGGCTCGGATTTGGGCTCTGGCTCTGAACTGGGTTCTGGCTCGGATTTCGGCTCCGGCTCAGATTTGGGCTCCGGCTCAGATTTCGGCTCTGGCTCGGATTTGGGCTCTGGCTCGGACTTGGGCTCTGGTTCTGAACTAGGTTCTGGCTCAGATTTCGGCTCTGGCTCTGAACTAGGCTCTGGCTCGGACTTGGGCTCCGGTTTCGAAGTGGGTTCGGGGCGGGAGCTGGCCACAGTCTTGGACGCGAGCTTCGCATGGGTTTCGGCTCCGTGAGAGGACTTGGAAATGGGTTCCGTTTCGGACTTCGGTTCCGGCTCAGAACTGGGTTCCGGCTCGGACTTCGGCTCCGGCTCGGAACTAGGTTCCGGTTCGGATTTCGGCTCCGGCTCGGAACTGGGTTCTGGCTCGGACTTCGGCTCCGGCTCGGAGGCAGGTTCTGGTTCGGACTTGGGCTCGGGTTCGGATTTGGGCTCTGGTTTGGGTTCAGGCGTGGTGTTGGTGCTGTCGACAGTGCTCGGCTCGGCGACGGGTTCCCCTGTGCAACAAAGCATCGATCGTCGTGCAACTACCTACTGCTTATATCTTTTACGAACCACCACCTTGTGCTTAGTGTTTTTGATCGAAAAGGGACGCCAAAATACTCGTTGGAAAGCCAACTACATGTGATCAACGTAATTACGGGAGGCAAAGGAAATCTTTTTCTTTACTTGTGTCAGATGTTACTATTTACCATTTTTCAACGCTGGTGCCGGTTCTGGTGACCTCTTTTTGCGTCCTGCATGAAAAAACAAAATCTGAAATTGAGTTTTTGTAGTCACAGCTTACAGGAAAACATTCCGAGTAGAGGGTAGCGATATTAAGTAGATTTGAGTACTGTTAGAAAACTAAAACACTGTCAAAATGATCTGTAGAATATCAGCTGCTAAAGGTTTGTACAATACAAAAAATAGGCTATAAGGATTCTAGCTACTGGGTAAAATTAGAACCACTGCGCGACCGAATGTGATGAGATCATTTCTCTAAAAAGTATAAGATTCAAAGATTTCAAGGCGCAGATTGAGAGATTTTCAAATTTGAAATTGAAGATTTCAAACATCAGCTAAAATTCGAAGTTTAGGGATTTGAAGTTGAAACTTTGAAAATTTGAAGCTGGAAAATTCGAAGATTTCAAAGTTTAAAGTTTGAGATTTAAGAATTCGTGAAAACCGAGTTTATTCTCTCGCGGAACGGAGTTTAGAAGATGAGGCTAGATTTTCACCTTGCTTTGTGCTGACTTGGTAAGTCACACTGGTCTGCACCGTGACATCGATGTCAGACGGAGGCGTCGCGATCAACGACGCGAGGTCGTGAGCTTTGGCCGATCGCCTCTTGGTACCGGACCTTTCCGTACCAGTTTCAGGCTCGGGCTCAGGCTCCGGTTCTGGGTTCGGCTCGGCCTCGGGTTCTGGCTCCGCTTTAGGCTCTGGTTGTGGAAGCGGTTCTCCCTTCGGCTTTTCTTGGATATCAGGGAAAGCTCGGCAAGCCGGTGTTAGGTCGCTTGGTCGCCAGCCAATTCCGACCCAGCTCGTGCCGTTCACTACCATAACGCCTTCGAACTCATTGATCTCCTTCAATATCCGCCAATAGAACGTGAAGTTGTCGGAGAACTTCCTCATGGTATAGGAATCTAGATCTACGTCGACATTCTTGATGGGAGATCCTAGAAATTATGGAGTCCCGATTGAAATACCGGCAGAAGATTGCAATTTGATAAGTGTAGAAGCGGCGAGGAATTTAACGTAGGAATTTCGTATTTGAGGAGTTTCAACGAGGACGCATCGAATCCTTGGCTAGGTGAAACTTACTCTTCCCGCAGCCAGGCCCGAACCAACCGATGTTGCAGTAGCAGTGCTTGGTGGGCGCGGTCGTGCCGCCATTGTCGATGCACGTGCCCTGAATACCGCAGTCGGAGTCGTCGAGGCATTCCTCCTTAAATTCGCACCTTGTGCCGTGATACAGCCGATCGCATCTGCATCGACCCAGGAGATATCGGCCGTGACCGCTGCAGTCTTCCCTGTACGCCTTTCTGTCGATGATCTAGAGGCCGCAGAATTACGGAATATTAATAATATATGGGGCACATTGTATGCCAGGCTTTTATACGTGTACGGTTTGTATGTCTGTGCACTCTATATTAACTCTCGCCACTATATCTTAGCTTTTTATTCAAGAAGACATATGTCTTCTTCAAGAAGACATATGTCTACGTTTCTCAGAATTAAATAGTCATGAATAGACAGCGGATCTTTGTGCAAAATAAAATTTTTCCCAGCGCAAATAAAGAATTGGAACTTGAAAAACAGTATATTTAATGTTCTAAACATTGTAACTTGACTAATATTGTCGATATTTTGTATATTTTTGCATATGATAACAGCCTTATAGATTTGTTACATACTTAGTATTGCTATAAATGCATAAAATCCGCTGTCTAGGCATGAATGTTTGTAAGTGATTGGAGAACAAACAATAAAGAGCATTTACATGATTCTGTTTATATGATAAAAACACATGTTTATAGAGTAAAAAACTGAAAAAAGTACCAAAAACGATAATAAATGTGACGGTTACATCTAGTTCCGCAGAAAGCTGTCGCCGCAAACGGCGGGCATAATAACTAATTTACCATTCTTCCGATTAACTTCATTTTTTGTTCACATATTCCAAATAATATTATTTATTAGCTCACAGAGGCGTTTCGAAATACAGTGAACCATTCTTGAATAACAATAACAAATGTACATACGATTTTTTTAATGAAAATTTCGAACCTTTCTATTCTAATTTTTGAGTGTGGCCGATTAGCCGGTAGCCGTCATTTTGAGGACAAGGGAAGTTTGAGATTCCGGAAATTTGAAAGCTTGAAAATTTGAATCTTGAAATTCCGAAAATTTACTAACTTTAAGCTCGAAATTCTACAAATTTGAAATTTGAAGCTTGAAATTCAATCTTATTCTAACTTTTTCTAACCCAATTACAGAGCTTTCTAAATTACGGTGGCGCTCTCACAGTATTTACCAATTATGTATCGCAATTTTTATTTTCTTAAGAAAATCTCTTGAGAATTAAGAGACCACTAATTGTTAAATAATGGAAAATTCTTATTTCACACCACTGTTTGCAAAATTAAAAAAAAAAAGGCATTTTACGTATATAATTTCAATTTTTCATTCTTGTTTTCTATTCTATAAACAGTTATCTTTACGGTATAAAAAGAATTAAGCCAATTGATTGAATAACAGTTTGTTCGATCATAGTTCACAAACATTCACCAGGTTTTAATGTTGAGAACACTGTCTTGTGTTTTTATACCTTTCTGTTTTATATGCTTCTTATTTTCTTTTCAGAATACTCACATCGATGTCAGCGCAGGACCAAAATCTGTAGCTCGATCCCCACTCTTCGGCTTCTCGCAGAAGTCGAATTGTGCAATCCGTGCACGTGAAATTCTGGGGTAATTGCACGGTATAACTCTGTGCCCTGGAAAGTCCAAAAGCGATTTCTTTTTCTAACATCACTGGGAATTATTTAGGAACAAGTAGCAATGGTTTTTCGAACTCAAATTCCGAAAGAACTTGAAGATTTTCAAGTCTGTGCAAGTTCGAATTATTTGTTCACTAATCCGAAGCTGTAAACTCTTGAAAATCTTTCAGAAGTCTTTAATATCTTGAAAGCCTTGAAATTTTTAAGAACCTCGATCCTCCAGTTCAAAATATTTACTATGAAAATGCATTTTTAATCTCTCAAACTGTAGAGTTTTCCTTCAAAAAGCTTTTAAGATATTAAATTTGTAAGAATCCTTACATTTTTTAAAACGTAAAGTAGAACCTCAATTATTCGAATCTCAATTATTCCCATTTTTAATTCTTCAGGGTTTCAATTGATTATTGCATTGAATATGAGAATTCAGTGGGATGCCAAGTAAAAATTAAACTATAAAAATCCAAATTGGATGATCGAGATTTTACTGTATCTAAAGTGTCAAGAAAAATCAAGAGTTTCGAGATTTTCAAGAGTTCTTACTTTGGAATCAAGTTCAAAATGATTTGAATTTTTCTTTATTCTTATACAAGTGTTTAAGATCCCATCACTAAAAAAGAAATAAAGATTTCCAATTGTTTGTTCAACTCACGTAGCGTCATCCTCCACAAATTCGCTGTTCTTAGTTACAGGGGTTAAATCAACCAATGGCCGGTCGAGGGCGTCCAAGATTTGTAATCGAAATCCGCCCTGAAATCATACAAAACATTCAATGACTTCATTTTTTTTTTTCAATGTATTTTTAGTAAAACACAAAGAAGAATTGAATTATTTCAATTTTCCTGCAAAAACAAGCGTAAGTATAATTTATGTAGATACAATCTATGCAAATAGTATCTCAAAATGGCCGCCATTTATGAAATACTCATCGAAGAGCCTGAAGTGACTCTGCAAACGGAAACCGGAATGTGTAAAAATCAAGGTGCCGTATTTATAAAATGCGCGGTGTGTACAGTTAACAGGATCCAGTTAATTTCATAGCGGTTGCAAAGCGAGCCAGGCTAGAAACGGAATCGTTTTATATGTATACACAGTTCCAATGACTGGATTTCCGTGCAGTTCCTTTCGTTACGCTCGCGTCGGAAGCGAGAAACGGTCAAGAGGACGTTGAGACATTGATCGTGCACGTGGATAGCGGTATCCAGTGTGAACTTATGGATAGAATCCGTGACATCGAGAGCCGAACCCGATGGTCGATCGGTCACGCTAGCCGAAAACGAAAAAGAAGAGGAAGAAGAATTGAGACCGGCTCTGGTTAACGCTTTCTCGAGAGGACTCTCCAATTCTGTCGTTACGAAACTACCAATCTGTACGAAACGATCGCCGAATGGAAATAGGAAGAGATAAGCGGCGGGAGAGTGGTTACAGGTGCCGGACCCCAATGACGCAAGCGTCGATCCTTCCACGGTGTGGGTATCGAATTTGTATCCCCTCCGAATAAAGATTCGAAGAAATAAAATATGACGACGATCAACATTTGAAAATATTAGGTTGAATTATAATAATTTCTTTTTTTCTTTCTTTCTTTCTTTATTTATTTCTTTATTTATTTATATATATATTTATTTATTTATTGACGGAAATAACCCTTTAGTGTACACAGGAAATTTTAATACAAAATGAATATTCTAACCATGAACAGCGGAGGGGGCTACATTAAGTCTGTGCGATTTGAGCAGTTTGTATAAAGCATCGAGTGAGATATTAAATAAATCAACATCATTTATGTGGGAGTTGGCTTCGTTCATAGCTCTGTTAATTGGATCGACAGAGGTAGATCTATATGTAGGTAATTTACAATAGGATAGTTTGTTATGTCTGAAATGCCTTTGCGGTGCATAAAGATTTATAATTTTAACGAGTTCTGGGCAGTTGATACGATCATTAAGTATCCTGAACAAAAAAATTAAGTCAGCGATAATCCTACGGTCAGAGACCGTCTGCAAATGCAGTACCTCAAGTATGTCATCACAATCATGGTTAGTGATGACCATAGGATTACCAAGGAGTCTGGCTGCAAATCTCAGAAACTTATATTGGACTTTCTCCATTAAATAAACTTATTTTTTATTCTATCTATTTAATACATCAAGCAAAAATGTTAATATTTTTATAATTATATTATATTATATTAACCCTGGTGTTCTCTTCAAAATCTGATTTATCACAACTTGAATTGTTATTAATATATTATTGTAAATGTGGTCAATGAAATTTTTACGAAATGTCAGGAAACAATAAACGTAAATATTAACACTAATTTCCTCGTATGTTTCTTCCAATTGGATATGCACTTTATTTAACAAACTAAAATGCAGGATTCGGTCAAATAGACCTGAAGAAAACAGCAGGGTTAAATATAATTATATTTAATATTATTAAATGTTAACAATATTATGATTATTTAATAATGTCCGTTAATAATTTTGTTTTCATATAAAGTAGATAAAATACAAGGAATTAGATACTTGAGTCCTTGTGCTCCTTACTACCGCGTTCCATGAGTCACATCAAAACATCAAAGGTCCAGCGATAATTACCCGGAACTGTACACGCGAGTATATACCGTAAGGAAACTTAACAGTTATTGATCGGGCATCAATTTTTGATCAATTCATTAAATAAATAGTTGTTTCCAGTTTATGACAAGAAATAATTGTTTGGAATTATTTCTGAAATGGAGATTGATTATACAAGAATATGTGTGTGGTATGTGAAAGGAGTATTTTACCTTTATTGCCTAAATAACAATTCGTTTCCTCATCTTATTCTTATCACATTAACAGCATCAAGGCCCAGCAAGAGTGAAAGGAGTTAATATTGTAAGTTTTTGTGAAAAGAAATGTCTAAGTTGCCATAATTATAAAAAGTCCTCGTTGGATACCATTTTTTACTCTGATCGGAATAGGACAGTCAATTGTTTTTTATGTTTTTGCAATTATTTAGGATTATTTTCATACATTCTGTTTATTAGATATTTTATTTACAAGGAGAAAATGCATTTTAATATAACAGTAGAACCTCGATTATACAGGGTGTAACAAAAATGTTGCAGTTCCTTGGAAGAGGTGATTCCTGAGGCGATTTTAAACAACTTTTTTCTTAGCGAAAATGTTAGGCGGGGCTTTATTAACGAGTTATTAATGAAAAACACCGACCAATAGTAGCACGAATACAGTGGATGAATTTCAGCGCGGACTCCAGCTGTAAGTAGTATTGGCCCGCCATGGTCCGCGCCATCATTAATCCGCTGTACTTTGCTCCCTGATTAGTCGGTGTTTTTCTTAATAACTCGTTAATAAAGCCCCACCTAACATTTTCGCTAAGGAAAAAGTTGTTTAAAATCACCTCAGGAATTAACTTTTTCAAGGAACTGCAACATTTTTGTTACACCCTGTGTGAATCTCAATTGTCTTAAAATTTTGCTGGCTAGGGTTCCGATTATTAGGTGTATTAGATGTATGAATTTGAAGTAAAACATGAACGACGCTTCAATAATTTTCAACTAATTATTCGCCCTTTTTTATTAGAAATATTAAGTCGGATAATCGAGATTCGACTGTATACAATTATTCAGTTTCAATTATTTCTTGTGGAATTCGTTTTTTAATTAACTGAATAATAATTAAAATACTTCTGAAGAATGGAGAGAATATCGTCAGACAATGATTAAGAAAAAACAAGGAAAGCGTGGTGAAATCGAAAGATTATAAAAACTGAAAGCAAAGAAAGAATAGGATGAAGTTAATAAACTAAAGAAGAATTAAACAAAAAAAGAAGTGAATACCCATTAATTTTAGCTGATAAAAATTAGCTTCAATGCATTTTAGACGATCCAAAAACCAGTACCCTGTTATTTCACTACTCCACGGTCTATAAATAATTAAACTACACGTATTTCCAGCTTTCTCAAATTTTCGCTTGAAATTTTAACACAAATTTATCTTTCAGTCGTAACAAAATCTACAATTTATAGTTTCATTAGGCAAAAAAACAAAGTTAAAACGGGAATTCCTTTAAAACGATCCGAAACTAATTTCTCCATGGTAATCAGCGAGTCTGGAGGCTTGCTCGTTTTCTACGTGTTCTATTATTCCCTAAGGCCTTTCCTATTAGCCGCCGTTTTATGAAATATAGCAACAAAGGACGCATTTACCGTCGAAGTGGCATCCGTTCACCGGAGATGCTTGTCACTTTTGATGAAAGTCCCCGGTCGAAAATTCTCTCGCGAGAGAGTTTGAAATGTTCGCCGCCGCGGCGACGATCGCGCCGCCACTCGAAACTAGACGGAGAAAGGGAAGAGGCGGTCGCAAAGTGGTACTGCTTCGCACGGACACACACCTGCGCCGGCGTTATTGTCGAATTTTTCTCGTGCCAGAGATATTTTCGTGCGCAGAATTCGCGAGCCGCCTAGCCTGTGGCTATTCCGTTGGAAACCAGTTACCGGAGAGAACACCGCGAGCGTACATACGCCGGAGTACCAGCTTGAAGTATCCTTCGACTGCGAGGAGAAACTCGAGGATGCATAAATTTCGAAAACGGAGAATACTTGCAAAATTATTGCCCTGGATTTACTCTGAATTCGATTTTTAATTATACATATAAGGTAGATATTTCAATAAGTGACCTCGTCCTAATTACTGACTAGTTATATTTTTTATTTAAACAGTATGTACGTTGTAGGTTAGGAACGAGCGTAAAGGTGCGTCTACATATAGCGAACGCGCGCGAACGAACACGGACGACGATCGCGAATGAACAAGTGTGGACGAGATCGTTCGCGATCGTTCGCTGTGTGCGTTCGCTATATGTAGACGCACCTTTAGAAGTATTGAATTCGATTCGTTTATTCAGTTTCAAGCTGCTGTTTTTTTTTCAATCTCTATCATAACTAGAATTCTACTGCTAATCTGATAATTAACTGATAATTAAAATTCACTAATCATCTGATTAATCGTTAATTAGTTAAACATTTTTAATTGGTTAGTCATGACTATATAGCATAAATTACTTAGAACTCTATTTAATCATTAGTCATTCGTTATTAGTTATGATTAATCGTTAGTTATTACATTTGATTAATCATTAGTTACTAGTGTGTTTTCTACATTGTCATAGAAATATGACAACATATTTCAGGATCATCAAAATCGGAGTCTAAATATCTATTT
The DNA here is from genome assembly GCA_030770465.2 of Perdita meconis. Classification (NCBI taxonomy): domain Eukaryota; kingdom Metazoa; phylum Arthropoda; class Insecta; order Hymenoptera; family Andrenidae; genus Perdita; species Perdita meconis. The sequence goes on from JASKOS020000005.1 coordinate 5,847,431, forward strand.
TATATTAAAAGTTTATAAAGTGTTGAAATATATTTTTTGTTACCATTCGGTGGCTTTTTTAGTTTATCATTTTTAGTTATTAGTCATATTTAAATTTTGATTACTCATTTAGTTACGATTAGAGTTACTCACTAGTCAATGTTTATTAGTCATGTTTAATCAAAATTTAATTTAAACATTAGTTGTTGGTCAGTAATCATATTAATGATTACACTGCCCAACTCTGCTTCCAGGTTATGCGAACAAGATCTGCTAGGTTTCTGTCGTCAGTCTATTAATAGCCTTGCATATATAAAAAATCCTGCATCAAATCTGTAGCCAGTCTGACAGCAAATCTGTCAAAATCTACTCGGTCAGATGTGCTTGACAAAGTTATTAAGAACAACTGCGATAAATATTTTTAATACATAAATATGTTAGAACTGTGCACTTAATTCTTATAGGGTCAGTAATTGGGACATCTACCTTAACTGTTTTTCTGTCATCGACTGAGTTCTCTATTATTGCCAGTTTTTTTTTTTTGATATTGTATCGTATAAAAAATGTTTGTTCTTCACGGTCTGATAATTTTATTCGGCAACGGATCCCGCATTGGCTCCGATCCGAGTCATTGGCGGCAGCTCCGCGGTTACGGTACTCGACATGCCGACGTGTTCCATCGAGCACGGAGCTCTTTCTATCGAACGAGTCCACATGCAAAGCGAGTTTATATCCCTTACGCCAACCTTCTTTCCGACCTACCTACCTACGTAAGGTACGCGGAGCGCCTCGGAACGCATGCCGAGCTTCGCTCTTGAATTATTCAACGCGCGTCACCTGGAGCGACGACGAGCAAAGCGTAGGCTGAGCTCAGCCTCTGTCTTTTCTTTCCCTTTCGTAGACCACGTGCGGGACAAATTCGTGATGTTTTTCACGATGACTTCGCTACTCGCGGCGATGCGTCGCGAGGAATATGAATTCCTCCGACCATGGTGGCTCCGTCGCGTTCGGCTTATCAGCTGTGCGTTCATGTTTCCACCGATTTGTTTCGTATAACCGTAGCCTCCTGTTTAGACTACGGTTGCGTGGAGCAGAATACTAGACAGAAAGTGTCTTTCAGTTATGCATATTGGATTATTAAACGCGCGAGTGTTGAGCGATTATTAATACCGAGCGAGATCTCTCGCCAAGTACAGAGATGGATGGGTGCACGTCACGGTTACTTTATACTGCTAATAAATTTGCGGAGAGGTGTTAGATCGTGTCTATTACAACCTTCTCCGCTTTTGAAAAACATGTTACGTAACGGAAAAAATTGCGAAAATGTGGAAGATATTGGAAAGAAAATTGTAAGTAATAATTGTTGCGAATTCCATGTGAAATTTTTGAAGCAACTTATGCAATAAGTGTGCAAGACTCTTGAAAACAATTTGTTAGGGAGGGAGTTTCCTTAAAACGTGCGGCGAATAGTGTATAACTCTTTGGCAAATGCGACACGTGCCATAACGTGCGTGCCACTTCGAGCCATAATTGCACGTGCTCCACGCAAGACACACGGTCAGTTATCGTTTCATTTCGACACGGAAAGATTTAACGGACGATTTAAGCTGATGGAGCTCTGAAGTTCTTCATATCGAAGTGTACACTGAGAGTAATAGTGTTCTAAAGGATCTCGCACAAATTATATGGGGTTTTGGCTACCGGTTAAATTCGCTAATTTTTACTGATATTGTAGATTGAAGATTATGATATCCTCTACAAGAAATGTATAGTAATTAGTCATTTAGGGTCGCTGATAAATGGTTAGTGATATACCTACAATCATTTAAAGAATTCTGCAGGAAATACTATTCGTTCATGAGATGTTGGCCGGCTTCCTACAAGTTAAAACTGCAACGGGGAAAGAGGAATCTTGTACCACGTGATTGGCTCAACCAATAATAACATTCTGTCTGACTAGGGGGCATCACTACTCAAAATCGAGTAATATGAGTGGATGATTCCTCTTTTCCCGCTGCAGTTTTAGCTTGTAAGAGAAGCTGACCAACATCTCACGAGCAAACAGTACTGTATACTGCTGGTATGGTAAGTGGTAAGTTAACAGTCGGAAGGTAGGCAAGTCTGATCAGTCGAAGTGAAATAAGCCAGAATACTGAGTACACGATCGACAGACGGATCGGTCACATCTACTTATTATGTCAGCATATCTACTTATTCAAAGGTGGCGATAGGCGGAGTAAGCTATATGCACTTTGCTCAAAAAAACTCACAAAATTAAAAAATTTGACGGCAAATTCCACGAACGTTAATGGGAAAATGTTAATGGCATTCAACCTTATCAAGACGGATTTTTTTTTTCAAGAATAAATTTAATAATATAATAATTTTTATTGTATCATCAATTTTTATTGTATCAATCATATTTTTCAAGCTGGGATGTACAGTGTGTAACAAAAACGTTGGACGTCCTTCAAAGGGGTGATTCCTGAGGTGATTTTAAGCAACTTTTTCCTTGGCGAAAATGTTAGGTGGGGCTTTGTTGACAAGTTATTAACGAAAAACACCAACCAATCGGTGAGCGAGTACAGCGGATTAACGATAGGGCGGACGATAGCTGGCCAATACTACTCACAGCTGGAGCCCGCGCTGAAATTCATCCACTGTATTCGTGCTTCTATTGGTCGGTGTTTTTCGTTAATAACTCATTAACAAAGCCCCACCTAGCATTTTCGCTAAGGAAAAAGTTGTTTAAAATCACCTCCGGAATTACCTCTTTCAAGGAATTGCAACATTTTTGTTACACCCTGTATAGGTGTTTCAAGTCCTTCGGAAACATGGACCTAGAGGTCCATGCTCGGAAATCTTGTTGGCTTTCTGTGATAATGTTCAAGTGCTTCTGGCGACCGGTAGAGGCGTCGTTGTCATAGCCACTGCATATACGTGTGCTTAGTGGTGGTCGTAGTTGCGTGTATTAGCTGCATACACATAGTAACTATAGACTGCGTGTCGGCCTGAAGCTGCATCCCAATTTTAGAAATAGTTAGATGCTTTGGAAGGACTTGCTCTCTCTTTTTAATGTAGCTGAAGTACTACATAACATGATAAGTATTGGTATGTATACTTGCATACCTATGTATGTGTTTGCGGCAGCAACTTCTACAAAGACGTACTGTACCGGTCGCCAGGAGCACTTGGACAAAATTATCACAGATTTTCGAGGGGATTTGAAACACCTATATAATACGTCATGTCCTTAAATCTCTCGGAGGTATCATTACGCGTTCGTGCATAAGCAGCCATATTGGATTTCTGCAATTTGGATCATGAGCCAATTGGCTGACGGTTCCCAACTACTTCTGAACCACTGCGCATCATCGGGTATGGTTCACCTTGTCTAATTCCACCATGTATATCCCAGTAAACATACTGAAGTTTGCGTTGGGACGTATAATCTCCATAGTCTCGAAAGGATTAACGTCAAATTATTTAATTTTGTTATAGCTTTATTTTTTAACGGTGGATAAACGAAAATTGTTGGTGGACAAACGTGAAACAATCATGGGCATTCATGGTCTTCCACTTATAAATTAATGAAAAATGTTCATGAGGGTGCTGTGATGTCTCAAGTTTTCTAATTTTGTCATAACTTTTTTAGAGAGTTGGAGAAACGAAAATTTTGGTTGGATTAGATTAGGAATTGGGTTCTGATAAAAAATTGTGTCTTTGATGATATTTATCTCGGTGTATGCAAACATCAGCTGCATACAATCTGGTTCCAAAATCTTTCTACACGTAGAGGAAAGTCTAAAACTAATAAAGTCCGTCACGCTTTTATCCGCCTTTCACGTAACAGCCTACGTTCCCTTTTTTCCTCGAACCATAGACAGTCGCATGAATTTCCTAGGAATTTTCCCTGTGCACATGCGCGCGCGCACTCCGAAGCGTTAATGCATTTCATATACTGTGTACACATTGAAGGATTACCGACTGGTCTCGCCAGAACGATTTCGCAGCTTTCTTTTCTTGCCGGCGGCTAACGAAATCCGACGAATTTAATTATCGGCGAGGTAAAAGCGTCGTTGGACATGACAAAATTGGGGGAAGGGGTCAACGGTACGTGAAACGGCGGCAACGTTTAATAGGCTTCGAAGATTGAATTAACAGGCGGAAGAAGAGGGACGGAGTGAAGTATCTACTTACTCGATGAGGGTAAGCCAGATGCCACGTGACGTTGAAGTTACTCCCAGACAGTAAAGTAGTCTTGACGTCGCCTGGAACATGAAGTGCATCATATATTATGCAACGTTACGCTATTCTATGGGCTGATTCATGACGCCCCGTACGTGTCAAATTGCTTTGCGAAACGGAAACCGGCGATTTCTCAGGCACATCGATTCATGGGGAGTTGATACACAATGAAAATGTTAATATTCATTACGATAATAACGTACCGTAATTTTCAACAATCGCCGGAAACATGCGTTAATACAAGTTCACGGAGGTTTCGCGCAGAGAGGCTCCCATAAATTGGATGCGGGATAAAATGATCATTGCTTTTCCTACAATTGTGTAAACCTTGAAATTTTCTAATTCTTTCCATTAAGTGAAACTGGTTTGCTCAGCAGCGCCTCTGTCTAGCGTAATCACCTATCGTGATTGAAACTCGTTTACACTTTAAATATTATGTAAACGCATTGCACTGTAAACATAAAACAAGCGTACATGTAACCTGCTTATATTTAATAATTAGCAGCGCCGGCTTTAGGCTAATCGTAAGCCACAAGAGGCGCAATGGCTTTTGGGGCGCCAATATATTGAAGAAAGAATAAATAATACCGAAGGAGACCAAAAATTAGAAGCGTTGGTGATATAGACGTCCAAAAGTTATATTGCAAATGGCACCACTTTTAGCATTTTATCTTTTTAGGTCACAGACCACGTGAAATAAAAATAAAAGTTTGCAAATTAAATTTTACGTAAGATTTGTTTAATATTTGTAATTTTGTAAAATTTGTAAAGCTCACAAATTTTAAATAAAAAAAAGGTAGGACGCTAAAAATCAACGCCTAAGGACGCCACATACCGTTGAACCGGTTCTGATACCACTGTTCAACACGAATTTGGATCTGTAATAACCACTGAATGATCCTTGTAGGGTTTCTCACCCTAAATAATTTGTTCAAAGTTGAAAAATGTGTCATTTTTTGGAAATCAAGTTTTTCAAAAACTGAGGGTGACGGAACAATTGTACTTTCAGACTCGTGTGCAAGGCGAGGAATTCTATAGAAATCACCCAATATATGTTACAAAACAGAAAATAAACTTTTTTTTGTTGGACAGTGATAATTAGTATTCTTACGACTTCAGAAAATATCCTTTAATTGTAAGATCATCTTTCTGATTAACGATGTTTCTACAATGCGTAAAACATGATCGCGGAAATCAATTACACGGAAACGAAAGCAGTGCAAATCGCCGGCGAACGAAAAAACACACCGAGACGATTACGCGCGATTATATCTCGAATTATATCGTTCGTTACGAAAACGAAAATTCCTGTGCGGACTGAGGAAAGTTCCACGTCCTCGATTCGCCTTGCGGAGAAGGGGCCGAGATAAAGATCTATAACAGTGTTTATCGTATCAGGACTGGGTTCCGGAAACAGTCGAGAATGACATGGCGTACAATTAATTTCCGGAAGAGGTCCGAAGCGTTCCGAGACCGATCTTGCCTTTTATGGATTACAACTGTCTTTCTCCCTCTCCTTCTCGACGAAAAGAAAGCAAGCGTCCTGCTTAACGGAAACGTGCCCGTTCTGGATTAATTCGAAAACATCATCAGCTCTTTAATCGCATATTATTTTGTAATTATTCGACTGCGGATTTTTATCCTTTTATGACAATTCTAAATATGCCATGATCACAAATGCCAAAATATTAAAAGTATTAAACGTATGAGGCATGTTAAAATATATAAAAAATAAAATATTCTCTTATTTAAGCTTCAATTATTTATTTATGTTTGTTCAAATTTGATGTTACATCTTCTAATTATATTTATCCATGACTGCAAAGAAAAACAACGCGTTACATTTTCAAAAAAATTGAGTTTATGCCTTAACTCAAAGCAGACTTGATATTATTATTAAAGAGAAAGTTATTAAACGAATGTTTTACTTTAAAAACGAGGATTTAATAAAATTCAAATCATGCTCCAGTATTGGTAATCAGAACTTTAAACGCGAATATCTCAAAAATGAAAATCTGTGACGTGCGGCTTTTTGCCTTATGACCACAAATATATTCACGAAATTTCGCATAGCCTTTCACTATTTTTATTCGGAATAAAATATGTTCGATTCTATTTGAAGGACGTCATTGCCGCCGTTAACATCCACAAATGAATAGATTAAGAGACAACCGGTTTGCTGGAATCCTAAAAATCTCTCCGCTTTGGAAGTCATGAAAGGATGCGAGGAGACATCGACGCCATAACGTCGTTCGATTTGGAGAGCCATAAAAAAAAATTAATATGCGTGACAACTTCACGGACACCGTTGGAGCGCGCGTGTTTGCATATTTCTATGTCGAGGTGACACAGGTGGACGGGTCGAGAGACGCGTTGCTTTTTACGGTCTACCTCCAGCGACCAGTTTGTTCGTGCTGCGTACACAACAAGATTATGAAGAACAAGAAAATTGAGCACCGATCTCTAACTTATTAATGTAATAATAATCTCTAACTTATTAATGTAATAATAATAAGTTATTAAACTGTATTAATGTATTAATGTAACTTATAAATGTAATAATAAGTTAGAGATCTAGGATCTACAATTCTGAGAACGGAAAATATCTACGTAATTAATTGTCATGATAGTCGCTACGATTGTTACATATACAGTGGAACTGAGATTATCCAACTTGATATTCATTAAATAAAATGTTAATAATTGGTAGAAGATTATTAAATCATAGTTCAACTGTTCCTCGAACTCCCTCTGTACTCTTAAGGCTGATTCATACACGTTTAGTAATTTAGTCGGGACCCATTGAAATCACCGACACTGTTTTCACTGACAAGAATTCACAGACTTCAAACTTTACCGACAATAGAATTAACTGACAACAGAACTAACCGTTAATAGAATTAATCGACAACAAAATTAACAGACAACAATAATGAGTGAGATACACATATTACGTAGACATGATATTATTCATAGAAAATGGGAAAATTATTTTTTTGGGAAATTGTTTAATTATAAGGATTCTGATTATAAAGCGAAAATGAAACAAAAAAATACACATACACATGTACCTATGCATTGTTAACATAAACATTTTAGGATCAAACAGAATTTCGAAAATAAGAAATATATAATATTTTATTATAACTTTGTAAAAATATTTAGACCTAGTGTCTGTATATTTTATGTACTTCTTGTTTTCGAGATTATGTTTGATCCTAACATTTTTATGTTAGTAATGCATAGTTCCTAATAAATAAGGTGTCATGTCTACTGCTTTTGTATTAACTATTGCCATTTGCCTTCAACTACTCAATTTTTTTAGTACTGTGGAAATCGTTCAACTTTCAGATTTTTATAAACTGTGTATTACTGCATACATAAAAAATGTGTAATGTATATTTTGCTCTTTATTGTTATTGGTTAATACCTTTGTCGGTTAATTTTGATGTCAATTAATTGTATTGTCGGTAAAATCTGAAGTCGGTTCCCAATGGGACCCAATTTAGCTGTTGGCAAATATTTTACTAATTTACTATGTATGAACACTAAAATTTAGTAAAACAATGTAGCTACTTGCCACTCGACTAAATTACTAAAGGTGTCTAAACCAGCCATTTTATGGTTTGTATAATAATTATTCGAAGCTCTAAATAATTAAAAACGCGAATAATTGTGATTTGGATAATCGAGGTTCTGCTGTTCAATACAAAACAAAATTCCAGCCATGCGAAATTTTTAAGGCCCAACCGCATGGCTACCTAAAGCTGCGTATACACTAGCGAACAGTTCGCGAGCACTGTTTGCATACAATGTTTGCAAGCAGTTCGTAAACTTTTTGTAAACACTACCCTAACCCTTCACACATGTTACGCAAACTATTTACAAAATCGTACGCGTGAACAGTTCGCGAACGTTTAGTGGAGGTACACCTTAAGCATAATCTCTATTTCCTTCTAAATGAATTCTGATGACACTACCAATTTAAATATCTGCTCCGTTTTTATTGCCAAAATTTCAGTAATGATCGTTAAGCTATAGTAAAATGCAAGTGTATCTAGTACAATATTGTGCCATTTGCATGTGTACGTATGTGTAATCAAATAAATTTATTGAAAAAGGTTGATTCAAATTCTTCGCTTGTCTGCAGAATTAATTTAAAGGGACGTTTGAAGTGTTGTCCCTTATTATACCCACTCTATGGTTTCTATTTTCTATCTATGCAACGACAACGCGCCTAAAGTTCATATATTCCACGCGAAACGCAAACACACGGGCAGAAAAATCGTATAATACGCGGTCTCGGAGTGGAAGCCAAGACGTGGAAGGTAATGGCCGAGGCAGCAGCCCGTGGTTCGAGTTCCCTTCGCGCCGCGGAGTCGGTGAAAGTCGCCTCGAATCAGACTAGCGGGCTATCCCCACCGGTGGCCCCATCTTCGCGTTAATGTCGTTTTCCCATAGAACCCTCTCGCCACTTCTTCCCAGCTCCCCCCGCCGCCAAGCTTCTCCGACGATCGACGCCGTCTTCTCCGGGAGAGACGCGACCGCGAAAATTCCACCGGCGAGCGCGCGAATCTTCCGGTTCGCGTGGATCGCGCTACGGAACTCGGGCGACAGCATCCGGATAACACCGGGGAACCGGCTCCGTCGGCGACGCCGTCGAACAGGATCCGTCGTCGTTTTTTCCGTGTCGAGAGACACGCCAGCGATGCGACGTTTCAAGTTTCACCGGTTCGCTCATCGCGCGGGGGACGCGAGAGTTTCTTTTTAGGTCGTCTGCGCGGGACGAGATTAGTTTCGGAACGCGCGCTGGATGGCGTTCCGATGTGCACCGGAAACCGGGGGGATTCATGGGACCCCGTGACGTAACCGTGCAATGCCAGTGTAACTCGAGTAATTACTGTTGTATGTACTATAACCGGCACTGATGGATCAATTATGATACAAGATGCTAATAATGAAAATAAACGGGGGCTGAGGTCAAGGTTTGCGTAGATCGCTGTCTTTAATAACCTTGACGTTATCTTTAGTGTTTCCACTTTCTTGTTTTGGAATTACTTTCGGTTTTATCTGGTCTTTTTCATGTTCTTTTTATTTTAGTAAAAGTGAGAGTAATGGCAAATGAAAGTAATTTCGGGAAATTAGGGTACTGGTTCTTAATACTGAGCCTTAATCTATCAGTGTGTCTTTACATTTAAATAAGTTATAAGAAAGGAATAGCTCTAGAGCAGCGGTTCTCAAACTATGATACGCGTACCACAGGTGGTACGTAGAATATTCTCCGGTGGTATGTGAAATTATATCAAATTTAAAAATTATCTAGCTTTGTAAACGAATTAGAAGAATGAACAAAAAAAGTCTGTCCGTTAACCATTCAGTTTTTACTTAGTAGTGTTTTTTAACATGCCTGAGTAACCGATAACTGAATTCTTTTTATTTCTACTTATTTTTTACTCATAGTTCAAAGTCCGAGAGATATTCCTTTATAATTGTGGAACAATTGCTGGTCAAAAATATAATACAAAGTGGTACGTGACTTGATCGTACATTAGTTCGGCGATACGCGAAAAAAAAGGTTTGAGAATCGCTGGTCTAGAAATAAAAGAAAGACATTTTTTTTCATCAAGTTTACTAGTTTAACTTAATTTTCTTTTTATTTCTTAGAGATATTCTTCTTTATAACTTATTCAAATGTAGACACCCTAATATACAGGGTGTCCCAAACAAAGTGTAAAAGTCGGAAAGCGGTGGTTCCTAAGGTGATTCTAAACAACTTTTTCCTTAGCGAAAATGTTCGTTGCGGCTTTGTTAATAAGTTATTAACAAAAAACACCGACTAATCAGAGAGCGCGTATAGCGGACGAACGGCCGTTCAGTGGTTGGCCCAAGCTACTCGTAGCGTTCACGGCTGTTTTTTCGCTATACGTGCGCTGTGATTGGTCGGTGTTTTTCGTTAATAACTCTTTAACAAAGCCGCAACGAACATTTTTGCTAAGGAAAAAGTTGTTTAGAATCATCCTAGGAATCAGGCTCTTACTTTTTTTATTAAAAGAAATAAAGTAGACGTCAAATATCCATAATTTTATATTTGACCAACCAATCATGGGTAATTCAAAATAACATCTCTTATCAACAGACCCTTCATATTATTTTAAGGTTCTTATGAAGTTCATTGTATCGATTTTATTATCATTAGACTGTGAATGTTTATGCAAATTCATAAATTTATAGACATACATCAACTGAATTTTAAATAAATGTATGTTTCATTTTCTAAATATATTCTGTGTATTTTTATATCTCTCTGCATTCTTATAGATTTTTGTAATTTAAAAATTGTCATAAATGCATAAATATTTGCAGTCTAGTTATCAATTTCTTTCGGCTGTTTATTGTTGTTTGCCTTTGATAACAGACCTTTGACAAATCAGTCATTGATCACTAAATTCAGAATTTTTATACCAAAACAAATGCAAAATTGAAACTTATACTAAATAGGAAATACAAGGCCGCATTCATATTTTCAAAGACCCTAATGCAACATAATTATAGGGCCTCAAATGAATAATTTTATTTCAGTTATTTAAATTCATATACATTTCTTTTATGTTCATTAGAAATAAAACTCAACATTCCCATAAAAACTCGTTTCAATAAAATAAAAATAACAGAACATTAGTATGCATATATTGAACTGTATTGGCATTTGAACAAGGTATAAAGATAAATAATTTCAAACTTAAACCAAGCAGAGATTAATAACTAAAATTCTTTTTTTTAGAGACATCATATATGATGTCATCGCAATGAATTGAGTCCATTGTATTTGATTGAATACATGAATGGGCATTTTATTTTGTAACTATATCTAAGCTTTTTTCATCTTATTGTTATATGAGGAGTGAGGAGTAAGGTTTTAAAATGTGGACTCCAGCTCACTCCTACTGGGCCTTATGTCAAATGCGGCCCCGAATAATAGTCTATCTTATTTTCTGAATAACTACGAAACGTTAAAATATTTTCGCAGTGATATGAATAATTTTACGAAGCGGATATTTCAACACATACCGCGAGGCATTCCACATGGTCCCGGAGTCCTGGCGTTGTCCAGAAAGTCCAAGTCGTACTTCCTCGCGCGGGGGAAAGTCAAGGCGACGTGCCCTTGCACTTCCTGGTATATCACCGTCAACAACAGCACTATCAGTCCCGGCATTGTCGCGGAGCACGTTTTCGATAACATTCTCAACGCGTTTCGTGTTCGTTCGCTCAGGTTCTTTCTAGTTAGCTTCTCGCGCTCGCTCCCTCTGAGAATTTTCCTCTCGCGCGCCTGAGACCCTCCTGCTCGTTTTTCCTGTCGCTCGGCATGGGCAACCCTCGTTAATTAACTCCTTCCGTCTCGGTGAAGCCGATCTGAAAAAGGAACGAACGTATCCTTCGGGTTAAAATTATAGTACATCCATCGGAAAAGAAAAAATGTTTCTGTCCTTGTATTTTTAATTTCGCTTGCGTATTACTGGCTATCGAAATTAAAACAAGATGAACCAAGAAAAAATAAGCCTTCGATGCTCGTGTAAACTTGTTCTTTGGCCACTCGAATGTCTAATCTTGCATAAATTATTACGCACATGCTTGCGCTTCTGCATAAATTTACTGCTATCGGAGACCGTGGATAGATTTTGTTTGTTTTTACGACATATTTACAAAAGGTTCGACTGTTAGTAATATTATTTTAACGCTGAAGGTGGTTGAATTTTTTTTTTTAGACATTTTTTTCAGCTAGAATTTTAATCAGGCAAAATGTAAGCATAAAGTATCCAATGTACTTGGACTATAAATATCTAATATCATCCAGTTCCGACAGGCTACTAGCAAAACATCACTTTTTTGCCGATTCACTGCACCGTAGGAATGAATTAACCTTTGCCACGAAGTCCACAGAAAAAACGGTGCAATAATAACGAGACCCAACAACCACCGTGTGGTATTGCGGATTACAGCGTGGCAGACGGAACGTATAATTTCCTGGACTTGAACTTTCCTTTTTTAAAATGCCAGCAGCACGGCTAGACGACCGCGAATATTCTCTTATCGATCACTCATCGTGGAAGAAGAGTAACGGTCCGAGTCGGAAGGACTACCGTAAACCCGCGACGTGCCGGCGACTTCCGTCTTTCCCGCTTCCTCTTCGCGAGGCCAGGATATGCACGCGCGCTGCTATGAAAAATAACCGACGTACGTACAAAGATGCGCTAATACGCAGCCGTCTCTCGGATTCCTGCCGTTTCTTGGAGCTACTTTCTCGTCTTTTCGCAATCTCGACTCTGACGAGATAAACACGAATCGACGCATAAATTCTGCGGTTGCGAAGCGAGACAATGCACTGTGCTGAATTGAGACGATTGCACTTGGCTTGCGTTGGTTATTAGGCAGAGGGAATTTTTTAAGCAACGCGAATTTGTAGCGGGTAGCAGTTGTGTTGGAATAGGTGGAAAAGAAATTAAAAATAAGTGGAGTAAATGGAGGATATTGGTTAAAAGAAAAGTGAGAATTCTGGACGTTGAAGTATGGAAGCGAAGAACTCAGCGTGAGAAATAGCGAAACAAAGACGAAGGACGCGCGCGCATCCGAGATAAACGGGAAGAAATAATTATAGCAGGCTGTCGAGCGCGGTACGCGAAACTGGACGATGACTGACTGCTATGGAGAATCGCGCTCGCTCGTGGAAAAACCGACTGAGGAGTTACGATGAATGCAGAGAGCGTGAAAGACAACGTGAAGGAAGGAAAATGAGTCTCGGAAGTTGGAACGTATTGTGGAGATTGAAAACATCGACCCAAAGACCTGCAAATGAGTTAAAATTCAAAGGAATATTTTTTGTTGCAAAATATATTCTTTCAGTTTTGATTTACATCCACCTTTTCATAATACATTTTTTACATTGGTCATCTTTTTTGAGTCTTCAGAATAAGGAAGTTGGAATCCGATTCGATTTTTCAGAAAATTGATTTTTTGGATTAAAAGATCGATTTTTTCAATCGATTTTTCAGAGAATCGATTCTTTACCATACAAATTCTTACATCCGTTTTTTAACGTTCAAACTTCGAGCTTGCAATCTTGCAAATTTTCAATTTTCATGTTTTTACTTCTTCAGAATTTTGAAACAAAATTTACACGTTTAATGTTTTTAAGCTTCAACTTTTAACTTTTCAAGCTTTAAACTGGAGCTTTCAAGTTTTCTAATTTTCAATTTGCCATTTTCCTAACTTTCAGTATTTAGAAGTATCAAATCTTCTATTTTTTAGATTTTTAATTATAAACCTTCAACTTTCCAAGCTTTAAGCTCTGAGCTTTCACGTTTTCCATTTTCAAATATACAAGTTTTCAAACTTTCAGTGTTTCGAAGCATTGATTTTTCACGTTTCTACTTTTTAAGTTTCAAACTGTCAAGTTTTTAAAATTTAAGATTTGAGCTTTCAAGCTTCAAATTTACCAATTTTCAAACTTTCAGAATTTAGAAGCATTAAATCTTCTATTCTTTAGATTTTAAGTTATAAATTTTCAAATTTTCAAACCTTGAACTTTGAGCTTTTGAGCTTCAAACATCGATTTTTCTTATTTCAGTCTTTTTACGTTATTAAAAGTGCTATAAATTTTCCGAATAAGCACGATATATTCACGATATTTGAACCGATTCTGGCAAAATTGACTTTTTAATAGAATCGATTCTCATTCGATTTATAAGTGAAACGAGAATCGATTCGTTAAATTGTATCGAACAATTCTTTAAAAGAAGAAGTATTCAAAAACTAAATCAATTCTGAATGAGAAAAATTCAAAGCTACAAACCTACAAAAAAGACTAAAAATCTTCAAGAAATAACTAAAGATCCTCCATATAATTAAATCCGAGCACTTTAAGTGTAAGCAATAAGCAATTAATTACATTAAAAAAAGTCGAAGTAATTGCGACGTATAAAGAAAAAGCCGAGAAGGTCACGCGTCGATGAAAATTAATATTGTGCACGTATATTCGTGAATACTTGCGACATGATACACGGTTCTACGCACGTTGCGACACCCAAGAGCGAATCTCCCGAGGAATCCTCAGCCGCGGCCGCAGGGTGGCCTCAGAATGGCCTCAGTCTCATCGTTGAAGTACGCAGCCACTACCTAGCCGAGAGCTGCAATTCACCAGGATGAGCGCGAGTTAGCGCGAGGGAGTAGGTACACAAAGCCGTGAGAATAAAAGGGAGAGAGAGGAGAATCGAGTTGCAACGCGCGTACGGAGTCATTTTTTCAACGATACTCGTGGAAACCTGACATTCTGCGGAGTGTATCTCTCGGATACGATCCGCCGATATCTCCAGAGACACGCTCTTCCACTTGTCCGTAAACGATTCGGAGAGAGGACGAGTTCTTACGAAATTACGATCGTAAACAAGAGGAAGAGGCTGATAGAGCCTCGTACCCTCGATTTCGGATTCGAGAATCGCGATACACACGAAAATAGAAATTGTCTCATCGCAAAGTCGCTTTCTACGTTTTTCGACGAGACAGGTTCTCCAACGGTTTTCGCTCGGATCTACCGCGCACGCGCGGTGGCGACGTTTCATAGATCCCTTCGATCGGGATGCAACAACGTCGGAAGATGTTCGAGTTGGACGCTTCGAGCCGCGTGGAATTAACCCTTTGCACTCCTTTATCGAGAGTGACTCGTCATCAGTTTTTATCACAGGAACTGTCAAGCAACCAATTTCTTATCAGAGAAATCATTTATTGTATGACTATCATACAATAAATTGTTCTGCTGAATTGAATTTTAAAAGTGAAATTTGATAGTTAATATTTAGACATAATTTTGGTGATCAGAAATTGTTCTCTTTGCTTTTTTCACACTACAACTTTAGACAATAATATGATTATTGTTATCTTTGCACTTTGTTAGATGTCAAATTAAAGATAAAACATTGATTTACACAAATATCACACAAATTTTGAGACTGGATCAAGTTTTACATTTATGCATTAGAAAAATCATGATTAGTTACTCTTAAGTGATCAGAAATTGAGTCCTTGATGGAATTCCTATGTCAAGTCACACTCCACGTCTGTAAATGGCCAGTTGCAACATGCATTATATTTTATAATACATACTACATATGTTCTCTTGGATTCTAAAAGTAGTTAGGTTTATTCCTTCATTCCATACTATGGAAAACGTAAATCTGACGAACTGATTCATTCGTAGCTTCAATTCACTAACAGAATTCTATTACAACTGTATAAAAATTGATTGGAAAATATGCCTGAGACCAAGGGTGATTATATTTTCACTGACAGGTTTTACACCAGTTCTGCATTGGCAACAGAGTTGCATAAAAATAAATGCTTCCTCACTGAGACGATAATGCCTATCAGAAAGGGATTACCAGATCAAATAAAAAAGCAAAGTTACTAATTGGAGGAAAAGTGGCATTCAGAAGAAACAAAAGTTTAGTGCTAGCATGGAGGGACAAAAGAATAATAACTATGCTTAGTACAAAATTGAAATCTAGAAGGGCAAGACACAATAGTATAAGAGAAATACAGAGTGTAACGCGAATGTTACAGGTCCTTGAAAGGAGTGATTACTAAGGTGATTTTAAACAACTTTTTCCTTAACAGAAATCTTCTGAAAGGCTTTGTTAACGAAATATTGACAAAAAACACCGATCAATCAGAGAACGAGTACAGTGGTAGAGGTGGAGAAATATCGATGGTCGTGACTATCGATGGTAGTCGCTAATAATCGATATTTTTAGCATGATTATTGATTGTTATTGATTGTTTCCGAAACTTGAAATATACTTTTAAGAACATATGTATGTGCTACCTACTTATCTATGTAAGTACATAGTATACAAATATATTATAATCATCATTTTCGTAGAAAAAAATGAGCAAAAGTTGAATACGAACGAAAGAGTACAGGAAATGTTTAAAAAATGAGCGTGTTTAAAAAACAGAGAAGGTTTAAAAAACACAATCCAATCGACGTTTTTTCACTTTATTCTGGATCCCCTTTCCGAAGTTATTTGTTGTGTTTTGCTAAATATTTTACTATTATTGTACAGAAGTGACCGGAATACAAAACTATTTTTTCGACAACTCTGGAAGCGGTTGCAGTTAGGGAAATACTGGAATTTGAAAACCGGTTTTTTCAAAACACGGTTTTTGTATAAAAACTCCTCGCCACAGGTGGAACGGAATTAATCGACATTCCGATCGATGCCGCGGCGATTTCTGTTGAGTGTCGATGAACGAACGCCGTGGCTGTCTTTCGCTCGCGTGGATTATTATCGACGAATAGAGTGGAAGAAGGTTAGGTAAGTGGCGATAGGAGGTGGGGAAGACCGAGAGGAGGTGCGGGCTAGGCGCGTAGGGAAAACGATCCGCCTTCGACGTCTCGTGGAAAACGAGTTGACATTCCACTGAACACCGATGTCGTTGTCCTTACCGACGTTCTCGCTCGTTTACTTATTATTCGCGCTCTAAATGCCGCCGATCGATCTTGTGCGTGATCTTGAGAAACGTTCCGTTTCTACCGATCTTGCGTGATCCCCGTTCGACTCCATTAGCATTCATTAGTGGGGGAAGTTGGGCTATCAACCAATAAATGGTACATTAATTGCAAACGCGTAATGCAGAATTTCTCGATAAGTCAGAACTTCTCGGAACCGGGGAGTCACATTTATCGTAGAGGTCCTACGTTTCTTGTGTTTTGTCACTTTAATTATAAAAATTTAGTTGATGCGATGAAAAATGTTTGCGTAAAAAGAATTAAAAAGAGAATTAAAAATTCCAATTTCAATGTTGCATTTAACAGTCAATTAAAGGGGCCTGTTGTTTACTTTCACATTTTTATGGGGACTCGAAGTCTAGAGCCGAAAGATTTCTGAACAGAGAGAAAGAAACGAGGAATAGATAAAGTAACAGAAAAAACAACCCCAACATTCGGGGTTAGAAGTGGTGCAGAGTTACAGTAAGCGTACAAGTCAAAGTCAAATTTTGTTCCATCGTATCGTGTACATATAACTAGTAATAATTGAAAATATATCGTATTTGGTGTCATTTTAATCAGAAAAATATACGAATACGCTAAAAAATTTTGTATAAAGACAAACTCAAAAAACAAATTTTTTGCCATCATATTAGTATTGCTTTACACGAATGTGTCATCCCTCGCGGCAATCGAGCACTGGTCAATCGGATTACCACCTAATTTCGTTTAACCGCTTCGCTGGTTTGAAGACGGATGCCGCTAGTGGTGGGGATAAAATGTTGACATTTATTGTAGAGGACTTTTTCACACTTATCGAGAAAATACTGTACCGACTTTCAGAACGAAGTTACTGCGTAGTTAGGCACGTGTACTGAATTCCATCTGTTTATCTTTCGGTGAAAATTAGGTTTCCATAGAATTCATGGATATGGCGGATTTCAAATTTCCCGAATGGCTGTACTGACAATAAAAAAAGAAGTGGAACGGCGATTAGTGGAACTCATTTGGTATCCCATATACGCGAGTATACCGTTGAAATAGGTCGAAGCAGACAATAGCAGAAGTACAAGGAACGATTTCTCCGATTACCACCGTCTTTTCCGAGAAGGGGGAGGGGAAAAAAGATGGCGTTTCTAAACGCGTCGCGCGGCAACTGATCGTTCTCATTGATGCGATTGAAACCGGAGGGAATTCGCAACATTAAAATGCCACTCTCTTTCGGCGCGTCGTGGAAAAGCGGACCGTCGCGTTTCAAGTCGAAGGAGGCTCGATTCATTCAGTTTTCAGGATTGTTCTCACTGTCTCGTTGCGTTTTCGCCCGGGGAGGATATTACGCGATTCCTCCGCGCGTCATTACGCCCGCACGCGATAAGAACGACCCGATGAAGCGGAATAAACAAACGCCGTGGAAAAGCGAACGCAACGATCTCGAAGGAAATGACTTTTCTCAGCCGTTTCGAGGGAAACGTTCGAAAGAATGCGAACGACCTCGCGGGGAAGTCAACTGTGCAGAATAACCTCCTTTTCAGTCCGTGACAATTGCCCTCTAACACGCAAATCAGTTACTAATAACGTAATAGTTAAATTAAGAGAAAACGAAATCGACGTGATACTGAAAATAATGCGTAAGATGTCTTACCTTACCCGGTATGTCTTTGTGCTGTGTCAGATTGGCGGTGCGTTGAAAGGAAAAACAATCCATAGACATAATAAGACAAGGTGAACCATCGCGCATGATGGCGGCTGGATGGTTTGGGCAACCAATAGCGGCCGACCCAAACCTTGTCCCGCGCATATCAAACGTAACAACGTCATGTTAGTATTGAAAAAAACCTCATTAATAACGTTTCGAGGTTTTATCCCCATTGAACAGGAGTAATAAGTTGTGACAAAATGTTTTCCATTATGAAATAAAAACAATAAATATAGTACAATGTATTTGTGGAAGATTTAATCTCTCGGAGGTATCATTACGCATGCGTGCAAAAGCAGCCATATTGGATTTCCAGGTTTTGGGTCGGAGTTAATTGGTTGACGGTTCCCCCACTACTTTTGAACCACTGCGCATCTCGGGAATGGTTCACCTTGTCTTATTCCACTATGCACAATATTATGTCAAAACGTCACTTTAAAAGTAAATGTGTATCCGCGGTGTGTTGTATTCCTTGTGCGAAATAAAGGTATAATTCTATCGAGTGTGTTATCAAAAGTGTTTTTCCCCTCACAGTTTCAGAAGTGGGATAAGTTTTAGCAGTCTACGTAAAGAGCGAAGGGTATCGAGTTATGTGTGAAACATGAATTCGAATAATTTCACAATGGTTCGATGGAAAACCATATTGAAGCACTTCAATCTTCATACTTCGGGCAAATAAGATCAGTGGCAGATCCAGAAGCCTTTCTTGGGGGGGGGGGCGAAATGTATAAAGTACAAAAGTACATTTTTTAACCGTCTTTTTAACCTTGATAAGCAATTACAATAATTACGTGTTATATAATTATGATTAAAGACTTTATTTTATAAGGAAAACAGGTATAAAAGATATTACAATAATGAGATTCCGATACTACAAAAATTTTATTTCATAATACAAATTCTGCTCTACGTTTGCGAATTTTTGCGAATCGATCTATAACACTGTCTTCATTTCATAGTTGATCTAAATACGTAACAAGTTTTTCAGAATGTGAGGTAATATTTTTATATTTTATTACTCTTGGGGGGGGGGGGGGCGATCGCCCCCATCGCCCCCCTGGATCCGCCACTGAATAAGATTTAATAAGCCGTTTGGATTCTGTCTATCCGGAAGAAGAGTGGATGAGGTTGATTCCGGAAGCGCATGAAGAAACTGGTGCAGAAGAGGAAATGGTGGAGGACGATGGCAGCAACGAAGAGATGACGTCTCGCAGTTTTGAAGCAGAAGAAATGCGAACTTATGCGTCTCGAACATGAATTAATGCAGAAGGAGCTTTCTCTTGCGCGCAGGGAAAACGAGTTCTTGAGGAATTCATCACTTCTAACGGCGAGTAGCATTAGACCGAATAAAGTGGACGTGAGAATGCTGAGCGAACTTGTGGATGATTTCAATGGAACGAAAGGCTCATTCAGTGTTTGGGAAAAACAAGTAAAAATGCTGCAGAGAACGTATGCGAATGTTGATTAGAAATAAATTAAAAGCAAGGCTCTCGAATGATTGCATTCTAAAGTAGAGTTTATTGAAAGGTCCGTGAAGGGTATTTTGGCTGAAATGACGAATGATTCAGTCAGTGATTGAAGTTGAAGTCTCTGATTCTACATATAAAATGTGGAACTACTGAAAAAAGTTTGGAATTAAAGAATATGTTTGCTATTAGAATTTTAAATGAATTTCAAATGCATTATGTAAAATGCTGAATAGGTTGAACAATTATATTTGCGGAGGGGTTATTCTGCGCTTTGAATTGAATGCTATAGTAAGAGCGTCGTAAATCCGGTCGCACAGAGGTAAAGAAGCGTAATCAGAGTGTAGGAGGATGGGCGAATGTAAATTCGAGGATGCGCGATAATTATGCATACGCGGGAGAGGTGCAATAACTCGTGTGGCGTAATTAAGAAAAACGAAGAGGCGAGGAACGTCGATGACGTTGGTATCATTAAGTTTCCTCTCACCCAGCGTTCTGTGTATAATGAGCTATTACGCCACACACGATATTACCTTAAGATACCGCGGAGAAATAATATAAGTGTGACGTGACGGCGGTAGATGCAGGAAGCACACGCGTGTGATAAAAGAAAAAGACGACGTCCTTCGTCGGGAACGTGGAGCCACCGGTGATGCTCGCAGACTATTAACTGGATCGACTACAAATTATCCTTTTTGTACCGATTATGCTTAACTCGTTTAATTTAAACGGCGTGTAAAATTATCTGGAAAAATATATTACACCGTGATATAAATACATGATTGATAGGATCAATTGCAGGTGATAACGAAACCAATCGTAGATTATATTACGAGCAATACGTTGGTTTAGATGGCGAGATTTTTATTGTACGTAGTACAATTTCCAATGTCGCACTTTCGATTTTCTATGGTAGCCTCGACCTCATCTCGAGTCGTCCTTGCAGCACGGTTAATTTATGAGATAAAATGATTCATGGGTCTAAAGTTCCGAGGCAACGTAGAGCGTCATTGAAATCTCCTTCGACGAATCGCACCGCGACGTGTTTTGTACCGTCCCAGGGAATCCCACCTACCTGTTGAACGTCGCAGTCCGTGGTTCCAGCTGATCCTTGGTATCTCGCGAGACGGCGCACACACCGAGAAGAGGGTTGATAAAAAACGAGGCAATCACTGCACCGAAAAAGGACTTGGTCTCAGCCGATCGCGCGACGTCATCGTCGGCCAGAGAAAAACAAAGCCAACCGAAGCTTCGGAGCCGCGATTTCTCAGCGCGGAGAGAGAAGAGAAGAAGAACGTGGCGGCGGTCGATCGATCGATGAACCGCGAACACGATGATTCACTGAGCCGACGCGATCCTTCCACGGCGACGAGTCTTTTTCAGCGCGCGGCCATTCCGAGAGATGTACGGGCGACGTTCCCTCTCTGGAGACGACGGGCGTTGAGATCGGTTTCGACTGGTGATGGTCGAGCGCGCACGCGAGGATCCTGCAGCGAAAAGGATGCGACGAGGCTACGATCGAGACTGACTCTTGGCAGAGAAGCCTCGGCTCTCCTCGACTCGGCTCGACTCGGCTCGACTGCCTGGCATTGCAAAGCAGCCGCGAGCGAAAACTCACTTTACGCTCCCGCGCTCGCCCCTTACGTTTGCCCCCCCCCCTGCTATTACCGGCCGCCTGCTTTCTTAAGGTTGGCCGTGCTCGCTCGCCTGAATACCTCTACCTGGTCGACGTGCCTCCCCCTCCTCTGGCCCCGCGAGGCCCCGTGACGGGGCCCACGGATTCTTGACGTCTTCTTGGCGCTATGGCTCCCTCTGGGGAGACTGAGCGACATTCGGGTCACCGATTTGTTTCGAATTTTGCGGGCCAGTTTATAATCATTATTATTATTATACGGGATACAGTCCCATAAGTGTACGAAGGCTTAAACAGAACTTATACATAGTCACATATAGCATAGAAAAATTAAATATATAATCGGTGGATATAGTAGTATTACAACATCATACATAGTAAATCATACAATATTATTTATTGTAAAAAGGTGAAAATTCTCAGTATGATCATTCATCATATTACATATACGATTGATCGGGACCGAAAAACCAAGTGTAGTTTTATACAATGGTGGGTTGAAAGTCTTCACCGATTATAATCATTATTGCGGCCAGCGGAGAGTTGTTGAAATTAAAGCTGTCAATTTTCGAATAATTCTAATAATTTGAATAACTTCGATCAGGAATAATTTATTAGAATTGTTTGAATAGTTGAAAGTATACGAATATTCGAAGATTATTCGGATAATTAGGAGTATTTGAATATTCGAATATTCAAGTATTAGCTTTTGTCTGTGGTTTCGCCCGCGTGGATTTTGTTTTAAAAGATGTCTAATTTTTAAACCGTGGAGCTTTTGTATTAATATCAATTTGTTAAAACAAATATTGAACAAGAACTTATATTAAAGGGGGAACCTGGTGTAATCGGCTGAAATCTAAGTCCATTTTTCAGAATTTTTACTTTATAGTAATTTTTAATTTATAGTATTTTTTGCGATAGAAGGTAACAATATTGCAGTTACTGTACTTATTAGATTAATAAAATCGCAATCTTTATTTTAGCGAAGAAATTGCTTACAAAAAACGTTCCTATGTTGAATTATAGGGGTTGGAAGTTTAAATGTTTGACAGTTTTTTTAAAAAATGGTTGAGTTTTGGACCCAAGTCATATAGAAGTTTTTTGTTTGTTTTTACGTGATCTATCACCCCTTCAAAGCTTTGTACTACTATCCCAAACACCCTGTATAATAAATCTTTTGTAATAGTCATACTTAAAAATAATGTAGAAATATACAGTGTGTTCTAGGTTTTAATGGTGAAATTTTGACAGTATATTATGTACGTCGAAACAAGAAAAAAAGTTATACGGGGTGTTTCGCTTAAAACAGGCCACATAAAATTGTATATACACAAAAAATACGATTGATTTTGAAAAAAAACATTAAAACGTGGTATTTTGAAAACAATTTTTCCGCTTGTTCAACTTTTGAATCATTTAATTAATGTTACACACATTTTTTGGATTTATAGAGATAGAAAAACTATTTAGGTGGCCTGTTTTAAGTGAAACACCCTGAATAAACATAGGTTGTTCAATGGCTTATTGAAAAGTTCAAATTTAGTATTAAAGTCAATATCAGTAGTAGGAATTAGTATGAAATATTAAGTATGAAAATGATTTCCATGTTAGAAAATGTGAATATTTACTTTATGCAGCAACGATAAGCACTTTTGTGCGCCTTTATTGTGTCACGCTTATTTTATTGAGTCGTAAATGCGGCACTCTACATCAAATAACTTACCAATTATTCAAAGTAATTATGTTGCGAGACTCTGTATTTGTAATGAAATGTTTGGCATTAAGAATGAAAAGAACGAATATAGGAATTCTTGTAGGGAACAGTACCTATGTAAAAGGGACCAAGCATTCTTTGTATTATTGATGGTATTTATGAGGTATGAGTTCCGAACGGTTGAATTCGAGATTTAATCTATGATTAGAAAATGCGATTGAGCACACGCACATGCACGATCCGTTTCAATCAAGCCGAGCCATTCAATTTCGTTTATCATATATTAGCTTTTAAATGTAATCAATCCCTGCGATGCTGCCTAGAGATATGGAAAATTTCGTTCGTTTATAACTGGACGACCTTCAAACGACCTAACACGACATTTTTATGCGGCCAAATTTGGAAATCGTGGCGCTACATAGTCAACAAGGTTACCAGGTTACGGGGTAAGCTATGGAATTTCTCCCAATATCGCTGAACTTGATATGTGGTTCCGTTAAAAAGGATTATCGATGACCTTGAAATCCCCAAAAACACGATAGTCACTTATTTTTGCTACTCGATCGTCGAATCAAGAATAGTTTTCATATAAGAGCTATTAAAATGGCAAAAACAAATTTTGATTATTTCTTGCATGCAGTTGATTATTTTGGGAACGTTATGATGACTTCAATTCGATGGATAGAAATTAAATAGACGGAAGAAAAGAGAAGAAAATGAAGAGAAATGCTTGAATTTAATTTAAGCATTAATTAGTAGATTGATTAGATTTGTTTATAATTAAAATTAACTCTTTATTGTGAAAACATTAAACCCTACGAATTGAATTTTAAAAAAATATAAAATTTGTAATAACAGTAGACATTAGGAATATGTTTAGAAAACTGCAATATTCATTGAGTTTACTTTCAATAGAACAGTAGAACATGTGCCATAAAATATCAGTCAACTTTCATATGAAGCATTGCTATAAGTAGACAGCGGATCTTTATGTACTATAGATATGCAAAAGGCATATGTTATTTATGCACTAAAAATATGTAAATATGCATATACAGTAATATAGTGTAATAATTTATTATACACAATAACGTGTTATACAATATTTTCTATGTGCATATAAATATGTAACAATACTTTTTTGAATCATTCTTGCATTTTATAATTTGTGTTAGAATAAATTTTGAGCATTTTTTCTAAATGTAACGTTAGTCGATGGCGTACATACACTGTTATATAGGATTATGAATTCTGTTTGAATTTCAAACACACGCTACCACAACGAACACTCAGTTACAAGATTACTCAATTACAAAAACATGATTTCTTCTTTATCATTCATAAAGTTATAATATAACAATTTACTTATAAGCATATGAGCACAATAAATGTATATGTTGTTAAACGAATGTATTATGCAAAAAATGTAAAATAAAAAATATATTTTTAGAATCCTCCAATCACAAAACAAATTTCTGTCGAGGTACGATTACATTATTTATTTTCTAACAAAATATATATTTGCATAAAGATCAGCTGTCTAACTATAAGCAATAATAGAGAAAAAATCATGATGCCTAAATGGAATGAGACACCCAGTATACTATTTTGAAATTTATATAATTGTTAAAAATTGCTGAAAATGTATAAATTCGTACAAAGAAACAATCATAGCAATTTGCAAAGCTTCACAAATTTATAACGTTAACAAAACACCAACGAAACTGTTTAATTATTTGGTAATGAGTTTCAGAAACCTGAATAATCATAAAATTCAACGCCCGAAAAAATTCTCCAATATTTTCTAAAATATTGCAGATTCGCAACGTGTGTGTTAACCTTCATGATCGACTGTACGTGCATCGCAGTCAAATATCGATCGACTCGCAATAACAAGTCGAACCTGAAGCGATCGAGCGCGCAACACGCGAAATTTCTACTTGCTCAACAAGTTAGCGTTTCTGGTCGCGAAAATTCATGCAATTCAGCCTTCGCTGCGAATCAGTATTCCGATATCGTCCCGATACAAGGCGAGGTACCCTTCCAACGGAAAACTAAGCTTCATTCAACCCGGTTCCGCGAGCGTACAGCGAGCGTTGCGGAGCCCGTCGAGCGCTGATCGGCGGCCGGCGTGTTTATGCCGAGCCTGTTCCTTTTTGACTTGCAACGGCCGGAGCAAAATCTCTCGATCGGAATGGAAAGCGAGCAGCCTCGGCATGCGGCCCGCAGCATGATCGAACAGCGTTAATTCGCGCCTTAGGCTGCGTACAGATTGCCGTGCAAGACCAACACGCGATCGTTCCGCGTTGCTCCATCATTGGTGTCCCTGTGGTTAAACAAAATAGCATCGAGTAGAGTTGGTAGAGGGACGCGAGAGCAATTCCCTTCGCGGGATCACGCGAAAGAAGAATTACGGAAACGTCGGAATGACAATACACATTATGAAATAGACGGTGCGAGGCAAGGTCGGTCGGGGCAAGTGGAGACGAAGTGGCGAAGATGCATCCTTGAGCGAACGTTAAATATCCCTAGTGTCTTTCGAGTCTCACAAAGAGACGGCAAGTATACTGTGAAATTTCCAATTATTTAGCTGTATGTGTATTTAATCTATTACCGGTCAAACATTAAAATAGGAACTTTATGTACATGTAAGCATAGTGGTTGTCTTATGCCATTTGATTCGCATAACTATGATACAGTTTTGACTAAGTTGGGAATGCAGGCTTTATACAGGGTGTAACAAAAATGTTGCAGTTCCTTGAAAGGGGTGATTCCTGAGGTAATTTTAAACAACTTTTTCCTTAGCAAAAATGTTAAGTAGGACTTTGTTAACGAGCTATTAACGAAAAACACCGACCAATCAGCGAGCGAGTACAGCGGATTAATGATGGCGCGGTCGATGACGGGCCAATACTACTTACAGCTGGAACCCGCGCTGAAATTCGTCCGCTGTATTCGTGCTTCTATTGGTTGATGTTTTTTGTTAATAACTCGTTAACAAGGCCTCATCTAACATTTTCGCTAAGGAAAAAGTTGTTTAAAATCACGTTAGGAATTACCCCTTTCAAGGGACTGCAACATTTTTGTTACACCTTGTATAATAGAAGAGTAATGTTAGATATTACTTTTGTAAGTAAAATATTTAAGGGTATGGTTGCGTGTCCACAGATTATAGAGTCCACAGATTATGTTCTCTTTACATGTTTCATCAAGAAGCTTGAGAAGCTGTTATTTGATGCATGTTGAACATCATCGAACAAACTATGGCTATGCATATCAACCTCATCCAACATAAAATTAATATTGATGTACTTAGTCAATCTACATATATTATCTTTAAAACATTCGTTACGACATGTACTATAGATCTAGATATTTTATTTTTTGTCATACTTTTCTTTCAAATTTTTGTCATATTTTATTGCTCCGTTTATTCGTTTTACTTGTATTTGTATGTTTCTATTTCTCTACAAGTTTTCTTAATTTTTCTTATATTGTACCAAAGGGTTATCCCGTTGATTAATAATAAATAAATAAATAAATACCATTCATTTTCAATTAAAGTATAAAAAGTAATGCGTGGAAATTGAATATTACAGAATAAAAAACTTAGGACCTTTGGAACAAAATGTTGCGTATATTGGGATTTTTATTTTATCGACTTAAACTATTGAATGCACAAGTCATTCGAGATTTTGCAGTTCCTGCCATCTCCTTGTCAGAGCCTTTGGGCAAACTTAGGAAACAAAATATTTGAAATACTATTTTAAATAAAATATTATTTATTTTTAATTTTTAAAAATATTCTGACCAAATTTTTAAAATTGATCACAAATACAATTTGTAAAATGTTTAAAAACCCTCTCGTTAAAGTACGCACGGCAGCAAAAGGAATGAAACAAAAACAAGTGTTTAGAAATCTCTTATAGTTCTTGAGAAAACATTGAATATTGGGAAATTTATATGGGTGGAGATACAATGTCCGACTTCTCTTAATGGACTATGAAATCCTCAGTGTTATATTTTTTCTATGAATTTATGTCGTTCCAGATTTTCCATTTAATTGTTTCTCAGTTTTTATTAGAGCCACTGTATATTGGATTAGTTTTATCCCACGAATTTGCAAATTTTAACATAATACTTATTTAAATAATAATAATATTTGATTTTTAGAATCAAGAATAAATTAATCATATGTTGCTTGTCAAATATAAGTCTTAGTGTTTCGAATATCCTTAAAATAAAATACTATTTTAAGAAATATTTCTTACAAATAAAATATCCTATTGTCAAAAATACATTTGTTGGTCTAAAATAAAATAGATTATTTACCATTTACTATTTCAAAAAAAATTGTTTGCCCAGGTCTGTTTTAGGGTTATCCAAGCTTCTCGGATTCTCCAAAACTTGGATCAATCTGAAACC
Source organism: Perdita meconis (assembly GCA_030770465.2). NCBI lineage: Eukaryota > Metazoa > Arthropoda > Insecta > Hymenoptera > Andrenidae > Perdita > Perdita meconis. The sequence continues at coordinate 5,875,130 of JASKOS020000005.1, forward strand.
TTGAAGTTTCGGTGTCTACATGTTAAATCCGTCTCTCCTTTGTGGGATTCCCAAGGGCCCAACGTTTCGAGTTCACCGTGTTCGGTGTTCGTTCTTTAATACACTGTGTATGCTTGGGTGTACTCATGTTTCTTTCTTCACATGGGTGCACACTACATGCTCCGATAAATAGTTGATCTTTAAGCGCAATCCACTCTACGCTTGAATAATTTTTCGCGAACTGTCGTGGTGGGAATGCTTAATTACTGAGTCACACAGACGGTAACATTCTACTCTGGTTCTACTCTGTGGCGTCATATGGATCATGTGTGGGATTTGTTTCATTACAAGTAGCTCCAGAAAGTATTGGCACATTCATCTTTTGTAATAGGTAACTTTATTTAGAAAAATGCTTTTTAGTACAGGTTACTAAATAAATATAAAACAAGAAGTTTCTTTTCGAAGACTTACAACAGTAAGATATTATAATGATACAAATATTCAAACAAAAATGATTTCTTTGCGGTTTTATGGTAAAATTTAAATTTGAACTGCTTCACATTCTATGAAGGAATTCCGAAAATCTACAGAATCACTATATATAAACAAAACTCAAATATCTTTTATAAACATGTACGTCACAAAATTAGTTCCAAGTTGAAAAATGTGTAACTTTTTAAAAATCAAATTTTTTAAAAGCTGAGAGTGCATCACACACCAAACAAAAATTTTGTTTAAACATTAAAAGAAAGTTATCAATATATAACATCAATTCTTAAAAATTGAATATAAATATAGCTATATATGGTAATAAAGTATTTCATTTTGTAGATTTTGTGTTTTGTAATAAGTAAACTGTGGATTTTTATACATATCTAACAATTTTGAGTATGCAAAACTCTGTGAGGCTTTTCACAAATTTCAACACACACAAAATATATAAAAAAAAGTTCAAATCACGACGTTAAAGAAGTAAGACTATTATTCAAAATACAATTGCTTATTTGTGTTTTTAAAATGTTGATTTCGCATAAAAATTCGCAGTCTAGTAATAAGTAAGAGATTTAATATCATTTTTATCAGTAAGTAAAGTATATTTTAAACTAGGTTCTTCAGTTACTGCTGAACAACTAAAGTAACTAATTAATAACCAGTTAATAACTACTGATACATACTTGAAAATAACCAAATCCTCCATCACTAGCATAGATTGCTCCACTTCAGTAACAGAAGACTTCATTCTGTCAACCATGACCGCAATTTTTCACGACTATAAATTACATTCTCAGGAATTTCCGACGGCGATCATTAGAAGATAAAGAGTCCCTAATATTAATGAATATTTGAATAAAAACCACATTACTTAAAGTTAGAATCATACATCCCGCAGCAATTTTAACGAATCTAGGTAACGTTAAATATTGCAACTCGTTTTACAGCAACATTACCGACCCCGAAGCGATATTTCTCAATTACAGGAGACCGCAGTTGATCGAATCTCTATCGTCATCAAGGTCTTCAGCGCGCTCCTCCCATCCCCGCGGCAAGGTCTTAATAAACCCAACGGACGGAATCCGCGGATAACAAGAAGAAAACGCGAACCCTTTTCCTCGTTTCTCGAAGGCGCGCAAGAAATAACGATTCCCAGATGGACCATGGGCCCGGAGTACTCCGGAGTCCGGAGGCAGCCGACGGAGGAGGGAGCGGCCCCCCGGAGGCCGTCGTACCGCCGCGGCTGTCCTCGAAGCGAGGCAAGAGAGCCGGTCAGAGGGAGAGGCCGCATTCCAAGCCACGGAGAAAGCCTCTCGCGCGTTTAGCCGCGGGATGACCGTCGAGAGGTCGCGCGAACGAGCTCCGCGGACCCGTTAGTTCGACTCCGCGTGCATATCTAACCTGGAATTATCCGGTCCGATCGGATCGTCGCGGTCCTCTCCTCGGCGGGATCGCCGCGAACGTCCTCGCGACGACCGAGATCTCTTCCCCAACGGTTCGCCGCCTCCGGAGGGCAGAGCGTTCGACCCCGCCGCTCGAATCCTTCGCCACGAACGGGCGAAAGTAGCAGGCGCTGCGACGCACGTTTGAGGACGTTCGCGCACACCTGCCGCAAGGTGACTGCATTCCGCGTCGAGGTGAAACGTAAGCGGGATATGCGCCGGAATGTATGTCGGATTTGCTGGGATACTCGGCGAGTCGGCAAGCGTCGATTACGCGCGCGTATCTCGCGCGGGGACCGTTTGTTTTTGCCCCGCGATCGGCCTACTTGCGTCGCGTATGATTAACTCGCGATCGAGCCCTCGACGCGCCCGGCATCCGTGAAATCGGTGCACCGCGCCGCACAGTGTTCAAAAACGACTGTCTGACCGGGAAAAATTATGTTTTGAAATGAAAGTGTATAAATCATCGAAAATAAGTTAGATTATTGATAATTTCGACTTCTTAACCTTATGTTCTGTCTAAATTCGAAATATTTAAAACAAAAACTAAATTATTTAAAAAAAATGTTAAGGTTAATTTCTTTACGATTGGAAAAAATATTTTACTTTTATTTATTCCAATATAGAATACGGTAAAAACAATATACATATATAAAAATATAATAGTTAATTTAACAACTTAACTATTGATCCTTATTTTTTAGTAGTTCTAATACTTCCAACGGAAGATGTCCAGTACTTTTCTTAGTTTTAATCCTTAAACTACTTATTAGTGGATCTGAAGGCATCAGGAGCACATGCAATAAATCCTCCATACAGTCTTTTCTTGATTGATTAATTGGTGTTTCTGCTGAGCACTACTGTTTGTAAACCGTCTGTGAAGGATTCGCGAAATTCAAAATCAAATTATGCAAAAAGTTGCAAAAAGTAGCACTTGATTTTTACAGCAATTATAGTACTGACTCTGTACTATAAGATAGAATTGAAATTTTGACCAATCCATACCAATCAAAAAAGTTGTACTTAAAAAATCAAAGCACATGCGTAGCAAAATTAGCTATTATTGAGTGCGTTTGTTCGCATGTCCCATCAAACTTTTTTTTAATCTTCCTATTACAAAATATAAGTATACACCTTCGTCTACAAAATCTGTGTTGCGTAAAATAATTTATTGCATGTTTCGTCTTTTACGAGAAGGAAAAATCTCGAGTGCTAAATGACATTTCTAATCACAGTACAGGTTTGAAAATTCTATGTACATATGTTATTTAAACAATCTTTAGAAGTAAATAATTGTACAATCAAAGCTCCCTAGGATTTTAGGAATCTAAAACAATTGAGAAATAAGTAAAACAAAATTATCAAAATTATGACTTTTTCTCAGTCAGACAGTCGTTTTTAAACACTGTGCGCCGCGCCGCGCCGACCAGGTGAAATTTTCGGCGAGGAAGAAACCGAGGAACTGCCGCTGGACTGTGTCCCACGATGTTCGCCGCGCTCGACGGACACCGATCGTTACTTTTTGCCATCGAATCTAGACGATCTCCGCATCCACTTTTTGTTTTTCGCTCTTTCTCCCGCCACCATCCACCGTTACTTTCTATTTTTTTTTATTTTTGCAACGCGATTTCTTATCTTCTCTCGAGGATTCCATCAGCCCGGGGAAGAGCTGACGTAAAATTACGTCCGTTTAGAAAAATGTAAGCACGTTAATGGTATATAATCTCGCATACCGACTGGGCTTCGCGGAAAGGTTTCCTTCTGACGGGAGCCACGCTTCCATTTCCTTGCCTACGAACGCGCCACGAAGACCGCGCGCGCGATGCCGATTTTTTGCATTCATGCAAACGAGATCCAGAGTGCCGTTAGTATCGTTCACCCCGGTTTGCTCGCGAGCTCGCGAACACGATCCGATATTATTCGGGCGTTTCCCCAGGTGATCTCCGACGTATCCGCGGAACGAGCGTGCAGATCGCGGCGCAAAGGTGGCGGCCGGGGCCGCGCGAGAGGAATGCGTTCTCTTTCTGCACAGAGCCGCGTGACTCGCGCGTGAATCAGACGCCGCGTAACGGGAAATGGAGATTTCATTCAGGCATCGTGATTTAAGGCAACGGAACGAGATACGTCGATCTCGGATCTGCTCTGGATATTTACGTTCCGCGGAAGCCCGGGGGAAGATCTGGCTCCATTCTCATCGGAAACTATTTCGCGAGGATCAGACGTTGTCCGACTTCCTGGAGGGTGGGAATTCCTCGGCTTCGCGCGGGACTTGGCCCCGAGAACCTTTTTAAATAATTTATGAAATCAGTCACGGATGTTTCAAGTCGCTGATTTTCTTTGTAAACTCGTTTCGGGGGAGGGGGGGGCTTCGAGTTCTGTAGCCCAAATACCGTTGCGGAGCGGATCGGTTTTGACCTGGTTTCATTCATATGAATACGAAATTTGGGGAACAATGACGTTTATTGGTTAATGAGTGGATTCGTTAGAAATTATGGCTTGTTGCATGGAAAATAGAAATATTTGAACCCCTTAATTGACAAGTGAAGTAAGCGCCTTTTCTTAGTATTTAGAAAATTGAACTTTTGCGCAATACTTTATAAAAATGAAGAACAGAATTGTGGCTTTACTATGAGAAAATTAAATGAAAGAATAATAAATATAGTAAAATAGTTTAAACGAGAAACTACATTTCTTTCAATAGTAAACTAATTCCCATTATTAATAATAAACTGGTATCATTATTTCACATTTTTCTGTAATGATTTTACATATGATGCAAATGAATGATGACCCTGACCCTTATTTTTTTATTGAAATAAAAGAAAATGTGTACAAATTGAATTCATAGATGCTTTAAGTATTCTTAATACTATTTATTTTTATAGTAGACTCATTTTTCGCAATTTTGGACCTACGCTATTTGTCAATTAAGGGACTCATTTATAGTGCGAAGTATAAAATGAGTGTAAGTTTGATATGTTTGAATTGGAAGAAGAAAATGTATTCATCGTACTCACTATATTCATCACTCTCAATATGTATGTTGCGTAAAAATGTTAATTTTCTACCTTCAATTACTTACACATGAGTTTTTTTCTGGCTAATCCATACTATAAAAATTAGAAGTCGCTGAAAATTGTTTCTCCATCTGAAATAGTATTTTCTAGAAAAAACATTTAAATTTTCCGATGCATTAAGGATTATTTTTTCGAACGCAATACTCTCAAAAATATTTTTGACAACGCCTATTTGAAACAAATAAAAAATTTTGCAAGAAGCATAATTGAAATGTAATGGATTTTAATTGTGATGACTGACACTATAAATTATCAAAACCGAAGAGAGCAAAAAGTTTTATTAAAATTTTAAAAGCTTTATTTTTAGAGTTAGCATAGAAATATCATCTTTTATTTTCAATGTGTTTAAATTTGATTAACTGAAATAGATTTCTTCCTTTTAATTGTCAGTCTCATAATTAGACTGCGGATTTTTATGCTTTTATAACAATTTTTAATGAACTATATAAAATGCATAAAGAAGTGCACAAATACAAAAATACATAAAATATCGAAAACAAAATATATTTTATGATATTTAGAATCTAAAAAACACTTTTATTTAAATAAGATCTCTTTTTCTATGCCTTTGAAACTATGAATTTGCATAAACTTCCATAGTCTACTCATAGTGATGCGCTTAGGGCCCCGAAAGTAAATGAAAAACAAAGTACATACATACATATCAAAGAAATGATTATAATCATTTTAAAGTTCCTTGTGAATAATTTTAAACTACCTAAAAGATATTTTCCATCAGCTTAATAATAACAGAAAAACTTAAACTGATAATGGTTCATGATTCATCCTATATATCAAACACTCCATCATTTTATCAAGAACCCTACACAAAAATTAAAAAAGCAAACTGTCAACTACGTCTTAGTGGGCCCCAGAGTTTCTAAAGTCAACTCATGGTGCCGGCAGCAAATTTCTGTCGAAGATATAAGTGAGAGTGCTTAGAGAAAGCAAAATCCATTTGCTCCGAACAATTTTCAGAAACGAGGCTCGTCCACGAAGTAAAATCTGTTTGATTATTACTCGCGGATGAATCGAAGAGAAGGTGATAGGCATGGAAGTGTGATTCAACTCATTAGTTTCTTGTATATTATCGTGTCTTGATTGCGTTGTTACTTGCTGTCAAACAACAGTCATTTGTAATGACTGCTTGGATAAGCAATGCACATCAGTTATATTGCAGAATCAAAAGGAAGTATTGCTTCTTGACTTTTTTTTAAATGTAGATCTACTATTAATGTTGATGTACTCTGTGAAACCTGGAGGGTAAAACTCTTCGGGTTCTTGAGAAGTTTGAAAGCAGAATTGAAAGTGTTGGATCAGAACTTCAATTTCTTCGCTCAAAGCGGTGACATTAATCCTGAATATTCCTTTTAAGAACTCTAAATGGAACAACGTGGTACGAACGTAGAATTATTTCTGACGTAATTTTTAATTCTGATTGAACTTATTCAAAGAATTAATTTGTGTGTTCCTCAGAAAAATCTGTGGAATAATGCTGTACATATTCAGTTACAGGTTACCAATTGTCGTCATGAAAATGTAGTTCGATTGGCCCTATTAACAAAGAGTTGCTATTAATAGAATATTGAATGAAGCTAATTTATATGTTGGTAATATTGACACGTTTTCTTTCGCTAATTTGGATTTTGTAAATCATTTAAATCATGTATGTCATGTCCAAGCTTCAAATTTCCAGACTTTTAGGCTTTTAAGTATTCAGTATCAACTTTTTACGCTTCAAGCATCCAAATGTTTCAGTTTAAACATTTTAAGCTCCAAATAAAAAATCACGTGTCAGGCTTCCAAGTTATAATTTTTTAATTTTTAAGCTTAATAATTATTTCTAATGTATCCTACAAAAATATAATTTCAATTAATAATTCCAACCCATATATAATAAATAAATATTTTCAAATATCCTTCTGCGTAAAACTGAGAAGTAAAATACAGTTTCAAATGTTATCTTATTTCGATAACTGTTTTCAATAATTGCACTGCATACTGGTACAAACCAATTTTCAAAAAAAGTGCAACAATGTTTCTGTCGTTCAATAATGTTTTAGAATTTACAAATTCAACGTCAAACAGTTGGAATAACCCGATATAACTGTTTCTATTTTACGCCACTAGATTGCGTAGTAGCAATAAGTAAATATAGAGCACTAAATAGTTGAGTATACGCAATCGCCATTAGGGTGCTTGCAGAAGGGTAAGTGGGGATAAGTGAGTGGTTTATTGCAAACTCCAGCGGGTTCTGCAGTATGCGGCGTTAAGCTGCGTCTACATACAGCGAACGCACGCGAACGAACACGGGCGAACGCAGCCGAACTCACGCGAACGAACGCCAGGCCCCTCCTACTTCGGTCGAAGAAGCGAATCAGCACTATCTGCGTCGTTCGCGCTCGTTTGCGCGCGTTCGCTGTATGTAGACGCACCTTTACACTTCCCACCACCACTCACTTATCCCCACTTGCCCCTCTGCAGTCACCCTAATGGCGGTTGCGTATACTCACCTCTTTAGTGCTCTAGTAAATACCAATTGCCGTATTTCCTTCCAGCCACAGAAAAAGATTCAGACAAGATTATCTGTAAAAGCGTAGGTATTGAAAATGAGAATTGACAAAGCGATTGAGTCTCTATTAAATTGCAACCACATCGTTATTGCAACTATGCATAAAGAACATCTATGTGTCTACATATAGCCGCCATTTGCTATAATGCATCTTTTCTATTTCGCAGGTCTTGTTTCGTTCCTCAGCCCTTCATATTTCTCGTCTATCGTGCATCATCGTGCCGCTGATCAATCTTATTTTTCTACTAATCTCTCGTGTTCTTTCCGCTGACTTTTTTGAGTAGAAGGAAACAAGTTCGACGATCTCGACCGCAAATCGTTTCGATCGTAACCGATCGATCTATTCCGACGATGCTCTCCGGTGTAAGATTCCTCGGTAAGATAGTAATCCCTCGATGCGTTACATAAATTGATGTGGTAACAGAGCGTAGGGGGCTGGAAGGAATGGCCCCGAGGGTTCGCCACGAGATAATGGGAACGGCGCGACGTTTGATTCCGGCCGTGGAATACGTTTCCATGACACAGTGTCGTCATTAGTCATTAGCGGAGGTGCCAAACGTATTATAGAACGGCGGTTGCGTGTGCGTGGCTTAAAATTATGGCCAGTGGGACGCGTTCCCTCCAGGGACGTCCGTTATGGCTCGACTACAGTGCCCGGACAGCTTGCAACACTCGCGTACTTGTTATACCTCTTTGGACAAATTAATCCGAGGCGGAGATGAAATTCCTTGGATCGACACTGGTCTCCAATTACGAGGAGCGATACCTTGGTACCATTTTTCCTATGCGCTTAGATATACACTAATTATTACAAAAATGTACGCATCCAATTAACCCCTTTCCTCTTATGGCTTCCTCTACGGAGATCTTCGTTCCATGTTTCTCCGTGCGTCGAGCCCGAAAGTCCTTCGCGAAGACTGGAAAACGAATTATCTAGGATGCGGCGATATCGCGGCTATCTCGGCGCCATAAAAAGTCGCCGCTTGTCCCTCGGAGCTTCTCTCGAAGCGAAATCGTCCGAACAGAAATCCAGCTGAGCAGCGGCGGTCGTAAAGCGTACTCGTAAAAAAAGAAAAAATGTGCGAGTTTCACGAGATCCGCGGACGAACAATGCTACCGCGAGGAGACCCATTATTGTCGGCGTTACCGCGTTCTGGGACGATTCCGTGAAAAGAAACGATGCATCCACGCGAGAGTGCGTTCTCTTTCGGACGTGTACGACGGGTACGAACCGACGCCGCACTTATGCGTGCGATAGTTGCGCAACCACGGCCTAGTTCGCGCGGCGACGACGCTTTAATTTTCGCGGTGTAATTCTGCTCTTGGATGAGGAACGCCGGGGAGGCTTCCTGAAACACACGACGAGCAGGCTTAACGTCTCTGAACGGAACTTAATTGGCGGACTGAAATGGAAAGTACTTTTCCGACTGGTAGGCGTATTCACTGACCGATGGTTGAACTCGGAAAGTTTGAAGAATAGAGAAATAGTCGAACTTTGAAACCTTCGAAATAAATACGGTAGAAATTGCTAAGGATCGAATGAAACTGTTAAAATTTGCAATCGGTTAACAAACAACAGCCATTTCTTTTATTATCATCTTTTCTGTACCAAGAAAGCAATTATAAAATAGAGTGTACTCCCTGAAACTTTTATTCCACACATTTTTGCAATAAATAGGGAACTTTTATTTTCTTGGAAGTAAAAGGAAGTTCCAATTAGACGAGAACATTTATTTTACTTTGAAAAAGTTAAAGTTATAGAAAGAGGAGTTCCTGTACAGAGAAAAATGTAAATATACATATGTACTATATAAAATGTTAGATTGATGAATGATTCAAAAGACCTTTCCAAGTTGGCTAGCACTAACACTGTGTTCTCGTTATACCAGGTAGTGTAATACGGACATTTAGTGCTTTGAAATTCATTCTTAATGATCTGTGGATAAACTTTGCAAATAATGGATAGGATGCAATAATTAAACATTGAATAATTATTGTTAAATAATACTTAGTAATTATTGTTAAATCGCCCAGATTTTCTTTGTGTGACTGCCACATGTTTGGACCACTTAAGGAAGAATTGGAAGGACGTTTTGACGACGATCAAGGTGTAGAATTGTCCGTGCGCAATTGGTTAGAGACACGGTCAAGTTCATTCTTCGGTGAGGGGATTAAAAACCTTCCAATCCGATGGAAAAAAATGTGTACATAAAAGTGCAGATCGTATAGAAAAATAACATGTGTTTAAAACTTTGTTTACTGTGACAGTAAAGTAAAAAAAAAAAATTTCCGGCTTATATTTGATCCACCCTCCTATAAATATACATAATGATAGATTGACATTCTACCAGAAAATTATTAAAAAATTGTGTTTCATAATAGTATTATTTAAATAATGACTTTTTCTTCAAACTGTATTTGACAAATTCGACGTTTAAAAATACATAATTTAAAAAAAAATTGACTTTCTGAACCTTCTAGTTTCAGAGAAATTCCAAAATACACATTTTCATCACTCAACTTTAGGGTCTGTTATCAACCCTTTTGACATGCAAGATGGCCGGTAAGTAAATATCAGAGTAAGGCACAAATCAACTGATAATTAAAATTGACTAATCGTCTGATTAATCGTTAATCATAATTAATAGTCATTAGTTAAACATTTTTGATTAGTTAGTCATGACTATATAGCATAAATTACTTACAACTCTATTTAATCATTAGTCATTCGTTATTAGTTATGATTAATCATTAGTTACTAAAAGAAATATGACAACATATTTCAGGATCATCAAAATCGGAGTCTAAATATTTACTATTTATATTAAATATATTTTTTGTTATCATTCCGTGGCTTTTTTAGTTTATCATCTTTAGTTATTGGTCATATTTAAATTTTGATTACTCATTTAGCCATTAATAGTTACGATTAGAGTTACTCACTAGTCAATGTTTATTATTCATGTTTAATAACAATTTATTTAATCATTAGTTGTTAGTCAGTAATTATATTAATGATTACAGTTTGCCCAACTCTGGTAAACATACGTGTAAAATATTTTTATGCAAACTAGATCTTATATAAGTTTCATCAAAATCGAGGTGTGAGGGTTCAATGTGTTCTCTTGTAAGGTGAAAATATAGTATTTTTTGTACTACATTTTGTTTTAATAGTATATAATATAATATATTAAAATATAGAATAAGACTATAGAATCTAATACAGGTGGCAACCCTAATATGTATTAGTACGGTTCACTTGTAATGTGGCAAAGTTTTAGAAAGGAACGAAGAATTCCAGAGGTAGAAGACTCGTACGAGAATCAATGGGAATGAGGAATGCGAAGAATGAACTGCGCCTGTGTACCTAAGCGCTCATAATTGTTATGATTATGCACAGACACGGGCACAAGATGGACGAATAATGGTACTGCCTATTTCCTCGGTGTATGAACAGCGAGCAAAGTGCACAGTTAGTACTACCGTAAACTCGCCGACAACAGGCGAATACGCTCGGCGAGAAATGCACGCCGTTTTGCGTAATTGACCGGCAAAATGGTCCGAAACATGCGATTTACGAGATTTTCACTCCGGGGATAACTTTAGACGTTTCAGCGCGATGCGTGACGTGACTTTCATGATACGCGTTTTCGAATTCTGCGGAGAAGTTTGTTCTTTCTCCTGTGTGCAGCGAGTTCTGCTTCACTGGGTACAAAGATTGTGATTTGGTCCAAAGATTCTGGTCAAATATATATATTCACAACATGCAGCAACATTCAAGTGCACCAAAGGCATTATAATTTCAAACTTCTTGTAAGACCTTAGAAACATTTATTTTATGAAAAAAATCAGGTGCCTTGTACATAACAAAATGTAAATTTAATGAAAAAATTAATTTTATATAAAGAAATTCATTTATTTAAGCGTAAAATGACAAAAATTGTACTCATAGCCTAGCATCAGTAGATGGACGGTAGATTTATACTCTGGGTCAACTCAACTGGCCGTTCAAGGTCACATTGTTCTCTTATAGTTTTCGGCTAGCGAAGCCTTCATGACGGCGTCTTGCGTGAACATGAAGAATTCTACACGCATAATATTTCATACGGGTACAGAAAGCTTCTTAAGGTCTTTCCTTTCCGTAAACAGTGGAAGCAAATGGTGGGCTTGAACGGCCAGTTGAGTTGACTTGGAGTATAGTAAATAGACAGCTTATAACCAGTAGATGGACGTTTGAAAGAAATATTGTGTACTCATACAATTTATTTCCTTTTTTTTTTTTTTTTTTTTTTTTTACAAAGAACGTAATTCAACGAAGAATGAGATGTTATATATATAACACTTTTTACTGGCAGTTCAAATCTATTTTTTCTAATATTATTCTCTTAAAAAATGTATTTAGACGGCTAAATTTTCTTTATTTCAAGTTTCTTTGGTTTGTTTCTCGTTTTACCTCTATTTTTCTTCCTTAATTGTAAATCTTTTTCAGCATTCCTTTTTTTTTACTTTTGAGTTTTATTCCTTTTTCTATTTCCATTTTTTTTTGCTTTTTCTGTACCTTATTTTTTTCACTTTTAATCTTTCGTTGCAAAATTCTTTCTTTCGTTTGTAATTCTTTTTTTGCTTTCTATCCTCTCCATTTAGAGCATGTAATAGGATATAGTAATTGCTCTTTTTTTTTATATTTTCAACTGGTCCACTTGATGGCCAAAGTAAATGTTTGTCCCAATTTCTTATTGTACGCTTTATTAATAAGTTTAAGTAAATAAAGTATTAATAAGTTTAAATAAAGAGAAAGAAAATAAAGTATAATAGAGATTACCGATTTAACTTTTAACTCTTATCTAATTAGTGCAGTATCAATATTAATTATTCAATAGTATTGTAATAAGGTTGCTGTAAATTCAGTATGAAAATGATTTAATATTATGAATAATTCATAATACTTTCCCTAATTAATTTCTACAAAGTATTCCCAACATTTTATTTTAAAGATAAAAAATTAGTTTAAATATAGCATGACCTCATTCAGCCAATTAAGGGTTAATAAGCAAAGTATCCTGTTAATTATTAAACACAATAACGATTTGATACTCCTTTGTTGTAGTTTCTCTGAAAATTATAATAAAAATATATTCAGAATTTATGGGAGATTGACTAACATTGACTATGTGAATATTTTACACAATAATCTATTATAGTCAGTAGAAAAAATGCGCTTATAGTTGTTTAATAGTATAGTATTACCAAACACACTTTAAAAGCGTCGTTCTACTATTGTCTCTACAAATATTGAGTTAACAAATAAGTTTGTTCAATTTTTTACAATAGAAAAAATAGCAAACACCGAATGAATTTATAATCACTATGTACGTATTAAACAATTCAGTTGAAATGTACCATAAGGATTGGAAACTATAGTAAACAGCAATCAAAGTCTTACAAAATATTATTATCAAAGTCATACAATTTTTTTTAGGCTACAAACATATTAAAAATATCAAATATTTAACCATGAGATAAAACAAATAATTTTGTGGATTTGCAATTATCGAAAACTTCTTTAATTTCTCTTTTTCTTTATTTGTAATAGCTCAACATTTATTCCAATAAAAGCATAATTTGCATCACAAGTGTCACGCGATATTATAAGACAAGGGGTTATAATAAATGATTCAAATATAAAGATTACACTCACAAAAATATAGAATTTCACTTACCTTCGTCCATCTAGTTTCTTCACTGGTTTCACATTTTATTGAAATCAAATAACTTTCTATCTTCTATATCATTTCCCCTGTTTTTATTACTTCATAAAATGTAGTCGTTCACGGAAAAAAAGCCATTGCTACTTTAAAACGAGGTTCTGTTTCGTAAAGACTACTGCTCTATCCCCATAATTTATCTTTCAAACTATCTTTCCTCCGGCACTAAACACACGTCCTTGAGGAAAACTCCACCGTACCAAAATGGCGTCAAGACGACGACCTTCTATTACTCAACCAAACAAAATCTTCCAATACTTTGCCACTCGAATTCATTAATATTCCCGAGCAGAAAGTCCTCCATAGCAATAAATCTTCAATCCCAAAGATCGTAGACAACTGTTTCCGCGAGATAGGAGACTCCCCATCGAGTACGATTCGGAACTAGGCCAAAGCAGGATGGATTGTCTACCACAGCCAAGAAAGAGAGAAAGAGAATTCATAGCCGTGTTATGTAATCGTGTACCTGTTCGTTGTAACTCCACGGTTTAACGCCGTGACATAATCGCTTCATTCTCGGGTTCCATTCGAGCACGCATCCTTTGGATGCCGAGACGTTCGACGATTGAGTCAATAGGCGAGGCACACGAGGGGCAGAGCACCCGACCTCCGGATCGTGGGTGTGCGTGCCTGTATGCTAATGTCGTTTCGCAATCGGGACTCGCGAGCATCCTTGATTGGAAAAGTGGACGGGTGTCTAAATAGCCGTGTGGCGTGGCTACGAAACGGGGGCGCCTCGTAGACAAGATCTCGGCGGCGTGAAATGGCCCGCGCCGAGCGGAGAGAAAGCGAGAAAGAGAAAGAGACTTTGCGAGAGGCGAAAGACGCGACCGCGGCGTAAGAAACGCGTCTCTCGCTTTGGTCTACGAGTGAAGCCACTTTCGCTCTTTTCGCTACTCGTGCGTTTTCATTTTTCCCCTGTCCGTCGATCGCGCGGGTCCGCTTGCGTTTACGCGCTACTGGCTCTCTCGTTTTCCATGCTCCTTTAACCCTCATCCGTCCTTCATTTTTCCCAGCTTAATTTGTCCCTCGTGTGTTCAATTGACACAATGAAAATAACCAATAAAATGGACAGATAAATAGATAATAGTCTTCCGATTCTTCTTATTCAAAATAAAAAAAATTAACATTTAGACAATACATTGTTCATGTGAAATGTTAACGTAATCAAGTGGCCAAGTCAATCTCCATACTTGAGTCCAATTGAACATTTGTGAGATTACGTTGGACGTCAACTGGGAAGTCATTCTTTTACTAATAAAATGAAATTGGTGCAAAAAATTACGAAAATATTGGTCTGAAATACTGGTTGAGTTTTGTGTTCAATTCATTGAATCAATGCCACGCAGATGCCATACAGTTATCGAATCCAACGATTATCCTACATCTTACTAGACTGCCACAAAAATTACACACCGTTGTTTTTGTTAAAAGTAGGGCTCTTACTATTACCCGGATTTACGGATATCCGAGTCTTGAGTATTCAAGTACTCGGACACCCACAAAATTTATGTTCGGGTACTCGGATATCCGGATACCCGAATTACTTACTTTAAAAATTGAAAGAACAACAGCCTTCTATTGAAGTCATCCTGATAAAAGATCCAAAACCGGTCACTCGAATACTCGGATCCAAGCCTGGATACTCGGATCCGGATTTCGAGTTACAATGAGTAATTCGGGTACTCGGATATCCGGATAGTAAGAGCACTAGTTAAAAGCGGTAATCTAATTAAAACAGAGTATGTTTCTTAACTTTTGTCATAGAGATTTCGTTTTGTTTCTTCGATTCAATATTAATTATAGCCTTTATACATGTGTATTCAAAACAAAGCTTATTGTGCATTAATGTATGAAATGTCAATTTTTTATACTGTTTTTAATTCCAATATACAGGGTGTAACAAAGATGTTGCAGTTCCTTGAAAGGAGTGATTCCTGAGGTGATTTTGAACAACTTTTTGCTTAGCGAAAATGTTAGGTTAGGTTAGTTTGAAGAAATCGTGGATATTTCGACGAGCTTATAGCGAGGAGTATTCTTCAGGCGTCTGCTGTTAGAGGTAATTGTTAGGGGAAATGGTAGAAAGTGGATTCCAGTGGTGGAAGTGCAAAAGTTGCTTGAATAATTAACGATGGCGGAAGTAATGGCTCCGATGGAGGATGAATGGAGGAAATGGATTTTACGAATCGTATGGAAAGACGAGATCTAAACGACCTTGACGTGTCCTTGATTATCATATCTGCTACTCCATCTTTCTAAATTCCTGCGTTTCTTCTGAGGCCGTTTTGCTATATCCTGTTACTGAAAAAAAAACTTGAGAATTCTCTGAAAGACCTCGACGCACCCATCTTCAAATTTTTTCTACGAATCCCTTCAGCGTTCTCGAAATTTCTTCACGGATGCCTTCACATTGAATAAAAAATACAGTACATAGCGTGATGGAATAAAAAAATTGGATGATCGTAAGCTAAACTCTAAACATTCTTCGGATTTCACTGTTGAATCTTATATATTTTCTCTCCGGAAAAACTTTATAAACACAGTAACTCAGACAGTTGTTCACAAAAAGTATATTGAACTTCTCTACATTCTAAAAAAGTTTAAAATTCTAACGGTTTTTTTGCAGATTAAAAGTTATTGAAACTGACAGGGAAACATTCCAAATTGGGGGTCGCGGTATCAAGAATATTTTAATACTGTTAGAATTCTTAAACACTGTCAACACCCTTTATCAGCGACCCCAAGTTCCTATACACTTCTTATAGAGGACATCATAATCTATAATATACGTGAAAATTCGCCTATTTCACCGGTCTTCAAAATCCCATATAAACTGTGCGGGGTCCTTTGATCGTTTGAAGAAGTATGGACAATCTGGAAGAAGAAATTTAAAAACTAATTGTACTTTAAATCCTTAACTTTAACTTTTCAACTGTTCAACTTGCAATTTTCGTATCACTAACTTGAAACTTGAAACTTGAAACCTTGAAACTTGAAACGCTCAAATCTTCAATTTTAACTCCGAAAATCTCTAAAACTTGTAACTTGGTATCTTGAAATTTACATCTGAAATCTTAAAATCTTCAATTTCAACTCCGAAAATCTTTAAATCTGCGTCATGAAATCTTTGAATCTCCTACTTTTTTATCTCGTTACATTGGGTGGCACAGAAGTTCTGATCTTCCCGAGTAGCTAGAATCCTGTTCTTGTATTGCACAAACAGCAAATACCCTACAGATTATTTTGACAGTGTCTAAGGTTTCTAACAGTATCAATATCTGCTTGAATGTTTCCTGATCAGATATCATTAAACGTGGAACCTGGAATGACATACGAGGTCTGACACTTAAATTATAAGTCTGGTATAAAAAATGAACTTTATTCTAAAAATAATAAAACTTAACTATGTTCCTCTTCAAAGTACTCCTCATCCCTATATATATGTACACAGCGTTGCATGCGTTTTTCCCATTGTTGGAAAAAATTTTGGAAATCTTCCAATGTGAGGCTGCGAAGTAGGATTGCCGTTTTTTCCTTTACCTGTTCTAAAGTCTCAAAACGGGTCCCTTGCAACAATTCTTTCACTTTTGGGAATAGCCAAAAGTCGCAGGGGGCTAAATCCGGCGAATATAGTTGGTGGTTAGGTACAGGCATCCTTCTATCTGCCAAAAACGGAAAGAGCGCTGTGGGCTCCCTTACACGTTCCCTTAGCTTCTGCAGAACCTCCAAGTTAGTATCTACCATTTCAGCAATCATTCTTACACTCTGATGATTTCACTGACTTTTTCCACATTTTCTTCGGTTTTCAAAGTGCTGGTACGCCCTTCGCGTTCATCCACTTCGATTGCTTCCTGACCCTCGGAAAACCTTTTATGTTATTCAACAATTGAAGACATTCTGTCGGTGTTTTCTAGAGTTTCACTAGAAATTTTAAGTTCATGCGTTGCTCGTGTTTTTCGTTCGTCGTGAATACGACACAGACGCTATGCACGGTTCGCTTTTAACGACTGCTGAAACTAGAGTAAACAACTGACGACGATGGGACTGATCTCTTTCGATAGAGGACACTTCAAGGTTTGTAAACAATACAAATTAGTCGCCATAGGAGTGAAAGTCTGGTCATACAGTGCTCAGTCTTATAATTTAATAGCCAGACCTCGTAAATTGATATAAAAAAATATAATACTGAAGATTTCACAGTGAATTAACATTTGGAATACACGTGAACGAACCTGCGAGTCACTGTAAATGTATCAAGAAATATTTAAGAAAATTCTTGTGAAGGGAACTTGAGATGTTGAAATCTGAAAGTTCGAAAACAACTCGGATGAAAGACGAATTTCGTCTCTCCGGGAACAATTAAAAACTCGTATGCGGTTCGATCCATCTCGTCGGCGATTTATTTCCCGAATACATCGTCAGATTGTCTACATCGTTCGAAAATTCGTGGGTTTGTACTTACAGTATCGCAATCACGGTGAACGCTGCGTGTCGCAGGTCGGCAAACCTGGCAGGAAGACCTGCCAGACCATCGGGAAGTGGACCCGTGGGTATCGTTTTATACAGCGACCTCTCGAACGAACGCGACGCACGGCGTTCGTTGAACACTGATCCCGTCGCGGTTACGACGAGGGTAGTAAAATATAACCGTTATTGTTATCGTTATTATTATCAAGTACATCAACGGGATGTTAAAAATAGAAGGAGAAGCGCGATCGCCGCGGTTTCCAGGTCCCCCGCGCGCGATCCTTCCGGAAGTATATTCGCTATTTACATGAGTATTCCGTTCTCGAGTCGCGTTCCTGGGGCGGAATCCCGGGCGAGGAACGCGTCCGCGAAGTCCATCCGCGTCGCTTAGGAACTCTAGTTTTCTACCGTTCTTCGCGACGGTTCCTCTCGCGACTCCGGCTTCCCGGTCGACGGACTCCGAGATGAAAGCGTTTCCCTCAGTGGCACGTGGTGTGGTCATCGTCTCGGGCGACTGACGGAGGCGTCATCAAGACACAACGCACTTCTCTGAGTCTCTTTGCGGTTGAGTCGATGATGGGGACGAAGTTGGCGCTCGTTTCCTTGCGCAGGCTACTGCGTCGTTCGGCACGTAGGATATCCTGACGCCGCCGTAGGCTCTTCTCGGGGGCAGAGCGTAGGCGGCGGCTTCGTCCGAACTGCTGGAGGAGCTGCAGGTGGAACAGCAACTCTCGGCGTCGTCCTCTTCACCGTCCGTCCTCGATTTTGAGCTCCCTGCTACGCCTGGACATTGCGATTGGGTTAGAGTTGCTGGAATAATTATGATGATACAAATAGTAGAGCGAAGGGTTTGGCTTGGTTTTAGAAGTGTGCATTTTGTGTTCTTAACATTTCGAATTGTCAGATCCACCTATATAAACTGATAATTTATTATTAAATGAAAACTTTAACTTCAGGACAACACAAATGGCCGTACAAAACACGAACTTAAACTAGTTCATTTTCGACGCCATATTGGATTTTTGTTAACCAATCATAACCTCTCAGAACAGTAAACTGCCAGTTCGATTTGATGTTTAGTGTTTTTCAATGTGAACAGTGAAAACAAACGTAATGCGGTAATTGCTCTTTTTGAAGCAAAAAAGACAAACAAAGAAATTGTGAATAATTTGAGACACATAAATGTGAATTGGAAATTCGTGTATCGTACCATGAATAGGTATTTAGAAACAGGATCAACAGAAAAGAGGTATGGTGGTGGTCAGCAAGTAACAGCAATACCAATTCGAATACCACAAGAGTACTTACGGGCTTCTTACAATAACTTTTTTGAACGTTTAAATAATATAATTTTATACAAAGGTGGTCAACTCGACTTCCAAGCATAATATTTTTAAAATGTAAATATAAACAAATATTCCATAGCAATTTTTCAATAAAAATGTTCCTTTAAACATTATGACATTTTTTTCACGGGACACCTCAATTGCCGGACCTTGTATATACCGGGTGATTCATAAGAAACAGAACACCTAAATATCTCCGTTAGGCTTGAAGATAGAAGAAAATGTTAGAGAGAAAAGTGGTACTGTTTAAGGAGGTATATATGGTGATATAAAAAAGGTGTCCGATTGTTGTCGTTTTCAAGGTCTTTTGAAGGTCATCGATGATTTTTGAATATCACCATATATTTTTAACTTCAAGGTGTTTTAGCTGATGTTAAGACGAGTACAACGATGTGCTACACTATGACCTCCAAATGACCTTGAACTAAGAAATTTATGATAAAGCAATGATAACTTCAAAATGTTCAATCATTTTATTTAAATTGAATTAAATGTTCAAAATGATGTAAAATGTTCAAAATGATACAGACCCCCATTCAACTCAAAATAAACTACCAAATTTCTTAAAACATCAACACCATTTCCCCATGACGAACACAAAAATCCTAATCCCTAAAATCCTTCATCTACTCTAATATCCTCAATCCCTCCACCAAAACAATCATTCATCTCCCTCCGACAGACCAAAACCACCCTCTTCGGTCCTGGAATTCCTCGCGTCGCGTCGGTCAGCGAAGAGGGTGTCTGTCTTATCATATGCAAAGCACCGAAGATCTTACGCACCCCACGTCGACGAGCCGGCGACTTCCTCCGGCTGTAGACTCCTCGATCGAGACACGTTCGTCCTCGACAGGCCGGGCGGCGGGGAAGGCGACGTCGATGAATTCCTTTCGTTCGTCGTCGGGGTGAGGGGGACGCGGGACGACGACGGCGTCGACGCGTGATCGTTGACGTCCAGATCCCCTTGGAAACGCACGCGCCGCGACGTCGGCGTCGGTGGATCCGTTTGGCTAAGGACGAGGTTCGTCGGCGACGTCGCCGACTCCGTAGTCAGACCAAGGACAGGTAGCGCCGTCACCACGACGCCAGTCGATGTCGAGGTCGACGCCGACGCCCCCGACGAAGGTCGAGGAGGTGGAGGCAGCTCTGGCATGCTAGAGGCGTGGGACGGCGTGCAGTTCTGGATGCATCGCAACGGCTCTCGGTCTCTGGCTTGCATCAGCCTGGAAAATAATTGTGACATGGTTTATGAAACTATAGCGAGGCGGATCGGTATGCAGGAGCGGTTGATTGATTTCGGATGATTGCGGAGGATGTCTGTCAACTGTGACGCCGGGGATTTTGATGAAATTGAGGACAATGATAGAGGAGAACGAAAATATTCTATGGAATTTCTTATAGTAGAAAAGTATAACTAGTTTTTAAAATTTAGGCTCAACAGTTTACTGAACTAATTAACTATGAAACTAATAGAACTTACTAATAGAATTACAGTGGAACTTAGATCATCCGATTTAAGTACCCCTGATTTTCATGATCTAAAATTCCAATTATTTAATAACTATACTGGGTGGGCCAAAAATCGTAGTAGTACAACCGGGCAGGGGGTGATTCTACGTAAAAAAAAGAAGAAAAAATTTGGGTCTAACATTTTCTCATCCAGGGCTCCGTTTTCGAGAAAATCGACTTTAAAGTTTGTTCACATTTTTCGGAAGGAAATGATCCTACGAAGGTTTCTGTACCCCTGTGAAGTATTATATGTTTAGAAGTCTTCGTGTTTGCAGAAGATACCGTCGTGAAGGTTTCGTTATTAGAAAAGTACAAGTGGAAAATTTGACCTTGAACGGCCTATTGAGTTGAACCGAAGTATAGTACAATTTGCTTGCCGTGTGTTCCACTACTGCGGTTGTTTCTATCCGAGACAGTGTTACAAACATTACAACGATGAAAAAGTATCTACAGTTTGGTTTGTGATAAGAATCATAGTTATCAGGCTGCGTAATAGTTCGTTCCTTCTCAAGTATCTTCGTCTGATTAAGTCATCGCTAAGTTATGCAGCAACGAGGAGGATATTTTTAATAATACTTAAAATAGTGTACTGTATTGTAGTATTATGATAGTAAGTAGTAAAAAAGAATAAAAAATGAATAATCAGTAGAAACACTTTGTATTGTTTTAATACACAATCATCAATGTTTGCAAACACTGTTTCGGACAAAGATAACCGCAGTAGTGGAATACACGACAAGCAAATTGCACTAAATCGTTTACAAGGTGAACAAATACGTAGAATCACCCCCCGCCCCGTTGTACTACAATTTCTGATCCATCCTAAATATATGAATAGTAGAGTAGAATTTCCAGTAAAATGTGAACTATGATTTCATAACGGTCTATTAATAACTAGCATTTTATGTGACAAATATCAAGTCGAATAATTTAAATTCTACTGTAGAAGAAAAGATTACAAAGTCTCTTGATTTGAAAGGATGAACTTCAGTAATAATCTTACGTTAGCTAAAAGTTAATCAATTTCCAAGATTTTAATAAGGCTTCTTCTGTGATGGAAACGAGTCAGAAATGTTGATCTTTTGTCATAAACTTGTTCGTTGAAATATGCTTGCCGTGAAATTGTTAGTAACTTCACTATTACTTTTTGTAATACATTTCTCAATATTGCGTTGTCTCATAAGAATACACGTTTAATTAATTAAAAGTTAAATAATTTAAAAACTACTGAATCAATCTCTTTTTAATTTTGCGTGGGGATTTACTATTGCATAAAGATTCATTCCTCCAATTTTCATGGATTCTCGCTTATTTTTAATGTTACTGAAGTTCACCTAATGTCTACAGAACTGAAGGGAAAAGAGAAATACACTGAAATACTGTCAAGTAAGAGTTTAATTAATTGCCTGGTATTCTGAATAATCCTTTTTCTGTCACAACTAAAAAGATAAAGATCTACTTGTGAACCGTAGGAGACAAAGAGGAATACAATTCTTTACATTGATAGGGGATGACCCAAAGGTTCAGTTTCAATTTGCGGAAGATGTAGAGACTTCGGTAGGGAGGGCGAATAAATCTCAACGAAAAAGGGAATCAATTTACCTTCCCAATTCGCTGCGATTCTCGTCAGGATGAGAACTACGTTCCTGAAGCAGTCTCTCGAGATTCCTTTCGAGGAGCACCCGGTCAAGGCCACCCGACCTCGAACCGCTGGAAGGGAACCCCTCGGCGGTGAATTCAGGGGTCAGAGTGCTCTGCGTGGGTGTCGTCGCCAGAGAATTAGACGTCTGATGATGCTTCCTGGTCATTCGGGGTGAATTGCGAGGCGATCCCAGGGTGTGTCGAGATCCTGGCGGTGGGGGAGGCGGTGGAGGGGGCGGTGGACTCGACGAACCCTCGCTGGTTGGCGGTGGTCTTCGACCGGTCCTGGAAATGGGAACAACAGTCAGACAAATCACATCTGTTCAAGTAATCACGATAGAATTGAAGGAACCGAAACTATGATTCTATGAGCTCCAATGTTTAGAATTACTGTATCATTTTTTTAGCCATTGTATGTAATTTGTAAAAAGTCGCCAAAAAGTTAATTTAACCCTAGAAAGACCAGTGGGGAACCCGTCCTTTAAAAAATGTACAAAATATATCATTTTCCTCACTTGAAAAATTTCTAAATAATTATTTCTTGTCACTTTTAACTTCAAGATTGAAATATAAGAATAAGTGATCGAATATATTCGTTTTGCATCTTCTTCGTCTATTTTTCTGTCTGTTGCATAAAAGCCCATTTACCATAGTACCGAGTTTTCTAGTTTTCTAAAAGAAAAGAATTATAATAACAGATATTTTATAAGAATTACAATTTTCTATGAGATATCCAACAATTTAAGTTCAATATTTCATAAACCTCTGAAAGAAAAAGCTACAATATACAAATATTTTATGCACAGTAGTTTTTTTTTAATATTCAGCGATCTTAGTGTTACTTTTTCTATTACTCTTATAGAAAAAGACTGCAATGTGTAAATATTCCATGAGGAGTTCAAATTTTTCAATCTATCCATAAATTTCGTTACGATCCTTCCTAATCCTCTAACCAAAGTTAACTGAAGTATTCAAATTGTATGAGTTAATTCTTCTTTAAAAGGTTCAGTAACTTTAGTGTAACATTTTCTGGTTATCTGACAGAAAAATATTACAGTATCAGATATTTTATAGGAAGTATAATTTTCTTCACGACATCTAGCAATTTCAGTGCAATATTTTCTAGTCTTCTCAAAGAAAACTAACCTGTATAAATAATTTAAGAGATGTATAATATTTTCAAAATATCTATAAATTTCACTATAATCTTTTTCAAACTTTTTTAAAGGAGGGATCAATATTTTATATGGAGTACAATTTTTTTTACGATATCTAACAATCTCACTAAATTCTTCCTAGTTCTTTCAAAACAGAGAACTGAAGGAACTTGTTTAATATTTTTATGCATTTATGGATCTTTTTGCATTTATGACAAGCAGGAACATGCAAAAATACAGAGAAATAAACATAAATGCAAAGATATCTAAAATATCAAAAATAAAATACATATTAAAACAATTTAAAAAATAAAATACAGTATCTGATCAAATTATTAAAGCTACAGCAGAAAAGTACGTGTTTCGTGATTGTTTAAAATGTTTTTCTGCACTGTTTTTCAACATATATTTTCAATTCGCGGATATCAAAACTTCACAAAAAGATAATAAAAATTGTGTGTAACTAGGCCTTCATTCAGTAACAAATTATGCTTTGTTATTAAAAAAGATATTTGCTTTTACAAAACAAAAGTCATAAAAGCTGAGCAATAATTAAACGTGGAAGCAGAAACAAAATTTTAATTGAAACCCAAATTGAATATAACTTGTGAATCACTATGACTGCAGTTGGATCTAAATAATAAAATTATTATCGCCCACTGTACATTCTCCTTAAAGCAATAATTCATTATCTACATTTAGAAACATGCAAATTTGCACAAACATCCACAATCGATCTACTTATAAGGTACACAATTTTTGTCAAAACCTTTAAAAACATCACTCCAATAATTCCCAATCCTCTCATTTCCCTAAACTTCCCATTATATCCCCTAAAAGGTCTCTCAGCAAGAATCTGCGTCTCCTCGTCCACACAATCGGCAACTTCAGTTACAATCACCATAATCCTCCCAGAACTATCGCCGTCAACTACGCAACCTCCAAAGAACCACAGAGCTTAACCCTCCACATTCCACGTCGCGCAACCTGGAGCCACGAACTCTCCGTTACCGGTGTCTCTACCTGAGGAACGAAGGCGGCGGTGGCGGGCCGGCGGAGGAGTCGCTCGGCGTCGTCGGGGGTTCACCCTTGCTACACGCGATGCTGCAATAAATGGCACCTCTTCGCGGGAGGAACGGCCGTCCGAGGAGGGAGGTGCGGCAAGTGGCGCAGCAGAAGCAGGCCTCGGTCGCGTGCCAGTGTTGACCCTCGTGCGACATTTGCCCCTGATCCACGCCGATCGGTTCCCCGCAGCTGTCGCAGTACTCGGCGAAGGAGGCGTCGAAGCAGCGCAGACAGTACGGCCGGCCTTCCCTCATCACGTACCTCTGGCCCCCGAGCTGGAAACACGGACGCAAATGTAGGCGAGATCGCGAGAAACGCTGATCGAGGGATTCTTTGAGTCGGAACACCCCTTGGGTCCCTTTAGAGAACAAGATTTTTTATATCGAGCAACTCGAAGGAATTCTTGGCAGCATTGCTGGAGTGTGGGCGATCAGCTGAAGCCTATGGAACGGTTTAGGGAAGTCGTCAGGGAAGATTTAAGGTGACCCATAGGGGATTCTTAGGAGACTCTTGATCCTAGGAATTCGGAACTGCACCGGCGTTGATGTTTATGTTGATAGCTAACATTTTTATAGTGTGTGCATATCATCAAGGATTTAATTCTTAATCACTTAACGGGGAGCCTAGTTTAGGGCGGCAAAAATAATTTGATTTTGGGGATTTAACCCTGCTACGTTTCTTTTGAAAATCTTGAATGGAACAACTTTTGTTGTCAACATGTTGTGTTATTAACTCTCCTACGTTCCTCTTAAAAGTCTGAATTTAGAACACTAATTGTTACATTACTTTTTTCTTAAAATTGAATCATTTGTTTACTGAAATAAAGTATATTATAGGGTCAAAAAAGACCTGAAGACTGTAGCAGGGTTAAGAATGTAGATAATGAATTAATAATAATAATATCAGGGAATAATAAATCTAAATATTAACAAAACATTTCACATTTTCTTCGAAAATAAAACAGTTATTAAACAAAATAAATAGAATATCCTAATTAATAAAGAAAAATCATAGTTGGGTTAAAACCGCTATTAAAGAAAATAAAATATAATTTGACAAGATTATACTTTTTTTCATGCAACAAATGTGAAAAAATCGGATTTTCATTTTTTCATAAGTTAAAAACATAAAAATTTAAAAATTGAGTATCTTAAAAATAATAGAATTGCAGACTATCGTTTAAAAAGTGCCTTGAAAATGATACTTTTTATACTTTTGCAAGAAAATTGCACTGCATAGTGATAGAACTATTAAAGCAAGTTTTTTATATCTGTCATAGGGAGAAAATTATAGTTTAGCCCAGTGACTATTAACTAGACTCACTCTGTATAGCTACAAAGTTGAGGAAATTTTTCCGAGTGACAAGATTATCATTAACTAAAATTTAATTGCAGAAAAGAAATGCAGATAATCTGTATGCAGAGAAAGTTGCAAAATGCCTCACAATTTTTATCGTATTACTGACCCTAAACGAGATCCCCTGGAAAATGAGTAAATGAGTATCGTGCGTTTCCTTTCACGCGCTCTCTCTCCCAGTCACATATTTAAGCAACTTTCGCTTATTTAAAACTATTTGTTTAACGAGAAAGTGTCCAGTTTCCATCGATTTCATCGGTCGCTGCCAAACTTTCAGGCACCACCAGCAACGCGCCCGTCTGCTCTGGTTTCATCGTGACAGCCATTTAATCTCAACAACTCCCCATTCATCCCCGGTGCACGGGAACGACCGACACTTTTATCTCCGCATCAATCCCCGATATCTCTGCCAAAGACTGATTGATACATCGGTAGAGACACGCGTAATAGCCGTTTCGGATTAACGGACGTCCCCGGAGGACCGTAGAACATCGACGCCCGGTATTCCGGTCCGGAGTTCCGCCGTTCGTTATCGACCTGGCCGCGACGATAAGAAGCTTTGTCTGGTTCGCATAGACGAGACGCACGGATTGCACATGACATTTATCGACACCTAGCCGCGATGAATTATCACGTGTGAACCGCGCGCCATGGACGCACGTCACCGAATATAAAGGGGATGGTCGGTGAGACTGACAGTTAAATCGTCCAGGGGTGAAACGACTCTCAATGGGACGCGCTCGGTTCCGTGTAAATAATTGTACCGGCGGAAAAACCGACGGCGATCTAAGCTGCTGTGCAATTTGTCCGCTTTGAAGGAAACTGAAATCTGGATGTACGTCTTATTTACATTCCTCTACGGTTGGCATTTTTCAGTCCACAGTCTCTTTGAATGACTGCCTCGTTTTCTGGGAATCTCGCTTCTGGTAAGGTGAGTTTGATGCGTGCGTGTATTGTGGATCTCGGAAATGCGTACTTTAGATTCTGACAAATTGATGTTGGTAACGAGGTACGATATTCAAATGAATAAGGTGGGACTCGGTTGACTTGGTTCAATTTGAAAATCTAGGATTCAATTGGTTGAATATGAATGACTCTTGCTCATCACTAACAGTTTGAGGAAGTACAAGACAGATTTTCCATGACGTTTAGTTTCTACGATGGGCATTTGATTCAATGGGTCCCATTGAAATCACCGAAACAGATTTCACCGACAAGAATTCACTGACTTCAAATTTGACCGACAACAGTATTAACCGACAATAGTTCTAACCGACATGACAACAACATTAACAGACAATAATAATGAGCGAGATACACATTACACATTCTTTACGTAGGCAGTAATACTCTGATCAGAAAAATCGTTAAGTTGGACGATTATTTATAGTAATTATAATTATAGTAATTTTGCATGGTCTCATTAATTTGACTACAAAGTAAGTGGGCTCCTTTGAGTGGCTACCGGCTACTCGGCTATTGTATTGATAGCGGTGTGTCTGACTTACAATTATCTAACGCGCGTCGACAGTAGAAAAGGTCCTAACGTCAGACAGGTTTTTGCACGTATTTGCAACAATTAATAACTCGATAACGAAGCCTCAAACGAAATTTTTGCATTCTTGATTTTCGTCTTATTTTAGCGTGTAGAGTGTAGAAGCATTCCCTAAATTTCTGAACAATTGTTGTTAAACACATTGTATGCATATTTGTAGTCAGATAACTTTTTCACGTAGAGACAAAATCATCTACGTGACGTCACGCGTAGGCAAAGTAAAGGAGTGATCTCCTAAGCATGCTTATCCAGTCACCGCCAGAAGAAATACAGTAGTGATTCGATAAGTGGAGGGTACTACATTGTTCTGCCTTGGTTTGGGTTTACAAATCCAAATGTTCAAAACGAAACCACTCACTTGGTGATGATAGCATTTGACATATACACTGAGAAAAATAATGTTCTACATTTTACTACATTTTATACTAAACTAGCAGGATAAGTGCACGTATAATAAAAATCCCAATACAGTGTAATAAAAATTGCAACCCAGTGTAGTAAAGGCATTTGAAATTTCAGCCTTTCTTAAGAATATTTGCTACACTGTGTTGGAATTTTTACTACACTATATTCGGATTTTCACCCCATGTCCTACTACTATCCTGCTACTTCAGTATAAAATGTAGTAAACTTTAGAACTTTATTTTTCTCAGTGTAACTTAGAAACTTGACACTTAGAATCGACACTTATCGAATCACTACTGTACTTAACAATACTGATTACCAATTAATTGCGAAGAGTCTCTTATAATTGTTCTACGCTGTTTCTAGCGTGCCCCTAAGTCCCTAATGTAGTATCATGCCTACGTGGAACGTTATATTTTCGCCGTTATCTTGGCTTGACTCTGGTTCATGTGTTCTTATGCACGTGTCTATTATGTAGTTAAGACGCGACTATTAGTATATGTATACAGGGTTAGATTTTAGATATACATATACATCAATATTCCAAATGAGAAACAAATTAGAGAAATGAATAGAAGAAGCGCACATTGGTAGAGCTGGTTAGGACGAGGATCCTGGGTTCGAATCCCGAACCAAGCATCTGGAATTTTTTAGAGTTTGTAAAAATATTTACTATACTGGTTGGGATTTTTACTACACTGTGTTTGAAATTTTCACCAGAAGTGCAACTATCCTGCTACTTTAGTTCTACAGTGTAGTAAAATTTAGAGCTTTATTTCTCTCAGTGGAAGGTAAAAACCAACAAATCGGCGGGATGATTGGACCACCCAACGCAGTTCCTCCTAGCCATTTCATTACCTGTCTGTCGCACTCGAGGCACGCGAAGTGCCTCATGTGCCATGCCCTGCCCTCGGCCTCGGTGCATTCGTCGGCGAGTATAATCTCGTCGCAAGCGCAGCACCGGGGCTTCAGGGTCTCTGCGTGGTGCCTGCCGCAGTAGAGTCGTCCGTCCCGCCAGAAGTATATCAGGTCGACGAGCAGTTGCCTGCAGACGCAGCAGACGAAGCAGGCCGGATGCCAGAGGGCCGACGGGCCCGCGCGGCTCGCCGCGACCGCCATCTCGCCGGCCGCGATCGGCCTGCCGCACTCGCGGCATCCGGCCCCGTGGGGCCTGTCGAGCTGGCTCGCGTGGCCCCGTCCGAGGGCCTCGCGTTTCCGCTGCGCCGCGAACACCCTCAGCTCTCGCTTCTCCTCCTCGGAAAGTCCGCTGCAGTACCTCGCTTCGTTGTCGTGCGGCGGTAGCTGTTGCAGCAGCTGCTTCACCCGCTCCCGCTCGCCGGCGCTCCCCGCGTACGGGATCTTGTCTTCCGGTAGCGCGCTGAAGTACAGGTGTACCTGCGACACAGGCCCAACCGAGGATGGTAATTAAGAGCGATCGTGTGGATGCACCGCCGCGCCGCGCGCGCTCTCTGCCCGACTATCGGACCCCGACGATTGTCTTTTTGCTCGTCCCGCGAGTCGGTGCAAGAAAGCGTCGAGAACTCGGGGCCCCAGGCGGGCCCCAAGCCGGCCTCGAGGCTGGCCTTTCGAGTGCGTGATCGAGATCGGGGATCTACGGATCGGCACGGCGGTCTCTTCAGAACTACTTTCGGACGGTACGAGCGGTGGGACGTTCGAAAAGGCTTCGTATGCGAGTTGACTGACTCGATGATTTCTCTGACATGGGATCTGATATGGGATTTGATGCGAGTTGGATGGGATAGTGACTTCCAGGTTATAGAGATGTCGGAAGATTTTTGGAGGTCAAACAAGATTCAAGGATCAGGGCAGTAGAAGTTCCATACATTGCCGGCTAAAAATTTGTCTATTTTCTAAACTCTTGTGTTCATGGTCGGACAACTTGGTCCGAGATCTGGTTTAGACAAAAAGTATCTAGAAATTTAATCGTGAAAACATATTGAACCCTGATTCGGATGAAAATATCTTACGGAAAATGCTGTTCGTCCCACTTTTCCATAACAGTTGTTAACTTCTACAAATAACTAGTTGTAACCAGTTAAACAATTAGTTACCAAAACTGTGTCCAAGATATTGAACCGAATTCTCGGACCGTGGACACGAGGCTTAAAAACCATACTGATGAATGAAGGATTTCTAAATTCAATATAATTAGTTATTGAAACTTGTTTGTATAAGTATGGAAATTCTCGGTTTCATTATGCAAATTTGTATTTTTATAGATACAGTGAATTCTCGATGGAAGCGATCATTCGTTGTAAGCGACTTTCGATATAAGTAATTTCGGTTCCAATGATTCGTTATAGAGAAGTAAAATACCAGAAAAATCTAATTATCACCATATCATAATCTGTGATTATCACACATCTTACATCTACTGTATGCCTACATATGTTTTTATTAGAGATGTAGTGATTAGGGGTTTGGCCGACTGGACGACTAGCCGATTAATCGGTCTTCAAGAAGGCAGATTAGTGAATAAGTCCAAGGGTGAAATAGTTTTTCTGAGACTGGCAATATATAGTAAAAAAAAAAACCGCTTTCTTCCTGAAGGAGCAAAAAATATTACGTTCCTTCGTCACAATTTTTCTCTAATAAATAAAAAAATTTAATTGTCATAGTTCGAGTTACTTGAATTGCAACAAAATATTTTAAACTTATAACTGTATTATAAACTCAAAGACGAAATTGCTAACATTGCTTATTACATTTATTTTATTACATTTTGCTTCTCGTTTTAAAGCACTTTTTTTGTGTTAACATTAAGAAATAATTACCAAGGTTTGATATTTTGTATATTTTGGCATCTGTTAACAGCCTCGAAGATTATTAGAATATTTGGAATTATCATAAATGCATAAAATCCACAGTCTAATTAAAAACTGTTTCCATTTCTCCACTTCCATTTTTTTTAAATCTACTGCTTATGAGAAAAACGTTGGTCTATATTCCCGCGAACACCCCGTATATGTTTTATCTTTTATTTCCCTGAAGAATCGCATCAGAAATCGCTTCTCAAAGGAACCCGAATACTGTGCAAATCTCGGCGATTCCCCGTAACTGAAATATTCCTAAAATCCTTCGATGATCGCGGGAAGCTTACAGAGGCCGTCAAAGTGATTGAAATACGGCGGAATATTCGAATGCCGCGTCCGGACGGGAGTTCCAACCACGACGTTTATAGCCGATAAGGAAAAGAATCGCCAACCGCGGAGATCGGAGCCGAGTTACGAAAGTTTTCGAGTCTCTCAGGACCCCGCCGACTCCGAAGTGGGCGCGCCCTGATATGCTATGCTCGGTACGCGTCGACTTTAGATTTGCATGAAGGCTCGCTTTCTCTCCGTCTCGAAAATTCATCGGGACAGTTCCGGAGAGATGAATACCATAACCACGTGACCGGCGGAATCACCGGAGAATTCTGCGCGTCATACAGTGATCCCGAGCGAATTAGCTGTTCATTTGGCAAAAAATCAATTTCCTCGTATCGATGTTTATCGAATGTATATTGAAATTAAAAACAATGAAATTCCTGAAATTTATTAAAAATTACGATTTGAAGAAACCTTGCAAAATCAACATTTTATGAATTCCATCTTTCATCGAAAAGATTACTTCTCTTCTTATTCATGCCGTAGCTAATCTATTTAATAGTATGTGTCTATTTTTATTGGAAATGAATAACATGTATCTACATTAACAGTACATCTTGTGTACTAAGACTTAATATTTATACCTTATTTAAACAATAATGTTCAATGGACTGAAGAAAATCGTCAAGCTTTTCCATAATTGATAAAGAATATCTTTAATGTTCCAAAGAGTTCTGCATTCTACCAAAGTATAATATTTTCAGCACACTTTTCTCTATAAAATCGTGAAACAAACACATGCCACTTTATCTCATTTTCTAAATTATAATTGTCTAAAGTGAAGTGTGTATGGTTAATTTATTCCAAGTTAAAGGCTTTCATGTGGGAAAATAATAAAACATTTTTGTTATCTAATTAATTTGAATACATCAAACCTTAGTTCATAAATTATGATTTATTCTACTTATTTCAAAGTTTGAACAGCTAAATTAGAGTTCTTGACCTAAACCATACGTCACCACGACTTTTTAGGCATTCCCAATGATTTGACAGAAAAATGTTTCAGACAAAAATAAAGCAACACTTAGCATTGCACAAGTTACAATATAAAAGAATTAAAAAAAAAAACTCAAGGTCACTTTAGTTCTTTAATTTTTATTAACTTTCCGATTTATAGGGAAGTTATTGTATTTGTTACTATATATTTTTAGTTGCATAATATAATAGCTGACATTAAGTCGAATTCAACGATATCTTAAGTCTCGAAATAACGCTAATATAGCTTCGAACAGCTAATTTTTTTTATTAGGACCACTGTGCGTCACCTTGAAAATGTTCATTCGAGACGCGTCACCGGAGGGACGAACCTATGCGACTCGAGTGAAACCTGCACTGACCGATCTCTGGCGCGATCTCGGACGCGCTTCTTATATCGAATCGGCGCGATCCTGTAGAAACGACGCCGCGGCAGGAGCAAAAAGTGTGTTCGTACCGAGTATTACACGCTTCTTTTGCGTCGTGACGCGCGAGCCGGAGAGCGTGAAACGCGATTTGGGTTAAACGGCGCGGCGATCCCGTAAGCGAAACAAAACTATCCCGTCGCGGTCGATTCGAGGGAGGCGGCCGTGTCACGTGTAGCTGTGTAACTGTAAGCATTTCATCTCTGAATTATTCATGAATGATGAATATCGACCGTGTCACGATGACAATAAATAAAACTTTGTTGTATTCGACTTGATTTCGAAGGAGGGGACCCCTGCGCGGCGGGGACCGATTTTGCTCCACCCGGCTCACAGTGGTAAATCAGTCCATCTGGCTCAGGGATGCGCAGACTTATCAAGACTAAGGGCCATATAGATTCACTGTGACTTATCTAGCCGAAAAAAATGCAATATGACAAATATTATAAATACAATCCCTTGATTTTTATTCAAAATTGTGCGGAAATGTCTAAAGCGACCTAAACACGCAAACAAAATCCTATAAACATCAATTATTAGTAGTTATTATTCGTTAAAACTTTAGGCTTAGGCATTGACTACTAATTAAGAAATGGCTTCATAATTTTATATCATTGAATTGATTAAAGTTTCTGCCGTCCGTTCAACTCAATTCCACTTTTTTGTATTCGATATTTATCAAATAAACTTATATCGAGATGAACTATTAGACAGTCAGTTGTATAGAAAAATTGGAAATAGTTTTGTCCAGCTAGATCAGCTGTATTGGTCACTGTGCGGCTCGGACGAATTCTCATGACCGAGGGAATCTCAGTATAATTGTAGGGAGTATTTATACTGTCGGTTATAAGTATTGTGTTATAACATACAGGGTGAGTCAATAAATAATATGATTTGATAAGTGTCTACTCCAATTTCCATTTTATACATCGAATACTACCCTCGATAACCAACGCCTGGTTTTTTCAAATTTTGGGAAGTATAAACTCTAACCGAGGCAAATAAATGTAGTGACTTCTATGTTAAATGTCGCATTCTGTTTCAGATTGTTGGACTCTTATCGAATCACTAAAATCACTGTATCTAAAATAACTCGTTACCAATTGGTTATATCGAAAACCGTTTTAGTGAATTATAGAGTATTTTAAGAGATGCATCACATAGATACAAGGTTAAGGTGACCTTGAATTTTTTCAAGGTCAATGCAAGATCAACTCAAGATTATCATATTATAGATCGCTGAATCCGTCCTTCCATCAGCCACAATTTAGTATTAAAAGAAAGAAACATTGACTTTAAAAAAAATTAAAGTTTATCTTGATATTTAAAAAAAATATGATATGAAAAATCAAATCCATCTGATGCGTCCCTTAAAATACTACATAATTCGTTAAAATGTTTTTTGATACAACCAATAGGTGACGAGTTGTTTTAGATAGTTGTATTTGTTGACTCATCCTGTATATTCGCCTCGTTTTTATCGGTTTATAGCGTACATACATTTCAGCAATTATTTTAATGAAAGTATTTTGCAATAGATGACTTTAAAAGCTTTTTATAGACGTTTCTAAATGACAGAAACTAAAGAACATTTTTAGCATAATTCATGTGGCAATTCATTCTTTATCAACTTAATGTCGCGTATACTTTTTGAAACAATTATGGCAGATATTTTTAATACCTGATTAATCTTTTGTTTTGTTACATGACGGTTATCAGCGATTAGGGTCTTGAGTTTGGCAGAATCTGTAGAAACAGAACGTTCAGTACAGGATGCATTTGTCAGATCCAAATTTCCATCTATACAGGTAAAATATTTACCGGTATAAGAAGAGTCCCGACTCATTTATATGCCTGAGGCCCAAAAAAACTCTAGACTCACAAAACTCCGAAAATCTCTAACTTCCAAAAATTTAATTAAGAACGTCAGACCTCCATCGCCAATCAACCGTGTCACAAGCAATTGAAACCCTTTGATCCGTTCACCCAAAAAGTTCCGAACCACCATACAAATCCGTCTCTAGAAACCCAGGACACCGAAAATACCCAAAAGGAGGGCAAAAGAGGGGGGCAGAGGTCGGAGGACGCGGTTTGCTATGCCGCACGCAATCAGCCATTCGAATAGCGTCGCGGTTCTCGTTTTCCCTTACTTGATCCGGCCTGAGACCAGGCGGCACCCACGTGTACTCCTCGAGCGCGCATCCGCTGTCATCGTCGCTCTGCGAGTGCCTCTGATGGTGCATCAGGGCCTCCTGAAGGGCGAGGGCCGGCGGTGCCGCCTGCACGGGACTCTTGAACGGCTCCTGGTGCGAAGAACCGGCGGCCCCGCTCTGGAAAGCCATGGCCATGGCCATCGGCGGGCCGGGACCGAGGCCGAGTCCCGAGGGACCGCCCGCCTCCGTCGAGGTCCGCTGATGCTCCTCTCTGGGACACCTGCAGCTTCTGCACACTTTCCTGAAACGAGAAAGAGGGGGCCCTCGTTAGAATCCGAATTCGAACCGGTTGCACATGCTGCTTCTTTTTCTTCGGTCGACGCCAATGGGGGGGACCGGAGGCGGAATCGGGCCGAAGAATTCGCGCGGAAGATGAATTGTTCGAGGGAAGTGAGGCACCGGCGGGGAAGTGGGTCTTGGATATTGGGAGTGTTTGGGAAGGGGTTTGGGTTTCGTGTGGATTAGATATTAATCCTGATGCGTTCTTCTTAGGGAGTCTGATATTTAATCACGATGACTCACAAATCTGTTTGTCAAGAATCGATATGCTAAATTGATTAGTTTAAACTCTAAATTCATTTGAATTTGCAAAGCCAAACTTAAGGATGTATTGGACTTATCTCAAAAATTGTACGTGATCGGTAAAAGGATTGTTTTTCTGGCCTTCCTGATGACCTACACCAAATCTGAAATGAATCTACTGAACAAATCTTGAGTTATAACTAGACTGTGGATTTTTATACAAAATAAAATTTTTGCAAGCACAAATAACGAATTGCAAATTGAATAACAGTACATTTAATTTTCCAAAGATTTTAACTTAAATTATATTATTGATATTTTGTATATTTTTGCATGTAGTAACAGTCTCGCAGATTTTTTGCACATTTAAAATTGTCATAAATGCATAAAATCCGCAGTCTAGTAATAACAATTTTAATTTTTTCTGATTTTACATGTACTTTAATGGAAAGAAATGATCCTGAAGGATAAAGCAGCTGAAATGTTATTGAAGTTACATTTGTTTATTAGTACTGATGAATAATGCCGTTAGTTTTAAAATAACTTGACATTATAAAGTTAACTTCAATGCATTTTCACTGTTAACTGTTAAAGGTTCAAGCTCAAAAATATAAAAAACTGGAAATAATTTTTGAAAAAAGATTTGTAATTTGAAAAACAACTTTTTGGTTATTATGAATAGGACTCCAACCAGATTTCCTATAAGTGAAGCTAATTTAACGAAAAACAGAGCCAATAAAGAACACAGCAGGGTTAATATTGTGTGGAAAGTGGCATTAGAAGACTAATAGAAATCGCCGGAAAAAACATTGTTAGAAATGAAGAAATGTAATGGATACCGCGGAACTTTCTAGAGCAGTTATGGCTGAGCCTCTGAAAGTATCTCGCGTAACACTTTCCTAATTAATTAAAAACCACTGGGTCATCGCATAAGAAATATCTATAATACCATTTATCTTCAACGAAAATTAATAGCGATAATTATACTTAATCATCGACACGCTGGTAGTTTTTAAACTTCTCCTCTTTTTATAGGGTTTAAAATACTCGTGTGGATCAAGAAACATTACTCACGGAATGACTTAATATACTACCCAAAATTCCTTCGGTGATGGAATATACAGGGTGTACCGAAAATTGCCGTACAAACCAAAGGTAGGTGACTCCTACTACAAAAGTAAGTCGAAAATGTACAATGAAAATTTTTTATACGAAGCTTCGGTTTCAGGAAAATCGGTTTTGAAGTTCCGGTAAATAATAATAGTATTAATAATAATACAATTTATTACAATAATGTAAACAAAAGGAGCTATAACGATGCGCCACTAACATGCAGTTTTGTCTGCAAACTTGAAACGCGACGAATGAAAACCGCGGAGAAACTACCTGGTGTGATGCTTAATAATGACTTTAAATCACTTCGAATCAATAACGAAAAATTCGAAGCTTAGAACTCTTGAAAGTCTTGACAGTCCTGAAAGTCTTGGAAGTCTTGGATGTCTTGAAAGTCGTGAATCATCAGAGTTCCGACAGATATTGAAAGCTTGATGAGTATTTGATATCTTACACGCTTTTCGATTCTTTCTTTTACTTTTCAAACTTCCAAGACTTCCAAGACTTCCAAGACTTTCAAGACCGTGCAAGACTTTCAAGGCATTCAAAAATTCAAGATACATTCTAAGCTTCGAATCGTGCTTTAAACGATTCAAATTTTCAGTCTTGAAAAATTTCGAATCGTTTCGAAGCTTAGATTCAAATGCCCATCACTAGTGATGCTCTGCCTTAACTCGTTTATAGTTTCATTATACTTATAAATAGAAACAGATTTCTGCATCCGAAGAAATTCATACAACCAACTTTCGTTATCTCTCTAGTAGAAGTGTGTTTGACGGAACTTCAAAGTCGATTTCCTCAAAATCGAAGTTTCATATAAAAAATTTCCATTCTATTTTCATCCAATCCTGTATAATTCACTTTTCTTTCCAGATAAATGAAACAGCAGTGGCGCAGAAATGAATACCGGGCCAATGAAAAAATGGGATGAGCACCGTACGGATTAATAATTTCTGCTCGTAACTCAGCTTAATGTAGTACCGCGGCTCAAAACAGTTACCTCTAGTTATGTAATCATCTGTACGAAGGAACGGAAGTCTGTACGTATGCAGCAGCCTGTGAGGGGCTAATTAAGCGTGAATTAATGCTTGATACGCTGTAATTTAGCGTTACATTTAACCGCGGAAAAACATTAAACGACTGCGCTCCTGCATTCTAGTATTTCCTTTTCCCAGGACAGTTCGTTTTTACTACGATAATGCAGCTACGCACATCGGAATTCCCATTTGAAACAGAATCTGTGGCGTGCGTATAAATTCAAATTAAGCGGCACAATCGTCGCTTTCAAGATGAAACAGATAACCAGTTGGCTACCACAATAAATTTCGTTAAACATAAAGAATTGTATTTAAAATTTATTAACGTGGACTTTCATAGAAAAATATGATGTACACTCTTTCAATGAAGGAATTCCACTTTTACGGTTTCAGGCTTATAAATTTGAGGTGAAAATTTAATGCAGTTCGGTCACACTGAGTTACATTAGTTCGATGTATAAAATTAGAATAGGATCAATAACTAAATTTTCGTTTTATACCGAGAACCAAGAACTAAATCATCATTATTTCCAAGCTCAACCAATAGTAATATATCCGTCGCCTCAAATTCTCATAAATACAAGCGTCAATAGACGCTGAGCGCATTGCGAGGCGAAATTCATGTCCAACCAGTGTGCACAGCATATTAATACCTGAGCCTAGTTCCAGGAAGAAGTGAAGAAATTCCATTTTCATGGGAAGCGATAAATCCAGCAAATCCCATTAGCATTCTTAATTCTTTAGGAAATAGAGAAATGATATGAACCATAAACCACTGACGCATAAAATCGAACGCGTTCGAATTTATAGGTCTAGTATCCCAACGGATCCCTCAAGATTATAGCATAGGAATAGAGCAGAGAAATTTGTTCCGAAATCCAGGAACTTGGAACGCCAAGACTGCCATCGGAGTATCACAATTTTAAACAATAGTCTGTCATTAAGCAAGTCTCCGCATCGTCGCGGACGGCGGTAATCTTTCTTTCCAGAAATGATAAATTCGCCTCGTTGATCGAGAACACGATTACAGAGTGAATCTGGTGGTAAAGTATCAGTTTGCTTTTTCAACCCCTACAATTTCGAGGCTTGACAAGGCGGCGCGAGGATTTAACCAGCACATTGTGACTGGAAAAGTAATTTATCGTCGATGAATAGAGTGTCTTGTAGAAACGAGCGAGCTTCATTTCCATGAGACGGTGCAAATTTAGCTTCGCCGGGTAATTGATTCTGTTACGCGCAAGTGGCACAGCGGACAGAACCGGCGAAGTATAGCGATTCGATCGTAGATATTTCAGAGTGAACGCTAAAAACGTCGTTACTTGTTGCGGAGAGGAGAAACGGGGCCAACGCGATGCGAAAGATGCGGTGCCTTATTTGCATGGGTAATCGCCGACCTTCTTGATATTAACACTTTATTAGCAGCGCGTTCGCCGGCGATGTGAATCCTTTTGTGAGCGTTTTCGAAGAAGTTCTGAGTATTTTTAGCACAGATTCCTTGTTGAGTTTGGTGATCGAGAAGAGATATTGAATTTTTTGAGATTTTGAGACTTTGAGAATTTTAAAATTTATTTCTTTGTTGTTTTATTACCTTTGGACTATTGTGAATACAAGGTGTTAACGATTTGAGGTTCAAATGAATACTTCTTCCACAATATTCAAATTCCGGAAAAAATTAAGTTTACTATAAAATACATACTATTCCTCTTCTAATACCCAATTAAATCCATCGAATCTTGTTTCCTTATTCATAAACTAAAATATTAAAACTCGATTTTCCCCATACATCTGTTTAGTTATATGTTTATTTAGTTTCCACTCCTTATCCTTCACATGTAAATGATCGTTTCTCATTTTCGTGTTTTCACGTTTAGAACCAATCCTCCACAAAATGTCCCATTTTTTTTACAACACCTTATATACAGGGTAGAGCACGTAATTAGATCTGCTTTGATTACTATCTAATTAATAATTTTAGTGAAAAATGTTTCAGATGAAAGTTGAACAGTTTCGAGCAAGATGTAAATTGACGTGATCATTTTTTTTTAAGTGGATATATAGTATCGTCTATTTTTTACTACGTTAATCGATCCACTTCCCTATTACGCACAAAAAAGGTATTAACCTGTTTATGCAAAAGAAAACTATTGGTTCAGAAGTTGTTTTAACTTCACCTATTCGAAGTGGAATAACAGGAACCACTGAGATAATTTAAATTATTCGAAGTGGTATAACAGGTACCACCGTGCTAACTCTTGAACTAATGATTGGAGTGAAAATTGTTACAAATAGAAGCTGTGAAGTTCGAGCGGAAGAATATAATGAATTACTTGATTTGTTCGAATTCCTTCGTACTCAGCCAAACTTTTGAAGCATCAAATTTTTAATGCTGATGTACGTCACTGAATTCATGTCACCATTATCCATAACTTTCACTATACACGTGAGG
The DNA here is from genome assembly GCA_030770465.2 of Perdita meconis. Taxonomy (NCBI): domain Eukaryota; kingdom Metazoa; phylum Arthropoda; class Insecta; order Hymenoptera; family Andrenidae; genus Perdita; species Perdita meconis. The sequence goes on from JASKOS020000005.1 coordinate 5,914,856, forward strand.
GACATTAAAAAAAAATTGTAGATCGCTTTAAAATTCCGGAAAATATAAAAATAATAGGTAAAATCACTTAATTCATTATGTTCTTCCATTAGAACTAACAATAAGCAGATTTTCTGTTAAAATTTTTGTCTAAATTATTTATTTGAGAATTATCACAGTAACTTTAACGAACAGTAATTACTGCTCTTTCAATAAATGAAAAGCTAAAATGTTTATAAAATTAATGTTTTTTTTTTACGTTAACTGAATACATAATACTTTTTTATACAAAATTACAATCTGAATCAACATACGCAATAAAAAAACAATGGTGTTCACAGAAGTTGTGATTACCTCAGTAATATCAATGTTTTTCTAAAACAATTAAAGTTCAATTTTATTGCAATAATATACTGCAGTTTTGTTGCATCCAATAACGAAAACTGATTAGAATCTTACTAGACTGTTTTTAAATAATTCAGTGCGGGTATTCTCAAAGTTAATAATTTTGTCTTTACATATTTTCTATGAACATAGTTACATAAGTTAAAAAAAAAAATAATTTATTTGAGTTAAACACAAAATAAGATTGATTTTCCTATGTTATTTCTAAAATTGAAATAATAAGATGTTTGAAATAACTCATTATATCAAATGATTATTTGTTATCTTCTTTCAAATGAAATGTGCCCAACCCTGATAGAGAGTTGGATAATCGAGTTTCTACTGTAGTTCCACTTTTAAGTGTTCCTCCCTCTAATACAACCATTAAAATCCTTCCCCTTCCACCGCTACTTTCCATCGAGAGGCCCACTGGCCCTCAATAACCTACACCGCCTCAAAGTACCAAGCAGAAAAAAAAAGATCCAAGGTCCCTCCCGAAGCACGAAAAAACTTTCCCTCGCCGATCAGCCTGTCGATCAACTTCGCGAAACGAGAGCAACAGCCTGCGAACTCACTCTGTCGAGGCGGCGGCGACATCGTAACCCGAATGCAGGGAACTGCACTCGGCGACGCGGCTGCATTCCGGCTCCACCAGCCTGCGATCGTTTTCGAAGGGCGCCGCGGCCGCATCAAGGGCGCCGTTCAAATACTCCACGCACTTCTCCGTCGGGCTGGCCCTGGACCCAGCCAGCGCTGGACATCCAACCACCACACCAACCACATCGTCATCCTCGTTCCCATCCTCACGATTCCTCAGGAACGCATCCAAATAGTGTTCTTCAGCTGTTGGCAATTCGTACACTGCACCGGGTGCCCAACCTGCGCCTAGGTCTCGCCTACTGTTTGGATCATCATCGATCTTTGTCGTCTGCTCGTTCTTCCTGGCGTAGAGTTTTCGGAGGTAGGCTTCCTGGTGACTCCTGGTGGCCCAACACCCTCCTTGCCACCATCTCTTTGACCCCAATACCGAGGTCTTCCTTCTTCTCGCTAGGCTCGACATGGCTGAAGGTTCGGTGGAGTCATTCGGAGGGTTGGATGGAAGAGTCAGTTGGGGGAGGTGAAGGAAGTGATGGCTACCCCTGGTGGATGAGGATTGGTGGTCCCTTGCGAGGTTTGGTGGAGGATTCATTTGTGAGGATAGATTACGAAAGCAGTTTGAGGACTTTGAGAGAAGTGTTAGGTATAGTTAGAACAGTTTGATGAGGATCGATTCGAAGAGGATCGAAGGTTTTCTGATGACTCCTTGAGTGTTTGATGTGCAGATTTGTAGATCTAATCTAGACCCAGCTGCTCAGAACGGTTCTAGAGTTTGTTGTTTCCGATTTTGGCGAGAATTGATGACTTAGATGTCTATCGCAGGATTTCTCACAGTGTTCACTTCAAGGAATACAGGAAGTTTAATAGTTCTCTTCCTCCACTTTGCAAAAGAAGACTCCACCATGTGGGTAGCACAGCTCCACAACACACGATCACCAAAACCACCCTTTGCAGGTGTCTACCACAATCCCCTAGCACCTGCCTATAAACCAAGTAGCTTAGCAACCACCTTGCACTGGCTCATCGCATCTTCCCCACAAAGCAACGTCAAAGTTCAGTAAATTCACAAACTCAGAAGAAATATTCCAAAGGCGCACCACACAATTTATATCCTCAACAATCTCGGGTATCGCACAAAATTCGAAATGCACGGCACACAGTTCCACAAAATTCAAGGATCTTCCAGGGTCTGCTATTCGTTGAGAGGTCTCAGAACATCGACACCGACTGTCCCCTCGTCCCGGCGTCCGTCTCCAGACCCCGACATCCCGCCTCTTTGTCCCGTCCGTCCTTCGTCCCGCGGTTTCGCGCTTAATCGCGACACATTAAGCCTCCGCCTCGGTCGATCCCGCCGATAGCCGCGTCCTTCGCCCCCTCGATCAGCTCGTCGGAGATAAGATCGTGGCCCCTGTCGGCGGATCCCTCTCGCGACTGGTAGCTGTTCCGCGGTTTCGCGCCGGCTTCGACCCGCCTGGACGAAGCTGTCATCGTCCTGCCGGCTTGCCAGGGACATGGGACGCGTTGCTGGGTCCTGTGCAATGGTGCGATGGTCGATCGGCTCGGGAGGACGGGGAGAAGATCGCGTACGATCGATTGTGCGGCATCCTCTGTTGGCTGGATCGGCACGCGCTGGAAGATGGGAATCTGAGGGAGAAGAACGCGAGGGGAAGGGTACGGAATTTTCTCGTTATGAGCTCGCTGAGATGGCTACTACGGTGTTTGAAAATTTCTTGGTGAGTCGACGCAGCAGGTGACTTCAGAATCGCGTGACCTGTAGTGGGGATAAGGGATTAAAGGATTTTAAAATTAGAGGAAGACCCAAAGGAGGCCCAGAGGGAGAGGCGCAGAAGAAAGTGTTAAAGAAAGCCGGGAAGGAGGACGGCAGGAGGAGAAACAGAACGAAGGCTTCGGAAAAAGGAAGAGCAGAAGGCGAAACGGAGAAGGAGCGAAGAAGCCGAGAGACTTGCGCGAAGGAGCAGGGGAGAAGGATAACTCGAGGGGAAGAAAGAAAGGGACAGGAGACACAGACAACAGCGAGGAGAGGCTCAGGAGAGAAAGGCGGCCGTGGTCGGAAAAGGACGAAGGAGAGCGCGAGGAGAGACAGCGGGGAGAGAGCCAATCTGTACGTATAACCGGTAGTACAGCCAGAGGATTAACGTTTTAATACGCGGCACGTAGACCGACGTACAAAGGGAGCCAGGCGAATCGATAACGTTCCACGCGGCCACGCAATCGATGATCCATCGATCGTCCTCTGTGTACAGAAGCTTCTGAAAGGTAGATCCAAAGATCCATCTGCATCACCGTCGATTTTCGATCTCCGCAGTCGCACTCTTCTAGGCGATGTTCATTCGATCCACGTCGGACTCTTGACACGCGACGTCCGTGTGTCACTGGCTTCTCGGAACGCTGCGCGGCACAAAGGACGACGAGGCCACTTGTTCCATCTTGGTCCCGCACGCGCTGTCAATCACACGAGCCCCGGGGAGCGACGAGGACACGTCGACGACGAGTGAGGCTTCGGACGACCACCGACCGCGCACACACCCGTATCGTCGCACACGCTTCGGAGAACCGCCGCGGATTTGGTGCGCCCGGTCGCAGGGCCCTCTTCGAATTCTGGGCCAACCTAACGACGAAGAACTCGCGGGGCACCGTGCACTTAATTGGCCGCGAAGGACGACGGGGACCGACCGGCGGCGTAGACGTCGAACGGCTTCTAGAAGCGGCGTCTCAGTTCTTCCTACTCGGGCGTGCTGAGGCCGAGCGGACACTGAGCGTGCTCCGGGACTCAGGGCCCCCGGAGAAGAGCGGGGTGGAAGCGGACAGTCGGCTCGAAAGCCGATTCTCGAAGGGTAGGGAGAACGGGGGTCCGTTCCCGTGAGGCCGCTACGTCGGTGCGTGTAACTTCCACGCCGCCAATACGCGCTCGCCTGCCCCCACCAGCCGCCGCCTTCCTTCCCGATATATTTATATTCGTTTCTAATACGTGTGGCGTGTCGGGGCCCGACGCCTCGCCGAAGGGGCCCCCCGTTCCAGTGGATAAGAGGGAGAGAGAACGATACCGCGGCGGATTTCACCGTGTGCGTGCACCGCGACGGATCACTGCACCCTGAGGACACTCTCGCTCGTTGAGCCCATCCGCGGGGCATTTCTGACCGGAGACACGCGATTGTCTTTGGGGAGACTGGGTGTAGTGATAATTCCTTTGGGAATTTGACTTTGGGGATCGGTTCGATGATGAGTTTTGGTATGTGAGGCCCATTTTGGTGGACTTTTTTTAAGGGATAGTGGTTTTACTTGATGGTATTTGAGGGTTTCTAGTGCATGTTGGTCGATCTTTGTGGAAAGATTTTCGGAGTTTAAGGAAAATTCCAGACTTCGGTATTGGAAAGATCAGTTGTGATTATTGTTGTAGTTATTTGTTAATTTTTTTATTGTTATTGTAATTATTAGCAGACTGCGTATTTTTAGATCTGTTTTCTGTTTCTGCAGTGACTGCATTAGTTCAGAACTAATCAATCTTTTTCTGTTTCACAAAACGGAAGGAGGTAGCAAGTGGTTCACTCCGCACCAGTTCAGCCAGTGCAGGAACAAAAAATAGACCTTTTATGCATTGATGACAATTTTGAATGTATGAAGATCTGTGAGGCTAGTGATAGGTATCAAAAATCAAAATACACAAAATATACCTTGGGCTACAATGTTTAGAAAGACACGATTATTTATGTTTTAACTTTGATTTTGCATAGAAATCAGCAGTTTAATTGTTAGAATGTGAAAGTTTATAGATCTGTAAAAGTTTAAAATGCTTGAGAATTTATAAGGATGTTCGTAGATGTAAAACTATATGAAATATCGAAAATAAAATGCTTTTTATAGTATTTAGAAGGTGAGACACACTGTTGTTCAAGTTTTACTTTTTTCTGTGAGTGTAAAAGTATGAATTTGCATAAACATATGCTGTTTAGTAATTAATTATAGTAATTCGCTGTTCCTTTACTTAGGGGAAAACAGAAATAAATTATTGCCTATCCAAATAAAATCTATATAATTTACTTGAAAGCTGAGAAAAGATCTTGAAGAATGATAAATTCTGTTGACATATAGATTTTTCTAGAATATGTGATAAATAAATAATGATATAGATGAAGTAGTAGTCAATTACCTATTTATGTACTTGATACATTAGCTTTATCTTTTTTTTATTTATTATTATGTACCATCTAGCCCATTTTAATCTATAAACACAATCAGTTTATTGAAATGTTGATGGTTCGAATAATGATTCGAACGAACTGGTTCTGTTTTAATGAAGGAATAATTTCACGCATATAATTATCAGTTCCCTTTTACGTGAATGCATAAAGAAAATATGAAAGGCAATGTATTCACAATATTACAATAAAAATGGGCATAATATTGTCAATCAATATGCAACCAAAACTATGTCCTAAAATAATAGTTTTTCGAGTAAAACCTTTTTGTAGACCATCAGAGATGAATTCAATAACATATTAAATATTATCCATTTAAAAAAAAAAATTGAATAAATCCGCTTAAGAAAATGAAGTTGACCTTCATAAGTCCTGCATGTGTCCACTTACAGAATCTTAATCATAGCAAAATTGTATTAATTATAGAACTCTCCTTGAAATACATACAACAAGTTTCATTTAAAACATTTTTCAACTAACTAAAAGCATTTCAGGCAGATAATTCCACTTGTAAATTAAAATGAGCCTGCATATCTATGCACACAAATTAATTATCCATGTATTTATACTTTCTTAATTGTCATTCTCCATCTTCCTTTTCAAATAAAATTAACTCAACCCTTATTAACTACTAATTGCTCAAAAATAAAGATCTATACAGAGACTTAAACCCCATAAAACCTCCAGGAAACTCTGATGGGCCCCTAAGGACGTCAAACAGGGAGGATGCGCATTAATCAAAAAACAACCCTAAGCCGTCATTAATTAACCGAGCATCGTCTAACTAAATTCAATGAAATTCGTTCGGGGGACACGATCACGATAAGTCGCGCCGCGGCGATTCAATAATTTCCGATCTCCATGGCTTGCGTATCTGATCAAAAGAACTTCAATCAGACTGGCAAGCGGGACCGGTAATAAGAACGCGATCGGTTCGAGTCCGACGCGTATGTAGATCCGTTCAACGAACGTTAGATCGGTTCAGGAAATTCTTACGTAAGACCGTCGGTCGGGACGAGCTGTTTTCCGGCGTCGATTCCTCGGCGATCGGGTCTAACGATATCGCGGCCTTCTTCGTCGCCAATAAAAGTTCAATCGCTTAATCATCGATGCTCGTATCGTCGTCGTGGATTCCAGCGATCCGAACCCTGTGAAAGAGGGGCGGCGAGGGGCCTTACCCCGCCCCCTTTGAGGGACTTCTCTCTCCAGCCTCCTTCCCGATGCTCCTTTTTCCGATATATATATTTCTCATGCTGGACAAGCGTTTGATAGCCTATTTTTTACCGGTTGATTGCGGCTCGTAATGAACAGAGAGATTTCTCCGTATTTATTACGAACCAATTAAACGGATACGTCGTAGCCCGCAGCCCAGCGTTTCTTATTTATGGGTGGCTTGGCAGTGGCGTGGTATTCACCTCCTTGGGGTTGAAACGGACGCATGAATACGCGCGGTTTACAATTCCACGCTGTTAATTGGAAAACGTTCTTTCCGATCGCCTGCCGCGCGTTGATCTCGCCTCTGCTTCGATCTTCGCGCCGGATCTTCGAACTTTTATGTATATTTCATGCTACGTCTTTTGCTACTTTTTCTACTTTTTGCTACTTTACATTATAGATTAGGGTGAACCTGTCGATGTGCTACGCCCTCATCGATTTTGATGACCTTCAAATATGTTGTAAAGGACAACATTCTGAACAACTTCTTCCTACGCATATACTAAGCGGTCGGCTTTAGTTTCCGAGATATTTGCAAAAAAAAGTTGAAATATTTTTAAAAGTGATCGGAATATATCTGGGTTAGACTTTTTAGCGGGGAGGTGATCTTATTTAACAAATTTGAAGGTCATCAAAACAATTGACGAATTTCTACCTGATTTCGACCCTCCCCCTTTCAATTTATATTTACATTTTTATATACATAACTTCTTCTACATAAATCATAGAGTAAAAAGTAAAAATATGTTCACTCTAAAACCTTCACTTCGTTATAATTGTACGTTGTTCTCATTATTAATATCAAAAAATATTTTTTTCGGGATTTGGCGTTTTTTTTACGATTTCCAACATCATTTTCAAACTCCTTCAAATTGCTACTCATATTTTTAACAAAATTGCTTAGGCTTTTATATAAGATCACCATTGTAAATATTGAATCTGTGGATGATTTCAACGCTCACAACATTTATTATATTTAAAATTTATTCCCAAATATACAGGGTGAGGCATTTAAAACAGGTCACCTAAAGTACTCGCTTACTTTTGAAGATAGAAGAAAATACATGAAACCAAACTTACTTGGTACTGAGGGGCTCATAATTTGATGTTATTAATTTTTTATAGGCACAGGCGCGATTTATACCGCGATATTTATATTCGGTAAAAAATTCCAGTAAAAGAGTATCGATCAAAGGGATCGAGGACCTCAGTGCAGCACGATGAAGACATTTCTCAGTGTCAGGGTTCTCGGAAGGAGCCCCGAATCGCCTAACGAGAAAGAGAGGACGCATTCGAACGAACCGCGACGCCGCGCACCGTATCTTTACCCTGTGAATTAAATTAGCTGAGCAATTTTGAAGCCGGTTACCTCCGCGATGAAGTATCCCTCAATCTTTTTAATCGATCGCGAAACAAGCCCCGCGGTCGAACTTCAGCCCTGCACGTTGGGCTTCTCGCCGTCTCCCACTTTTCCAATTATTTTCCAATTTCGTGCCACATTTTTCGGCTCGATTCTCATGCAACACCTGCGGTATTACGAACTGTCGACGATAATTCGACGGGGATTCGACCACAGCCTCCACTTCGTAGCAAAAGTAGTACCGATAAATTGCCGTCGATTTCCGAAACAAGGGCTGCCAACGTGCAGCACGAAGTTCGCCTGCTTTCGGTTGCGGTTTCATCGGGGAATTCGAGGCGCGACCTCGGACGATTCCAATTATTGGGCACCGGTTGCTCGGCTGTGCATAATGATGCGCCGAGAAGGTTGAAACACCTTTGCTGTTAAAGACAACGGTGTACCGAGGACTGGTGTGCCGTCTCAATTCTGTGTTGTTGGTCGTCGTTACGCGATTTGCTATATTAGGACATTTTGCTGTATTAGGTCATTAATCGAATTCAAATCAGTCTATGGGAATTATTTCCTTTCCAAACAATATAATCAACTGCGTATCGATTAATATACTCCTTATTAACCACATACAATTTAACGCGCCTTGTCGCCATATGAGGCTCTCCTCGCTGTTCAGATTAAACGCCTATAAATCTAGTTTCGATAAAAGTGACCCTTTGCACAGGATATGTAAGCTTGCAAATGAGCACCACCAGAAACTGGACTTCTTCCTGGACTCTTTATGTAAATTTAAAACAAGTGTTTATACTACACTAGGCGAAACTATATGGTGATTACCTATTGTTATACATTCTATCCAATCATGTATATTTCCCCTGAATCGACCAATATTGTACTCATACTCACTTTGTATGTTCTTAACCATCTCTACGAACTTCTGTTTACCTTATACTACTGTCTATTGGGCTCTGCCCGTATATACCAATTAAATTAATATATAAAATTGTAACATTCTTCCGTAATAATTGGCTATGTATTTTTAGAGTTCAACTAGTTTCAACTGTTTGATGACTAGTTTCAACTGTTTTCAACTTTTAATCAGTATTATAATAAAAAGATAGGAGAAAATTAACTTCGGTTAAATTAGAAGACAATTTTTTTTACTTTAATGTAGCTTTCTTTTATTTGTGTGTCAATGTAGCTTTGTTTATTGAAGTATTTCTCGTTTTGTTCTGTGACTTTTAGCTATTTTTCGTATAACATCGTTATTCTATTCCTGTAGATCTTCTTAAGTTTCAGGGCCAAAAATGGTACAAACGGCACGAACTTTCCACTCAACCTAATAGTTTTGTTAATTGAAAATGAGATTTAGAGCAACATTTAATAACTGAACTGTTAGTTATTATTATTTGCACGATCTCTTTCCACTTTTTACATAACGTTTCTATCTTTTTCTTAAGCCAATTATAAACTTTCAAGCCCGAGTGTGATACTTCAATGATACGTCAATATTAAATTTATAGAATGTCCTGACAGTGATTGGTATTCCAAAGATAACACAGTTAATGATACTTCATGCAGAAGATAAGTGTTATCCAAGGTGAAGTTTAGTTCCAGGAATGCAGAAATACTGAAGTGAAATATTAACGATATTATAACCTGATATTTCAGAGGACGAAATACTTTTCAACCGCTGAAGATTGCTTCGATTGAAACTAATAGACCGTGTTTCCTCAATAAATCAATACATCTTCTAACAAAATCAGAAGAACTTGTGTATACACCTGGCTTCCTGAATATTTTTCGCATGCATAAAATTGTACGTACCAAATGGAATTAATAGGAAAACATTCCTAATATCTCACCTAACTCAACAACTAAGGTAATGGAATACTAATTGCACAATCGAAGACCATTAAATCACGTTCCCACGTGTGAAATGGAACTAACGCGATGAAAAAGCCACGCGTGCCTATAGGAGTACAAAAGGTCAGTCAGGATTTCACCACAGAGTCGTAAAATTCTCGCGATTAGAGAGTCGATCAAGGAGTCAATAAAAGAGAGAGTCCCCTATAGAACATGTACTAAACTAAAGAATGATTATCGAAGAAGTTTAAGTATCTTGGAAACTTAGAAGAGGATATAATGACAGTGATGATTAGGTGAGGTGATGCTGCAACGTATAGAATAAGTTTTAGTAGAAAAAGATATTATTAAAAATCACATCAAAATTAGAGGAACTCTGGCAACTCTGAAAGTTCAGTTTCCTTATTTTCAAATATTGCTTTCAAAAAGTCAACTTTTTACGCTGCATAGTTCTGAGTATCATTTTTATGAGTATCATTCAAATTTTCTATCACTTGCTTTACTGTGCATTTGATTCGGTGTTTTAGTAACAAAATTTGTTTAAAAAGTGGAGTTAATCACTTGGGCTTATGAACAATTTAATTATTTCTGGAGCACGCAATCGCAATCATTAAATATTTGATTGACTGAGGATTTCGAGACGCATGTTTCTGTCAATATTTGAGATAATTTTAAACACACTATAGAAATCGCTATTGTAACTTTGTTTACAAGTTATATGGTTTTCCTCTTCTAGATTAATTGTATAAATCTGCTAGATTAATATAAATAGAAAAAATTTTGAAACATTATTTTTTCTATTTATATTTTATGTTTATAAAAATATCAAACGTTGAAAAAAAAAGTTATGAAATCCTGCTAAGAAGAAGAATTAATACATACATTTTTAAGTAAAAATAAACTAGTGAACACCATTTTATTTTTTCTCTATAAGACTTAATTAAAAATATTTTTTATGAAGAATACCAAAGTATATATAGAAGTAGAAGCTGATTCATTCAAAATCAATAGCGAAAATCATTTATCCACTTTAAAAAACACTGCATCAAAAAATGTACTTGGAGTTTAGAGTTACAATTCGCAGTTACAATTGGTACAACAAAATTTTATTTGACCCATCGAGTTGTTTCTCTTTAAATTACCATGATTTCTCTTCTTTCCCCCACATCGTGACACATACATTTACAGCTCGTTAACACGGAACCCTCCCGTGCGCTACCAACTACCAACTCAACAGCAGAACGCGTTCCGATCGGAACGACGATCGGTAGTAACGCGGATGATGGGAGAGTTCCGTAAGCGCGCCCGATGCCTCCGGGTCGCTGAAAATTTCAACTCTCCGCGCGAGCACGCGCCCCTCTATCCCGCCCCATACAAACGGAGAGATTCATCTGCATAACAGTTAATAATTTCGGTGCACGGTACGCCGGTTACGCCCGCTCCTACATCCGTGGCGCGCAACCGGCGACCCGGGTTCATCACCGGGGCAATCGTGCGCCACCTGTTTTGCGCGCGGGTCTAATGGCCGGGGCCGGCGTACACCGGCTCTAGCCGCAAGAAATGCATCGTGTCCGGTGCAATACAGCGTCACGGTGCATCGAGCCCCTCGCCGGGAAGCCTTCATCTCGTCCTGGCCACGGGAAATCGGCCGCCCGAGAAGCCGCCGGGGACCTTTCGGGAAAGGTCGAGAAAAATGGATCTGTGGGGAGGGGCCGTTGAACGTTGTTCTGCGATAGTGAAGAGGAACGAGATCCTGAAGAGGAGGAACTTGCGAGTACGCACATACTGATCCGAAAGTATTGAATAGGTCTCTGAGTGTGAAAAAGCTGTGTGATTTTGTATTCTGTTGTTTTTTGAAAATGGACTCTTACACTACCGTCGATAAGTATTTGAACGCTTCATGTATACCAACTAAATTAATTTCTAAATTAATTAACATTAATTGATATTATTGATATATAAGCAGTACTAATTGTAAGATGAATTCCATGCAAACATTTAAAGTGGTTTTTTAATTGCCACACATCCTCGTAGTTCACTTTTTAACAATCGCCTTTTCACCGTTAACATGCCAATAGAATCTCCCCTTTCTCTATTCGCTCTTGTTGTTCTTTTCGGTGCTATCATTAGTCTATTTTGTCTACTGAGGATCTTAATATACCGGTTCCGTAAGTCTTTTTCAGTAGTCCTGATCTTCTTAAGGTGCGTCTCCACTAGCGTTTGCGAACTGTTCACGAACAGTACGACAGTTGAATTTCGTAGAAATCATCTGTTCGCGTACCTGTTCGCAGAAAATTTTCAAATAGTTCGATAACATGTGTGAAAGGATTGAGTAGTTTTTATAGAAAGTTTGTGAACTGCTTGCAAACGTTGTGTGCGAACAGGGCTCGCAAACTGTTGGCTGGTGTTTACGCAGCTTTATGTTGCTAGAAGTGGATCTGTGCTTAGTTTTTATCCTAGTTGACAGAACAGAAAGTTCGTTGTAGAAGGTAGAAGAAGGAAATTTTAAATTTTCGATGAGGAAACCCCGGTTAAACGATCGCGAAAGGGACCCAACCGTGCTTAGTTAACAGAGGAAACTATTAAAACACACTGAAAAGTAAAGAACCCCCGTTAAGTGATCACGAAAGAGCTCAACCGTGTTCAGTTAACAGGTCAAGCTATTCGAACGTACTGAAAAATAAGGAATCCCTGTTAAGTGATCATGAAAGGTGTCCAACCGTGCTCAGTTAACAGAGGAAGCTAGTAAAACACACTGAAAGACAAGAAACCCCTTTTAAATGATTATGAAAGTGGCCCAACAGTGCTCATTTAACAGGGGAAGCTACTAAAATACATTGAAAGATAAGAAACCCCCTTTAAATGATCACGAAAGGGGCCCGACAATGCTGACTTAACAGGGGAAGCTACTAAAATACACTGAAAGATAAGAAACCCCCTTTAAATGATTATGAAAGTGGCCCAACAGTGCTCATTTAACAGGGGAAGCTACTAAAATACACTGAAAGATAAGAAACCCCCTTTAAATGATCACGAAAGGGGCCCAACAGTGCTCACTTAACAGGGGAAGTTACTAAAACGCGTCACACGAGTTTAGTTCAAACCGCACAATTTCTAAAACACTTTTCACTCTCTAAATACTTCACAATTCATCACTGATTTATGGCTCCATTTCGAGTTACCGCGATAAACGAGTTCCCTGTCAGATTAAGCGCCCTTCGGTGGCCCGTAAATCAGCGATTAACCAGCAGGCCGGAGGTCTTCCGAATTATGTACTCATCGATTAGATAGTACTCGCGCAAGGATGATGAATCTAGAGAGCTTCGACCGATCCATAAAGCGATTCCAACGGTGTTAAAACGCAGCCTTCGGTCGTTATCGATCCAAGATTCGAGGTCCACGGATTCAAGCGATCTCCCTCGCGGTTGATGATTTAGTACCGCGTTTATGCAATCCGGTATAATCGACTAAACATTAACCGGCTGTTCTACAAGATCGATAACCGACCGTCAGTGCAATCGAGGGAAACTATAATTTATAAACATCCATCGGGGGAACTTGAAGATCTAGTCCGTCTGCCGCGAGACGGGGTCCAATAAAGCATTCCGCACGGACGCTCGGACAAATCGATCCTCGGACGCTATTCTTCCATGCGAATGGCGACGGCGGACCCGGAGCAACGGACTTTCCTCGATCCTAATCCGTGAAAGTCCACCGTGCGCGCACCTTTTGCCCCCACCGCGGCTAAATCTTTATTAATGACGCCCGCGGCGCCGCGAACCCCGCTCACGAACGCCGACAGTCCATTTTCGACGATCGGGTAATCCTCGGGCTAGACACTCGCTTTCAAACGATTTAATTCCGTGGACCGCAGCGCGCGCCGACGATGACGAATGATTCGCGCATGAGAAACGCGGCTCGGTCTTCATTAGGGCCCAACAATGGGCCCAGTTTCTCCATTCTGACCGCCACTTGAGTACGCGCCGGATCTGATCTGGGCTGCGTGATATCAGCGTTTTCGTGATCTTTTCCGAGGTCAGAATTTGAATTCGTCGAAGATGATTTCAGATCAACCTTGATATGGTCTTTGGATCCTTCTTGACCTAATCAGGCATTTTATTTTTATAAATAATTATTCCAAGTTAAGGAGAAATAATAGAAAATTAGTATCTACATTTATCTAAGGTTCTAGTATATCGAATTTTTTTAGTTGTTTTGGATTTTGGAGTAGAACTGAAAAAAATCGATGGTACCAGTTTAAAACACCATGAGAAACAATGAATTTTAGATTAAATCTCTAAACGAAGAAATGAAAGAAAATATAGTCTGTTAAATATATTGAATTGTCTAAACAATTTTTAAGAGTATTTGTAAATGAAATTCTACGTAAAATACAATGTTCTAATTTATCATTTATTTAGTTTCTATCTGTAGAAGCTTCATAAGTTATAAAAACTAACTTAATTGCCCATAGTTATTCAAGTTTGTACAAGTGATTTCAAACTTTTGGACAGTAGTCTAAGTATGAACAAAAAATCGTTTTTTTAATAAAAAATCATATTAATTTCTTTAACAGATACTAGATATTTTTGACTTAATATTGCATTAGCTATTGTTAAGACAAGTTCAACGACCTACTATACTTTGACTTTGAATCAAGATGACCTTGAATCCTGAAATATTGGCCTGATCAAGAGTAACACTATCGTTATAAATTTCTTTATATCAAACAAATGACACTTTCAAATGGTGACTTAATACTTTAAACAAAAAAAAAATATACACATTATGAGAATAGCACGAATGTGGTACAAAACTAAACATATCTTGTTATAGTGTTGTAGTAGTTTTATGTGTTGAAATACAAGAAATGTTATGTTTACGCTAACAGTTTTGTTAGGAATTACGCTTACGTATGTATAGACTATAATTCAAACATTTACTCAATTAAATGTATTGCAATAGTATATAAAGTATGTTCATTTCTCTACATTGTTCATGCTGCTCTCATAATGTACTTGTGACTCACTTTTTTCTTGGTGAAGTTTATTATTTTGAAGTGTGTGATTTGCTCGAGATAAAAGAATTTACAACTATAGTATTACGCTTACCTTAGGTCAATATTTCAGGATTTAGCTCATTTCAAGTTCATTTTAAGGTAAAAGTATAGCAGGTCATTGAATTTGTTTAACGTCAGCTTCTATAGTTTTTTTCTGTAGGTCTTCTATAGTTCTGCTTCTATATTCTTTTTGTTGAAAAGAAAAAAAACAATTTTTTAACCATTTTTTATACTGGGATTTTTAGCTGATTAAAAATTGATTAACATTTACTCAAAATACGTCACGTCATCAAATTGTCACGTCATCAAAAATGCTTGAAAAATCACGGCAACAATTACTTGATACATCCTGTATAAATAATTGGTTCAGATTCTTAATCCAAAGGCTAAAACAACTCATTTAGATGATGGTATAGTTATACAGCATACTCTAGTTGATTTTCGCATTCCACTCACGATACAGTTACAGTAAATTCATCAAATGAAATCTCCATTATTTATGACGAAGCCACGATCTACTATCGATGGATGAACTGCCGGTGCAATCGAACAGCTCAATTCCAGAGATTCCTGGGCAACAGCTCGGGGCACGTCGAAGGGGAGCGGCTCGCTGGCGCTGGGATGAAAAACGCGTGCGGATCGTCATTACATCACCGATCATCGGGAGGTGGTGTAATTAAAAGCCTGTTTAGCGTGGCCGGGCAGCGTTCCTCGGCACCTCCTTTCCGAGTCTCTTCCGCGACAGGGGCACCTGCTACCGAAACAGGTGACGCGCGAAAGACCGCAGGTGTACCGGGTGAAACACGCCCGTCGCAAGGCGCAACGCGCCGTTTTCCTCCTTTTCCCCGGCGCGGCTTATATTTAACCGTCGCGCCGTCGGTGGTTCGCGGGACACGCGTTATTTTTCGTCCCGGAACTGGTTTCATGCCCCCCCGTCGAACTGTGCCGCGCCACGACCAAAAAGTCCACGACAATTATTTCTTGTTCGAGAGCGAGGCTACCGGGGCGATTGGTACTATCGGCAATTAGCCGGAACATTCCTCTACGAACGGGGCGCGGAGGTTCAACGCGATACCTCGTCATACTGGCTCACGGTGCTGTTATTCCTTATTCGTTCGCGAAGGACTCGCCGGAACACCTTGGAGATAATCGTCGATCGTTACTTTGCAGTCGTAAACGGTTCGAGTCCTGAGGTATACGCCTGTCGGTCACCGGAAACGAGCCATCATCCAGCGGAGTGCGTTCGCCGAAAGGGGAGCATGTTGAGGACCGTTTTCTGTTTCGAATACTCGGGCCTAATGCGAATTTAATAAGAAGCCGAGGAGCAGTCGATTGCTTTGGAGGGAAGAATTGCAAGTGATTCTTGTTGAGACTCTAACTTCTGCGTTGCAGTTCGCTTGTTGGTTGCTGGAGGATATTTAGACGTTCCTAGGCTTAATTGCTGAGAATTACGCTATTAGTACGAGTGACAAATGGACGTTTGCCGTAGAAGGGAATATGCAATCGTCGTCTACGCAAGGGATAAATATATATTTACTTTAGACATTAAGTGAGTTTAAGTTCTTGAAGTAACCGTTAAAGTTGATTTACACACGTTTAGTAATTTAGTCGAGTGACAAGTATTTTAGTAACTTACTACGTACGAACACTAAAATTTAGTCGAATAATTTAGTAAAACAATGCAGTTACTTGCCACTCAACTAAATTATTAAACGTGTCTGAACCAGCCTTTATACTGCGATTTTCGATTTTAGTTAATATCTTATTACTAGACTGCGGATTTTTACGTAAAATAAAATATTTAGATACGCATATAATGAATTGGAACATTAATAACAGTAAATTTTATAAATATTTCGACTGGAATTGTATTTTTGGTATTCTGCATATTTTGGTGACTATCAACGATCTCGAAGATTTTTAGAATATTGAGAATTCTCATAAATGCACATAATCCATAGTCTACTTATTAGAGTTTATTTTTCTTCATTGCGAAATTTGATAATGTTCAACGTATCTATTTAGTGGATTTTTCGCTATATACAGTTCGTTTTTTTTTCGTTTATAAAAATATGTAACAGAATTTTAGGAAAATCCAAAACTAAAGAATTTTCTTTTACATTTTTAAAGAAGCATTTAATAAGACGCCGCGTCGTTTGGAGTCACTCTATGAAACAAACTGTACCACCATGTAGTGCTTCAATCCTCATAATGTAAAATGTAACAGAAGCAAACTGAACCGGTGGAAACATTAGTATGACACATATTTAAAGCTAGAAGGTATTAAATATTAATACATAGTCAAAAATTGAAAACAATTGAACTTCCATTATCTGGTTCAAAATTCCAATAAAAACTGAAGCAACTTCTTGATGGATAATTATTTTACTTTATTTTGAATAGTCCTATATTAAATGCCAGTTAAAGGATTATTAGAAATAACACTACACTTTTATTGCCAGTGTATCGAATAGGGTAAACACACCAATAGGTGGACAGTAGCCAGTAGATGGACAGATTTTAGGATTAACTGATAATTATGAAAAAACTAGGTTTCTGAACTTATATTACTGTTTCTTCATCTTGTGGAGAAATCGTTTGTTGAAATAGAAATCTAACATTTTCAATAAAAGTGTTTCCTGTATAGAAAAAAATATTTCATAATACCATTCATCTACTGGTGATACAGATTATGAGTAGAATTTTCATAATTTTATGATCGAATAAATTAATTCTATTACGTGCAACTACTTTTTTCTTAAAATTTACACATGTACCTATGTGTGCAAAGCGTTTATACAGGGTGCCCCAAACTAAGTGCGGGAGCCGGAAATTGGAGATTCCTGGGGTGATTCTAAACAACTTTTTCCTTTGCAAAAATGTCCTCCGAAGCTTTGTTAATAAGTTATTAACAAAAAAACACCAACCAATAGAAGTACGAATACAGTGTATGAATTTCAGCGCGGGCTTCAGCTGTGAGTAGTATTGGCCCACCATCGTCCGCACCATCCTTAATCTACTGTACTCGCTCCCCGATTGGTCGGTGTTTTTCGTTAATAACTCGTTAAGAAAACTTCCGAAGACATTTTTGCAAAAGAAAAAGTTGTTTAGAATCACCCCAGGAATCTCTCCTTAACGGCTCCCGCACTTAGTTTGGGACACCCTGTATTATGCTTATAAAACAAATATTTCTAAGCAAAACCTTGGTACAAATGTCGAAATCAAGTCGTCCATCTTCCGGCTTCTCTATTCTGATCGAAGTTCAGTATAAAAAAGACTGAGAATAATTAGAATGCAGTTAATCAAGGTTCCATCATACAAGGTTTTATTTTTTATTTTGTATACATAATATTTTTCCACACGCCATTCGATATACCCACATGAAAGAAGAGAAAATTGATATTGAAATTGAAATCACTCCGTAAATCGAATCACGAAACGAAGTGCGTTTCCAATATTCCTATCCATCCCCGATATTACCTACCCCAGTTCCCAGAGGGTTGAATCTCCGACCCGCGGTGCTCGGCGCGGGGTCGACGGCGACTAATAATAAGATGGAAGTCAGACAAAAGGAAGAGCCGCGTTAATCTGGAAATCTGGCGAGTCTCATCGCCGGCGGGACACGCGTGCGCTTTCAGGCGTTCCCGCGCTTATGCGAACGACCCTCCCTCGTTTCCCACGCGCATTCCCGCTCATTACGACTTCCCGCTGGCAGAGGCTCACGGAACCACGTCGGATTCTCGAAAGGAGCACGGGCAAACTGGCTTCGACACTCAAGTTGCCTCCGTCAATAGTAGCTGCTCCGCGCCGCTTCCTCCAATATTTGTAAATGCCGCGCGCGGCTCCCTCCGCCTCCCTCTTTAGTTAACAACGCTGTCCTCGCCGATTCTTACCCTTCTTGGGAGACTGAGTACTCCTCGAAGGCAGACTCGATGATTTCCGACGAGCAGAGACACGATTTCAAACCCTGTTCGCGGTATCGATAGCGTTCCTCCTGTTGAGGAGACGTGGAGAATTCGTTCACGATTTGTTTTGTTAATAGCTGGGAACGGAATCTCATTTCATTCATCCTGACCCTGCGAACCTGCTCGACAAAGTCGCTCTACAACCGTTTCAGTTACGCGGTGGCCCACGGGAGAAGAATGAACCTGATATCCATCACGATCACTATAATTACATCGAATCAGCCCCATCCGGAACCATAATTGCCTCCGAGCGGCGTATTAGATATATGTAATAAATCCCGGCAAACGGTGAACGATCGCGATTTCATTAATTCCCCGCTGATGAAGCGTGGAAAAGAACCACCGGAGCGAGGCGGCCCTTTTATTTTCGGTTCGATTAACCTCTGGCAACGCGTTGGTTTTTCTCCTCGCTTCCTCGGAGTAACGTTTTACTATTATCTGGGAAATCTAGCTGGCTGATTGAAACTCATAAGAATCGAGTATGAAGTCCTTTGATCTATCAAAAAATAGCATAATGCTATAGGAGAATGTCTTCTCTCTCGAAAAGTGGTGTAGGAATAGTCTACAATTTAATGTATCCAAGTATCATATGATTCTTTTAAGCCATAATAATAGTTTAAATAGTCAATAGCAGCACATGGTGAAAAAGAACCTTTTCATTATGTCTAATAACACGACTGATCTTGAAATAATCTGTTAGTACTGTCCTTCTACACAGAAGGACAAGAGAAAAATCGTGGAGGAAAACTTACTACTTTGCGTAGTAAAGAAGCAGAATAGAGTGAAATGCGTTCCTTTCTGCCACATTAAAAGGAAAAAATAGCACATGTGTTTCTAAATTTAATAGACCAGTGTAGTAAAATGTACGGAAGGCTGTGATACATAGCGACATCTACGCTCCGGAAAGAAGTGGCGTCTCGTGACATAACCTCAATTTGCTTGGCTTTTAGCGTTGTCTTTTCAATTCAGGGAGACACCCTGTATATTTCATACGAATCACTTGACCAATTTCAAATCTTCCACCATGACTTCCTCTCTTCTCATGGACAGGATCGACCCCTTCGCCTAAAATGGGACTTTGTACTTCGTCCTTTTAATTCCTAGATCCATGGATTTAAAAGTATGGTCGTTGAAGGGTTTAAAAAGTTACAGACTGCAAAGTATTAAGTTTCCTCAAACTTACAATTAGAATTAACGGAAGTAAGTGTTACGTATCTGCCTAGAGGGCGCCACGGGCACAGTTGAGAGGGCGCCACATACTATGCCAAACTTCACAGTATTTCTTGAAGTGAAACTTAGAATTAGCACACAATTTTAGTGATTATTCCTTACAATAAACAATTCAGTTGTTGTTTCTAAAATAACTGAAGATTCTTCGCCTTTGAAATCACATTACAACAAAGCAATGAAATTCTTGAGGATATTCAATGTCCAGAACAATAGAATTCCGATTCCCGTGTCATTAGATGACTCAACCCAATTCGATTTTCTTCGGCCAAAGGATCCCGAAAGCCGGCGAAGCGAGTCGGGCCAAATTATCTCTGACCCAGCGTGACCGTCCAGCGTCCGCCTTTAATTTCCGCAATTCCCTCCAGCCCCGCAAGCGGTCGAAATAAAAATGGGCAGTAACGTTGGCTCCGGTGGCGACTCGGATCCTGGGACCGCAGAGCGAGCGCCGTAAACAATACGTTTCACGCGCGAACGAACGAAAGAACGAACGAAAGGAACGCTCGGGGAGAATTTCAAGGTCCTCTCATCAAGGGAAGAACGAAAAAAAGGAGCCGTTAATGGAAGCAGGAGTTCCACCGAGGCGAGCGAGCAAGCGAACCAGCGCGAAGGGATAAGGAAATCCAAGGCAGGGAATTATGTAGATTGTAGGTTGGAATCCATCTTCTGATAGGCTGGATGGGCATACTTCTCGAACCTACGTGAGTTCATTCGTGGCGAGGGGTACCGCTGCTCGGGACCAACTACCCATCAGTTCTCAGGACTGTCTGTGTTTCGTTGCTTCTAACTTCGTCCCTTATTCGCAACCGACGAGCGGGAGCTCGTGTAATGCGCGCTTTCGACGATTTTACTGCATGCCTTTTTCCTCGTATGAACAACGTAGGGATAGAGTCAAGGATGAGGGAGGAATCTGGTTATTCTAGTAGGAATTATGGGGTTGTTGGAAGTGTGAAGTTGCGGAGATGTGGTTATGGTAATGGAGGGGGGAGGAAATTCTTGGAGAAATCACTGGTGGCAGCATTGATGGAGCCCGTTAAATCATTAACGGAGGTATTTTTTACCGAAAATGTGTTTACACTTAATTAAAACAAAATTAAACATTTTCAAGTTGACGCTTTTGTCAAGGAAAATTTTTCCCAAGTTTCGGAATTCACAGCTGACTATTTCAGCTGTTTACATTTGGCAACATTGTTAAACAGTGTTTGAAAGTTTTGATAAAATTTAATAATGGTTTTATTAGGTTGGTTCCGTTAGGGTGTTTCAACATTTTTTAAAGAACACATAATTGGTCACACTGTTAAAACTGTGTCCAACAAGTGTTAGTAAAAATTGGCAACAGCTTTGTAGGTTGATCCTACTGCCTGATTTCAAAACTCCCTGATGAGTTTAAAGTTGGCAATACCGTAAACATAAAGTTCAAAAGTTTTACTAAAAATTAATAACAGTTTTGTGGGTTGGTTCTACTGCCAGTTATCAAAGATTCCCTAAAGAATTGATAGTTGGCGTTGTCAGCACTGTTAAAAGTTCAACAATTTTATACGAATTAGAAGCAGCTTTGTGTTCGATTCCACAGTTACGAACTTTCCATATAAATCCTTTAGTAATCCTGCTAAAAAATTATTCGATTGGTAATGGCATTCCGTAAAACTCCGAAATAAATTACGCCGAATTTATGCGACTTTTTTCGTCGAGCAAATAAGTCGAGCCGATAACCAGTATAAATATCCCCATAAAACGTTAAGTTCAAGTGTCAGCGACTAATTATCCGAAACCGGATTTCAGGTGATCGATGCAGTGGCGCTATGCGCGGTTATCGATTAGATACAGGTAGCCTGCCTATCGATAATTATCAACACGTCGCACCGATGTTATCGCTATACTATCGATAACCTGGGCAGAAATAAGTGAAATATCAGAAAACACGCGATCAATATTAAACGTTCCCTTACTTATCTAGTCATCCAAATTAATTGCCTGCTTCTCCATTTTCTGGATCTTTCTATAATCAAGATGGACGTACTTACAAGAAAGCAGAGAAGCTTGCGTTTATCTTTAACCAGCTCTTCGATATTAAAGAATCAACAAGCAGCCGAAGTTTAGTAAGTTACGAATGCATTAAATATTCAAATAAGAAACTTGCTATTATTTTATCTATTTTTAAACAACTTATTCCTTGATGCAATAGTCATAATTTTATGTATCGTCCCTATTCTCTGTTTATTCAATTATGATATACAAAAATATTAAAAAATTTACATACATGTGTAAAAATGTATAAAATATCAGAAATAAACAACCTTCAATTTTTTACCAACGTCTGCAAAAATTGCAGAAATACAAATTTGCATAAGCACTCGTCAATCTACCATGAACAGAAATTTCGAAACGATCAGAATTTCCACGAAACCCAATGAAATTCCTTTATAAGTCGCCGCGCCAAGTCCCAACCGTCGCAGACGCAATTGCCAATTCCTCAATTAGTTAATTCGACCAAGTTAATTAATACTTATCCAACGCTACTTTCGACCGCCATATTTGCATCGATTTTATCAGCGCGCCACCGACGAAACGGTGAAGGGGGAGGGCAGGGGTTTCCGCACGGCGGCAGCAGGATGGAAATTTGCGCCCAGTGAACCTTGTCCTGGGGCGTTCGATTATTTCTCTATTTTCATTCCTGGAAGATAGCTCTGGCCTGGCCGCGATCCGGTTTACCTATCTCGTCCAATAAACATCGGGGCAGATCCCGTGAAAACCTCCGCCCGAGCACGAACGGAATCGCGAAGGGAACCCCCGACCGATTTTCTGTGTCTTCGTGAAGGATCGCACGCCACGCGCTGCCTCTTAATGAATGGCTGGCATCGAGGCGTTCAGAATTCTGTACCCAGGACGCCATTACCTCCAGATAAGACGCTCGAGATTCAATGATACGTACGATATAATTAAACGCCGCGGGGACACGAGTCCGGCATTTCTGTACCGGGATTCTTTTCGTCGGAATTTGCTTGCGTCGACTTCGGACCCTGTTGGCACGGTGGTCCTTTCACGGATTTTGTGCTACTGTTGCTTGTCCACCAAACTTTAACATGGAAGGAAATATAGTACCGTAGAGTTGGAGGATTTTGGTCCAAGTCTGGTTGGAGGCCATTTTACATTGGTACGTGAATTGGTACGTGATTTTGGATATCAGTTTAAGGTAGCCTTCTGCAAAATAGTTATAAATAAGCACAAAATGGATCCGTGGATTAGTAGGTTTAGAAATTGTATGATTGAAGATTTATTCTATGGATCGGTAATTTGTACAAAATGGAGATCACAAGATCTCACAACTTCTACAGCAGGCTTGGCTAAAGCCCTGTACCCAAGTTGTTGGACACAGTTTTGGTAACTAACTGTTTATCCTGTTACAACTGGTTGGTTGCAGAAGATTTTCATCTGAATTATCTGTTTTCACGATCCAATTTCTAGTTACTTTTTGTCGGAACTAGAACTTGGATACAATTCTTGGACCTTGGAAGCAAGGCTTAAACGTAAACTACAAATTTATAAAAAATGCCTGGATGCTCAGTAAAATTGTGTTCCAATAGAAACGGTAATACAAAAAAAAGAAAAACAAAAAATGAAGTACTTTAGATTCCCAAATAACTGTTCGGGTCTCTTAGTGAAACAGTCATCGATTTACTTACAACTTGTGAATACATTTCGGCGAATAAACTTTATACATGGACTATTACAATATGAACTTCGTGACAACGTGGTACAATGGTAACATACCAGGTTCTCCCAAGATCTGACGCATACAATTTTAAGGAGTCTTATGTATCCTATGGTATTTAATACAGGAAAGTAAAGTGTAGCTCTTAATAACGAGATAAGTAAATCTAGAGTTTAAACTTGGTAAGGCAATGATGACGCACGATCAACAATATACTCCCAACTGATGAGTGTTACGCGGATAGTGAAAGATTCCAGACTCAGGTGATAGACGCAAGGACAGAATGTCTAAGTGAACGTTCGAGTAAAGTTTATCATCGGTTGAAAAATAATTCGTGGCACGTTGAAGCCGTCGCAGTCTCGAGTGCGCACGGTAATAGAGGCCAGGTAGGCGGGTCGACGGGCACGAAAAGTAGGGCCCCGCGGCTCCGAGGGAACGTTTTTCTCTAAATTACAGCTCCGCTCGCCCCGACTCGTCCCTTTCCCCGCGAGCCTTTCCCGTGTGCGCTCGAGTCCGCAGTAGACTCGTCCGTCCACTACCTGAATTCCCGATTTCTCTCTCGGTCCGCGGTTCTTTAAAAAACGCAAAAAAACGAACAGTTGGCGCCATTGTCGACGTTTCGTAGAATTACCGGCTGATCCTTGTTGATTCATATAGGGAAATCCTTGCGACTCGGACAGACGACGGATTATCCCGAACAAGGAAGGATTATCTCACGATCGTTGGATTCCACAGTCGATTAAGGGATCAAGAAATGCATCGCCTGTTTGACTAATTGCCGACGGGCAAGGAACGCGCGAGGCCGATTGTAGGTTAGGTTACTATACTAGGGACTCGGCGATCCGGTGGATTCCGTCACTGCGATCGGAAGCAACCTGCGCATCCAGCGCAGCTCTTTATCCCCTTTCCATTGACTTTAGCATCGCTTCCTTGCCCCCCAGCTGTGCGACTTATTTCTTCGAGTACGCGCTTGAGGCTCGCGCGCAACGCGTCTTTTGCGCGGCGGTAGCGAGCCTCGAATCGCGCTTGCGGCTGTCCTTGGAACCCCTTCCTTCTCGGAAAGGTCTTTATTCGGGAACACGATTGCAGGCACCACGCTAGAATTACCGGCAATCAGCTGGCGTGACTTCGGGGAATTGTTTTTTGGGAGGGTACGCATCGCGGAAGACCGGACCGGCGCGGCGCGGCGCGGCATGGCGTCGTTCGGACTTTTCGAATACCGAATGTCTCTCCTGTACGAACTGTACAGGGTGTACAAAAATTGTATGCATAGTACCGGACAAATGTATTCGGACAAATGAGTTATTTTTAATTTTTATGAATAACGCAATACGTTAAGATGAAACACATTAATTGGTTTATAGAGAATTTTTACACAAAAAATGTATTTTTATGCAATACACATAAATGTAAGTAACAAAAGTATTCGGGCAGAACTTGAATACAGTATCGGACAATGTCGTTTTTATAAATCTTCTTTTCGTAATGAGAATCAATCAAAAATGTTGTTCTTTTGTCATAAATCTGTGTGTTGCAATCATGGACCTAAAGGGCGGAACGTAAAGTAGGTATATGGGGGATGCGGGTGTCGCTGTGAAAGGGGGGACTGTCAGCCATCTTGTGTGGCCCAGATAGTGTTGCCATCTATGACATGCTTGCGGCAAAATTTGAAAGCGCAGTCCAGTGCAGTCCTTTACAATGCAGTCTGGGCCACTCAAGATGGCTGAAGGTCTAATAGAGGTCGATACCCCTTCCGTCTGTCGCCGCAACCCCTCAAACGTACGCACCGTCCTTTAGGTCCATGGTTGTAATATAATTGAAATGCAATTCTTATCAACTTCAGTCTTAGTTTAGTAATATATTTCTGAATATTGCCTTTCTCATAAGAATACACGTTGAATTAAAAATTAAATAACTAAAAAACTACCGAATCAATGTTTTTATAATTTTGCAGGAGGTTTTACCATTGCATAAAGATTCATTCTTCCAATTTTCAAAGCTTTTCTTATTTTTAATGTTTAAGTTCATCCTTAAACAAAATTTCATTAAACCTTCATTGCAAGTCAGTAAATGAAAACAGCAGACAACCAATTCCTGAAATTTCTGTAATTCAGAAGCGCAGGTGTGGATTTCGAAGAAAATCGTTCTGCACTAAACATTTCTACGCCCGTCATTCAAATCACTACAATTTTACTCTCTGCCTCCGGGCCCCGTACTCAACATGTCGACTCGTACGCATGAAAATCGAGTCTTAATGGGATTCCGGAACTCGGGCCATTACTTAAGGCTGTTCCCAGGGCGCGCAAAACGCTCGATAAGATGAATTTTTGCAGCCGGCACGTCGACCTCGCAACGCTATCGTGCCGCGCATCGTTAAACGCGAAACAAAGCGAATGGGGCCAATTCCATCTGACGCCGTTAAGGGACGCGAAAAAGATCGGGACGACTTCGTCGCTGTCTTTTTTTGTCTCGGCGGCGAATGATTTATGACAGGCCGCGAGATTTATCGCGATTACGTTCGACCGACGCATTCGTTACTAAAGTCGAACGCGAATGGTTTCAGGCGATAACCTCGAGAAATGTATTTATTTTCGTCCTTGGCAGTCTCGGCTCCGACTGTCCTTTTTTCCGGGAAAAAACGGAGTAGAGGAGACGCCGCGTCGTTTACCCGCCAGTACCAATCGCGTGTGTATAGATGAAATTACAGAGGGCGGTTCGATCGGCTCCAGAAATTGTCTCCCGGGATGGAAAATTAATAAATGATTTCCCTGATCGCGCGAAAGATTTATAGTTAGCCGGCGGGTAATCATACCTCTTGGCATTTCGCGCGCGTAACTTGCCCTAGAGACTTCGCCCCGAGCTCCTAGGGATTTTTTCTCGCGGCGGAAGCTTCTGTCCTGCTTCCCAATATCAGTCGCAGGAAATCGAGTCACCGTAATTACTCCGGAGCAATTTGATCGCCATCGCTGCGTGATGCGCATAAACAGAATGTTCAAGGAATGTTTTATTCAAATTATTGGGATGTAGTCGTTGATGGAAATAAGTGTTCGCAATTTTGTAAAGGGGATCCTCTGCTGGCCATTTTGGAGAACCGCAAAGGCAACTGGGGGTTTATTCTTGAAACATGTGAGAAATCTCATATGCGGGAATTTTCGTGTGATGTGTTCCGATCTCAAAATTACATGTTCACAGGCGAGAAGAACATTCTTCATTATGCTCTGAAGAAATACGGGAGACAATAGATGAGTAACAAGACAGAACGAGATAGCAAATGGTTCAATTTGAATTTACTGCTGTGTCACTCGGTTCTTGAAATTATAACCCTTAATCTCGTATACGATTTCGCATGCGAGAACGAAAACAATATAGACGCAGTATAAGTAAAACTAGTAGCTTCACTCAGTCGAAATCGCATCGTAAAGATGTTACGGCACATGCGCGAGAAATAACATCGAAAGCATGGCGCCGATTTCGGTACTACTACCTACAGAGGGTACATATGTACATACATACATACATACAAGGACGGTGTGGCAGATGTGTTCCTCTGGGATGATTGATTCCGCCATTTGTAGCCCAATCTCTGGCAGCTATTGTATACATATATTTGTGCTGCACTTGTGTACTGATAGATACTATGTGTGTATCATGAACCTAAAGGACGGAACGTAGGTATATGGGGGATGCGGGTGTCGCTGTGAAAGGGGGGCACTGTCAGCCATCTTGTGTGACCCATCAGTGTTGCCATCTATGACACGCGCAGTGGTAAAATTTAAAACTGCAGTCACGTGCAGTCCTTTACAATGCAGTCTGGGCCACTCAAGATGGCTGAAGGTCTAATAGAGGTCGGTACCCATCTGTCGCCGGAACCCCTCAAACTTACGCACCGTCCTTTAAGTCTATGGCGTGTAACAACGTTAACGCTAACTTCAGGGGCGCGAAGTTTGAGCTGAATGCAATAGATAGTAATGCGCCTGCTTGTTTTAAAAATGGCGACTGCCGGGTATCTGCCACACTCTCCTTTGATCCACTCTACTTCTACCCACCGTATGAGGTATCCTAAAAGGACATTAATTCTGAAAATTTGTACTAGATGGCACTTAGTGTTTTTGCGAAGGAACAGTAGTGGCAGGTTGTACCTAATGGAGTCACCGTCAATCGCGACACTGTAAGTAAAGGGATACTACAGAGGGTACAAGGACAGTGTGTCAGATCAACTACTTTCTCGATGATTGGTTCTACCATTTGCAGGAAAAGTTCCTGTGCTAATAGGTGGTCGTGTATCATTGATATTAAGTTTCTACATTCACGTTATTACACAAGACATTAAACATGATTTCCAATTTTCCTGAGCTTTCTTTTCAATGGTGGCTTCCGGCTAATTTGCCACACTGTCCTTGTACCCTCTGTAAGGGATACTGATGACGTACTTCCAATCCGGAAGTTGTAAATTTAAATTTGAGTTGTAAAAACTCGTACAGAACCGAATAGCCAATAGCGACAAAGGTTGAATATCCTAAAGTCTATCAAGAGTTCCCGCAAGACTTCTCGCCTGTGAACTTGTAACTTTGAGGTCGAAACACATCACACGAAAGTTCCCGCATGCGAGACTTTTCACATGTTGCAAGAATAGGGTCCTTGATGTATGAAACGGTGCAAAGATGAGAGGCGCAGGCAAATCAGTTTACGGGGGAAATCATTTATCAGAAGAAGATAAATCTGTCCGAGTGAAAAAAGGAATACCGCCGCGATGACGGTGTTAAATTCTGTTCGCACAGGCGTAACACGCTTGTCATTCGCATTGTCACCCACGCCTCCTTCGGAGATCGGTATCGGAGTCACTGTCGACGCCTGGTGCCGGGTCCAAGTTTGGAGTGCTACCAGAGATGTTAACAAGACACGCCGACTGAATGATTATTTCCTTGAACCTCATCGAGCCGAGGTGATCGAAAAAGGAGAGAAACGAAAGCGAGGGCGACGAAAACACTCGCGTTCGTCTCTTTCTCTCCCTCGATCTCAGGAAGCAGTATCGAAAACGAATCTCATTTATCTTCTAACCGATTCATTCCGGCTTGCATCGAACATCCAACCTGAAGTGTGCGTAATTCCATAATTCGAAGCCGTGTTTCTTCAACGTTTCCCCCCTGAGGTAATCCCCCAAGGCAAAAACCACAGGCACCGAAAATCCAATTTTCCCCGCGATATCGGAGCCAGTGATGGACGCGTGTCTTTCTCTTCCTCGATTCTACCTGGCGGCGCCCCTCAAAGCGACGTCGCAGGTGAAAAATATCAAAGAGAACCCGTGTGTTGGTGGGCGGGGAGAACTCTCGGGGACGGCCGAATTCGTCATAGGGGCCGTGACAGATTTACGGTTGTCTGCGACCTGGCGCGAACACGGAAGATGAAAAAAGGAAGGTGGGGTTGCGAGGAGGCAACGACGTTGCCCGAAGAAGACGCGAATGGGGTGCGAAAATGTCGGGACATCTGCTGCTACCTCCCTGGCCCCCTGGAAATTATTAATCCCCGTCAAAAGTACTAAATCATATCCCCGGGACTGGCGAGGACTCGCCAAGATGGGGGGCACAGGAGGGGGGCGAAGGTGAAGAAGTAGCGTCGACGACGACATACGCGACGACGCTGACCTTGATTTAGGGTCGCGGGAAACCCTTCCGAGGATCGTCCTAGGTATTTATGACTCCCTGGAACTGGTTGCCGCGAACTCTGGTAGCATCTGCGAGTGAAAGGATTCCCCCCTTCCCCTGGGAGGAACAGGGGAAATCAAAAGTATTCATATTTAAGAGTTGGGAGTCTCTTCAACTTAGCAGCGAGTTGAGCCAGGGATATAAGTTCGCAAAGAACTTTCCAAGTTTTCCCGAGAGAAAGTGGGTATGAATATCGTTTCCATCAATTAAATCCACCATATAACGATGCCCACCCGGGGCACCGAATTTCAATTATTTCGTTTTCTTTTTTTTTTAACTTCCCGATTTATAGGGAAGTTATTGTTTATTAAGCAATTGAAATCCTTACAGATTTGTTCAGTTGCGTAACCATATCGGAGTCAGCTTTTGAGCAAAAGGGCGAAGATAAGGTTGACTCAGTCTGTTTTGTTGGTAGCTTATCGTGAAGGATGATGCGACATAACAGAACTTTCTTCTAATATCGAGTATATACGAACTAATTTTGATGTCCGATATGGGAGACTGTAATACCAAATTCCGATTGTCATGCATAACTTTCGTTACCGCGCGATGAACGGTTTCAGACGATTTCAGAGCTGACAGATACGTTCCTCCACTTCAGGACTCTGTTCTTCGATGACTGGAATGAACGCCTTTCACCGCTCTGACATCTAGTGGCGGTCAATGGGATCCGCTGAGATAATAAAGCCTGATCAACATTCCTAAATAATAATCTAAACCCCTTTCGTGCTCGCTGTCCGCGTCACGGAACGCCGAGGGGGAAATATGGCCCGCGGAGAGATGCCCCCACTGTGAGAGCATCACGTAGGCAGAAACGTCGAGAAAATACATCTCCTAATGAATCGCCCGTCCACTGACCTCATCTCGTTCGGTAATGGAATTTCAAAACATGGCCACCACGCTTCCCTTTCTCCCTTTCCCATCTCGTTCCCCGTTCTCTGCTCTCCCCGGCTCGCAACCACCGGAAAGCATCTCCTGCCCGCATCTCCTGCTCGTATTTTTCGTTAGGCACAAATTGCATTTTTTAATCCCCTCTGAACTGTCCACCCCGTCTCTCGAATTACATGCATACGTATGCTCGGTGTCGTGTTACGGGGAATCTTCTGCGTTGAGAATAATTGAACGTGGCGCCATCTACAGAAGCGCGGTAAACGAATAAACCTGTTCTGCGTAATCGCTGAATTGTTGCATGGTAACTGCTGCTGGTGTTTGTTAATGTTGCGGTTTTAGGTAGATATGGAACGATTTGTCAACGGCACACGACGATTTTTAGGTGGTCTGAGAATCATCTCAGGTGTCTAATGTGGTTTCACTTCTGCGACCTTTGGGGAGAACAGGTGCTTTCTGCGAGGCGCTGGCCGTTGATTTTACTATGCAGAGAACGTAAGTTGCCGAATAAATTAAATTAGTTGGGTCCGCTTCTGTCACATAAATTGTTATTATTGTTTAAGTCGAACGCATTAATTTCCCCAAATGCTGGACTTGTGACTTTAATCGACTTACATGGCAATTTTTTTTATAATAACAGACTGAAACTTTTATAATCAACATCTTTTAATCTTTATAATCAAACTTTTATTATCATCAACTTTTATATAGTAAAGAAACAATAGATCATTCCTTATAAAACCATAAATATTACTGTTCGCAAAGGAACAGGGGTGATAGACTTAGGTGAGACACTTTGTATATGCAGGATAATAATGAAACATATTTCTGTCAAAGTCCCCTTTCTTTAATCCATTTCCCTAAAATATGCATTTGCATAAACTTTCTAACTAAAAATTTATTCTAGAAAAACTTGACTTGAAAAAATTGACAGGGTTTCTTTCATTAAAATGGGCATACATTCTGAATTATTTAAAAAAATCGTGGAGGCTGTACATAAACAAATATGGCCGACAAATACATGACTTGGTTCTCCATAATTTGATCTTGACATGGATTGAATGTAATTAAATTTTATTATATTGGCTACAATTGTAACACATTAAAACTACTACATATACAAATCTTACTTTTCTATCATAAAATATTATTATACTATTTTTTAAACAATTTGAAGTCTCCCATCGAGAAAATTAAATTTCAGCGCAGCACTTAGTGTGTTAAGCGCCAAATTGTTTACTTCATGACATCTTTATTGCTGCACTTTAAAATACAACAACGAATTTTGTTCCATTTTTTATATCCATCCTAAATATAAAGGTACAAGAGTAAAAGTTACATCAGTGTCTGAATATTGCAGTGACCCACACTAAATACCCTCTAAATACCTCGGATATCGTCGATTCCACAAATTCCAACGGCCAGCGAAGGACCAACTCATTCCATAAAAATCCATTGGTAACAATTTTCGTCAGGTTCAGTAAACTGGTCACGCGGGCCGGGAACCGTGGGCATCCCGTAAGCGGGCGCCGAAGCGACGGTTCGTTTATGATTGGTACGGGTCCCAGGGTGGTCGTTCGGCGAACGGACCGACGAGGGAAATCGTCCCCGGCGCGGGTGTACGGTTCCGCGAGGCGGAGAGGGCACGCGGTTCTCGCGTATTCCCGAGCTTAATTCGGTCCTGCCGCGAGATATATTAATTAACGATGGGCCGACTTGCAACCCAATTTAGGAACAAGCACCTTGTTTGCATACAAAGGAGCGTCATAGAGCGAGTTCGCACCCTCGATTCCGCGCCGATACAAATGGCCTGCGCTGCAAGACGGTTATAACTGTGATGAACCGGCTGCTGGAGGGGAGGGAACCGAGAGAATTTCGGGGGAAAAGGGTAACGAAGAAGTAGGGGGAATGACGGTAAAAAAGAGACGGAGAAACGGCCGCGAGAAAAAGAGAAAGAGGAGGGAAAATAGTGGAGCGAGAGGCGGAAGATAAAAAGGGAGAAGAAGCGAGAAAAGCAAAAAGCGAAAGTTTTGTATTCGAAGCGGGTTGCTGTTTTTTTTAGGTGTCAACTTGGTGAATTTGAGTTGATAAATTACCATGTTTTTCTTTGTAAAAAGAAATATTCCTGCGTGATTTTTGTTATTTTTCGAAAGTTCTGTCATGAAAAGGAAGAGACCATAGGAAACGACGAACACCAAAGGCGGTAAAAAGGGAAAAAGCTACCTCAGGAATGGGAACTATATGTAAAGAGGGAAGTGGAGTGAACGAGTCTGGTTGAAACGCGTGCTAAGTGTTTAAGGAAGACTCTCAACTGTTGACTGGATGCTCGAGATGCACTTGCGCTCCGGCTTCAAGAGCGCCATGCAGCGCTCTCCGAGTGCGCTCCTTTGCTGCTGAATCCGCGGTTTCCTGCTCGCAAATATCATCGGCTTCCTGGATTTAATTAAAACTTCGGTCAAGCCACGCTGTGGTAACGTTTCCTGCTGGCTCGCCCGGTTATCCCGCGTTCAGCGTTATCGGGAACCGCGTTCCTCTCTGATATTCAATAAACCGTGCAGTTTCACACTTTAACTGGGTGACGCATAGCCGATCGTGGAAATCTGCATATTTCATCAAAATTTTGATACTTTGATAATTATACATATAAACGTCTTTTGTGATTTTATCCTCTATTTGTAATATTGTAGAATTTTTTTGATAAACGAATTTAATAAATATTGCACACCGGCTGTGACAGGAACTTCATTAGTTAACAAATACCATCACATGTGAAAATGTGGATTTTTCGATATGTTCCGCAGAAAATTTGACACTTTAATATAAACCTATGAAAAACTTTTTAATTATTGCAATTTAAGAAAAACTATTTTGTTATTTAATTAAGTATATTGTAGGCTTATAAAAAGTATAATGATTTTAACTTCCCGATTTATAGGGAAGTTATTTATTTACTTATTTTATGTGTAAGTGTATAGCAAATAATATTTAATTCCACTGACTGTTCTTAAGTTTTTAACTCACTAAGATCACTCTTAAGAAACTAACTCACTAATGTCGTCAAACGGGGTGAAAAGAAACAAAACTTTAGATCAAGAGAAATAATTCATTAATCCATATTATTTGATAAATATCATAAATGTCATTAAATCATGGATAAGGTTTCTAATATTGATGATGCTTATCCAACAATAATGTTTAAGGACTAACTTACATCAATCTAATGTTTCTATTCACTTCGTTTTACGGTATCTCTTTAACAAAGAAGAAACTCGAACCTGCGAACAATGCAAACAACACCTATGGAACACATAATTATGCATTGCCAAAGACACAACATGAGCAGATAATTTAAAATAAAACCCGCTCTGGAAAACAACTTAAAAGACATTGAAATAACAAAAAACCTACTAGAATACCTAAAAGAAAGCCAATTTTACACCAAACTACAACCTTGAATTACTAATAACTTGTGTAAGTGTAAATAATAGAAATAGACAAATAAAAAAAATAGTGCAATTTTAAGAATATAGTGAATTGTTTTACATAGTGTTAAGAAATAAGAAACCTAAATATTAGCACTATATTTTCACATACCCCTCCCCCTAGATAAAACAGTTGTTAAAGTAAATAAATAACTCTAATAAACAAAAGAAGATCCGAAGATCGCAGCAAGATTAAAATAATTGTGATAAAAATTTGACAGAACAAGAAGTGAATCCCTATCGGTATGATTTAGAGTAACCAGTTACCTCGATCGGTAAAATCGCTCTAGATCCTCGGTCGATAAGCATTTTCACTACAGATTGCAATTCAAAGATCAACCGACTGTTCCACAAAATCCTGAATTACCAGAGTTCCTCCATGAAAATGTACGACTACAGCGGAT
Organism: Perdita meconis; assembly: GCA_030770465.2. Classification (NCBI taxonomy): domain Eukaryota; kingdom Metazoa; phylum Arthropoda; class Insecta; order Hymenoptera; family Andrenidae; genus Perdita; species Perdita meconis. The sequence goes on from JASKOS020000005.1 coordinate 5,948,904, forward strand.
GACTTTATTAAAACCTGCTACAGAGGAACTTCTGCATAATTCGGCTAACTTTGTTCATAAAAGCGAACGACAGCTTTATGCGCGTAGTTACTTATGCATACAGCGTGTCTCTCTTTCGCGTCAGGCATCGTAAAGAGAATTTCATCGAAGACATATATTTCGGAGCATTGTATTTCTGTTTGCAAATCAACTGCCGGCAAAGAGAAGCTTCTCGAGCGGAAATTTTCAAAAAGATATCTTATCAAAGGGATTGAATTACTTTTACTGAATTATGAAATACGCTGAGGGTAGTAGAACGGAAAGCGGAAAAGGTTTTGAAAGTCTTTGTTGAACGTAGGGAAGAAGAGCGTTGGAAGTTAAACATCCTTATGGAATGTCAACATGCTGACACTGCTGTCGAGCGGGTTGCCTACTCGCAGGGGCTTTATCGATCCTCAGTTTATAAACTAACTTCCCTACATTCCCTACTGTATCTATTCTTTATTGTCTGTGATTATTGTTAAAGTGTCCATGCAAAGTGGAAATGTTAACAGTGTTAACACATTTTTTTAGTTAGTATTCAATCTCCTGGAATCAGTAGGTACACGAGTTCGTTACGGGCGACGTAAGTGGATCAATTTAGACCTTTCTCCAGAACCGCGAGGGCAGATTCCCGTGTAAAGGGGCGTGTTTAACTCAATTTTCGCGTCGAAGGGGCACGCTTCGATTCAAACGCAACCTCTTCAATTTATGGCACGGTTGCCGCCTCCCGCAGGGGCGAGGGGAATTTCCGCCACGGCCTTGGCTCAATTTCCGCTCGATCCTGCACCCCCTAAATTTCAGATAACGCCACAACTTGTCCCCCGCGTATCCTGTCTGCGGGACCCTCGCTCACCCTCACTTTTTCCCAAAATTTCGGTCTCCTCGTACTTCTAACATCACTAGAAAGTCTCGCAAAGAGACCCTCAGGTCTTCGGATTTTTAAAAAATTTGATACTTACTGTACGTAAAGATACCTCAAGTATCAATTTCTGAAAACAGTAAGATATGCTTTTCAAAAGAACTCGATAAAATCAAATTTGAGCATTTCCAGGGTCCCTTATATATGTATACATTGATTAGAAATTAGAACATTGTCCTAGAATGGTCCGCAGTTCATGGCGCAGGGCATCAGACTTGTAATGCCGGGATTGACGATTTTTTCCATTATCTTCTTTCTTTATTTATTTAAATACTATCACATGTCATATGCAATTCTGATAACAGATTATATAGAATACTACTAGCCTTTGTAAATAAGATTGGCAAATTGTAAAAGTGTTAAGCTGCGTCTGCACTATTTAACAAAACAGTTATAATAACAAATTATTTTATAACCTTGTTATATAACATATTTTTATAACTTGTCACAAAATTATATTGTATTTAGTACCTTTTCGAGTTTGTAACAAGTTATATAACATTTCTCACATTATTGATTGCAAACATGGAGGATATTTAGATAAGAAAGTTATAAAACTTGTTAGAAAATGAAAAAGAAAAATGTTATATTCCACCTTGATTCCACTCGAAATAAATTATTGGGAAAATTTCACTAATGGTGATGATGTCAAATCGCACTTGGTTCAGTTTTTTGCTAATAAAAACCAGATGTTTTATGAACGTGAAATTATGATGCTGCCTGAAAGATGGCTAAAGGCTAAAGGTCATTGATAAAAAACTGGAAAACACATTACTGAATAAAATTATTTCGTTAAATGAAACAATTATGTTTCTTCTTCTTAAAAAAATCCGCGATTACTTAATTGCCAAACCAATATTTCGAGATCAAATTTTTTTTAAAACCGAAGACCTGGGTATCTCTTTGTCAGATTTGCCAAATCACAGTGATACTAACATTAAAAATTCGAAGAGTTATTACATATTATTAGGCTCTAAATATTAATGGGTTAATAATACTAACAATAACCTATCATAGCACAGAAGTGCTAAATCCCTAAGGTTCTTCACAAAAAGCGACTTCCTGCTCCCCGCAAATATACCCCAGAGACCGATAACGATCGACCAGGTCCACGCGTGACGGAAAGCGAATCGCGAGCAGGTATCGACACGGGAACGACACCCGTTTATCTGTCGGCAATCCTCCCAGAAGTGGCAGGGCGAATCCCAAATCCCGGAGCCCTCCGAACGATCTGTCTCATCGGTGGCTCTAACCGGCGTTAGTTCGGTTTACGCTTCGGGCGGCTCTCAGGCCTACCTAAGCTGTAATATAGGGGAGTCAAGCATTTAGCTTATCACGGCCGACTATCTACCGGTGGCATACGCCTGCGAGGGGGTGGGGGCTTTTCACCCCTCCGGGCGAGCGCGCCTCTACACACGGCGGAGGGCCGGAGGATGGGCGAAATGTCGGGGGCGATCCCTTAAATCAGCGGCGCGCCCGAGGCTGCGGCGAATTTCGGTTGAAACGTTATCGAGGTGAGACTGGACCAGAGATAAGCCTCGTACACGACGAATTAGGAGTCCACCTGCGGGGAACGGTGCTTCCCGTGGCGCGAGGATGATGGTTGGAGAGAGGGATGATGGGAGGGAATGAGAGAAACATTGGGAGAAATGCCATTTCCGGTAGAGGAGAAGGTGGAATGTGTTTTTAAGTGTGGGGGCTTTTTGGAGACCCTAAAACCCTAGGCGCAAATTTCTGAATGCTGGTCACTTTGGAGCAGGAATTAGAACCTGAATCTATTCCAATAATAATAATATAAACGTGAGCAACACTTTGTCGAATGGAACATTTCTAGAGTTTTCTTAGACATGCTAAAGTAAATGCCCCAGTAGTAGACAATGCTTCTTCAGTAGTGGACACTTTGAATGTGAAATGCTAAGATATAGAGTCATTCGGGGTAGAAGAACGCAGCGGGTAAAAGTGCGCGCTTTTGCTGTTTTTGCTTCACTGAGCCGAAAGTACCATGATATTAGGAACACTTTTTTTGCGTTATCGGTAGCATATTTAATAGACTCATAAAATGCGACGAGTATTTGACGATAGGCCAAACGGTTTTTTTTAAACAGCAAAAGTGCGTACTTTTACCCGCTGCGTGCTTTTGCCCCGAATGACCCTAACGACAACAGAGTTTGAACTTCTTGAAAGTGTAGGAAAAGAAGAATCGGCTGATCGGATTGCCTAGATCGGGATTCGAACTTCTTCCGCTTTCCGGGCGACTGCTTTAGCCCCGATATACACTAGCGACAAAAAGTCGCTGCAATTCTGCATACTACTATGTTTTTCACAAATACAAATAAATTGAGCAACGTCAATGACATGAAATCGCAATGATCACAGCGACTTCGTGTCGCTCGTGTACCCAGTTAAGCTATCCAGGGGCGACCGACAATTGTTATTCTCCTAATCGTTGTAACGCAAACGTAAACACAAACACAAGCGCCAATTGTCTTGTGTTAATCTAATTTCCCTGTTCAAGTTAATTAATGGTAACGTAAACTGAACAGAACTTTTAGAACAAATCGAATTTTTAGTTTCAATATGCAAAAAAAAGGGGATTCAAGTTTTTTCCTAAATTCGAAAATACTTTTCATTGTTATTTTACAAACAAATTTTGTGAAGACAGGTTCTATTTAAAAAATAACTTTTAACGATAGAGAATCTTTGCCATTTTCCTGTATAATAAATTCAATCTCTAGAAAGTCCCTAAAATTAATCAACCTCAAACGCATTATGTACTTCTATATATTTTAAATATTGTCTTCTCGTTTCAATAGCCTTTAAATTCTGCATTCATACATCTGCATCTCGGATGCTGCCTCGAGCGGCTATCTACGATCTACACTCTTATTTTACTATTAACCCGCTCCAAGTGGGTTAACCCACCCTTTCTAGAATTTAGCCCCTTGACCTGTAACAACGTGTGACACTCGTGATACGAATTAAGTATTGAAATAGTCGTTAAATTATTGCAAGTGAAGAAAAAGAGAAGTTAACACAGTTTTCGGTAACCATAAATCTCCCATTATTCTTTTAAACTTAAGGTTGAAACAGACACGTTTAGTAATTTAGTCCTGTGGCAAGTATTTTAGTAATTTACCATGTATGAACACTGTATGTAGCTACTTGCCACTCGACTAAATTACTAAACGCGTCTGAACCAACCTGTATGCAATTATCAGTTGGGTGATGTTTTTATCTACTGTTTAAAATAATTCGGACATTTGTAGCCTAAAAAAAAGTTGTAGGACAAGGGGTTAAGAACCACTTCCTCCTGTTTAGTATGGGTACCAGTAACCTTATTCAGATCTTCTTAGTGATTGCGATACGAATCCCTGGTTCTGACTTCAAACGAAAAGGGTTAATCGACCTTTTTCCCTTCTCGATCGTCTCTCCCAATAGGAAAAGATCGACCCCTTAGAAGGGGATGGACCTCGATCTGCCGTTTCATTTCGTGGAGCAGCTGCTTACGAGAGGACGCGTGAAATACGGGGGGGAGGAAATATCGGAAGTGCTTTTCGGCCAGCGACTCTCTCGATCGATCGACAAGATTCTAGAGAGAAAGAGAGAGAGAGAGAGAGAGAGAGAGAGAGAGAGAGAGAGAGAGAGAGAGAGGCGGAGAGAGCGAAAGGGAACCGGCTATACTTTTATGGCCCCGTGGCGTGCAGATGGAGCCTCGGGAATCCGTAAACCATAAAGGACACGACTCTCCGCCGGACGGATTTACGACGAGAAAAGAGGCACAGCGGCGTCGATCGTAAATCACCGCGGCCGCCTTGCCCCGATCGAATGGCGAATACGTAATCCACGTTTGATTGATGTAATGATATGGGAGGGCACCGGTTAATTGAAACGATAGCATCACGCGGACGGTTCTCACGACGTTCGGGATCTTCGCGGTTCGATCGCTCGGTTCGTCTATTCTTTTTGTTGAATTTATAACGATAGGGATGTATTTAACGCGTTCTCTTAATTAATTTTGCGACTTTATGGGTGTGACGCGACGGATTGATGCGCCGTGCAGCGTTTGGATTTATGGGCGCCGCGAGAAAGCCTTGTCGAACGTTGCTGCCTTTATTAACGCCTTGCAGTTCGCTGTCTACTATCAGTGGCTGCGAGAATGGGTGTTACTTTCAATTAAAGGCCTCTACATGGGGTTGAAATATATTGCAGCGCGAGGTTCGATCTTTGGACATTGTGAAACTTGTGCAAGTTTTCATTTAACATCGCGTTATTAATCTTTTATCCGCGTCAGAGTTATTACCAATAATTGAAGGTATCTTAATTACACAAAATGATTTATTGGAGACCCAGAAAGGGGGGCCACAAAATGAAGCAAAAGATTTACCATGGAACACACGTCTACTGTTATTTATTGAAGATTTTAAATTCGCATTACACTGTTGCCTCGAAAAGTGATCGAGTCATCCGCCTCAAAAAGTGATCGTCACTATTCCCACAATTTCTGATGCACTTGCCGCGATAAATGAGAGATGCTGAGGTCCAGGAAACACTCATACCACCCACTCCCGCCAAACCACGAGCATCCTTAATCACCCATTCTGTCAGAGCCAGAGACAATTGACCCGAATTGACTCGAACCGACTTCGGCCAGCAAAATAGCTCTTCCCAATCGGCCCTCGCAAGTCTCTCTCTCCCGTTCGACTATCAGTCACTTCGACTTCTCTCGATCAATTTCGCCGATGGTCGTTATTAAAATCCGTCGATCTCGGCGAAGCAAAGCGTAAGAGGAACGTTATGGGCAGAGGGCAGAGAAAAGGCGACGGTAAATCCGGATTTAATAGAGAGTTCTCGTGTGAAGTTCCTTCTATATTGGCCCGTAGGACCGGTAACCCCGAGACCTGACGTCGGCATATTGCATTATCGCCCGACTTATGGGATCCCATATTCAATATGATGCGCCGCGAAACCCGGGGTCAGGGGGATCCACGCGAGGCTGGCAGAGAGCATATTTCAAAGGCGAGAGGGTTCCTCAGGTTCGCCGGCTGGTCCGGAGCCGTGTATCATGGCCGACGACACGAAACAGAGAGGAATGAACGATGCTGGGACGCGGGAGGAACGATTTGTGCGAGGGTGTAAGTCGTGACGTTGGAAATGGAGGGGTTGAATCTAAATACAAAACGTTTTTAACTCTTCCTTTTGGACTAACTGGATTAGCTTTTCTAGTACATACCGAATGTGCGGTAAGTTTTTAACGCATAGCCCGGGGAAATATCACTTCACTCCCTGTGACTAAATGTTAACAACGTCAGTTAACAACGTCAAATCTAGAAAAAATGCTCATAATTTATTGTAACACGAATTATAGGATGCAAAAATGATTCGAAAATGTATTATTAAGTCCATGTATGCATATATGTACATTGAGAATATTGTATAACATAATATATTATGTAAAATAAATTATTACACTATATTACATGTACGTATTATACATATACACATAGTCATACTTGCATAATTTGAGTGCATATTTGCTTATTTTATATGCATATGTGCATATTTTTAGTGCATAAATGATATATACTTTTTGTATATTTATTGTGCATAAAAATCCACTGTCTACTTATAATGTTCCAAGATTAAATCGGGTAGATGTTCCGATTGCTGTCAGCGTCCCAATGACTGCCACTCTTTTTATTTTACTTCATAGAAATGTAATGGATAAAAAATTAAGTATGGAAAAATAAAAAAAATAAAAAGAAAACAAAACAATTTAATAATATTTTCTTCGTACGTTATTTATTATCCAGTACGTCTTTATTCAGTAAAATAAAAAGAATAACAGTAATTGGGACATCTACCCTACGTTTTATTTTGAACAAAATAAAAAAAATATCATTAGTAATAATGATATTTGTATACTGTATGATGCTTTGTATATTTTCTTTCTGATAATACGTATAATATAAATTCTGCTCCCTAGATCTCACAAGGGACATCATATCCGCAATAATCCCCCAACGATGTGTGAAATATGCAGTACTCTTCTAATTGTAAACCACATTATCACCGAATGCTGAAAATGCAACCAAACAAGAAGAAGATTAAAGATTAAAGACAACCTCATCCAAGCAACAGCGTCAACAGCGTACCAGGAATTGTTATTAACATTCTGCAAGAACATCGTAATTCTCCATGACTTATGAAGACCCCGGCAAACTAAATTCGAAACTGCAATTCTAAATAGTTCTGCGTAACACGCAACTGATCGTGAGTTTGGCCAGTCACTAATAACCACGTTGTTGATGCAACTATAAATCAGAAAAAAATCTCCAATCACCCACTATTCAGCTAAAAATAAAAAACCTGGAAACCCAAAAACCTACTTCTATTCCACTAAAAACCGAGTTCCCCTAATTCTCCCAGCGGCGAAGATCAAACAGTCCCAAAACGCCATAAATAAAGTTCCGACGCAAACAATCCCAAACCCGATAGCGAGGCGAGAGATACTGGAAACGAGCGTCGAAACCTCTACGAAATCATTAATCCTGGAAAGGAGGGTCGCCATAACTTAATTTTACGTCCTGAATAAACCCAGACCGCGCGCGTCGGGGGTTACGGTGTCCAACCTTGCCTCCACCCTTAGACGGTTCCCTGGAGCCTGTTGACACCGACTCGTCTGGTTCCCGGCCTCCACGACAGACTCACGACAACGAGGCTCGCAATCCACAACGAACCGAGCTCCACCCTGGTGCCTTTTTGTCCGCCCGTGCCTCGGAGGGCGCAGCAAGCGTGGACACGAGGGTAGGAATTCGTAGGAAAGGTGGATTCCTCGTCCGGAGGATTCCCGTCACGATCAAAGACATCGTAATGCCTCGGCCGTGGAAAGGTCTGCTTGGTATTCGAGGCGCGAGTTCGCTCGGCGAAGGAAGGAAGGGTCGTGATTGAATCTGCAGGGTCGACCATCGTCCAAGGAAACGCGCCCCCTCGCCCACCCCCCGAGAGGCATTTATATCCCACGGGACTCGCCCCCTCGTCTGGCTACCCCCGTGGCCCGCGACAGGAATAGTTTTATTATAGCGAACGCGTTGACCATAACACGCGAGGACCTCCCGCGGAACCACCCCTCTTTTTCCTGCTCGAGACCCCGGAACGTCTTTAGGTGTCCTCCACCCCCGCAGCGGACGCCATTCACCAAGAAACCCCGTCGTTTCTCCCTTTTGACCGCAGTCGCGGCCTCTTCTTGCGCCTCCGCCTCCGCTATTTGCCTCGACGGTCACGGGGATATTGTTTCGGAGCCTCTTTTGTCCGGCGAAGGGAGGGAGATCGCTGATACGTATTCGAGTAATAAGGAGAAATGAGAAGGGTGGACGGGGGTTAAACGAGACGCGAGCTTGCGTTTCGGGCGTAGAATGCGTCATTACTGGGGTGTACGTTCTTGCTCCGGGGGAAGGAAATCCGTTTCTGGGGGTTTTGTGGAGCAAAATTTTGGGTGGTGTGGTTATAGAGAGTGGGGCAATAACTATGTTCACCTTGAATATTTCCATTGTTTGTAATTATATAAAAATATAGGGGCACATACCGTCAAGGCCCTAATTCCTGATCACTTAAGAGTAACTACAATACTGTTTCGATATAAGGACAATCTTACAGTGTTGACTCAAAGAACGACGCCTGAGTTTGATTCGAAAAAGGGATTTCTCTATGCTCACCACTTCTTCGCCGGTGCGATCAAACCTGACTCGAAAAAGGGCTGCGCTCGGTTCTGAAACACAGCCGTTCTTCGAGTCAACACTGTATTATGGTTTTTCTAATGTATAAATGTGAACATTAACCTAATCTCAAAATTTGTATGATATTTGAGTAAATCCATGTTCAATCTTTAATTTGACGTGTACCAGAGTGCAAAAATAACAATAACAATAGTTGAATTACAGTTGAAGTTCTAAAGTCAAAAACGCAAAGGGAGCAATTTCTGAACACCCAAATATCTCTAATATTAGCTTTCAAATTTTACTTTTGAAATTCAAAACAGTTAATAACTAATTTAGTAAGTGTTTGGGATCAACTTTTAGCACGATAATTTATTGTATGATAGTTAAATATTAAGCTGATCAGGAATTGGGTTCTGATCAGAAATTGGGTCCTTTTGCGGTTAAAGTTGGTAATTTAAAGGCTTGAAATCAGAGATTTCAAGATTTCATGTTAGTTGAAAATGCTCGATACTTCTTGATCACACTTTCAATCACCTCTCCGCGCAATGTATTCGCTTTTTCCTTTCGTTCTTATTTTTAATACATCTCCATTGTTCAAGAATATCGTCTCTGGATCGGGTACCGATACGAGCTTCTAGAAGTTTGGATAGCCAAGTACGCTTCGTGCAATCTGTGCCTAGAGCTATGCAACCCGCTATACACTGCCGTCAGTTGGCACGGTTGGTACACGGCGCTTTTCGTAAGAATATTGCGATACTCCATATATCCTCGCATGGTAGATTATTTTCTCCAAAAGGGAACATTTCCTGTACAAGATTTTCCGATAACTCGTTTACAAAAAACCTTTTTTTATAGGATTTGTAGTAACTCTTGGACCTCGTCTCCTTAATTCTTATACGGAATTTGTAAAAAGTCCTGAATAGATTCAGGACTCAGTCAAACCAACACAATGCAAAATATATTTTCAAAATAGAAGAATTGAAATAGTATAAAATACAACTTGTTTAATCATTGTTTCAGTTCCAAGTTGCAAATGGTACGTTAACAGTAAAAGAATAAACTGTCGCTATTAATAACTAATTATGAAATTCTGGAGTTTTATGCATTTGTGACCATTTTAGCTATGCAAAAATCTACTATGCTGTTAACAGATGCAAAATATACAAAGGGTTACACATTCGTTCACAAAGATTGTGTTAAATTTGTACAGATTGTAAAAATTTTTAAGGAGATTTTGCTTCTGCACAATAAAAATTATAGAAACTGAGAAGCAATTAAATGAGAAATCTGGAACGACATAAACTCATAAAAAAACATAGTACTGGGGATTTCACACTCAATTAACTTTTGAAATACATGTGAACGAATCTGTGAATCACTGTACATAACATCAAGAATGTAATTCAAGTTACAGTGTTTAGAAAATAAAACATAAAACACACTGTTATTCAAGTTTCAATTCTTTATTTGCATTTGTGAAAATTCATTTGGCATAAAAATTCGCAGTCTATTAATAACTGGTCACAAAAAGATTTCTCCTAAAACCTCTTGCTAAAAAAATTGCACCCCAAAAAAGGTTGAGAAAGAAAAAACCAAACAAGGTAATATTCTCTTAGCCTGCCAGAAAATATCCAGACACCACAAATAAATACTAACCAGAATTTCCCATAAAACCAAACAGTCTGTACACCGACTAACCATCCCCGCAATCTTCCAAGTCGAAATCCTGCTCGCAGTAGCAAAGGAATCGATTTTCCTCTCGATGCACACGCTCCCCCCTTCCCTTCCGTCTGGTTTCTGGTTGTTTCCTTCGGCAGAGACACAAAGAGAACGGAGAAAAGGTGCGACGGTAGCCCCAGGCTTAGGATCGAAGAAGACGGACAGTTTTCCCGCGGCGGTATCGAAGTTTCACTCCCGCGGAGGCCCGCTCAAGTTTCGGAGGAGCTCCGTCGGTTGAATACCAAGTACCCGGCACCGGGGGCCAAGGAAAAGGGGATCATCGCGGGCCCCCGTCTCCCGGGGGACGTCTCCTCGAGAAAAATGATCGGACGGGACACGTTCCGGACCGTGTTTGTGTAATAAAACGATTCTACGGGGACGAGTTGTCGCGGGTCTAGCAACTTTTTGGGAGCCTGCGGCGGCGTACCGCTGTTTTTACGGTTGGACGATGGAATTTTGATGTAACGGTTGGGAACGCTTCAATTCGGGAGCTTCTGGAAGTGTTGGTAGTGAGAGTCTTTCTGAGGGGACGATTCGTTCCGTTTCACTGAGGATTTTAATCGTTTTCACGCTGGAAACGCTAAAGAAATTAATGAAGGCAGGTGAATGGCATTCTCCTTTTTGTCTAAAAAATATGTGGTGCGATCGAAAAGAAATTGGACTGTGTTTATAACAGTAGTGGATGTTGGAGATTGGTTCAAAGAGATCGGGAGTTCGATACACAAATTGGAAGAGATTGTGGGAACATTTGAATATAGTTTGTGATGGATTCTTTAGGGATTTTGAGGGTTCTTGAATGTTCTTCGATACTTAGTTGGATTTTTGGATGTTTTTGATGGGTTATGCACTATTTGTCTGGACTTTTGTATTTTTTGTTGGATTCTTTTATTTTTTTTTTTTTTTTTTTTGTTTTAGGCTCTTCGATATTCTCATTGGATTCTTCAATAATTTTCGGAATCCTTGGATATTTCACTGGATTCAAGAATTCTCCTCCAGATTTCTAGATAATTTCACTGTATTCTTCAATCCTATCTTTAGAATTCTAAGTATTCTTTCTGGATTTTCAATTTTTTCCGACCGCATTCTTTTTATTTTTTTTTTTATTTTTCAAGGTCATTTGAAGGTCATGATTCAGACACATTCAAATGTAGTTTTTCATCCGCTACACGATGCAATTGAGAAAATATGCATTTTCCAGATAAAAATACCAATGATCTTGAAAAAACAGAAACAATGACCTGACAAAAAAAATATATGTTTCAGGGCATTCCTTCATTAAAGCCATTCAAATTATGCCACAAATATTTTTCATATCATGAAAGACGAAGGAGATATTTGAGTGCCCTCCTTTATCTGGGACACCCTATATATTAAACGTCGAATTCCGCTTCAGACTCTCATCAAATCACTACTATAATTCGTTAATTGACAATAAATGCATTTTTCTCCCACTTTACCTACAGTCAAATGAAAATCCTTCTTGAATCCTCATAAAAGCCTCTTTTTATCCACCTTGCAACGAACAACAAAAAGTTCGAAAATTCTACCTAGAAGAGAACTCAATCCCCAACTCCAATTTTGTCACGAAAATTTTCAGGCAACTCATTCATTTTCCACCCCCGGCGCGTTTCTCTTAGCCCATGTAAGGGCCATTAGACCGTGTCTAAGGCGAAATTAATATTAAGCGTCCACGCAACCGCGCGCAGGGTGACTAAACGGGCTCGTAGGACACGCGACGAGGACTCCAGGGCCTAGGGTCTTTTCCGTGTCCTCTGTGAACCGGCACGAAACGCGTTGTACCCCGGGTTTCCTCGGGGGTCGAGACACATCGGACGGGCCGTGAACGAGACATTAGTTTGCCGCGCAAAGGATTACGGCTCGGTGTATCTCGTCGTTAATCCTGATTTAGGGATTCCGATGCGCGCCAACCCGTTCCACGTGAGTCGAGACAGGAGAGAAAGAGGCTGCGACGCGTCGCGGCATTCTAACGGCGCTTAAGTCAAACCGTGGGATTAACTTCGATTCCTTTCGTCCCTCTCTCGATCCCCGTGCAACTGATCGACGATCGTGAAAGAGCGCGTGTGCTGCTCGATGGGAATACAAAGGACAGTTTTTGGGGAAGGTTCGTGTCATGGGGGATACTTTTCAATGAGGACTTACGATTACGGTGCAACAGTTGTGAGTAGACTGTGCTATGACTTTCGCTTTCATGTGAAATGTATTTGCGAAGCACTTGAACGATTTCATGTGGATCGGAAGTTTTCTACTACTAACGCAGCTTTAATGTAGTTCCTTTTCGGATCAATTCATTTAAGAACTTTATTCTGGGATTGGACTTTACAATGTTGGAAGAAAATGAATGCACTAAGTAGAGAAACTGCAAAGAAGTGAACTCCGTGAACAGGAATCTTGGACTGACTGCAAGGAACCCTTAAGGGGGAATCGCACGCCATGTGATATGGCATGTCAGGGTAAATAGTCGTGATACGCCTTAAAAATGGTGGCACAATGCCACATTTGAGGCTCAGCAAGCGATTAGTGGGTCTCCTTCAAAAAATAAACTCTGACCCTAACATGCCATGTCACATACATGGACCTAAAGGACGGTGCGTAAGTTTGAGGGGTTGCGACGACAGACGGAAAGGGTATCGACTATCGACCTCTATTAGACTTTCAGCCATCTTGAGTGGCCCAGACTGCATTGTAAAGGACTGCACCGACTGCACTTTTAAATTTTGCCGCAAGCGTGTCATAGATGGCAACACTATCTGGGCCACACAAAATGGCTGATAGTTCCCCCCTTTCACAGCGACACCCGCATCCCCCACATACCTTCTTTACGTTTCGTCCTTTAGGTCCATGGTCACATACTGTGGAATTTTTCCTTAAGGCGTGGCCTCTTCCCTGGCGCGCAAAACTACGCGCCGTGGGATTCATCCTTTTTACAGTAAAACCTTGGATCATATATGCATACCTATAGACACGGCCTGATATATGTAATTTGATGCAAAGATAAAATCATCTACATGATAGTTCTCACTGTTGAAGCTTTCGGGTGTAAGCCGTGTCCTGAAGGAAATGTTTTCCCGACGTTTCCCTAGCATTGTAGCTGGCTTCTTCAGGGGATCGAAAGACACACTGAAACTGATGTGTGTCTCGTACGGTGCACTATTTAAGTGTACCGAGTGTATTTTATGGATCATTGAGCACCAATGAAAAGATGGTCCGGATCATTGATTACTCATGGTATGGTGTTGTTTTAATTGTTCACCTGAATTCAAGCTTCAACAGTGAGAATTGTATGAAACCAGGCCGTGGAAACCTCAAACCTCTCATCTACATGACGTCCATGTGGGCAAAGACTATCTGCTTTCAAAAAATATTTATACAGCCTAATGGCGTCTGATGCACTATCCGTCATCTTGAATTATTTCTTCTGACGTTCTGTGGGCAAACTTGCTCATTATCTTTGCATCATTCTCTCCCATGGGTTCCCATACATGAGCCGTCCGTATACCATGGACATACAGGGTGTAACGAAAATGTGGAGTCGTTAAGGGGAGATTCCTGGAGTGATTTTAAACCAACTGTCACTGGTTGGACGTCACATTAGGGTTCTTTCGATAACTTTCTCCTCGCGGCAACTCCTTCGCTTTAAAAAATCAGGAAGAAAAAACTATGTCCCTAACAACTCAAAGAGGAGCTCATCAGCCATAAATCCATTTTAATTCGCTTATTTTAAGACGTTGGATTCAATTCGCTGACCTCCCAACGATCCTTCTTCGAGGGGATTCAACGCGGTCCGCTGTTTAGGCAAATACAACGCCCCCGTCAAGATGTTGACACGGACCGGTCGAAAACGCGGGTTAGACCGGCTGACAAGGGTAAAGTAATTGATACTGACGCCGGAACGGCTGACCGTGGACTACGACCGGGAGTATCCACAATATCCCGCGGAATTATGGGATTATATTAAATACAGAGGAAGCAGGCCCGTCCCCGACATTCGCAGCTTCCGCGAGTACAACCATATCGCCCAGCGCGGGGACGAATTCTCTCTTATTGCATACTTTATGGGTGTAACAAGCCCTTACAGGCATTAGGCCGCCCGATAAATTCACCTGGAATAGGTTTAAGCTTTCGCTAACTGGCTGGTTAAGAAGGGGAATTTTATTACAAGTACTTGCAGATGGGATCGTTTTATTTAATCGTGCGTTGACCGAGTCGCAGTTTCGTAATTCTGTTCTGATTGAGTCAAGCTTCTCCTTTTTAATTTATATATTTTATAATTTGTATTGGCTCTGTGGACGATCATTGAGCCGGGAGTAATTTTCGTCGAATTAATGATAATGAGATATTCGATTTCGTAGAGGTTGAAGTCGTGTGGTTGTTGAAGCGATTGGAAGATTGGAAAGATAAATGGATGGGAACGAAATTGATCTACAGAGCTCGAGGATCGTGATTAATGTTGAGATTGTTAAAGGGAGGAATGTGAACTTTTTGAAACGTCGGAGGCGAGAGTTGAATGAATTCCGGAATTACACTGACTCAGAAAATGAAAGGGTCACTAAATTTCAACAGGAAAATTATGGATTTTTGAACTGTTATAACTACGTAAAAAAATCGTATTGCAGTCTACCTGAGCTCAATTTAAGAGTTTGATTGCCAAGGCAAATTCCCTACAATTGTTTCAAATTGGAATACAATTATTTTTGAAGTTTATTTTTTATTAACTTTATAGTAACTCGCTTTCTTCTAATAGGTAGCTTCCAATAAAAGTGAGGACTGATATTTTTTAGGAATACATAAATGAATACTGTTTACAATTATGTAAATAAATAACTTTACTAATACATGGGAAACATGGTACTCAAAGGATTAAAGTGTGAAGCATCTATACATTCAGACTTTAGATTTAAAATTTTCAACCTTATATTTTCTTAAATTCGTTTTTTCTTGGAGAACAAAGTGGAAAACTAAACTTGCTTTTTTTCCCTTTAAAATTGTATAAATTTCAACGAATTTACGAAGTTCAGAAAACTTTTTTCAAGGTTTGTTTTCGAGTTATTTCATAGGGTGGAAAAAAGTACATACTAGATTCTACACTACTATAAAACCAGTCTTTTTAATTCCTTGAACTCTGAGTTTGCTAAAATTGATAAAGATTACCTGGAAAAATTAATAAATAGCATACGCGCAGTTCAGAGGCAGTTATTAAAGCAAAGAGTAATAATACTAAATATTAATTATTTCTCATTTATCATAAAAACAATAGTTAATAAGTATTCTATCATGTGTCCACTTACTTTTGTCCCTCTACATTTGATTCACTTATACATTGAATATGATTAATTTATTTATAACCGTAAAAAATTAATTTCAATTACTGATTTAATAATGTACATACAATGAAGATATGTAATTAATAAAACTCAAGTGCTTAACATAACAATTTTCTTCGTTAAAAATCATTAAAAACCATTTTTACTCCCTGTTCACTTACTTTTGCTCTGGTCGGTATGTAGATAAATAACTATATAAAACAGTGAACGACCTCACCCCAAGAGAAGAAGCCTCACATTTCCCCTACGTCTCGTTCAAAATTTCCCCGCAAACTCAAACCCCTCGAACCCAAACCCCTCTCTCCAAAGATTCACTAAACACCTTTAATACCGCCTCCGAATTTAAGTACACACCTCTCTTCTTCATTAAACGCTCCACCCGAACCCGAAGCTAAAACTCGCCACGCACTCCCCTAATCGCGCCAACTCGAACAGAATCCCGAGGGACGAGAAGAAGCTAGATCCCTCCCAAGTCCCACGATCCCTCGGACTCGCCCCAAGATGGCAAGGAAAAAGGATTACCTGATGTTCGCGAATCCGATTCGCGAGTGTTGCACGTTGGTCATGTGCCATCTCACGCGCTCGCCGGTGTAGAACTGCGTGCGAGACAAACGCCTCATTGTTCCACGATCGGACGTGCCGCTTTGCTTGGACGGACGCCTCCTCTTCGCCGACCTCGAGGGAGAACGGCGCGAACGACAACACGCAAGGGGACGACGATGTGTCAGTGACAGCCTCCATGATCGTCGAATTATTGCCCGCGTCCACCCCTCGACGCGTAAATCTCGATATCGAACCAGGCCACGCCGCTTGCCATTCTCTCTCGATCCTCGCCCGGTTCCTGTCTTCTCTCGACGGTCGCGCTAAGAAAACCACGTCCACGACACCGGGCAATCGATGATCACGTCCTTCCGTCACTCTTATCGTTTATCTTCCCTTCGGACCCTAACTGATTTTCGGTCTGGTAGGCAGATAAGTCACGCGGGGTTTTTGGCGCGTCGCATTCGAACGGTTCCTGATAATTAGGTCCTTGGTAATTAGGACTGTAGTGGCGGAATCCTTGGATTGGTAGGTTTGTAGATGCTGCGAGGAGAAGGAAGATGTTTCTTTGGTAGGATCTTTTAGAGAGACAACTTTCGGTGTCAGTTAAGCAATATGTATTAGTCCTTTTCTGGAAGCTTGTGGAATCCTTTAAAGTAGTCGAAATCGCAAGGATTCTTCATCCGTAGACAGGACGTAACATAGATAAGGTGTACCAAAAGATTATATGGAACATTTAAGGGCTGTTTTCAGTAGCTCTTGGATTCCCGTGAATCTCTTTATCTCTTGAAGATTTTCTCTAATTATTAATCTCACCCCTAACAACTCAAACACAAATCCTTCACAAAACGAGTCAAATCCAAAAGACTTCTTAGAAGGCTCACTCATTACTTCCAACGTTCCACAATACAAATCACTTGAAAACTACATAAACAAACAGCACAGCGAACATCCTCAGCGAACTTCGAAAGCCCCAACAAGGGGGATCTTCATCAAATCACAATAAAATGACAACAATCCTCAGCAACCCTCAAAACCCGAGCGCCTCCTCAGTTCGCAGTCGAAACCAGTTCAACGTTTCCCCGCGCAGCACTTCGACCCAGAAACCAAGTCGTCCCTCGCGCGTCGTTGTATGTTGTCATTCAGCCGGCCCTTCGGCGACCTTTCGACCCCAGGAAACGCGAAAACCGCGACGAGAAGAATATAGTTAGTGATATTCGCGTTATTTTGTTAGCGCAGCCACGAGGATGAGGTGAACGGGTAAGCGGCGAGCGAAACACTAGCCAGGGATATAGAAAGCGGGGTGCTTCGGCTTAGGGGCGCGCCCCTTCGCACAAGCCCCCCTTACGAGGCTCCTGCGCGTGTATGCATCGGGGTGTACATTCGATACGTTGTCCACGAGGGGTTCCCCGTCGATCCATCGTTGCTGTGTTACGACCACGCAGCCTATGACTAATAAGAAGCCGAAGAGACTCTGTCACACGAGTCCGCGACACATCCGAGTTAAACGATGCGAACGAGCCACGAGTTCGATCCCTTGGTTGTCTCGTGACCCGAGGAGGGTGGTACGGGGGTGTTTTGTCGCGAGGGTGTAAAGCGAACGATGCGTTAGTGTGTGGGAGGATGCATCGATGAGCGGGGAGGGTCGATGGTATTATCTTGTATGTATATACGGTGTGGGTTTTGGTGATTTTCGAGTGGGTGAAGTAGAGGGGGAACTTTGTGTCGATTGGAAGTGGAATTTGTGGGGTGGAACGGGTTGTTATTTAACAAGTGGAAGTGATTCTTCTATTATCGAACTTGGAAAAAATGAGTCTTTATTTTTTTTTTTTGTTCTTTGAGAAAGATGGTTTTGGAAATTTGTTTGTGAATCTTTTTATTGACCCTGTTACGTCCCTGCTGCAAAGGATGTTATTCAAAATCGTCCAAATTATATGTTGATATTTAGTATACAAAATATCAACATAACAAGTTTGATAGTTACAATAGAAAATTTTTTTAAATTCAAATTCTATTTCCTGGCACTTGATAGACTTGTAATCATAAAAGAATTTTGTTTTAAATACCTCGGTAGTGTAACATAATTGTATTTCACAAAATATCAAACAAACACAAAATACATAATTGTATTCCACAGAATATCGGTCTCCCGATTTTTATTCTGCGAATTACTGTGAAAACAGTAAAGGCGTAATTTATCTGCCGAATATTTTATGGCTACCCACTATTGAATTGGTACTTCGATCTTTTTACGCCCTCGTATTGGTAAGTGTTATCTGGACACCGTACCAGTAAAACGCTCGTTTGTTCTCCTCGATACGATCGCGTGTAGTTCGATATTGGGGAAGGGTTGTTCTAGGGGCAATTTTTGTGGGTTCGGGCTTCTCAGAAAAAAGACCGGTTATTGATTTATCTAAGCCGGCGCTTAGTCAACCGAATTTCCCGTATCCTTTTATCCCTATTCCACTCTTCACTTCCAGTTCCAGAAAAAAATATTGGCAATCCGTTATAAAATTTTCTGGTGAACTATCTCTTGAAAGAAACCTTTTTTTAACCGCTATATGGTGTAGATTTTTAGTAATAAAATATTTCAACATATTGCAACCCTTTTGGATGATTTTCCGAAATAATTAAATCAGAATTTTATTCCCTTTAATTTCTAAATTTTTTGATTCGAAAATTCTAAAAGAAAAAAGAAAATATGCTGTCCAGTTTTAATAACTAAATTGTAGGTGCATTTAATAGCTGTAAATATGCAACTATTAATACAATATTTATAAGATCGTTTATAATTAACAAGTGGATAAAAAACAGGGTGCTTAACTTACAATGAGTCATAGATTCGTTCACATGTATTTCAAATGTTAATTGACTGTGGAATTCCCAATATTATATTTTTTTATGAATTAATGTTGCTCCAGCTTCCTCTTATGATTTTGTTTCTGAGCTTCCAAATTCAAATATCTTTTTCATAATTCAAACAAGTTAAACATGATCCTTATGAAAAAATCTGTGAATCACTGTATATATTAAAATATAAAATAAAAGAGATTGTAAAATACAAAGTACAGTCTTTTAAGTCTAAGAAAGTTTTCAAAATATGTTTCTACATTTTGTATGTTTGTAATAATAAGTATAATAACGTAGTCAAACAAATTATAACACAAATCTGTTGCCATTGTCTTAGTTCAGAAGATTTAAGTATGCTATATCAATTATTTCAGATTTCTACAAAGGTTTTTATACATTGAAACCGTAGTACAAATCAATGATCTTCAATTACAGTTTCAGGTAACTGTAAAAACATTTGCGGAGTAAGGGTTAAGTATCTCTATGAGTTTTAATGGTAAGAGAAATATTTTATGCACAATATGAATGGCACCACAAAATCATCTAAAGAAAGAGAAAAATAAACAATCTCGCACTGTAACGTGCAAAAAATTAATGAATTTTCAGGAATATTTTTTTTAGTATACTCTACTATACTCTAATATTCTTCATTTTTTTCATTAAAAAAATCTATAGTTTCTTTAAATGCATTTTTTCCACTGACGCAGGCAAAATCGAAAAACTACTGGACTGATCCGGCTGAAAATTTTCCATATTGCTCTACAAATATCTGTCTCTCGTTGACCAGAATTATATTGTTCCTTTAATTATTAATTAATTTTTACATCGATAAACAATTTAAACAAAAGACACTTTTTCGAGATTTAATTTTTTATCGTGTGCCGTCTTGCCAATTTATTATTTATGATAATAAATCTACTATGGTTGAAAATTGTAGTTGTATTAATCACAAAAGTTTTTAAATTTTTCATTTCGGATCGATGTACCACCAAGAATTATCTACGCTAGCGACACATTTACTTTTATACGCAGACCCCGCCTTTTAAATTACGTAATTTATCGTTAAATGAAAAATAAAAAATATTAGAATACAGTCTGAAGCCAGTATAATTGCCTTAATCCAATACATAACTAATCCAAACATTCAAACCCAAAGTTAAATTCCCAAAAACCCAAAGTTTTTCCTTCCCCTTCATCAAAATCCTCCCATTACACTGCAGCATTTAAAATCGACCAAATCCGCCGCACAAAGGATCAAACAACGCAAACCCCAGAAAATCAAGACTCACAAACTTCACCAAATTCTGGAACCCTCCAGACACCATAAAAAACCGATCTCTGCGCATACTTTCCCCAAAGTGCTCTCAGAGAACGTACAGAATCGATTCTTTGATCGTCTCCACGCGATCCAACGATGATTTACCGGCGCGGCGCCTCTCGACGGGCAACCCTCCTCGCGAACGCGCACACGGTCGCCTCTTCCGCGGCGCGTTTTTCATCGCGACACGAGGAACGTGCACCAGATGCGCGACAGAGTGTCACCCTTCTGTGGCAGAGACTCCTCATAACCCTCGGAACGGTTACTACATCAAATTTCCTCCTCGAAAACGGTGCCCCATGTGTCGCGATCGGTGTCGTAGGTGTTATGTAAAACGCGAATCGAGATTCGCGCCGCGTGCGTTTCTCGCGTAACGACACGCTCGGGAGGAAAGAATCGCAGTCTGGAACGAGCTTCGCGGTTCGATTGCCGCCCGCACACTCCCTCGAAGATTGTCTTCGAGGGGCGAGATTCCGCGGACGAAAGTTACGACTGTGCGAGTCGAAGCTTCGGCGTCGATGAAGAATGAAGCGGGCATATTAAACATCCCCCTGGAAACAGATCTGAAGAGATACTCGGGTTCCGTGGGTGGACGATTCTTAAGCGTTGTGTTTTTTTTCATTTGCTGATCGGGGGAGCACTTTTTTCCGCAAGGGAATTATGGTTGATAGGGAGGTACGAGGAGGACGTACATTTTTTAAGAAAGGGAATCCTGGAGAAGTGTTTGCTAAGATTTTTTGCGTACAAAAAGAGGAAAGTACTTACCGGGTGGGCCAAAAGTCGCAAGTGGATCTAAAGTCTTAAACGTTTTTAAACATTTTTTACGTCAGATCTTATAAAGACGACCCTGGATTATGGAAAGATTTACAGCGAAACAACGAACACAAAATGTGAAATTTTATCATTTTTTCATAATCTGAAATTAAATTGTGTAAATTCCCGCGGTTGCGACATGGAATATCCACCAGCCACCACATTCTTTTGATCTTCAGATTCTTCTTTTTGGGGTTATCGTAAAAGAAAGGCGTATGTTAAAGAGCTCCAAACACTTCAAAAGATATTGGTAAAGAGTGTAAAGGCGCTACCGCAACTCATAGTCAGAAAACTCTGTAATTAGGTTAGAACAGGTTAGAATGAGATTCAAGCTTAAAATTTCCTTTCAGAATTTCAACTTTCAAATTTCCAATTTTCAGAATTTCAAGCTTTAGATTTTCAAAATTTCAAGTTTTCAGAATATCAAGCTAAAAATCTGCAAATTTTAAGATTATACAAGCTTCAAATTTGCAAGTTTTCCAAATTTGAGAATTTTACGCTTCAAATTTTCACGTTTTCGAATTTCCATAATGTTCAACTTAATATTTGCAACTTTTAGGAATTTCAAACTCAATATTTGCAAATTTTCGGAATTTGAAGCTTCAAAATTGTAAATTTTATGAATTTCAAAGTTAAGATTTGCTAATTTTCAGAATATCAAGCTTCAATTTAGCAAAGTTTAAGATGATACAAGCTTCAAATTTGCAAGAATATATGGCCATAATTCTTCATCATTTTTTAATCAAATCTCGTCATAAAAATTCCAGTTTCAAAGTTTCATTCGCGTCCAATCTCAATGCTAAACGAATCCTCAATTTACATTGAAAAAGAAAATTTTAGGAATATCATTCGCTCTCTCCGAACCGCATGAACCATTTCCAAACGCGTCCATTCATATTAATTAACCCCGTTCCCCCAGATTTTTCGTTCCCATCACAGTAACTTCTCCCTCCCCCCATAAACCAGCACACGTTCCCCCGTTGCATACAAAGCACATGGAATTACCATAGACACCCCCGCCTTCCTCCGCTCCCGGCAGAGTAATTCCTTTGTAATACCCGCGTCGTTCCTCCTCAGATACGGGAACCGTAAACTTTTTTCCGCGAACGTTATCTGCATCCAGTGGACGCGCGAATCGCTACTCTTATCGTGGGCGGTTTTACTCCCTCTACGAGGGCGCAAGAGGGTAGATAACCGCGGAAGAACCTCGCAACCGTGCCGCCGCAATGATGCATGTGTACCATATGCGCACGCGACACGAGCGCCGAACCTCCTGAGTCCACCCCCGCGTTCCAGAGACCCTCGAAACGGTTAAGACGTCATATTTTCGCTGGATAGGTGCGCACGTGCAGGACGTGATTCCAACCCTTGGGTTTGCGAGTTTACGGTGTCCCTTCGTCGAGAAAAACGGAAGCGGGACGGGGATGGGGGCGTGAAAGTTTAACAAACCGAACGCGAAAAGACGGAGGAGTGGGACCGGGGATTATCATTGAAAACGTGCTAAAATTCGAACGGAGAAAAAGGACAGCGTGAGGGAGATATCAAGAAGGTGGAGGGGGTTGGGCGAACGTCGTCGAGGGGCGGGAAGAAAAATCGCATCAAATATTTACCCTGGTGCGCGAAGGTGTCGTGGAGGAAAATCGAGAAATCAAGAGAAACCTTGGCCACTGACAAGCGAAATCCGCCGGGAATCGGATTCGCCAAATGCACCCTCCATATTTTTCTTTTCCTTCCATCGCGTTTTTTTTTTGCCTCGACGCACATTGCTTTGACGCGGAGAAAGATGTCCATTTTTTTTTTAGGGAAAATTTGAGGGAAGATCGAATCGATTCGATGGAATTCTGTGCGTGATTCTGTAGAATTAGTGGTAAATATAATTAATGCTGAATGGAACTTTTTATCCAGAGGAAAATCGAAGGTGTTGGTTCAGTGGAATTATGCAATATTTCTGAGAAGATTAACAGATGTTCAAAAGGGGAGTATCAAATAGCAGTCGCGCCTAACAAATGGGAGAAGTTGCTCGGATTTATTGGAAAAGAGGAAGCGATAAAAACGGAAGAAAGTCAAATTAAGAGTAACCTGTTATTGGGGTGAGGGGACAGGAGACAGAGGAAAAAGAAATATGGCGTCAAATATTTAACTTAGAGGAGCCGTATGTCGTCCGAGGTTGGGGGAGGAACGAAGGATGGCGAGGAACGTTTCGAAGGGATTCTCTCTCTCTCTCTCTCTCCGTCGCGAAGATTGTCGTGATCGACAAATACCGAGAGATCCAATTACCAATGACAAAGTGGCTAAACAAAGCTGTTCTTCTACGTCAAGTGCAATGACTCACGTCCTGTCCTGTTTGCGGAACGTTAGAGTCCTAATAGAACGCCTAATTAATTCGGCAAACAAAGATTGGAGCCATGATGAGAAATCTTATTGGCTATATCAACTGTTTCCTGTTGACAATTCTTCTATTGAATCATTATTGAGTTATTTGATCTCAAATACTGAGATATCTTGGAAGTAGCTCGAAAAATGGAAGAGATGGTTAACTTCTTTTAAGGTCTGATAGGCTTTTGTTACTATAAGTTTGAGACACTCTGTTTCATGAGCAAGTTATTAGTTGCAAAGCACATTTGGTCAGAGTATTTGTTTATTTATAAACAGGTGGGCCCCTTTTTATATATAATAATACATTGATTGTAACAACGAGAGGACGCACAATATACTTAAAATTAGTTAATCATAATTAATAGTTATTAGTTGAAAATTTTGGATTGGTTAGCTATGAATACATGGCACTACTTATTTACAACTCTATTTAATCATAAGTCATTCGTTATTAGTTATGATTAGTCATCAGGTATTTTTACATGATTGGTCATTAATCGTTAGTCATCAACCACTATTCTTGATCTTTGCGATTAACGAATATTGTAACATGTGTAAACTTATTGTTAGTAACTGTATTATAAAAATATTATTTACGTATATGTTCTTTCTGCTCACGTTGAGAGAAATCTTTTCTTTTTGTTTAAAGTGTATAATTTTGACATGTTATTACTACATAATTTATAGCAATTTATAAAGATTTTTTTAAGTTGTTTACAAATCTGTTTCAGTTTGTTCGTATTAAAAATAAAATTTTAAAAGTTACGTTTAATTACCTTTTTCTTTCTATTTTTTCCAAATTATTATAATCTTTATTTTGTATTATAAGTTTACAACGTATTGAGATATATTTTTTTGTTGTCATTCCGTAACTTTTTAATTCATCATTTTTAATTATTAGTTTCATTATTTTGTTAACGTACATAGGTCAGTACTTTGTTATAGAGAATATTAAGGTGAATCAAGTAATGTATAAAAAATATGATTTCATTTAAAAAAATTTAGGTAACCTTAAAATCTTCGAAACTTCTTTAGCTCCAAAATAATTATTGTTGCCATATTATAGATTTTTCTACAGAGTATAATGCAGTTCCTTGAAAGGGATAATTCCTAAGGTGATTTTAAACCACTTTTTCCTTAGCGAAAATGTTAGGTAGAGCTTTGTTAACGAGTTATTAACGAAAAACACCGACCAATAGAAGCACAGTGGATGAATACACTGTACTCGCTCTCTGATTGATCGGTGTGTTTCGTTAATAACTCGTTAACAAAACCCCACCTAACATTTTTGCTAAAGAAAAAGTTGTTTAAAATCACTTCAGGAATCACCCCTTTCAAGCAACTGCAACATTTTCGTTACACCCTGTATATTGAACAACTTCCGCAAATAGGTTTTTAGCAAACAAAGATATTTAAGCGCTAATTTTTATTGGATCACCCTATATAAAAATCAATATTGGTGTCTCAATTCTTTTAGTTTCTATTAAAACGCCTTCGAAAAAAGCTAAGACCATCCCCCGCGGATTACCCTATATGTTTTTCATTAATAAATTATCGCTGATGCACGAAAGCTGTAAGCTAAAAAAGGTCAAATATTCCATCACGCCAAACCAGAAAAAAAAACCCTCGAACAATCGCATTCACTTTATTCCATCGCGCTTATCGCGTCCAGAAAGGAGTGTCCCCGTCGAGGCTTCCATCAGGAGGCAACGTCCAAAAACAACCACGTCCTGGTAGAGTCGTCTACCCCCTTGACAGTGGCGGGCGTTCGAAAATAGATCGTCGCGGGCAAGGCGCAGGTTTCGTCGAGCAAAAGAAAAACCGATCGAGGGAATACGTCCTTCGTCCTGGCGGGCGAAGGGGGACGAGTATCGTTCAAAGATCGCGCGTTGAACTTCTATTTTGGTCGCCGGCGTGGCGGCGCTGCCATTCGTTTCGACGGATATTTTTAAGGTTTCCGCGCGGCGCGGTACACGCGCGCACGGATACAAACACACACCGTGCCCCCTTTTCCTCTGTCCCCCCCCTCGACTTGCCGCCGGTGGAATCTCCTTGTGCGGTATACGTGCGGCAACGGGTCGGCCCGCAATATTTTCAACCTGCCGTCGCCTCTCGAGACTTTCTCTTATCCTCGTAATTCACCGCCGCGCTCACGAAACGAGCCAGACACACACGCTTCTTCGCTTTTGCCGGAAAACCTCCGGGCGACTCGATATGCACCGACAGTATTTACGTTGTTATCTGGCCGCGTGATGGGAACCGGGCGCATCGGAAGTAGTGCGCGATGGGTTTATACCGTGAATCATGGTGAGAGCGCTTTTAGAGATAATGGCTCGGGGGAGGGGAGGTGTTTTCGAGCCGTGGATGTCTGGCTGAGATATAAGAACCGAGGCAAAAATGACGGGACACGGAGCCAAGGGTTTCAGGACTCCTTTCTCTAATCGTAGGGAAAAGTGTGCCTGAGACTGTGCAAAAGGTGATGGCAAGAATTACGAAATCTCGAACAGCTTGGCTGCATGTGCATGCCATATTTTAAGTTGATGAGAGACGAACCTCAAAAGGATTTGAGTGTGCAACCTTTTGTTTTTGAGAAATCAATAAAATAATTGATAGAAATACATAACCATAAATACAATTCAATGGAATATTTCTTGTTTGCCATGCAGAAACAATAGATTACCCATGGTGGTATAAGACAAGGTGAACCATTCCCGAGATGCGCAGTGGTTCAAAAGTAGTGGGGGAACTGTCAACCAATTAGGCTCTGACCCAAAACTTGGAAATCCAGTATGGCTGCTTTTGCACGCATGCGTAATGATACCTCCGAGGGATAAAGGGGGTAGAGGCATCACGTGATTTTTCAGGACTCTATAACCCTACTAAAACGATACCTTTACGGAATCTCACTTTACGCCTTCATTTCTCATGGAATCAAGACAAAATACAGCTCATTTTGTAGTTAAAGATGCCTTCCAACGCAGGCTGGTCCTCATATTGCTTAGAACACTCTTTAAAAGACATAAAACCATTAAATTGTTTGTTACGTTTGAAATGCGCGGGACAAGTTTTGAGTCAGACGCTTATTGGTTACCCAAACCATCCAACCGCCATTATGCGCAATGGTTCACCTTGTCTTATTCCACCATGAGATTACCCATGGTGTAAGAATACAAGGTGAACCATTCCCGAGATGTGCAGTGGTTCAGAAGTAATGGGGGAATCGTCAACCAGTTAGCTCCGATCCAAGACTGAGAAACCCAATATGGCTGGTTTTGCACCTACGCGTAATGATACTGTTGGGAACCCGGCGAGTGAATAACTCCGATTATATTATAATAAATATATTTCGGTACTTGCACGGATTATTTTCACACAGTTCCAACACCTTTGAATATTATTTTATAGCATTTCAAATACAAAATGTCCACTACTCGAGCATTCTCCACTACTGGGGCATTTACATTCCTGTGGAGGCAACAGGAAGCAAGTAATTACAACAGTAATTAGGTGTCAGACCTCGTATCTCAATCAAATTCAATAAAAACAGAAAAGCTATCCATAGCCCAAAACCACCAATGACCAAACTCAGTCAAGAAGTATGAAGGCAGCTGAGACGAAGAACGTTCATTAACCGAATGCAAGTTTAAAGTGTAAGTGTAAGTCGTCGGTAAATGTTGCGATTAAAGCTCACGGCAAAGAGCGCGCACGCGCGAGGAAACGTTTTATGCTTATGATAAATCGCATGCCGTGGCCCAACTATAAACTGCCGTCGCGTTGAGGACACACGGACACGGATACGGAGAGCACTTTAGGCGTTAGTATTTGCGTCCTGTGATACGTTTCTCGATATTGTTTACGTCGAAACCGAGAAGATACGATCTGCTGTCCCGACGGCAATACGCGGAACCGACAGAACGCGAATCGTGACAAGGAATTTGAACGTTGGAAGTTAGAGACGGTTGCCCATGGCAACAGACCGACGGGGGCAACTGAGCTACCACAATGTTTTTTCAAGAAACGGTTGCTTAGTGGGTAACAACTTTTTTTTTGCCTTAAACTAAACGATTCTCGCTTGACCGCGTCTCAATTTCGTCTTGATACGAAATTTTGTTTTGGTCGTAAATGAATTAGGCAGCCATTGGTTTCGCTCTATTCGAGTTTTTATTTTTGCTAAATTACTTGTGCGATTTCTGTGTCGACTGTCATTTTCTATCATTTCTCTTGAAAATTAAGGTTGTACAAAACATTTCATAGAATGTTTCCTATTTATTTTTCCTTACTGTTTATGTTTCACCACAAATTGTGCTCAACCCTGTACTGTATTCTGCGTCTAAAGTTTTTTATAATGTACAGGGTGAGTCATAAATTAGCTCTCATGGTTTTTCAGATTCTTCTAACAGTCTATTCAACAAATGTTATGAACAAAATTTAGTCAGCATTGAATAATCAAGAAACAGTAGTTCTTAATATGCATTGATCATTTTTGCACTAATTTTTAATTTTTACATATGTGCTACATATTAAAATAGAATCAATATATTCATTTCAGTAGTATCTGCTTTTACCATTCATAAACAAAAAATGAGTTATTTAACTGTATTACCTAAAATTCCTGATGAACTATTTGCTGTATAAAAAATTAGGGTAAATTTACAGTATAATAATTAATTTTTCAAGATTTCACTTTTTTTAGCAAGTCACGAAGATGACCTTAATTAACTCTTGAGTGGTATACTGGCGCCACGGTACTATGTTAAATTAACGTTTTATCCTTAATACAACATTTTGGAGAAATCTCGTAGAAACTAATAAGGGAGAGTATTATGTATTCCCTGTAGTGAACCATTTTTATAAAGACCTCACAATAATCCTTTTGTAATGCTCTAAACTCTAAACAATTAATACTGATAGTATATTATGTAAGGGTTAAGCTTCTATTAAATACTGAATAAAAAAAATAGATCATTAAATTCGTCTTGAATTTATATTTATACTAAACTTAAAAAATATACAGTTACATTAAAAAAGATTCTGATGATTGTGATTTACTATCGAGAAAGAATTTTTTCTACTTTAAAAAACATAAAAGTACTGAGTAATTTTCATTCGCAATATTTTCTTTTCAAATGATGAGAAACTATCATTACATTCTTGGGGATCGATTTATGATGCCACGTGTACAAGTTGCAAGAAATAGCACCGCGTCTCGGTCTTCTATTTGGAGTCACGTATTTTCAGGTTAACGTGGAAACCGCAGGATACTAATAACGCGAACACCCTGTATATTAAATGCACCGATAGCGCAGGCATGTAGCGTAAATGCAAATCGAAAGTTAACCGCAAAACGATTTACTCGAGGCGATAAAGCGTCGCGCGGGTTCGCGGCCCTTGTACTAAATCCCGCTGCGTTAGAAGGTAGGAAGGAGAGAGAGAATCGTCGAAGCGTGATACTTCAGAATTCAGCCTTTAATCGAGGAGTCTCTTATCTTCGTAGTACAATGTAACCGCTGCCGTCGTGAAAAACGGTCGAAAATGCAACGGTGCGCCGCGTACTTTTGCTCAACTTTACGATTTTGCGTGGAAACGGACTTACGACGCGTGTTTAACGTCCTCCGCTCGTTGTACGCTCGGGGCCTCCACGCCGCGTTAAATTAACCTTTATCTCGCGACCGAGCGACAAGCGATGAACGCAGTTATTCCCCCCTGGTGTGCATTCGCCAAAAACCACCGTCCCTGTTACCATCGTATTACTAGCATTTCGATGCTGAACAGCGTGTTGAATAAAAGAAACAAAAATTGCATACGTGCAGATATTGTTAATTAAGTTCATTAACTCTTGGACGTTCTTCACAAAAACCCTGATCTGTAATACTGTCGAACTTCTATAACTCGAACTTCTATAACTCGAACTTCTATAACTGCAACTTCTATAACTGCAACTTCTATAACTCCAACTTCTATAACTCCAACTTCTATAACTCCAACTTCTGTAACTCCAACTTCTGTAACTCCAACTTCTATAACTCAAACTTCTACATATAATTCCAACTTCTATAACTCCAACTTCTATAACTCAAACTTCTACATATAATTCCAACTTCTATAACTCAAACTTCTACATATAATTCCAACTTCTATAACTCCAACTTCTATAACTCAAACTTCTACATATAATTCCAACTTCTATAACTCCAACTTCCACATATAACTACAAATTCTATAACTGTATAACTCGAAAATCTGTATAAGAAGGAAATTTTGTTCGTTCCCCTTCGCTCCGTTGCAATAAGTAGAAATAAAAAAAAAAACGAATTATTTGCCGCATGTTCAGTTTTACTGCTATAAATCGAATTGAAAATAGCCAGACCTCTGCAAGTCGAAGTTTACTTTTCTAAGTGACGCACTATACAGGATGTAACAAAAATGTTGCAGGTCCTTGAAAGGGGCGATTCTTGAGGTGAAATTAAACAGCTTTTTCCTTAGTGAAAATGTTAGGTGGGGCTTTGTTAACAAATTATTAATGAAAAACGAGCATAGAGTGAGAGCATACTGAACTAAATCCGAGGCAGACGATGGTAGGCCAATACTACTTACAGTTGAAACTCGCGCTAAAATGTGTCCACCACACTCGCGCTCTGATTGATCGGAGGTTTTTGTCAATACGGGTTAATGTCCAATTAAAGATAAAACACGAATTTACTCAAAAATCACAGAAATTTTGGGATTAGGTTAATTTTTACATTTACACGTAAAAAAACCATGAATTGCTCTTAAGTGATCAGAAATTGGGTCCTGAATGATATCACTATATCATTATAAATATAGACAAATAATTACGAATGTCAAGAAACAAGAAATAATAATACCTAATAACTAGATAGCGGATTTTATGCATTCATGGCAATGCTAAGTATGCAAAAAACCTACAAGACTGTCAAGATATATCAAAATATACAAAATATTAAAAATACTATCCACGTTAGCATGCTTAGGACATTGAACTTACTGTTTTTCAAATTCTAATTCTTTATTTATGCTTGTAAAAATGTTATTTTGCATAAAGATCCGCTGTCTGCCAATAACAATTTCTTCAAGCGTTTCCATAATCGGAAAAACTGTTTGCGAGAACAAAAAATATGATTGGCTGGACCCAAAGAACGCCTGAAGGTTAATAACACTGAATCCCAACTTCTAATCCCCAGATCCCCAAGGTGACAACTCTTCCCAGCGTGCGAACTGTTTAAAAATAACCGTGCCACCGCAACGATCCGCACGCTGCATTCTCCGCGGGGCAGAAAACGCATCGCCATCTCGAAATAATCGGAGAAGATTGCATCCTTTCATCCCCGAATGGATCATATGGCAACAATGACGTGGGTATAGCGCGAAACTGTCACTGTGCTGGCAGCGTATTCGCCGTAAGAGGGAATTAGCGCAAGTCGACGGTGTATACGAAGGGGATCTGCTAATGGGGTCTGACATTGACGAATCTCCAGGTTACGAAGTCGTCAACTATACCGAGAAGAGAGGGGAGAGGCCCTCCTGTTGCCGGGAGGTTGGTATTACATCTAACCCGGGGTTCACGCTTACCAGCTTATCGTAGTAATCTAAAGCATTCATTTCCGACTGATGAGACGACTATTATTTCCGACACACGACAGGGGGAGTGGTGGGGGAACGAAGAGAAACGGGAAATGGAGGGAGATGCAATTTTGCTGGCGGAGGTGTGGCGGGTGGATGAAAAAAGTAGCGATTGTCGGAGGCGACGGATGGCTGAGGAATACGAAAGTGGATGAGAAACGAGACTATCTAGCGACGAGGGCGAATCGCGAAAACCACTCTACTTGGAATTAACTTCGCCGGTTGTTATCTTGGTCAGAGGTATTGAAAGATTTTTTTTTATCGCTGATCTGAAGTCTAAGCGTAGACTTAGAGCAGTTGGAGAATATTAGATTTGTTTGACAATAAACGGATCAAAGTTTTTGAAACTTTTAGAGGATTTTTGTTTGCATTTCGAAATATGAAAAAATTTTATTTGCTTTTGTGTCTGTTTTTACGGCGTTATTAAAATTGCTTTTCGCATGCCAATTAACGCCATCAACGCCAGAGATATAGCAATCGATCTTAATAACTCCACAACAAAATAGGCATACAAATATAGACTAAATTGTTTTCGTATTTTGAAATGTAAGCAAAAATACTCTACAAGTTTCAGGAACTTTTATCAAGCCAATACTTCATAAAAAATCTCCGAAAATCACAATTCATAGCGGTTCACTTCAAGATTCTTGTTATAGTAAAAAGAACTTATTAAAAATTATAAAAAATTGTAGAGATTGTATACAAATAAGTAGACCAACAAATAATGAACTTCGATAGATGAATCATTTAATGCAAAAGTAGTGTGAGTAATTTTTTGCCTGCTTGTTTAAAAACCACATTTCATGAAATAGTTTCATCCCAATGAATTAAAAAAAACTTTTTTCTGTTACGATGAAAAAATTAATTAAGGATGGATCCTAGCCTGAACACTATAAAAAAAGAATATTTTAGACATTTTTTTCTTTGGTACAAGAAATAATGTAAAGGCTCCAGACTTTTTGTATATTATAAAGATATATTTAAAGAGTTTTACAACATTTTTTCACGTAAAAAAAATAGAAATTTGACGATTTGGCAGTTTCGGATGTCCATTCTGGCAGAAAAAAAGTATCTTGCTAACCCAAACCACCGCGAAGTCCTGAAAGATCAAAGAATGAAATTCATAAAAGATTTTGAAATTACAATATATTAGTTACAATGTAGCATTTTCGCAATAGTTTAGATTTTCTATCTTTTAAAAGCATTTTAATGCGATTTTTTGGAATGAAAATCACTCTATTTTTCCACATGTTGACATTCTCCATAATTTTTTGAATTTTTAAAAAATCCTACGCTATTGTAGCTGAAAATCTCTTGTAAATTTAGTTCTTCGATCTTCCAAGACTCCTTGGTGGTGTAGGCCAGCAAGGTACTTTTTTTTTCTTGAAGAATCGACATCCAAAACTGCCAACTCATCAAACTTCTATTTTTTTATGTGAAAAAATTTTGCAAAATTCTATAAATATGTCTCTATAACATACAAAAAGCCTGAAATGTTTGCAGTATTTCTTATACCAGAAAAAATTCCTAAAGATTGCCCTTTTTATAGCGCTCAGGATGGAATCCTCCCTTAAATAAATAAAATGAGATAAAATAGCTTGAGAAACAATTCTGAAAACAGTCAACTAGACACTTAATCAATTTTACCAACACTAAACTAATTTTTAGTAAAAAGAAACACATTCCCATGATTTCCCCTACTTTTTCCCAACTGAAACGCTACCTAAGCTCTGCACTCTCCACTTTCCAGATTCAAAAAATCGTAACGGCGTCTTTCCACCCTCCAAAGAAACTTGAGTGGACTGTAAAGCCAGCTTCCAGCATACCCCATAAACCGAGGGCATTTTCAGAGATTCGTTTAAGCGACGACGAAGTAAAAAAAAAAGAAAGATCGAAGAGGGGGAGAGCTAACTGCAGACTCTCTGATAAGGCTGATCCAGCTCCGGGGAAAGAATCGCCGTGGACAGTAGCGTCGGTTCGAGTTTCGACTATTTGTTCTCGAAAGACAAGATCCTAATGGGAAAGTAATCCCTGTCCGGTAAGCGGCGGACGAGATAAAGAGACCCTGAACGCAAGAGATCCGAAAAGATTCGTATTGCATGCTCGCGGCAACCTGGATGAGGTTCACCTCGAGATCATCTCCTCGATAAGGGTCCCTCTTTTTCGGAAAGCTCGACCGGAATTCGTCTTCCCCGGGGCACGGCGGAACGTGTTCCAAACATTCCCCGCGTGGTAACACCGAGAATCAGAAATTTTTGGTCGATAACTGTTTCATTTCATTTGTATAGCAATATCCTTATTAACATTTCTGATTCTTCGTAAAGGACGGAGGAATATTTTAATAGGACTTTACGACGCTCTCTTTCAGTACTTTAAGGAACTACGTTTTTGCTGTCTCGTGAAGCAAAAACAACTGACTTCTAAAGGTACTATTTATTAGTGATGACGATCCTGGACAAAGATTGGATCGATGCGAAGAATCGATCTTTTATAAAGGATCAGTGACTGGATCGATTAATCGTCAAAGAAAAGGATGAAGGATACACTAAAAACGATACTGAAATTAGTCTCATTCTCGATCATATTGGTCATATTGATATTTTTATTGTAAAGTCACATCATACGATTTATCGCACTCAATAGACGCAATTATTTATCTTACCCAACGCAATCCGAAAATATTCACAGTGTTTTTTGAAAATCTCGTTTAAGTTCTATTTTTTCATCAACAGTTTGCATTTTTTACCTCACGCATGATTTCTGTGCAAGATTGCATTACTAGCGGGTTTCGAGAAATAGCAGAATTACTTTTCAACTTCTTTAAATAGTTTAACCGTCATAAAAGGACTAATAGAAACAGACTAAACACTAGATAAGAGTGACTTTCATTAATCCAACCAATCACAGCGTTTCAAATTTAAGTGATTCCTTTATACATCACTTTTTAGTTCTACCGGCACTTGCCAAGCATAAAATTGAAGTTTTTTTTTTCTAACCGATCCCAAAGAAAAAGGAGTCAATCATTGGTAGATCAAAATTAAAAAAGATCGGCGAAAAATCAATCTTTTTTCTTCTAAAAATCGAAATTTTTTTTTTAAAGAACTTTTTCAAAGGAAAAAGATCGATTTCAGTTCGATCAAAGAAATGATCGCCATCACTAACGTTTCTATTGAAGCTGCGATAAAAACTATAAGAGCATCAATCAAAGAAGAGCAACGATAGCAAAGAAAAAGTAATATTTATTTCTCGATTCTCCACTCACTGCTCCAATATAAACACTGCCATTATAAAACCATCTACTATACAGGGTGTTCCAGGTTTTAATGACCTAACTTTATCAATATATTCTATGGAACTAAACAAGAAAAAAATGTTATATAAACATAGGTTGCTTAACGCTTTATTAAAAAGTTACAAACAAAAATACGCAATTCAAAAGAAAAAAGTAGGCGACATTTACATGTAGTTTTATGTGAACTGTATTTGCTATTCGTAGTCATCAAATTAATACTAATTTTTCTTAAATATTGCTTATTGCTAAAAATCACTTAACGCTAATTCTTGACTTTAATACTAAATTCGTAGATGCAAATAATATTCCATTTCAAAATGTCCACCGCCTTTAGCATCGCCTTTACAACACTGACAGCGATTCAAAATAGAATTTATATTACTGTACAAAGTTCATTTGTATTTTGTTCCATCTCAGTGAATATATAAATATCGCCTTTTGAATACCCTGTTTTTGTTTATAACTTTGCAATAAAGCGTAAAACAACCTATGTGTATATGAAATGTTTTTCTTATTTAAACCCATAGAATATACTGACAAAGATTATTTATTTATCAGCGTCTTTATTACACAACATAAACGATTACAAATCCGAAGAAAAGAATAGAATAGACTGAGAATTGTAGTGCAAAGCGAAATTCAATCATAGACTAAAATTACAAATTTAATTAGTTTGGCTATTAAAAGCTGGAATACCTTGTATTTTATGCCTTTTATCACTGCTCTAATTGTTTATCGCAGCTCCAATACATGATGCCATTGGCACTAACTTCGACTGTATAACGAAATACGGAATACGTTTGAAATGTTCCAGTCACGCGATGCAATTTTATATAAATTGAAAATTCTTTCCCTCTCTCTGAAGAACCTCAGCATCTGTCGAGTGTGACAGAAGAGGGAAAGACACTTTTTCCGCCAGGGTCCTTGAAACGCCGCGTCATGCGTGCACGACTTAACGCGTTTTCCAGCGCAGGGAACACGAAGGACTCGGAAACCGCGACAGTGAATACCGCGGTGCTTTAATCTGTTCCGGCAACGGACGCGGGCTAATTAAAAATCGCAACGTGGGACCCGAAGTGGTTCGCTGTGCAACCAGTCCTCTCGCGAGACTCGAAAACTTGCCTGCTAATTGGCACATCTTCAAAGACTGTCGACCCGCGGAACGCCTTTCCCCTGTTCCGCGGTCCCCTGTGTTCTTACATCGCCGCGAATCGCCGAAATAAATTAAACCGAACCATCTGTATCTTTGATGATCACAGACTTGGACTTGTTTAGCTAATATCAAAAACGAGTCTCTTGCTCCTACCTTTTATCTCGTAAACCGCAAACGCTGGCTCCTTCGCCGGTTCATCTCACTCATCAATTGACGTCACTTGCCGCAGAGAAGTTTGGAAACACGCTTTGGAGCACACAGTTTCCTTTCACAGGGGCTTTAATGTTTGATCACTGAAGGGAATGTTTGATTCACTGAGCACGAAGTTTAAGGTCACTAATTTGTTTGAACTTCACAGGATTTAAATGGATGGAAGATCGAGTGGGTGGGAAGATTGTTGCGGGATGCCATCGAGGGAAATGTCAAAACCGAGGGACAATGAATAGCAAGCCACTCACGACGCGACGGTACGTGGCACGCGCCTACGACTGAGAGTAAAGCATTCCGACACCGAGTCCCGACACGAAATCTCGAGTTCGGCCGTGTTCGGCGATGTTCGCGAGCGGTCGACTCGGAGCACGTGGCTGCGACCACGCTGTTTCTTTCCGGTTTCCATGTCTCCCCCACCCCGTCTTCCTTTTTCGCCTTTTTTATTGTCGTCCGAGCGGATTTGTCGCCTTACACGACCGATTATCTCTTATTCTTGTCCTGGCGAAATAATCTTTCTGTTATTCCTTGTAATTATCGCGAAAGTATTAACTCCTTTGTGTTAAGCTTTAACATCGACACAGAACTTAAGACATTCGAGTAAACTAGACAATATACATGCTCTCTGTTTTTTACAATACATACATATATATTCATAATACACCAAATGTAAATAAAAATGTAGTAACAAAAAAGTACAATGACTGTAACAATTTCATGTAACGATATGTAACTTTATAGTGGTCGCTAATGACATTAATCGATACGACGATAAAAAAATAAAATAAATAATATTAACTCCTTTAGTACCTTAGAACCCATACATCGACTTTTTGGGTTTCGCCAAAAATACCTGTTATAAAAATATGTATTTATATATTTATATTTATATTCTTACGGACTAATGCCCATTGATATATAACAAATGTGAAACTTAAGTTGAGTTAGGAGGAGTTACATAAGAATTATACAAATAATGGCAGAGAGAAGAAAGAGTACATTATAGGAGGATTGTGAGAAATGTGCCTTCTGTTACGAATTTTGACAACAAAATGTTAAATTGTAACAACTTCTCAGTACTCCACAAGTAATGCAATCATTTTTGCTAATAATGTAAGTCACTTTCTACAAAAATTTTAATGTAAGAAGAATAAATTAGAGAATTAAATACAGCGACTTTTATGGTCTTATTATTCTCGATCGTCGAACTCGGAAAATCCCCACGGTGAAAGTAAACGAAACGCAGCGTTTAAAATGATTCCTTTCTAACATAACTAAAAGAGAAAATTGTACCTCATAGGATGGGCCACTCTCATCCATTTTCTACACAATAAAAGCGTGCTAGGAATATAGAACGAAAAGAAGGAATTGAAAGAAAGAAAAATATGAAACCGAATCCAGACTCTCCGATTACATATCGTCTACCCAAAAACAGAGTCCAATCCCGTATTCCGTATCTTGTCCCCCGGCGTAATCCGACGGAATCCCATCGAATCATGCAAACTTCTATAAGAAGTCACGGTCACGTTATTATTGGTCGCTTCCATTTCCAGATAACGATCGCGAGAGGCCCGGTTTGGCCATCGGAACACGATACCGCGGGTCGTGGAAGGAAAGGCGAACAGTCGACACGCGGAAAGGAGAAAGAATGGTTCTCGTGTCGGTGGATTTACAGGGTAACGGTGGACGGTCACGAGATTACCAACGGAGAACGAAGGGATGGTGGTGGTTTCGGTGTATAGTCGGCGCATAAGTATGGGAAATCCCCTTCATCGCGGCGCATTAGTATTCGCGATGGATACTCTGTTCGGCTGATGAGCTCCGGCTGACGTATCATCCCCCTCGCTCCTCGGGATAACCGACGGCGACGCGACTTCCAGGTTTCCTGGTTACGGGGAAGACTTTGAAATTCAAAGTGCCGTAAAAAGGGAAAGTTGTCGGGCGACGGGTTTGTCTCCGCAACGGAACGTTAGCGTTTCTATGATCGATGGCAGCATCGTCTTCGGAGAACTCCCGCGGGATCCAACACTCTGTACTTCCGGCGAAGAGGATGATTCGAAGGTTCGATCACGATGAAAACAATCGTATCTGTCTTTGTTGAATGAGCACAATGAAACTAAATTAATATCTCTCTACAAATTAAGAGCGCAAAACGCCATCTGTATTTTGGACTATTGGGTGGAAGATCCTCTGGTCACCGCTAGGGGCGCCATAGTCAAAACTCCGCATATGGTATGCATGTCTGCGAATGAAGTGTGCCACAGATGATCACAGAGCTTTACTCGCGCTCGGTCTCCTCACCACTCGAGCTCGCTGAACCAATAGGAGCGCTCCCCACGGATGTTTCTACTCAGACGCACTCTAGCGGTCGCTGGAAGATCTTCCATCTAATGATCACACATTTCTGAGGGAACATGCAACACCTGTATAGTACAACGTGATTGCTTTTAGGCATGAAACTCAAGATCTTCACATTATTGTCCAATTCCTCTTAAACTATTTGATGAAAAATTATGAAAAAAAATCAGTGACACGTTAGCCATCGCGGCACATATTATGGTATTTTTTCAGATTTTTTAATTAATTACCTAATTAATACAAGGCTTCAGCGCGGCGAGAGTGAACGCTACGCGTAGCTTGTGCACTATCCAGGGTTGCCATCTGAGTGTGGTGCCATACCCCTTACTCTTCCGCCCCTTGCCTAGCTGTGCTGCGGAGCCCGCCTTCGATTCCCCCACTCTTCCCACTGAAGCTAACACGTACCGCGTGGGGCAAGCCAGCGGGTGTTCCAAAAGAACCGTATGCTTATGCAAGCCAAGTCATGCTGTCCATGGCGTCGTCGCGTAGTACAAAAGAACGCCCGTTATTTTCCCTGCCAGTCCCACAGGTGGAAGAGTGGAGGAAGCGATAGCGGGCTCCGCAGCACAGCTAAGCAAGGGGCGGAAGGGTAAGGGGTATGCCACGACACTCAGATGGCAACAATGGTATCGTCACTAGTTGGCCGAGCGCTCGCTATACGCACTCTCTGATTGGCTGATGTTTTTCGTTAATAACTCGTTAACAAAGCTTCGGAGGACATTTTTGCAAAGAAAAAAGTTGTTTAGAATCACCCCAGAAAGCTCCCCTTTCCGGCTCCCGCACCAAGTTTGGGACACCCTGTATACTTGTAATTTCTTAAAAAATTGTAATTTACAGATTTAACGTGTACATATGTAAAGTAATTCATATAACACACACATATAAATCTACTGTGTGTAACAATATGTAATTTAGTTCAATCGAAATAAACCTCGTTTGAGATTTCAGAGCCTTAATAAAAAAAAATGACGGCGAAGTAACAGGATGGTAAAGGACAACATGTCTTTGTATCCTTTGTTTTCTTTTATCCGCGCCGCTATCCTCGCCGCTCACCGCCTCTCTATATTCATCTACTAGCAAAAATGAACTTGAGTTAATCTTGTTCTCAATAACAGAGTTCTTGATGTGAAATAAATAAATGTGGTTAAAACCGGCGGAAACTTTTGCCAGTATCCAATAAATTAAGGGTAAAAGATTCTCCACTATCATTCCATGGAACTACTCTCCCCAGATGTTGCTCCCTACAGTTTCCCCAATCCAATCAGCCCCAATTCCCGAAAACTTGTCCCGCACTTCGGTTTCGCGGCGGCTCGCGCTTCTGTTTACTGTCAACTCGGCAGTAGCCATTATTCCGGAAATATCTTCTACCGGTAATCGATGCCGGGGAGTTACTTTCCCCGGTGCCCAGGATTTACGGTCGCCCCGTAGCCGAGGATCCATTAGAATCCGACGACGCACACGCGCGTCGCAATGTACGGCGGGTTGCGCGATGCAAGGGTGGGACGCAGTTGCGGGAACCCCTGACGAAGGCATACGGTGCGCGTTTTCCATCGAGCAAATAGAATTTGCGGTCGTTCGCAGCGGTGAGCGCGTTCCACGCCGCGGATACGTCTGCGCCTGTCTCTGTTTCTCTTCCGTAAATGCCCCCCGAACCCTGCGTCTCTCTTTCTCTTTTGCCCTCTCGTGGAGACGCCTCGAGCGCGGCGAGATTGTCGAGCGTGGCGAGACTGCGGAAGTTGGTCCTGGACGGGGAAAGAAAGGGAGGACACAACTCGGCAGCAGGTGCCTCTCCTCGCCACTGGTTTTACGAGCGGTCGCCAAAGGGCAGTATACCGGATGTCGTTTACATGCGAATCGCTCATCGGGGAGAAACTCCCGCGCAGATAAACTCTGGATTCGCGCGGGCGCGGCGTTTATGCTAACTCACCGATCCGAAGTCCGGGAGCGGAGAAAGGGGAACGAGTCCTTCAAATCTCAGTCGTATTATTCCGATTAATTTTGAATCATTGAACCTCTCGCAATTCGACGCAAGCGACGTGAGTAAAGCAACGCAGAAAATCCCGGCGACAATAAAGTTGCAAACCGCGCTTACAATTTACGACGTGAAAGGGAAAAAATCGAACAATCCCTGCGGGTAGAATATCGCGCGTTCTCCTCATTTTATTGAGACAAGTTCGTTATTTCATCGCGAATCGATTCCGCGTCGCTCCGATTTCGCCGTGACGCACAATCTCAATTTCGTCGGGAGGCAATCGTTAGGGGAGATCATCGTCCGGGGCGCGTTTATTCAAATTCCGTCGTGACACTCGATTTTCATATACCATCCGACGGGAATCGAAGGATCCTCCGAGTCAAGGACCGAACGGGGAACGAGGAAGCCTCGCGTCGGAACTGTGCCAGAGGAATAAAAAATAACGACCCGCGCACCTTCGGCCAGATAAACGTCAGGAAATGAAACGCCTCTTTTTCCCTGCGGTTTGCCGTCGCCATGCGGAAACGCGCCCTCGGAAGTTTAAACGTCCTCGTTTACCCGTTTATCACGGCGGCGGATGCGGCCAAAGTGGTCCCAGCGATCCTTGCCAGCCATTCGATTTTCGTGGGACTTCCTCGCGTTAAATGAAGAAAATATTCGCTCGAGAAATTCGCCGTCAAATGCGAGCAAAGCGTCGCACGGAATACGAGAGGAGGACGTGAGGCTCGACCGAGAGATATTGTCTGTTCAAGGTCACCCTCCCACCCACTTTGACACTCAGCCAAGCATGGCTTTCTGTTTGAGAAACGAGTGTGTTATCTTCCACTGTTCCCCTCGGCACTGTTTACCGACATTACCTCAAAGAACATTACGTGCTCCCGAAAATTTGTGCGGCTTTGTATACTGGGAAAAGGATGAGATTCAAGAAAAAATATTAAGTATTGTTTAGTTGGGTTTGCATCAAAATTCGCGGTTCAAATTCAACGATCTGTGAAGAATGTAACATGTGAGGGTTGATCAAATATAAAACGGTCTGTTTTATTTAATTTACTGTCACAGTAAACGAAGTTTTGAACACGTTATTTTTCTACATAATCTACACTTTTCATCTCCACTTAAGGTGACTAGGCAGTAAAAAAATTGATTATTTTTTTTTTTACATTTTCTAAAAGTACTATCCTTCCCGAATAAAATGCTGTTTGGTTTATGCGAAAATTCCCAAAATTAAGCATTTGACAGCCGAAAAAGGTCGAGCGCGCCATAAGAGACAAGTTTTAGGGAACTTTAGAGCCATCAAAGCTTTAGAGATATTTTATTACTCAGCTGGAAATTTTTAAGCGAGGTATGCAGTAATCATACCCAAAAGTCTTTTAAAACTTTAAACGCATTTTTCTCGAAATCATACTTTCTCTTCGTTTTGCAATGATTGCGAAAAAACGGAGGTTCCGATTGATCTGAAAAAAATTGGGCAAACGTAAAACATGTGTAATTTCGGACGGAACTTCAAAGTAATTTCATAAAAACCCTTATTTTGACAAAAAAAACAGCCAAATTTTTTTATGAAAAGTTACGCTTCCGCAGTTTTATGGCCGCCATTTTTATAATTAAAAATTTTTTTTTGCCGGAGGTTCCGTCCGAAATGGGGACCCTTACGGTGAGAATGCAAAAAGAATCATCAAGAAAAAAAATTGTTTGCAACCAGGATCACTACAAACCGACAGCGGCGTCAACAAAATAACTTATACTTTGGACAATAATAACACAGTTATTTACATGTATATGTATATTATCAACAAAAATGTTTTCTTCAATAGTACACACAAACGTTTTCTACAAACTTGTACAAAAGTACAAGTCTCAATTTCAATTCAT
This sequence comes from Perdita meconis, assembly GCA_030770465.2. Classification (NCBI taxonomy): domain Eukaryota; kingdom Metazoa; phylum Arthropoda; class Insecta; order Hymenoptera; family Andrenidae; genus Perdita; species Perdita meconis. The sequence continues at coordinate 5,991,012 of JASKOS020000005.1, forward strand.
ATTTTTATAATAAATTGTCAAAAAATGCTAAATTTTAACCCAATTTGACTGCCTAGTCCCTTTAATGAACTTGGCCGTGTCTCTAACCAATTGCACACGGACAATTCTACATCTTGATTGTCGGCAAAACGCCCTCTCAATTCTTCCTTGAGTGGTCCAAACATGTGGTAATCACACGGAGAAAATCTGGGCTGTAGGGCGGGTGTTCCAGCGTTTACCATTTATATATTAACTATCATATAGTCTTTACTTTTGAGAAAAATGACAAAGTTATAAATTCATCGAGTTATAGAATTTTGTACACCTAGATAGACAATTTGTTCCACTGAGGCTAGAAGCTTAAAATGAAGCTGGTTGCCCATAGAAACAAAAGTATGGATAACAAATGGTCGCCAACAATAATGAACGTCGACCACCGCACGCATTCCTGTGGCGGACAGTGAGAAATGCTCACGAGCTGCTTGAATCCGACGTATTTATGCTATTCTAAATGAACAACCATTATTGTCCACACTGCTGGCCATTGGCATCGCAATAAAGAAATTTCTCACGCGTTTCGCCTTCCCTTTAGCAGCTCCTCATTAAATTATTTAAATAATTTAAACTTCATTTTCAAAGCAGGATCACGACATCTGCGCTGCAAAGTAAAAACTTTAATTAAATCCTACAAAAATAAGGGTGGTTCACACCCTCATAAATGGAAAAGCTGTGTCAGAATGTGCAATTCTACCACTACATTAAAATTTATTCCATGCTTTACACTCAAGTGCCAATGCTATTACCTCAGCGATATTTCTTCCATAGCTTGTTCGACGTTCCACCCCAGTCCAAGGGGTAAGTTCGGCGGTAGAGGAAAGTGAGAGAGCGGGAATAAAGAAACAACAGCGCTCCTAACCCCTCGATATTCGGTGTGACGCATCAGTATTCCGAAATCGCGTCGGTCGTTCGTCTTTCGAGACAAGAATTCAAACCATTTTGAACGAATTTTCCGCCAGCGCGTGTCGAAGAGAGAGAAACCAGGATGACTCGTCGGTACGAGTCTCTCAAGGAGAAGACGCTTCCTCCCTTCTACGCTAAGGGTTCCATCCCCCTTCTCCGCTTCTAATTGTCGTCGAAACAATAAGGAGTCGTGAAAACTTTTTTTCGTCCATCTTCAATTTTCTGCCGATGAACGTCGGTGTTCCTTCGTGGAACATTCAGATATTTTCATTCTTAATTCGACCGTTCTCTTTTCATGGGTCCGTTTCGCGAATCCCTTCAGTCGATTCTGTGAAACGCGTCGGGCGAAACGTGCGGACGGAGAATAATTGCGGCGTCAGAAGAAACTCGCCGGCTACGGGAGTAAAATATTCAGACGGCGTTGTCGGGGCTTAATGAATTCTTAAGCAAACTCGTCGAGTCGTTTATTTATATTAACCTTTGCATTGAAGGCGGATCATATTGTGACGATTCCTTTTGTTCAATTATTTGACAGGAGCTTAATTAAATTCTGTAATATTTTGGATTGGGGAGATTAATTCGTTCATTGCGAATTGCACTTTTGCATTGCAGGAAAATGGTTTTTATTGGGATGAATTGCAGTATGTAACAGAAATAAGTAAACATTTTGCGTTCTCACAAAAAAAACATTTGAGTGGAGGTGCATATCTACTTTTGTACAATAAATTAAAAATTTATTTATTCTATACAAGGATACTTAAATACCTACAATTGCAAAACTTTCATTAATTAAGAATCTATTCAAATAAAAAAATAAAAACAAAGGGTATGTTGTAAATGTATGTTACAAAAGAAGGTAAACATAAATTTTATGAATAAGTATGAATAGTATCCACAGTGATGTCTATTTTGAAGTGACATTTTTACATAGTATAAAAATATATTCCAGGAACAAAATGTGACCTAAAAATTATGTTTACTTACTTTTGTAATTCGTGAAAGTACCGTGTTCTAATGTATTTTTGATAAGAATGTTAATAAACAAAGCAAATTTGTAAACAATACATAAAAACCAGTGGAGGCTGGCTGCCTTGACGTTGGCTGCTATCATTATTTAGAAAATTGAACTTCAAGTGTTAGAAAAAGCTATTTGAACATCAAACCTTGTATACGTTTACTTATTTTGGTACATACTGTAGTAGCTCGTGGCAAAAACACTAAGTAAGCCGTTTGTGTACTACAATCTCAATTATTCGATTCTCAGTTATCTTCAAATAGCCAAGATTCCAATTATTGAATACACTAGATAAGAATTACAATAAGTTTTGAATAACACTTGAAACACGATTGAAATTCTGCTGTATAAAGTTCGCAAGAAGATTCAAAATGGCCACTATAGTAGCTAAAAACATTGAATGATCTTTTTCTTCTCACTTATTTGTTTTTATATTATAAAAAAGCTGTAAAGACAATTTTGAATCGTTTAACAAACTGTTCTGTTTATATGTAATAGGGACAGAGTCATAGTCCAGTTCAATTACTGAACGCATCCTGTATATCCGGTGAGAACGCGGCTTAATATATAATGCCTTAATAAATTCTTAAACATAAGATTAGAAATTGAAAAAAGGTTAAAAGCGTAATAATAAAAAATTGTATTTTAGTAGATTCATTTTTTCAATTAATTCACTTCCGTGAGAACGCGGCTTAATACCCAAAGCGTCAATTAAAGACCAACTGACCGTGACTCAAACTATTTATACCGCCCCAATTTGCACTCAAGTTTCCTTTATTTTGGTACGCCGTCTACGTCCCACATATTATCGAAACGACTTTCCGAAATACGTCGATAATTCCGAGCCTTCCGCGCGCACAGGAAATACATACAGTTAATTTGCATATATACGTACCAATAATTATACGTCTAGCTACAGATTCGCGAACGTCACGCAGCCGCACACGCGATGATTCCGCAAGTGCGAGCTGTCGACGCTAGCCAACGACCGAATGTCTCTTAATACGAACATAGGAGGCATTTACAGCGCGATACGCTCGGTTGAATTCGGTATCATTAACGGTTATGCGCGCGAGTTTACGTCCGAAATTAATACCCCGACGACCGTTTGAATCGCGGCGCGACGCCCGTAATCCCGAGTTTTATAACTTCTTCGACGTGCGCGGGGTTGGGAAATCAAGATTTCAATGCAAAAACTTTAGTGTCTCTTAACAACTTATTTACGAGAACCACGGTTGCTTGTTTATGCGATACCCACGGTACACATAATTGCCGGATAACTTGTTCCCTCGTCTACGTTCTACGCGATTCATGAGGCGAACCTCGATCGCGGCGAGTTATTTTATTGTACACCTTGCGAGAAATGAAAGGGAAAGAGAAAGAAAAGCGCGGCGCTGTCAAAACAGGCGGCAAGAAAATCACTGGCCAAACACGACCGGGACGAATCTTCGTTTCCGTTCGCCGTCCGCGCACGATTCCGTTCCTCCGCTGCCTCCGACACGTTAATGGAGACGTTAAACGCAGGCCGATGATAAATCTGTCCGTCTATTCGCGTATTTACTTATCTATCCATCAACGCGCGCGACTGCTTTTTCTCTCGGAATCCGACCCTTCGGTATATTACTTTTAATTGAATTCCCGCGATGAAATTTCATCCGACGGGTCTAGAAGCCTCGTCTCACTCTCTCTTTCTCTGTATTAAGTCGAGAGACCATTTCGCGGCTATCCTTTCGTCTCATCTCCCTCTCCCATCGTCGGCTGCTTTCGTTCCACCCTCTCGACGTCGCCCTCCCGTTCCGGACCGATCCCATTCTCCTTTCTCTCCTTTGCGCACTTGATTCCGCGAGGCATTTTGCATACACTTCAACGGACGTTTTCAACGGCGAAGTGGCGAGCGACGGTTACGCGGACGGCTTTATGAAGTGGGAAACTCTCGGGTCTCGATAACCCGAACGGAACCTCTTCAGCTTTCTGTGTGTTCCGAATCGTTCTGAAAGGATGAGTCGGAGGAGATCGACTCTCTCCTCCATCGGTATCAACATCGACCGTTCGAGTACCGATTGCGTAACGCGAGTCGAGCGCCATCTGTTAAGCATGCCCTCTTGTGTGTTGGTAAATACCTATTAGCAAGTCGGGATTCTATTTGATTTCATTATGATTACTCATGTTTGATTGATGGTGGAGGGGTTTTTAGTGTTGCCGGATTGAGTGTTATAAAAAATTTAATCTGCTGTCAAAATTCAAGCGACTCATCTCTAATAGTATTTTTTATACGGCTCTTGATGTCACAGAGACTCGATGGGAAGTGAGTAGGTAACAGAAGCAACGTTGGGGACTTTAGGATGAACGTGGTCGTGACTTGACACTTCAACCAAGATTGTGTCTACGTTCGTTTTTCTACGTTATATACAGGGTGACGTGGAAATTGCGGTATGATTGGATAGGAGGTTATTCTAGATGAAGGTTTTTATGTGAAGCTTCGTTTTGGAAAAATTTTACTGTGATAGACATTGTATTGTTTAGTAATTTTAGCAGTTTTTATTGAATTACTCATATTAATTCATTTTCAATTTTAAGTTTTTCAAGTCTCTATCTTTAACTTTTTAAATTTTAAACCTCAAATCTTGAAATTTTCAAATTTAAATTCTTCAATTTCCAATATTAAGTATAAACTTTATTAAAACTTGAAATTTTCAAATGTTCAACCTGTAATCTTTCAATTTTTAACTTGAAATCTTCAGATCGTAAATTTTAATTGGGCAAATTCTTCGCTTCAAATCTTCAAATCTATAATTTCAACTCATAAAAGTTACAACCTTGAATTTTGAAATTTTCATTTTTATGCTTTCAACCTTCAACTTTGATTTTTCAAGTCTCCAACTTGAAACCTTCAAATCTTACAATTTCTAATTTGACATTCTCATATTCCCAATTTTAATTTTAAAAATTTCTAAATTGGCAACTTGAAATCTTCAAGTTTTTAACCTGAAGTTTTTTAAGTCAATCTAAATTCTTCATAGCTGAAATCTTAAAAATCTTCTGCTTCAAATCTTCACTTTTGACTTTTCAAAGCTCTTACTTTAAACCTTCCAATTCCTAATTGAAAGGGTCTTTAAATATTCAATTTTATAATATTTTTAATCCAATTTTTGATTGAATTGAATTTTTTAATCCAATTTCAATTCTTAAATTCTCAAAATTTCTAACTTGAAACCTTAAAATCATGAAATTTGAATTTTATAAATTTTTCATTTGAATTCTTCAAATATTCAACTTCAAATATTTGAATTTTCAACTTTTGAGATATTGAAATCTCGGAATTTTAGTAATTTTTCAGTAACATCTATCGAATTACTTATTCCACACAAATTACTTTCATTGTACCATATATGACTGTTATGTCTGTGCATTTAAAGTAAAAAATTCTTGAAGAACTCAAAAAATGAAAAAGCGATTTTCCCGAAAACATTCTGGAGAAAATATACAGGCGAAAAAATATACGGAATTTTAAATTTTAATCTAAAGTCTAAATTTTAAATGTGAATCTTACATTATCAACTTTTAGATAAAAAATAATATAACTAATGTAATTTTAAATATCAAACTTTCACTGTCTATAAATATTCAAAAATACATAATTTCTGCGACTGCATTAGTATCTAAAAATCAATCAATTCCTGCGCTTTGGCCTTAAAAGGAAAAAACAATAACATAGTACTAAAATAATTAATTGTACAGAACCTACAGACCAATATTTTTCTTCAATAACAAATATGAATCTTTAGCTCTTAGATTTACTGAATGGAAATGAAATTTCTTTCTAAATAATTTATTCAATGGAAGCAAGGACCACTTTCATTCCTAGCTGGTGCCGCGATAAGTAGTCTCTCGTGGAAACAGTGTCGAATCACGGTAACGACAGGTGCGATTAACGATCGTTTGACCGAAGTTTGGCTCTACGTCGACCGCTAATTAAATTAATTTCAAGACACGCTCCGTCTTGCCGCTGTCGCCCACATCTAAACTGCCAGTCACGAATCCAGTAACGATTAGAACGACGAGAGGGAGGAACACGGTAGGAGAATGACTAGGGGAATTCAAGCTTCGAACGGTGGCATTAATACAGTTATTTAATTAATTCCTTCGCGCGACTTAAAACTTCCATTATGGTGCGACTAGTTGTGGGCCACCGGGCGTTGCGGTAACAACAACTATTCTAGCAAAGTCTAAAATGACTGGATGACTCACACATATCAGTACAAAATGACTAAATTCTAAAGCACAGATGGACATTATCCAGATCAAAAAATTATTTAAATAAAAATCTGAATAAAAGACGATTTACCTTTATTTGAAGCTACGAATAAATGATTTTAATCGATGAGAATTTATTCGAAGACAAGATAATTTTTTTATTCAATGAGAACTTCAGTCGTCGAATAAATTCATTTATTCGTTACTTTGAATAAAGGTAACTTGGATTATTCGAACCTTCGAATAACAAATAAAATTTGTTTATGTTTTACTCGTTATTTCAAATTCTTATTTAGAATAAAGATTTTGTCCATCGCTGATCTAAAGCAACAAAAAAATATAAATCAATGCCTTCTGATTTTAAAGCCTTCTGACATTAAAGATGTTAAAAACCACTCGACTTTTTTACTTTTACATATTTTATATAATTTTCACAGGACACAGTTTTCTTTCTTTTTTTTCATAGAAAAATGATTCCCATCAGGGATAAGCGAAAGGATTCGCCGCACCGAATTTCTCAGCTGAGTGTACCCGTAGGGTCAGCTCAACTTAAGCCGAGCCATCTTCCCCGACGCGATCGAGGAAATTGCCGCTGGACGTTCTCCTCGCAGAGAAACGACGAAATCTTATTGGGCCGTGCCTTCGCTCCTTTCAATTAACGCCTTTCCCGTCTTCGAGATACGCCTCTCCCTTTCCCTTTGTTCCCAGCGAGGTGCTCGAGCAACGAGCAGCTTCGCAACACCGTGCCAACGAAAGAGAGAGACACGAGGCATCCGACGCGAGGTTACGCGCGAGACAAGGACGTTTCGGATCAAACTGAAGGGAAAAAGAGGGAGAGACTAGAATTGGGACGCAGGGAGAGACGGGGGCGCGAGTGAAGATGATTGAACGAGAGAGAGAGTCCGGGGTGGAGGGAGGGACGCGAGAAAGAGGGAAAAGTCTTTATCACGGCGAGCGTCTTGGGCTTCGAGAACGGCAATGTCGAAGGAGTGGTAAAGAGGGGAGCAGGTGGAAAGAGGCGTCGGGAGGGTGTGGAGCGGGGGCGGAATCAGCGGGAGGATGGCGTGTTATGGGGTTTTCACGGGTGCTCGGAAATTTGCATACAGAGCATCTGTCACCAGCCCCTTAGCTGGCTCCGGCCATTCTCCACTCGGAATATCTCCCGGCGCGGATCTACGGGATAATGGGGACCATTCTTATGGTAAACCAGGGGGATGGTGCCTCTGTGATTCGGTTCTCCTTTGGCTCCCGTGAACCTTCCAGCCGACCGGTGCGCGACCGTCTCAAACCAGTTCGAACCGTCGATTATCCGTAAACTGTTTTGCGCCAAGCACCGGGGAGTATAGCGTTTTCTGTAAATAGTATCGCGACTGACGGGGCGAGTTTCCGTCGAGCGATCCCTAGCAGAGATATGGCTGTACCCTTTTCCAATGGCACCTGGTTGAGAACGCGTGGGCCCGCCACAGCGGAATCCTGTGGTTTCGCGTGACGCGATCTGGCCCACTGAGATCTCGCGTGATCGATCGCGATCCAGATCGGCGGAGGAGTTTCACGGAAAGTTCTCCGTGCAAGATCCGGTTAGACTACACGCTTGGAAAGTGGTAAGACTAACGAGCCAGAATGGAAGCTCTCGGAGAGCGATTATTGTTTATTATTCTGTGGGAGTCTGGGTCTACAGTCTAGGTTTAGACTTTAGAGTCTGGAGTCTAGGTCATCCTAGATAATATTCATTATTGAACGTCATCCTCCCAGGGAAACTGCTACCTGAGTCATCCTACACTTGAGACTAAATAGTGGGCTACAAGGTCTTATGAAGTAAGCATACCAAGAAGTGTCTGAAGATTATAAAGCTAAGTGGGTCCTCGTATTGTATGAAGTGTTGAGATAAATGCATGGCTGAATTTTGAAGTTGATGAGAACAAAATCCTCATTCTTTAGCAATGTAACGTCAGGCCGCTTGCTATACCCAAACTCTCTTTCCTCACACAATCAGTCCATCGGTACCCAATAGCTGGCAGACTCAACGTGGTCATCGGGCATCGCCTGCCGGTAGGATTGTTTAGCCTCATGCACCCCCATTCGAGGATTCACGTAGGCCTAGTCCCCGTTATAAAATCCTTGACTGTGGGACGACCAAAAGTCCTCCAATGCTGACATAAGTAAGAAAGGATTTTGACGCTAACATATATGTACATATGTTATGTGCTTTTATAACTTGTTACAAAATTATATTTTGCAACTATGTAGTCTGTAACATGTTATGCATACATTATATGAGATATTAAACTCACACCCCATATCATATTGGCATGGATTGCCTGGTAAATTTGTTCTTTAATTTATCCATACTTGATAAATAACATATAACCTGCTATATAACACAAAAAGCGTTATAATAACATGTTATACAGGGTGTCCCAAACAAAGTGTAAGAACCGAAAAGGGGATACTGTTGGGGTGATTCTAAACAACTTTGTCCTTAGCGAAAATGTTCGTTGCGACTTTGTTAATGAGTTATTAACGAAAAACACTGACCAATCGGGGAGCGAGTACAGCGGATTAATGATGGCGCGGACGATGGCGGGCCAATACTACTCACCACTAGAGCCCGCGCTGAAATTCATCCACTGTATTCGTGCGTCTATTGGTCGGTGTTTTTCGTTAATAACTCGTTAACAAAACCGCAATGAACATTTTCGCTAAGGAAAAAGTTATTTAGAATCACCCCAGGAATTACCCCTTTTCGCCTCTTACACTTTGTTTAGGACACCCTGTATATAACATTTTTCTTTTTCATTTTCTAACAAGTTTTATAACTTCATTGCCTAAACATCCTCATCGTTTACAATCATTGATATGAGAAATGTTATATAACTTGGTACAGACTTGAATCAGTATTAAATACATAATTTTGTAACAAGTTATAAAAATATGTTATATAACAAGGTTAAAAATAATTTTTTATATAATACTGTTTTGTTACATAGTGTAGACGCAGCTTTAGAGGTCATGTTAAAAAGGTATCCATTTTCAAGGCATGTCCTCAAAGTTTTAAAGAATGCCCATATCTGCGACGAACGAACTTCGGTCCACCAGTGAATTGGTACCCTCCTTCATCAGACCTCTACCCTCGCCGGCTCTCGCTTTCTCTCCGACGGCATTACCTGCTCCAACGCTCCCCCTCTTTCCCCCCCTGTCCTGGAAAATGGTTTTCCAGGCACGAATCGCGGGGAACACATTGAAATTCACCGCGAATCTCGCTTTCCATCTCTATTCCCGTCAGCCGAGACCAGAGCCACGCGCTTTGATCCGAAGCGAAGAGCCAAACGTAGACACCCCCGCTCACCCTCCCCCATCTTCCCCTCGTTGCTATATAGCGAGGCCGACACCTACACGCGCGGCTGTTTTGCTCTCGAGGCACATCCGCCTTTGTTCGCGACGCCCTTTAATTTAGCTCACAGTCTTTCTTGCCATATTTTCCTGTTGTCTCCCTCTGCGTCCTGCTTCGTTCCCTTTCGTCTCTCTCCGGAGCATCGAACCCCCTCCCCACCCCCTCATCTGCCCATTTCCCGTATCTTTCCCTGTCGTGGCTATTTTTACCTGTCCTTCCATTTTCCCTCTTCTTCGTCGTTTCCCTTTTCGCGTCTTCCCCTCCTGTCTCCGCCTGTTTCTCCTTTTGTCCTCCCGTAATTTTCGCTCTTCTGTCGCCCATTCTTCCCTCCGCGGCGCTGTTCTGTGGTTTTTCTGTGGATCGTCGGAGCCTTTGTTCTTAATTTTACTTGTCACGGGAGGATTGAGAACGCCAGTTGGTGGACACACCGCGACGCTGGTTTGATTTGGACCGAGGTATTGGATTTTAAGGAAGTTCCAACATTTTAATTAAAATAAATGCCTAATTAGCCTGTGTGTGAAAATTCCGTCTGCGAGTTCGTTGCCCCACTTCGGAATTCAGGCGAACTCGTCAAGCAACAATGGAACAATGGCCATCGAGTTTTCTTCTCCCTTTTCGAGTATCCATCATCGTTGTTCCCGGTCGTAACAATTTTTCGCGCGAATCGTTTATGACCCGCGCTCGGCTCGAACTTTTCGCGAGCTGTGGTTTCACTTCCGACCTCTCTGCCTCCCAATAAACAATCACTCTCTAATAACAGCGCGGAGAGCCTACACGTTTCCGATACGAGCACGGTTCTAATCAGGCCCGATATGGGAGTAGCCGCCAGGGCAACTCGATATCGTTATTACGATATAAATCCGGCCGAGCTTCGACGGGCGATCCCACGCGAGCTCCAGGGCTCTGCAAATTGTTTCAGTACTTATTTGTACGTACATCTAACACATGGCTATCCGCGAAAAAATTGCCGATCCTCGAAGGCTAACTCGAGAAGATACCGCGGCAAACTAGACCGTCTAGATTCCAGGATCCTGAGCCAGTCCAGAAGTAGATATCTAAGCGCCACACAGTTGTTAGAACTCTAGTACTAGCTGGACAAGAATAATTTTTTTTGTCCTAAGGTAAATGTACCAATTTCTGCTCGTGTCTCGATTTCTAATCACTTCGTATTTTTCTTATTATTGTAAATGTTACGTTTGTACTATAGTTGTAAAAAAAATAATTATAATGACCAATAGAATACAGTGGATGAATTTCAGCACGGGCTCCAGTTGTGAGTAGTATTGGCCAGTCATCGTCCGCGTCATCATTCATTCGCTGCACTCGCTCCCCGATTGGTTGGTATTTTTCGTTAATAACTCGTTAGCAAAGCTTCACCTAACATTTTCGCTAAGGAAAAACTTGGTTAAAATCACCTCAGGCATCGCCCCTTTCAAGGAACTGCAATATTTTTGTTACACCCTGTATAATTATTTCACTACTAATGTTTAAGAACACAAGAAGTACAAATCAGGGATTAATTTCACACTAATACATTTTCTGTTCGACGTTTCTAATCTAAAATACTCTCAATTCTTTTTGTTTTCATCTTATGGGGCAATGACGAACGAATTGTATGGGTCAATTTTGAACGTTCGTCATTCCCTCGTGTTTAGAACTGAAGAGTTAAAAAGAGCATATTTAAAAAAAAAATAAAATACAGACGGGAGAAAAAATACCAAAAAACGAAAATAAGAAAGAAGAAAATTAATGCTGATAACGACGAAGATTAATATTACTGCATTTATTATAAAGAAAAGTGTGACATCCCTTCAATTGAAGATCGAATTATGTGCTACACGAAAAATGCATTGATGGACAGAGTACATCTAAAGTCTAGAAGATGTTTTTGCGACTTTTCTAAAAAATAAATAGTCTTCGTGATCACCCCTTACACTGAGAACAGTGTTTCAAAAGTCAAAAGTCAACCGATAATGAAGCAAGTCTTGATTGATCCGATGGTCCAAAACGAAAATCACCGTGGCCCCTTCTCTTCTTCCACTCCGAAGTTTTCCTCCTCCAGTCGTTAACAGTTAACACTTTGTATAACCAACATAATTCTCTTATCTATCCTATACCCCGCCTTCCCCGTCGCCGAGCATACCACAGTATTTCCCTGAAGAAAAACTCTTTTTAGTTTGAGCGAAGTTCCAACTTTCCTACATTCGTGTAGTAAAAATCAGTACACGAGGTTGTAGCTTTTACCAAGTCTTCAGAACCAAATATTTTTAGTAGAAAATGTAGTAAAATTTCGCACAATGTATACTATAAAGTAAAACATTTTTTCTCTCAGTGTAGTATTGGGAAATCACGAATATCAAAGCTTTTACCTCTTTATTAAAAACGGCTTTATTATCATATTTTGTTAAACTTGATGATGGAAATACAGGGTGTAACAAAAATGTTGCAGTTCCTTAAAAGGGGTGATTCCCGAGGTGATTTTAAACAACTTTTTCCTTAGCGAAAATGTTAGGTGGGGCTTTGTTAACGAGTTATTAACGAAAAACACCGACCAATTGGGGAGCGAGTACAGTGAATGAATATCGGCACGGGCTCCAGCTGTGAATAGTATTGGCCCGCCATCGTCCGCGTCATCATTAATCCGTTGTACACGCTCTCCGATTGGTCGGTGTTTTTTGTTAATAACTCGTTAACAAAGCCCCACCTAACATTTTCGCTAAGGAAGAAGTTCTTCAAAATCACGTCAGGAATCACCCCTTTCAAGGAACTACAACATTTTTATTACACCCTGTATACAAACATATAATGTACCTTTGAATGTAAGCAATAAAGACGTTATGAGCTTTCTAATATTTTGCTTTATTCAATTTTTTCCTTAGGTGTTCGTAATTCCCCCACTCTCCCCTACCGCTGTGTGCCGGATACTGCCCCGCCTTGCGATTAGTAAAACAAAGAGCTCCCCTAACGAGATTCTACTCGAGATTCTCCCTCCGCTCCCCCAGGAAAATCAGTATCAACTTTTATTCCCGCATTGAAGAAACGGCTCCCCGATTGCGCCGGCGACGGTGGCCGTTCGCGTATCACGGTCGCAAGTTCCCGTTTAAGGGCCTGGCAAGTAGTTTAACGTGAGTTTGAGAGCAAAAGTCATTCCGACCCTCGAAAAAAAATCCCGGGGCGAAGTTCTGGGTGTCTCTGTCCGCGGAGGGGGAGAGGGTGCGCGTCGAAACGCGACGCACCGAGGCGGTTTGGAAGGGTGAAAAATCGCAGGGACTTATTAAACGAAAAAGTTGGCCGAAAGGAGAGAAACCAGACGGGACAAGGAGAACCTGGGTGATGTATGTGTGCCCATCGGGTAAGAAAGTTTTGACGAGCGAACGACTGCCGGCTGCGTTATTATTGGCGATAAATTATCGAGGTACGTGCTCGGAGGGAGGGGCCGAGATACAAACGCCAAACCGGGGTGCTGTCGCTGGAGGAAGGAACATGGCGTATTACGCGGACCGCGGGTTCCTTCTGTTAGTTCGTTTCGTTTTTCTGGTCTTCGTGGAGAAAGTTGGAGTGATGGGAACGATGACAGGGAAACTGAGGCGGAGGCGATTATCTACTTTGTCTAGTCTGGGTGTTTCAAGAAGTTTCAGAATTGTGAGTGAGATTTATTTTATACAGAGAGTTTCATTTTGGGAAATCCTTTCGATACCGTCGAGTTTATTCTTTATTATTTTTTACAAAGTTAAATTCTTACTAATTAGTTTCTATTCCTTGTATCTCAACTTTGTTCTGAAAAATATGTTTGTGTTTAGAAACTTTGAACTTAAGCTACTAATCTTCTCAATTTTATCCAAATTCGAGTTCTTATTAAAATAACATTTGTACGCCTATCTTTATTTTTCTCAACTCTATTGAACTTATTAAACAGAAGATCAGAGGTTTCCAGACTTTTTAATTGTTATATCAAAAATGTGTAATTAATATACACAGGATGTGTATTTTACTTGGAACCGTGTAAATATCTGATAAAATATTTATGACACAAATGTTTAGACACAATGATGACCTATGATGACTCTATGATGACCTTGAAATGCTGTATGAAGGTTACATTTAAATTGTTTAATAGAACCCTATATTTTTTATTATTTAACAGCTTTTTATATTATATTAGCTATCCGGTGTCCATTTATATATTTTCTCTTAATTTGTTATCATCAAATCTCTAAGTTGGTCCTTGCAATAAGTGTAATACAATGCAATAACAGAATGTTTGACCTTTCGATCTTGAACTTCAAGTTCAAGGCCAATTTTGCGGCAGCTTTCTTACATCATTTTCCATTAAATTGAGCGTATACATATAATCCCACTGCAGTGGTCATGACATATAATCTTTATACATCCTGTACTAAAGGGTTCCCAACCCGTTTACTTCAATAATAATAATAATATAATCTTCACCTCTAAAAGTTCTACCAAAAATTCCAAGCATCCGGATCACCGGCGCAAGCTCCCCCTTTTTCGACTTCAGTTCGATTCGAAGGCAGTCAGCGATCGTTTCCCCGGATTACGTCTCCATAAAGCACGCGGTCGGTTCGCAGATCGCGCGTCGACGTCTGAAATGAGCCGTGCTATCCGAGCGAATCTCCAAACCCGAGGCGCATTCGATTTCGCGAAGAGAACGTCCTCGTCCCGATCGTAGGACAAACGACGCCGCTTCGCAGACGATCTCCCTCTTTTATATTCGCCCCCCCCCCTCCCCCATGGCAGGTACCTTTCGTTCCTTCCTTCCTCCGTTCTTCCCTTCGGTTCTTCTTCGGCGCGGCTTCCCGGATAATTCGAGGCGATAAGCCCCGTCGTCGATGAGAGGGTTTATCGTCAGGGGGTTCGCTGCTTCCCCGTCGACGACAGAGCGAGGACTATAGGCAGAGATTCAAAGCGGTGAACAGACGGGGGGAGGGAAGACGAAGAGGCGGAGCGGTGGATGCGTAAGTAAGGAGTCCGACCTGAAAGAGGAGGATCTGCAGGACGAGGCTTAAGCCGGCTGCTCGTAAATCGCGCAGCTCGTCCGTGTCCTCGTCGTCGGCGCTCCTGTTCGCGATTGCCGAAGGACGATCGATCCGAAAACCGGGGAACTCCAGGGGGACCGGAATCGACCTAGACCGGGGCGGGCGGAGGAAGGGGACGATTAAGATAAATACAGCGAGGCTGAACCGACGTTCGTTATTGTTGGGAAGGTGAACGCGTTCTTGGATTGTGGGAGTGGTATCTCTCTTTCGTGAGATTGAGCCGGATTTTCAAGGGTGGAGGATCGCTCGCGTTGACTAAGGGACGCCTTGGTCCACTTTTGGAAGAGGTTTGGTTTCCATCAAGACTGAGAACTGGACTTTCGATGGGAAGATTTATTGTTTTACACGTTGGGTTATGGGGTGAACTTGTCTAACGCTGCGTTTTCTGATGAACTGCGGAATCAGTGGAAATGAAAAACAGTTCGAACATACGTATTCGTCAGAAAACGCATCCACTGTAATTAACGAGGAGAACTACGCTTATTAATGAAACTTTGTCATCTTATAGAGTTCGTCCAAATGAAGACTCCTGTATCTCGTTCTGAAGGCAGACGGCTAATAGGAAATATGTGTTAATATTTTTATAAATACTGCATTATGAATTATCATTCCTTGCTAATGAACAAAAATCCATAAATAACCGAAGCAATAATTATTGAACACTAGATTGCGAATTCTTATGCATTTATGATAATTTTGAATGTAAAATAATCTATGAAACGATTGAAAAACTGGGCATCGTAATTCTTCGTGATGGTGGATAGTTACCAGATTAATGAATCAAAAAATAACTAAAACCTTAAACTCTGTTCGTCAACAAATAACTCCCGAGAATATTCGCTTGCACTAAAACATCTGCGGCTCTCTCTATCTCTCCGCGGCTTATTGAAGCACTCCGAACGCGTGTCTTTCTCAAGGATTCGATAATCCTCGCCTTCTTTAATTATGTTAGGCACTTAACGACTCAATACTTGATCATAAAGGATCAGGACCAGGGGACCACGGACACCTAGCCACCTCTTATTTGCATACGTGACGATATTATCGGACCTATCGTTCACTGTTCGTTAACGATTCGCTCATTACCGTTGATTTTACCAGTAAAAACACCGTCTGCGATAATCCTCGAACAGCGTCAGTTCGATTTTTGATATCTTGTTAATGGATAATAAAAGTAAAACGATGGAACGACGTTCGTCACGCAAGGAATGTGGGAACCGGGTGTCAACGCTGTCATACTTGATGAAAGATCGTGCAAGCGGGTCTTGAATCAGGTTGGAAGATCTTTTTGATAGCGAAATTGTTATTGATAGTAACTTCAATGATCTATGGTAGGATTTTATGCAGAGAATAATTTTATTTTATTCAAATTCTATTCAAATTTCGACTTTTCAACACAAGCAACGCATTTCCTTCATACCTACTTGCAATACCTACTTTTTCGTCCCGAATAAAATCCTTCTTTTCCCCGCTGGAGGGAAATCCCATCACGACCAATTAACTCGCGCGTCTCGCTCGGCAGGTGAAATTAATCACCCTCGTTAAAACGTTGCAGCGTTGGCGCGTCGCGCGACCTAATCGCGGAAAACCGAACGAATTCGCGGAAAATGAATTCCCAGAGAGTCGCCGGGTCCCAGGAACAAGGATTCTCGAGGCCGTTCCGCGATCCAAAGGAGCAAGTTCCAGCAGCCTCGGCGATCGACCTGAGTCCGGTCTTCGAGCACGTTTTTTGTCGGACTAGTCGTCCCTGTACCAGCGACGCGACGGCTGTATCGGGGCGAGCAGCTCGGCTAAAACGCGAGCAATCTCGCCGCCGAACCAGCGCGCCGCATCGATCATCATCATCACGCTCGAAATAATGCCCCCTTTCCGTCGCTCCGTCGAGAAACTCGCGATACCAATTTGTCGTTAACTTAATTCGCCCCACTACGGTATTATTTCTTCGGGTCTCGCACGGCTGCAATGGAGAGAGGAGAAATAAAAAAAATAGAGAGGCGACGTGGATTCTGTTGACCCTGGGGATTGGCAAAAAACCAGCCGTTTGAACCATTATTTTAATTAGTCGGGGCAGTTTAAATGAACGTGTGACGCGCTCGGGCCCATTAGGAATAAGAATTACAAATCCGTAAATATATAGAAGCTGGACTGGATCTGTAATGAGTCGATGCTATAAAATTGACCGCGCGACGTCGTTACTACTTGCAAATCGCCGCGGATACTCTTCCTCTGGTAATATCGGTGGTAGGGTTCCGATGGAAAGTTGAAGGTAATTGGCTGCCGGCAATTGTTGGACTGGTTTTTTCAGTTTGAATGTGCATCACGGATGATTCATTCACAGTGAAGGATGTGAAGAGTGTTTTCATCTACATTTCATCCAAAGTGAACACACAAAGTGGCTACTAAACGAAATAGAGTCCGTTTTTACTTTTGATGAATCGAATGGATGATTCAGCCGAAGTGAAACAGTAATGGCAAGTCTAAATAATGTTTTGCGGCATTCTTCTGCAACGACTGAAAACTCGACGCTCACTATTTTACTCGCCATTTTGGGAACTGTTTAGTGAATTGAATTGAACCATTTGAACAAGTATAAATACTCTGGCTTCCATTTCTCACATTGCGATACACATTCAAAGTAAAAAAACGGTAAATTTATGTTTAAGCAAGATAAGTGAGAATAGCTGTCAAGAGGTGAAGAGGATAGTAAAAGTCTCTCTATTTCTTGTTTCCTGCTGGACTCGAATATTTTTAGTGGATTTCAAGCTGCATTGACTAATGAATTAAAAAATTTAAAAAAAAAAATAGAGAAGTTGAAATACCAAATTACACTGCCTATAGAAATACCAATAATTCAATAACTGAAATATCTTATTTTCATTTCATTTCTACAGAAAACTGGTGGTTCAACTGGGCAGAGGGTGATTTTGCGTGTAAAAATACAAATTTTTTCATAGAAACAAAAAATGTTTCAAATACAAAGGCTTTGTTTCTAAAAAAAATTGACTTTCAAAGTTTATCGAATACGCCTGCACTTGATCAAGACTCAACTTTAACAGATTGCGTACACATTATCTCTACTAACATTTATAAATATTTTGAATGTTCGTAATAAAGTATTTACTTTCCAAAAATTGCTAAAACTTGTTGGAAATAATGTAAAAGTAGTACATATACAGCGAAATTCGAGTTGAGCTTTGATCGAGTGCTCAAAATACTTTCAAAGTCAATTGTCTTGGAAACAAAGCCTCGTATGAAAACATTTTATTCTATTATTTATTGTACCACCAGTTACATGACACCCTCTGTATAGTTTTCTCAGTAGCCGAAAAACTATTTTAGTATAGTACTTCACATAACAATTTTATTGTCTCAATTCCTTTACAACCTCTCTGAAATTTTACCCAGCTTTACTCAGGAAAGCAGCTTTACGAAATTTATTCAAGCGGAACGCAATGCGATACCTTTGAAAATATAAACTACTTATTTGAATACGTTTTATTTTCCTCGCTTCTTAAAGGTTTCAAATAACTAAATACCCAAAATTAAGACCGCCCAAAAGTGATCAATTTAATCTTTTGTCTTGCTACTAAAACCGCTTGAATCAATTAGTCCCTTAAAAAATTTGAGCCAATTAATACCTATAATAAGGATTAAACAACACTAATTATAAACGACGTGAAAGATCCGCAACCCCTGCTACTGGTATTACGAAGTCATTATTCCTCAGAAAGGTCCTTGGAGACTATGGCCGCTGTTAGAATTTTGATTGAGAATCTGTTAAACCTACAAGGATCTGGAAGTTCAAGGATCTTTGTTATGTAGAGCTGTCAACACAAGAAAAAAATTTCCTATGCGAACTCGCATTGCTTACTATAAATACATATTGTTTACTGAAATAAGTAATTTGTAGCATCTATGGTAGCATGACATCTTATTTCAACACAATTTAGGCATGTCATCCCAACAATTATCATTGTTGCAATAACAATAATCATTTATGCAAAAATCAGAATGTATAAGAATACCTTTTTTTTCTTACGAAAGTAACACGCCACTGGTGTTAACACATTCTTTCTTTTATTAAAACATGAAATATCAAATGGCAGGAAGAATTTCTATAGACGCTGCAATTAACCTTCTTTAAAATTAGGGTTACCATATTTTTTTATCACCAAACTGGGACAGGTATGTATTGTACTAATACATTTTTTGTAAATTTATAAGTAAATAATGGTCAGATACCACAGTTATTCATTGTTATATGGAATATACGAATGGTCAATTAAAAACCTGAATATTAAAAATCAAGAAATCAGAAAACCGGGATGTATTTGCAAACCGGCCGGGACCGGGACACTGTGACAAGGGTTGAAAACTGGGACTGTCCGGTCAAACCGGAACGTATGGTAACCCTATTTAAAATATACTTATGTTGCTTATTAAAACAAATGCTAAGTGATCTCCTTTAGCAATTGATATATCACAAGAACTCGTTAATACAATTCTACTACCATTTCTTTTAATTATCTTAATATGTAGTATTCCACGAGCTCACAATAGGCGACACAGTACGGTCAATTAAATTGATTCTTATCCCTAACGAAAAATGTAATGAGGAAAAATGCTCATTTCCCTCTGAAATATATAAAATACAATACAGTTAATACAGTTAACATTATACACGTAATGTATGTAGTATATGTACATACGTATATGTATATTTTATATGTATAATTAGTGGGAATAGGCAGCTTTCCTCATGGTGATTATCAAGTAATTGTCAAGAAGCATTTGGACTGTATGTACCTAATATCCTAATTACTGTATTCACCAAATGAACCATAAACAAATGTTTCTCCAGACAAAAGCTTCCCTAGCGATGATTCATCTAACTGCTACATTCTATTCTAGTAAAACACCAAAAACTCCCAGAGCACTGGACACCTGGAACTTCCGAGGAACCTTCCCACGAACTACATAATAGTTTTCCACGATCTCACACCAGCTGATACAGAATCTAATATCCAACTTCTAAACTAGATACACCTTCCCACGAGCCTAAAGTCATCACTACCGCCTCTCCCGATACCCGTGACGCGAATGTCACCATGAACGTCGTAGAAGTCACGCCTATACGCATCTAGCGTATCAAGTGTCATCATAGCCTCACTAAGCTCCACAGACAACCACCAATCACCCTGTCACCCGAAGGCAGGCGTCACCTCCGTGGCAAACGGCTTCCAGCACCCTCCTATCCTCATCAGAATTCGCAAGCTCCAGTCCCACGGAAACCCACATTCGCTCAGTCAATTAGCAGATCGCCTCCTCCATTAATCGAATCACCGCTCGGTCAGCGCTCGCTTATTCATCGCGTCGTTTTCCACGGCGAAAGTGAATCCGTGAATGGAAAAGCCCGACCCGACCGCCGCCCTATTCATTACCCGAACTACTAAATCATTCCCGGGGCGAAGAAAAAGGGAGGCGAAGGAAGGCCAAACCCCGGGCCTCATAAATTGCGAAAATTGAACGGTTGTCGAAACGTTGGAAATTAGAAGACAGGCGCGAGGGCCGGGAAAGTCTGACGGAGGTTTCGCGTGCGGGGGTGGAGGGACGTGCCTCAACTTCCGCAGGACCCTTCCAACGTCGTCCTTCGGGAGTGTCTTCGAGCAGAAGACAGGGTCCCTAACGAACTTATCCCCGAAGGCTGAGTGCTGCCTCTGGCGGACCGAGGATATACGAGAATTTCGCTCGTCTTCGCTGTCTATACAGGGTGGGGCAATAATTATTGCCGTATAAAATAACCCGCTCGCCATGTAAAAACCGCCGAGCCGGCCAAGACATCGCACGCGTCATCGCTCCTCTTTTTCTCCGAGCGCATATTTATGAACTTCGGCCGCTCGCCTAACAGCTTCACGTCCTTTGCCACTTTGTGCGCGGCCTGACGAAGAACCGCACGTGTTTCGAGGTGCGCAGGGTCGTAACTTCGAACGTTAATGCGGTCCCAAATGGGTGCAACAAGACTAGTTTCTTGAAGGTGCTGACAGATGGGAATTCTGAGTATCGCTCTCTTGATCTCGGTTTTCTTGGATGCCCATTGATCTAGTGGCTGAGAATCTGTCGATCTTGAAGTCTTTTTGTCGACTGATCACAGTATTGGTAGGCGAGACTGGGGGTAAACGTAACGGCGGGGTGAAAATAAAACACCCTCTCTCTCCTTCCACAAACTTTTTCAGAATGCTTCCTTTATACAGTTACATGTTTATAATGTTCCTTTTGTTTCACTTATAGACTCTGAGCGATAACACCAATCGTATATTTGTAATCGAGCTAAGTTTGTATTTGGATCATTCAAGTAAATTTCTACCTTTTTAGTTTTTTTTTGTTAGTATTCACATTTACAATTTAGATATTGAGTCAATCATTTGCTAGAACGTTCTTAGATAATGTCTTTATAAGTTCTTGTATTTGATTTCAACAAATCTTGCATAGTTTGTAATTTATAATATTTCTATTCTGAAAAACGTGGCTGGGGACAAAAGTAAAGCCTATTTTATATTATCCGTCCAGACACGGAACGGTTACGAAAAATCGTCATTTGTTTCGTTCATGTGTAAACCACTACATATAAAAACACGACACTAATTTGAATTTTCCGTAACCGCTCCATGTCTGAACCGGATAATATAAATCGGGCTTAACACGTTATTAACTATCAATAAGTTGTATTGTTATATTCCAGATGAAGCATTATGTTGAATCAAATATTTTCAAGAAATAGAAAAAATGGTGTATTAAGTTTATCCTATCCATCTTATACAAAGATGAATTTAGGCTACGCGAGTCCTTGAATGAAGGTGTATGAGACTAAACAATCCCACCGACAGGCGATAGCTGATGACCACATTAGGTCTGCCAGCTATTGGGTACCGATAGATTGATTGTGTGAGGAAAGAATGTTTGAGTATAGCAAACGGCTGGACGTCACAGTGCTAAAGAATGAGGATTTTGTATTTGGAGTATCTGAGGTAGGTGCTTTGCCTTTTAATACATAGGACTGTGATAAACCCCACGACATTTACCCCAGAATCGTCGAGGACAAAGTTTCGAAATGATAAAATTTATAACATAAATGTTATATAACATTATATATAACATTTTTCTTTTTCGTTTTCTAACAAGTTTTATAACTTTGTTATATAACGTTTTTTGTTATTGTATATTGTAGACGCAGCTTAAGGTTCAACCTGCGATCAAATTATAGGTCATGGAGCGTACATTCTTAGGGTATAATTCGTTTTTTTGTATCCCTAACAGGTAATTAGCAGCTAGACCAAATATAACAAATGTTACTTTGGTTCCCAGTCTCCCCTACTTTAGGTTTCTGGGGGGCTGACGATTCCAACTCCCGACCTTAAATCCTGATGTACGCGAGCGACACGAAGTCGCTGCGATCATCTGCGATCATTGCAACCTCATGTCAGTGACCTTACCCGATTTATTTGTATTTGTAAAAAACATTCGTATTTGTAGTATGCAGAATCGCAGCGACTTTTTGTCGCTCCTGTGCATCGAAGCTTAGATGTCTTATTTGTTTCAACCGAGTCTAAAAAACATTGTTCATCGAAACGATCGTTGCACAGATCCCAGTTTCCCAAGCATTTGCTGTTCTATGTATTATAATTATGACAACTTATCTGCATCCACCCAGAGTAATTTTTCTTTTCATTTTCCAGAGCAAATGTATTTACATGGCTCACCTACAGTAATTCTTCCTAAAGAGGTGATCATAGGAGATGATTAAATTACACCGCCGTTTAACTTGTAGCGTCGAATTAATAATAGGAACGTGCCCCGAAGGAAACATTCTATTAATATCCCGCACGGTTTTTCCCATCATTTTGGGATCGCTCGGGATGAGGTAATAATTATTGACAGATAATGGGACTTCCTCATAGCCACAGGGTACAAAGACCTCCTGTCGGGAGCTACACGCATGGCAGCTCCTTTCCGCAATTTGCGTATTTATAGATTTCGTAAGTGGCTCTTATGTTCCTCCGCCTCTTTCTAATCGAATCAAATTAGGCGAGCTTTAGTTTAAACGGTTTTCCTGCGTGAAAGAAGAGAGCTGTTCTTTTATTGGTCTCCCGAGGGAAATGCGAGTCTTGCTACAAGTTTGTTTAAGAGCTCCATCGATTCTGACTGCCTCAAGCGCTGTAGAAAATCTCGTTTTTCACGAAAGAGTCATCGAAGTTTCTATAATTGCCTTTTCTGAAGGGTTGACGGTGGTAAAATTAATGATTTTCCAGGGTTTCCTTCGTCTCTTTTCTTCACAGAGCGATAAAAGGTATATCAGACCTCAAAGCTCAAGCTTTATCTAGACAGCAGAGGAGTTTCCACCAAAACTGATCGTTTTTTAACTTCTTTGTCGGCTCCTTCGTCGACAAAGACCAGAGTTATCGTTCCACCCCGTATATCTACGCACGTATGTGAACCCGAAGGGAGATACGTGCACGCGGCGCAAGCGTCGTTCCGCTTCGTTCGCGAAAAAACGAAGAGAAAGCGGAAGGGTGGCGCGAGACCTGGCAGAAAACTCACTTTCCGCTTCGGATCAGCCCTCTGTCCCTTCGCCCACGCACGTTTCGGGCTTCCCTTTGCCTGGGACCAACTGGAAAGATGCGAAAAAGAACAAAACCTTGGTCCCTGGAGTGAAAGAAGAACATGGAAACTCCTAGGATATTCGAGGATCGAAGGGGGTGAAGCAAACTAACCTTTCTATTCAATTCTGTTACAGAGCCGCGGGTATTCTCGAGAACTCTTACGTAAGGCAATTACGTGTCCCAATTTCTGCTCATGTCCCGATTTCTAATCACTTTGTATTTTTCTTATTATTATAAATGTTACGTTTGTACTATAATTGTAAAAAAAATAATTATAAGTTCTTTGATCATTCATGCGAGTGATGCACAGGTTTGTTAGAAAAAATGTGCTACGTAAGCAACAAAAAAAATTTTAGAACAAGGAACTTACTCGTTCTGATCGTATACTTACTGCTTAGACTAAAGAACAGCAATTTCATTGTGATTCGATAATCGGACCGAATGTAGTGTGTGCAGAAATAAATCGTATTTAATACTAAAAACGTTTACTGTATTTTACTCTGGATTTTTACTGGATTTTTTGTGAGTTATTTGTCGTGAGCAGAAATACGGACATTTACTAATAATTAAACATCATATAACATCTTTTTAAAATATTTTCGAATTAATTGATTCATTATCGAGGTATTAATCAATTACTTTGCAAATTTTTACTGCAAACAAATTTTTTTATATCCTTTTCATAACGAGTGAACGCTTAAATGAGCAGAAATTGGGACATTCACCTTAGAAGTTTTTCTTATGAGGATTCATTTGCATGGAAAATTGTCGATGATACAGTCTGAATTGCATCTGTTTCACTAGTCAAAAAACTGAGGGCGGAGTTATCCTCTCCTTGGCTATTAATTATCCCCTGTGCATGCTTAGTTCCTCCCTCAAAGAAAAGAAGAGGTTGAATATAATGCAAATTATGGTAAATTTCATCGTGGGCCTCAAAGAGAAAAAAAAAAGTAAGTTCAAAAGAAAATTATTAATTTTTAGCTGTTTGCTTTAATTTTCTTAAAGTTATTTACAATGCATTTATCTTTCTTTCATTTCAAGGTTCCCAATTTCACTTTCGTCTCCCGAAAAATCGAACAAAGCTTCAATCATCTATCACACTAAACACTAAACAAATCTCATTGTCAGTAGGTTAACGGTAACTCCAAGATGAAGTCGCCGAGTGTCGACGCATGAAAGACCATCGTTTTTCAAAAGGAAAAAGTCCGCGGGAAACCAGTTTACGAAAGGCGAGGAACAGAAGAACTAAAGGGAGAGGAGAAACGATGGCGACCCTTCAGAAAGGGCCGAGGCGTTTCTTCTACGGTCATGAATCGCGTTCCGCGAGCAAGAAGCCCCGTGTCCATCACGCGGCTAGGATTAATACAGCAAGATGCATGTGTCGACGACATAATTGCGGTCGATGCATTTCTTCCCCGCAAACGACTTTCCATTTCTGCCCCGTTACCATCGCGTGGCACCGTGATGACATAATTGCGACCATTTCCATTTATCGTTCGGGTCATTTATTTGCTCGGGGAAATCGCGACGTTACGATTAAGCTTCTTTCGCCCTGCTCGCGTTCACCGGTGGATATCCAGAGGCGGGACTTCGGACCATAACCCGGATATTTCATGATATTCAAGGTTGAAGGAAGGAATTCAACTCCAGGAAATTGTGGAATCAAAAAATGGATTAAAGTTATAAGAGTTCAGGGATGAAAATGATGAAATTGAATGAAAATGATGATGAAGAGTTCAGGGATGAAATTTGAGATCCTAAAAATTTTAATTTTGATGAAGCAGTAAATATTATTGAAGTTTCGAATTTGAGTTTCATTAACTATTTAGCAGCTCTTAGCCTTGATGTGTCCATTAAGCTTTTATTGACCGATTTTTTTCAATAACTTTTTCAACACACATACGTCCCTTGTTTTCATAACTTAATTTGTTTCTTAGTGTGAAATTGACACAATGGTAAAAATTAATACATGACGAGATAAATCATTTTTTTATACAAAAAAAAAAAATAAAACAGAGTTTTACTCAGAAGTGTCTAAATAACATATCGTTCCATAAGAAAATTGTGTCAAATTGGCACAAGGGACGGATAAGGGTTAATACATATTTAATTGACTATATTCTGGGTCAATTCGACTGACTGTTACAAGCCTACAATTTTCTTTCCCGTTTTTCGGAGAGGAATTAACCCTACGAAGTCTTTATATTTACGAGAGGCATCGATTCTTTTAGAATTGATCGATTATTTTCAGAACCGATTCTTAATTAATATTCTTAATTACCGATTCTTGATTGTTGTTTATTTTCTAATTAAGAATCAGAAAAAAATTTACGTAATTTCTAGCAACGAATTTCCACAGATTGGCATTAGAAACCGAGCAGATCATGTCAGCAGAACCTATCGTCAGGTTTGTCAGCAGTATCAGCCCGGATTCTGCTGTCAATTTGCCATCAGACCAGCAGATCTGCCAACAGGTTATATCAGCAGGACCTGCTTAGTTTCTGTCGCCAATCTGCAAACTGTCATGTACATTACAGATTCTGCTGCCAATCTAACAACAAATGCTGTAATGGTAGATTTTGTAAAGATCTGCTCGATCAGGTTTCGCTATTGTATTCGCTCTCTGGATAGTGTTGTTTGCTAATAACTCGCTAACAAAGCCCCACCTAACATTTTCGCTAAGGAAGAAGTTATTTAAAATCACCTCAAGAATCACTCCTTAACGTCTCTTACACTTATTCTGGGAACACCCTGTATAATATAATAAAAGTAATTACTTACACATCAGAATATTGCACACCACTTCCCAACTCCTAATTTGGATCTCTCCAAGCAGACCACACAAGATTCTTCTCACCACCGGTCAAACCAACCCTGCATTCGATATTCACCGCAAGTCCAGAGACAGAAGGGAGCAGATAAGCCAAAATATTTGAGAAAGAAAGTTTCGATCCTGCAACCAACGTAATCCTCGGCACCTTAAAAGGCCATTCGTTAGAAAAGCCATCAGAAAAGTTGGAGGATCATTATCTCCAAAAATCGCGCCCCCGTTCCTAATAGGGTATTCCGATGGAGTTTCTCCCATTCGAAGGGGTGGAGAGAGGCGAGACGAAGGTGGATCGCCGAAGGGCGCGAAAAGGGGAACCGGGCGAAGAGACTGCCGAGCTTTCTCCTGGAAGAAAAGCCTTTTCCCTGTCCCCACGGCGATGGTCACAGTTCGGTCGGCACCCTAAAAATTACTTCATGTAAAAAACGAGCTCCGCACGGGACCGGGGCAGCTGACAGAGGGTTCCGCGGGCTCGACGACGAAAACTATCGGCGCGGCGTTCGTTTCTCGAGGGCCGAGGGGGCAATATGGCTCCTTGAGAGACTTCAAACGAGCTCGGCGATCGTAAAATTTCTGTATCGCGACGAGTGTCCTTTGTTACGGGAATATTTCGGCCCTTCGAGGAACCATTTGTCTAGAGGACCCTTTGGACCGGGGTTGATATCCGTGGAACGCGTGTTCGATTTGAAGTCGGATAAATCCGTTCGTTTTAACCCCTCCAGAAGGATGCATGTGTTGTTGATGTGACGTTTAGATGTAGAGAAAAGTCGGTAAAAATTTATTTATTTATTTATTTATTTACTTTACGGGAAAGAATTCATATTAGTGTACATGTTGAAAGATGTATAAAGCATACACAGAGGACTTAAAACTAATTTCATTGATGACGCAGGAAAAATTACATGATTTTATAAACTTGCGACGTAAAGGAGTCAATAGAGCCACAGAACATATCCAAATCATCATCAACGGTATTAACTTTATCACATATTGATAGACATATCATAGACTGATGACTAGACTTGATAAAAGCTGACGTCTTCTTTGTTAATAAAATTTTAAACGGTCTAATAACCTGCCCTGACATCATTGAAAAGTTTTTACTCAATGTACCATCTAGGAACTTGCGACACACAGAAGTGCTACATATCGAGTACCACCGTACGTCTTACGCTTATTTCAATTGTTACAATTAAATGTTTATTCACTCCAACAAGTCACATATACATTCAAATCTTTTCCTACAATCATCGCATGCGCTTAAATCTTCACTACGTAATATTTTACCGTAATTTATTGTCTGTCCATACATTTCTCATTCCACTTATATTTTACTTGTATTTTTCTTTTCTTTTTTTTTGTATTTTTCTTTTAGCTCGTACTTTTTGTATCTTTATTTTCTTTGTGCTAATGGGTTCTTTTCCCGCAAATAAATAAATAAATAAAAGAGGATTGCAAAAACCCAGGGCTACTAACTTCGCTGAAAGGATGCCAGGAGAAATTGTATCAAAAGTCTTCTTAATATCAGTATAAATTGTGTCAACCAGACGAAAACAATCAATATTAGAAGCTACTAATTGTAAGATTGTTGACTATTAAAATTTTACAGAAATCAATTTTCTGTTTCATGTTTTGGTTCTTTCGATGATTCTCAAAGTTTGGAATAAGTTTATCACAGTTTGTCCCAAATTCAATGAATGTTTCAGAAGAATTGAGCTACTTCGCAGGTATGAAACCTACGATAACGAAGTAAACTCTAAATTAGATCCCGAGGTGAAAGAAAACTTCCAGGGCTGCGCAACCCACGCGTTCTTGTGTTACAGTTCGCCCAACGCGCTTGATCAGCGATGCTGCACACGTCGAGTCGACTTCATAAACTACTGAAACTTGTAATACTAGTAGTAGCAGTAGTTTCCCGAAGCGTACGCCCGCGGATTCCTATTTCTCGTCACCGTTCGAGAAGTTTATTAGACCGCTGCACCACTAGAGTTACTCAGCTCAAGTATCCTGATGAACGTTACTACAGTGAAGATTCAATATACGTCGACCCGACTCTTTCCTCGAAGTTCTTGGAAGAGGAAAATGGAAACTGTATAGGTTCCACTTTTTCTTACATAGAAATCTTTCAACCTGTCGACTACAGGTTATTTAACATTCTGCGCTTGCCGAGTCCTTTAAATTATCCGGCACAGGTGAATATCCGCTTTCTTCTGCAGATCAAGAGCAAATTTATGACAGTAAATTAAGAGCATCAAAGGTCCCACCGGTTTTCTTGAAAAATTATGCTACAGCTTCCACTTTCCCAGTATGGTTTACCGTTTAGCCTGCAGTTTTCCCTCGACGTTTTCCTCCAGAACGAATTCTTATTGCAGGAGATCAGGATCGCTTTGACGATCGCTAAGGAGGGGAGGACGAGGTTCGGAAATCTTTGGTCGATCGTAGACTCTGCCCGACGCGTATATGTATATATAATACCGAGTATATAGTCGCTCCCGCGAATCCTTCGTGCGTGACCGACGTATAGAGTTACGCGGACTGCATTCCTAGGAAGGCGTATATGCGAAATTCGATAGCTTTTGCTCATGCGAAGGGCGAAGCTGCCACGTCGAGGACGATGAAGGAGACGCCGATCGATCGTCATCGCGGTTCGTGTCGAATCGAGCCTTCCCTTCTTGGCATCCCTGTGAGACTACGGCATTTAAGCCGGGAATCCACCAGAAAGCTAAACTGACTTATGCTATGGTTTGCTAAGTTTAAGAAAATTAGCTTCAATACATTTTTATGGATTCGTTTCCACTAAGAGCTAAGCCAAGCTATGCTATGTTTTTTCGGAAGCCAAGTTAGCGCGACGTAGCACGAGATTCCTTCGCGAGCGATTTTTCGGAAACATAGCAGGAGCTTTCCCTCTTCACATCTTCAGTTCTCCACGCCTCCTTCATTTGATCCGCGCTGTTGTTCCTGTTTGTTAAATGTAGCGTACGAGCGACGAACAAAGATTTCTGGTCTGTGCAATTTCGTGCTACGTCGAGCTAACTTAACTTTCGAAAAAACATAGCATACTTTAGCTTAGTGTAATGTAGTTAATTCTTGAAAATCTTAATAAATTCTCCCAGACAAAAGGGAAGGTTGTGGAAAAAAATTTTTCCTACTCACCTCAAAGTTATTGCCAGTCGTTCTTCTGTTCCAATACATTTCCTATAATTGGTGTCTTTTTTTTATATCCTCTTTAATTAATTCATGAATCATTTGAAATTGATTCCTTGACATTCTAAAATATGTCTTGAATTCATCATTTGTAAATTCTTTATGCAAATGGAACTTTCCTTTCTTTTTTCGCTGTCTTATATGAGCCGATACCCAGAACCGGGCTTTCCGTTTTCTCTTGGTGGAAATGGATCCATACAAATGTATTGAAGCTAATTTTTTTAAACTTAGCATAGCGTAGCATAGCGTAGCATTGCATAGCATAGCTTAGATTAGCTTTCTGGTGGATTCATAAAAGCTTGGCTCTGTTTCTATTTAGAATTTCTTAAAATTTCACTTGATATCTCTTGTTTCAAAACACAGGACTGTGATGATTTTTAACCCGTTGAGTGTTTTGCTTCATTGAAATGCCATCTTTTTATGACGTGTATACTCGACCTAAACTTCGAGCGGGTTAAGTATTTTAAGTAGAAACTAAGAAGATTTTTAATGTATAGTACAGAGTATAGAGGGATGGAAGGATGTTTGTTAATAGGTTTGTATAGTTTATACAGGGTGTTCCAGGTTTTAATGACCAAACATTGTCAGTATATTCTATGGGTCTAAACAAGAAAAAAATGTTATATAAACATTGATTGTTAACATTTTATTAAAAAGTTATTCCGAATTCAAAAGGAAAAATTAAGCGATATTTACGTATAGATTTATGCGAGTAATACCAATTTTTTTTTTATACTAATTATTACTACAAATCGCTTAATACTAATTCTTACAGCTAATATTGTAGTTAATATTCCATTTCAAAATGTCTACCGTTTTTAGCAATACCAAATTGGCAGCAATTCAAACAGGAATTTATTACTGTACGGAGTTCATTTGTAATTTATAATTTATCTCATCTCAATGAATTAATCCTTTGCATCAGTTCCATACGCGTATTTATTCTTGTTTCATAAACAAGTACAGTAAAACCTCGATTATCCGAATCACTATTATTCCATTAAACCGGTCAATCAATATTCCACTGTGTTATCATTTTGAGAATAATTGCAATAAGAAATTTGTCTCCTAAAATGTGTGCATATTTAAAAATTATTTGTACTTTTTAAAACGTCTTTATGAATTCTTGAACAGACAAGGAAGAACGGAGCCTTAATGAGAGGCGACGAGATCAGGTCGGGTCGCGCGTTTTAATGTGAACCGAGCCTAAAGTGAAAGCCGTAGCCGTAGGTATACACCGATGCATTCTGCCAGCGATTACCCGGTACGACCTGTTCCCCGATGTACGTCCCGATTTTACATATCCACGACATCGTTTCCCGATTAAGGATTCCGAAACGCGGCCTCGACACGAGCAAAAAGTACAAGCTCGGAATCGTAATGTAAAATCGATCGGCTCTTGCTTTCCGTCTGCTTGCCGAGCACTGAACCGCCAATAGCACAATAGAATAATAGATATTGAACACTATTAAATATTATATGCTGCTACGTAATGACAGAATTATTGCTTGACATCTTATCCAGAAATATCTTTACATTCACGACTGAATCGAACGTATCTTCTACTAATGAAAATAAAAAGAAAAAAATGAGGAATAAAGAGTCAAAATTCTGAAGATTTACTTTTCTATCCTTGAATAAAGTAATATAATTTATTAAACAATTTTAGAGCTTTGTTGCGAGTCTAAAATTTTATCGTGATATCATAAATTTTTAATTAGCCGCTTTACAATAATCGACATTCTAAAAAATAAGTCTAATGGTTCTGTTTTTATCGCATAAAATAATATGAAAATTATTTTTGTGTGAAGATGTATTCTTCCAGAAGTTTTAACAAAAATCAGTGAACTTTAATAAAAAATTTTTTTAATTTAAACCTACATCTACATTTCTATTCAAATTCGTTGTAATTGAAATTTCTAAATTTGTCGTCGATCATAATAAAATTTTTAGCAGATCTATAAAATGATCTCTAATTTCCAAATCAATTACAAAATCACTGCAAAAAACTTGACTCCGCTTCGTATACAATTCCACAATAATCGAATTATTTTTTCCAGTTCATAATACCATAATTTATGTATATTGCGACTTCCTGTAGCAGAAGCGGTGAGCGGGTTAAATTCAGTCGGCGTTATCGAGCGCCAAGAAGCTATCGATTCGATTCCCAGAGAAGGACCCTCGGGAAATCCTGATCTAAGGTCTCGAACGCATGGATATAATTGGATAAGCGAGTATCGAGTTTCATCTTTTCCATAAAGGCTTAAAACTCGAGGGACGTCACTGACGACGGTAGTGGTACTACTCCGCATGTCCAGAATCGCTCGCGCAGCGTTAATCCTCGATTACGTTGGTCTTAATCACCCCGCGGTCCAGTCTCACCGCCGCGGCCGAGTATTCCACGTTTTTTTCATCCCCCTTCTTTTTACGTTTCGGCATCCCAATATCTGCGATCGCCGGCCGGTCGTCGATATTTTACAATATTCGACCACCGAGATGCTGAGTCAGGATGGGGAGGCCGGCGATATGGCATTAAGGCGTTTGGGCACACTGTGAAGCGTACATCGAGTGTTTATTCGTCGAAGCTGGAGATAATTTCGAGGGGGTTTTGATAACTTCCAGGTACTGGAACTTTTGGATGTTCTGAGAATTGAAATGAATCATTTCAAAGTTTTATTCTTTTATTTTAATCGTACCCACATCGCATAAAGCGTAGAGTATTTTTTATTTATAGAGGTGATTTAAAAATGGTTGAACAATCGGAATGGAATAATTAGAGAACGAAGTTTTTGCTTCCGTTTGAATAGAAAAAGTGTTTTAACAATAACGATTAAAAAAAATACAAAGATGCTTTATATTTATATACATACATACCTAACCCAGACCTAACTCTCGTATAACGTCTATGTTTGCACATCCAAGTTTGTGTTTCATTATTTGTTCTTAATTATTGCGCCGTAGTTTTTAAAACATAAAATAGTTTTGTGAAGTCTGTGAAATATTTGGCTGTGAAATTTTTAACTGTAGGCTAACATAATTATGCATTCTACGAGGCTTTATTCAGGTATCCATAAAACTTTTACGTCATTCTTGTGCCGAGATTCTCCGCGGTGATCCTCAACCTTTTACCATAAGTTCGCATTTAACAGATGTAGAACCCCGGCGATCAACGCCGAAGTGGAAGAAAGTATCCCCGTCGAGCGCTACTTTTTCAGGATTTACCACGCTTTTCCCTCCGCCGTCGAATCGCGCCATTGCCAACTGTGTCTCATCGTATAACCACGGATTACCTCTCTTTATTTCCCTCTTCCCATCGCGAATCCCTCTCCACCCTCATACATCCCATGAAGTGCCCCTATGCTTCGCGATGGGCATCCCCGTTCCCCCTGTTCCGTGTGTTCAGACGGTCCTAAAGTCATGCTATGCTTCCGATCCGTACGTCAGGGAAATATTAAAAATTCCTGCACAGTAGAAGCTTCCTCAGAAAACCAGAAAATACAATGCGATATTAAATTTTCGACTCGAATGCATTGTGATTCTTAGGCTATGGATTATGTGAGTTAGCATGGGTGGAAGACGGCAACGCAAATTGAGTGACTATTGCACAAATTTAGAATATGATGTGGTGGAATTGGTCAAACAGTATTTTACGCTCTGAATATAATTTTGGTAATAGTTACGTTTAGGGGAGGCAGCTCCAACTATCATGACCTCGATATATGTTGTCAAGGTCACCCTTCCGAGTGACCTTCACAAGTTTTTAGCCGTCGCTCGTTTTCTGTTAAAAAGTTATTAACAAAATAATTTTCATAAATATGCTATTTATGATAGCCATTTCTGTAGATTTCCAACACTCGCTAGGCCTTGGTTAGGCTTGGATTAGATATTTTCGAGGTCTGGATTAGGTCTGGGTTAGATTGATATATGACCATGTGACCGATTTATTATTATTAATTAAATAAATATTAAAATAAATGAATGTTATTATTAATTTTTGATTATTACATATCAGTGTACATGTGTGTGAGTGAGCGTTACATACATAGCTTCGAATGAGCTATACCTTAGATAAATAACCATAGCAGGAACCCAAGTATCCGAATGTGACTTATGTACATTTGTATGTACATATAAACAGATTACAGTACATACATATAGTAGCGTTCCGTATACATAGGTGTGTTAGTTACAAAGTCTCGTGCCCGCCCTACCACGAGAAAAATAAAGAGTCTTCAAAATAAAGACCCTTAAAGGTGCAATCTCCTAAGCGCGTCCAGACGCAAGCAATGATTCTCATATATCTCACAGTGATCTCGCATGTTAAATAATTATTAGAGATGTACCGACTAGTGGCCGACTAGTCGGTTAAGCCGACTATTCGGCCAGTTTTGTAGTCGCCGACTAGTCGACAAAAAAGGCCGATTGATCGGCCTTGAATTTTAGTAGCAATAATATCGTGATATCACAGAAAGAAAAAAATGTTTTTTGTCTATTGTACTTATATTTACTTATTTATCATACTTATCTGTATGTAACATAATTATAATTATTATATAAAACATTAAAAATAGTAATTATTATTTATTTAAACCAACTAAAAATGTACCAGTTAACTATTACGAACTTTGGTTATTATTTTTTTATTTTATCGAAATAAAAAACGCTTTAAAACAAAAAACAGAATGCAATAAAATAATAAAATAAATGTAACAATTTCCTTTTTGAATAATATTAAACAATAATAAATTTTGAATCTTTTTTGTAATAAAGGTGAGTAAAGTATGATAATTAAATTTTTTGAATTCTCCGCATGAAGGAGAGTCCGAAAACAGACGAAAGATAATGAAAATGAACGAAGTGATTTGTCTCATTTTATAGTGGCGCGGTGTACGAAAATGATTGGCATAGCCGACTAATCGGCCGACTAGTCGGCTTCTTGGAGGCCGATTAATCGGCTAGTCGGCTAGTCGGCCAAAACCCTAGTCGGTGCATCACTAATAATTATTGAAAATCGCTGCTTGCGTCTAACCGCCGCGTCAAACGAACGCAGCCGATGTATACTGCGGAGTCGGTTAATTGAGATTCTATTGTTGAAGGTGTATAAAAATAAAATCTACAATCGAGTTAAAAAAAAATCGCCAACCCTGCTATTTCATCCACCAATCAAACCCACTTCTCCCTCACTTTAACATCCTCCGGGCCCTAATTTTACATCAACCTGTAGAAACATCCCCATGACAGGGGCACGGCGTCGGTTTGCACGCGATACAAAGCGGTCCCGTGAGAAAAGGCCCGCGTCGCGATCAGCAAAGAGGGAAAAAATGGTCCCGCAGTCCGAGCTTCACGCCCACACGCTTGACTCGCACCGGCGGATACCTGTGCCGCCGAAACTGATCGCTATTTAGATATTCCACTGAGCGCCGGTGGAGATCATCGAGCGGTCGTTTCGTGCTTCATTCAAGCTCTCTCTCTCCCTCTATCTTTTTCTCTCTTTCCCTCCTTGCATCGGTGCGCGTGCAGCCGCGATACGGTCGCGAAAGGTGCGCAGCGCTCGGCCCTGGTCATCGGCTTCGAGCGGAATTTAAGGGTGCACCGCCGTCGGCTGCGTTCCCCGTAGGTAAGGGGGTCGGTCAGTAAATTAATTGCGGCTTAAAACATCGTTAGGATACGCCGCAGCCGGCGTGGGTTCGGTTATTAGCGCAGTAGATCATACTCGTTGGTCGGTGCTCCCGTCTCGCCCGCGAATCCCTCTTCGGATTCCCTGCCGCGGGTTTTTCCGGTCGGGAACGGAGTTTGGTGGATCTGGGTGGTTCGATGGGGGATGAGGGTGTTGGGGGTTCTGGCTGATGGAAGCAGGTGTGGTCACTGCGATACTTCTTGTTGTTTTTTTTGTGTGCGGGTTAATTATTGGTGAACTGGGTGCGGGAGAGACACTAAATTGCGGTTTGAGTAAGGTTTGTTTGATTAGATTAAGTAATTCTAGCATTCTAGGGATGATTGGAAGAAATACGACTCGGAGGAATTACTTGAAAGCCTTTTGCTTTGAATGCTTCAAATGGAGGCAATTTGCAATGCTATTAAGTTGAATAATAAGGTTGTTTGCTTTTTGTCATTCACTTTTAGGATTAGATTGGAAAATAGTTGATCAATTGAAACTCGCCATTGCAATTCAGCTTCTTCATTCACTTTCTTTTGTCATTCTTTCTTCTACTTCTACTATTAAACTGCGAATTTTACGTATTTATAGCAACATTTCACTTTTTAAATACACAAACCAAATCCTTCATTTTATCCTATCCAACTTTATTCTATTTTCTCCATTCATGAATCAGTACTTTCAGTTTTTCTATATTCTCTCTATCCAATCATGTTTCGAACGTAGCTTATGGATCATTTTCTACTATTATGATTGGAACTTCAAAAAATCGATTTTCTTTTTATTGCTAATTTTGAAAGTCTGGTTCTTTAAAAAAGAGTTTCAAGTTCTAATTCGAATAATTACGGAAATTATAGAGCTGAACGTAGCTGACAAGGAGACCCTACAGTGTGTACTTCTTGGATTTTAAGGTTTTAGTGAATGAATCTTAGTTTTTAGATAGTTATAAGTTCATTTTCACTAATACGTGGATTACTTTGTGGATTACTCTATAGATTAATAACAGCTTTGCCTGTATAATCTGTATTGTATACTCTTTTGGTGTAATAAAGACGACATTAAAATAACAATAATAGTATTAAGTACGCAAAAAATCTACGAGATTATTAACATATACCAAAATACATAATACAAAAAATGAAGTAAACTTGAAAATCATCTGTACTACTTAATTGTCCAAAGTTGTTAACGATTCGAATAAACAATATACACTACCAATTGATAAAAACCGGATGAATATATGTTATTATTTAATACTATCTCCCATCATCGTGTAACATAATACTGTACAATCCCTCAGTAGCAATCTACAAAGCCATACACTCGTTCCTAAGAAGCTGTGACCTATCAATCTAACACTTGACACATGGCAAATACTACTATATCTATACAGGGTGTACCAAAAGTCTGGAAAACATTTTCTCAAATAAAAAAAAAAATTTCACTTTAAAAAACCAAACAAACTTATTTTATGTAAACATGTGCTTTCAAATATTATCCTATCATTATTAAAACGACACTTCTAAATAAAACAAAAGTTTACAATACTTTTAAATTAAATTAACCCTACATAATTTGTGAAGGATTAATGAATATTTCTATTGCGTTGCTAAATATTAATAAATTCTTCAAAAATTGATGCCGGAATATTAGAAAAATATATTGAAATTACAATTGAAACTACAAAAATGGGAATACAAAGTATTGGCATAAAATTCATAATATCTCACCTCCATCATTCTACAGGGTGTTTCGCAATTCGTGGGAAGTCTCCGAGATACAGGTACTAGACACGAAAATAATAAGAAAAGTTCCTATGCAATGTACTCGGAAATGGTTAGTTTATTGGTTACACGCGGTTTTATATTTCGTAAAAGTACATAACAAAGACTCATCCCCTGTAGGGTTAGTGACCGCGATTTGGGCCCCTGCATCGTGGAACAGTATCAGTTGTGTTACATTCGTCATAATTTCAATTTTTAATTACAAAATATGTGATTTTTCATTCGAAGAAACATCTCATTCCAATACACGTTGCGAGTCACCGGGCCCACTTAGGCCCAGAGAGGCCTGGGCCTTTAAGCGCGGTCACTGGCTTTAAAGGGGATGAAGCAGTGTTACATCGGCATTTTACGAAGTGTAAACCGCGTGTAACTAATAAACTAACCATTTCCGAGAATATTGCATAAGAACTTTTCTTATTATTTTCGTGTCTAGTACCCGTATCTCGGAGATTTCCCACGAATTGCGAAACACCCTGTATATCCTCTTCCACTCTCATTCACACTCAATCGAAAAATTCAAATGCTACTGTGTCTTCTTCCACAACTCTTTTCACATGTTCCTACCGAATCTCTTCCCACTTCTCCAGCACACACATATGTATTTATTATACTACATTCCCCACCATAAATCTCTCCTTTCACTAATAAGGAATGAATTAATGAGTTACGATTTAGACATCCCATACGCACTCGACAACTTTCCCCACCGTCATCGTTCACCTCCTTCACGACTCCCGAAAGATTACCGGAATCTATCGAAACCCCGATATCTCGATCTGCGTGCCCCGTCCCGTCTCCAACCTTGTTTCGAAAGTGGCTCCAAGAGCGGTCGCTTCTCATGGACGAAGTTCTGTCGTGACAGTAGCACGGATCCCGTCCAATTTGTCTAGTCCATTCATTGAACGGCGTCGGTGCACCGACCGGACGCCGAAGGAGGGAAAGGGAAGCGTGGGTGGAGGAGGTGTAAGCGGGCGTCGAGACGCCAGACGCCGTCCCGGATGCCGGGCGCCGGGTGTCCTAGACTCGACGGGACAACGACCGCGATGTTTGTCGAGCGAAATGGCAGAAAAAGGAACGCGACGGGACCATCCCGACGAAACTCCGTTCGAAAAGGCGGCCCGAGCGTAGTTACTGTCGACGGGAGAGAAGCGCCGGGTAATGCCGGTGTCCCGGAGAAAGAGGGAAAAGGGGGGGGGGGGTAAGTAATGTGAAGTCGGGAAGAGCGGAAGAAAAACGCAGCACCGAAAATGCACGGCAACCACGAGAAATGGTCACGGACTGCGAGCGGTATTGATGCCGCGGTTTCGTTTAAACTCGGGAAGGAGGTTGAGGGAGAATTAGGGAAGCGCATTTTCATATTCTGGAACTGAAAAATCAATTTTTTAATGTAAGCATTAATTTTCAACGATATTTCGGGAAAAAGTAACTAAATAGGTGATTTTTTGTGTTTGCATATAATTACTTACAAGGGACATTACCCAATCCATATACACCAATTGTGATGCACTTTAATATAGAACTCGAACAAATATTTGGCACGTATTTTTTTATCGACAATCATCCACGTTGAAAGGGTGAAAATCGCTCTCCAAGTTGGGCATGAAAAACATATTTTATCAAATATCTCAGGAACTATTAGAGTTAGACTAATGATTCAAATTCCAATTTGTGCGTTTTTTTAATAGTGATTTTTATTATATAAACAGATTTGCAAAAATTGTATTTGTGTAAGAAAAAAATAATTTGCATATTTTTTTATATGTATAATAGAAATCGGCATTAAAAGACAGACAAACTGCAATTTGAATCATTAGTCTAATGGTGCTAAACAAACTCGTTGAAATTCAAAATTTCAATCTTTGAAGCTTGAAATTTTCAAAGTTTGAATATACATACACATATACAGGGTGTAAACAATATACGTTTAAATATTTTCAGGAGTGGTTGGGGAGCTCAAATGGAACACAAAATGTCCTATGACATAGTGTCCGATCTGCCTTCGTTTTGCAATAATAATATCTTAAAGTTTATTATCCTATACGCTAAACTAATAGTCCAAAGATTCTGAAACTTTACAAGCACGTTGGCAAGCAACAATAGAATAAAAGAGTCTTAATGCATTTTGTTGTATCTCTTATAGTTTAACTGTTATAAAGCTTTAAAAATCGGGGATGTTTATAAAAAATTAACTTGTATTGTCTAAATATGAAATAACATACCTTGGAAATTTCGAAATGATTCGCTAAATCATTTCATAAAAAGAAAATCCCAAAAATCAATTTATTTTTGCCGTCCTGAACTAGACTCCCCCTTAACAAAAATCGAAGACAATTTCAAAGAATCAATCCTTTATTTATATTTTATAGGTTTCAACAAAAACTAAATTATCATCGAACCGGCTAAATTAAATCGCCTCCTTAATAGCACGCGTATAAAAGAGACAACGTTTCTTCTACGAGGTTAATATCGTCGAAGTACCAGGCGTTCCCAATTTTCGCGTCATCCATCAGGATCACCGTCCCCTGACCTCCCTGCGTCGTTAACAATGATTCCGCCAAGGAGTCCAGGCGGCACGGGGAGGTTCAATGAAAGACACGAGACAGTGACGAGGGAGGGCAGAATGCCGGAGAGCGGAGAGGGTGGGTGGAAGAAGGAGAGAGCGAAGTGGCCAGAGGTCCGGCCAGGGGAGCGTTTATGACGAGGCCTCCTCTGAATTACGATCTCAATACTGCAATAAGTGCTCTTAGCGGGGCCATGTTTTTTTTTGGCCGACGCGACTTTTCCCCCACGGCCTCTTATCGTAGCTTTACGCCGCCGCTCCCGTGGGCTTCTCCGAGAAATATTATTTAATTAACGGGAGGCGACCGGCCGCGGTCGAGACCTGGATCTTCCTTCGGTCGTAAATAAAAACGGTACATTCTTGGTCCCCCGGATGGTTTCTGACTTCTCTTTGCCGAGGAGGCACTTCTGTGCTCTCTCTTTTCATCTTTCTGCGGCGTTGAGGTGGTACTGTAAGACTGCCGGAGACTGATTAAACTCCTTGTAACCGTATTTTTGGAATGGGAGAAGAGAAAGAAAGAGTTATTGCGGGATTCGAGTTGTTTCTATTATTTGTATGGAAAGACGAGAGGGAATTTAGTTTGGTAATTGACTTCGGTTTTGTAGTTTGCTTTTTTATGAATTATTTAGGATAAAAAATTTACGATTTGCTTTATGATTATTTATTAAGCTGTGGATATGTATACAGTGACTCATAGATTTGTTCACATGTATTCCAAATGTTAATTGACTGTGAAATTTGGAGTATTATATTTTTCTTTGAATTTTTCTATTGAATTACAGTTTCCACGTTTAACAAACCAACAAATTCGTAGGACACGAATTTTGATTTTGATCATTTTTGCTTTAGGCAACAGTTTCTTAGATTTTTCCACATTTAAAATTGTCATAAATGCATAACAATCCGCTGTCCATTTAAATATAATACAAGAACTCATGGAAACAATTCTGCTACCACTTCTAGAACAAATTTTGAGTTACAATCCGAATCACCTTAAAGAAAATACATGTATGTGTTCACTAAACTGTGGATTTGTATACATTTATGACAATTAATAAATTAAATAAACTCCAAAATATAAAAAACGCGAAGAAAAAATACAAGCTAAAATGCTTAGAAAATAAGACACCTTATTATTCAATTTTTCATTCTTCACATGTATCTGTAAAAATTTAATTTTGCAATAAAAATCCACAGTCTATTGATAACAAACATTCAACTATATTTTGTATTTCACATTCTCTTTTATTTTATATTTTAATATAAATTTTGCATTCTTGATAAGTTCTGAAATCGTATTTATACATACATATAAGAAACTTAATGGTACTTATATGGTTTAAATTTACTATCAAATAATTGAAGAACAACTTAAATTAAAAATAACTTCATTGTACAAAACAACCGTAAAAAAAGCCTAGAAAGCTTTTTAATTGAACCTTCTAATTCAATTTTTCACAAGGATCTGCCGAAACCTCCTCTAAAATCCCATCCTTCAACAAGATCTAACTTCCAATTTCAAATAAGAACAAAATCCGCCCTGCGTCGCATTTAAAAAGCAAAATTCCAAAACTTGGTAGCTTCTCCCAAGAAACACAGCATCCCAACGCAATAAATCCATCCATCTCCTTCTCTGGTCCCTCCTCCGGTTTCATCCCTCGACGAGTCGACCATCTCCATCCCCCAAAAGCGCCGCGATATTTTCGGTAATCATGGCACCGTTTCTAGAAGTCGGAACCCGGTGCAGGGAGTCCGGAGGTCTTTAAGCGCGACATTACTTCCGCTAGAAACGCGCCTTTTGGTCGATTAGCCCTGCGGTGAATTTAAGCTCCGCTCGAATCGGCCGCACACGCTCGCCTCTGGCGAACCCGACGCCGTCAACCTTCCCTTCCTGCCACCCCCCGCGGACGCGCAACGACTCGCCTCCCGATCCCCGTTCACGCAGCCCGAAGAATTTCTTCCTTTAATTGTCCCCCAGACTTTCCTCTCCCCGCGGGGGCGGACGCGGTCGAAATATATATACCGCGCGGAGTCGAGAGTAAGAAACCGGGACTCGAACGACTCCGGAAAGTAATCTGCCTAATTACCCAGCAAGAGATTCATTCCGGACCAGAGGATCGGGGCGGGACACGCCTTCGGTGTCGTAAAACGCGCGCGACCCGGCTCGCTCTCGCGTCTCTCCTCTCTTCCTTGAAAGCCAGTTGCCGCGGTCTCGTCCGCGCGATTTTCTCCGACAACGCGACGGTATTCCAGTCGTTCCGAAGGCGCCTCGATCTCCTCCGGACCCAAAGGATTCTCTCGAGCGAGGAATGAGTGGATTTTAACCCCTTCTGTTCCTCGAGCCTGGGGGATCACGGTGATAGCGAAAGACACGCGAGAAGTCTGGACTTGTTTCACGCTTGTAGTTTCCGAGTGTCTCGCTTTTGAGGAACTTGGTGGAGCATGTGGTGAGTAAGTGGGAAAGCTTTGGGGAATGTTTTTGGAATTCTTTGAAAACATCAACATTAACATTAACTTTCGCTGCTGCTGACGTAAGCGGAGCGTTTTTATATTTTTTCTAAACATTGAACTCATTGATAAAACACAAAGAACTCAAATTTGTTTTGTTTTTTTGCTTTTCTGAAAGTGTTTGGCGTATGTGAGCAAGATGAAGGTATTTTATACAAAACTTGCATTACCTAAAGTATAATTACGTAAGTATACTAAATAGAATCTCGAACATATACAGTATTTTCTCGTTATATGCTCTGTCATCGAGAGCGGAGACGAGCCTATATCGTAACGCTCTACTTTCTTTATAATGTGCCGAATGTAGAAAGAGACAGTGCGGAAAAGACGCTAAATAGTTTAAAGGCGGATGCCGCTACTGGTGGGGATAAAATGCGAGCGTGTATTGTACGGTTTTTTTCGAGCCTATATGGAGAAAATACTGTAACGTGAACTGAAAATTGCGCTACTTTCATCATATAACACGATTGAAAATTTGCTGAGAAAGAGTCATTCATGATACAAATAAAATGAGAAAGACATAAATTCTGAGGCAGAAGAAAATTCAACCGTAGAGACTAATAAAATAAGCCAGCATCTAATTTAATAAAAAGAAGAAACGAAAAATTCAATAAAGAATAATTTTGTATACTCTTAAAGTAGATGAATATAATATGAAAAGTTTTGCATGATTACTTTTTTCATTCATCCAATAAGAAGCTGATGAAAATTGCTCAATCTTTCCGTTGGATTACTAAAATACTCCTTTAATCCTGCTGCATCCTTTACTATTTTAATTTTAAAGAAAAGGTAAACAAATTTATGTTACTATCTATATCTCTTACACTTCGATAATATATTAAAAATTCATTATTTACATTTGCAGTTCACATTATTAAAACGAATGTAGCAGAGTTAAAACTGTATGTATGTAATCGTGAAACTTTTGAGCTTGAAACAGTTGTACTGTAATTGAAGAGTACAAGTAGAAGTGTGTAGAGGGATAGAATTAAAATGGAACTGAAGTACCTGATGCAGAGAAAAAGGTGGAGCAGAAGGGAAGTAATGAAAAATGTGAAAACTGGAGCATCCAAAATTAGTTTGGTATGTAGGTTACTCACAGAGTTATGAAAGTAAAACTTACTTAAAATTAATTAAAATCCCCTACGAGGCTGGATAGAAGAGAGTTATGCTCTACAGTTTCTTGTAGATTGATGTGTTATTTACTAACAATAAGTACAGAGCGAAAACGATTTGTAAGATTTTGAGATTTCTGAGCTTTTAAATTCCCTTATTTTGAAGCTGGAGCCCTTGATAACTGAAATATTAGGAATATTGAAATCTTGAAATCTTGACTTTTCGAGGCGTTAAGATTCTTAAATTTTTAAATATTGACCCAGATATTTTGATGCGGAAATAGAACAAGCAAAAATAGAAGAAGAGAAACAAGAAAGACTAAGAACTATAAAGGAAAACTATTAAAGTTTCATCGTATTCGAATTATTCGATTGTATTGGGATGATCTATTAAATAATTATTCGTCATTTTAACGCATGTTGCATACTTGAAAAATTAAGCATTAAGGGGAAAGTATAAAAGTAAACCTACAAGTAGTATAAATCATTTTAAATGAATGTTGCATCAGTACAACATAGAAAGTTAAAGGGTTAAGAACAGTTCAATTTATAAAATCAAAGCAAACACCGTAAAAACAAATAACTTTCTTCAAATCTTACCAAA
This sequence comes from Perdita meconis, assembly GCA_030770465.2. Lineage (NCBI taxonomy): Eukaryota > Metazoa > Arthropoda > Insecta > Hymenoptera > Andrenidae > Perdita > Perdita meconis. The sequence continues at coordinate 6,034,583 of JASKOS020000005.1, forward strand.
TCTCCCCCCAAACCCACCCCAAAGAATCAACCAAGTATCCACTAAAACTCGGCCAAAAAATCGTGTCACTCCCACCAAAGGCAACTTTATCTCCTCCCCCCGATAAACGTCCATCCGAATACAATTTCCTCGGCAAGGATCGTTACGATAGCATAGCGCGGGCCGTAAATCACGCAGGCAGAAAGGAGCTCATCCCTAGAGAAGATCAAACGTCTTTCCATAATTCCCCAACATCATCATCATTCCGCCGGCGTACATCCTCTCTCCTAATGCGTTTTAATTCCACGCGTCCGCGTTATGAGATCAGCCAGACACAACGAACAGAGCCGAAATACGCTTCGGAATGAAGCGTGAATGTCGGAGCGACGCGGGCGAAACGCGTCCCAAGACGCGCGGAGGTCCGGCGACGGTCGTCGTCGAAAACGTAGGTTCGTTTGTTCGACGGAGCCACGGGTCCAGCTGCGGGACGAGGAGGAGAAAATATTCATAATGCTGGATTAAGCGTAGAAGTGGCCCGGGGGCTGCTCGCCGGGGGTGGACGGCCAAACTAATCAAGAGTCCGCCCCATTTAATTCCCACCCTCGCCGGCGTCTCGCTCTTTACCGGGACGGTAACTGCTCTGCGGCCAAGAGTCGACTCCCGCGTGCCCTCGCTTCTCCTTATTACGTTCCCCCCTTCATCCCCCTTCCTACCGTCCCTTTTTCCCGCCGCGCGATTCTTCGGAGCGCGCGCGTACGCGGATTCGACTCTTTTTCACCTTCTTCGGTCTTTTTCTCTCCTCCTTGCAATCATCCGCGCGGCGTTCATCGAGCAACCGCGAGAGACGCTGCTTCTCTCTCGAGAGAGAGAAAGAGGAAGAGAGAGGGGAGTTCGTAAGGGAGGTTATTAGAAGCCAGACTATTATCGTGGGATCGCGCTTAACTGGCGGCCTCCGGAAACACGCTTGCTCGTAATGAACGGGTTACCGTGAAATTTTAAATATCTTCCATGCCGGGGCGTCTGTTTCGAGCCGGAGAGGAAGAAGGCATCGTTTCTTGCGGATTGACATACTTAAAGCATAATCGTTGCTCGGTTTATTGCTCAGGCTTTACTGGTCGACGGTTTATCGGCGATAAGGATGCGAGTGGAGTGGGTTGATTGTTGGAATGGCGTGGTTTTTGCGGGGAAAGTATGGACCGAGGCGGATTATGGTTTTCGAGTTTCTGGAGGACGAGGAGATTGAATTGAACTGCTGTGTGATCGGAATGTGTGTTTAATGGGAGTTGGTTATAATTGAAGGGAGGTTAATTGGGTTGGAGGTGGGAGGATGATGAGGTAACTTCTTTGAGGAGTTTGTTCAGGAGAAACGAATTAGGAACGAATTGGGTTGGAGTTGGTTTGTCTGCGGTAAATTGTGATTGCATTGGAATGAACTAAATTAAATTTGTTTAGGGTGGATTCAATTGAACGTAGTTGGACTCAGTTTCAAGTAAAGTTCCTTGAGTTCAATTCTGTTGTAATTTTATTGACTTGTAAGTGAATTGAAGTGAAGTGCAGCGACATTCGACTGAACAGAATATAATGGAATTCAATTTTAACTGCATTTATGTGAGTCGAACTCAAGTGTAATGGAATTGAATTATCAGTGAAGTAAACTTTAAGTAACTGTGTCAACATCCAACTGAATTTAATTAAGCTGTTTTAGGATAAAATTAATTGAACACGATGGAACTCGATTTTAATCACACTTATTTAAATTGAACTCAAGTTTAATAAAATTGAATCACAGATGAGATAAAGTTGAAGTAACATCAACATCTAACTCAACTAAATTAAGCTGTATGACACTTAAATGAATTAAACGCAATCGAATTCTATAGAGAACTGAATTGAATTAAGATTCTTCGAAACAGAACAAATTAAATGTAATCTAAGTCAATTAGAACTCTACTTTTTAGAGTTGAATTCAATTGTAATTAAATAGGACGACAAATGAGCCAAGCTTTTGTCATCAGTAACTTAAACGAATCACATTTCTTCGAATTAACTCAAATTAAATATGATCGAACTCAATTTTGACCGCATTTCTCTAAATTTAACTGAATTACAATCAAATTGAATGAACTGCAACAAAATTAAGCACTTGCAAACTGCTTGCATAGACAACTTAACTAATTGTAAGTCAACTTTTTTGGAACTACATTAAATTAAATGTTTTATTCAATACTGAGTTAATTAAGTACTTCTGTAAGTAGAATTCAACTACATCCTAATTGAATTATAATAAAATTAAGTACAATTACATTCACACTGAACTATATTAACTCTATTAATTGAACTAAGGTAAATTAAATCGTTCCAAATTAAGCAAAATTGAGTACAACTCTTATTAGAATAATCTAAGTCAAGCATAACTATAATTACATGAAACCAAGTCGAACGTAAACTAAATAAATGAAATTGAATTGAATTATACGCGCTCAAATAAACCCGAATAAAACTCCAGCAAATTGAACTGAATCTCAACAAAATCAAACCGAGCCAACCCGAGGCGAACCAAAAACTGCATGCTTTCATTCCCAAAGGTATGCATTCTCTCCAAAGCTCCCCCATTTCCGCGAAACACGAGAACAATATCCAAAGTGATTGCATAAGCGCGCATCAAAATGAAAGAGCTCAGGCGGGCCGACAAAGGGCTGACAGATACCGAAATTTCGTGGCTCTCCACCACTGGCCACAAGCATTTAGCATGTTTATCGCGTATCGATTCGATCAGCAATCGATGGTTAACGCTGCATTAAAACGATGAGTCTGCGGGGACGTGGCATCGCGGCCAGGACATGCGTGCACGCGTACACGATGCGATCCAAGTTAAAGCCGAACCAGACGCATTACTCAAAGGGTCGTGAAAGGTTAGCAAGCCTGTAAGGCAGCGTTCACAACGAGACAGGATCCTGTTTTTTCCTCTTTTTTTCTTCTTATAAAGTTCATTCTACTTGCTCGACCTGACAGGCTGTTCGAGCCGAGATGAGTTGACTCCTACCTTTCATCCTTTCCCCTCGAACGTCTTCATTAAATATATGAATGGCTCTTTTGGAAAAGACATTTGAGAATCCTTGTTGCACCATTTGTTCCTCACAAAGGAACGTGTTGTGCAAATTATGCTTCTACTTGAACGGGAGTCCAGTAACAGGATTCAGAAGCTCGAGAAGAGTTAACAGAGGAAGAAGGTTCTCTAGTTTAGAGAGAAAATTAGAGCTCTTGATTAAACTAATCTATATCTACACATAGCTTCATACTTCCTTGATGTTTTATTGAATAAAACGTAAAAGCAAGGAAACTTATAACTAGACTGCGGAAGTTTATGCACATTTATATCCTCAAGATCATTTACATCTTCAAGTAGAAACACATGATCAAGTTAAATGAATGTATCTTGTACACCTTCTAAATATTCTAACATGTGTTTTGTTTTCTATATGTCATGTGGTTTTGCATCTATGCACATCATTATACGTTTTAGCACATTCAAAACTGCTATAAATGCATAAACTTCCGCAGCCTAGTTATAACTTATGCGGAAATCACAACGTACAATAAATATCAGCGAATAATAGATATTCGCGTAACGTCTTGAAATTAGACAACTAAGCAGTGACTGTAATAAAATAGATAGAAGTGACCAAAACAAGAGGAATCGGTGTTAGATTGTATACATTCGGTAGTTTCTAAAGTAGGATTGTTTTGGAACCAACGGATGAGTAAGGAATGAGATACTGATTGTGAGGATGAAGTTTGAGGATAAGTAAGGAATGAGTAATTAGAAAAGAAGTTCGAGGATGAGTAAGGAAAAGGAAATTATGAACGGAAGAATTTGAGTACATATTGATAATTAGTAATGATTCATTACTTTAGGTTTACAGAAGATATTCGATAACGAGCAAAGCAAAATTTGGCGCTGGTGTACAAGATAGCAGTGCTGCGCCGAAGTTTTAATTTAAGATTTGATTGAATGCAGCCCCCGTTGACGTTGAATTCACACGTAGGGAGCGCAAGGCCAGGCAAGAAAGCCCGCTGTTGACGGTCCACTTATTTCCAAGTAATTCGAGGCATTCCATCGTGAACGTCATCGCGGGGCGAACGAGGACGCGGTGATCTCGAGTAATTTGTCAGGTGGAGAAACACGAGAGAGTAACAAAGAGGCGCATTAAGCGGATGAACCCGTGCGGGGAGGAAGCACGAGGTGTGTTCCTCCCTTTCTTCCCTCCTTTTTTCTGCGGTCGTCGGGCGCACGTGAAAACCGCAAATAACCGTAACCCGTCGGATTTGTACGAATGGATACGGTTTTCAAGTGTAACAACGTCACTGCCACATTAGATGGAGCACTCTGTTATTCGCCGTGACGGGGAGGAAAGCAATTCAGTGGAAAGCCGCGGTTCTCGGCTCCGCCAATGAGGAAGGATGGGGCTAAAAGTCTGGCGCTTAAAGAATCCCGGATTCAAACTTTGCATTCATAAACAATCGATTGAATTTTGCGTCATATTATGTAGACGGCGAGGGGAATTGAAAGCGACCGCAGAACTGTCAGATGTTTTTTTATGTTAGTGCAAGTCACAGGATTTTTTGTCATTATTTACTTCTGCTTGAAGCAATAGACTTTTTGCCCTGTGCATGAAGTGAAAAGTCGGTTTCGAATGATTAAACATTATCTAATGTACTAGATTAACAAAAAATAATAATAACACTCCACAAACTTTGTAACAGTAAAGTATAATAGTTATAGTTTGTTGAAAATAAATTATTATTACTAGACTGCGGATCTTTATGCAAATTAAAATTTTTACAAATACTCAGAAAGAATCAAAACCTGAATAACGTCTCTTATTTTCTAATAAGTATAACTTCGATTATGTTTTTGATATTTTGTGAATTTTGGCATGTGTCAACAGGCTTATAGAGTTTCGCATATTCAAAATTCTCATAAACACATACAAATCCGCCGTCTAGTTATTACGCTAAATTGTAATTACTAAATTTTACCGCCCAAACGTTTGTGATCATTTTTGGTAGTTTGTTTATTTATAGTTACATCCACTTCTATGAGTTATTATATAAAAATTTACAGTCACAATTTATAGTCATTTACAGTTAAATTTTCTGTCACTTTTCTCGGAAGGCAATGATCCGACGAAGGTTTCTGTACCTTTGTGAAGTACTATGTGTTTCGAAGTCTTCGTGTTCACAAAAGATACCGTCGTGAAGACTTCCCAATTAAAAAACTACAAGACGAAAATCTGACCTTGAACGGCCTGTTGAGTTGAACCGAAGTATAGTTACATTATTTCAGTTCTCATGTTTTACATAACATGATAGTTTGAAACAGTTATTTTCAGAACGCAAAAATAAGATAATAAAACACTAGCAACTATCGCGAATTATTCCTCCCCCAGCTTCATCCATCAAATTATCGCGCCATTTCAAGGCGGACCATCGGAACCCGGGAACGCCGAACCAGGGGGACGCCGGGGATGCAAAGGGAACGATCGAGGGGGCAGCCGCGCAATATGCAGTAAAGCACGAACTGCAACAATGCGAGCCCCGCGCCCTGTCCACCCCTGGGTTCATCGTGAAAGAGGGGGACGGCGCGCAGACCGGATATATGGGGTGTCTCGTTAATCAAGAGAGCCTCGGCGTCGCCCGCGGCTCTGGCCAGGGTGGAAAATGGGAGAGGGCGCGCGTGGGGTGACCAGTGTTTAACGCTTGACAAACGACCGTCGAGGTACGCGGTCGCGTAAACAACGTGTCGAGTAGCGAGACCCCCGTGTTTCCGTGGAAGGCTCGCGGAAAAACATCGCCGTAAATCTGCCTATTAAACGCGATTAACGATTCCAAGGGAAACCGCGAGGCATCATCCCCCGATGATTGCGGTCAAACAACGGGGAGTAAAAGCGGGGCGCAACGGGGTTTGAACGGTAAATTTTTTTTCCTCCGGGGCTTTCGTAGGCATCGACCGAGTGTTTGCCGAAGGGATGGAGTCGGGGGTGGCTGGGAATTTTGTAAAAATGAACTCCCGAAGATAAGCTCGCGGCTGAGGGAGGCTTTTCGTGTGCGTGGTGATCAAGAACGTGGCTTGAGGCTCCAGTTTCGAAATTGGTAGATCTCATCTTGGGGAATGTTGGGCAAATTTTAGGGAATTCTGGGGAATGTAGATTCCTTTTAGAGGGATTTGATAAGCGAATTGAGGGGAAGATTGTGGTGGATAGGTCACTTATTAACTGTTCGAGGTTTATGGAAATTTGCAAGCTTTATATTGTCAAAAGTTTTTAAAATTGGTCTTTCGAATTTTTGTTTGGATAGAAAACTCTTTACGTTGAACTCGTCTTGGCATGAGCTATATACAATGAAATAAAAAATATGTAGTTCCAGTTAAAAAAACATCGGTGACCTTCAAGAAACCTTGAAAAACACATCATTTGGGAGATTTTTTGGTATCGCCACATTTGCCCCCTTAAAGAGTACAATTTACTCCGTGACATTTTCTCCCATTTTCAACATCAACACAGATATTTAGGTGTTCTGTTTTACGTGACTCACCCTGTATAGGACTGCAATCTGTTAAGACACCAGATATACAAAATAGAGTAATAAAAATGCAGTATCAGTCTACTATGTACTAATTAAAAGAATTGAAATAGTCACATTAGGTGATGCTCGCCTCTTTTTATCGCATCGTAAAATATCAGTAATTAATTTCCTCACGCCGTAATGCACAAAAAGATAAAAAATCTCCGCATTAAAATATCTCACACAACCCGAGCAAGACTTAACAACCCCCATCTTCGATGTCACTCGTCATTCCAAAATTCCTTGGGGGATCCTTTTAAGCTGCACAGCGTTTGAAACAAAGCGTACAGGAAAAAGGTGCCGTGTGTTTCGTAGAAGAGCTGCGAGGGGGGTGGGACGCAAGGCAGATTCACGGAACGATAGGGCGGTCGACGGATCGTTAAACGAGACAATACAAGCCGCGAGAAGTTAAGAGCGCGTAGTGGCCACGCGGTTTTTCATTTGTTCATTAGCGCGACGCCGGGCACGGTTGCAATGCGTAGAAAACGCGGTGCCCGGGGAAAAATTGTCGTCCACGCGGCTTGAACTGGCAGAGCTCGCACGGAATGCAACAGAACCCGATTTCGTCAGGTTGCTCGCGTCGTTACGCCGTCCTCACCGCCGGGGAGCAAGCCGATTTCGCGGGATTCTGGGCCCCCGTTGGCGATCGGTCACGTAGAGCGCGCGCGAGATTGTGATCTTTGCATCTGCTACGAGTCGGCGAGGGAGAAAAGCCGATTTCATCGCGTGACGTCGCTATTGGGGCATTTGGAGGTTAGTACAGTAGTAATTCCTTGGTGTAATCATGGACCTAAAGGACAGAACGTAAAGTAGGTATATGGGGGATGCGGGTGTCGCTGTGAAAGGGGGGACTGTCAGCCATCTTGTGTGGCTCAGATGTGTTGCCATCTATGACACGCTTGCGGCAAAATTTAAAAGTGCAGTCGGTGCAGTCCTTTACAATGCAGTCAGGGCCACTCAAGATGGCTGAAAGTCTAATAGAAGTCGATACCCCTTCCGTCTGTCGCCGCGACCCCTCAAACTTACGCACCGTCTGAGAGCGTAAAGTACATCTATAGGCAAGAGGGGCGAAACTGTGAGCGGGGAGGGATTTGACTTGTAGCCATCTTGAGTGGTTAAACTAGTGCTGCCATTTATATAACGTCGCGGAAATATTTAAAATTATACAATTGAATTGCGTATGTACATTCTGATTGGTATATGGCCTATAGAGCACACCACAATTTTAACCATCCAAGATGACTGACAGTTGATACCCCTTCCGTCTTTTGCTTCAACCTCTCAGAATCATACACAGTCCTTTAGGTCCGTGCTTGGAGGCATCAACCATATTGGATTTCCCAGTTTTGGGTCGGAGCTAATTGGTTGACGGTTCCCCCACTGTTTCTAAACCACTGCGCATCTCGGGAATGATTCACCTTGTCTTATTCCACCATAAATATATTTGCCACACTGTCTTATCAACTCCTTTCGTACAAAGTAGCTATCTCTCCAGTCACTACTGTGCAGGTTTGAACGTGTTACGCCAGTTCAATTGTGACTACGGTGCGAAGAACAATAGCTGCCCCGCTTGTGATTTGCACGAAAGAAGAGCAGCGTGCAGTGATTCGTTTTTGTGACCTGAGGGTGTGTGTGGTGCCAATATTTATCGAGGACTTAGTGCACAGTATAAAGAGAGTGTTTTGTCGCGAAGAGGTGTATTTGAGTGGATACAGAAGTTCAAGGAAAGTTGCATAAAATGTCAGCCATGAAAAAAGAGCCGGACGCCAACCCACGACCACGATTGATGACAACATTACATGTACACATGATGTGATTCTGTCGAATAGACGAGTGACAGTGGATGATGTGGCAAATCATCTGCAAATCAGCCATGGCTCTGTCTACGCAATAATCCACGACAGACTTGGGTATCGAAAAGTTGCTATACAAAGTCGTCGTGTTGTTCCATGACGATGCACGTCCGGACACCGCTGCCGACACTGTCGACACCTTCCAAAAACTTAGTTTTGAGGTTTTGGAGCATCCTCCTTATCATCCTCGTCGCATCAGACTATCGCCCATTTGGTCCCCTAAAAGAAGCCCAACGAGGACGAAGATTCACGTCTGATGAAGAAGTGAAGACGGCGGTGCATTCGTGGCTTGCAGCTCAGCTGAAAACATTTTTTAATGAGGGAATACCAAAGCTTGTCGACAGATGGACAAAGTGTATTGAAAAGCTAGGCGAATATGTCAAAAAATGATCTATTTGTCTTTTTTGGAAGTTGATTAAAATAAATACAGGATCAATCACGTATCTTCACGGAACTCGCGTGCACGAACACAAATGAGTTCGGGTACCGAGATACGTGGCTGACCCTGTCGTGCTCTAAAATAGCAGCTAAAACTGATCCCACTAACAAGAATCTTTCCCATCAAATAAAATCTCAAAGAATAATCAAAATTTCGATTCCGCCACAGATAACTGACGTTCCCCCAGACCATTTAGATTGCTCCCAATAGTAGCAACTGCCCAATCAAAACAAGCACCTGTAGTCTACCGTTAATACTCTTGCTATCACAGTACAGATACCTCGGAACCGTTCCACGAACGACAGCAGATAGAGAAACGAAGGGAAACGAGCGGTCACTTAAAACCATGAGACACGGAAGGACGATAGAGTCCGGTGGAAGACATTCGACTAAACGGACGAGTTGGAACAGGTATCCGACGCGATAATTTTGATTGCACGTCCGAGTAGAATAGATAGCCGGGTCGATGACTGGAGGTAGTCGCGTCGGATAGAATAGACACATACTTCAGGATAAGTTCGACTAGACAAGCAGGTAGATAGCAGAGAGTCGACGACTGGAGTCAGAGGCATCGGAGATGCAGGGGGTTAATTCTGTTGGCACAAAGCGCGTGTCCATCAAGATTCCACGCAGAGAGGAGGGATAGAAAGGGGGGTTGCTGAAGGGAGGCATCGGGCGTACCGTTAATCTTCACGCTTCGCCATCTCAGCCTTCCCACCCGGTGTTCCGACTCTATTAGATCCCGTCCCGCGCTTGATCCGTCTCCTTTTTCGTCGATTGACGGACCCGAGGCGGCCGAGAAACCGTTTCGATGACGAAATACGTTCGGAAACGTTTGTCCGACTCGTGGCGGGTTCCTCCACTCTGCTCAATTTTACGAGGCCGTTTATCGCGAGCCGCGCGTTGCCTGACATTTCGAAATGCCAAACTTTATCGTCCCTTCGAATCTGCCTGTCGTAAACCGGAGTCCCCTGTAATCCCGCGACGAGCATCGAGCTTGCTTGTAAATGAATTATTTCTTTGTTGAACTGAGAGCTCGCCGAGCGACATTAGTATTAACTGCTGTCGGGACCGTTTAACGCTCCTCGGTCTCCCGGAATTCCGCGTACGGTTGTTCCTCTTGGGTTCTTGGAAGGGCTTTTACTGGATCAAACTTCCATTACGGGTTTGATACCCCTGGTGGAGATTTTTTTTCGCGGTGGAATAAATGATAAGGCTTAGAAGCATTGCAACGAATAGCTTTATGACTCGCTTTGTAGCGTATGAGTTATCATACTCTTTCAGCACACAACTATCAAACTCTGCTATCTTAGTTTATGAACCACAAAGAGATCAGCATCTAAAAATTATTATTTTCAGAAACGACTATTTATTTATTATTTATTTATCTCGCCACTTTTATCACTCACTGAAAAAACCGCCTCTTCACTAATCTCAATAAATATTTTATCTTTCTCCTCCTTTTCTATATGAGAGAATAATTATTTATTTGTTTATTTACGGGAAGGAATTCTCATTTGTGTACAAGGAATGAGTAGCAGTACATTAGAGCAGTGTTCTTCAACCCGTGGTCCGCGGACCGGAGCCGGTCCGTGAAAATTTTCTGCCGGTCCGGGATAAATTTCTGCCGGCCCGTGAAAATTTTTGTCGGTCCGCAAAAAATTTCACCCGAGTCGCTATATATTTGGACATACATTGTTGCGACACGAGCGAAACACAGCACGCGACAACGAGTCTAGGCGAAATGAACGGTCGTTGAAGTATTGTATCAGTATTCTATCAGTTCATTTGTTAACGACACGTCAGAAGTTTTTATTTTATCTTATAGTTTTTTAGTATTGTGTTGTGGTATTTCGGAAAACAAATTATTTCACTTGTAAAATTGGAAACTCTATTCTGATCCGGACCATGTGAGCAAAGAAGAGGACTGATCTGCCTGGATATGTTTCCAGACCTTTAAGCTTCTTTAGTATAAGCAAAGACAATATTCAAGAACAGCAGTGATGCTAACGAAAATATACCAAGTACTATCTAGTGCTTCCAGTTTACAGTAGCTTTTATTTCATTTTTAGCTATCGGCCGGGCCGCGAAAGATTTCTCCTATTTTTACCGGTCCGCAAGTGCAAAAGGTTGAAAAACGCTGCATTAGAGGACGTATTAGCCAATATCAGAGTAACAGAAATTATAAAAAAAGGAAACAAAAGAAAAATTTACAAAAGTATAAGTATTATTAGATACTCGTGTACGAGAATGAATCGGCCCTCATAAATAAATCCATAAATATGTATTTTAGAATCCAGACAGACTTGTTTGAAATAATCCAGGCCGATTCGAGGGCGATTGTGCATACAGGTCCGCGGTCGGGGCCCGATTAAACGTTCGGAGATGAACGCGAGCAAAGCTAATTAGCGGCTCTCGAGGCGGTCACCGATGCACCGTAAAAGGCAGGACACGATGCGGCTTCTGAACGGGGGTATAGAGAAAGGTGGACCCAGAGAATCAGAAAAAGCGGCCGGATTCTTCGCCGTAAAAATCATTCCGTGCAAAAGCCTTCGGCGAGCTCTCCTGCGACGGTAGTGTATCTCCGAGAGAATTTCTCCCAAGATTATACTCGACTGTTATCGGTTTTGGTACTTTTGGTTGGTCCGGTCGAGATTAAGAGCGAACGAAATCGCGTGCAACGAAATCGAGCTCGGTTCGAGGTAAACCACGTTTCCTGATGAGACGAAACTGGATGGAGATCGAGGGAACCGGGTGGGAACGATTGAAATTGCAAATGATTCGATATTTGAGTGGCGTGGAGCACAGGCGAAATAAAATTCTGTTGAAGTCTTAATTTGGAACTTATAATATTGAGAGCTGAATTCTCTTCAAATCTTGGGATTTTATAATTTTGAACTTTTGGGTATGGATGTTTTGAGACTTTGAAAACTTGAGATCTTAGCAATTTTGAATGTTTGAAGTTGTGGAAGATTTTGCTACCTTATTATTTTGAAATCTTAAAATCTTTCAACAATAAGCTAAAAATATTGAGTTCTTGAGAATTAAAAAATTTGGAAACGTTGAATATAGATATTTTGGAAATCGTGAGATCGTGCATTTTTGAGGCTGAAGTGTTGAGATTCTCAAATTTTGAATCATTGAATTTAGAATCCAAACATTTTAAGAGATTGATAAGATGAAATTTTGGAAATATTGAAATCTTTAATTTTAAACTCCGAGAATTCTAAACATTGCAGTTTTTTAATCCTAAAGGCTTCTAACAATAAGCTAAAAATCTTGCAATTTTTGTATGTGAAGACTCCAAAGTTGGGGAATCTATGAATTTTGAAAATTTACTCTAGAAATTTGAAGATTTTGGAAACTTGAAAAGTTAAAAATCTTGAAATGTAAACTCTGACATTTACGAACTCGTAGTATCTTGATATCTGGTAGTTTTTAAATCTTAATTTTCTAACTTTCAATTAGAAATCTTGAAATTTTGAAATCTTAAATTGGTGACATTTTGAAGTTTTAAAATCCTTAAATTTTTAAACTATAAATCTTGAAAATTTTAGGCTCTGAAAAATTGTTATCTTAAAAGTTTTGAAGCCTTGAAATCTCAAATTTTCGGAATATGGAATCTTAAAATTTATATACTTTAAAGTTTTAAGAGCTTAGAAATCTTATATTCATGAAATTTTAATATCTTGAAATGATGAGAAATTTAATCTTTAAATCTTGAGATATTAAAACCTCAAATTCTAAGAATCTTGAAATTTTAAAAATTTGATACTTTCAAATATTGAAATCTTAAAATTTAAATACTATAACATCTTGAAACTTCTAAATCTTGAAATCTCAAGATCTTAAAATACTCAAATTTCGAAATCCTAATTATCTTTAAAATTTAATCATCTTTAAATATTGATATTGAAACATTCAGAAACCTTCAATCTTTGAACTCTCGAAAACCTAAGCTTTGAAATTCCAACCTATAAACATACTAGCACCATGAAATCCTTAAAATCCTAAAATCTTAAGACTCTACAATCTATAATCTAAAAACCTTCAAATCTCCAAATTTTGCATTTCAAAAATCTAAAACTTCTCCAGTTCCAAAATCCACACAAAATAAAACTAAAACCTACAATTCCTTACGTCCCTTCACTCCCCGCCTCCACCAAAACCGAAATAAACGCACAAAAGTCGATACTAGTTAGTATCTCGATCGAGAGGCCGATTAGAATGCACTTTATGGGTCCGAGCATAAAGAAACGTACCGAAGAAACAATGACAGAAGTTGCAGCCGTTGCATATGCATGGAGAGCATCGAAGAAACGGTGAGAAGAGCGATGCGACGACAAGTGAAACTCGCGGCCTGCATTCATGGTTGCATCGAATGGGGAGGACGAAGAGTGGCCCTTGGAAGCGAGGGAGGGAGGAGGGGGGCACACGACGAGTTGCGGACGGGTGCCGGGACAAGAGGAACCAAAGGTCTTCAAGTTTTTGCGGTACGCGTACGAAACCTGCAACGCGGAGCGACATTCTTCTTCTCTTCTAACCCTTTCCGTTCGCGGTTCGATGAACGTGAAGAAATCGGCATCGAGAGAAGACTGAACTTTTAGGGGCACGCTTTTTCGCCGTTGTGATCCCCGGATGAAAGCGTTCTGTCCTCCATTTTCATCACTAAAGTGTAACTATTCCGGTTGTTTTCAAATTTCTTTTTAAGTAGAAATTGTGGAATTTTTTCTGTTGGTTTGAAATTAATGTTTGTTTTCTGCGGAGATGAATAAATAAAGTTCATGGTAAGACAAAATTATGAAAATCAATTCCCTCTTTCAACGTCGGGCCAGTAATACATTTTGTTAAATAGATGTTACAAATTGTGTTCGAAAAACGTCACAAAATAATGGAATTATGACGAATAGACTGCGAAATTATATGCAAATTCAAATTTTCACAAAAAGGAACTACAATTTGAATAAAAATACGTCATATCTTCTAAACATTATAAAGTCTACTGTACATAATTTTGATATTTCATATATTTTTGCATCTATGCACACTCTTACAGGTTTTTTCATAATGAAAATTGCTCAAAATTAATAAACATCTGCAATCTAATGATGAATCTTTTAGTAGTGAGTGTTATTATTGACTGATACATGGATTTTAATCTTCCACATAAAAAAGAAAAATTTATTAAAGGATTCTCATTGTAAAATTTTATTGCAGTATAATTTGAATACCTTGCTACAAATCGTCGCAATACTTAGCACGAATTCTGTTGAAGCGAGGAAAACTAAAAGTTACCTAACGTTACCATTAATTAAACAACAAAGAAGCAAATCAGTAACCCGACTTCAGCTACTTTCATCCACTAATTAGAATTCAAAATCGACTTAATGAGAGCCCCGTGGAGCAGGAATTTACAGAATCCAATGCAAACAAACGAACGTCAGTCGTTCATTAAATGCTCATCAGCGGAACGACCCACTGGCGATCCCACAAATTCAGCCCGATTCCTCCTCGTCCCTCGATCTCTCCCCGTCGATCCGCTATCGAACGTCCACCCCGTCTCGTCCAGTTCGTAATCTCCTCTCCATTAAACGCAACACGGAGACCAGCGTCGAAACACTATAATCTCCGAAAGTAAAACGTTCACGAAGACCGCGATAAAAGTGGTCGGCAGATTCCGCGGCGATAAGACGCCGCGACTTCCAAGTAGGCAATCGGTTCGAAAGAAGGGGCCCGCGGATGGAGAAAAAAAAACCGCGACGCGGAAAGCCGTCATTTTGACGAACGTCGGCGCCAGCGACAGGTACCTCTGTCTCCCTCTCTTGCTCCTTGCTCCTCGGTTTGAAAGATACTTGGAGCGTTTCTACGAAGCGCGACGATAACGAAGGGGCGAATTAAAGCCGAAGGAGGCAGATAAAAGGCGGATCGGCGTTTCCACGGCGGAGCGAGGAGCCTCCGACGGAGGAAGACACGCAGGCAGAAAGGTGTCCCTTAGCGTTTGCTCGTTTTTCACCTCTCTGCCTCGGAATGAATCGTATTTCATCGGATTTTAGTGTGACACGCAACCAGCCTTCGAACGCCACGCACGAAACGCGTTGACGAGGGAACGCGTAACGTTGATTACACGTTCCGTTGGGACGCGTTGACGCGGGGGCTCTCCTAGGCCCGCAACTAAGTACCTTAATGATCCTAACGAGCTGCCCCCTCCGTCGCCCTCTTCGGGATTCCAGCAAACGATGTTAATCGCGTGCACGGAACGTCTTGGTGGGACGACAATGGAACGCCTGCGATCCCGCAACACTCGGTGTACCGTTCTGGTCTTGGGGGAGAGGCTGTTGTTGCGTTAGGAAATTATATTGGGGTCACCGGGAGGGCGAGAGGACGGATTCTGGGGGGCTGTGTTAATTGTAGGCGCGACTCGGTGACGAGGAGGTTTATTAGCTTCGTTCGGAACGCGATTCGTCGATGAATGATGTATGCCTGTTTGTATGGGGTGTTTGGAAAGCTCGTGCGCAGGATTTAGGGGGATGAGATTCTGTTAAATTGTTGAACAAGAGTGGAACGTGGAACAAAAGTATATGTCACGGCTTATACAGGTGATTTTACACCTCTATGTGTTCGACTCAATGGGCAAAAGTAAAACATTCGAGGTGCTTTAAGATTGGATTGTTGCTCAGTTTTCATGACTTTTATTATGTAAAGGCAAATTTCTTCCTCAGAATATAAACATGTTCAAGTTATATAGTCTGCGTGAACAAATTTGTGAATCGCTGCTGCATGTATAGTATACTTATATGTATATTATTATATTAAACATTAAAAATAATTATTATTTATTTCAACCAACTAAATAAGTACCAATTAACTAGAAACTTTGGTCATTATTTCTTAATTTTAACAAAATAAAAAACTCTTTGAAACTAGAAACAGGCTGTAATAAAATAAATGTAATAAGCAATATTAAACAATTTCAACTTTGAGTTTATAATACAGTTAGAAGTTTAAAATATTTTTTTATAATAGAGGTGACTCGAACTATGGCAATTAAATTTTTTTATTTATAAGAGGCGAATTGTGACGAAGGAACGTGTTTTTTGATCGTTTACGAAGGAAGAGGTTTTTGTTTGTTTACAATTAGTATATATTACCAGCCTCAGAAAAATTGTTTCACTCTTGGACTCAAAAAAATGTAGCATTTGTTTATTAAACATATTAATAGCTATCTGTTATCCAAGAATATTTTCAAAATTTGGACAAGAAATGGTGACAATGTTAAGGAAAAATTCAATTTTTGAAGCGCCACATCTATCTTCTTTTTGTTATAACTAAAAAACGAGTAATTGGGCTGAAAAAAGGTTTCATTAACCGATGCGGATTTGTATTAGGAACATTCATGCAAAATTTACAATCAATTAATCAAACACAACTCGAGTTTTCAGGGCCACCATACTTTACAAAGGAACCTCCGAAATATATTCATAACTTTTGAGAGAAATATTTTTTTGCTCAAATTTTTTTTTTCCCAGGTACTTGTAATGTTGTATAAATATAGTGAAAAAATGGAAATGTTTTGTTAAGTCGTTTAGCTGTAAAAAAATCCAAAAGATCTATAGATTTCCTGACCGTTCAAACGGGTATTCTCCCTTAAAAAAAAATATTACCTAATTGTCCTAATTTTTTATATAAAATATTTATAAACTTCACAGTGATTTAAACAGAAGTCAAAAAATCAAATTTTGTTTTTCGTTTGCACCGTAATCTACTCATTGCGAGAATCAATGTTACCAAAGAAACTATGCTTCCTGACTCGACCGTAAATGGTGGTAAAGTTGTATTAGAACGAAAGCTGGCAGAAATCATGTTTCGTAGAATTAATCTTGGTTAGATTACGTTAAGTTCCAGTGGCTATCTGTGCCAGAATCCGCAATCGATTCGCAAACGGAATTAATCTCCTTTCCACGACGGCAACAACAATAACCATAAGCGAAATATGGGCGCCAAACAAGGATCGCCCGGATCCCCGAATGATTTACGCGCGCACGTACTGGATGTTAATTAAAACGATGGCTCCAATGAATTAGAAACTCCATGTGCGCACACGGTATTGATTAGATACCGAAATGGGAATAGAAAGTCCCGGTATCGTGGCCATGGATCTTCATTGTATGCCGCGCGTTCCGCGCTCGTACACCAAGCAGAGGCCCGCTGCTAAATTGGCTACACGGTTTTTGATTATAGGAAGATTCCGGAGTCAACAAGGAATACGTGTTCGCGCCGCGATGAAGGAAGAAACTACGGCTTTTTAGCTCTACGGTCGAGTAATCGAACTTCTATCTGCCTGCCCCGGGAAACATCCGAGTCCAATTTCCTTTAAAGGTCACCACCTTGTGCCTACGTTGTTGAGCGCGAGTAAATCGCTTGATCTTCTGTTTCACAGTTTCGAATCGCCTATTGCGATAGAGACGAATATAGCGAAAGGATTGGGAATGTATTTGGTAGCATTTAATCGAACAGTGAATTACTGTCGTCGCATTTTTTGAGGAAGTTTGAAGGCAGATAGCCTGAAATTTTAAATCTTTAAGGATTTAACATGGACACGAGGCTTTGGTATTCTTGCAGATAGCCGTGTAATCCGAAGGATGGTTGTTGATTAATGGCTGCCGACTCGAAGTCGGTTAATTATATTTGTGACAAATTTTAAAAGTTTGATCATCAGAATATTTAAAAAAAAATCTGTATGTAACTGCATAATTTTTCAAAGAAATAATATTTCAGAAAACTCCCGTGTTAAATGAGGTAGAATAAAATGAGCAATTAAACAACAAATGATTTTAAAGAAGAGTGGAAAAATACAATCTTCGAATAACTGGATCCAGAGATAAAGAAAAAATCAAAGGATTATGATTTCGCATAGTGTATATAAAACTTTCAAAAAATAATGTTTGCAATCTGTAACGCTTGACTAACATAAAGATATTTTTATAGTTTAATATATTCCTCTTCGAACTCTTTTTTACTTCCTCAACAACCATTGCAACAAAATTACTTGAGATAGACGAAAAATAGAAAATTGACCGAGAAACTCCTTAACCTTGGCCTTTTCAATTCCGTTACTGCAATAATGAATTCAATATATTATTTTAAGTTTCCTAATTATTAGACAGCGGATCTTTATGCAAAATAAAATTGTTACAAGCACAAATCAGGAATTGGAATTTAAAAAACAGTATGTTTAATGTTGTAAACATTCTAACTTGAATATTATTGTTGATATTTTGTATATTTTGATAAATGTTAAAAGTCTCGAAGATTTTTCGCGTATGCCATAAATGCATAAAATCTGTCTATTGATTATATTTTACAAAAAGTCTATGAAGAATATCTAAGGGCGTACCTTTTACTTTCTAAATACTATTATTCTAAAAACAATTGTCTGACCGATCTCACAAAATTCTGAGTCCGGTTACTCTTAAAAATGGTTTCTATTTTCTTAATTTTTAATGAATTTTGACAAAGTTATGAGGGTTATTGCACAAATTTTAACATAGTTAAGTTCGATTTTTCGAATGTGACCAAAAATTGGACTAAAAAACTACAACGAAAAAAAAAAACTAAAACTGTAAGACGACGTCACTAATTAAGAAATAGGAATGCCACTTCTAGCCACGAGGCACGACAGAAAAAATCCTTCTCCTAACAGGACTATAAGGAAGTAAGTACACCTGCCTCAGAACTTTAAAAAACCGCGCATCCCAACGAATTCCTGAAGCATAATTACCAGATTCCCCTTATCACTAAAGCAAGTACATTCATTAGAACGCCAACTCCCACGGTAATATCTTTACTACTGCCACAAGTTGCCCGTAATCTAAAAATCCTCCATAAATCCGATTTCCGGCAAGATCAAAGTTTCTCGAAAACTCTATGAACCCACCCTGGGATAACAGGTTTTTCTTACCCCATTTTCCGCTCGCGATACGAGCGAAAGAATCGCCGAAGAGCCCTCTCGTTATCATAGCGAGCACTTGGGCTATAAAGACCGCGAAGCTCCCAATTTGCCTAAGAACCTCGTGAACCGGTCTTCCCCGAGAACCTGCCGCGGCCTCGGCAACGTCTCCGATTTCATTGATCCTTCGACAAGAAATCCTTCTCTTCTCATGAGCAACGGCTCATGTCCTCGTAAAACGTCGGTCCATGATTTACCGCGACGCGCCTCGAATTAGCGGATAAAATTTGATAGGGGATTAATGACCCGTGGCTAATGATGAACTAGCTAAACGAGTGGACGTCGCGAGAGAATGGTTAACCGAAGAGAGCGGAAATCGATGAAGGAAGGAAGCTACGGAAGAGATGGTGGAAAAGTTGAAAGAAATCGTAAGGCGAGGAAACCGAAGCTTTTGATCGCGCCCAGGGGGCGATCGCGGCGAGAGTAAAGCTCGGGGCGTTTTAATCCTTTGATTCCGGGGACTTTGATTGATGCTCGACTATTCGGGCCCCGGTCGGCCTCGTTCGAGTCTTTCGCGTTGACGATAAAGTATCTTTCAGCCTTCTCGGATTCATTGTGTCTCTGACAACCGCCACGGGCCCCTTTCCTTCCGACGGATGTTTCTCTTTCTGTATGGCGGAATCAAGTTCTCCGTGGATTATCCGGAGGATAGTGGAAATTTTATTGAGAGCTTCGGAATCTTGGAATTGGCAGGGCTTTGCGAGAAATGCTTGATAATCGAAAATAATTCTCAGTGATTTAATCTTTTCGACGGGGTTGAAATTGAAATGTTTTCTTGACAACTCGGTTTCTCGTTTACTTCGGTAGACTGTCAATATCTGATAATTCTACTTTTACCCAAGAAAATCGTTTTACTGATACTGCACTAAATAATTAAAACTCTGAAAGGCAAAAATCAATTGTACAGATGACTATAAATTCAAGGTTTGCGATGTTAATTACCAAAATTCAAAGACTTTACACCTAAAATATCTAGAACTATGTGTCAAACTGTAGATGTTTTAACAAAATTGATTCTTTTAAAAGTTTTCATAATAAATATAACAATGTAAAAGGCTACCACATTTCTGATTGATTTTACTTCTATTATTTTTTAACATAAGAATAATTGTTGATCTAATATTAATGTAGTATTTTTTAACGACAGAAATCTTGAGTATTTGTTGAGTATGTAGGGTGTTCCGTTCAAAACGGACCATCTAAACACATATACGCATAAAAAATACAGTGGCTCTTAAGCAAAATATTAAACAATGGCATTTATAAAAAAAACAACTTCATAACAATAATTATACAATGTATTCAGTTCAATGTTTAACATGAAAACTTTTGGATACATATAAATTTGTACTTAATTCCGCCTCATTCATTTATTAAATCATTTAATTAAAATTAAAAACATTTTTTGGATTTCCAGAGATAGAAGAAATATTTAGGAAGCCTGTTTTAAGCGAAATATACTATATATTTTCTGATATAAATTCGAAAACTCTGTAAAATATAATTCAACTTCAATTTATTTAACTAACATGTTTTATTGACATTTTCTTTTGACACTAAAAAGGATTAATATTTTTTAATAATGACGAAACAGTTTAATACTTTTTGGGGGTACTTCCTCGTTTTAGGGTAATCCTACATCTTTTTGGCATATAATAATTCATTTCTTCAATAAGGATTGCAATAATATCAATTCTTTAAGAACGACTATAAATAATAGCCATAGAAAGATCATTCGAAGCTTTCAAATAAATTATGGGATGTTTTAAGCATTTGCTCACCGAGTTCACGCTTATTGTCATCTCATAAGTGATCAATGAAGTTTGAATGTCAAGGTTTTAACATAAGGGTGATAAATTGGCTATCATCACTACCAAACTTAAACCCTATTAAATATTTATGAGGGTGAAATTAAACGTGAAATTCACGAGTAAAAATTTATATCCAATGATTTTTTTGCGATTATCAAGAATCTGCAAATGACTTTTCTTTAGTCTCTATTAAAAAATTGATTTACTTAATGTCAAAAATATTTAACACTGCTCTAAATGCAAATGATGCCCTACAAAATATATAATTGGTGATTACTTTTCAAAGAGGGTAACTTTTTTGTATGCCCTAAACCTGTGTTGTTCCTATTTAATACTCAATAAAAAAAATGAATTTGCTAATTAAATAAATTCAATCTTAACTGAATTTAACAAAGCATTAAATTTCGTATGAGAATACACATGAAACGTATACTAAATTTTCAACTTGGTACCTATTAAAAAAATAATACAAATAAAATTAATTGAAAAAGTCTTAATTCTTTTGTTCCTTACTGCAGATAGGGATCTGTTTATTATTTCTACATTCAACAGATGTAATTCTAGCCATTTAAGAACAAATACTTGCTTTCCAATAAAAAAGAAGAAAAAATCCTAAAAGTTTAGAGCATTTAAGTAACTATATTTTCAATATATTTTAAGACGATAACAAAAATCGTCTATTTAAATCTTCACTAGAACCAGCACAGGGGATTAACGCCTAACCAAAACCAACCCCCAAAGGCACTTCCAAGGCCCCAAGAAAAATATTGGATATCAAACTTACAGCAGAAAGCACCGATTCGGCGCGAGTCCCAGGGACGGCGTGTTTCGTTCCGGGGCGCGTAGCTATGGAAACCAGTGCGATACCGCGCGTTATCGGAGTTCGAGAAATCGGAACGGGTGATGCGCTCGATATCGGGGGCAGCATGACGCGCGAACAAAGCCCCGGGAGAGTTTTCAAGGGAGCAACGGATACCCGGAGCGAGACTGCGCCGCGTCTCTCGGTGAACCTGCGAACCGACGGACCCAACTTTGCACGAGGGGCTCGGTATGTTAATTACAGGCCAACATACGTCTCCCTCCCCCTCCTCGGTTTGCTCCCCAGCCCCCCTCCCAACCCCTGCACGCGTCTCGTCCCCGCGGTGGTGCGCGCCTCTCGCCTTCTCTCGTTCTTTCTCATCGGTTAGCGCTCGGTTGCCAGCCGATTCGTCTTGGAAAGGGCCCCATCGCCGGTCTCGTTGCACGCAGGGCTCGCGTGAGACCGACGAGTCGACCCTACGACCCGAAGCCGAGAGGAAAGCGTTCCTTTTTGCCCTCTTTCGATCTGCCCGCCGCACCGGCCATGGCCACGCTTCCCTCCGACGTTCCTCCGCTTCCAGGCTGCCTTCCACGTCGAGATTTTTCGCACGGGGGCCTCGTGGACCCCGCCGGAAATCGATCGGCTCGCATGCGTCGAGGGGGAGGGTCAAGGAGGAGGGAAGGGATTTCGAGGAAGCGCGCCACCGTGGGAGGAAGGATATCGGGGATGGTGGAGGATCTCTCTGTTCTGGAGGAGAGGGTTTTGGTATTCTTGGGGATGGTTGGAGTGTGTAATTATTTGGGAGGTGTTGGATTAGGTTTTTAGGGCCACGCACATGGTCCATATTATTATCAATATCCCCACTATTTACTATCCTCGGTCTCAACATCAATCCTACCTTTAATACTGACCGCACACAGTCAATAATATTAGAAGTACCGACAGATATTGACAATATTATTAACCGTGTGCGGTGCCCTTTTGGCTTTCTGGGTGGATGAATGTAGTGAATAGTGGAAATTTGGCAAATTGGAATCAGTGAATGATTTATTCATTTAGGATCAACTTGTTCCTTAGTTAAGAATCTTATACTGTGGATCATGACTGGGCTCCAGATGTTTATGCAAATACATATTTTTATAGAAAATAGTTAATAAACTGGGACCTAGACAGAAATTTGTTTTGTTATTAGAGGATTTTAAAAACAATTTTTATTTTGCATATTGCATATATTTTGCATAAGTGCATATTTCTTTAATAAATGCATATATTTTGTGTAAGTACATGTTCGACTATTTAATACTAAATCAGAATAAGCAAGATAGATATGCCTAGAAGTTTGAGCAGCTACGATCCGCAAAATATTATAATTTCGAGTTGATACTGTATTGACATACAATAATAGCCATCACAAAGACAATAGTATAATGTTTAAACAGACGGAATCACGCTGTAATTAATCTCCATAGTTCAAGTAAATCAGTAGCTATTACGACTTTGCATGAATCATATTTTTCGAAATCAAGCACACGTAGTGTCTATCAGTTACAAGCATTGAAATACTCTCAGCCAAAATTAATTCAATTATTATCAGAGAGCATGAAGAAATTGGAAACAGTAGGATTATCTCTAATCTACCACCGATGCAAAAAAAATACTTGTCAAATGCTTTTCAAAGTAAAGTACATTAAAATACATTAAAATCCACGTGTTACACTTGCATGATGTCCCTCGTAAATAACAGTTTTTCTAAAATTTTCAATATCTCTTTAATAAGTTTGCAGTCGACTATCGGAGATGCTTCAAAAATCGTGGGAACTGATCTAAGACCTACTCCATATAAAACACAATATTTAAAAGTGAGTTCTTAAAATTGAAAGCAAATTATGATTTGATTTATATGTCTTTGAGCAAAGGCCGCAAAAGCAGCAAGACAAAAATGAGGCTCGCTAGTCGCGGCTCAAAAAAATAATAGAAGCAACTACAGCCATCACAAGTAATTGCTAAATAATTAATCACCGAGGCATATCGCTAGCACATCGTTTCAGAAAACACGCATACGACAGCATAGCAAATCGGTTCTTGAAGACTCGGGGCTGGTTCACAAAACACGCGCAACGACCACGAGAAAATCGCCATCCGGTCGGGACACTTTTACCGTTCGGGGATTTCTGAATATAGAGTCGAACGACGGTGCTGAGAGCTGTCGCGTCAACTCGTCGTCGCGTCTAACGCCCGTCTCGTTTAATTCGGGACCACGTGCGAAAATGGAAGTGGAAGCATTTGGAGAACCGTCAGGAGCAGAATATAAGGGAAGCTTTGGAGGATATCACGAGCTTCTATACACTATACAGCATCCGTGGAACGAAGACCAGTCCATATTGTACCAATTAGCTGATCTATCGCTGTTAATAAATTTCTTTCTCGAATTATTATTAAGCTCATTTCGCATCTATGTAACCAGGTAAATATCGCAAAATAATTAAACCTTGTGTAGGTTTTTAAGAAGAATCTCCACTAATTAATTATTAATGCTAGAATTCAACGAATAACGAGAAAAAGTATTGAATCTGTACTAAAATTAACCCATAAGTAAATTTTTAGAGGCCCCGTGCGGACAAAAAATTATTTTACAAATAACAAATAACTATTGAATAAGTAGACTGCGAATGTTTATGCATTTATGGCAATTTTAAATTTGCCAAATTGTATAAGTATTCGCATAGATGCAAAAATATCATAGATGCTGAAATATCAAAAATAAAATACATTTTACAGTATTTAGAAGGTACAAAGATGCTTTTCTTTTTCCATGTCTCTGAAAATATGAATTTGCATAAACATCCAGTCTATTAATAAGTGTTGATGGAATTATTTGAAGATTTATACATATCCTACTATCTCGCGATGTCTCTATAAGGATACGAAGTAAGATTCATTTCTATTTATCAATTCAGTAAAAGTTAATACTAATGAAATCATAAAACATAAATAGAAGGACATCTTAAGGAATAAAAACACGGCTTCAACAGGTGTATGCAACTCGTCGCTCATCGAACCACGCACAGCAGGACCTCAAACCAGAACTCAACCCCTCAGCAACAGAAGTTCCAGATGCTCGATCGATAAGATCGAGCCTCACCTAAAGATCAACGTTCCTGCGGATAAATTCCACCCGAAACGAACCATTCAGAGTGTTCAACCCAATTTAAATCGAAATTTCTCGGTTAAATATTCGACGATCCCCGATTCCACCGACATTCTACGGAATCGACGTCATCAATACCGAGAACGAACTGTCACAATTCCTGTTCGAAGGTTGATCACCCCGCGCATCGACGCGCCTCTCCGTTTTATCGATCGTTCGATCGTGACTAACTCGGCAAGATCCCGGTATCGTCAGTTTCCCTCTTCCCCTCGCCTTTCCCCCCGAGATAATTTCCCGTTTCGAGCGTCTTTTTCTGTTCGGCTCGCGCGCTCGGTTCCGCCGCGGCGCGGCGCGTTCGTTCGTGCCGCTTTACTTTTGCTTTCCGAGGCGCACCGTGTCGGGGGAAATCAAAGAAATCTCGCGTGCATGGGGGATCAGGCATAAACCTTTAGCCGGTATTACAGAAGCGTTTACGCGTTCTTGGATCGCGCGCCATCAGTAATTTCGTTCTTGCGATCGTCTCAGGCTGAGCACCGCCGCGTAATGATAACTCGGATCGTTCGGTGAAACGCCGGAGCGCCTCGAGAGGCGGACATTGATATCCCTTTCGTTTAAAAGCGATCGGGAAATAATTGTTGAGACGTGCCGCGATCGGGAGGTAAAAAGCCGCGAGAGTAAAATCGGCGAGAAGATAAGAAGGTAAAAGCGATGTAAAGACGGGTGTAGACTGTCAATTATGGCTTGATAACTGTAGAGATGCATGGTGTGGGAATGTAGACGAAATTCTTTAAAAGGGTGCGTGATCTTGGCAGTGGCATGGAAAATATGTAGAAATATTTGACGAAAGAAAAACAAGATTTTTAAGGGGGATTATGAAGTTTCATATCTTTTAGGGGGATTGTTAAGTTTCATATTTTTTAGAGGATTATTAAGTTTCATATTCCTTATAACTTAAAAGTATAACAATTTTTCATATTTTATATTTCAGTCATTTTTAATTAGGATTTACACAAAATTATGTTGAACACCAATTATGAATACCATTTTGTAAATTTAAGTACTAAACAAATCTGAAAACTGATTTATACGTATAAGATGTTGTTTTTGATTTTTCAAGAATTAAGTCTTCCTGGAAAAAAGTCATAGTTCTCTGACAAATCATCCTTTGTTTAAATTAAGTACTATTTACTATCAGACAATTTTCTGATTCTTCTTTAAAAAAACTTAGTGTTAGAGAAATTGTATAAACTTATAATTCATAAATCAGAAACGCTACAATTTTCTGATCAATTTTAATATTTCAATCTACAGTCAAATTGAAAGTTAAAATTATAAAAAAAAAACAACACGGTAATATTTTCTAATACCAGAGTTGAAAATAAAATTTCATAAAACAGTAACAAATAAAATAACATTATTCGAGAGTAACGAATAAAAATTTATTGGTTTCACTCAAGTAAAAATTTATAGAAATAAAACTTAATTTATACCTAACGCAGATATTACGAATAATGAATGAATTTTTATCCGAATGAAATTATTTCGAATAACACTACAAATTTATTCATTACTTATGATTTTTTATTCGTCATTCCAAATGAAATTCGCCCAACTCTGTTCAACGCCATTAATCTTGCTCAGCACCTTCAATCGGTCCAATAAAACTTGTTTCAAACATGTTTTCAAACAAACACAATAAACTGATACAAAGTAATCGCCTACAATTGACACCGATATGAAAAAAATTTCTCGCATAACTACGCGCACGTTATTCAAGAGTCAACTTACTATGCAATGGCTGAAGGACCCTTCGGAAGGGTTTCCAATCATTCACCGCGCTTCGGTTCCATGCCACCGTTCGCCGCAAATAGGGGTTCACCGATGGGCGCGATTTAATTTCGAGCGCCTCGAAGCATGCAAAATACACGTGTCTGATTACTCACCGCCAAAAGTGGGGCACGTAGCCGGCCGGGCATAAATCTCGGCACTGACCGCAGGGTGCACCTTGAAGGACGACATTACCGTGCGAGTAACTGTTAGACTGACCCTCTTGGCCGGGTGACAGCATCCTGCAACAAACAACGATACCCTTTTATTGTCCGCTAATCGCAGCAATCCGAGGTCCCTGGAATCTCCTTCACGGGCTCCTCCTTACTTTTTTTTAAGTCTCTCTGCCGAAAATAAGTCCCGACGAGCACTCGTCGCAACAGTTTTACTCGTCCTTATGCAAATGCCGTCGCGCTCACGATCTCTAATTTAAGGAGTACGACGTGCCCACCGAAAGAACTTAATACCATCCATTACCATAAATTACAATAATTATCGTAAATTAACATTCCCGCGGGCTTACCGCCGCGTTATTAAATCGAACAAATGATTCGTTTAATGCGGCTAACGTGGAATTAACGTGCATCATCTCCCTTGGACGCGCGCGACACTTGCTTGACTTTAGTTGACGGTTCAAAAGGATTTTATTTCGGTCGATTTAGGACAAGAAAATTGCACAGAAGACAAATTACTGACAGACCATGCATTTTTATATTTTATGGGGATATATAAGGCTTCATATGTAATTGAAATATTGGGCACAAGTTACGTTTATAAAAGTTCTTTTCTTTTTACCGTGGTCTCAAATACCTCATAGACTGCGGAAATTGATGCAAATGCATATTTTTATAGGAATGTATTTGAAAAAACAGGACTTCGTCAGAAATGCGTTTTATCATCAGTAGATCTTACAAATACACTTTTTATTTTGTATATTGCATAGACTGTGCATATTTTTATATATGTATGTTACATATTCTGCATACACAGAATGTGCAAAACAAAGTGCGGGAGACTTTGATAAGAATTACTGCAGAATTACTAAAATTGATATGCAATACAATGTCTTTCGTAAGTGTCTTATCAACTTGGAAATTGAAAGAGTGGAAGTTAAAAATTTAAGCCTGAAGTTGAATATTTCAAGAGTTTAATTTAGAAATTTAGAAATATTCAAGATATTAGAGATATGAAGGTTTGAAGTTGGAGATTTTAAAGTTGAATATTAAGTCTTCAACTTTATGGTTGAAACACATGAAGTTAAATTTACAGAATTAATGTATTGGACGGTTCGCAGTGGAGAATTTGAAAATTTACAATTGAAGATTTAAAGTTAGAAATCAGAAAATTTCAAGTTGCAGGTTTGGAAATTTTGAGAATGTAAATTGGGATCTGAAATTGAGATCTTCAAGTCTCTAAAAATTAAAGGCTTAATGATTTGGAGTCCAAAATTCGAGAAGTGAATATGAAACTGAAGATTTCAAAACTTAAAGGATTAAATTTGAAGATTTCAAGTAATTAAAGATTTGAAGATACGAAATTCAACATTCTAAAACTTAAAATGTATAGACCGCGCATTCTGAATATTTGCCATAAATTTTTCGGGGAAGGTTTCTTAGTGTATTACACATTGATCGACATTGATATATTATCTAAGATAACTGACGAGTGATCGCAATTTTTCAGAGATACGCATATTCTGCCCACGTAACAGTGCATTAAATAGTAAAAATTTCAGTCGAATTGTCCAGTACTTTTTATTATAAAATAAAATCCCGACAATTCGCTCATTTTTAACGCGTTACAGTGGAATACCCCATAAATTCGTTTTTTAATGATTTTTGTACATAAACGAATTCAAAAATACCGGATTTTCACGCGCCTATTTCTAACCGACTAATTCAATTTTCTGTCACTAGTTTGCGTATGAAAATTCGCAATTTACGAATAAGTGATTCATCATATTCGAAATTAAAAACACACTTTAACGCAGGACTTATCTTGCCATGAATCTCTCCATATTTTCACCTTACAAGTTTATACATCACTATTTTTTATACCTTTATTCGCAACTGATACGTAGCGGAATCCTCGACGATAACGTGCTTCTTCAGTCGGACAGTTTCTGCACGGCTAGCAGATGTGCCGCGAAAATAATTAATTAAAGGCGCCATCTAATGGGGAGGAGCGCGGCCTATTACGTCCTGCTCGAATTAATAATGGAAGCTGGTAATTAACGGGTAAACGATGTCTCGCGAGGGCTGATCGGCGTCGATTAACCGACACCAGATAATTGCGGCTTCTAGAAATTTTATTACGACGAAAACTGTTCTCGAACGCCTCGAGGACGCCGAGGCCACCAACGATCCTTCGTCGCGGCGGATCGACTTTTCGCTCGTATATTTCGCGATTTTTTCTCGAGGAAACGTTCGATTCTTTGGTGCTCGTCTCGCCGAGGGGATTATGAAATACATCGCTCCCCTTCGAGATGCGATCAAAAATAATGGCGCAGCTGTGTGCCCGGCAAAGGAAGCAAAACGAGCGGGAACGAGGTCGATAAGTTATCCCTCCGTTTAGCAGAATCGTCGGTTACTTTTTTTTCCCCGTCGCTCGCCTGGTCACAGCCGATAAAACAAAATTGAAAATTGCAGGGGACGCTGGTCGCCATGGCGGAACCATCAAATTAGAGTCGAACGAGAGCATTGCATTCAATGAAAATAAAACTGTCTTGGTGAACTTCTTGCGAACTTCAAACGAAATTTATTTTTCTTCAGCTCCCGTATCTACAATATGCAAGTTTTAAAGGATGTCGACTGAGACAAAGGGATTTTCCATGAGTTTCAAATGTAACGTAGCATCTTTTTGCCGGAATGGGGAAAGCGGGATCGCGTAGAAGCGTTCGATCGCGTTTCGAACCGGGAGCGTGTCGAAGGTCAGATCACAGCTGCGCATGGGAATAATTGGCGCAAGAAGAAAAAGCGAACGAGAAATTTAACCACAGCGTCATTACACGACCCCAACCGTGCGCAATAAGGCAACCTGAACCGGCGAGACTTTATGAAAGACCGTGACAGGAACTACAAGGTCGTTCGTGGGCTTGCGACTGTCACGTGCCACGGCCTATGAAATTGCAAAGGACATGAAAATGATTAAAGGCCGTTCCAAACAAGACAGTTCACTGATTTGCAACTACTATCCGGAACACATTTGCACACTGTATCTGCTTTTTTGTTCAACATTTGTTACTAGACTAAGGATGTTCAATGTTCAGGCACTTATTACCAGCGTATGTATATTATGTGAACATGAATCAACTGTAAGAAGTAATAACATTTTTCTGGTTATTATGCCGTAAATGTACACTTGACTGTAGAATAGACAAAGAACGATGAATTTTTATATTTTTTATTTTACAAAAAAAAGTAAATTTAATAAATGCACTGTGTTAATTTTTTTAATCGAAGATAAATATTGTTTAATATTTTTATAGCATTAGAATATAAAAAATTAAACAATGACGAAAATGTATATTGATAATAAGTGTAATTCATAATAATGATAATAATAATAATAATAATGGTGACAGCTGTAGTTATCCAGGAATTCAGTAAATCGGGATTGAATAAAAATTCGTATATCTCACGTGTTTTTTTACAATTTTTGTATAATGCAATAACAATTGTACATCTCTTATCGATTTGTGGAATATTTGACAAATTCAAATTGGAAATTTGAAAAGATTAAGTTGGAGATTTGAATATATGAAATTGAAGATTTAAAGACTTGAAGTTACAGATTCACAATTAGAGTTAAAATTAGAAATTTGAAGATTTCAAGAGTTCAATAAGAAATTTTTATGATTTGAATTTGGAAATTTAAAATATTCACGTTGGAGATTTGAATATATGAAATTGAAGATTTAAAGACTTGAAGTTACAAATTTACAATTAGAGTTAAAATTACAAATTTGAAGATTTCAAGAGTTCAATAGGAAATTTTTATGATTTGAATTTGGAAATTTAAAATATTCACGTTGGAGATTTGAAGTCTTCAGATTTTACATTTGAAAACTTTAATTCATGTTACATCGGCCAGTCTCAAAAGTCGACTTTCTCTCAAACCCAGACAAAAACAACGTTACTCGGAATTTCCCCTTATTTTTCCTCGTACAATCACGCCCTGTCCAGTGATACCACGATTTCCGCCCCATCCAGTATAAACAGAATTTTCATCACGACTGTATTCCTCTCGGAACGAGTCCCACAAGTTGCGAAACACCTTATACATCAGCGATAACGATCTCGTGAGCATAAAAGTATCTCATTTCAGACTGATCATATTTTATCAACCGACTACGCTTCATACGTGTCACAATATTATCACGATTTAAAGTACACCCCGAAGTCGCGTTTCAAATAATTTCCCGTGGCTTTAATCGCCGTGTAAAATCTCGCGAGTCATTCCCGTTTACGAGGATCCCCCGCGTGTATCGGGTACCCCTATCGATGGCTCTCTCGAACACCGGTCGCGCGACTCCGACACAACCGCGAGTGCAAGAGTTTCTACTAGCCGCGAATGTGGCGCGCACAATAACCTTGTTCGCCTCTGGTTGACCGACATACCATCGTGGATCGACATTCCCATCTCTGTGTTCTTCGGTGACCCTTATCGCGTAACCCGGAATACGCGGCGTAGCACAGATTCCTTCTTGAGCGACAGCGGAGGCGCACGCGATTCACCTCCTCCTCGGCGCGGATCGCCGGTGCAACTCGAATTTCCGACGGGCGATTATGCTACCCTGATCCACGTAACCGCGAGATCGCTCGCGTCGACCTTTTAATAAAGTTACTCACGAGACACGTCCGCGATGTGTATAATTTCGTTTAATGCGTGCCACGTACCGGGCACCTTTATCCCGTATTAAATTGAACGACTCCGCACGCTATGTCGCTTTCGACTAATGCATGTAAGTAGTGCACGCACGCCACGCTTGAAAAAGGTGGCGAAGATGTTGCGGAGGTCTGAGTAAAAGCTAATTCGCACGAGAATACGCGTGACTGGGAATATTTCATGATTGTGGGGATAAGTGTTGAATTTGGTACTGTGCGATATCTTTAGAAACTAAATTAGATTCTTGTTCCCTTAAGCCTTAGGGCTGGTGCACACGAACGGCACGCGTCACTTTGTAGCCGCATCAATTTGACGCTGCGACCTAGTCTTCATTCGTTAAAACGCAAACAGGACGTAAAGCTGCCGCCAAAACCTGCTTTTTCTATGAAAAAATTCATACTTGACGTACGTTTTGGCGGTAACTTCGCGTCCCCTTTGTGTTTTGATAGATGAAAACTAGGGCCTCTACAAGATTTATTCCCGTCTACAACCACTTACAATTCTGAAATGTCAATACCGAAAATTCCTGCATCGGCATCAAAAAGGAAACAACTTATAGAAAATACCTTGATTCAATATATGACGACAAAAGAAATTCCACCAAAAAATAATGAAGACCTTCTGTTCTTTCAATCGCTTCTTCCAATAGTAGGATCTTTTACTATTGATCAGAAATTATAATTAAAGATAGAAATTTTAAAACTGGTACAAACAATTGCAAGAATAACTGTTTATTCTTCGTCAGAATAAATTATTATTATTATTATTATTTTTAGTAGTTATTGTTAGTTTATTAATATTGTTTTGTTTACAAAGTATAATGTAGATACTGCTTTCATTTATAATTAAAACAAATAAATGTCTGAATTACTTTAATGTAATGTGGAATAGCAATTCTCATTGTTGTGTTTTTGCATTTTATGGTTCCACTCATTTTTACACACAATTCATCAAAAGATTTAACGCTCATGCGAAAGTAATTACAAAATTTGACCTCATCCTCTCTTATAGATCCATAAACATAGTATTAAATGCCCCTTTCAAGGGACGTGCACTAATTAAAGGATGAACCCAATACTTCCTTTTCTGTTGAGAAAAAAACAAATCGAAAGTAAAAAATATGATGTAATTGACATCTCAAAAATCGCAAAGGCGGATATTAAAAAATCATAATAATATTATGATTACTCAAGATATACAATACGTAAAATAATACTTTATTAATATTTCAGGTGTCTGAACGGTACTAATTTGGCATTTTTTCAACACCCTCCGTTTTCAAAATATTTTAGACGCTAAACGGTGAACTTATAAAGTAATAATTTATGAGATTTAATTGATTGAATAAGATAACATGGACTCCCATAAGAACAGCATTCTATTCTGTACCTCGTCCACGGTGAAAGCCTCCATCGTTTTATAGAATATATTTCACTCTACGCGGCGACGCGACGTACTCGCATCTCCGCATGAAACAGTTTCCAGACTCGCGAGATCCAATTTGTGTCTTGCTCATTTACTTGATTCGTGCGATCACTATCACCGTTCCCATACATAAGGTTACGTGTTCTCTTCCAGGAGAAGAAGGAGAATGTTTCCAAAGCATCGCAAACGCTCGCGGCACGAAACTCCACGCGGGGAGCAATTTCCATCGGCGGAATCGTGAGACCAAATAAACGACAATAATTAGTCTAAGTTGCCATAATTGCTATCCGAGGCCGAAACGAAACACGCCGGAGAAAATAAGGAAAGTGGGCTACCGCCTTGGTCGGTGTAGAAGAAGTGGCTTGCAGGTCGCTGTAATTAGTATCTTTTTGCGTCGTTAGGGTTAAGCGTCGCTAGCGTGCAACGGGCGACCGCGATAGGGCGAACTCCGAGCCATGGTATGTTAATGGACGCGATAGCGAGTGGCCGGTCGGTCTTCTGCCTCCCCTTACCAAAGGTTTATAATTCGTGAAACGACCAATTAACATTCCCCGAAAAAGAGTAGGTGGTCCGTTCAGGCGCCTAAGCGCGGGCTCGCGGTACTCTCGCCGGAAAGCGTGGAGAACATAACAATATCAGTTATCTTAATTCATATCTGCGCGGTCCCTCGCGTTTCGGGAGAAGACTCATCGTATTCCCGTCCGGACACGGTTTACGACGCCACTCGCAATTAACGGAACGCGGAGAGGATCGAGCCGAATTTCGGAAGCATGAAAAGGGGTGCACCGTGAACGAGGATGTAAATTTTTACCGACGCGACGTCAACAGCCTTAGGACACAGAAGAAACCTGATCAAAACCCGAAATTCTAAAGCCCCCAATTTACGGATTGCGGCATTTAATAACATTTTCGTAACCTATTTGGCTACTAATTACCAACGGTTAAAGAAAAGTATGTCTGACACCTTTCGTTACAACTACTTTCAAAGTTGCGCGTTGTCCAAGTGTTGGAACTCGGAAAAGTAAGGGACAAGGTGGGAATATGGACTGCCTTTTTTGTTTCGAAGAAAACATACTAAAACTGTAAAAAATACGGGAACACAAGGCGAAAATGTAACTCAGGGGTTTCAGATAATCTAGTTGTTTAATGTAAAAATTCAATTACTATGAAGCTGTAAACATTGTTACAAAACATTGTCAAAATGATGCTGGGAAATTAAATTGGGGTGGCAATATGGAGAGGGCTGAAAACGTAAAAAATGAGCATGAAATAGCATGAAAAACTGTTACTATTACATCCAATATACAGGGTGTCCCAAACTCGACGCGGGAGCTGGAAATGGGAGATTCCTGGGGTGATTCTAAATAATTTTTTCCTTTGCAAAAATGTTATCCGAAGCTTTGGTAACGAGTTATTACCTCGTATTACCGAGCCTTATCGTATATAAACGCCCAAAATCTAAAATTATTGGAAGTCCATGTAACAATTCCTTGATGTACAGATAACCCTCCTATAACGCGGTATTTCTGTAACGTGGTTTAGGAATTACGGAATGTTTCCTACAACGTGAATTTGCTACAACGCGGATTCGCTATACGCAGTTCAGGAAATGCAAAGGTTCTTCTAACTACAACTTATAATTTATGTTTTGTGGCGAATCATACTATATATAATATAGCTACTATGAAATATACATACATACATGAAATGTACATATGCACATGTAACACATGAATTAGTTAAATTCACCTATTGATTTATTGGTTTCTATTTTACATTAGTGTATAATTTCTTATTTAAAATCCAAACCCAGTTTTTACAGGGTCCGTCAATTGAACTGTCCCCAACTTCATACTGCTAAAGAACGCAAACTTGAAGTAGTTTATTTTCGACGCCATATTGGATTTTTGTTAATCAATCATAACCTCTCAGAACAGTGAACTATTAGTTCGATTCAGTGTTGTTCAATATGAACATTGAAAACAAACATAATGCGGTAATTGTTCTTTTTAAAGCAAAAAAGACACACAAAGAAATTGTGAATAATTTCAGACACATAAATGTGAATGGAAAATTCGTATTTCGTACCATAACAAGGTATTTAGAGACAGGAGGATCAAGAGAAAAGAGTATGGTGGTATGGTGGTGGTCGGCAAGCAACAGTAACATAAATTCAAATACCACAAGAGTAGGTACTTGCGGGCTTCTTACAATAACTGTTTTGAACGTTTAAATAAAATAATTTTATACAAAGGTGGTCCACTCGACTTCCAAGCATAATATTATTAAAATGTAAATATGGTATAAACAAATATTCCAAAGCAATTTTTCAATAAAAATGTTCAGTTAAAAATGATGACCTTTTTTTATAAGACACTTCAATTGCCGGACCCTGTATATGAAGTTGATGTCTCCTATAACACGGTTTCCTACAACGTGGCGTTTTTTCGGAATGTATCTACCGCGTTGTAAGAGATCGAATTACCTTTAGTCACAAAGTCTGCAATGTGTCTAAGTATCTAAAATTCGACAAAATGTGTCGTCAAGAAATGATGCAATATTATTGGCCACTACTGTACGTGGACAATCCTGTCATACTAGCTGAAAGGTGCTCTCTACTCTGAAAATTGCATTTCGTCCAGCGCCTTGCAAAAAAGTACCACTATGTGCACTGTACGATGGTTGAAAGATGGTTGCAGAGTTGAAAGTCGCGGGACGATCAAAGGCGACTGCGCTGTACCCATAAAACTCGTTCGCGGACGCGGTGTTTAACGAGAGTAAAAATTGTATTACCAACGATCGAAAGTAAGTCGATCGGAGACAGGTACATATATACTGAAGATGAGGCATAAACTGGTCGAGAGGAAAAGCGTTTTGGACGGAGACGGGTAGCGAGTTTCGCAGTACGTTCTATTGAAACGCGGATACGGATGCAAGAAAGGAAGGTCCGTGGACTTTGCTTAGGCTGAACTGGAGTTCTTCCGCGATGAAAGACACGTACACAGAGTCACTCGGCTGCCGAGCGCACATCGTGCACGCCGCGATCGCTGTGCACGTACGGTTGCATAGAACGGTGCGCAGCCACGGAGAATAAGGAACACGTACACACGTGTGTATATATATGCACATACCTGTTGCTTTCTCTCGGTCGCAGTCGGGATGCTGAAGCTACGATGGTCGAGATGGGTCGGAGCCCTGGAACTTAACGAGATCGTCGGGCGATCCCCTTTCCCTTCGGGAACACAAAGGACAACGAATCGCGCGGCGATCGAGAGGACGCTCGTCCGCGACGTACCGAACCCCGAGAGCTTTGCTCGCGAGTCAACGGTCACGATCCCTAGGTCGTGGCATCCTCGAACGCGAAAGCCCGGTCGCGCGGCACTACGCGCCGCGTAATATCTCGCGCGTACCTTCTCGTCGTCGAACTGGCACCACTTCACAGCTGCACCTGCACTTGCACTTGCACCGCACCGCGCGAGTAACAGCGCTACGTTGTGGCACAGAGTCGTGGGGCCCCGGCAGATCACGGGGTACCGTCGCGCCGTCCTATATCGTGTCGAGAGGGCCGACGACGGTGGCATCCTCGCGGCATCACCGTACACTGCACTCGGAGTCAAGCCGAACGGCTCGGCTCGCTCTCTTCCCTCTCGCTCTATCTCTCCTCTGCTCCGCCGTCTCTCCTTTCTCCCGATTTCTTGCTGCTTCCTTTTTTCCTCCTTTCATCCGTCTTCCTCCTCCCGCTCTGCTCTAACTCCCTGATCTCTCCCTCTCGCGGCTTTCGCGTTTCCACAACGGACGGACAAGCGCCGCTTTCTCGGACGTTTTCGGCGAAACGGTTCGCGGTTCAACGATCCGGCGAACCGCGAGCCGCGCTCGTCGTCGCCGGTAGCGCGAATATCGCCGCGGGATCTGTCATCCCGAGGCCCCGGAACCGGGCGGAGGCGGTCGCGATGAAGTCATAAATCGGCGGAGTCGATCGCGTTCTCCGGTGTACCTGCGACCGGTTCGACCTTTCCGAGAGAGCAAAAGGTTGCGTCTCCCACCGGGGAGGACACTCAGCCGCGCGCGCGCGCGCACACAGTCGGTACCCGGTGCCTCGAAAGGTGTCCTCGGCGAACGATTGTAAACTGCGAAGGGTGTCTCTCGTATGTAGGATGGCACGGCAACGCGCGGTTCAGAGACTCGGAATCGGACTGGCTGTTGAGAGATGAGGCCCTTTTTCCCCCACTTCCGCGGGCCCCCTTCGACTGGTTGCTTCTCCGCTCGCGTCAGGCCCTCCCCACCTTACCACATGCCACCGGACATTCTCCTCCCCGCCCTCCCTCCCCCGCGGTCTACGACTTTGCTCGCATCATTGTATCCTTCCCTTCTTTTTCACCTCTACCTACGTTTCTCCACGGTTACGTCTCGCCCTTTCTTTCGCGGATGAACCTTGCTAGTGCTCCCACTTTGGTTTTAATCGATCTTTAGGGATGAACTTGAAAATCGTGTAACCATTTTCTAACGAATCTTGTGTGTTGTGTATAGGGTGGGGCGGAAATCGTGGTATAGTGGGAATGGTTGTGATTCTACGCGAAAGAGTAATAAATATTTCGTTTGACCTTGTTGCATTCCTCTTAAAGGTTTGAATTTATGATGAAATGAATTGTTGCATTTTTAGTGTACACAGCGAAATTTTTATGGAATGTCAAGCAACAATAAACATTGATAGTAGCACTAATTTCTTTAATTCTTTTTTTTCTTTTTCAATTGAACTAGGGTAACTGTTCATATTTATGTGTCTGTCCCTATTATTGTACCTTTATATTTAAATAAGTTTCAGAGAAAAACGAGTGAAAATTAGTGGATAAAGTTTTCTTTTTTTTATTAAAGTTAGGCTATGAATATATATTTATAAAACACACATTTTTTTATTGAGAGTTTATAAGTCGCATCAACTTCTCTGGATATTAGCAACTACTTGTTTTTACATTAGTTTACAACGTTTGTTTCACTCTTTATTCGTTATATGAGATTTCTAAGGTTTATTTCATTGATGAAAGAAAGAACTGCATTTATGTGTTTTTTTTTTCAGTGAGGACTTCTTTTAGATTCATTGGTATTTTGTGTTTTGTTCTTGCGTGGTTCACTAGTGCACAGTCTTAGAGAATATGGGTAACTGTGGTATCGACGTTGCACTGAAAACGCTTAATTGGACATATTAGTTTGGACATTTAAAGATTTTAAGTTGAAAATTTGAAAATTTTGCAAACTATAGATTTGCAGATATAAAAATTGATATTCAAGGTTTGAAGTTTGAAAACCAAGTTGGTGGTTTCAAAGATCCTAAGTTGTACATTTTTATATGTTTTTAAATCGAAATTGAAAATTAGAAATGAAAAAATCTGGAGGGGAAAATTTAAAAAGTTAAAATTGAAGATTTGAAGATTTCAAG
The DNA here is from genome assembly GCA_030770465.2 of Perdita meconis. Classification (NCBI taxonomy): domain Eukaryota; kingdom Metazoa; phylum Arthropoda; class Insecta; order Hymenoptera; family Andrenidae; genus Perdita; species Perdita meconis. The sequence continues at coordinate 6,072,815 of JASKOS020000005.1, forward strand.
TTGAAGATTAGAAAATTTCTAGTGACATATTCAGAGTTTTTTTTAGCTCAAATTGAAAATTTGAAACTTTGACGTTAAATATTTAAAGATTTAGAACGGAAAGTTCTAAAGAGTTAAGAATTGAAAATAAAAATTTGAAGATTTCAAGAGTTCAATAGGAGATTTTTAAGATTTCAATTAGGAGATTCCAACATTTTATGTTGCAAATTAAAAAATGTTTAAAATTGATCTCAAAAATTTGAAAATTTGAAATTGTAAATTTAAAGGTTTGAAGCAGAAAATTTGATGAACTAAAATTTAAAATCTGAAGATTTCAAGTTGAATAAATATAAATTTTAAGTTTTTAGAGTTGAAATTAAAAAAATATTAAGATCAAAGAATAATATGTGGAAGGTTCGCAGTTATCGAGAGCTCTTTCAATTTTTTCCTTCACTTATTACATTATATTTATACATTATATATTTCACCTTTAATCATCTAACAGCGTTCATACCAATGTTTAAAACGTAAATCACGAATGTCCCACGTTATTATAGGACAGCATTTAGTGACCCTCAAGAAAAAAGCAGCACCACCTACATGTATAATAAAGCCAAACTGTTCTGCCTGTGACGTCACACACAAAAGGGTTAGGATTAGAGTGATTGTCATTGTGTTGTCTATAGGTTAATAGGTTGTCATCGTAATAATGTATAACCTATAAACAATACTGTGACAATTACTCTAGGCTTCTTGTTCGTGACATCACAACAAAGCAGTTTGGCTTTATTATACATATAGTATAGGTGATGCTGTTAAAACCCGAATAGAACCAACCGTGTTATTAAACACTTGTTAACCAAAGAGCTCCTAATACACATGTATTACCTGGTCATGCAATCCTCTTCTCCCGTAAAATCCTCTCTCCCCCGCCCCCGAAGGCGTTCTGCCGTTGCCGAGGTTCTGATATGTATGTAGTATGTAAGTGTTCGGTTCAACATCGCGAATGCAGAGTCACCGCCGGAGGCACACTCCGTGGACATCTGTGTCTTATTGTGCATCCGTTCGTCCCAGTGAATGGTTATCTCGAATCTCTCAGCAAGGGCATTTTACTATTACGAAGAGGCCCCGACGAACGTGCCATGATTATTATAATGTATCCCCGGCGCAATTTTCGAGCCGCGCTAACGAGACCGCGTTACCACCGTTTAGGATAATGCGATCGTAAATTTATTCACCACGGTCGGTAAAGTGAAACGACCGTGTCTCGTTCGGTAAGAGGCGTTTGCATTCGATGGGTTTCTTTTCCGTTACGATGTATCAACAGACGCGCGAATAAACAAAACGAACTTCCCTCGACTGGAGTCGTACACGAGCGCCACGCGATTCCGCGTCCTGTTCTCCCGATACCTTTTTTCCTGCTTTTCTTGTTTCTCCGACTTTTACGCGCCTTCGGCATCGCCTGCGTTTTCCTCGGGGTCGCGTACTTTAGTCGCGCGTAGAGATTGCAATCTCATTGGTAAATACAAATGTGAGGGCGCCATCGCATAATTAGGTTGGAAAAGGTTAGAATAAGACAGAATTTCAAGGTCAAATTTCTAATTTTTAGAATTTCAAGTTTCAAGCTTTCAATTTTCAGAATTTTAAGCTTACGATTAGTATTTGCAACTTTTAGGAATTTTAAGCTCAATATTTGCAAATTTTCGGTTTTTGGAGCTACAAATTTGCAGAATACGTATCTATCAAGCTTCAAATTTTTAAGTTTTCAAATTTCCGAAATCTCAAACTTCAAATTTTTAGAATTTCAAGCTTCAAATTTACAGAATTTCAGGCTTCTAATTTTTAAGTCTTCAAGATTTTGGAACTTCAAGCATCGAAAATTAAAGTTTATATATTTGAAGATTTCAAGTTTTTAAAATTTCAGGATTAAAATTTCCAGGTTCTCAAACATTCAGAATTTCAAGCTTGAAAGATTAAAACTTTCAAGCTAGAATTTTTCCAGCGTTGAATTGCTCAAGTTTCAAGTCTCAAATTTTGAAATTTCAAATTTCCAAGTTTCAATCTTTTAAGTATTCAGTATCAACTTTTTATGCTTCAGACTTCCAAATTTTTAGTTTCAACGTTAGTTTCAAGGCTTAGCTATTTAATTTTTAAGCTTAATAATTATTTGAACTCAAATATTATTTCAGATAATTTTATTTCTAATACATTTGAAACGAAATACATATAATTTCAAATAAGTATATCTAATGTACCCTCCAAAAATATTATTATTCAAATATCCTTCTATGTAAAACTGAGACATAAAATACAGTTTAAAATATTATTTTATGAAAGCATTTCAATTACTAATTTTCTACTTAAAATTTAGCCACCGCTGCATACTGGTGCAAATGAGTTTTCAAAAAAAGTGCAACTACTTTTTCTACTTTTCGCTAGTAAATCGCGTAGCGGCAATAAGTAAATTTATGCGGGAATATTTTCGATCCCGCGATAATTAAGGATTTACTTATTAGGTGTATGCAAAAGCATACACTTATTACGCATTAATCTTTGTTTAGTTTTCTTGTATTTATACATAATATAAGCATAATTAATAAAAGTTCGAAAAAGTTTTCCTAATTTTCTATAATTCATAAGTACAACAAAAAAAAATTATGTTAAACTTATTAAATATGATGTCAAAAATTAGAAAGAGAAAAGATTAGAGCTTTCGCGTACACCTAATATATGTATACATCTAATAAAGTAACGAACTTTATTTATAACTTAATCATCTTTGATTATAAAACTTGAATTTAACTAAAGAAAAACCAAGTTTGAACATATCTTTAATTGAAAATAGCTTCTCTTTAAAAAAGAAAACATGTTGCAATTGTAAGTTGGATTACGTTCAAACTTTACTAAGTTGTAGATAAATGAATAGTACGCTATATGTAATAATCATTAAAAAAAGAAATATGTTGTATACATGAAAAAATATCTATAAAAAATTAGTGTACTGTGTCGCGAGTACGGACAACTGACGCGAATACGTCTACAATGTTCGCCAAGAGATCGTTTTATTGTCATTGATATCGGCGGAAGGTAGGAAATAGACTCCGTCCCGCGCGTGACATCACAATCCCCACTAGGTAAAATAAATGCTTTGATTCTTCAACTATCACGTGTATATTTTTATTTTCGATATAAACAATAGTTTTTGAACTGCAACACAAAACTGTATCCCCTGATTTCATTATCATCGGATTTTCTGTTATGCTCCCAGTACAAGAGCAAATTTATAGACGTATTCACGTCAAAACATGAATCAAAATCTTCTATTCCTTGAGCGCAATATCACGCGCCGCGCTTTGAAAACAACGGCTGAGGTTTGGATCTGTTTGGATCGCGATCCACTACGCGCCACGATCGAAGCTTCTGCTGTTGTTTCCAAGGCGCGGTACGTGATATCGCGCTCAATTGGATTCCGGGCTTAGATTGTTGCACACTTCGAGATAATTCGTCGTGCATATCGTCATTTGCGTAGCTTTACATACAATCCCACACACCTTGCTGGATCTCGCAGCTTATCTAATCGTAAAACATACGCGGGAGCAGAAAAATGACACGGATCCCGCAGGATTCCGAGATTTCAACTCCTGATGAGATTTTAATCACTTCGAATCGCTTCGAGTCAATGACGAAAAATTCGAATCGTTTGGAACATGATTCGAAGCTTAGAACTCTTGAAAGTCTTGTCTTGAAAGTCTTGAAAATTGTGAATCGTCAGAGTCCCAACAAATATTGAAAGCTTGATGAGTATTTGATATCTTAGATGCTTTTTGATTACTTGTTTTACTTTCAAAACTTCTTAGACCGTTTAAGACTTCCAAGACTTCCAAAACTTTCAAGCCTACAAGAGTTCTAAGCTTCGAATCGTGTTCTAACCATTCGAATTTCCACAGTCTTGAAAAATTTCGAATCGTTTCGAATTTTAGATTCAAATGCCCATCACTACAGTCAGGCGGCATATAAAAACGGGGACATTAAAGAAATTACCTTGAACGTTTCGTTTATTTAACGAGTAGTTATATAAGATACATTGAATTATGCAGAAAAATATATTTTTCTTATGACTATTCGTATTTTTCCGCTCAAGGATTCAGATATTTTGTGTGCTGTAGCATTTATTTACCTTATAAACGGATCATTACGTTTCTTTATTATCATCTTCTCATTTACATAATGTACACAATAACACATCTCATAAATGTACAACTGATTTACGTTTCTCTGTAACATAATTATTAACTGTCAACTCGTAAAATTCCCGAAGACTTACTCAAGACCTTACGAAATCCGCGTGTAAAAAAAACATCCGCGCCGTGTGTGCATTATAATTTGCATCATTATTTATAACTTGCTTGAACTTCGAAAAAGTATTAGGTTTCCCAACTGCATAAAAAAATGTGGATATAGTGACTCGTATTTAATATTTGTATATACGTATTCTCAGGTTTATTTATTTATATCTGCACGTGTGGCAAAAATATTTGTTTAGTTGTTGTTATATTGTAAACAGTTGTTATCAGGGCCGTTTCTGCGTTCTTGGTCAACCGGGTGCAAAAATCTCTCTTTTAAGTTTACTTCTGCAATTTTAACTATTAAAATCTCCATTTCCATTTTTTAAATAATCAACTTCAAACTTTGAATCTCTAACTTTCAAATCTTCAAATTTTCAATTTTAACTTTTCAAATCTCTAAAACTTGAGATTCTCTAATATCAGACTAAAATTTTCAATTTTAATGCACATGCAATTTCATTTTCAAACCTTCAAATTTTTAATTTTGACTGGAAATTATTAAAATGTCAAACCTTCAAACATTCGGCTAAAATTTTCAATTTCTACTTCACAAATTTTCCACTTCAAACCAAATATCCAACCCTGAAGCTTTAAATTTTCAATTTTAACTCTTGAAATCTCTGAAGCTTAAAATTTTCTAACATTAGCCTAGAATTTTTAATTTCAACTCAACAAATTTAAATCTTCAAATTTTGAATTTCCAATTTCAAATTGAAAAATTTCCAATTTTTACAATTCAAATATTCAACTTCAAATCTTTGAATCTCTACTTTTAACTTCACATCTCCAAATTGATAAAATTTGCGATATTGCGAATTTTTGTATAATAATTTTGATAACTCGTCGATAATTCTCATCAAAATCTAAAAATATACTAAATTTTTTCCTTAATTTTGCACATCGATTACATTCAATGCCGTTCAAAATCCTAGGATTTTCGTCCCAAACCGCATTTGGCCTATGTTTGTTTTATTGAATTGAATAAATATAGCTTAAAAAATAATATGCTATTATAGCATTACAAAGCTTACATATAAAATTAGTTAAATTGAATTCTACTTGTCTGAAAGATTAATAATTATAAAAAGCATGAGCCCTATTTTGTTATTAGTCATATAAAAATTGATTGATTGCGAGGCGCGAAAATATTCAAGTATAAGTTTTCGAAATTGTTATAAATTATTAATATCATATAACAAAGAGTATGAGATACTTTTTTTATTTTATAACGTATATTACTCAATAACTTTTTCTTAAATATTCGATCATGAATTGTTTATTTACAGTAAACTTATGATTGTTCCTTGAATTTTTCATAATTCATAGTAGGAAGAAAACATAAAGATATTACAAACAATGTAATATATTAAAAAGCAAATTAATTAAATAAGTCTTTTCCACACGTGCAGATATAGATTAATAAACATGAAAATATGAAGTGTAATGCGAGGTACTGTATGCAAATGACGTGAACTGGAGGTCACGATCGATTGGTCGATCTCATTCCTCATTTATTCGTAAATTAATCAACGTTCGCGAAATCGTTACAAGGAGAAAAGGAACCGCGAGCCGATTTCAATAGCAAAGGGAAGGGGGTGACCGCGTTTATACATCGTTAGGCAAGGTGAGAACAAGTGTCCAAAGTGCGTTTAATTTGAAATTAAATGATTCAGTAATCGCCGGGGTTCGGCCGCGGTCGGATACGGTCGGCGAACCACGTGACGGGTTTTATCGGGGAACATGGCGTGAAGTTGGCACGAAGATGGTTGTGGCGAGTTACGAAAGAGTAGACGATTTCTCGCGGGGAAGTTGCTTCCCGATCGCCCGGAAAAAGTGTCGTTCCGCTGGTCCGTCATCGCGGATCCAGCCAGCGGATGGCAGCGCGATGTTATACAACATCAAGTGGATCATACCGAAGCTGCGGGCGCCGAGCAACCTATGGAACATCGCGAGTAGCATAACCGTCGCAGCGGTAGGGATTTTCTCGAAAATCATCATAGGTAAGTGGCTGCACTAGCCGGTTATTCGCCGAAAATCGGTAACGTTCGACCTCCCGCGTTAACACGCGTGTTTCTTCAGCGATCACGCTTCTGCTCTGAAACGGTTCCTCGCGCTGTCAGTCGATTTCGTTCGCGTAATCGATCCCTCCGAGTTATTATTACTCGCTCTATTGTTCGCGGGATAAAAACAGGAACAGCAGACTGATCGCTAGGTAAATTTATTGCCAGTTACCGACTAGACGTGGAAAATATTAGCGCTGGGAGGAACGAAAAACAATACTGATTTATATAATTGTGAAGTATCTTATGAATTAATCTGTCTCAGTTTGTGTGGGAATAGAGTGATCAGTTCTTTGTGCACTTTGTTTTGTCAAACATAACCTGTCTGTAACAATGTTAAACACATTTATACTTCCATATTTCCGACAGTTCTGTTAAAGCATTTTTTTAGTAGGTTAATATTATGAATAGGTTGATCCTTTGTAATAATAATTCGAGGGAATAATACAAAAGTTATTAATTTTTCATTGAAATATATTTTATAAAAATTCTTGTATTGTAATTTTATTTTGTAAGTCGGATAATGGCACACAGGAATCTTTTTTACCAAATTTGCTGATAAAACGTGCTGCACATTCATCATTACGCAAATCATATAGTTTCGTCATATCATTTCTTGTCGATAGTGTTATCAATTAAACAGAAGATTGATGCGTGATATGGTTAAGCCCTACCATGTATTGTAGACAGATATGCTACATCGTAATTGAAAGTTGCACGGAATATTCTGTCGTGAATTCACTTTCATACGTATGTCCGTTCTCTATCAACTTTTTTACACGCGATTTTCAAAGGCTGGGATCGTAATTGGTCAAATTTCGCGCGCTTAAATCGCGAACGTGATCTATTAGAACTAAACTAGTCCAAGTTAGAGATACATATGTATGCGAATAAGTAAATGCAACAATTTACGTAAAAATTAACATTTTATTTGTTTCATTGCATTCAAATTGAATGACAGTCAGTATAAATGTTGGGAATTATTATTGAATTCTCACATAGAGTGCTTTGTATGAAAAAAGAAAAATGATAATTATACGGAATAACAGAGGTACTTATAGGTTTGAATGACTTAGGTTTATGCTATCAAGGGCATCATTCTGAAGAATTTTTTTATATAAGTACAAATATATAATAGGCCGTTTTTTTAAATTTTCGAGATATTAGCAAAAAAGTTATACACCGTAATTACTCGATAATATTTGTGTTTAATCTGTTTATGTTTTTTTGCTAAAATTGTTGATTTAAGATCAATACTGATGTTCTGTCGTTTTTGTAATATACAATTGTAAATTAACTTCAACGTTTCCAGATGAAAGTTCATAAATGAAATGCATTTACAATTTTAATGACAAAATACGAATTGTTTATCATATGTAGAGAAAATGTTATTTATCAAAAAGTAATATGTTCATGATTTGAAAATATTTATGAATTAACGAGTTTGGAATTATTGAAATTATTTGGAAAAATTGAAGAAGAAAATGATTGTTTGTTTCGAAGTCCATTTAGTTGGGATTAGATTTTTTTATGGAATGGTAAATACAGTAGAAGTTTTATAATCTGAATATAGTGGTCCCTGAATTTTATTATTAAGAGTATAAGAGTACAGTGGGACTTCAAGTGCAACTTTAACTATAACAGAGTTAATTCTAATAATTATTTTCTGTATAATAATTGTTATTTTTTATAATTGATAATTCTTACTTACAATTTGACTAGTAAACAACGATTAACAGTTACAAGAAAAAATTCGTAATGTAATTAACAATTACACTTTAGGCACGATTTGTAATTTGTAATCAAATTACATTTTACTAAATTAATTTTACATACATACATTTACATAAATTTTACGATTAATTATTTTTATTTAATATATAAAAATCAAACTGGTTAATCAAGATTCCACTGTATTAAACATATTTATCCATAATATAATAAGAAATCTTAACAATCACTTAAAATGAATATAAACAATGATAAACATATTTTTGTAAACATTTCGAAAACTAAACTCGCTTATTATACATATGTACAGGAAAAAATAGATCACATTGACAACCTTTGGACTAAAATGAAAGGTGGTTTCCATATTTATCAAAAAAATTTCAATTTTAAATCGATGAAGCACCATTTTTTCCCTTAATAATTCCGTTTGTTGCATTAATAACAAAATGAACATTTTAAATAAATCCTGCAGTCCGGCAGGTGGCAAAAAATTTACATCTTTGAGGTCTTGTAAACATTGAGTAATCGTTTTAATGCATGGATTAATGCGTGCACAAGGAATACAATCGTCTACCTAATGTATTATTAATCGGATTGAAGTTGTCATCGTCTAATAACGGAAACGGACATGAACGTTCCGGTTCCATAGCGATTCCATTTCGTATCTGCGAGATGTGGTATTTTTAATTTCAGGTAGAATCGTTATTGCATTACCGCCCGACGAAGGGCGCAGGAAATCGGTCGTTGGCTCTCACTGGCTCGACAGTGAGTACCACCGATTTACGAGGACGGCTCGGTGTTGACTTACCGACCGGGATACATAATAAACTTCGGGAATTAAGCGCATTACTCGATTGATTGGTCAAGCGAACGCGACACATGCGAACATCCCGTCTTCCTTCTCCTTTTCCTCGACGGTCTATCCATACTCCTCTCTCTCTCTTTATCGATTCTGTTTACGTGTAATTGCAACGAACGTCAATGCTCCGCCATTCATTTCTTTCAATTTAATGTCATCTCATTGAATTTTAGTCGTTGACTCGTCCTATCACCTCTATTCATGCTTATTCGCTTTAATTCGATCTCACTGTACACGGGGCGATACTTGCGAAAGCGACCCGAGCTATAATCGTGTGCATTGTTTTTAATTTAAAATCGTTCGATCCAAAACTATAGCTCCTTGGGAAAAGCATCGATCGCGCGGATCCGTGGGAACGGCATCGAATAGAATACCGCGTCTGGTAATTAAAAATACATTGACTCGGTGATTACGAAAGATCACAATACCGGAATCGATTCATGCTAACGACTCCGGTCGACACTATCGTTCGAGGTCACTCAAGGTTACAGATCATATAGGATAAGCGAATGTTTTATTTTTACGTTAGAAACCGCTTTCAGATCTATTTTTCCCAGTTCGCTTACATCGTAACCTTGCGTGACCTTACGTAAAATTACGCGATAGAATTCGCCTTGAGATTAACCAATCGTGAAACGAACTTAACCCTACGTTTCACATACTTTCGACGCGATTTTCTATTTCAATGTCAACGACTACCGGCTTCGTAAGGATCACCCGTTACATTACGATCACCTTTCATATTGGTAATGATAGTACTAAGGATCTCGCGTTTCACGAAGAAAAAAGCGGTGCGCGGCAACCGAGCATAAATAACTGGCTTACCTTTAAGCTCTGGTATTTAATAAAGCGAGAGTCATGGTTCGCCAGGCATTCGCCGAAAGAAAAATCGATCGAACGCAATCGGACGCATTCCAAACTCGACCCCAGCCCATGTCCACCCGAAACGCGGAATTAATTGATCGAAGCGTTTCTTTCCTATTCGTGATGTTTAAGAATGGCTGAACAAAACGACGGTATACAACAAGCACGTCATCAGGCAGGCGTTAGACTGCCGGCCGAAAAATGTTCCCCTGATCACCGTGTCGAATCACTTCAGTTGCTTCGACGATCCAGGAATATGGGGTAAGTCCTCCCGGCCAATTTATCAATTGCCGTCTGTTTATTTATCGACCGCTCCTCTTCGACGCGCGACCCTGTCCCATCGATTTCACTCGAACCTCTTTCGTACCGCTAACATTGGATTGTTGCAAAGGGATCCTTGAACGCTACCATATTTTTTTCTATGTAAGACCCGAACAGCAAGGAATATTGTAGGAACATTGCAATATTCCCAATGTTGCAGGAATATTGCTGCAATATTGCAATATTCCCAATGTTGCAGGAATATTGCTGCAATATTGCAGAGTAAATATTGAGTAAGAGTATTATGGCAATCTTATCATAATATTGCAATATGAAGGTCAAATACGCAATCTGACCGGAATATTGCAATATGAAGGTCAAATACGCAATATTACGCTAACATGGCAACAAAATTTTGGTGCATTATTTATTCCTCGCACAGGGTGGAAGCACTAAAAGTCGACAATCTTTTCGTAATCGACTACTCTTATTTTGTTTAGCTTAAGGGGGGAATCTGGTGTAATCGGCTGAAATCCAGGTCCACTTTTCAGAATTTTTACGGAGGAGACAGTACATGCAATCCTTTTCAAACTTCAACGCTATAGTATTACATTCTTAAAGTAAAAAAATATTTTTTGATGCAAAAATAATTCGGCAGTTTCAAACAGCGCAAATCAAAGTCGTACTGAAAATAGTTTTCATATAGGGTCCATTGTAGTGTTCTGAATCCTAAAAACTAGATAATTCTGTATTTGTAATAAATATAGGCTGCGGATTTTTATGCAAATACATATTTTTATAGAAAATAACTAATTTTTTTTTGTCAGAGGATTTTAAAAACATAATTTTTATTTTTCGTAACTATTTGAGATTTTGAGATTTAAGATTTTGAAGGGTGAAAATGTTGAAGGATCACGAGAGGTTGCAGCAAATCATTGAAGCAAATTTAATATTAATTTTATAAGCATCACAAAGCTCATTTTAATCGGTTTATTAGTTCAACTGTTATAATTTTTCGAAGAAAGATCGCAGATGCAATTTTTTGAAGAAAAATCAAACTTTAAAGAGCTGTAAAATCGACATTTTTTGACATTTTGAAAAATCCTTCGAGATACGTCTACATGCCCCTAAAGACTACAACATATCCAAATTTGAACAAAATGCAACATGTTACTCCGAAAAGTGTCCGTTTTCGCATGGAATGACCCTTATACAATATGTTTGTCTTATTTTATTATTAAGATTATTGATTCACCGACCTGGTAACCATACATTGTGATTTCAGGCACTGTTAAAGATTTGGTTTGCTTCGGGTTCCCGTACTTCTTTATAAACGGCTGCTTAGGTTTAGTCACGCACAAAGTATCGCGCAACGTTCTCGTCTGATGGAAGTTTCTTATCGTTAATGCTCCTTTATCCGTAACATGTTGGTGGACAATCGGTTCTATATAATTGTGTTTTAACGTTCCTAGGCTCGTGAAAACGCCTTGCATATCCTTATCCTGCAAATGTTTATCGGGGCCGAATTCCACCCACGCAAGTAACAATTCCTGCTTCGGATTCTGACGATTCTTAACGGTGTAGTAGTGTTTCCTTAACCGCCATCCCATGTCAGGAATGGCTTTACAAACTTCGAAATCATTGAAGCAAATTTAAATATGCTTTTCTATAACGTCATGTTAATTTTATCAAACAAGAGGCATCAATTTACAATCGACAATATAGAAAAAAAACTATTATTGTAGATTGTCACTTCAATCATAATAAATGAAATAATAAAATAATTAATATTTTGCAGATACGTATACATATTCCCTATATATTTCATATTATATATTGCATATATTTTGCATATATCTTGTATATGTTTTGCTTATATTTTACATATTTCGACATATTATAACTGCATAAACATCCGCAGTCGAATAATAAAATTACGCTATGGATGAACCTAAATTCGAAATGATATTATTAAAATTATCTTTATCTTTATAACGTGAAGCTTTTTAGTGAAACATTCCGTTAAATATTCCTACAATATTCCCGCAAATTAGAAATAAACAGACATAGGAATATTGTAGCAATCCTCCAGGAATATTCCGGCAATATCACCTGCAATGGTTTAGTATTGCAGAGAAATATAATGTCCCTTGCTGTTCGGGGAACTGCACAAGTTTCTTACATTCCAAGAAGTTCGAAGTCACGTATTCCCTTGGGTAAACGTACAAATTTTGGCCGCGAAATCTTTTACGAAATAGAATATCATAACTCCAACAGATTTCAAGTCTCCAGTCTAGTAGCTTTGTCGTAAGCGTACATTGGAATAGGAAAGTTAAATTATGAATGCAGAAACTGGTTGGATAGTTGAGATTCTATTTCAGTTGAACATTAAAGCGGGTCATTAACGAAACCGTAATGGATGCGTTGCGCAATGAAAGTGAAAAAGTACAGTGAGCGTTCAAGGTCACGATTGCATTCTAGAATTCGAAATCGACGTGCCGTTTGGTTGTAGCCACGATTAAATTTCGACACGCTCACCCCGTTTTCCCTTTTCCACGATACATATGTAATCTTTTCTTTCTCAGAATGACGTCGATAAAGCGATCGAATGCAAAAGAATTTAAGACAGAAAAATCTCTGAACCCAATTTAGCGACACTGGACGCGAGGCACTACCTGGATCGAAGTAAGATTAGATGGTCGCTCACGGCGCACGACATTTGTTTCACGAAAGCCTGGCATTCGTACGTGTTTATGCTGGGCAAGTGCATTCCCGTAGTCAGAGGCGCCGGGGTTTATCAGGATGCAATGGATTTCTGCATCGAGAAGCTTGCTTCCGGGGAATGGGTTCATGTATTTCCCGAGGGGAAAGTCAACATGACCAAAGAAAACATGAGGTTCGCCTCTTCCTCTGCTCGATCTTTTTTTTTTTTTCCTTCTTTTCTTTGTACCGTATGAACTCTTCTACAATCGATCGATCCGTTTGTATTTTCCAGGTTCAAGTGGGGCATAGGAAGATTAATTTGGGAGTCGCCCGTCACGCCGCTCGTGATTCCCATTTGTCATTTCGGGATGGACGACGTTCTCCCGAACGAGGCGCCGTACAGGTTTAAATTTCGCAAAAAGGTCACCATGAATTACGGCAACCCAATAGACGTTAGCGAATTAGTGCAGCAACTGCGTACATCGAAAGCGAGCGATATGGAAGCCAGGAAAGCGATCACAGATCGCATACAAGACGAGCTTCTAAGGTATATTTTCTATCCGGTCTCCGATAAATAAAAGCGTCGCCTAATTCGAACTTAATCGATCAATTTTCTAGATTGAGATCGATCACCGAAGAGCTGCATCAAAAATTATGACGATTACTCCGGGACTCCCGCCTTGGAAGGTCCTAGATAGTAGCTTTAATTTGCCAAAAAAAAAAGAAGTGGAACTACAGTTTTATTGTGACAATAGGTGATATGCTAGGTTTCTTAATTGGGAGACGATATCACCTAGTGGCAGCGGTTTAGTGATATTTTCTGTAATTGTACAATGTTCATGCGCATACCGAACAGACAGTGGCTTAGACTCTCTAAAAAAAAAAAAAGAATACGTGCATGCGACGCGTTCTTTTTCGTTTTGATTTTTGATTCTAAAAGGGGAAAGTCGCGAGCGACTTAATTCGAAGTGGCATATTCATTTCGCGGGTACAAAACTGTGTGCATAACAATGTATTATACATTCACACGTGTATATATATATAGAACGAATCTACGTAATGTATTACGTAAAGTCTCGCAGAGGTAAATAAGCGACCAAACTTTGACATAATCACAAATTACGAAAGCTCCTAAATATACCACTTTAGAACTTTTGTGATTGTATTGGCACGATTTCTCGTTTCCATGTAACAACTTTTACTGCTTCAGAACTCTATAATTTGTGATCAAACTACTAAGTAATTTAAGACAGTCTTGATATGGTTCACTGAACCTAATTTAAATATAATGAAGAAACTTTTGTATCGATCCGCGTCAGTGGAATACTATGTATTAATTGAAAGAAATCGAGGACAAGGACGGTGAAATTCGATAGAAACCTAACTTCTTAGAGCCTTTACGAATGTAGAATTAATTATTGAGCACAAAGAAAACGAATCAAGTATGTAGTGCTTACGATTAACATCATACATCTTAGACAACGATATTCACACACACCCACACACACATATATTTTTGATATACTGAGAGTTTACAATATAATATTAAAGATATTTCGAATGATAAAAATACTGCAAAGATATGCATGTATTCTATTTATTAAATTTTCACAGTGAGTAGTAAAATATCTTCTACATGAAAACTATCTTTTTTTTTTTCTGGAATTTATATTTGATAAGATCGTTTAAGATGTAATGTGATATATGTTTGCTTTACACAACTATTTTGCTTTAATAAATTATTTTTCACACTAGTTGTATCGTTTGGAATATCGTGCAGGTTATCATCGTATACAATCATTACGCGAAACAATAATTTCACCTGAACCAAAGGCAATTCAATTTATTTATATTTAATGTTTGTCCTCGCTACGTGCTCCGAAATTGTTCACAAATTGTATCTTTTTTTTTTTCTCTCTCTCTCGATAAATACAGAATCTTCTTTTTTCTATTCCGACTTTGTAATTACTGATAAAAACAATTATTTATATTACTCTCTGAGGAATAGCATTTACATAGATAAATCAACAAATCACGTTTAAAATCAACATTGCACGTGAAAATTGCGACTATATTACATCTTCCGCGTTAGAATATTCACAGCAAATCTTATTACATTTATACTGTTTCTGACATATAGAAATATAGTACGTCATTGTTTACCATTACAGCTTTTAATATTAATCAAGATCGTGTATCTCTTGGCACATTTGTCCTATCGTAAATCGGGGATTCTTGCTCTCTGTGAACGATTCAAAGAAAGCAATACCGCACAAGATTTTTTTACGAGACGATCGAGATTGACGAAGATATTAATAGAACTGTACATTAATGCGATACATATATCATAAACTTTGAATAGACAGAACAATGTACAACACTAACGAGACAAGAAATTTTGCGCGTCACTCATAGATGCCATCACTCTCATTTTTGTCCCTTATCGCTTTAAACTTTACTAAACCACCCCGAACGCGATACAGCGAATTTGGTAAAAAGTACGATCGCGAGACTTGAAGAAAACAAACAGTATTATACAAGCATTACCGTAAATTTTATCTACACACACTGACAATTCCGAAGTAGTATCATTTCGCGAATAAAATTGAGTAATATATTTGCTTAATCTTTTAGACTCTTAAATGCGACAGAGTTGACGAAGGAAAACTTTTCTCTTGCTCATACATTCACGTGTTTTTGATAATACAAACGTGACGTATAAAATGATTCTCCTTCAGGATCTTCTAATAATATAATTCATTTACTTGCATCTTTGAAATCCCGACTTTGGACGGTGTTCAGACAACGAAAACGAAATAGTAATCAAAGATTGCACGATTTCGAGTACGATTCAGCGACTGTTATACATTTACAAATAACTGTATAAATACGTAATGACTTTACAAAATTGAATTTCACGTGTTTTTTTCAAGCACCGCGATCGACATAAAATTAAAAAAAAAAAAAAAAAGGAAAAATAGCATCCTTATGGTATAAACCGTGTCACGTTTACAACGGAACGACTCATCAGTTTTCTCTCGGTTATCTATCATATCACTTTAACGGTATCCGTTAGCAACTTTGCGAAGACTAGTTTTGTTGAAGTTGCAAATACTTCCAAGCAACGCGGTGCGTTCGTTGGCCACCTTCGGAGCATTGTCAGCCACACCATTGGATGGAGGCATCGGAGGCGGTGGAACAGCACCTTTACCGTGGGCGCCATCTTTTTGTGGCACGCCTGAAGAGCCTTCAGTCAAAACATACACTGTAATTTCTGACAATGACAATCACAACATCGTTTCGATACATGCGCATGACTAATTACCGTTTCTACAGGACACATGTATCCGAAACGATGAACACGTTTAAAAAAAAAATGTATTCAAGCAATGACAGAATGGAAAGATACATGAACGTGCGTAATTAGTGTCGGATGATTGTATGACCTACGTGAAAGAAATAAGCGTAGTATGCGCCATCAACTTTTGTGTCCAGCTAATGTAAAAATTCGGGAAGATTAATTAGCGTTAGTTATTAGTGACGCTAAGTTTCGGAATGTTGAAATACTCACGCACGGACGGTGGTGTCAAAGTTCCGACGCTGGTGGCCGTGGAAGTGCTTGTCGGGCTGTCCGAACGCTCCGGACTCTTCCCGTTCACTTGCTTCAATCCATTCGTGCTTAACTGATTCGCAGAACGTTGTTCCTGTGCCAGTTTTTGTTCCTTTTTCTGCGCAAACAGAATTACAAATTATATGAATCTAATTCCATGCGAAAACGGACACTTTTCGGAGTAACATGTTGGATTTTGTTCAAATTTAGATTTGTAGTCTTTAAGGGCATATAGACGTATCTCGAAGGATTTTTCAAAATGTCAAAAAATGTCGGTTTACAGCTCTTTGAAGTTTGATTTTTCTTCAAAAAATCTTGCATCTGTGATCTTTCTTCGAAAAATTATAACAGTTGAACTAATAAACCGATTAAAATGAGCTTTGTGGTGCTTATAATAGAGACTGGAGTATCTATTAAAAATTATTTCAGTTGAGACAATTATTTTTTTTAACCATTTATTTTGCAATTGTTTTAAACAATTGCCATTTTTAACCGCAGGGGAAGATGCAATTTTTTTAAGAAATATCAAACTTCAAAGAGCTGTAAAATCGACATTTTTTGACAGTTTGAAAAATCCTTCGAGATACGTTTATACGCCCATATCCAAATTTGAACAAAATTCAACATTTTACTCCGAAAAGTGTCCGTTTTCGCATGTAATTCGAGTTTTGCTGAAACACGTTCGGATACTTACCAATTTCTGTTTCCGTTTCTTCATCTCTTCCTCCGAGCTCATCAGCTCCTGAACTTTGACGAGTCTTTTCTGGTGCCTGGCTACCTTTTGTTCGTCTTTCAGTCTTTGTTCCGCTTTGTTCATCGCCTCTTGCAGGGCTTCCTTCAAGTGGCTACTTAATTTGAAATGCGGCTTTTCTATTGATCCCATAGCCAACGTGGCACGCCTTGCTGATTCGAAAAATGGGTGTTCGAGTAAATGTGATACTGTTGGTAAATCTTGTTTCAAAGCCTCCGGTGATAAAATAATCTCAAGCAGGTGCCTCAATGTTTGATCGCAATATGGTAATTCGGAGCAAGTTGCTTCTAATAACGGTCTTCCAAATGCCATTTCGTATAATACATGACCAAACGAGTAAACGTCCACTTGTGTCTGTATAACATTAATTAGCGTTTTACCATTTACGAAATTAACGAACGCATAATGCAGCACAATTTTTACCGTACCGTGGCATGAAGTTTACGTCTTTGTACGACGTAAGGCCGATAAAATGCAGGCAATCCTAACAGACCATTTTCTATATCTAAAAGTTTCGCGCATCTTTGGAATAAAAGGATGTTTCCTGTGTGTAAATGTCCGTAGGGTAAACCCTTTTCATGAAGAAATCCTAAAGCCTCCAAAATCTATAACGAAAGATTGTTAATTAGGGTCATTGTAAAATAAATGGTTAAAAAAATGATTGTCTTAACTGAAATAATTTTTAATAGATACTCCAAAGTCTCTACTATAAGCACCACAAAGCTTATTTTAATCGGTTTTTTAGTTCAACTGTTATAATTTTTCGAAGGATCGCAGATGCAATTTTTTGTAGAAAAATAAAACTTTAAAGAGCTGTAAAATCGACATGTTTTGACATTTTGAAAAATCCTTCGAGATACGTCTACATGCCCCTAAAGACTACAACATATCCAAATTTGAACAAAATGCAACATGTTACTCCAAAAAGTGTCCGTTTTCGCATGGAATGACCCTTATACAATATGTTTGTCTTATTTTATTATTAAGATTATTGATTCACCGACCTGGTAACCATACATTGTGATTTCAGGCACTGTTAAAGATTTGGTTTGCTTCGGGTTCCCGTACTTCTTTATAAACGGCTGCTTAGGTTTAGTCACGCACAAAGTATCGCGCAACGTTCCCGTCTGATGGAAGTTTCTTATCGTTAATGCTCCATTATCCGTAACATGTTGGTAGACAATCGGTTCTATATAATTGTGCTTTAACGTTCCTAGGCTCTTGAAAACGCCATGCATATCCTTATCCTGCAAATGTTTATCGGGGCCGAATTCTACCCACGCAAGTAACAATTCCTGCTTCGGATTCTGACGATTCTTAACGGTGTAGTAGTGTTTCCTTAACCGCCATCCCATGTCAGGAATGGCTTTACAAACTTCGAAATTGGCATCGCTGCGCAGAGCCAGTGACACCTGTTGTAGAGCTATTTCTGAAAAATGAAATCGACTATGAAATACGCAGCGAAGCGATTAAAATTATTTAAAAAAAAATTTTAAAACATTCGGTTTACATTATTACATTAAATTATCTTTATTACTGTATTAAGATCGTACCATGTAATGGTGCTGTATAATTATCCGGATCTAAGAACTTTTTCATAGGAAGAGACGACGCCAATATAGGATTCATTAGTATTGCGTTTAGAAAATTCTGCAAATGCAATGGAAGATAGTTTTACGTTAAGCTGATGCGGTGTGCTCGAAATTCTTGGTAATTTGTGCAATAAATAACCTGTAGTGCTACTTGACGTTGAGCTATGAAGTCTGGTTCCATATTACCAATAATTTTCTTTGGAGGAAGTGCCAAATCGATGCCTGATATTGACAGAGCTGCATTGAGCTGTACGAAGTCATTGTAGCGTCTGCTAACTCGCCAAGATTTTTCTGGAAGTGGACCTCTTTGTGTTCTGATCACGTACTCCTAAATTTCAATAAAACAAAACGAAATAAACATTAAAAAAAGATATTTAAGAATGTTTAAGAACATTGAAGTACGTAAACAATTTTTATCATGAAAAATAATATTCAGTAAATAATGTCGCTATCAACAAGTTGATAGCAGTGAAGTCGTTTTTTCATATACACGAATTTTGTTATTTCGTAATGATTAAGTTTTTAAGTAGTGTAAGTAATTATTATGCTCATCTCGTTCTTCTAACTGTAAATACGTGCATTAATTACAAGAAAAAAATATCATTGAAAAAAAGTGTAGTATGTATTTAAAAATTAGGCTGCTTACAGTTAGAAATTTAATATGTATATTTTTGATGGAGGAATGAAAATATACAATGTTTTTACGGGGAACGATGATTCATACGTTCGTGAAAAACATTCGAGAAATGAAAAATTTCGTTCAGGGAGTAAAAAAATATTTAATCGTCGAGGGAAAGGAAAGATCGAAAATATCCACGCAATGAATAGTCGGTGCTCGCCGCTTAATGAGAGGATAAGGAGATTCGAGCGAAATCCTGTGTGCGTAAACCTCTCGGTTGTTATCGAACAAATGTCAAGGTATGTAAAACGTATATCAAGCTTGCGCCGTACCGTGTGTCCGTCAATTGTTCTTGCATTTTCAATGACACTCGTCAGCTTCTCCGTATCATCTAGCAGCACTTTATTCGTGTATCGTTTCTCGAATAAAGCCATTGATCATTAATCCGAGGGAATGCAGAGCCCGTGCGGGGCGAACTGCGTGTGTCTATCGCATAGTTTCCGCGAGTCGCCATACATGACGCGCTTCTGTCTCATTGCAACATCGGCAAACGTATATTTCAGCACTTATCGTACACGGTCCGAATGTCACTGAATAAACCACACTGACGCAGTAGTTCTCTTTAACGATCGCCGCGATCAAATTTTCTACACTTCGTCGCAGGGTTTGACATCCATCTTCCACTATACTTCACTATACTCCCTTCCGCAGTGATACCATGCGAACAGGTGGCCACTATCAAGAGCCTAAAGTTTCTACGGTTTCCAGAATAGCACAGTTTTATTCTTTATTCCGCTCAAATTCGCGACGAAATCGCATCACTTGGTATTTAAAAGGGTGTTTCACGTTCGTACTCGTGATTGATAACGGAAATACACAATTCACAATAGCGATGTCAGCGAAACAGTTCATTGGTACGTTGATCATCGTTCGTAGCAGCGATTGGTCTGTTTGGAAAATTAGAGGAAGCATTAATTGGCTGTGGGAGGATTAACAACATACGTGTAATCCAAATTTTTCCATTATTCAGCGATGGTAAAAAATATGTGTATATTTCGAATTATATTTGGTCGTATCTCTATCATGAATTCTGTGCACCGTGACGGTGATTATTATTTGTTATTGATTTTTAGAATATAATTTCATGATTTCATTTCACTTTACTGTGGCGATATGATTACAATATTAAAACACATATACTTATAGACACGGCTTCAAATAACTAGGTTGAGGCAAAGATAAAATCATCTATGTGACGTCACTGGTGGGCAAAGCCGTCGGGTAAACATGGTCGAAGGGGCAAACCAGGCTATGGAATACTATAAAACTTCGTACTTTCAAAGTACGGATTATTCTAAAATGTATAAAAAAAACAAAAAGATACTGAGTAATTCCCGTTATTAATACGTTTTTCTCTTCTTTTTTGGTAAACAATCATTGTTAAATTCATTTGTTAAGCTAAAGAATAATTATATGGTGAAGTTATACAAATTGAAAGTCTTACTGATTAAGTTGGAGTAATTATGAAAAAAGTTATACATACCCTGCAATTTCATTTTCTGTTTCAATCTGTGGAACATTGACTGTACTTATTTCTAGAATATGTTGTATTTCAGGAGTATTTGATGTATTTGGTACAACATTAGCTGCTAATCTTTGTTGGGAACTCCAAGAATTTTGAACGAAACAATCACTTGTAAAATGTATGGAACATATATTGTGGAATGTGCTGATGGTTCAAACTTGTCATGCTTTGTTGCTTCTATCCATAGGCGTTTTACCTCTGGATCTTTTGGAAAACAGCAATAAATTTATTTAGAATCGGTATAAAGAATTTAATCCCAGGTATATATTATGCGATATTATATCAGTCATTAAGGTTTGAAAGTAATGGAACACTTACCGATAAAAAGATATATTCGTATTGCCCGTCTGACGATTTTTGCAATTTTTCATGCAACACGCATGAATGAATCCATTTTTGATTATTCTTTCAAAAACGCAGAAAAACACTTATAAATTAACGCCTTATAAATAATATAAGGTTGCCAGGCACAAGTATTACGTATAATCGGATTGAATTGATTCTTAACTAATTTCAAACCAATAAATTTATATCAACTTCACCTTTGACTCCTTCCTCTATTATATTCAATTTGAACTTCGCGCCCCTGAAGTTAGTGTTAGACGCCATCTTAAATTATCCTGGACGTCACTGATGGGCAAATTTTCCCCGTTATCTTTGCCTCACTTTTACTCGTGGATCGTTATATACGGGCTGTGTCTATAGGTATATGTGGTCTAAGCATTGGATTACCAATTGTGATATCAAAATTACTTCAAGCGACGTTTTAATTGCGTAAATTCGCTCGAAGACAAATAGCGTCGTTCAAATATTCGCGGGCCGGATGCGCGGCCGTAACGCGACATAACCAGTAACCGCCAGAAACCGCCTCGTCGCGGCGTCACAACTTCCGGCCGCTGCTCTGTATCTTTTTTTCTCGGCCGTCGTCTGCCGTTGTAATCTTTATACCGTGGTGATAGTATCAACCAACGAAACGGAGTGGTGTTACAAGTGGTGAGTGGTTGTCGGAACCGCTTTTTCCCGGAAAATTACTGCTGAGCGTCTCGCTTTATCAATGCGTTTCATAACTAAGTAGACGAACGCCATTGCCGATTATTTGGTAGGATCGAAACGACAGACATAACAATCCCGCGATCAGTGGCACGTCGCGGAATTCTCGTTTCGAAAACACGAGACGCAGACAGTGGGTGCGCGGAAAAGCTCGTGTGCAATGGCTGTGTGCAGTTTCGATCTAACGGAAGGGAGGCCCGAGACATTTCCTGTGAGCTCGGGTTGACGGGGATCCGCTTTTCCCCGGTACGAGGAAAAAAGGGAAAACGTTTCGTGGCGCGTGTTTCTGAACGGTTGGACACGAGTCGGTGTTCTCTCTCTTTCACTCTCTCGATCTATCTCACTATCTCTGTCCCTGTTCCTCCCTCCCTTATTTCCCACCGTCTCTTTCCTTCCCTTTTGTCGGTCGTGCTCGGTATCGCCGTCAGTGTGTTAATTAAACAAACAAACTGCGGGCCTGGCGGGTGTTAATCGAGCAGTCCACGGGAAAATCTGGAAAGGACATGCGAGTCGATGAGAAGGAGACGGCGGAGGAGAAAGAGGCAAGCATACAGGATCAACCCGACATGGAAAACAACGACGAAGCGAGGACCGTCGCCGAGCGTGCGTCCACGTCCAAGGAGAAGCAACCTTCTGGCAACGGTGCCGACGACGATTACGGATGCGAGCATTACAAGCGAAAGTCCAAGTTCGTGGTGAGTACCGGAGCCTCGATCTTCCTTTCTAATATCGAGACGACGGCGTGCGTCTACTCTGTTTTCGCAACGTTTCGATCACGCGGATCCAGGATGATCACTTTATACCGCGTTGCACCGTTCGCGAACTCTCCCTGCGGATCCTTACGTCCGAAGCCTTGCGGGTTTCTTTCGCACCGACCCATTTTTCTGAACCACGTTTCAGACTCCAATGATCTTTCACCGTTTCGCGGCGTGTCGTATTTATCTCGCGCTCGGCGCGATTTCGCGAAATCGTGCATTCGAGGACGGGGTGGATATTAATGCGAGAACTGCTCGGATGGATTGTTCTCAGTGGAAAATGTTCATTTTAGCGTTCAAATCGCGAGGCAAGTGACGCACGTCACCAATTGACGGTTAATTATATTATTAATTCGCATAATGGCGTTCTTGTGAGCTCACACGTTTGTGCGATTGATCTAAGGATTTTCTTTGGGCTTTTTCGGGAATTGAATTTGAAGCTTTGCGTTACGATATTATTCTAGATTTAAAAAATAAGTTTGTGTAATAGTTTTATAGACACATGTTCGGTAAATATTTCACACTGAATGTGTTGGAAAATTCTACTTAGAAAATTCTACTTGTTATTACGCGAAGAAAAGAAATGTAACATTTGTGTACGTAACTTTCTCAAGTTGCATAGAAAGTAAAAGATTACATATTATTAAATTACAGCAGGCATTATTACATTAAGGATTAGTTTATATCATATCGAACCGTTCGAAATTGGATTAGTTATGGATTGCGCGAGTTTCGCGAAAATGTAATCGGAGTTCGATACCTTCGCAGCTACCCTTGAACTTGCCGCGGATAATCGATGCGATAAGCGCACCGAAAACGATTCGCGTAGCGGTTCCGCAATTATCAACTGATTCCAAAATTGTCCTCGCGTGCACCGGGGCTTTTTCTGTATCCCCACGGGTCGCGTGTAAACACACGGAGACGTCGCGTGTGTGTCGCGTTGCACGTGTGTGCGTATGTGTACGGAGTTAAGCAAACAAATCGATGACGGTTTGACGGTACGTTGCGCGTATTGTGTAACGAGTAACGAGACGCCCTCTTTCAGAGTGTTGCTTACTATCAATTGCCGCGATAAGTTAAATACCCGTGTGTGCCTACCTAACGGTAGCCGTCGGAGCGCTCTGCGTCGTCTCCGAGATCGCGAAGGGCGCAATTACGGCGAGGTCCGTGCAATATTTTGCAACGCCGGGGCCAAGGGAGCATGCGCCGCCCGCCTGATACACTGTCCTACCTTCTTTATTCAGCGTGTACGATGTTTACACCGAGAGCATAAAGATAAGACGCTGAAGATTTCTGTTTCTCAAATACCGTATAATCGAGATAAGCTCCCGATCGAAGGAGCATCACGACATCGCCGGATCTTATGCAAAAAATTATTAGGGCCGACGCTCGGAATGCGCGATCCCCGTAACGTTGGACTACAATTGTTATCGCATTGCGCCATCTAATAATGCTTCTGACAACCATGATCACAATTGATTGCATATCTCGTTTCGTCTGGTAGGCCGGCGGAGCGATTAAATTAAAAATTAATCGACGATTCCGATGCTAAACGAATAAATATCGTCGCGTGGAAAAGTTCCATTAAATCGCAACGATTGTTTCTAGCCGTCGAGGAATTCGAATCGCTCGCGACTTTCAGACTCTTCGTTTTTGTTATTGATTCATGCCGTTAACCTTTCCGATGCATCGTCGCCGCGTGCGTAATTACAACGGAATTTGCATATTGTTATGTTCCCTGCACGCCAACGGTGCGTTTGCCGCGCGCGACGAACGAATTCGTCGAATATTTTTTCGCAGGAGCGGATTTGGAGAGTTGGCGCCCCTGGGCTAACAAGTGTCTGCCGCTCTTTTTCATTTTGTTCACATATGCATATGTGTAGGTTGCATATCATACCTTGAGGCTCTAATTTAGAATAGAAATTTATGCTATTATTGTGGACGAAAAAATAAACAGTTATAGGCAAAAATATTTTTTAATTTCTTTCGTCCAAAATTCGCAGCCCTACTTAGCCTATATATAAATCCGTCTCTGCTTTGCCGACTGCATCGAAAGGGTGAAGGATCAAGGACGAATCAATACAGGGTTAATTGAATTATTATTCAAAGGCATCGCTTTCCCAACGAATCATTTTCAAAGCATTCTATTGAAAATCTTATGAAATATTCCTTTCTAATTCTTTGTAACTTTGCGAAAGGGACCCGTTATCGTTAAAGTTTCCCCGTCTCGTATCGCCGATGAAATCGCGAGATCGGAATTTGGATCGATCGGATCGATACGAACAGCGATAACGTTTCTCTGTGGTTTCCAGACGCCCTGCTGCAACAAAGTATATACGTGTCGATTCTGTCACGATAAAGAAGAGACACACACGGTAAACAGAAAGGAAGTCACGGAGCTGATATGCGTGCTGTGCGACACTCGTCAACCGGTACAAGCCACTTGCCAGAATTGCCACTGTCGGTTCGGCAAATACACGTGCCTCGAATGCAATCTGTTCGACGACGAGGACAAGAAGCAGTATCATTGCGACGGCTGCGGAATATGCAGGGTCGGCGGTCGGTTCCGATTTTTCCATTGTGCCAAGTGCAACATGTGCTTGCCGATTCAGTTGCAAAATGGACACACGGTAAACATCGAATCTCTTCGCTTTAGAATTTCAAATTCAGACTCTATTTCATATTGAAATTTCTTGTTGAATCTTTCAGTGCGTGGAGAATGTTTCGCATGCGAATTGCCCGGTCTGCCTGGAGGATATCCACACCAGCCGTATTCCTTGTCACATTCCAAACTGCGGTCACTTGTTGCACCGCACGTGCTTCGAGCAGCTGCTGCACTCAGGACATTACGCGTGCCCGACTTGCCAAGTGTCGCTTTTAGATATGACTGATCTTTGGAGATTTTTGGACATGGAAGTGTCCTTGACGCCGATGCCAGAAGAATATAGAGATTACAAAGTCGATATTCTGTGCAAGGATTGCCACGAAGTACGTAGCACGTGCTTTCTACGTGTTCAAACTTTCCATTCTTTGAGATACGAACCGTACGATTAATATATTGTTTAACGTTTCAGGAATCGACAGTGAAATTCCATGTTGTAGGATTAAAGTGTTTAAATTGTGGAAGTTACAACACCTGCAGGGTCAAAGGATCCCCTTCGCCAGGTAAATAACGAATTTTAGTAGTGAAACTTTCGTAGGAGGAAGTTTCAGTCGCAGATATTGTGTCATTTGTTGAAATGGTTAGCAGATCCTGACACGATGGACGAGGTGGCGAGCGGCAGCAAGAACGCGGGCGACGAGGAGAATTCGCAGCGTCAGAATTCTGAGTATTAAAAGGGAAAGAGATCCGCGTAATCATTCCCGAGAAAGTGTCGTTTCTCAGCGTTTACAAGAAAAAGACAGTAGGAGAAGACCTTTACCTCTTTATTTGTTTTTAGCGAATTTATACATCTTTGTTGATTGTTTTCAGATTTTTTATAGGCGTTATTTTATTAGGAGGCTGAATGTAGCGACTGATTTTTGGATCAGTGGTTCGTAATGACAGTGAAACATTCGAGATTATTGAATATTTTCGTTACGGTATTTAGATGTAACGCGAATATTAGTCCTTAAAACGAATACAAAATGGAGCTCGAACCGTCAGCGACGGATGTTTTCTTGTTCCTGAGAATTTTCATTTGATGAACGAATCGTTCGATGTGGATAGCGACGACACGTTCGAATCATGTATTCTTCTTTTTATTTCTTTTTTTCATCGGTCGGTGACGCAACACACGGTGTCACCCGTTACCCCAAAAATTCGTCTTGCGCTGTTTTTTTTTTTTTTTTCGACTGGATCCTTTGCCACTGCTTCGCGATGCGTGACTTTCTTTCGATGCAATCTTTTCGTAAATGCTAATGATTCAACGCAACACTGTACTGGTAGTGCTAGTCAAAAGAGCAAGATACGGGACACCCTTTTAGCTATTGTAACCTGGACAGCTAAGAGTTCCTCTATAATAATCTATTACGCATAGTTCCCTGACTTCATATTAACGCAGCTACACGTAGAAATAGAAAACAATGAGATTATTACTAATAAGGAATGCAATTCTGTATTCGTTGATCGATTTGTCGTGCGCGCAATTTTCGAAAAGATCGTCATCTAGTCAAGGGTCACTGAAATTTTACTTGATGTTACATCGTTTTGCGTGAAAGGAATAAAAACATATGACAGGACAAGAGAAAGATGCGCGGAGGAATCTCAGATAGTTGGATGACGTAAGCATGACACAATGACCTTTTACGAATTCACGAATCGATTTCTCGACCTACTCGAAAAGGACGTGTGCGATCAAGCTACCGACATTCGTCTATCGAACGTTATCGGGCATTACCACCGTGTTATTGACTAGAACATATTCTTAATTGTACACTTTGTAATGTTGTGCGTACGTTTAAGCCTTTTTGGTGCACGCGTTTACGAGTGCTTTTTTTGGGGGAGGAGGAAAAGAAAGGGAATCAAAACCCTTTGCGTAGCATGATTTCTAAAGTAACAAAAACGGTGTGTTTGTCGAGTAGATAAACGAAACTAGTTGGTTCTTATTCGTTCAGATCGCAACAGACGAATGAAAGCTTGTAGTAATGGTCACGAGAAAGTTTAAAACACATATGGTCAAATTACTTATGAAAACATACGAGAGCAATAACAATATTGATACGTAGTATCTAGTATTTGTAACGCGTTTTACTATTTTCTGAAAAGGGGGTAGATAAAACGAAAAATAGTACCTCGAAACTTTCTTCTGATCATCACTACACACAAATTTACATGAAATACTGTTATGAAAGTTGATTCCTCATCTTCCAAGGAAACACATAAAAATCAATCATGTATTATTAACACGTTTTAATTCATATCGTGTGGGTTACTGGTGACTCACGTTAATTGCTGATTCGAAATTTAAGATCCTTTAGCTATGTAAAGGAAAATATAGTTCATCTTTTGTTTAGAATTGTATTTTTCCGAAAGTATCTCTCGTAAATAGATTTAGAGTACTGTTAGTTCTAGATATCGTATTGTCTTTTTCCAACATGTTGCATTATTACATAGTTAAAGGATCAGGGGCGGGCCGTTAACTTTGTGGGCCCTGGACAAATTAACTAAAGCTGGCTTAGTTGTGGCGACTTATTTGCCATTTTGTCTAAAAAAAAAACCTTTTTTTTTACTCTTTTTAAATAGGAAAAATGATAGGCAACAGACATTCACGAACTTTTTTAAACTTTATTTAGATATGACAAATTTTGTATAGTTAATTTTTTCTTAAATTTTTAATTTAAATTGTTTTTATTTTTTTATCGCGACGGGAGCCTTTTAATGCAATGGGGCCCTGGGCTGGAGCCCATAAATACCATGCCTAAGTCCGCCCCTGTAAAAGATTGAGAAAGTAGCTTACTTGTATCGTTTGAGGTTAAGGTAAAATAAGGAACGAGGTCAGACCATAAAAACAGATGTAGTACAATTGAGGATGGAGGTCAGACCCTAAAGAATGCGGTACACATTCGCATAGTTTCGTATAAGATATAGTGTAAATCTTCGATCTGTTTTGAAGGTTCTCTTCCAAGAACCCTAAATTCTTTGTAGCATCGAATGTAGATTAAAAACAAAAAACGCGTGTATGAGGGACGCCCTTTAAAATTATTCATTAAATCGCTCACAGACATTGTCGATCTTGTCCAATTAATATCGCCGAATGATCTGGTACTGCCTACGCTTCGAAAGTATTATAATTCGACTTTCAATGCTAGGTAAACAATAGTTGAAGAGAGGATGCGTTTAGACGTTAAGACAACTGCGCTTGAAGCTCAAGAGAGACGAAATTCGTCGAACACCGTTTGCTATATCTCACCACAATAATGACAGACATCTGTATTACACTCATTGGGCATTTTCTGCATTCCTTTCGATCTGTTACCGTCGGCTGGAAATCACCAGTACCTTACCTTGTGTCCATTCCATGGCATTCCAAGTTTCGTGAGAGTAGCACGCTGATATACGCCGAAAACCGAATCATGTTGGTCATTGCCATGCGTATCGTGTTTATCACGTTTCGCTGCGCGCAATTATCGTTTCGACATCGCGCAGAGCATGGATTTGAATGAAAACAACCGCGGCGCGTCTCTTTTTTGGTGTGATTATCATCACGTCTTTATTACTTCAGTTGTAAATTAAATACCAAGTTACAAAGGCTCTTTGTACATAACGGCCGCAATAATGCTTTTGTTTTATATTATATATATACTATATATATATACTATTGTATCAAATAAACCGCTATCAAATTTCATTCCTTTCATCTTACGAAAAACGTGACAAGAGGTCGCTACGTCACGTGCGCGGAAGCGTAACAATAGTTTCCAGTATACAAAGTAAAAAAAAAAAGGATATGATTCGCGTGCGAGAGAACTTTCCAACCGTAAACTTTGCATCTCCTGTTCGCGTATATATTTTCTCTAAAAAGAAAAACTAGATATTGGTAAATGAATATTTTTCTTTTCAATTTGTACAGTTGTCAGGAGAGCGCAACGTTTACAGCACGTGAAAAGCGACTACTTTTCCGATAGTAATCGTAGAGAAACATATTATTATAATGTCACGTGAAATTACGTGATACCATCTTGTATATGAGAACACATACACATGTAAATTTATACATATAAATGTGAAACAATAGTTCACACTTCACGAATACCACGTGACATGATATCAATGAGTTTCTAGCTTAATTCCCTCTTTATCTCTGTTCCCACGCAGACAAAATGAGGCACACCGTTTTGTAGAGACTTCTTATCACCCACGAAAAAGGCAGAATTGTCGTTTTGCTTTGCTTTCGTTTCCGCGGTTCATTCGTGTCCCACGTATCCCGCCGAGACAAATTGAATACGGAAGTAATTGGTAAAGCGTGACATTTCCTCTCCCTTTCAGATGCAATTTCGGCTGCACCGTGGTTCCCCTTCAAATTTGACTGGAATTCGTGCACGATGTGCACAGCGCGTTCAGCATTCAACTTGTATAAAATTTCCTAATAGATTCTCTTTTTCAATTTTTCTTTTGCTTTTCAACCTTGCTCTTCCATTAGAACTCATTTAGCCCAAAATATAGTTTATTTGTCTGTACACTACTGCGTGAAGTATTAAAAAAAAGGTTAGAAATGGTGTGATTGAATTAATGTATTTGGAAATGGATTCGTGGGTTAAATAAGCGCGAATGGAACAGCAGAATTAGATCCATTCAACAAATTGTATCTGATAAAAAAAAAAAAAAGAAGGCCATATTCCTTAAACGGAAGCGCCGCATAGTTTGTTCGTTTTCTTTCTTTTTTTTTTTCTCTTTTAACTACGACTAGTTCAACGTCGCGTTTTTTGTACCACGAAGTGCGACCGGGCTCCTAAGGCTACGAAAGTGTTATCAAAAATTCAAAGAACGAGGACGCAGCGGCAGATACCCATGGCTGCTCAAGAACCGTCTGGCAGCTCGCGTCATATCCAGCTGATCACGTGTGCGTCCGCAAGCCACTGTTGTCCATTGCGCCTCTAAATGTAGCTGCAAAAATCGAATTTATTAGGTATGCCACAATTACAATAATTTAGTTAGTCTATATACTCGTCTGGGGAAACTAGAAGCCTTTGATTTTTACACTTTGAAAGATAAATCAGTTTCGGAACTTCTCAGGCAAGCAATAAATAAAAATACAACCCTCTCGGTACGAAAATTTGGGACTCCTTAGTAGGGATGTTCGATTCTGATTCGATTTTTTCCATTAAAAGATCGATTCTTTGAATCGATTTTTTGCTCTTCGATTTTTCAGTGAACCGATTCTTTAGCATAAATCGACTTTTCTTACGTTAGTTTTTCTACGTTCAAACTTCGAGTTTAAAATCTTGTAAACTTCCAATTTTCATGAATTTAATCCTTCAGAAGTTCGAAGCATAAAATTTTCACGTTCCTAGTTTTTAAGGTTTGAGCTTTCAAGCTTTAAATTTACAGTGTTCCTAGGGAAAAATGTGATGCGGAAAAATGCCCATTTCCCATTGAAATATATAAAATACAATACATACTGTAGTATACAGTACTACAGTATACTGTAGTATATGTATAAATATATTTTTTATGTATATATTGGTGGGAATGGGCACTTTTCCTCATCCCATTTTTCCCTAGGGGCAAGAATCAACGGCACTGATTTTACACTAGCGCCCTCTAGACTACTTACTACTTTGAGAACTTATTAAAAAGGTTTCTGAACGGAGACGTAATCCAAACATGCAGATGTTTCAAAGAGGAATACATATTTTGATATACAAATACAGTTTTCTTTAAAATCTCAAGCGACAATTACGAGACAACAGATAACGAAGTGAAACGTTTACGGGTTAAAGAAGACGGCACAAAATTCGATGTCTCCATAAGCCATTTAATCCGAGTCCATGAAATCTGATCATACAGACAGATGTCGTTCGGGTGCCTGAAAAGTTTGAAGCGTCGCGAACCGAAACTCGACACGGGAATATCGAATCTCTACGCGAGCAAACACCGAGAGGGTTAACGCTTAACCGTTTCAAGTTTGAGAGAGGGAGGAGAGCGAAAAAAAGGGACTCACCTTGGCGCGTTTTACTGGCCTGAGCGGCAGAGGGCTGAGGATACAGCAGGGACTGTCAGACACTTCGAATGTAATCGCCCTCTTGGCGTTGGGCTTCCGTTGAACGGACGCGAAGTCGTGGGATGTCTGGAAAGGATAGACACACTAGCTACAGCCGGCTGATCAATAAAAATAAAAAAGTAGAAAATTTTCCTACTCGAAATCTCGCTGTGACCTCGCGTGTCCGCGACGTCACGCGCATCGTAATTTGAGTTCGAGAGATTCTTGAGTTGAGAATCGAGAGAAAGATCAAACTGAAAGAGAGAGAAAAAAAAAGAAGGACAGAGATGGGGGATGTAGAGAGAGACGGAAAAACAGACAGGACCGTGTCGTGACAGAGAAAAACAGAGAGGTCACAGTGAGAGAACGATTAGGACTGCACACTTCACGTCCTATCGCGTGTTCGTCGTGTTTTATCTCACTGGGTCACGTTTCGCACCGTTCACCACACCGAACTACCACGCTCGCGTCGTGGAATGACTAGGCCCTTTTTGCATTTCTCATTTTTTCTTTGCGTTCTGTTCGCACCGGTTTGCCAATCGATTTCGAGTTAGCGTCTCGCGACCCGCTGGAGCCGCCGCACGCGAACTTGTCTCTTTGGATTTCTCGGTTCTGGAGAGGAAAATTGGTTGGGCAAGGGGAGAGGATGCTTTGATACGCTAGGCCAGGCCTGTAGGGGCGTTTTTTTGCGTTTCGAGTTAGTTGAAACATGCGGCAACTCAACGTTATAAATTACGAAAGAGATAAAAATATATCTATATTATATGTATGTATATATTAATATGATAATAAATATTTAGAGATATCTCTTTACGACTATATCTATATGTACATGTATCATCGTGCGGGATATATGATTTGGGAGTCGTTCCAAGGACGAAGAAGTCACGGGGACTTATATATTATATGTATATTATGCTTTGGAACGAGATACGCCTATCAACCGCGTTCCATGTCGCGTGGGTCACCGGTGACCCGTTTACCAAAAGCAAAACACTCTTTTTGCATTGTTCCGTTTGGTATCGAAATACGAACTCGGAGGACGATTGTGAGACTGCAAACAACTCAGTACGATAAATAATCACATGCGTGATTTAGTTATTTAGAAACCTTCTTCATTTGCTTATAAAACGCATTTTTTTCCATAAATCTTTTGTCAGCCATAATTATAGGACTGTGCGATCGCAGCGCCGTCTAGGTATCCCTTTATTAGTTCCAACAGGAAAGAACTGTTTCCAGTTCACTTCGTCCTCGAAGTGCAAAAATGTACACGAATAATTTACACGAATAAACATCAACAAAAAAGAAGAGTTAAAGAAAATAATGAGGATGAGTATAGTACTCATACAATCGCGAATCAACTCTCAGTGAACTCGATCGAAGAAAAAAAAAACGAAGCAAACAAAAACGAAACAAATATCGACCGCGCATCGATTCGAACGCGAAACATCAGAACACCATAATTTGTGTCAAAGCGAAAAAAAAGTACGGACATTTCTAATCTAGAAGAGTGACGAACGAAAAAAGTTCGACCGCGATAAAAGTGATTGTATACACGCCGATTGTTTAACGAGATCGATTATCTCGCGCGACTCGATACAATTAAATAACGTTAAACATTTCGTCTATACATGATCATAAGTTACGCTTAACAGCTTTCTACGTACATATAAATAATTTAACAAAAGGGAAAAGCATACGCGTCTTTGAAATAAGTTAATATATAAATACGTCATCAAACGATATATTTACGCCCGTTAAGGTTAGTCATGTTACTTAGAACTTAGACAAAAAAAAAGAAGACCGCTAATAATCTTTGGATTGATTGATACCAGGCGACGAAAGGAAATTCCGAGGCCAGACCACAGGGGACAGATAACGAAGGTTAAATCATTTCTCGCGTGCCCTGGCGTGTTCAACATTTAGTCATAAATTAAAAAAAAATAAAAAAAATAAAAAAAAGGAGAGACGGAGACGGAAAGAAGCAACGAGGCATAACATTACGTTTAGAGGCAGGCAAAGTTAAAAGTACCAAACGAAGGAGAGAAAGAGAGAAACGAAGTGTTAAACAATGAAAGTAAAGGCCGGCTAGCGTGTCTAGAGGCGATGATTGGTACGGGAATAATACCAGGACAAGGCGGGTTGTGTTTGTATATGATTTTGATTATGGGTATGGTGGTTGTCTACCTTCACGGGACTAGTCCCTGCTGTTAAGAAACTATCCTCCAACGCCATGGATGCCGGTGAGAATAATACCGATGTGTCCAAACTTTTACTCTGCAATGTCAAAAAAAAGAGAAACATGTATCAGTCACCTCGTACTTCAACATACTCGGTAAATGTTGTTAATGTGACTCCCAACTTACGGGTGTTTCTACAACGAAACTCATTTCAGAATTATCCTGGGAGGAATTCGCCCAGGCTTGACAGAGCGCTTTCCGCGCCCTTTTTCCGCCAGGCGCGCTGTTCTCTTTACCCCGTCGTCGTATCGTGCCGTAACCGGAATCCTGAAGAATGGCGCTGGTCCCTGCTAGACTTTCGCGATCCGTCTCCTGTTTGATGATCTCCGTCAGTGCATCCAGATGACTGGGGGTGGCAGGTAACTGAGTAGTCGCGCCGCTGCGCCGCTCCAACTCCGCGAGGGCGTTTTTGAACGGCGTTGGGGTTCTCGGCGTGTTGCCATCTGAAATGCGAATAATCTTAATCTCTCTCCAGACATCAGCGTCTGTAAACATGTACGATCCCCTAAAGACTAAAATCTCGAACTCTGGATTGCATTGTTTTTCGTTAAGAAAGAAGAGATTCCAATTATTAAAAAACAATTACCATTCTGACCACGCCGGAGACCGGAGGGTTGTGGCGTCGTGAGTGGACCGGGACTGCTTCCCTTAGGAGTGCTTGCTCTTGGCCAGGAAGACGTCTCGGGACTCAGACTGTTCAAGAACTGCGACGGACTGAACGGCAGTTGCTTGATAGGAGTGGAAGGCGCGGTGTCGCCCGTCTGGTGGTGTTGCTGCTGTTGCTGTTGCTGGCTAATTATCAAGTAGTCCGAATGATTCCCACTATCGGGGGTCTCCGTTCTCTGCTGAAGAGCGTGAGCGTTTCTACGTCGACGCAGAATGGGAGGCGGACTGCTTCTTTCTTTCTCCGCCACGCTGTCTGAAATCTCCTCCAAATCCGGCATGGGCACCAGTCTGATCTCCGAGCTTTTTGAGCCTGTCGCTTCTCCGTGTATTTGCAAATCAAAATACCTACAATTTTAGATTACAAAAGGGTTTAGGTAACGTTTTTTCCTGAAGCCTCGGAGCGATAGGATTGTCACAGTTTTGGCTGCCAAGGAAATCGAACTTTTTTTCTTGCGAACTTACTTTGTAAACGGCGATATTTGTTCAGTCTTGACTTTAACGGACGAACTCCCCCTTTTACTAGGTGAATTCAAGCGGGAATCACCGCCTTGCGTGCGATCGCTCATGCTGAGAAGGCTCTGGTAAGTCTGACTATTCTGTTGGTCCCACGCCTTGGCCCAGTCCAGCTGGTCGATGTCCAGGAAATGCGTCTGCACGTTACTCATAGTCGAGGAGCTCTCATTGCTCGTCGACGTCGCCTTCAGACGTCCCTGGATGGCGATGTCCTCCTCCGTGCAGCGGGCGTCCTTCGACACGGTAGACGTTTCGATGGTTTTTCTTCTACCTCTCCCTGAGGAAAATCCACATTGTTAGAAACAACTTCCTGTCACTTTTGATTCGTACCCGTGACTACAAGATCCAGGACAACAAAAGTGCAAAAAAGTTAAAAAGGAACCGTTTTACTAAAAGACTATGTCTACATTGAGGCAACAACGAGTAGCTTAATAGTGTTTATTACTGCATGTTTCAGAACATGTCTAAAGCTATGTCCACGATGAAGTTATATAAGAAAACAAGCGGCGACTTTTCCTGTATATGGAACATCGATACAAAGTTCCTCGTTGTTGCTTCAATGTAAATACATGTAACTTAACCCTTAAGAGGGTACGAAGCTCCAACTTTGCTACATTCATGTAATAAAAATCAACACACGAGGTTGTAGCTTTTATCGAGTCTTCAGAACCAAATATTACTACACTGATGTACTAAAAACATATCCACTTTCACCAATCCTGCCGCTTTAGTAGAAAATGTAGTAAAATTTCACACAATGTATACTACAAATTAAAACATTTTTTTCTCTCAGTGTAGGACAAAAAATAAATTTTTTGACTCGCTGTATGGAATTCCCCCCTTAAGGGTTAAGACTAAGTGGTATTTGATTGATTGCAAATGCATAAATTTTGACGCAAACCTCTCGATCCAGTAGTGGACCTATTCTCTTCCGCCTCGTATTTCCTCCTCATGGTACTGTTCCAATGATTCTTGATGGCATTGTCAGTCCTACCAGGCAGCAACTTGGCGATCTTCGCCCACTGGTTGCCCACTTTGCGGTGGGCCTCCACGATGATTCTGTCCTCCGCCTCGGTCCACGCGGTTTTCTTGATCCCCGGGTTCAGGTGATTGTGCCATCGTTCCCGACACTGCTTGCCGATGCGACCTTTCAGATGCCGTGCAATTAACGTCCACTTCTTTGGCCCGTACCGTTCCACCAATTCTACAACTTTTTCGTCCTCCTGTAAACACAGTAAATCATTGAACCAACGAAAACGGTACAAAGGCAGTTCAAGGTTCTTGTATCCCCACATTTCCTCTGTTCAAAGCCGTTGAACCTTCCAATACGGAACACATCGTGTGACAATGAGATCATTGCAATGGGATCATTGCTACAACATTGGATTAATCACATTGTTGACTAACAATCGAAAGCTGGAAGGAGGGAGTTTACCACTTTACCAATTCCTCAACTGTGGATCCAATCACGAGGGGACAAACACAGGCGCCAATTGCCGCGAGCGAGGGAACGCGCCGCCATAAATCGCAATCATCGCCGATTGGATTGACGCGATCCCGATGGATCCAAGGGTCACGCGATTTCGTGGGAATCTCACGGGACCGTCTGGGTCCTTGGGTCCCATCGCGAGGAGCAATCGAGGAGGTGTTCGGGCCCCGGAAGGCACCTTGGAGCTCTCACGCGGCCGGGCGGAGGCGAGCGTAATTTCTCCGCGCCGGGGAGAGTCGCGCGAGGTGGAGAACGAGGCGGTAGGTCGAGGGGCGCGGAGAGGACACGCGGAGATGATCGTCGTCGCGCAGGGCGCGGAAGAGGAGGAAAGGGGCGGAAGGGGAGGAGGTAGCGACGAGAGGACTAACGCGGCGGGCCTCTTCTCGCTCCCATACCACGGAATCAGGTGCGCACACCAATCCGGGAGGTTCCCGTGACCGGGCGTACGTACGCGTTCGGTACACGAGGAGCGGCTTCACTTGCCCTTGGCTGTTGCCAAGTGCATTGGCACGACGGCGACGACGACGACGCAGCATCTCCGCGGCTCTCCTCTCTTTCGCGTCCTCTTTTTCTTGTTGCATACCCCACCGCGGCGACTGTGGAACGTTCGTTCGCTCGCTCGCTTCGTTCCTTCCTTCCTTCGTTCGTTTTGTGCCCCGGCTCCGTGTAGGCGTACGTGCAGGGCCGGGATGTTATGAACCCGAGACTCAGAGAGGCCCGGGACCCCGGGACCGTAACCGTAACACGAACCAGATTCGATTCGGAGCGTGGTCTGGATCCGTCTCGGATGTTTATGCTGCGAGTTTCGTTGGAAATGACCACTTTTTGCACGGAAACGAAGGATGTTTAAGAGGCATTGCGGAGCTGGGACCATGGCATTGAGTGGAAACGTGTTCGAAACAATAGCTGAGTGTTTTTGACACGATGGAGTAAGAGAAACTTAGAAATCGTACAAAATTATAGTATTTTATGCTACCGCCAAGGACCCAATTTCTAATGAGAAGCCAATTCCTGATAAGCTTACAAGGGAATATCCCGATCCCGGAAATTTAAAAAATTATTCATCTTCGGATATATGTAAAGCATGTGTAGGTATGTATTACACAATTTTTTTTCTGCTCAAATTCACTCTAAAGCCTCGGACATACAGAGCGCGGTAAGCGTTAAATATCAAAATGGTATAAAATAAAAGAAACATATACATAGATTTATATGGAATAAATGAATAATGAGATCAGATATTAAATATCAAATATTAAGTATACTGTTTAGTGTTATCATTCTAATGGCAATGTAATACTTACTGCCCTGCCGCTTTACCGCTTCTTACTGCGCTCTGCGTGTCTGAGGCCTAAGGAGGTTAAAATTACCCTTCGAAAATTTGGCTGCTTTTCGATTCTATTTTATAACTCACGAACTATGAGAGACGAAAGTTACTCCTTTCAATTATATCTACCAAATGGTAAAAGATTGATTAAAAATTATTAATATTTTTGTGTACAACTTTTTTCTAATTTCTTAAACAATCGATAAATCTTTTACTATGATAAAATTCGAAAATTGAACATTTTTAGCTTTATAGAATATAGAACCCTTGCTTCTTCAATTATTTATTTGGCTATCTGAAAAGCTATTCATAGCGTTTCTAACTTTATATTTTCCAAGTGTCAAGTTTTTATGACAGAAAAGTCGAAAAGTAAGAAAAGTAAGATGAAAAGTAATTTCATAATTATTTTTCCACGAGAACTTGATTTTCGAAAAATTGAGAATTAAAAGCGCGACGAACTCCAATATTGATTTTATAGATCAGTTTATCACGATTACATTGTGAATCTTTATGCAAATTTACTTTTTTCTCAAACAAAGATTAAGAATTGTTTTTTCTAAAAATAACAGTGTATCTTTTTATCTCCAAACTCTTTTATTTTTAATCCTTTATAGATTTTGATATTGAGACAAATCTGTGTCATTTTATGTATAACTACATTTAGTAGAAAGTCAATTATCTGAATCCTAAATATTTTCAATTTTTATTATAAAGAATTTGAATTATTTTATGCATTAGGTGCAGAAATACAGTAGGACTTCGAGTCTTTGACACCCCGATGATGAGGTCCTACAAACTTATTAATATTACTGTTTCCAAACACAATTTTTTAATGAAAAAATTAACTTGTATTGTCTAAATATGAAACAACATACCTTGAAAATTTCGAAATTATTTACTTAATAGTTTCGTAAGAAGCAAATTCCAAAAATCAATTTATTTTTACCCTCCTAAACTAAATAGACTCGGCCCTTAATCTGTACTATGTGACTACAATGTTTCTACCATCCCAATTTTTTTAATCGCAACGAAAATCGTAAATAAGCTCAACTTGGGACAACGGTTACATACTACATATCTCTGGTCCCTGGACCAAAAGAAGTCTCGGTGGAACGTTTGTTGGTCCTGCGACACTCGAACGTCCCTGGGTCTTCGTTGCGCTTTCTTTGGACTCTGCTTATAAGGCAGACGAAAGAGGTTTCGGTAATGGGGGGTGTAACGGTTCTTCGCGAACTCTCTGTCACTCAGGAGTGGTTCTTGCGCGGCTACATCTTGCTCGGACTTCGTGAAAGCGGGCCCTCGAACGCGCCTGATTTGGCGGAGTACAGGACAGTTCGAGACTTTGCAAAAGAAACCTGACTGTTGAAACTTGAGCGAAAAGGAGAAACATTTTGGAGATTTTATGGAAAATTCCATGCACTTGCGAGGAAGTCATTACACAATAAATTATCTTGATTTACTTTTGATGGAAAACAGGGTTTTCAATTGCCTCTATTGTAATATAATTTCTGTCTATTCAGCATCAATCAATAATTAATGACTCGACTGCGGATTTTTATACAAAATCAAATTTTTACAGACACAAGTACAGAATAGAAAATTAATTAATAATGTGTCTTATTTCCTAAACATTTTGTACACTGAGGTTACGATGCTACATTAAATTAACTTTTTATCTTTAATATAACATTTTGGGGAAACCTTTTAATAATTAATAAGAGCATTATGAATCAATTTTTTTAAAGTTCTCACTGCTGTTAAATAATTAATACTGACAGTATACCACTTAAGGGTTAACAGAAGGAACACCAATATCTTTGAAAAGTGTATTTATAATAAAGTTTCAAATTGAACTACATAATCTGTAACTTATAGACACAAAATTGAATTCTCCTTTTAAACATTCAAAATTAGGAACCGGGGATCAAGATGTTCCGTTATAAATTCTCCCACAAAGCGTGTCCGTCTCTTAATCATCCCAAATTGGATCTCGAAATGCCGCTTCCTTTTTTTCCAGTCCCGCAAGCCATCGACTGTGCTCACGAGGAACAACAGAAGGGGGGATTCTATTGGAAGGTTCGCAGGACCAGAGAGGAACAAAGGCCGAAAAGTCACGATGAAAGGAGGCTGCAACGAAATTCAGGTACCTCTTTCGTCCAGGGCCCCTTGACCAACTCCGGATTCACGACCTTTGCCCATCTTTGCTGGCACTGAACGTCGCTCCGGTCTGGGAAGTGGCCGGCTATGCCGTCCCATCGAAGCCCCGTGCCCAGTTGCTCCGCATTGCTCACCAACTGCTTCAAGAGGGCATCCTAGAGCAAACGTAAACAGACAACGCGTGTCGATTAATACCCAGTGGATATCAAGCATCGAGCAGAAAAAAGTATAGCCACTTTGATCCCCGTTTGAAAGGCAGGTGCACGCTGAAAGGAGGACGAAATGGTCATCGAGATGATCGATAAACCGACAGATAAGGGAAACTCTTACGATTGCACAAAATTCAGGCTAGATACCTAAAATTTCTGGACATTTACTTTTTATTTATGGTGGCAAATCGTGTCTCTTGCTTCAATCAGTCGTGAAAAAAGCGACGCGAATATTTCCTGCAAATAGGTGGAAACTCTTTCAGGAAACTGATGGTTACTTGGCAATTATCTTTAATTTGTCCAATTAACGTATGGGACATTTCGCGTTTCCCTGTGGAAGGCGACTCTTCGTACAGAAAGTTTTGCATTGGAAATAGTCATATTTATACAATTCTAGTTTCTTTGTTTGTTTGTTACTGAAATTAAATTACTAAATTAATACTACTTTACAAGGCTCACTGTAAAAGGTTTAATTTAAAATATTACCTATAATGATTATAATTAGACTGCAGGTTTTATGCAAATTCATATTTTCATACACATAAAAGAACAATTTTAAGCTAAATAAAAGTTCGTTTTATAAATATATTATAAAGATATAAAATGTATTTTATTTTTTGGTACTTCATATATTTTTGTATCTATGAATATTACTATAAGTTTTTACATATTTAAAAGTTTCATAAGTGCATAAAAATCCGAAAAAAATTTAATCGTAATTGTATCCAACACAAAAATGAATCCTGATATTTTCCTCTTGCAAAACATAAAGGGAACAAATTTTATTATTCTAAATATTTCGTTATTATAAATATAAATAGACGAATTTTTAATGCAGTGTCAAAAAAACAAGAAACTCGGAGATTAACACTAATTGCCTTGTATTTTTTTTTCCAAAAAGTAAAACAGTTCTTTAAAACTAATATAAGTACACTAATCGGTCCAAATGATCTAAAGATCCTAAATATTAAATGCATTAATAAGATTGCAAATGAAATGAAATCAAAAGACACCATTTTATGTGATACACATAACGCATTAATTCGTGCTAAATAATTTATTAATATACCCCATGGATCTATGGGAAGTGAATTCGAAATAATGGAGACGCGTCGATCGCAAGTCGAGCATATTGTACGGTCGACGAATTTTATTTCGCGATTGCGTCAGGATAAAAAGGAACGAAGCAAAGAGAAAGAAAGAAAGAAAGGTCACGGTAACAAATGCACAGGATCGATAGGACTCTGTGATGTTTCCCACGGGAAACCATACGGCGTACCCTACACTCTACGGTAGCATATGACTATGGGGTGGTCGAGGGCATCTGCCTGTGGACGTAACTCGTTGTAGAAGGTACGAAGGGTGGACCTCTTTTTTCAAGGCCTATGCTCATTGTGCCCCTCCCTCCCCCCTTCTCGCCTCTGTTACATCCGATCAAAGTCACGGCACGATGACGCGATCGCATGTGCATTAGAAAATTTTGAATCTGACGAGAGAATGGGAAGAATTGTTGCGATTACCGGTGCCACTCGAAACCGATTTTCTATAAGGAATGATTATGTAGGTTCTTATTTCGTTAATAATTTGAATATTCAAGTTACATTTCAAGGGGTTATGACTGGGATATTGATTAGGCTACGCGGTTTTGACCGACGCGCGAGATCTGAGCTATGAAATTTGAAACGCGTTTTTCTTGAAGCAAAGGCGGTGGATTCCATATCTTTCGAAGTAATCTGTCGATATTATTTTACATTTGTGGAAGATACAACTTTGTATTCTTAGAAATCTTATGGTGTGCCGAACGATCTCACTTTTCTAAATTTTATTTTCAATTTTTCCGAAAATTAGGGACACAAGGATTTTTTCATTTAAATTCGATGCTTTCATTTCAAATGATTGCTTTTTGTGAGAGTATGCATTACTATTAAAGAAGATTAAACTCTATTTGTTTTTAAAATCTATTCTACTTTTTATCATCAAGTGCATTACTTGGAACACGAAATATTCATCAGGCAATGTATAAAAAATACGATTTCTATCAACAGTCTTTAATTAACAATATTTTTTTCAGACGAATTGAGAAAAAGACGGATTAGAAATGTACTTTTTAATTACAAAAGATTGTGCAACATTTCCATTTATATTTTACTTAAAAAGAATTTCTAATATCGTATACATGTCTTTTGCAGGCCTCTATTTAGATGAAATAATTCCTCAAAATGTTAACCTTCAATTACTATGCATCCATTTTTTCTTCTAAAATATTAACAAGGATCTTACTTACATTATTAAATATTCAATTCTTCTCTTATTAAATTCAAAATTAAATTTTAATTCTAATTTAAAAATTTAATTAAGTTAAGTACAAAACTCCACACAAGCAGTTATTCCAAAAATGGATTACAAATAATTAAAAATGAAAGATAAGCATAGAAGGTCTTAAAAAAATAAATATAATATCAATAAATTGTGGATTTTTACATCCTCAAATAAAGAATTGCAGTATGTTCAATTTTCTAAACATTTGTAACTTGAAGTATATTTTCAATATTTTTAATGTTTTATCTGTCAACAACCTCGTAGATTTTTGTACTTTCAGAGTTGACATAAATGCAATAAAATTAAGCATGAAAAAGGGCATTTGCAAAATTTACC
This sequence comes from Perdita meconis, assembly GCA_030770465.2. Taxonomy (NCBI): domain Eukaryota; kingdom Metazoa; phylum Arthropoda; class Insecta; order Hymenoptera; family Andrenidae; genus Perdita; species Perdita meconis. The sequence continues at coordinate 6,115,517 of JASKOS020000005.1, forward strand.
GATATATTTTATGCATATAAATGAGGGTTAAAAAAAATTGATGCATGTTTTTTGAAACTTATACATACATGAATATAATTTAAAGTATCTAGTAGATCCAAGTAGTGCAACTGATAAATTAAATCATGTTTCCCAAAATTTGCATACACCTTCGAAATTCTTTACCTCTTCTTTGGTCCACCTTCCTTTGTTTATGTGTTTCCCCTGTCCATGACTGCTCGCGTTTGTTGCAGCTGGGTTTTGGGACTGATTAGTGGTGCCACGACAAACACTGCCGCTATACTCGGTGTCAGATTCTCCACCGCTGCTGGAATCGTACCCAGACCGCGATCTAAAACAAAAAAAAAAAAACTTTGTATTTCACTAGCTCCAAAAAAATTCTACCCATATCCACTTATTTATAATTATCTTCAACCTCTAAAAAATCCCTTAATCCTCCGCAAACGAGGTGAATAAAAATTATATCGTGAACCAGACGAATAAAAATTATATTCTAAGCCTTTAATTTCATTGAACTATATAATATGTGATTTATAGATCATAATGCAGTTTACAATAATGCTTTATATTTTTTATAATAACAGGACCCAATAAAACAAAGGCTAGCAGCATTTTTAAATTGCATTTGCTCCACGGGATTTGTGAAAAGTTATCTAACAACAAAGTTTAAAAAATTCATCCTAATCAACAGAAAAGTTTATAAAATCTTCAAGAATCGGTAGAAACTTAAAATCCGCGTACAGAATTATTTCCAAAGTCCTGATGAATCGGTAAAAATTTAAAGTTGCTTTTGACGACATTTTATGTTTAATGTACTTCAAATCGAGCGCGTCTAGGGTCGAAATCATCGATCCCCGGAACCCGCAGGACCAAACGTGCAAATGTTGTAACGGATACAAGTGTTCCTGTCTTCTTTCCTTCGTCGAGGAGAAGACGGGAAATCACGGATGGCTGACCATCCGTCCTGCGCGTCTCTTCTTCGCCTTTGTCGAGGAACTATCGCGCTCGCCACCCCTTTGTTCTTCACCCTTTACCCGAACTACCGCCCGAGAGGCAATCTCGACCACAGTCTGGCCACTGTCAGTTTTTGCGGTCACGAGCGCTTCGCTGCTTCTTCTTCGTATTTCAAGGATTTCCTGTCCACTTCCTCCGCGGACGAGCGTTATTCATTCTCACCCCTCGCGGTCTTCCCTTTCTTCCTTCCCGATGCAATTTAACCGAGATTCGGAGAAAATTGCCGCGACGTTTCTTCGTTACCTCTCCCCGTTTAGATCGGAAACGAGATTTTGTGGCTTCGGCTACGGCGGGACCTTTTTACTCGGAGACACTTTTTGAGCCACTTAAATTCGCGGATTAAAAAGGGACACCCTTTACCTTTCAGTGTAAAGGTGGAAGAAAATTAAACTCACAATCCTGTTAGTAATTTTAATTATTAATATCTTGAAAACAATTAGCCGTCTGCCTCCAAAATTGGGTATCGGAGTTCTTTTCGACTTTGAGACTTCAGCTAGACGAATTTAACAAGATGACGAAGCTTCATTAATAAATGAGCGTAACACTTGGGTAGTTCCCTTCGTGAAACGCTTATTAAAGTCTACAAAAAGAAAAAGATGAAGACTCTTTTTCATTCCTTTTGTGCCAAATTAATCACTCAGTTTCTAATATACAAAAAGACACCCTGTATCAGGGTTACCAGCTGCCAGTAGATATATATGTAGAGATATATAGTAATAATGTCAAAAAACTGAAGTAAAAAAATCTATTCCCAAAGCTCAAAAACTCAAAGTTTAAAGCTCGAAAAGTTTGAAAATTTATAACTTAATTAAAAATTTATAACTTTTGAAATTTGAAGCTTGAAAGCTCAAACCTTGAAACTTGAAAACTTGACAGTTTCAAACTTAAAAAATCTAGAAAAGTTTAAAAACTTGTAAATATGAAGGTGAAAGACATGAAAGCTCAGAATTTAAATACTGAATGTTTGGAAAGTTGCAAATTTGAATAGAAATTCGAAAACTCGAAGCTTCGAAACACTGAAAGTTTGAAAACTTGTAAATTTGAAGCTAGAAAACTTGAAAGCTTCAAGTTTAAAGCTTGAAGAGTTGAAAGTTGTAGCTGAAAAATTTTAAACGTGCAAATTTTATGCTTCAAAATTTTGAAGGATTAAAAACATGAAAATTGGAACTTTGCAAGATTGTAAGCTCCAAATTTGACCGTCAAAAACTGATGTAAGAAAAATCGATTCCCGATTTTCATAGTAAAGAATCGATTCACTGAAAAATCGAAGAGCAGAAAATCGATTCAAAAGATCGATCTTTTAATCGATAGAATCTATTTTTTGTGTTGCTGATGCCGAAAAATGGAAAGGTGGCGTTTTAGGATTAAATACTGGTAAGCTTGAAAAGAAAATTGTTACTTTTTCAGCCGTTCTCACATTAGAACATACCTATTTGTTGAGTAAGATTGAAAGCGACAATTGCGGGGCTTTCACGTTCACAAGTCGCGCTCGTCGATCCATCTTCCGAAGCAATTAGCAAACGGTCAACTGCACAACGTTCTAACGTGTTATTTACATTTCAACCGACCGTGGAGTCTAAGTTCGCAGGATGACGCAATTCACGATATGGCCAGTTAACTCGAGATGAAGCACGCATGCGACGTATACACACTTGCTTGAACGCACACGCAAATCGTAGAACGCAACGGTCTTGCGCTTTGTTGTGTTTACTGTTTCAGCCAATCTCTTGGGCCGCGTTTCCGCTGCACGCGGCCACATCGTGTAAACCGAACGACGCACGTTTAACCCTTTTGTTCCGCCACGGTTTACTCATGAGGACGCTATTATACCGTCCTGGTAAATTAACTCGAAGAAGTTCGGAGAACTGTAACTATACTACATCGTCCCTTCTAAACGTATTGAAGATGCAAAATTTAAATATTATTTTTGGTAATTATTTATAAAGCAGACGTTATCTCAGTTTTCAATGATCTTGAAATAGTTAATAGAATACATCATTCTGAATAACTTTTTCCTATGCATGTTACCGCCGCTCGGCTTTAATTTCCAAGATATTTGTGAAAAAAAAACTTCACCTTCACACCATCTGAAAAAAGTAAGAATTCAACTTGAAAATTACTGTCAACGCTCGTTCAAACTTCGAGAACAATCTTGCAAACTTCAAACTTTCATGTTTTTAATCTTTCAGAATTTCGAAGCATAAAATTTACATGTTTACAATTTTTAAGCTTCAACTTTCAACTTTTCAAACTTTAAACTTTAAGCTTTCAAGTTTTCTAATTTCAAATTTGCAAGTTTCCAAACTTTCAATATTTCGAAGCATTGAGTTTTCAAATTTCCAAGTTTTTCGACTTTCAGGATTTCAAGCTAGTTTTTAAGTTTCAAAACTGTCAAGTTTTCGAGTTTTAAGGTTTGAGGTTTCAAGTTTTCAAGCTTCAAATTTACAAATTTTTAAACATTTAGAATTTCAAAGCATCAAATTTCTATTTTCTAGTTTTTAAGTTATAAGCTTTTGGCTTTTCAAGCTTTGGGAATTGATTTTTCTTACTTCAATTTTTAAAAGTGCTACAAACTTTCCGAATAGCACAATATATTCACGATATCTAAATCAATTCTTGCAAAATCGATTTTTTAATAGAATCGAGAATCGATTCTTTAAAGTGAATCTAACATCCCTAGTTCGAGCTGCACTGACGCATCGTTGTCACACACGTCTACATGAAGACGAAATTCAGTGTGTAGTAGCGGCGGTTTTTCGCGAATATCTTGGAAACTAAAGCCGAGAGGCAGTAACATCTATAAGAAAAAGTTGTTCACAATTTCGAGTTCTATATCATATTTGAAGACCATTGAAATCGGTGATAACGTCTGCTTTGTGAATAATTACTTTATTTTTTATGTAAAACTACAACTGCAATGTCGTCGTTATTCCTCATTATTGCATTACGTAACAAAATCCGAGTTTGAGGAAAAAATGTATTAGGAAAATCTATAGAAGCTAAATGATTCGTTCTCAATCCAAAATGAGCAACTCCATTTTTTAAGTGAAGTATCGTTCAAATTTACTATCAGTGCACTTGATTCAGTGTTTTAATAATAAAGTCTATAAAGTTAATCACTTGGACTTCTGAACAATTCAAATAAAATTTTGGGAGGGTAAATAATTAAGGAATCACTATTACCAAGCTTCTAAATTAGGGATTTTCAATTAGTGTCGCAAAAACTTTTTATTTTATTATTTGTCTTCCGTAAATCAATCGAAATTAAAATATATCCTGTATTGTACCGTAGAATTTTAATAATTAGTAGACAAGGATCTTTATGCAAAATAAAATTTTTACAAGCACAAATAAAGAATTAGAATTCGAAAAACAGTATGTTTCATTTTCTGAACATCCTAACTTAAATTATATTTTTGATATTTTGCATATTTTGACACGTGTTAAAAGTCTCGTAAATTTTTTGCATTCTTAGCATTGCCATAAATATGTAAAATCCGCAGTTTAATAATTAACTTTTTCGTATTCTGAGATACAAAAGGTTGAAAATCGCTGTAGTAAACAGTATCACAAAAAATTCCCTTTGAAGTAAGAAAAATATCTACTAATAGTTTCTACTTAACAATTCTAATAGTACTTTTAATTGCATAAAATCGCGTTTCAGTATAAAATATGTTCAACAAAAAATTCCCCTTAGGTAAAATACCCACCCTCAGTCCATTGTTAATAATTCCAATAATTTTAATCGACACTAGGTCAACCGAGGAAACAACAACGAAGGTATCTTCTAGCGAGGGAAATAATGGGAGCGATAAGGTTCACCAGCCATCTGCGTTCGCACATGTTTACACGTCGCTCGTACGTATGCGTGTGCGTGTACCCATGATGTTCTATATAAGCGCTATCGTTTCATAGCCTCCCATTGTGCTACTTCGCTGCGAGACACCATAGGGCCACCTTCCTCTTGGTACATGCAGCTGTTTTGGGGCGAGAACGGAGGGTGAACGCGAGGGTGAAAAATGCATCTACCATCACGAAATGGTATCACAGATTGTCCCATACTTTTAGATTCGCTACAGAACCTTTCGAGTACATAAAAAACAACCGTACGTTAATGAAAACTCTTTATGTAACACCATGCGATCATATTCTTTCCTTACCATTAATATCATTTTAAAATTCTGAATGTAATAACAAACCGGAGGCACCAAAAATATTGGCTGATAGGCTCATTAAAAACTCGCGAAGTAGAAAAAAAACTCGGAATGTTCGCGTTATCGATGTTCTCATGCCCATAAACTGTGGGTATTTATTCCTAAATGGTACTTGGCAGCACGTGGCTACCGTGGGCTACAGGAAACGGCGCGTCTCCCATCTCTCCGCAGCTGTTTCACGGCGAAGAGAAACTTATATGAAACGCGTGAACACCGCTCAGATACAACCCTATAATCGGGCTTCTAATTGGCGAAGCCTAGCAATGCAATCTTCCGTGCGAACACATTGGGTTTCTGCAGGTGCGCGTATGTTTACGTTCCCGGCCGTGTACCAGTTGCGAATACGTTATGAAGTGCGCGACGCGGTTGCAGGGGAATGCAACTGCGTCCGAAAGGGGAGTGCCGTTCAGGTGGAATGTCTCTGATGCACGCGGACCGCGCGTTGCACGAAAAAGAATGTGATCGTCGCGAGAGATGCGTGACAGTATGCGAATACCTCGTTAGAATTCATCTAACGTAGGAGCTTCTTCGCGCGAGACGCAAAGAGTGCCGCCACCGCGTTAAGTAATTTAGAAATATAATTAGGAACCATGGGAGCGTTCACGTAAGTGTGTACTCACGATTGAAGGAAATTGATACCTTTCTAGACCGGTGAAATTAGAGTTTGTACGAAGAGTTACAAAAATTCCTACGGGTGCCAGATTACACAAATTAGTTGGGATTATGTTTAGAAATGAAAATAACAGAAAATTAACAGCTGAATTTTTTAAATAAACAGTTGGCGGACGTTGAGGGTCGGTTAGTTTGAAATGCAGGGTTTAACGTATGCACTTTTTTCTTTTTGCTTTTGGTGTCTGTTTCTTTCGACATCTTATCGAATAATGAATACAGATGAAGCGTTCTTTGCGACATAAATTTTTTTAAACGCGAAGTGTCCGATGCAAAACGACTTAAATGCTGCGTGCACGTTGTGCCCACCATTTCGACGCCATATTGAATACTAAATTACGTTTTTGGGAGAAAATGTATAATGAATAATGGAATGTATTTTAAGATAGTGAAATTAGCTTTAAATTTTAAAATCGATAGCATTTGCAATGGCGAATAGAAGTGTCCAATTGCAGTATATTTAATTTTTTTAAATTAAAACTCTCACATTAAATTCGCAAATGTTTAACTTGAAATCTTTCAATCTCTAAACTGAAATCTTAAAAAGCTCAAATTTTAACTTTTTAAATATTTAACTTCTAACTTCTAGTTTCCAATTCTCATATTTCCAATTTTAATTTAAAAAATTGTTTAAACTGAAATTTGCAACCTTTGAAATCTCCAACTTGATGCTGTTAAATCTTCAACTTTAATCTTTAATACTCATACTTTTCTGAATCTTCAAATTTTTCGCTTCAAAACATTAAATTCCCAGTTCCAAGTTTGTAAATCTTCTACTTCATATCTTCAAATCTTCAACCTCAGTCTTCAAATCATCAACTTCGAACTTCCATATTTTCATTTTTAACTCTAAAAATCGCAGAATGTTCAACTTCAAATTTTTAAGCCTATAAATTAAAATATTAAAAATTTCCAAATCTTTAGTTTGAGCATCTTCATTTTCAAACTTTCAAATTTCTAATTTCAACTCTACAATTTTATCCAAATTGAAAAGGTGAATTGTTCTTTTTATTATTAATGTGTTATATAGATGAAACCTTTTAACTCAAAAAATGATTACACTGAATTTTCCTTTCACGTTCACGCGTAGTGACATTAAAATCGCCAATTAGAAATCATAAATTAGTTATCCCCCCCCCCAAAAAAAACAAACCCACAAAAAAAATTCGCTACCATAATTTTCGTTTGTCTCGCAAGAGATTTCTGCCGACAAAAGTTAATGGAGAATTATGAATCGCACGGTTGCGGCTTCGCCTTTTCACTTTCCGATCCAGACGAGCGAACGAAAGTCCAAAGCGAAGGTGGAACGTGCGTGGAATTGTTCAACGGTTCGTCTGGCATTCGACGTTCCATTCAAATTTAAAAGTGAGAATGGAGGTAGCTCGAACCACGTGCAAATGAGCTGCTTTGTCACGTGTGAACTGACACATCATAAACAGACAGAATGCGTAAAAAGTTACACGACGTAAACAATTAGCAGGTGTATCTTAGCCTTGTGGCAAACAATTAGCATGTGTATTTATATTTCTGAAAAAACATCCTTTTATTGATGACTGAATTTTAGAGAATCTAGAAGGTAGCCTTAATACTTCGCAGCAATATTTTTAACAAACTTATATGTTCCTATTTGTCTGTGCAGCTAAATAATAAATACATAATTCTAACTCAATTATAGTCCTCTTTTCTATTTCGTGCACAATATTTGTAAGGTAAACATAGAGTCATGGAACATGGGCCGCCATTTTCTTGCATATTGATCGCGCCCTCTAATCACCGCGATCACCTCTCCTATTTACACACCTCGAGGGAGAGAAAAGTGGGAAGTAAGAAAGATCCTGGGAATCGTAAACACGCATTTGAACACGATAGGTAACCGTTTCTTTCGCGCGTTACGTAAAGGCTTTCGCCTTCGTGGAAGTCTAACGGTCGCGAGCATCCTTGAGTTTAAATCCCGAGGCACGTGGCTGAACGCAGGACGACTTCCACGGCATTCTCACGATCCGCGAAAATATGCGCGCACACTGTGTACCCCGAGATAACCGAGCGTGTAGAAGATAGAAAGGATCAACTGCGCGTGTACACACACGACTGGCAACCCGAGCGGTGTTCGTATCCGAATAAATTATTAAAGAAAACGTGCGTCCAAGCGCGGATGAATATTCATATTAAAAATTGGCAGCGAGGGTTTTATTAAGGCTCGCGAAAAAGGGTCAGGCAAAACGATCTTGTCTCGCGAGGATTGATTTCGACTCTAGAAGATGCGATGAGAGATAAAAAGCCAGGCGACCAGTTGCGAGACTTTATAACGTCAATAAGCAGAGCTCGTGCACGACTCTCGCAACTGCTCTTAATTAGTCGCGTCAGCCCTCTCCGTTTATTATCTCCGTAAACGCATTATCGCGCTTTCAAGAGTCCCCGCTAGGACGTTAACTTTCGGATAATTAGCGGACGAAGTAGATTACGGTAGCCGCGTTGCGTAGAAAACGGAAACGGAAAAGCGGTGGCACGCCGAAGATCCAGAGGACGATAAGCGCCAAGGAAGGGCACGTGGACAAACGCGAAACTGATAAAATCGTCACGATTGTTCAGTACTGTTCAACAGACACGTGACGCGCTCGGAGACGGGGGACGACCGAAAGAGTGCCCGGAGTGTCATTAATCAATTTAGGGTGGCAGCACTGTACGACGTAAGCAAATGGGAAGTCATGGAGAAGAGGAAAGTAGCGAGCGCGACGAGAACGGATTTGTGGGAGGAAGCAGGATGGGCGAGGATGACACACAGGAAAAGGAAGGGTAAATACGCCGATCGGATCTTGCTGGATTTTATATCTTCCTATCCTCTTACCTCGCCGTTTCTCACTTCCTGTCAGTCTGCGAGGTAATTGAAATATCCTGAGTCAACCGTCAAGACGGCGAGGATCGCCCAAATTGTGGCGAACAGGAAAGGAGGAAGGAGGAAGTAGAGGCGAAAATATTTGACACTCTAACACAAATGCATCAGTTTCATCAATCACAGATCTTAACAAATTATGAGGCCAACCATGACTTCCGTTGCTCACAATTTATCCGTGTTAAAGTGAAGGGACATCTTAGAACACTTTTACGTTACACTTTAACTCTTTACGTAGCATTATTTTAAGGGATGGTAGGGGGTCTTGATTGGAAGTATCCAATTTGTTCCTTGAGTTCACATGTCAATTTTAAGGCATGGTGGCAAATGGAAACAATATTATACAACATTTTCTGTTCCAGGTACCCTACTATCCCCTAAAATAATGCCACGTAAAGAGCTTACACCCTGTATTGGTTCATACTATGAGGGCGCCATCGCAACTCAGAAATCTCTGTAATTAGGTTAGAGCAGGAACCGGCCAGATTAAGACTGAATTTTAATCTTCAAATTTGCAGTATTTTAAGGTTTATATTTGTAACTTTTAGGAATTTCAAGCTCAATATTTGCAAATTTTCGGAATTAGGAGCTTTAAAATTGCAAATTTTCAGAATTCTAAGCCTAACATTTGCAAATTTTCTGAATTTCAGACTTCAAAATTTTTAATTTTCTGAATTTCAAATTTAATATTTGCAAGTTTTCGGAGTTTGGAGCTTCAAAATTTAAAAGTTTCAGAATTCCAAGCTTAGTATTTGTAAATTTTCTGAATTTCACGCTTCAAATTTTCAAATTTCCGAAATCTCAAGCTTCAAATTTCCAGAATTTCAGGCTTCTAATTTTCATTCTTCAAAATTTTTTAACTTCAAGCATTGAAAATTAAAGTTTTAATTAGAGATCATGGTTATGAACGTGTTTGAAAAATTCACGTGTGTGTGCATACACATACTTCAGTACGTGTCATTTTAAATACACGGGTAGCATGCAGTTGGCTTTCGTTTTCACGAGTTTTATAAATTACTACATATTCTGTTTTAGAAATTCCTGTTTTCTAATTTTTTTTTCTCCCCTTTTCTAACAAGTAACAAAGGAAGAAGTCGATTTGTTGAAGTTTACAAGGAGGAACAAATTAAGAATTTGATTAATGGAAATAACTCCACGCCGAGAGCAAAGAGTCAAGCGACCCCGGCTCCTCCCCCTGGAATTAACATCAAACGATTCGAACATATCGGTTGCCAGGCCCCCTGCCCCCACGGGATTTGCATACGGAGTCGCTGTCGGAGGTCGAGGACGTCCAGTCGAAGTTTCCAATCGGCTGGTTCGACGACGACAGACAAGAAAGCGCCGCCTTGTCGCGAGGCGAAGTGAATGAACAACCTCTCGCACTTAGCTTTTCCTTGAAAGGTGGCGACACAAGCAGGTGCTGCGCAACAGCTGCCCCCTTTGTCTAGGACCGCGAACGTTGCATGACTCTCGTGCAACTCCAATGACAATTATTCTATTCCACCAAATCGCAGAGTAGTAACATAGAAATTTTTGTATAGCTTTACTAGAATCATATACGATTTCTTAGAGTTTGAATATGTATTCAAATACTTGAAGCTGTAATCTCGAATTTTGAGTTACACTTTCATTTCCAACTTTCTGGTCTTCTAAGTTTCGGAATTTTAGGGTCCCTCAGTTCATAAATAGTGTGTGCAAACAGTTGAGTAGAATTTTTCTCCCACAGAATCTCAGGTGGTCTCCATCTATGTCATCATAGTTTTCAGGTTATGTCGCTCATTATCCTCCATTTGTAGATATCGACGCACGGTAATGGCGTCGTTTCCCAAGCAACAATGTTGCTAGTTGTCCGGAACAGCCGCGTTACCAAGCCGGGCGCGGGGAATCTCCCCGATTCCGGATAATAAATACGATCCCCTTCCCAGGGCTGGGAGGAGGGTTAACGAACCTATTCATCGACCGATTTTTGGTCGATATGCGCCGATTACGGATGCCGTTCCCCCGGTAGTTTACGAGTTTCGCCACGAAAATCGAGCGACTCCCGTGAGAAAGGGAGAGAGACCATCGCGGCATCCGTGCCACGCGTATGGACATCTGCCCAAGTTCCGAAGTTTCCCCTCTTTACGGCCACTTCCTTGCTTCTTCCGCGCCCCTCGTCACCGCCGTTCCCTTGCTTTTACGACGGAGCAGCCCCTTGGGCCGCCTGTCTTCCTCCTTCCTTCTTTCTTCCCTTTTTCGCTCGTTTCTTCCGTCCGCCTGTTGCTCGTCACGCAACAATAAGGTCATTGCGCGTATACGCCAGCCGATGTGTCCCTTCGCCGAGGGAGAATCGCCTGGCAGCCGATGTGTCCAGCGTGTCCCATGGTCATGGTTTGCCGAGAAAACCAGACGGCACCTACGTGACGATATATACTTCGCGTTGCCTTCCGAGATCCTATCGACGATCCCCGTTGCCATGGGGAAAAGCATCAAACCCCTGAACAAAATAATCATGGGGTTTCCAACGACGCGTTTTCGAACAGAGCGAGACTTCACGATGTAGCAAGGGCTAAAAGATAATGAAGGACCGCGTTGACCATTGGGAGGTCAACGTTCGAGTTACTAGTCCCGCAACAGGGTAGCCAGGCTCACAATTTTCCTGCTGGGTAGAAAAAATTTTCTCAGGAACGAATCGTGGGTAGAGATTCGTTGATGGAATGCGGGGCCTGGGTCCGGGTTAGGGTCTACTTTGTAGCTCTCCACTTTGTGGGGCGGTGCTACTTTCCTGATCGCCATGCAACTCGGTTCCTTTATCTAATTTATGAACATCCACTCTGTTGATCCCTCCGGGCAGATAAACGCTCTGGCGTTAGGGTCTGAACCAACAAGTTGAAATGAGCTTTTCCCGTTTCTTCTTCGATTGTGTAACTGGTTGTCTATTCATTATGTCTGAGAAATTTTAGTCGGTTGATTGGGAGAAATCGTGGCTATGCTGGCGGCAGTTAATTTTCAGAACGTAGGTAGAATTTTTAGGATTTCTTTTCTTTTTAGAAGGGAACTCAATTTTCGGTTGGTAATTTAGGGACTACACATTGTAGCCACATAAATCTGACATGACCGCATATGCTACGGGTGACTAGTATTTCCTAGAAATAAAATGAAAAGTAGGCTAATGCTCAGAATGTTTATCGAATGTATTAGCCAGGTACTAAAAGAGTTCTACAATTTTCATCGACTAACCGTACTCTTCACCATCTTTACCAGTTTGTTTCTGTAAAAGATCCTATAAACAATCTATAAACCACCTATTCTGTAAAACCGTTTTCAGCAAATATTCCCTCAAGATGTCAAGAAGTCCACCTTCAACCGGCGATTCGTTATTAAAAAGAATCGAAGAAGTTCCTTCGGATAACGGGTCATGATCGCAGGTCACCAACAACTGTTATTGCAGTGGCCCCTTCGGTCGCGTGCGGCGCAATTGATTCTGTCGTTGATTTTCCTAAGTTAGAGACCAGGTGCGCGGATCCATTCGCGTCCCTGGGCCGTATCTGCGTCAGCTGCTACCCCCACGACCCACCCCCTCGCCACGCACGCCTCACCCCGGACGCAGGAGCGCAGGCCAGACGATGCACTCCAGGTCGGCGTTCCCGATTTGTGTCTTTAAAACCTCGCGCGCCGCGGAATCGCCGATGAAAGGGAACGCCCCGGTAAAATATGCGGAATTTCAACGTGGACCGGTGCACGCGGGACCCGCTAACCTCACCGGGATCCTATGTGCGCCGTTGTGCTCTCTATCATCACCGGGGACAGGTGACCGTGACGAATTGCCTGAGCTGAATACGTTAACAGTAACCTCCTCGCCTTGTTTCTCATCCTTTCTTTCATGATACGCGGTTGTATTGAAAACGAGGTCTACGACTGTTGCCGTCGTTTGTAACTGGGAGGAAGTGAAGCGGGAGGTGAAAACCGTATTTGTACGTGATGAGCCTTTCTATGGTGTTATCTTTTTCTGTGCTAGATCGTATCGCTAGGAAGAGCGATGGACTTTAGCGATGGAAGGGTGACACAAAAACTTGAATAAAATTAGTGTTAAATCTGAAAATCCTCAACATATAGCCATGCAGACCTGGGCGAAATATTATTTTCAACAGTAAACAGTAAATAATCTATTTTAGATTAAAACATGTATTTTTGAAAATAAAATATTTTATTTGTAAGAAGAATTTCTTAAAATAGTATTTTATGTTAAGGATATTTGAAATACTGAAACTTATATTTGACAGGTAATATTTGATTGACTTAGCTTGATTCTAAAAATCAAATATTATTATTTAAACAAATGATGTGTTAAAATTTTCAACTTCGTGGAACAAAACTAAATCAACAAATTGTATTTTGAATTCTCGCAGTTTAATATTAACTCTCCTTAATTTACTTGCAAAAAGTAATTTAAATGCTGATAGTAATACAAAGTGTAAATATTTTATTTCATTGTAAGTTTGTGCAAATAAAAATATTTTATTTGTCGAAATCTCACATTCCATTCTAAATATTATTTTACTTGATTCACATAAAAAATGCTACATTTAAAATAGTATTTCAAATATTTTGTACCTTAATTTTGATGACCTTTGCCTCAACGCTAAATTTTGATATTCCTAAGATTTTAAGAATCTTTCATGTAGTATATCGCCAATTATTTTCAATTCGACTGAAGATTTTATCGTCATCAATTTAAAAATTCAACATTACTTATTGGCCAACCGAATATTTCATTGAGTAGTAAAATAGTGAATCATAATAATGAAAAAAAAAATTTAAAAGCACAATCGAAAAACTGTTAGTTCTAAAGTCCTCAAAGTCCTCATTTTATTTGACAAAAATGGCTGCATTCAAGCCAAATACACCACACAAAAATTTAATTACTATCAAACTTGTAACACATTCAGAAATCAAAACATAAATTCCAGAAATTGGGAACCGTTTTATAAAAAAAAAAAAAAAAAAAAGGTAAAAACGTATTCAATTAAAAAATACTCCAAAAACTACACAAGGAATTGAACTATTAAACTGTTAAAAGCCGCCATGTAGCGCTACCTACATTTCAGATCCGCAGTTGATATAAAACAGGATAAAACGTAGCGCCTCCGCAAATCCTTATTATGGCCGAGAAGAACGTAAGACTGCGGTTCGCTGAGCATTACGCTAAGTACCGTTACGGGTATCAGCATTACGCGATCCACGGAGGCAGCAAAAAGTGGAATATCCGGAGATCCGTGGATAATCGACCGCTAGATGACATCACGGGTTACGTTGGCGAGATAAGTACGACACGGTCATACTGCGGAGAATCACTGAATGAGCCGTAGCCACGGTTTCACTCAGCGCCGAGGCAATCTCGCGGTTGGACGTGATTCATGAATGACAGTGACGGCATTCTTCTCGCACGGTCCGCCAGCCGATAACGCGGAAAAAAGGCTGAATGGACGGGAATATGTATAAGAATATGCGCGGCGGAGGTGAGTCAAGATCAAGGTCGACGCGTTTCGGAATCCGCCGTCGCCGGTTCGGGGCTTGGCTCTGGCTATGAAAAAATTCAAACCGAGGAAACGTTTGCGTAAAGCAACGCACGAATTTCCTCAAGATAAATCTGGTAATAGACGAACGTGAAATGTAATTGAAGAAGGATGGTATCGAGGCAATTCGATTAAAATACTGACGTCGATTAGAATTAGAAAGTCCCGCGTGAGAAATGGACGCGCGCACCTTTACCTGCTCCACTGGCGATCGCTCGGCGGTTCAGACCTTGATTCTACTACTTGTGCCGCGCAGTGGAACAAAAACAAAAGACTTTCAAAGCCGGGTCTATTTTTAACGAAACGGTCTTTTCTTTCAATCGTCGAAATGAAATCTTTACTTTGTCTATGTTGTTTACTTTGTTGTGCCCGTGGCTGTTTAATTTCCTTTTCCCAAGTTGACTATTTTTTCGTTTAATATGTTACTCTTTAAATGATTTATAAATAAGTTTTAATTCTACAAGTGTAATTGCTGGTTTCATACACGAGATGCCCAAAAACGAGCGTTGGAAACAACAGCTAATGTACTTCAGCTGTAACAATTTTTCATTGAAAAATGAGGCTATATATTATTTAAAAAATATCAACATTCTTACTTATGAAATTTAACAAATGGGATAATTTAGATTATATGGTCAACTATTGAAGCGATTCCGACACGTCATTTTTAATATTAGTTACTCCTTTTCCAAAACTTTTATGTACAAACAAAAAATATTAGTGATAAGTTAAATAAATTTAAAGTATTTTAGTGCATTTTATATATTTTACAATGTTGACTGTTTATTTTCTTAATACACTTAATATAAGTTTAGCTGTAAGTGGTCGGCTACTAGATCTTTCACCCATGTAATATGACAATATTGAGGTAAATAGTATCAACAAAAAAAAAAAATTCCAAAGTTTTGTAAAGATTCAGTTTATGTTTGCTGAGAAAAAAATTCTCAAAAAACTACTATTATTTTAGCCTTCTAAACGAGGCTCCCCCTTAAGTTATTCCTCAGTTTGAGTGTAATGATTTCATTTAGTATTAATTCTTACTGAATTGATAGTAAATAGTAATGATACTGAATAAATAGTAATAACTCTAATTTCGTATCCTTAGAAATATCATAAGATAGAAGAAGATTTTGTATAAATGTTTAAATGAATTCATCAACAGTTATTAAATAGTTATTAGTAGACTGCAGATGTTTATGCAATTTAATAATTTCATATAAATAAAAGAACAATTACAACTTAAATAAAAGTGTGTTTTCCTTTTTAAATACAATTAAATGTATTTTATTTTCAATATTTACTATATTTTTGCAGCTATGAACATTGTTACAAGTTTTCATATATTTAAAATTGCCATAAATGCATAAACGTCCAGCCATTAGTTACGTCTGCACTGAAGCAACAAGGAACCTTTCGTTGACGTTCTACGTATTCCCAAAAATTACTGTTTGTTCCTAATAATTTCTCCAATGAGGACTCAGCTTTAGCTATGTTTTGAAAAATGTAGCAACAAGAGATGACAAAACGCTCCCCATTGTTGCTTCCATCGAAACACAGCTTCAGGTTATCGGTCTTTCCTTCAGCTCGATTTCCACTTCCACCATAAAAATTCCCCATCGCCTCGGCAAAAGTTTGATTAGCCACGGAGCTTCCGCCGCTTTTTGCCTCCGCCAACTTTGTCGCAAGGATGAATCGAGTCGGCAGAGATTCATTCAGCGGGAGGGAGCGAGATGTCGAGCTGCAGCAGGCTCGAACGTGCTCGACGAGCCTGGGGTGCACCGATAGGTAATCCCGCTTTGCGTGTGTGTGCGGCGCTTAATGCGTACAGGGTGTCTCTTAATTAGTATAATTAAATGAAAGATTCTCCGTCATGCGAAACAGTAAATCTAAACATAGAATAAAATCGCAGGATCTGAGTTTTGAAGATGGATTTTTATTCCCTACACCTTCCAGTTGTATTTCCATAAATAATTATCACCCTTCCGTTTGCAGCGCTGGTTACGGAGACACCCCGTATATGGCCAGGGAGCGGGCAGCCAACGACATCAGGGTAGAAGTCCTTACGAGAGACATCTGGCTACCACCTGCCTCGATGCCCTCGCACTGCCAAACTTCCCCCCAATAGAACGGCTCCCCGAGCATGCGCACCCGCTCCTATGACGCATGCATGTGGATGCACGTGTAGACGAGGATGCACGTGTTCCGTGCGCCTTGTACCCCGTCACTCCGTACTTGCGCCAATTGCAGACCACGGATTTTTAGTTGCGCTCGACTTCCGATCGCGGGCAAGATCGATTTTAAAGGATCTTCAATGATCTCTATGAGATTTTTAGTATAGATGCACATATTTGGGAAAGTTAGTAGTCTAGTGTTCTGGGACCTAAGTCCCGATGCACATGAGCGATGGACTAAACATTGGACTAGGAATTAGAGGGGATCTGAATCTAATCGAAAGTGGATCTCCAGGTGTGCAGCGCTGACCAAAAGAAGGTTTAAATGGTGGGAATATTGCAACATGGAAAAGAGGGACCTTGAAAAACTCTATTTTTTTCCAGTTTCAAAAAGCGGTGTATGTATTAGTATCTTCCCATAGAACTAATGCTTCAGCTTCCACAAAAAGACTCATTAAATATGATTACGTAAATATACACATTTTCAGTCAAAAGATGACTGTTTTCACAGAAGTACAACTTCCTAAAGTTTCCACAGCAAAACCTAAAAACCTAAGCCTTTTCCTCTCTCTCTGCATAGATTCCACTCTCACAATTTTCAACCCCGAATCTCAACAACATTGAGATTGCGATGGAGCCCCTCCGTTAGGGCTGAATCATAGAACGCACCGAAAGCGCAAACCTACCCCATCGGTGATAGCGCTATTGTCTACCTAATATCCTCCCCGAGTCCGTCTGACCGATTAAACCAACCCCGTCGGGCGCATATGTCACTCAAAAGCGTGCGCACCACGGCAAAAGCAGCGCCGACGAGGTAAAGCAACGCGAAGGGAAATTCTCGGAGCCCCTCCGGCTGTCGTGGCCGGGGGAGCGAAAGAGAGAGAGAGAAAAAAAAAGACGAAGGGGGGAAGCCCCTCCGGTAGTAAAGCTTCATCCCCCTCGTCTCTCGAGGTGCGGCGTCGCTACCACCACGCCTTATCCCCGCGTGGTACACGACGACCAATTGTAAATCGAGCGAGGAGCCACCCGGTGCTCGTTCCCATGACAAGTGCGATGGGTATTTTCTCCTCGTGAATCTTTAATTCCACCGTGGGAATCGAGGCTACGACGGAGTCGCGAGCCGATCGGCCGCCGCACCTTGCTGATGACGGCTGATTAGAGGAACTACCCTCGTCCCGTCCGCCCCGTTCGCGCCCGATGTTGCAGCATGGAACGCCGACTGTCGGATAACCGGGGTGGGAGAGAAGGAAATTGGTTCGTCGGTGGCGACTGGGAATGATGATGTTAACCCCCTTGAGGACGGCAGGTGTTTCGGTCCGATATGCTGGGAATTTGAGGAATGGGCTTTCGGTCCTCTTTTTGTGGAATACTGAGTAGTTTATTTATAGCGAGGGGTAGAAGTCTTTGGGAGGATGTATTTAAGGTAATTTGTGTCCACAGTTGATCCTTAGACTTGGACTTCCTGTAGTTGCAAAACTTTTTTTTTTTAGAAGATCTCAGGTCTCCACGTTGCTCCAAAATTGTGTGGACTTCTTTCTACATCTTCTTGCGTCTCATTTAAGTTAACAGGTCAAAGCACATCTTCATCCACTGGGGCTTAAGAGTATAAATGAACATGCATCCAACTACCCATAGCAGAAGACTAAGGCCCGATACACACTATCGGTCCGCTCACAGTGATTGAAGAAAGAGAGAAGGTCTTCTTTTTGTTTCTCTCTTCATTCAACTACTGTGACCGGTCCGTGAGCGGACCGATAGTGTGTATCGACCCTAAGGGTGCAAACACGTAAAACACTGATTTCTAGCGCTTGTTCACCAGCGCTTGTTTTTCTCTTTGTTCAACCATCGCGCTGATAAGACAAAAAACAAAGACAAAAACAACAAGCGCTTGTTTTGGTCTCTTGTTTTTGTTTTAATGGTTTAACAAAAACAAAAACAAGCGGCAGCAACAAGCGTTTTACGTGTTTGCACTCTAAGGCTAGGGTCACACGAGCGACAAATTGACGTCCGTTTCTACGTCTGTCTCATGTTATACTACGACGGACGTTGCGACAGACATAGAAACGGACGTCAATTTGTCGCTCGTGTGACCCTAGCGTAAAAGTCCATCCTTTATCCGCGTGATTCGCGTCTTCACCTTAATCAGACCTCCGAGGTATTCAACAGTACTACTCAAAGAAGGAGTTCGAGTCGCACTCGACTTAACGAACCGACCCGAGCAACCCTTTTAGGATCGAATAGGCGAAAAAAGGCGCGGCATTATGCGATCGAAGGGCAGTCATCGGGACATGACAACGGGCACGGATCATTAGAATTCATCGGCTCGCGAGACGCGCATCAGAGTCTATCATTTGGCCGTCTCTCCCTCCCCGTCGGTGGTCCAGCTGAACAATTCGAAAACATATGCTCGGCTCGCTTTCGGGTGGCTCAATAGGGAACACAAGAAGCAGTCGCAAACGTGTGGAAGGAGCATGCGAAGAGGTCCGAAAAGTCTTTTGCCGTGTGTAGGCAAAGTCGCTCCAGACTGCGGTCTTTCTTGACTGGAGCAGATGCTGGAAATCAGGCTCGCCCTAGCGCACCCCGACACGATCGGCGTCGTCGACCCTTCGGACGAGTGTACCGAACCCGACGTCGGAAATAATGATACGAGGAGTAGAAACCTGGGGGCTGTGCAAGCCGGAGGGAGCGAGACCGACCGCGAGGAGGAGAGAGAGAGAGAACGAGTGGAAAGGTCGTTTCATCTTCCTACGGGGGAAGGGGGAGGGGACTTCCTCAAGGGGCCCGGTCCGCGAATCTTGTCGAGGAGGAACTGGAACCCCTTCCCGAATTTGTTACTAGACGTCTCGTCTCGTCTCTCCGGGTCGTTTCTCTCCCTCTCTCTCTCTCTCCCCCTCTCTCTCTCTTCTCGTCTCGCGTTCTGTGTCGTTGCCTTACAACATTGTCCGTCATCAAAGGCTTTAAAGGAGCGCGCAGCTGCTTATAAACGGTTATTTAATTGTCAGAGGACACTCCTCTGTTACGAATTTAAAAGCCCGGAGGATCTCGATCTCGCGGATCTTCCGTCGCGGAGAGGATCGCTCTGGGAACCATTGTTCACCGAACTCCTTCGTCTCTTTTCTCTAAAATTAGAGTCGCGAAAGAGGGAGAAGACCGCGGGAGCCTTCTAAGTTTACCGCGGAACGATACTAGGCTTGCTGCACCGAGCGGAGAGCACTTGCACCCTGGGAGATTTCCTTTTTTAGGGTCGGGGACCACACGCCGCGAGTCCGCGCGACCCTCGGTCTATCTGTCCCGATCGATTCTCGGAATTCCGTTGATTGACCTCCTGGGTCAGGGACACGATTAGGGGACCAGACGAGAAAAACGCTGCCTGGCGTTTTGGCGAGTTTAGTTGGTGAAACGGAAGCGGGGGATTTCCGCCCGCGCGTTGGGGGGGGGGTGCAACCTGGGGCTTAGAAGAAAGAATTTCGTCCCTTTTTTAGCCCTTTTTTTAAATTTCATTTATGTAGAAAAAGTTATTTCATAGATTTTTAGAATATTTGTTGTTATTGGAGAAGACTTAATGCTCTAATTCTTCTGCAAAGGGAGGGATTTCTTATTCTTGTTGAATGAAATTATGTTTTAAAAGCATTATCATTGTTATTATTATTATTATTATTGTTAGAGCGCGAATTTTTATACAGAATTAAATTTTTATTTACACAAATTTAGAAGTGAAACTTGAATAATATTGTATTTTGATATTTTGTACATCTTAGCATCTGTCAACAGCTTGTCATGAAGCCACAAATATAAATCTGCAGTCTTACTTATTGTACATATTAGAAACATACCTAGACATACTATATCAAGAATCCTTTGGGCCTTATTCACATTATATTTAACAGCGTACGAATTTTTCGATACTTTACTGAATTTTTAGAAATATGTATTCGAATCTTATTATTCTTAGAGAAACATAACCATATAACTTTTTTTTCTTTGAATAATTATAATTTTCTGATTTTCCTGAATTAAAAATCATACCTCACGTCAAGGAAATTATATTTTTGCATATTTTTCTTTAAGTTAACGTAACAATTTTTTACCGTGTATATGCAGTCGCTTTCAGTAGTGAGTGCGAATGCGAATTGACAAGATTCCTCTAGACATAATAGTAAACAATGTTGTGTATCTCAGTCATTTTATAATTAAAAAAAAAAATGAAAAATATAGCAATGTAAGGACAACATGCAATTCAAACCCTAAAAAATTACACAATTTTACATTATAATTACACAATAACAAATTGGTTTTAAAACTGATTCGTAACAAGCACGCGGTTAATTCCCAATTCCAAAGTTCCTAAAGTAAACAAACCCATGCTGGACCCACGTTGTCCAAGGAACATCCAACCGTGGCGTCGATGCACAGTCAATGGCGGCGACACCGTCGGGGACTTCCCCAGCATTTCGCGAAATCTCCGCCTAGAACAATGGAGTTCCTCTTGGCAACCCATCAATCCAAGGCGTCGCTAAGAAACCCAATCACGCGTTTCCTGTCCTATTCTATCAGCATGGCGCGAGTAGCATCCTGCTTTGGAGACAGAATGCGCGCGTTACGGAGATCAAAAGACGGATTTCCATGGAATCCGTCTCGGGGCATAGTATGCTCGGGATGAAAGTGACCGCTCGCCTGCCGGACCCGAAACACGTGCCCAGCGATCTTGACTTCGTGACACGTGGATTTCGTCTCGTTTCAGGTAGTCCCAAGGAGCGCCGACTTCCTTTTTTTCTCTCGTCTCATGTATCTCTATTCCACTCTTGGGTGGAGCAGCTCTTTGCGAAAAATTCTTGGACATCCACGTTTCCATTAAGATCTGCGTCCTGCTAAAGATTCGTACTAAGACTCCCACCTTTGATAAGAAGTCTCTGATAATCTTCTATAAAACTGGCCTAATGATGTATGAATAGCTCTCACAAAAACGCAATTTGCAATCCACAAGCTCCTAGGCAGCCAGTCCCGAGTTCAGATCATGAGAATAACATCGTGGCCACGCGTTTCCATGAACCGCCCACAGGTTTTCGCGTGTCACGGCCTCAAGGCGAACCTTCTCCCCAGAGATCTCGCCTAAGTGCGAAGTCTTAAAAACTGAACGAGCCTTTGTTGCCGCGGCGGTCTCTTCCAGCCTCTCCTCTCGGCTTTTTCCCTTCCTTTCCGCCGTTTCGTACATCCAGCGCGGCTGGAATCTTGATTTACCGGATTTACTCTCTCTGTTTTGGCTAATTCTCTTCTACTTTTTGCCTGGACGAAATTTAATTCAGGACAAGGAGCCCAGGGATAACAGATTCCAGAGATCCGCGACATTAATCTCGCAGAGACTCTTCCGATCTTTCGGAAACTGAGACGGACAATATTCATCGAGATATTTTTAACGACCGCGTCGAGTACGCGACGACACTCGGGATCGGCAATTAAGCGAATTCAGAAAATAGGCGCTATCTCTCGCCCTCCCCTCTCCGCGTTCCTAGACAGGTCAGTTAAAGGACAGACGCGAACTTATCCGCTCGGTAAACGAAATCAACGACAAAAGGAATTCTCAACGGGTTCGCGAACCGGGTTTAAATCTCCTAAGCCGAAAGGGGGGGGAGAGAGAGAGAGAGAACGAGTCGCCCCGTGGGTTACAGGCCTGCGAAGAGGCCCCGGCGTTACATGGGCCTTTTTCCCTCTGGCTCCGGGCGATAAACGAACCCGAAGTGGGATATCTGCTAGGCAACAGGGATAGAGTCCGAGAGAACTCCTCCGAAGGTGCCTGGCGGCTGCTGCTTTTCTTTTCTTCCTGCCTGCTTGCTTTTGCCTGTTTGTCCTCCCTGCCTTTTCCCCTCGACGCCCCTTGGGTCACTCACAATCCATGCAACCTACTCGGTGACTTTTGAAAAATATTGTCCGAGTCTCGCATTCGTTATCATCGAGCTCTGCGTTTCAGTCTGCGATTCAAGCGAATCCACGAGATGATTTATAAATCGAACACGAGCTGCGCGTCCTATTTGAACGTGTTTATATTTTTAATAATTCGAAAAGGTGCTTCTTGCTTGCTGAGATTGCAGATTATTTATGCTCGCGATGGATGCTTTACATTTATGTGGAAAATTGTTAAGAATATCTGAAGTTAATCGCGCTGAAAATTATAAGAACATTTTGTTACGTGTTTCTAGGGAGCACCAAGAATTTTGAATTCGAGTAGAAAATTTTGATTTTACGATTTACTAAAGTAATTTAACGATATTTCGAAATATTTCAACTTTTTGAATTTTTAAAAAACACTATTTAACTTCATATGAGTTTTCATATCATTTTCTAGATCGATAGGTATTTTAAAAATTTGGATCAATATGTAGGCTAATTTTTCAATTATACATGCGTCAATGAAATGCAATTTTCTTATTAAGAAAAGAAGGTTTGAAGCAACGTTGAATACTGGAATACTGGACATTTAATTACGCAAAGAATTAATATAATTAATAACAGTTTATTAACTCTTGCCCTTGTAAATTTTTAAAACACTACCGAACTTAATAATAGGCAGGCTAATTTTTTAATCATTCATAAATATGCAAATGCATATTTCCATTTACGTATTTTTGCTGCATAATCGATTTTAATTCTCCATGGTTAGGTTCAAACACAGAAGAGAAGCAATGCTGAAGGAAGTCAATTCAGCTCACTCAGTTGTTGAACAGAGTCTCGCTTTCAAACCAACCACAAATACTGGTTGCCAAGAGATGTGAACACGAACGCGAAGCCGACAAAACAATCTCTCTCTCACCCAGCGATAAGACCGCATCCTTTGATATCGACGCTGAAACGGAGACTTCCGTTGCCGGCGGCGAAGATGTTTAGAACACTTGCGATCCATGTAACAACAGACTCCCGAGTCGCAATTGCGCCCGTTTGTTTTGATAAAACGCATAAACGACGATCGTGTCTCGTTATCCCGGTGACAGTTTACGCGAAGCAAACACAGCGCGGAAACGCGGCGAATTCGAATAGACGATAGCCTTGGGACCGAGACCTAGAAACCTGTTTAAACTCGGGAAACGGGATCGCCGGAGCGTTTACCGTTTACGTTACGCCTAATGGACCTTTACGAGATCCTTCCTCGGTTTTCTTGCTTTCGCTTTCGTCGCTCTTACCGATAAGGATACAGTAATTCTGCGGTT
This sequence comes from Perdita meconis, assembly GCA_030770465.2. NCBI lineage: Eukaryota > Metazoa > Arthropoda > Insecta > Hymenoptera > Andrenidae > Perdita > Perdita meconis. Next base: position 6,139,229 of record JASKOS020000005.1, read on the forward strand.
ACACGCATTACGATTCATTGAACTCGGTTATTTACTGCACGAGGACTCTGTTACTGATTGTGCAGATGATGCACATAAATGCACTGGTAATTTGATTAAATGCAAGCGCTAAAGAAACGCGAGGATCAATGGTAAGTTGTGCTGAGAGTAATTTGAGTTGTGAAACATTTTCGTATGCTGAGCGTATACAGGGTGTCTCCGAAGAAGTAGGAAAAATCTTTGAGAGATTGTTTATGTATTATTGATGCGGTGGAGTGGTAAATTTGGCTTGAAGTCACTTAGAAAAAATTTAAGAGACTGAAAAAACTGCAATGTTATTTAAAGAATTCAGAAAACAAATATGTATGATAAGTAGAGAGAGGATGTTTATGCATTTATGGCGATCTTAAATATCCGAAAATATGAGGATGAGTGTCCAATGTCATAGTTTTGCAAAAATAGGTTAAACCTGTTGTTGAGTTTGTAAACAAGTGCATTATATATATAAAAACAATTTCTAATTTTAGTTACAAATTACTATAATAGTGTTTGTATGTAAATATGACATACGATAACATAAACATTGAAAAATGAAAAAAAATGGTTTAAAATGAGACTAAAAATGAACGATCAGCGTTTAAATAATTTATTATTAAACAAATGATCTGTACTAATAAATACTAATAGATAGATCTATATTAATAGATTGTTTATTAAGTTCTGAAAATTTTAATCAACATTTATTTAGTTGCTTCAACAGTATGCATTGCACTAATAGATACAAACAATGGGCAAATATATTCCCAGATCTTCTTCAGTTGTTTTTTTTATTTTTGTTCTTAAATAAACTGACCATTAATGCTGATTATATCCATACAGCACTAATTTTTACCAAAAACACTAAAAATGTTACTTTTTTTTTATTAAAAATTGAACTGTTCAAAAATAGCAGATATAATACAATATATGTACAATCAAAGTCTTCTCAAATTGCTTTTACAATTAGATACATTGACCATTCATATTGATTGTATCCATACAACATTCATTTCCTGAATAATGTACTAAAAGTACTAATTTTTAGAAAAAGCAGTAAAAATGCTACTTTTTTCTTATTAAAAATGAGATATAATAGAATATATAATCAAAATCTTCTCAAATTGCTTTTCCATTTTTGTTTTACACTGACCATTCATGATAATTATATTTATACAGCACTAATTTCCTGAATAATGTCTTAAAAATATTGGTTTATGAAAAACTATTAAAAATACTATACTTTGTTAAATTAAAAATAAGCTGTTAAAAATAGTAGATCGAATAGAATATGCAATCAAAGTCTGCACGTTTAAAATTGGGTTAGGTTACAAAGCAATCCATGGCTGAACCTCGCCTTTGCCATTACACAGTATTCCCTCGCTAAAAGCTCGCCGTTTTCGTCGCTTCATCGAGCCACTCTTCAATTTCACTGTAATCATTGACGACGTACAAAAAGCTATCGATTCCATTATTCCATTACATTTACGAACATGTACCTTACACATACTATTGCTCGATGAAACGACGAAAACGGCGAGCTTATAGCGAGAGAATACTGTATTTGTATATCTACTCGCTCTTGTAATTATTTATTGTTTGTCAATAAAGACGTTAATAATAAAATATTGAACTAATAGAAATTCCACCGTATCGAAGTTGCTGATTCGCCCTCAAGACACCCTGTATATGCCGGCATCGACATCGGCGTGTCAATCACAAAAAGAGTACGAATTAATATACGCATGCGTTACTTACGCCTCGGTGGGTGGCGGCGAATAAAACGACGAGTGATAGTTAGTAATATCCACGACCTTCGCTGGCATGAGTAGCCCACTCGACACTACATCCATTCTCACGGGGTCGTGTTCCAGGAAAACTCGCGGTCGGGGCCTCCTGAATGCCTTCGTCCGGACCCACCAAGTCCCGAAACCGAATCCACAACTGGACGCACCGAATTCCCCAAACTCTCGTGCGTACTTTACATATTAACACCGCGAACCATTCTGTCCGTCCTCCTCTTTACGAGTCCACAGCTTCCGACAAAGTAAACACGACGAGCCGACGTTAGAACACCGTTAGCGGAAACCGAGCCGGCATGTTTCCTCGTCCTCCGCGTTTCGGACGATATCGGAATAACCTCTTCCTCCGAATCAGTAGTTCCGAGGGTCGACAATCGTACAATGTATCGCGCACAGTTCTGGTTTGGACGCGTTCTCAGTTCCTCACGAGTCACGCGAAAACAGAAGAACTTCGGCGGTGCCCCTCTGATCCCCCCGTGGACCTCTTTGTCTATCTTCAGTAACAGTGCGCCCTCGTGTCGGTTCGCGCCACCGGAAACCTCCTCTCTGTCGGCTGTGTACCGTCTGTCCTCGTCTCGCGAAAGAAGGATCTTCCGCGACCGAAACTCGTTGTTATTTGTCGATTCGCGAGCCTCCGAACCGACCGATTGCTAAAAGCAGGAGGGGGTGGCGTCCGAACGCACGCGTCGCGACGAAGAGGCGTTCTAGACGGTCTCCAACCGAGGGCGAAAGGAACGACGGCGCGTTGTCGTCAAGGCGTCCGCGGGACGGAGAAAGCTTGGCGGATTTTCACAGGGGGAAACCGGAGTCCGCGGGGGTGGGCGGCGTGTCAGCACGTCGTGACGTCGGCGGCGTTGTCCATAACAAATATTTCACCCGACGGCGGTGTGGGTCCCTGCGGGGCGTTGTGTGGTCGCGACGCGCGCCCAAAATTGAGCAGAGTCGCGCGGTGCGGATCTCGACGGGTCGACGTTCGGATTTGAACTGAGGGAACCGGCTGGTTCGCGCGGACCGATCCCAAACCGTGCTCTCATGCTCTCTCGTGCTGCCCGCTGTTGGCAACGGAGGGGAAAGGTACCGACGGTGGATGGGCCCGGGGGTAGGGAAGGACGAACAGGGAGAGCAAAGGGAAAGGGGGACGAAGGGCGAAATGAAACTACCCGAGGCCTGCACGCGTGCGCGAAGCTTTCGGTGTAGTGTTGGTCTGTGCGCGCCCCTGGATGAATAGTCATTCAGCAAGCCGAAGGAAACAGACGGCAATACTGGGCGAGAAAGCTCTGTAATGATTCAGGGTTCAGGGTGCAGGGTAGGTTGACAGTCGTGAAAAATTGGGTTTTGGCAGTGTAGGAGGCGTAGAACTTCAGACAATTTTTGTTTGCAATTTTGATGAGTATATATGTAGATAATTAGGGGGAGTTTTCTTATTATTCAACGGCGCCTGACAATAATCATTGGACTGCAGATTTTTATGCAAAATAAAATGTTTATAAACGCATAGGGTGACTGACTCAATAGTTTGTTATAACTACACAATAAATATGCAAAAGGCATATATCATTTATGCACTAAAAATATGCAAATATACATATAAAATAAGCAAATATGCACTAAAAATATGCAAATATGCATATAAAATAAGCAAACATGTACTATAAATATGCAAGTATGACTATATGTATATAGTCATTATTTTTTGTACATAATATATTATGTTATACAATATTTTTAATGTACGTACAGTTAAAAATGTTTCTGAACGATATCGATTTTCATATTTTATGCAATTTTATGTATTTCATTTGGAGTAATAGAAAAATCCAAGTTTGTACGTACATCGATGGTGAATTTAATGATCTACAAAAATTCAGCGAATTGCTTCTTGTTGAGCACTAGAGTTACCGAACGTATTACTAAACTTTTGTTAAAAAAAAGCTTTCAAATCAATTCTTCTAACTCAAATTTAGAACCTGTTTGAATATTTTTGGGACATGAAAACTCAGTTTCTTTCGACTTCTTTTAATGTTTATTTAATATTTAAACAGCGGTATGTATTATATGGAAAATTATTTATTTTCACAATTGTTGTAGCATTATTTATATTCAATCCAGATACATAGCATAGAATTTAAAGTTATACGAATACTTTTGTCCCAATATTTTAACGAATAGATCTTCCTAAACATTTCTCGAGCTAACGAAAATGTATATGTTTTTCTATTATTTCTTCATGTTCCCTTCTATGCATCGTCCATAACAAAGAGCACGATTCGTTCACGTCGGCGCGCATTCAAAATTCCATCTGTGGCTGCATTGGAAACATTCAGGTGCAAGCTTAATGAATGAATAAACACAAATGATCAAGAATTCGATTCCACCGCTTCCTCTATATGGGTGATTTTTTACATACCGATTACACAATTGCTTATTGCTATTCTTGTCGATTCAACTGGCCACCGACGAGGATAAGAAAACGAGAGTGAAATCCTCGCAAACACAAGTCAAAATAAACAAGCGCCAGACGAGTGTTTATTTCAGAAGCTGCATCCGTATAGACAGACTTGTACACTATTTTTTTTCTGGCGAGAAATTTTAAACATCTTATTTTTACTTTTTTAAAACACTTTTTGTCACTGACTGCCCAATTTTTTTATAACTATTGGGAAATCTATTCCAATAAATTAAATTTAATATTTAAACAGAGTTAATAAAATTGTTTATACTACATGTACTAATAAATACTCCACTTAGTTTTTTATTCCATAAACTTGAAAAATTCTACGTATAAAAAGATTCTGTGAAACCATAATTTGCCGCTTGCTAAAAAATTGAGAGTACCAGCAAGTTATGATAATGATATTGCGAAATGAATTGCTTCAAATTTTTTTAATAATACGCGATAAAGTTCACAAAGTAATACTAAATTACAGTGACTTAAACATTTGTAGAGAACTTGGAATTCGAGATGAACATAAAGTGAATTATGATTATTAATGTTAATTAGATATTAATTTAATAGTAACAGTAATTAACACTTTCGCTTGCTCAAACTGGCTTTTTGTTTCTCTTCTTGCTGTTTCTTTTTTTTTTTTTTTCAAATCAATCTTTCCTTTGCATACTTCATTCATATTCATCTTTTCTCACACACTTCATTCCGGTTTGTCGACCTTACATTTGTTCACAAAAAATATGTTAAATTTCATAAAATTTAAAATAAGGTATTTTCTTTTGCACAATAAAAGTTAGGGAAATTTAAAAACAATTAAACAATTAAGCTTGCGCGACATAAATTGATAGAAAAATATAATACTGACGATTTCACAGTCAATTAACATTAGGAATATATGTATGTGAACAAACTTGTGAGTCGGTATATTTATTTGTGTACCCAATACAACTTCCAACTTACTTTTACCTATAAATACAAATCCCAAAGCAATTTTAATTTGAAAATATCGAATTTTCTGTTATGCTCCCAGTGCAAGAGCAAATTTATAAACGTATTCACGTAAAAAAAATATATAAACTGGCCTTAATGATCAGTTTTCGATGCACTACGTATTTTTCGTTGCAACGGTTGTCTTCAAAATACGAAAAACTTCCTGTTGCGTAAGAAGAACGACCGCGCGTAAAGAAAAAAAGCGAAGAACCGTTTCGGAAGAATCTTGAGGTCACGGCAAGGAGGAAATGGGGATCGCCTTGTTTTGGTTCGGCTCTGATCGTTCTCGGAACCCCGAAAGAATCACGAGGACCATCATTTAAACGTTTTACTTATGTAATCGCCTGCAGAAGGACATCTCCACGCTATAACGGGTATGCACCTAAAAACAGCGTTCGCGCGTCATTTTAGATATAAACAACAACCTCAAAAATGCAGTACTCCACGATTCGTTCTAATCACTCCCACCTTAATCCTCAACTCTCGAAAATCCATCGTTTACGCAACGCCGCAGTGTACATAGTATGAACACGTGTTACAGATACCGCAAACAGTATCCGAATTCGGCAATCGGTTAACTCGTGTTGACACCCACTCGTTCAAATTTGCTTTCCAAGCAAAGGCGATCGCTCCGAACAACGCCCCTGTCGGTAGGCAAACAGTCTTCAATATCAAGGAAGACTGCAATTTGGAAACAATGTCTGACTTCGTGTGAATTGTGAATACATAATCGTTCGATACTTCGATCCTTTCTACCAGTTCAAATACAGGTGTCAGAGAAGACGGACTTCCTCCCGAAACTCGTAATGCTTCTCAAGACCGGCATAACCTTCGCAGGAAGTGGCGAAGCACAATGTGGGTTGCTGGGGGAAATTAAAATGAATAGCCGGATAAGTCATCCGAATACGAAACAGTCACGAAGAGGTTTTCATTGGGAAACTTCGAATCGCTTGGATACAATTTTATGATTCAAATGGAATATAAAATTTTAGAGAATCACTGTGATCCCGATGGGAGATTTCTGTAAGGATCGAGGGGGGTAGAAGTCGCGATGCATCGAGCGAACGGGAGAGGTCCACTGTTTTCAAAACAAAAGACAAGACGCCTGGTTTTGTAAGAACGCTGGTTTAAGGCCGACGAATGCTCCTCTGTGCACCTCAGAGCGGGTTTGCATCGCCGTTTCCCGGGATACTTTCCCACCGGAGAGCTGGACCCATGGCTACAGCAAACATTACATACTCAGATTCGCAGACTCGTGGTATTCTGGTACAGCGCGTGACCCACACTGCGTTTCAACCTATTTTCTGCGTGTCCCGTCACGCGTTCCGGGAGTTAAGTGCGCTCTATAGCTGCAACAGCGATTTGCATAAAGTATATAATCCGGCGGGAATCGAGAGATTTTCTTGGGAGATAAAAATATTTTCTCCGAGAATTTATAACTTGTTTCTTCGTTTCGTGACAGCTCACAGTGCGGCATATAATGGACAAAAATCAAAATAATCATTGTTTGCTTTTGATCTACTTGTTACATGTTATTATCAGTCAACAAGTACGCAATATATATGTATATGTGAATATTAAGTCGCTAAAAAAACAATACGGAGTTAATAATAGTCGTATATGTATATATCAGAATGTAATTATTCAAAAATTAGTTGATTCGTTCATTGTATATTTTTGTCTGTTATTTGTTACACAGTGTTTGTTACACCTTAAAAATTCAGAATTGTAACAGAGATGTGCATAATTTTAGTTTTTAATTTGCAAATTTTCAATTTTTCTTTAATAAGTAATATAAAGAAAATGGTTCAAGATATCCTGCAATTTCAATTGTTTTGTGTTACGACAATTTTACACAATTTTTATCTGCTACTAACTGTTACAATGACTGTTGACACATTCAACGCACATACATCGGGTATGAATAATGATCTTTGTCCCATTATAATTAATATTGTAGTTATAATTAATTGGATAAAAAAATGTTTTTAATAAAAGTTACTCAATATTCTGTTAAAAATAAATTGCAATAGTAAAATATTGATAAATATTTTTTATTCAATAAAAAATTAAAATCACTTCAATTTTTTAAATGTAACATCATACTTTTTATACACCAAACGATGCACTTTATTCGCTTTAAAAAATTATCAAGGCACTAAGGTCGAAAATTGATTAGTTTATAATTTATGATTTTTGTTCCAAGCGCCCATATATGTGGCTTGCAATTTTGATAATAAAATAGAATAATTTACGAAATCAAATGCCTTTCTAAAATCGGTACGAAAAACTATGTGAAACACGGAGAGAAACAAATCTGTTTTCAGTGACAGCAGTGATATAATCATGATTACTTAATTGAAATCGAACTTCTTGAACCCGCGGTGCCAACGTCATGGGTGTTCCGTATTATGCACGGCAAGGGTGGTTAGTCCGGCAGAAAATTTCTTTCGGACCGTTGAGCAGAGAGCATGGGTCACCACGGAGTACCTTTACCCGCGATCAGATTTAAATCTACTCGATTTGTTGCCCGGCCAGGAGCGAACAGTTTATCGCCCCTGAGATTAATCGCCGTTGCGATAAAATAGAAATTTGAAATGCAAAAATCGTATTGTTCGAGTTCCCGTATTTCGCGACGCTACTCTTTTTATTACTGCTTCAGTTTCTCCTTTTGTAATGATTTCTGAAACCTCCATATGTAATTTAGGTCGCTGACGGCGCCAAAATAATCTTACAAATCTTCCGAATTTTTGTTTACAAATTAGAATAATCGTAAATTGAATGTATTGCAGCAACAAAGATGCAACTCCATTTTTACCTACTTTAAAGTAAATTAGAAACAAGTGTTTATGAAATTATTGCTTTAACTTAACATTAAAAGGAGACTACTAAATAGTATTGCTAATGGATTTAGAATTTAGACAAACGATGTTGATTTCTTTTTACGTCTATTATACACCATGACTGATAATAAGAAATTTTGAAAAATGGAAATGCATCTCTATTGATGCAAGGACTTCAATTGGTCTTGGATTTTAAAAATATCAGCTAACGCTGTCAAGACACCCCGTATATCGTTAGGACGAACGTTAGGTCGCACCAATGTCAGCGAATCTTCTTCTAGCAGGCCTTGAGACGCTAAAAAATGCAACGGTCACTCGGATCGAAGAAAATATTTGCAAATTGCCCCATTCATCTTCGGAACGTCACTGACGTACGATTCGGGAACGATTTATTGCGTTTCTCCTTCTAAGGTTTAGACGCAATTTCTGTAACGGCTTTTAGCCGAAAAGCTCTAATGGTAATTTCATAAATGACCATCCTCGCTAATGTGAGTCCTCCGGAGGGAATATTAGAGGGTGCAGAAAGCGTGAACACGTAAACAGTTTATAATAATTTAAGGGCTCTACAGTCAATTAGTCTCATCAACGTTTCTGATGAAAATATTATATTGCGCCCTTTAATTAACAAGTGAGTGAGTTAAGCATTCTTCAACGTAGATTTATCGTGGAAATCGTTTTTTATTTTAAAGAATATTTGTTTGAATGTGCCCCAATTTTAGAAAAAGGGTGCATTATTTATTTTGCGAAGGTAATTTATAATTTTGTATTAATATGAATCCTCATGAATTTATGAGTAAAGCACTTGTTCTATTTACTTAATTTTTCTTTTTACAAACTTATAATTGGTAGTTATTATTGTAATTAAAGTTATTTTCTACTGTTTATTGTTAGTGATTGTAAACTATGTCGTAACTCTATAACAGGTATAAAAAAAGTAATTTTCAAATGTATAGAATTTCATTAGAGTGATTAGAGTGACAAATTTTTTTACGTTTTAAACCTTTGAATCTCTAATTTCAAAGCTTTAAATTTTTTATTGCATATGTACAACTTCAAATCTTAAAGATTAACTTTTAAAATCTCTAACATAAAGCCATAATATTTTCAATTTTTACTCTAAAAGTCTCCAAAAGTCTTTAACTTGAAATCTTCGAATCTCTAAATTAAAATATTAAATATCCTTAAATTTCCAATTTGATCTCTTTAAATGTTCAACTTTAAACCGTCAAATCTCTAACTTCAACTGGTTCAATCTCCAAATCGGTAGAAAAATTTACAATAGACATGTATAATAATTTTAGTAATTCCTTAGAAATGTTTACCAAATTACAAACACAGAATAACTAAGTATTATTCAATCACTCATGAAATTGATCAGTCTTCAAAATCGATATTCTTAAAAACAATGTTTCGCAAAATTGTTATCAAAAAAATACTAAACTAAATTTTTGTTCACCCTGTATAAAGAGATTCCGATTTCAAAGTAACAAAAGAACAAAAGCTATTCAATTTTTTTATTTCCTTGATCCATGCCACTCCCACTCCCCCACTTATTACTTAAGCCATCAGTAACAGTTTCAAACATCCACGTGACCAAATACCAATTCGGTCAAACTTAAAGCGCGTCCACAATCAACTGCCATCTAAATCGCTCCAACTTAGGCGTTTCGCCAAGAAGACACCGAATTCAATACGCCAATCGATTTGACCGGTTTTCTATACCACCAAAGGTTTTTAAAAATTGATTCTACGCTTTGCATTAAACCCACCGACACAGAGACTCCAGTATCACGGCAAAGGAAACGCAGGACGATTCATGGGAATCATTTATACCGCGATAACGAGGGAGGAAGCATGGGACAGGGTCCATGTAATGGAAGAACCGCTTATACGGGAGAAATCATGGAACGCAGAATCCACGACAATTATCGAATTCCGCGAACCGTGCCGCGGACGCTATTAATCCCCCCGGTGTGAATTAGCCTTTATGTGTGGTCGTCGCGTCGAAAACGCCGGAGCGAGAGAAAGGGTGAGGCACGGAGAGAAAAATAAATGGAGAGGAAAAAAGATGCGGAGGAGAGAAGCGCGGACGGCGTGGAAGAGAGGAGAGAAGGTCGGGGACACGGAAGAGAGGAGAGAACGTGAGAGAGACGAGGAAAGGAGAGGAAGGGGTCCGGGATATAAGCTCTCCGCAAGGCCTCGCGGTTTCGCCGCTGTGTTCTGAGAACCGATCGCCGCTCGAAACGCGCGGAGGACCAACAAAAGCGAGCCGCGTGAAGTCGACGTTCAGGTTGAAACTTGGAACATCAACATTGAATTGTTATTTTTTAATATACTTATTAAGCCTGATTGGATACATTTTTATTAACCCACTAGCTTTTGATCGTGACTTCGCCCGCGTCGATTTCGTTTTAAAGTTGCCTGATTTTTTAAGCTGTTGAATACGATTCAACTAAACTTTTATATTAATATCAATTTAGAGATTTGAGGCTTTCACGGCCCGGTATTAATACCAATTTGTTAAAAAAAATTTAGCTAGCTAAATTTGAACAATTTGTTAAAATAAAAACTAATTCAAGATTCCAAATTATAGATCAAACATTTAACAAACATCAAATCAAAAAGTAAAATCAATAATCGAGAATTAAGCAGAAATAGAATAGTAACTCCGTAAGTAAAAAATCGTGGTAACCTACAATTTATAGGTTTTGCCGGCTTAACATCGCCACTTATATGTACATACAGTCGAGGACAAAAATAAGTGGACATATAGTAGTGAAGTTTAATCTAACTAATATTATTGTTACATATATCAATTTTATTTATTATATACTTTATAGTACATACATTACTTAGTATATGTACAATTGAAAATAATATTTACATGTTTGTTTACAGAATCCGTATTCAACGAAACAGCTCAGCTATTTGTTGGGAGACAAAAATAAGTGGACACACAATAAAATATATGGTAAATAAAATGCATAATAAATTTAATATTTGGTATTGCCGCCTTTTGCTTGTATTACTGCTGCCAAACACTGTGGATTACTGTCTATAAGATTTTCAATAAACCAATACAATACAATGCGAATCTAAAAGTGGTTTCAATTGAGTTTGGCACCGAAGTAGCCAGAACATAGGACACTCGGTTTTCCAGTTTTTGTTAATTTGCTCCTTCTGAAATAACTAATAAATTTTTCCGGCTAAAAATATCCTGTGTCCTTCTTCAGATTTCAGGCTATCTCCTTGCCAAATTTTATTGAAATCAGTTCAGCAGTTTAGTCGGGAAAGAATATAGGTAATAAGTGGATGGAATAGTATGGATTAATGCCCAACGTTGCGTGAACGTAACATTTTTAGTGCGTTCCCTTAATGGATTAAGACCTCCTGCGATGCGGCAATGATTTGTCGCTGGTGAAAAGAATATCTCAATACTCGGGTGCGAAAAAGTCGGCGCAACGAACGCTAAATATGCACAGCACTCGAAAAGAGTTAAAGTTATGTATGTACTTCGAGTCGCGTTCTCAATGCAGAACTCGTTTCTTTATTTATTCAACTATGCTCGCGCAGAGCGAGTCAATCTCACGGCAACGGGAAAATTGGGATTTTCGATCTCCTTCCTTCTCACAATGCGGTTATTGTTCGAAAGCACACGCGCGCGCTATGCATATAAAAAAAGAGAAATAGAGTGACCGGCAAGCAATATCAACGTCTAGTTCATTTACCAGTTCGCCCGGCTTTGTCGGCCATTCAAGCGACCGGATACGAAGTAGACGTAAACACTAAATACATAGAATATGGAAATGAATGCAATGCCCGTGGAACAGGTCACGAGATTCTTTGGGCAGGCTCTCGGAGACCGACGCACCGAGAATAAAGATTCGCCTCGTAAGGAGAAAGGAAGAAAGAAAGGGAGAGGCGAAAAAATGACCATTCATGCGCGTAGCGCCTGGGAAGCGCGAAAAATTATGCTTGAATCCTTCTTTTTTCTTTATTCTCTCTCTCTCTCTCTCTCTCTCTCTCTCTCCCTCTCTCTATCCCTCCTCCTCCACCCTGGTGAATCGACGATGTCGTCCAACAGATTGCACACAGTTTCTTCCTCGTATATTGCTCGAATCGCACCAGATGGCGTAATATCCTTTGAATTTGGCAAACAATGAGCGGGATGCGTGAAAAATCCTCTTCTTATACAGAAAATACTCGCGTGCTGCGCCTGGAGTGTTGCGCCTTCTCGTCTTTCTTTTTCGACGCCGCGAAAACAAGGCGTACGGAGGCGCAAACGGAGATTGCACGCGAAATTTTTTTGCGAAATCTTGGGAACACGACACAGAGTGTCCAATTAAGGATGATGTATGTTTTGGTGAATCTTGAAAGCACGGAAAGGTTTGGACGGTGGTTGATAAAAAATTTCAAATGTAGTGAATTTTACTGTGCAGCAATCATGAGTTTGATTAAAATTGACAAGGAGATGGCAAGAACTGCGAAATCTCGAATGACTTGGCTGCATGTACATTCAATACTTTAGGTTGGTGGGATAAGAATCCCAAAAAGATTTGCGTGCATGGTTTTTTGTTTTCGAGAAATTAATAAAAAAAAAAAAAAAAAAAAAAAAAAAAAAAAAAAAAAAAAAAAAAAAAAAAAAATGTCAAGTTCTTTTGTAATAGAAAGTATTGGATAATTCAACTGAAACTTTTACTGTTTATTATACTGGTTTTAGACTATATTCTAATGTCTTTTTATTTTTCATTTCAAAAGTTCTTTAAACGCATTTATTTCAAAACCACTTTTTTCACTGGCGCAGGTAATATAGAAAAAACTACTGAAAATTGTCTTATGTATGAGGATAAATTTGCTAGGGATGAAAATTTTAGTTATATTAATCACAAAAATTTCTGAATTTTTTATTTCTGATCGATGTGTCACCAAGAATCACCTGCGCCAGCGACTCATTTACTTTTACACGCGGTAACCATGACCACCTGTTAGACTACGTAAATTATTGTTAAATGAGAAATAAAAAAAATTAGAATATAGTCTGAAACCAGAATAATAAACAGTAAAAAACTTTAGTTGAATTGTACAATACTATTTATTACAAAAAAAAAAATCCCGAAAATTCACTCATTTTTGGCGCGTTACAGTGGAACACCCCCTTCAATGGACTGTTTTTTTCCAATGTGTAAACAATGGACTATCTTTACATACAGTGACTCCAAAAAGTAATGGCACACCTAGTTTTTTTGTAATAACTTTATTTAGACGAATGATATTTTGTTACAAAGTGTATCCGTCGTTACTTTACTAAATATAAAAAAAGTTTATTTTTTTCGAAGACTCAATAACATGTTATAAAGAAATTATAAAAAAAAAAAAAAAAAATTTGATAGCCAAATAAGTATTGGCACAGTTCTAATTGCAATAAAAATCTTTCAATTACATGATAAAATAAGTGTTTCATATTTCATATGCAGTCCTTTCGCGACAATTATAGCTTGCAAGAGTTGAGGACTACTAGTCAAGTCATTAACTAATTTAAATGAAAAATAAAGTCGAATCCTTCTACTTTCAAGATACTTCAAACCCAGCGATTTCATGATTAATCATGATCATTGAATTCCATACTATGTCCCAATTCGTACGCAGAAAATCTTAAAAATCGATGTTGCACCTTCTTTAATAACTAGACTGCGGACTTTTATGCAAAATAAAATGTTTAGGAACCCATATAATGAATTGAAACTTGAATAATACCATGTCTTATTTTTTAAATATTGCAAATTGAATTATATTTTTGATATTCTGCATATTTAGGCGACTGTCAACAACCCCAAAGATTTTTAAAATATTGACAATTGCTATAAATGCGCAGTCTACTAATAACTGTATGTATTTATGTACAATTATTTTTTACTTCTATTATACCTCATAACTAAAAATCTGTCAAAAATGGAGCTCCATCCCTCTTGCTGCAACATCTTCAATTAGGGGTTCAAAATAACTATTACCAATTTTCCCTCCAATTCCTCGAGACCCAGAAAACAAATTGCACGTAAATTCCAAATCTTTTTATCCGCGCGAAAGCTTTTTGTTCAGGACACCAAACTTCGTTGCCCAGGTGTGAATCCTAGAAATAGTCCTGAAGACAGCAACCCTCCGTATCCCGACGTCTCAAGAACGTCGGGAATGAAGGATGGTCCGTCGTCAAATAGCATTACGTCGGTAGAAGCCGCGGCAAGACAGATTAGACGTCTACGCGCCGCATGAAATTCCATCGACAGGTAGACTCGGTACGAAAAGAGATGCCATATACATCGCGGTAGAAGGTAGACCGATACGTCTGAGAATGGATGCGCAGGTCGTTCCACGGACGCAGACAGGTTTTTCCCTTTGAAGTTGCGCTGAGAGTCCGCCTTCCGGGTTCTCATTCATCTCGCGACCATCGCGTCGCTTCCACCCGACAGCGAATCCGTCAGAAATGGCTGAGAACCGCCAATCATGGGGCTGTTGGTATTCGTAATTCGTACAAGGAACACCAGGGCAACCCGTAATTTTTCGGTCGTATTAACGGCGATGCAGTTCGAAAACCGCGAGTTACCGACCGCACATTGCGGTACCCCGCGCTGGGTTCGCGTCCGTGGATCGGCAAGTGGCCAAAAACTCAACATCATTTGCGCCCCTTCCTGGGTACCGGATTCTCCGGGTCCTCGAACTCTGACGATCAAATGGAATGATCGAAAATTGCTGGGAATTCGCGGGGATCTGCGTGTATCGATGGTAACAACGAGGAATTATGTAATTAAATTTTCTTCAGGATTTGTGAACTTCTCTGGGTGAATGATTAAATCGAATGCAAGTGGAACGTAGACTACTTATCTGAATATTTATTATACAGGGTGTCATGTAATTGGTGGAATAAAATGAGTCGTTTAGAATCAAAACCTACTAAGTACTATTCTACTCTTTTTTACAGGAGATAAAAAAAACACTAAAATTTTTAATTTAGAAAAAACAGTTTAATATTTCCCAAAAAGATCGGTTTTTTAGACTCAGCAGGTTTTGATTCTAAAGTACTCAAATTTGAAATTTTAGTGTTTTTTTATCTTCTGTAAAAAAAGAGTAAAATGTACTTAGCAGGTTTTGATTCTAAACGACTCAAATGTTTTTATAAAAGGCTTCGTTTCCAAGAAAATTAACTTTGAAGGTATATTGAACACTCGATCAAAGCTCAACTCGAATTTCGCTGTATATGTACTACTTTTACATCATTTCCAACAAGTTTTGTCAATTTCTGGAAAGTAAACACTTTATTACGAACATTGAGAATATTTATAAACGTTAATAGAGATCATTTTAGCGCTATTCGTTGAGTCGAGCTTCGATCAAGTGCATGCGTATTCGATAAACTTTGAAAGTCAATTGTCTTAGAAACAAAAAAAATTTTATTACATATTTTCGACTTATTTTTTCATGAAAAATCACCTCCTCCCAGTTGTACCACGAGCTACATAATATCCTGTATATCAACTCATCCTATGGGGGAGAAGTACTTTTTTAAACAAATTTTTAAACTTGTAGCGTGCGAGTGAAATTTTGAGAAACAGTTAGCTTAGTGAAATGTCGGGAAAGCTGCATCGATTGAAAGAAAATTCTAGAAGCGGCTCGCTTCGCGAAATATCGAGACTTCCCTAATTTCCTAGACCGCGAGCTCGTGCCTAGCGACGCGACTGTTGATTTTGTTGTCCGCCGATAGCAACAGACGAATATAATAATGAGGGCTTCGGAAGTGAGTCACTTTTCCGTTGCTCCGAGAAAGAGAACGAGCAAATTCCTACTTAATTTTCTCCTGGAAATGAAGTCTCGTATGAAAAACTTTATTCTACATTTCTGACTCAGTTTTATATGAGAAATCACTCGATACCAGGGACTGAAAACAGTTATAATATCGGTTCTTGAAACTCTTATGAAAACCGAAAAAATGTTATAACTAGACCGCGGAAGTTTATGCAAATACACTTTTTCAAGATCGTAGAAGAAGATAATCAACTTAAATAAAAGTGTCTTGTACCTTCTAAATATTATAACATGTGGTTTTCCATCTATGCACGTCATTATACGTTTTAGCACATTCAAAATCGCTATAATATAATTTATCCGTATTGTTTATCTCGATATATGTATACTTTATGTTTATAAATATTCATGAAAATAGATTAATGTTGTATAAACAAAAATTACAAAAATGTGAATATTCTTAATTTGTTTTTTAAACAAGTTTATGTTTTAAAAACCTACTTATATGGTAAAATCCGCTACTGCAAGACACACAAGTTTGCTATTTGAATTTTTAATCTACGTTCAATAGTTTCCGAGGTATTAGACAAAAAAATGTTTTTCACTCCCAACTTTGAGGGTGATTTTCACCCCTTCAACATAGATGATTGCCGATAAAAAAGAAATGCGTGTCAAATATTTTTCGAGATCTATATATTATACTAAAAACGCATCAAAATCGGCGTGTATCGATTGGGTAATGTCCCTTGTAAGTGCTATTCTCAGAAGACGTGTTTTGTTTGTATGTTTCTTTTTCTCTTTTTCCCACGATGTTATAAGTCTAGTTACATTCTTCAAATAAACATTGTATTATTTCGTAAACAATTGCCCACATGCGTTCAAAAGTATGCATCATTGCAATCTTCACCTCAATCTCAATCATTCATCCACAGCTAATTAAATCAAAAAAAGTGAAGGAATTAGGTGAACTTTCTCATTGCTTCCCCTCTCTGGTTCACATAAAAGTTCCTCTGTAGCACCTTTCTGTGACTCCTAAGTTCATATATCAAAAGACATACATATTATGCTTCTATCTAATCTCGTTATTAGCATCCTGGAGGACAGCTTTCGGCAGGACCTTAAACTCCAAAGTAATGAAGTGATTGGAAATTATAGGGGATCCGCGGGGATCGTCGAAACTCGCGAGATAAATATCGCCGACGCGTCGAATGCTTTAATCGCACGCGTTGCTGTTCTAGAGAGCCTACAAACGACCGGGTAATTAAGTCGCCCCGATGGGCGCGCACGTTCCCCCGAGGGGCTTAAACCCTCGTTGCGCGCACCGCCGCGCACCGACTGGCGCGTGTTAATTATCGAATTAAGCAACACGAACGGTATCTACTCCTAATGGACCGCCGCTTTGTCCGGCCGCGGGGAATGCATATTTACGAACGAATCAACTGAGGACGGCTATGGGTAACTGGGACCACGGATACTCCATAAATATTGACGTTATCGAGAGCCCAAAAAATATGGCTGCGCCCCCGGGGGAATTGTGTTCACGAAGCGCCTTCGAAATCTAGGTTTGTGTTTCGGGGAACCAGAAAAAGTAGAGAATCGGTGGGATTTTTGTTTCTGGAGAGGAGGAGAAAGTGGGGATTGCTTTGTTGAATTGATGGATGATTGTGAATTGCAGGAGTGCTCGCAACTTGTTGAGTAGATGAACCTATAGTGAAAATGTCGATTGACTATGGAAACTACAGTATTAAACCTTACATTATCACGAAAAGTGCCATAATGCTTTAAAACTGATATCATTTTTTTAACTAAAGTTTCTACTGTTAAAAAACAATCGTTCGTTTCCTTTTTTCTACAAAATGATTTAAAAAAGTATTGAACCTACAAAAATACTATTCAATTTTCACTGGGGTAAAAACTAGCGAAGGTCTTTAAGAGTTACAAAAAGAAACCAAAATAAGCGACGACGATCATTATTGTTATAGATGTCAGAATTGCGTACGAATCAAAACCTTGGTGCCTCATATTACTACCCCATCTCATACTCGTACTATCTCCTTTGTACTGTAATTGGAGAAGAAGAGATAAAGCGAAGAAAATAATTAAAGCAAAAAGGGTGATAATTAGAGACAATGACAGCTGCAGTCTGCAAGACTTTAGCAATATTTTGTCGTTCCAGAAGTAAGTGTCTCTGTCAGTCACGACAATTCCCTTTGTTAACACTTCCTCTGCTGCTGACGCAACGGGTGCTGAAGCAACCGTGTCTCCATAAGTTGAAAGACACGGACCACGACTAGGTACAATGCAGCAGTCGAAAGCTGCTTGCTGAAGAGAAATTTCAACAAAAAAAGTATTTGGATTTCTACCGCCGCGTCGGGAAAGCGTGAACTCACGAAGCGACGAGTCCAACGAAAAGCTGTGCCTTTCGCGCGACTTTCGTCGTCGGCATCTGCGCATCGGTCGCAGTCAGACATTTTTATCAATCCCATGGCAAGATTAAAGAGCATCCTGTCGCGCGCGTATCCCGGAGAGCCGGGGCGATTCGCAGCGACACTGTCTGCGCGACGATTCGCGCGCGCCAGTGTGAGAGAAGGCAAATAGAAGACAGCTGCCGCGTTCATAGAAACGAAACGAGACGAGACGAGACGAGACGAGGGCCCTCCTCGTCTCCTTTGCCCGGCAATGATCCGTGCCGTTTCGACGGCGCGGCGCGGCGCGGCGTGCCCTCGAGTGTGCGCCAGGGAGATCGAGGAAAAGGGAGGGAATACACACGCATACATAGAGCGATAGAGAGATAACGGGAGGAACGAGGAAGGAGGATGGGAATGCAGATAGAAGAAAATGTTAAAGAAAGGCATGGTCAAGAGAACCGAGAAGAAAAAGAGACGCCGGGGAAGAGGATGATATAACAGCTCCAAGCAAGGCTGGGGAGGGTTTGGAGTTCTCTTGATAGAAATAGTGAAAATTAATCGTGTTCAAGAGCGTGAGAATTCTCTTTTAAATATAATATTTTAGTATTATTAGTTTGAACAAAGATTTTGAGCAATTGACATTCGCGTAACTAGGTTTTTTGTCTGGGAGTCTGGGCTTTTCTATTTTTCTTGTGTAGAGAAAATCATAGAAATAATGTCATCCACACATTTTAGAATAATTATTTTATGTTCATTTAACACTAATATAAGGAGTAAACTAAATAAACAACAATTTAAAGTAAAGTTACGCTAATGATAATTGGGTTATTTACCACTTTTTATTTTAGTTTAAGGAGGTGTTTTTCAATTTTTCTTTACAGTATAATAGCCAACAAAGTTTTCATAAAAATGTAATGTAAATAGGTACCTTAAGATTAAAAAATTTTAAAGATTAAAAAACTTCGATTATCCGAATCACAATTATCCTCATGTTTAAGTATCTTTAAATTATTTATTATTTATTACACTAGGTATAAGAGTACAGTGAGATTCCGAATGTATCTTGAATTATGATGTTAACGTTCTACTAATTATTAGCATTTCATTTAATAAATATCAAGTACAATAATCGAGATTCTACTGTAGTACTATAATTTTCTAATTGTTTCTTTGAGGATTGCGTCTCAAATTGGGAAACACTGTCCCAAAATAAGTAGAATTTCTACTTCATTTTTTAATTAGAGTAGTGACCAATAAAATTGCACCATTCCTTGATAACACATTTCAGCAAATATGTAGATGCACTGCAAACTTTGTAACCATCTTAAATTATTTTAATGTAGTTTAATATGCAATTAATTTTTCATAATATATGCATTATATTTTATCAGTTAAATCATGTATCAATTGTTTCATAAAATATTTACATTCTTGAGGTGGTAAAAACAGTAAATTAAAAATATGAAGTATTTGCAAATGAATTTAATTATTTCAACAAACACTAAAGTACTCCAATACCTTTTCAGTTCCGTTTTCAAATAAACATTTGAAACTATCTCAAAACCAAAATACAGTCTATCAAAAAACCAGACTTAAAAGAAGTACAAAGCAGAATTTCCCATCCTCCTATCACCTTCCTCCAAAAAAAAAAGACGCCAATCAGAAAAAAAGAAGAGAGTAAAAGACACGCAAGATCCGCACGAAAGATACAATCGAAGAACATCTGCAATTAATCTAAAACAAGATAAGGAACGCGCAGAAAAAAGGAGTAGCAAAACGAGGAATCCCGTGTGACAGGGGATCGAGGAAGGAGCATAAGCGAGCGAAAAATTGGCTCCGCGAAAAAAAATCGCACGGCAGAGGAGCCGACGAAGCGAGAAAACGATGGAGCGCCGAGCGGAAATGAGATTGAAAGAAAACGCGTTCGAAAGAAAGAGGAAGAGTTTACAAAAGGTGTAAAGAAAAGGAAGAAAGAGGGGAGGGGTGGGGGTGGGGAGGACGCGGGGAGGAAGAAAGGAGGAGAGAAGGGAAAGAGTCAGGGTGGATGGAAGAAACGCGGCACCGAGGGCTGTGCGCGGTCGAATAATATCTCGCGCTCTGAATATTTATTGTTCCTCGGTTTTGAAGCAGACTTGCTTGGTTCGTCCTTCGCGCATATTCCAGTTTTGTAATTCCTCGAATTTGGAATTATATTCGGTGGGAATAGTTGGTTGAAGCTTCAAAATAATGATTTTGGTTCATTGAATCGATAATAGAATGCCACGAAAATTTGGAAACAAAGATATGGAAATATTTTTAGAATGAAAAGCATATTTAATTACAGTGAGACTGTGAATGTATACGTAGGATTATTAACATTAATTTGTACCCTTAAGTAATGAGATCGGGCATAAAACAAACTGTATATAGCAGTAAAATTAGAACTAGGATCATTAAGGGGATCAAAATGACTCATACGATTATTCTTTAGACATAATTTGTTTTCAACAAATATTGTGCTCACTTGAAATATTGTGACTGTAGGGTACAATTTGATTGTAGGGTCCCTGTTAATGAGCCTGTAACTATTAGTGTGCCTTTACATTGAAATAAGTTGTAACGAAGAATGTACCTCTAAGAAATAAAAAAAAGATTGCTTTCGTTAAGTTTAATAATTTAACTTAATCAAAAAACATGTTTTTCTTTTATTTCTAGAAATATTCCTTTTTTATAATTTATTTAAATGTAAAGGCACTCTGATATTATCACTAAAGAGAATATTTATCAGATAATGTTTTTAAAATACTTATTGCTACTCGACTAAATTACTAAACGTGTCTGAATCAGCCTTTAGATTTATTAACGTTCTACTAACCATCAAGATTTACCGAATGTCCCTTCTGGACAAATTGTAAAGTACAAAGGAGTTATTAAAAAAAAAAAACTAATCATCATTCTATTTTATAAATATCAATTCGAATAATCGAGGTTCTGCTGTACGACTTTTTGAGTTTTCGTTTAACTTTGCAACTGTAGCTCTATCCTCGAATTTATAATACTATTATAAATTCAACTAATTATAAGCCTGGGATACACGCGGAGGAAAAATCGCAAATTAATCCCAAAGGCGGGAGCCACGTTGGGAGCACAAAGATATTATTTCGCCGGGTGTACGGGGAAGGGAAAGCACAACGCAGTGTGCGTTCGTTCCTGAACGCACCGCGTGCGCTATGCGCGGCGTCTGTTTGTCCTTGCGTCCTGGCCCAACACGCCTTGGCAGTTGCCATGCGGGACACCGGGTCCGTGGGTTGACGTCACTCTATCTCCCAACAGGCGAGTTAATATTGATAAGTAGAAGCGTTACATGCTCTGGAAGCAGGGATACGAAGGGAGATGAGCTCGCAGTGGGCCGAATAATCGCTGGCCCCCGCGCCACTGGCGAATTACGAGCCATCCGACTTCCTCTTGGACAATAAATATCGCGGATTGTCGCCTGAAAATATGCCGACACGCGCCCGGGCTCATTTTTGGACCATTAATTAACTCCTCAAGGACGGCGGATATTCACGCCATTACGCCGTTTATTCTTTTAGTTATTTCTTTTAACATTTAGCAAAATATACATGTTGAATATAGATTACTATGCCATGTACAATAATTAGACTGTGGATGCTTATGCATTTATAGCAATTTTGAATCTGCTAAAATGCATAAGAAAGCGTATAAAGACAAAAATACATCAAAATATCGGAAACAAACTACAGTTTCTGATATTTAGGAGGTAAAAGACACTTTTATTTCAGTTGATTTTCAGTTTCTATGCTTTTGAAAATATGAATTTGCATAAACATCCGCAGTATTTGAATTTTTATTTAAAAATATTTCAAGCATTTCAAGTAACAAGTAATTGCATAATGTAATCGAGATTTTGGTGAATCTCCCAGAATTTTTTAAGGATGAACTTCAGTAACATTAAAAATAAGCGAAAATGTTAATTGAAAATTGGAGGAATGAATTTTTATGCAATAGTAAAACGCCTCGCAAAATTTTGGAAAAATTGATTCGGTGGTTTTGAAATTATTTAACTTCCCGATTTATAGGGAAGTTATTGTATTTGTTTATTTTTAATTTAACATGTATTGTTATAGTAAAACGCAATCTTAAGAATGTAATTACAAAATTAATAGTCAAATAATAGGTCAAAGTTTTTCGAATCTTGTGTATATAGAAAATTATGTATATTGAAGCACTTTCCACTGTTTTTCATGTAAGTAAAAAGGAAAATTTTAGTTTGATTATTTCATTCCTATAGTAGTTCAATTGCCATAAATGCATAAAAATCCGCAATCTACTCATAAATTATAAAAAAAAATGTTTATCTACATAGAATTAAAATAATACAAAATTAAATGTTAATTTAAAAAGCAACAACACTTCAAATGCCAAAGATTTGCATAACCATAAATAATATTAATTTAGATGACTATGAAATATATCAGAGTTTTTAAGGATTATTATAAAAAGAAGAATGTTATAAAATGAGTGAAGAAAGAAAGATTCGGCGTCGAAACCTGTCGAAAGGTTCATAATTGTGCAGCGAGTGTGCCATAAGTGCCGTATACCGTAAATTGATGAGATGGGGCGCAATATGGGCAAAATGAGTTTGGGTTGTGGCGAGGGGTCTACCAAGGGTTATGTAGATTCTCGAATGCTCGAAAACTCGAAATGAATCTGGGGTGGACCTTGTACCATCTGGACTCTTAATATCAGGGGTCGAACCTAGGCCACAATAAAGCAGAAAAAATGTTAATGAACGGGGCGATCATTCTATCGTCGATTCAATATTAGCTTCTGCTCAGAGACTTACATACGTATGCAGATTGTCCGGGTATACGGGGAACTCCTTATTTATTCAGTAAGACTGGCTATCAAATAGTTGTATTGTGTACAAAAGTAGACTTATTCACTTAAAAAAAAAGAAATAAATCCGTAACCGGTTAATGGAAACAGAAATTTTGATTAACATTTAATTGACTGGGTACTCAGTTTATCGATCTTCCGATAAAAAATCTGTACGCAGGAGGAAGACAGGTTTCATTGACTTCCGTTAGAAAGGCAAAAGAAGTGGATTCTAAGGTTATATCGGAGCTGCTAATGAAGGTATTCAGGTCCCACGGCTAAAGGGTCCACGATGTCGGAAGAATTCAGACGAGCGCGAAGGCTGTCTTTCCGAGAACGCGACTTGTTGGAGAAGGAATTTATCGGTAGGCTTTGCCGTTCTCCCCGGGCTTCTACAGCAGAGCAAATATAGGGAAATGCGGACTGTTGATACGTCGGGGAGGATCCAGTTCGCGAGAATGCGTCTGCGGTTAATCACAGCTTTCCAAGTCAAACACATGACGCCTGTTAAACATTGAATTACTGATACAGTTTTATTTCCTGTCGTTCAAAGCGCTACATTGATAACAAAAGGAAACGCACCCGAGGGAATTTCTAATCGTCCAGCTTTATCTTACAATTCACGATTCGCGTGTGAAACGAATTTTTCTCATAAGCAGAACTATCCACGATACGATTTCAAAAAAGCAAACAACGTGTAAATAATCTTCAAGGTCATCGGCTTAATTTTACATGGAGGAAAAATTTTTGTTTTACAGCGATTATTAACATGCATTTATTTAGGGTTCTTTTGGATGCTGTAAATATTCTGTGCTTCCGGAAATATAAAGAACACAGGATCGCGTGTCTTGTTTTGAACGAAAGAATAAAAATGATCGCCCTTTGCGTACCCCCATGCTCTCAAGATGGCTCAGCATCGACGCAACGTGTATTCTGTTACGCTTTTCTTGGCGTTAGCATGAGTGCTGGTTGCCCGATTGTTTCTCTCGAATATTTTCTTTCGAAAAGAGAAAGCTGACCCTTCCGAGAGGAGTTTACCGCGCGTTACCTTATACCTTTCTGGGTTACCGGATCCGCGAATGAGAAAGACGATATCGATGAAAAAACTTCGACACAACGTATTTAGCGGCTAGCCTTCGAAAATCTTTTTCGCAAGGATCGAAATACATACATGCGTTTCTGTATTAATTCGACCAATGTGATGAGAAATTCCTATTTCTAGTCCTATTTGCAGATCCTTGGTACTATAACCTCTTTTTCCTTTTCGAGAGAAAATTACATATTAAGAGGAGAATTTCTTTTTTCTTGGTGGAAAAAATTGATTTTTTTCAATCTGAAACTTTGTATATATTTCAGTATACTTTTATGAAGCAACACAATTTTTTTCGGTTCAATTCACTCAAAAATACAATTCGAATCAACCGCGAACTAAACGCCTCGCGAAATTACAGTTAACATGATATCTGATTTTTTGCATACTTACAATCAGCATTGTGATAAATGCATAAAATCCGTTGTCTAATTACAATTATGTGTTTATAAGTTTATTTTCATTATCGTATCCTTTTTATGGTGTAAAATTGTAAAATGTCACGTTTACAATTTACAATTTTTTTTTACTTTCCGCTATGATTAATGAGTTTGTAATATACTTTTATTATAAACTAATAAACATACTTTAATGGATTTAAGTTTTAAATATGTACATATAATGATATTATCAGAAATGGGCACTAAAAAAAATTGTCCTTTCATAGCACCCTATTAGTAAATAGGGTTGCTGCAAGAGTTGGGCAAAATGTAATCTGATTACAAATCACATATTGTGATTAAAGTGTAAATGTTAATTTAATTACGAGTTATTACGAGATTATAGAAAATAATGCGTAATTGAATTATTAATTACACTTTAATCACGATTTGTGATTTGTAATTAGATTACATTTTTCCCAGCACTGATTTATTCTAAAACTCTACAGCGTACACGATTTTCAATTGTTTTCCACAAAATCAAACTTCGGGATTTATTTATTTAATGATAACACCGATTTAAAATTCCCCATCCTAACTCTAAGCTCAACAAACCTGATAGAAATAATTAACGCAACAGTGAGCCTCAGAAGTAATTCTCCTACGTCCTATAAACTCATAAGGAGTCGCCCATTGCGAAACAAAGAGCTCCTCTTACGATTCAACCGATATCACCGCTTACCGCCCAGGAAAACATTCATTATCGATTCGCGGATCCCAATGACACGCAGGTATCGCCAAGGACGTGACAGAATGTGCCTATTCTTCGTGCCTTTGCCTGTATCTTATGACCTAGGGTGAGAATCTTAGGTACACTGCGCTTTCTTCAACGCCGGTGTGTCGGGTAATACGAAGAGACAGACGGCAGGACGCGCGTATGTAAACGAGAGAAAGAGAGAGAGAGAAAGAACGAGAGAGGAGAGTAGATGCGGCGGAAGTGGAAAAGAGAACAGTGTATTGGTGACCGAAAGACGAACGAAGAGACAGGAAAAGGAACACGCGGGACCGGTGCATGGTCTCTACGCATGCCACGTGTTTTACCACCTGCCTTGGCTAGACGCTCGATAATGTAGAAAAAAGTGTACGCATGAAACATTTAAATACACGAATACATACCGCGGGGAACGTTTCCGGAGGACGATGGCTGAGAGGGTTTCGTGAAAAACCCCGACTGAGCCTTGTCTCTGTTTCTATTTCTATGAGAGAATTCATCAATTCGACGTTTGGATGAGTAGAATTGTTTATTGGACTTGGTTTAGTATTAAATTGATATATTTGAAATGTATTCTGAAGCAAAACTTTAACTTCATTTAATTTATTCAAGATATAGAATTGCATTATTCGAATAAAATTTCGAATAAAAATAACGAATAAACTGAAGTTAGTCGAAAATAACATAAAAATTTATTGGAATAAAAGTTTATTCGTTATTCGAATAAAATTGGCTCAACTATGCATTGTATGTATCTGAAGTAGGGCTGTTAAGAATATTCGAATAGCAGTAGAGTTCGAATTTGGTATTTGAATAATTCAAATGTTTCCACATTGTTCAAATAATTGAGTATTCGAATCTTTTAACGTTATTCGAATAGTTCGAAATATGCAATAGTGAGCTATTAGACGAATATTTGAATGCTCCTAATTATTCGAATAATGTTCGAATATTCAAATATTCCTAATTACTCGAGTAATGTTCGAATATCCGAATACTTCTAATTATTCAATAATTGGAATAAATTATTCGTCTTGGAAATTATTCGAATTATCCGAATACATCGGATACGTCGAAAATTTACAGCTTTAATCTGAAACAACTTTGATACGATTATATGAACTTTCTTTATTAATTAATTAATTTGATTATACCAAATTTACAAATCATAGATTCTATTGAATTGAGTGAGAAGTTCATGCTGTTTGTCCAATTTTTGTACGGGGATAGAAAAATGACTAAATAAAGATCATAGAACCAAACCACCAATTTAATAGTATACTTATTATAAGTTCATGACTTGTTACTGAAAATAAACTCATTTCACAATTTTTCAGTGTTCAAGAAATGAATAATTTGATTAATTAAATATTCTAAAATTCCGTTATTCGTGTACTCGTACTTTCCTGTAGAATCAACTGTATCAGTTCAGTAATGTTTTGGACTAATACCTACATAACGGTAATTTAATGTTCGAATCCCTGTTTTGAAATTATTTTTCGATACTGCATTGAATAAGATTCTTGCGATCGACGAGAGGCGAAAAATGCGCGGGAAGAAAAAAACGTTATGAAAAAGCTGTGCACCGTGAAAACAAGTTTTTGCAAACGTTCGATTCGACCGCTGGAGGCTCGATTAGTTCGTGGTCGGGGTTAAATACCTCCGAATGGAGCGACGAATTCGTTCGTCGACCTTCATGCTTGTATGTTTAATCAAAAGTTCATATCGAAACATTGAACGCAATTTCAAACTCGTTTTCAATTTAAATTTCTACATTACTTTCTTTCTATAATCTCACTTGATCTTTCTCTAACTCCTAAAAAAAATAGTTTCATTCTCTGTCAAAGTATAGATAAGTTATCAACGTCATAATTGACTACAAATACTCTAAATCTTAATTACACTTTAAAACTTTTTGCTAATAACGGAATACGAGATCTTAGCGAATAAGAAGTACACATTATTATCGGACGAAGAAGATAGTTACAGTAAGAAAAAAACATAGATTGACGTTTAATAAGAACAGATTAGACTCACCTCTTACCGGCGAACCGCATATCGTTCAGTGCTGCATCCTTCAAAGACCAGTTGATCGAGGAAACGCTGTCAGCGAAACACGCACGATTACCACGATAAATTCCCCTCGGTCGGCGAACTTGACAACATGGCCGAACTCACCCTTCGCCGAATAACAAAGATTCGCAACCTCCAAGGGCTAGAACGTACCGAAGACTGACGTGTCAATGCCCGAATGTCTTTCACGAACCTCGTCGATTAACGAAGGTTGCGATCAGTTATCTTTCGTCAGTTCCTGTCGCTTTTGTTTACACACAAAGCTTGACAGGAGAGACTTAGATCTCGCGTCCACAAATTGTGGGTCATCCGGCACGTGTGTAGACCAAACAGAGTACCATACACAATTCCTCGTGCAAAAATTAAACGCGAATCGCAGACGTTGTTGACATCTGTGAAGGAAACTGTAAACTACGTTATTCACTTTGATGTTACCATTTACCACGGATATTCGCGACGTCGCATCGCATACATAGTGTAACAAGTATATAGGCGTTCGGGACAAAATTAATAACTTGTAAACTAATAGATTTTATTTAAAAAAAAAAAAATAAAATTTCATTAAAAAACAATTGATGACAATAATTTTTTATGAAATGAAAAGTTTTTTCTCCTTTTTTCGATTACAATATATTGTTGCTTGATTACTAATTAAATTTTGTTTGAAACTTTTTTTTTTTTTTGTATTTATCGAAAATGCGTGAAAAATCGAAACGATCGATTAGATTAGAACGTGTAGATTTTAGGGATAAAACGTAAATACACATTAAAAACTTCTTTTAAATATATGTTCTAAAAGAATTAATTTGCTAAATAAAAATAACATACTCTTATAAAATTATATTATTTTAATATCTAGCCATACTTACAGCTTACAGATTGATAACTCAAATGACAATGTAATAACTATATTTTTCGACTTTTGTCACACTGTGCGTCGCTCACATTTCACAGCACACATTTCTTATTACACACAAATAAATATCTTCTTTTCTTACGTTAGTGCATTCTAGACTGATCCAAATAATCTGTGTAAAGTGTAAAGAAAGTTCTGTATTTATTCTTGAGAAAATGTTTTAAAAAATTGCTCAATTATGGACATGCAACCGCCATCTAGCGACAGGAATAATTAACTATAACTCCTAACTCGAAAAAATAAAGTTCGGAGATTGTTAATTGATTTATTCATTCACTATCTGAATATTTGCAGTACTTGTTGGAACTGATTAATTATGCAAGAAAAAATTATGATTTAATTATACTTTAAAATTTTTTTTAATGTTTATAATGGTATTGTTATGGATTGTTTAAGTTTGTTTAAGAATGGGAAAGGGAGGAGCGAGTGTATAAATATTAAATGCACTAATTGTAGGATCTAATGGATCTTCAGATGCTGTAGAAAGCAAAGAGAGATCTTGAATTACGAGAAAATGGGATTATCCCTCCTCCCTCCATTGAAGTCGAAAATGTCATGTGTCAAATGCCGGTGGATTGTCGTATTCCCGCGTAAAATTTGTGACTGACGAAAAAGTTTAATATTTATAGTTTTGATACAATTTACACATCGTAAAGTTAAACATGAAATTCCGATGCAGAATGGTAGATGTAATCGCTATGAGAGATTTTACGAGTGAGTGTACTGTTCCAAGAGCATTTCTAACCTTTCCTGATGCGAATAGAAATATATTATTTTTTGTAGAATAAAAGTCCAGTTAACAAGGAAGACGCAGCAATATTCCTATTTATATTCTAACTAATTGAACTTAAATATTGGGTTGAATCATAAGTAAATTCAGTTTTCTAAAGTCAAATTTACTTCCCAATCAATTTTGATTTTAATTTAAAATGTACCGGGTTAATGCAATATAATCGACATAGTAAACAATTAAACTATTCTTACCTTCTCAACCTTGGAATTCCTTTTTGACTCAACCTAATATTTTTAATTCATTTTTTAACAATCTATATTTTTCTATTTATTACATTATATTATATCTATATTTTTATCTTTATTCCGACGAATTCTGGCAAGTACATAATTAAAATTTATTACAGATATCGTTAACATCATCTCCAAATTAACGAAACAATGTACCCTGCGATTGACACCGACCGAATTATCTTTCAGCGTCGGCGACGATCGATTATCGATGGTGTGGGCGGAATTGAGTCAAGATCATTTCTTCACAGAATATATTATGAACGGAGTCACGGAAGAGCAGAACGAAATTTATTTGGAATTAGATGCGAGCATGCTTGCCAGATGTTTAGGTTCTCTACGAATGACCGCGAAAAGCGTTAAAATCAAACTGACGAACAAACGGCAGCCTTGCCTTACAATGGAAATCGAATTGCCTTCGTTGAGCATAGAGTCAAGGCAATGCTTACATGACATACCTGTTAGAGTTATACCTCGCCGCGAATGGGCGGAGCATCAGGCGCCGCATATACCAGAATTTGATGTATGGATCCTGACAATATACCCCGTTTCATTTTCCTTTGATTTATTAAACAACTTAGCAAAGAAACTAATATCATTTTTTAATACTCCCTTAGATATCGGTAGACATGCCGCAGCTCAAGTACGTGAGAAATATTGTCGAGAGAATGAAAAACATGAGCCCGCGGTTAACCCTGAGCGCCGATAAATCGGGTGTGTTCGTTCTCAAAATCGACACGGACAGTGCAACGGTGTCGACGCACTTCCAGGATCTGCAAGTTTGGAGCTGCAGCCAGAAAGATCAGGAGGACACAGTGTCCGCTACCGTAGATATTAAGAAGTTTCTCATGTTTTTAGCGTGGGACGTTGTACATCCCGACGGTGTGAAATGTAATATACTCCAAGATAAGATGGTAAACTTGTTTCTACAGTTGGCGGATTATCTTAAAATACAGTATTTCATTCCCGCAACTGTTACCTGAGCTTTCGTGTACATTACACTGTAACGATATTCTAATTTAATAGATACTCGTTTTATTTTTTTTTTTTTTTACACAACTCTCCGCCTCGCATTTTATTTCCTCCTAACGTGTAAAAAAAACTGGTACGTACAAGTTATTATTCTTCTCGAGCAAAAGTTAATAAAAAAATCATTAAACGGTTTCGGAAATTGGACAATTAATTATAGGCTAAGCTAAAGCTTCGTTCATTCTCTTGTCTAAAGTTTTGATGCATTTGATCGATTTGTTGGATCTTCTGGTTGAGCAGGGATGTTTGTTGGTCCAGCCATTGCAAACTGTTCATGTGCGCGTTTAGGATTTTCCCGATTTGGACGATCGGGTCGCTGGAATCTTGCGTACGATTCGCTTGATTCAGGTGCTCTATGATCTCTTTCAAATCCTCCGACATTCGTTTCAGTTGCGTGTCGAGATCCTCGGCTAAACGGTACGTGTATTCCCTTTCTGGATCGGAAATCGAAAGAGAAGCTAATTCCTTCTCGAGAGGCACTAAACAGTCCTGTAGTTCCTTTTGCTGGCCAACCTAAATTTATAATCATACATTTACAAAAAAGATTTCACGATTAATATCTAACTCGATATCTTCACAATCAACTTACGACGTAATCTAATTCATGTTCGAGTTGCTGCTGTTCAATTTTCACTCTCTCAACTTCCTGATTGAGCGCAACGATTTTCTCTCCATTAGTTATCAGCAGTTTATCCCAAGCATTAACTTGTGCAGCTTGATTTACAAATACTTTTTCTTGTTCTTCCAATTCCAATGTCCACTTGTTGATGGATTCTTCGAACGAGCTTATGGAAGCTGGCGGACCCGCAATCGCAGATGATGTAACACTGTAATGCTTGAACCCTTAATAACGTGTAATTAATATTTCTCTTTAAGGGGGAAGCCTCATGTAAAACGCCTGAAATTAGGATTATATTCGGGAATTTTTTTTAAAGGAACGGTAAAATGAAAGTCTTCGAAGTTTTTACTACATATTTAGCAACATTTTTGAATGTATAAAAATATTTTTTTATTAATATTTTTCGGT
Organism: Perdita meconis; assembly: GCA_030770465.2. Lineage (NCBI taxonomy): Eukaryota > Metazoa > Arthropoda > Insecta > Hymenoptera > Andrenidae > Perdita > Perdita meconis. The sequence continues at coordinate 6,170,715 of JASKOS020000005.1, forward strand.
ACCGAAATCTTTAAACGCGTTTTTCTCGAAACCACTTTTTTCAAATTGGCGGACAGTATAACTCAACAAGTATTCCATAAATCGAGTAGCGCCGGTGCATGCATATACAGAATTGAATTCTCCACCGGAAGAACGTATTAGATGAATTATATTAATAATTTAAATTATATTTATTGCATAATTAAGCAACAAATTTTACACAGAAATCGCTATCATTTTTTTAGAGCTCTGTATTATTATTAATTTTTGCACTTTTCTTCAGTAGACAAGGGCTCTTCCGATGCGTAATTTCATTAAGGAGCCAAATATATATGGTTTTTTGCTGCAGGACAAAAGCAAAAGGCTCTAGACTGCCCGGCAATCAACGCCGTCGACGCAGCGGCCATGGACAATGACCTTAATAACTTCGCCAAATAAGGACATAAAATAAAAAAAATTTTGTTCACATTTCGAAATGTAAACCAAAATACTCTGAAAAGTTCAGAAACTTTCATCGAGCCAATACTTCTTAAAAAATTTCCAAAAATTACATCATTTCTAGCGGTTTACTTGAATCTTCCCCGTTAAATGAAAAAAGTTATACTCACGTGGTTGTAGTTCCTAATGATACTTGAGTACTAGTTGTAAGACTCGGGGTGGCAGAGGTTTTATTCAAAGGAAATCCTGTAGTACTGGCTGTGGTTAATCCTGCGCCAAAAGTGAATCCTGTGGCTGCAGAAGTCGTTCCAGTTGCGCTCAAAGAGAAACCTACGAAAGACAATGAAATAACTCTACTACTTACAAAAACGGAATCAAATTTCTGATACAAACCTGTCCCAGCTGTTGTCGTTGTAGTCGACGCTGTTGTCGTAGCAGAGGCTCCGCCAAGAGTAAATCCAGTTCCCACTGCTATTGTATTCGGCGTTCCGAATGTTAAGCCTGTAGTCACAACAGACGAAGCGGCTTCCCCGGTGCCCAGACCAAATCCACTGGTAAGTGGCTTAGTTGCAAAAGCTGACGTAGGCGCAGTAGTTGTCGTAGCCGTAGTAGTTCCCCCCAGATTAAAGGTTAGAGTACTACCAGCCGGTGCGGGTGCAGGAAACACTGCGGGTGTTGCTGTGTTGATCACGCCAGGAGTTACAGCGAGTGCAGTTGTACCAGCCCCGAAAGTTAAACCAGGAGCTTGTGAAATGACAGTATTCGGAGGCGCAGAAGTGGGTGTCCCGAAGCTAAACCCTGTTGCTGGAGCGGGAGCAGTACTTAATCCAGTACCGAACATACCAGTGGGTTTGTTTTGCGTAGGTGTTCCCGTCAATGAAAATCCTGTTGCTTTTCCTGCATCTCCTGCACCAGTGGCACCAAATGTAAAAGCTGAAAGGATAGATTCATTTTAAAATAGTGTGGATACTTTTATCACTTTCGTAGTTATTGTTTGTTGTTTGGACGTACTTGTAGTTGGTACGTTGATTGGCACAGTAGTGCTGGCTTGTGTCTTTGAAGCACCGAATGTGAAGCTCATTTTTATTGTGTCTTATAGTTATATTATACGTTTAAAAGGTTAATAAGTAACTGTAAAAGTATTTCAATTTGATTCACGAGCCTTACTTGTTACTTATTCATTTTATTTTGACGTTCTGTAAATAAACAGTTTGAATTAACCTCACTGACCTCAGATATCGTTGAGTGCAAATTAAATGATCGTACGATAGAAATTGGCAAGGTTTCAAAAACAATATATTCAACGTTCTTGTATTTTACCTATATTTAAATAACCTTCACGGTTGAAATTAAATCCTTGCGGCACTGTAAAGGTAAAATACATACGGTTCAACCAATCGCAGTCAATCGGTAGAATCGCAGTTGCAAACACTTGGAAACTGGATATATGTTTATATACAGGGTGTAACAAAAATGTTGCAATTCCTTGAAAGAAGCTTAGACCATGTATCCCTATAGAAACGGCCTGAGGTATAGGAGCCCATGGGAGAGCCTGATGCAAAGATAACGAGCTAGTTTGCCCACAGTGACGTCAGAAAAGATAATTTAAGATGGCGAATAGTGCATCAGACCAATCAGATGATTAGACGCCATTAGACTGTATAGATACTTTTTGAAAGTAGATTATTCTTTGCCCACATGATGCATGCCCACATGAACGTCATGTAGATGATTTTATCTTTGTATCAATCTAGATGACTCAGGCTGTGTCTAATATGATCTAAGGAAAGAGGTAATTCCTGAGGTGATTTTAAGCAACTTTTTCCGTAGCGAAAATGATAGGTGGGGCTTTGTTAACGAATTATTAATGGAAAACATCAACCAATCGGGGAGCGAGTACAGTAGATTAATGATGACGCAGGCGATGACGGGCCAATACTACTCGCAGTTGGAACCCGTGCTGAAATTCATCCACTATATTCGGTATGTACTTCTATTGGTCGGTGTTTCTCGTTAACAACTGATTAACAAAGCCTCACCTAACATTTTCGTTAAGGAAAAAGTTATTTAAAATCACCTCAGGAATCACCCCTTTCAGAGTAAATTGGAAAAAGAGTGTTCAGAAAATGAGTGCTTTTCTGAACACTTATTTATAAAATATATAGTATTTTCACAAGTAGTAATTATTCAGTTGAATTTTTAGCGAATATATCAAATTTCGAACTGCATCCGACTTGCACCAAAGTGCGTGTACAAAGAACGGTTGCTGTTTGTCAATTTTACACTATAAAGGACACAGTTTATTAATTTATTATTGCTTTACTAGTTAAATGTCGAAAAATATGCTGGAATTATTTTTTGTAGACATAAAAAGATACATATATCATCATCTTTGAAAATATCTCAGAAATTATTCTAGAGCTATGTTCATACGCAATACCTCAGTCACAACTCGCAACGCATGCGCACTCAAACTTGGGGGACAGAAAATCTTTTAGCACTTGATGCAGTTTTACTTGCATCATTCGTGGTTCATGGTGATAAAATCGTCCGTTGAAAATTGCCCTTATTTTTGAAGCCAAAATAAAGCTTTTGAAGTATAATTTATTATGTTGAAAATCAAATTTGAATTAAATCAATCGAGAATATAAATATTGAAGTTTTCGAGTGAAATGATACATCAAAGTTGTAAATTATTGTATAATATACGGAATAATACATTTGATACGATAAGAAGGTTATGTTTATGATCCTTTACAAACAAACGACATTGAGTTCCTGTAGTGTATAAACAAAAATGTGAATGCATGGAAAAGTGCGACATCGAGTATGTGAATTGATTTTGAAGATTGTTTATTCTGTAAAAACTGACCTAGATTCTATGCGTGCATAAATTATAGTTCGTTGTCAGGATTGTCTCGTAATTCGTGCGTATTACGTGTAAGAACATTAATTAATCCATCGGTATCACGTGACAGAAAACTTACATCATCATTTATTAGAGTGCATGACACGCGTTTAGAATGATGAAAAACATTCCCAGAACGTTTGACCGGTTCGGTTCTCTGAGCTTTGATTTGGACCGTTGACCGCGACAAAGTTCACTCACGAAAAGTTGAATGTTACAACAGTTACAACCCACGCGATCGTTTATGCTTCGTGGCGGCCTTCGTCGGACAAGAATCTCATCATACGCCTAATGTTCATCTAATCTTCGACGGAAATACCCGGCGTTCCGCGGACGAGCGAATTCTTCACGCGTTTCAGAGTGGAAAGTGATCGTTGTTTACCTTTGCTCACCGAGAACCTATCAACGCGCGAAAATTGTATCGCGCGTGTATATACATAGTTTAAGACTGGCTTGTAAAGATTCGTGTATCACGGACGAATAAACGAAACAGTTCAGATGGAAACAATTCTCTCCGTCTCGCATTAACTCTTAGATCAGCCGTCCTCGTCGTGACTAATTGTGTTGCACGTTTGCTTCGGACCGAAAGTGTTTCCAAGAGACAGAATTTTGGAGATTCCGAGAATAGAAAGGTTCTGAGATTCGCATTAAACTCGGCGTTATCGTTTAAAGTTGGTTCGAATAGAACGTCAGTGCCGGTTTCTCGAAATTTCGGCTTCCGCTTTTTCCTTGCGGAGCGAATGACCCGTTTCGAAATCACAGTTGGCGATAGTTACAGATTACTCCGAGTTAGAATGAACTCGATTCTACACGCGAGAAACGAGTGTTTTCCAGATTTTTTCCCGTGAGATACGCTGTTCGTAGAAAATCGATTTGTGGATTTCATTTGATCGATCTCAAAACTCTTGTTTTATTATAAAATGTGTTTACTTATTAAATTATGCGCGTGTCTCTATTTCGTCGAAATAGTCAGTAGTTCAAGTTTGACTGCGCCTCCGCTATCAACAGTGGTAGTGGCTTTCGAAGACATTTACGATCTATCGTTGCTAGCGAACACTTTGTCGGATCAAGGGATCGATGCTACCTTGATTATACCGGCGTTCAGCGAGGGAGAGCTTTACGAAACTCTGATCGACGTTGAAGTGTTAACGATAGACGTTCAGGTCGACGAAACTGCGTATCCAGAAAACAAAGCAATTCAAGCTTGCGAGACATTATTAAAGGACGAAGAGATTGCGAAGAAAATACAGGAGATCCAGCCGACGTTTGCCATATTCCCTGCAATCAGGTACGCTACAATCTTCACTCGTTATAGTCTCATGATCCGTTACTCGGTAACGAGTTTACATAGCGTAACGTGCTTTTGAGGTTAATTCCGTATCAGCGATTCGTGTTTATTTCGCTGTAAGGTGAGACTAAAAGAAAGTCAGTGCACACAGCGACGAGGATATTGATAAATACTGTATTTACGACTGAAATATTTTTCCAACCTCGAGTGATAATGCGTACAGATTATATGAAACATTTAGTTACAGAAACAGGCGATTACAGCGATCGATTTTTTTCTAATTCTATTTTAAGATTAATGCTTGAGCCGTAATTATTCTTCGAGGAATCACTTCCGGCAAATGATCGCGCCACATCGGCCAGGATCGCATGACTATTTTTACTGACAGATACAGACTTCCTGTTTTAGAAAATTATAAACACGGGAAGATTCTTTTCTCTGTTAGATCATTTCGAAGCATCTGCTCTATCGATCTATACTTCACTCCGTTTCATATTTATAACCCATCTGTAAATTAGCATTTGTTTGCAATAATAATAAAGATATTTGTATGAGACTAACTCAATAAATTTCATTCATGATAAGATCATCAACAGAAAAAGATTTTTAATAATACATTCTTGTTTGCAATTATTTTATTAAAAAATTTGAAAAATCGATCACTTAAGATATGCTACCAAATTGGCGGCAAATTGGCAGCAGATTAAATAAACTTTGTTACCAGAACCGTAGCCATCTGTTTCCGCATTAGGCTACCATTTTGCAAACAGGGTCTGTATTATTAGATGGGAGAACAGATTGGCGTCAGAAACCGAGCAAATCCTGCTAAGAGTATCTGTTAATTTGACAACGTTTCGTACATTACGAACCGTACATGAAATCTGCTGCCAATCTAACAACAATTGCTGTAATTCCAAATTCTGTAAAAATCTGTTCGATCACATTTGGCTATCTGGGTATTTTTACCTTAGTGAGATATTTTCTTATTGAATTGAAATACTTCCAAATTATTATGTATATTGAAATATAAAACATCCTAAACTGATCGGGTTTTTAAATTTGTTAATAAAATAGTTGCAAATATCAGTGTATTAAAAAAGTCTTTTTCTATTGACTTTTTAAGCTTGTACAAATATCTTTATATTATTGGAAACAAATATTAATTTACTTATGGGTGATAAATATGAAATAAAGTGTATTAATATCAGATATTCATAAATTATATTTAAGGCCGGCGAAACGAAGAAAAATTTGGTAAACAATTGGATCTTATATGGAGCCGCGTACACTAAGAAGGGACATTACGCAATCTATACACATCAATTTGGATGCACTTTTAGTATAATGTAGAACTCGAAAGAATATGTAACATGTATTTTTTTATCGGCAATCATGCATGTTGAAGGGGTGAAAATCACCCTCAAAGTTGGGGATGAAAAATATATTTTATTGAATATATCAGGAACCATTAGAGCTTGACTAATTATTCAAATTGCAATTTCTGTGTTTTTAATGGCAATTTTTATTATATATATAAACAGATTTGCAAAAATTGTATTTGTTTAAAAAAAATTTAAAATTTTTGCGTTTTCTTATTAAACGTTGGGTTACTTTGATCAACATTGGCATACGCAAACTATATGTACAATGTACAAGGTGAGTCACGTAAAACGGAACACCTAAATATCTCTGTTAATGTTGAAGATAGAAGAAAATGTCACAGAGGTAAATTGTACTGTTCAAGGGGGCAAATATGGTGATACTAAAAAATCTTCTAAATGATGTTTTTTTTCAAGGTTCTTTGAAGGTCACCGATGTTTTTTTAAATGGAACTATATATTTTTTATTTAATTGTATAATAGCTCATGGCAAAATGAGTTCAACGACACAGGATATTATGACCTTAAAATGACCTATAGATTGGGTAATGTCCTTTGTAAGCTGAAGTGCAGCAACCAATGCGAATCAATTTTTTGAATTCGCTTCGCCGCGCTTCTCCACTCGAATGCCGATTCTTAAAAATGAAAACGAATTCGGAACATCCAAGGAGTAAAATTTCTGATTATGTAGTGGTATCGCTATTAATTAATTTTCGGTTTCAGACACGATGGCTGCGTGATACCGTGGGCAAAAACGATCGAGGCCATCCCGGTGGTATGGACGCGGAATCGGGACGAGGAAGTGTACGTGTTCGAATCCACGGGCGCAGCTTTGCCGGTTCAGAACGCAGGATTTTGGACGCGATTGTGGACGAGTTTCTCGCGGAGGTCAACATTCTCCGTGGCTCGAGACGAGTACGCGGCGTATGCTCTCCGGATAGCGGGAAAATACTTGCCAGAGACCGGTCTCAACTTAGACAATCTCTACGCGGATGTTCGCCTCGTACTCTGGGGCGGCGACGTCGTCCTGCGCTCGGATTTCGCTACGCTCACGCAACTGATAGCCGAGGTGAGTGGGATGGGGAAAACATTTCGCGTCGTTCCGTTTCATGCTTCCCCGATAAAACGTTCTCCGACGTTCGATTTGTTCGATCGGACCTGGAAATGTTTTATCGCACACCGTATCTAAAAGTAGACCGATCGTCCAGTTCTCATCGCGAATCCAGAAACCTACCGCCTTCAAAACAGACGCGGACATAACTGGAGAGCCTTTGAAATCGCTCGCAAACTCAGCAACAGGCTATACTCAACTGCTAATATCATATTACAAATACTTTTACCTCGAAAATGTATTGCGTATTGCGAAGCGATGAAACTGCTCTCCATGCTAAAGTCGGTACGGCAGTTCCCTTTACTTACGAAAGTCAATAATGATAACTCGTATACCTCTTCCGCGGTTTTATCGTTCCGTACGCAAGTCACCTCCTCCGTGAATCGGGGTACTGTTATCTTGATTAGAAGGTACTTCGTTAGAGGTTGTAGAATGCGATTTTAATGGTGTTTAATATTGCAGGTGGGCTGTCATCATTGCAGGGGACCGCATCCGTTGCAGGGAGACCTGCAGAAGGCGTTGATCGAGCACCGGCTAGGGACAATCGTCGTTCTCCTGGACGGGAATTACGAGACGCTGATTAAGGAGCTGGCGGAGAAGTTGCCGCAAGGCAGGGAAGGCCACGCGGTCGTTTGGAAAAACATGAAGTGGCAAAGCTCGGACGCCGCGCTGCCGGAGAATCTTTTTGTTCGCACGGCGATTGATCGCCAGGACTTGATAGGTAGAGGGATACGTCGAAACCTTATAATTTCTGCATACGATCGTGATAGGTTTCTGATGACGCTACCGATAATTACACTGCCACTTTTCATTAGCGACGATGATAGTACTTGTACCGTGAATGTTGGCGATTTAGCGATACCATTACGCGGTTCGTTTAATATCGGTTTTGGGTTGAATATAAGGTTTGTTTTTTGTTCCTGCACTGATCGCACTAGTGCAGAACGAACCAATCGCTATCTCCTTCCATTTCACGAAACGGAAGCAGATAGCGAGTGGTTCGCGTTACACTAATCTAGACGCTACAGGAATAAAAAAACAGACCTATAACATTTGACTTGGGAACGTTTTTAACGACTTCGAGTGCTGCGTTTCCTAGTACCGAAAGAGTTGCTCGATGCGTGCTAATATTTTCTCATTACAGGTTACAGTCGCACGAGAGTGGTGCTAAGCCACTGCGCAGACACGGAGCTCCTAGAGGCAGGCTTCCACGGGACGCCGGTGATATGTTTCCCCAGGAATGCCTACGAGTCCAAGAATGCAGCTCGGGCGGTTCACTTAGGGTTCGCGCGCTCCGCCGAAGAAATCCGAAGCGTTTCCAGCGAGGAAATAGCGAATACCGTGATCCAGCTTCACGAGATAATGAGTTACCGCGAGAACGCTAGAAAAGTATCGTTGGCTATTCGCGACAGGATTAATCCCGCCGTGGACAGGTTAATTTTCTGGTTGCGTTATGTGGCGCGTGCCAAGGATGGGAAACTGGAGTTTCTAACTCCGATGAGCCCGGCGAGAACGTTCACCGAGGATCTTCAGTTCTTCCTCGGTCTTTTCGTCGGCAGCATCGTAGGCGTTTTCTGCACAATCGGTTGCATGCTGGCTCGTTACCTGATCATATCAAAAAGAACGCAGAGATCGAAGGGAAGATACACGCGGTAGACGGCTGAAGTCGTTACCACAGAGGCTGGCTAATACGGACATCTTTCGCATATGTATTTATATAAATGCACGTAGAGTACAGGTACATACAAATACAAATGTTACGAGCTAGGGTTTATCTCATTGCTAATGAAGACACGTAACTATTACGAGAATACTTGATTCGTAAGTTGATTGATTGATTGATTGATTGTTTGGAAGAAGCTAGAAGTACGATGTAGCATGTTTAAAACCGTGAGGAAAATAAATTACAATCATTTTTCAATACTGCGCTCTCTGTATGTCGTCGTCTTCGTCGTTGTCGCACGAGTGCTCGCTCGTGTGCGTTTTATCGCTAGATCCTTACTACGTACGGACGAATCGGTACCTAGGCATTTTAATTCGACTCTTTTTTTTTTAAGGCCATGTTCCCTTTGATCGGATCAACGGCTTTTCGTTTCTGTCGTTTCATGCGATGACATTATGGCGCCGCGTCTTATGCAGAATTCCTCTAAACGAGTCGCGGAAAGTTGTTGCCGAACACGAGAGAACAGAGGAAAACGTGAATCAGTTTTCGTACGTTTCCAGTGTTTTTACAGAGTTCAACTTCCAACAAATTATTTCAGTAATTATCGTGCAATGATCATATAGAGATAATCCTGTATATCTGCATACAGTGATTGATAGACGTGTAAAATCGGTATAAATCGTAGAAAAATCGTTTCGATCAAAGCGTTACAATAGACAAGACTATAAAATAAATCTTCGCGTAAAAAATTCATTCCCGTTGCATTCGTTAAACGACAGGCAACAAAATCGTCGCCGTGTCGGCGTTAAAAAAATGCTCGACAACGCGTGTAAAGAGAAAAAGGGAATTTTCCATTCTAAGCCGAAGAACGTAGTCGTGTTGTGAACGGGCATTGCTGTATAAGCGGTTTCGCGGCGTAATGAAAATTCGGACTTCGTAATTGACTAGACTGTGGCCCTTCGTTCGGCGTGGCGTGTACGACGAAACAGCCAGCTTCCTCTTCGCGAAGGGAAACCTGGACGAATTGTCGGATGGTTCTGTGTGGCGGCGTTTACAACGAAGGAAGAACGTTTCCGAAAAATAAGAACGAAGGGAGAACTCGAGACGGGGCTGCGCAAAACGCAGGAGCGACCACTCCCTCTGAAGCTTCCCCGTTGCTTTTCTTAGTTTCGTCCTCAACGTCGACGCAGCATTCGATAAACGTAACATCGATCGATCGTGTACATGCCTTTACCTATATACAGCGCGCGAGACGGTCGTTTGGATGTAAAATCTACAAAAACGGTTAAGAAGACGGTATTTACACGTGTCGTTGGCAGAATTGTTCCCGATTCGAGCGAATCGAGGCGAACTGTCCGCGAGAGCGGATAACGTATCGCGACGCGCTGGCATCTCTCTCCTCTCGTCGACGCGGTCTCTCGCTTCCTCGTAGTCCGTCTCGCACCTCGTGGCTCGCATTTTTCGCCGGGACTCGGCCGATAAGCGAGTCCGCGGAACAGCGGGTCGCGAAAGTATGCGAACAGGGGGAACACCGCGGTTGGACAGACTGGCGTCGTGTACGCCGAAGCTTTGGAATTACTGTGGTGGTAACAATGGGACGCAGTTGAGGTTACAACGTCTTTGTCCGAAGAGGAATAGCGATTCGACGGTTGTAAGGTTTCTGCAATACCGACTATAGACCACGGATCTGTAAAAAGCTGGCGCTTCGGATCCGCAGTCCGAGTTCCGCGGAAAACGAATCGAAACCAAAGAGTAGGTATAATAAGAGGCGACACTCCAAGTGTCCCTTTAAACTGGCTGTGTCATTTCGTCTCTTTCTAAGAATGAAATTACCGATCAAAACACCCTATAGGCATTTAAATTGGCTGTGTTATTTTGTCTTTCTCTAAAAGTGCTTTTCTTTTCGAGTGTCGGCTGTTGTTATATCTACTCTTTGTCGAAACTGCGTTCCAGTGTCGCCACGGCGATATTGGATATCGTTGATTTAATATGCACGCATGCTTTCGCGAACCACTATCGTTGCTCCATATTTAGGTGAAGATAAGGTGGTTCTACGCGCTAGAGAGCATTGGTATACAATGAGATACCTACACACTGGTCGCCTTTACTTCGATATAAATAAGACTCTCGCGTCATACGCAAATGTGCGAGCACGAACAGAAAACAGAAAAAAGAAGAACGGTCTCCTCCCCCCGTCGAGCGGCCTAATATCTCGCCTATATTACCTCTATCCCATGCTCACGCTCAGTCGTTCGCTTATTCGGACACGCAATCTCGCCACGCACACACGGACACACGCGCGCGTTTCTTTCCTTTCTCTCTTTTTCTCTCGCTCTCGCTCTCTCTTTCTCTCTCTCTCGCGTCAGCAAAAAACCGCAAATTATTAACATATTGAGTTTCAGCGAGGGACAACCGACGACGTGTAGCCGAGTCTCGCGTTCCGAGAACTCGTAGCGCTCGCGACGCAAAACGGGAGCACGAACGAACGGTGATCCCTTTAACGGGAAAAAGGTCCTAGGCCTTACGCTTCCTAATTAGTCACATTTATAACGTGACGCAAGCGGAACTTCGCATCTTACAATACGGTTTTTACGGGTCGATCTCTCGATCCACAACCCCGGGGAACTGCAGCGACGGCATCGTCGATTCTCAACATGTTAACATTCACGTACAGAATGGTGCACCTGAGAGCCAGACTAGCATGATAAGCCACGTAACTGCAACTTCACAGACACATTGTACTCGCTATTATGATATTAATACTGAAACAATTCGACACAGTTTTGATGGGAGGGGATTTTGACTTCGGAGTTCTCTGCACGGGGGGTCCTCCTCGACGCAACGCTTTCGACATCTTTGATGACTTTGATGGTCTCTTCATGATCAGAGAGACTTTAACAACTAAACTTGATCGGGCAGATCCTGTTCAAAGCTGCAGTAGCATCTATTGTTAGACTGCCAGCAGATTTGATACAGGATCTGCTATGTACAGTACTGTTGGCAGACTATTGGCCGAAATCGAGCACATCATGCTACATTGCGCTACATAACCTGACGGTGGCAGGCCTGCCTAGCAGGTAACGGCATTCCGGTAACACAGATGCCTATGCCACTGCCGGCAGGATCTGATGGAATCTGCCGTAGTCTGCAAGCCTAGCTGCCAGCAGAGTGTTTATAGGGGAAGCGTTTCTCTAAGGTCACAGTTAGGAATGCCATGTAAAATACTGTACTTTCACTTCATAGTTATTTAAAACAAAATTTAGTTATCAGACTAAGTAGGCGAACTTCATTCGTTAAGGTTTTCTTATCAGAAATTTATTCAATGGGGTTGACAGGGGAATTTTAGGTACCCTATAAACCAATGTATATGCAGATCGGCAGCAGATTGACAGCAGACGTTAATGACGACCGCATTAGGCTGGCATGTTGCAAACACGGCCTGTTTAGCAGATCGGCAAGCAAATTGGCGTCAGAAACTGAGCAGATCCTGCCAGCAATCAGGTCTGTCAGCAGGATCTGCTCGACTTCTGTTGCTAATCTGCCCGGTTCCTACATATGCCAACAGGTTATGTCAATAGGATCTGCTTCGGTTTCTGTCGCCAGTCTATCGACAGGCTTGCATATAGCAAATCCTGCATCATATTTGCGGCCAGTTTGGCAGCGAATGCTGACGACAGGCTCTGTCAAAATCTGTTCGATCAGATTTGGTTAATAGAGTGGGTATTAAGTGGTCATCTTTAAAAATCTTTAACGGAGTGTTAAAAATTATTTTATAAATATAGGGGAAGACTGTCTAATAATATTGCAAAATATTCTATTATTAAATGATACTGAATATCACATTATTACCGAAATTCACTTAAGTTTTGTGAGTCACTTGTTGCATATCGTCAATAAGAGAATTATTAAACTTGGAAAGTCATAAGATCTCTATTTTGGATGTGTAAAGTATCATCCAAAGTTTGAAATCAGAATTAGAGCACAAAGCAAACCAATTCCTTGGATATGATACAAATAAAAAAATCAAGACATTGAAACAAAATCTAACCCAGACCAAACCCAGGAATTTTATTTAAAATTATTGGGAACCTTCTAGTATTCATTAATAAAGGAACTGATTTTAATTACTTGTTTGACTTTGGCTCAGAACTTTTTCTTCCCCAAATTCAGTTCCTCGATTTGTACATGGAAATTGAATTCATTTTTTTTCAAGATTCCACAAAAATACTATATTTCTCTCTGGAAAAAAGTGGCAACCCGCTCACAGTTCTCAAGTTTGAAAGATTCTGATCCAAGAGGAACGTCCCGTTGCGACATCCCGAGTCATCGAAAGTCAGTGACGATGTCAAACGAAGCAGGACCGCCCCGTACAGCTGAGATACATATAGATATGTTGCTCTAACCGTCTGAAAGCTACACGCTCGAATCGTCACCGTTGCCGAAGAGTGGACTTACGACACTCTGACTGTCAGGTACAGAATGTTCTAACGTAACGTGTCACGCTTTGTAGCCTCTCGCGGCGGTTTTCGCGGCCCCCGGCTGGTTGATACCTTCCTATGAGTGCGGGTCCAGAACCCCCGGGGGCCCGTGTGTTAACTTAAAGAACAGCTTGGTAGAGCCGTCGCGGTCCACCCCGATTCCAAACGGCGACCGTGGGGTCCACGGGCCGACCGCGTTCATCCCACACGTGGCAAAGTGAGCTGCCTCGACGCAAAGGGTCGCGGGGCACCTTTCGGTAGGCCGACCGGGAATGCAATTATCAATCGTCTAGTTGCAGACGTGCTCCTCCCGCGTGTGCCGACACAGCTCGCACTCCACGTTGCAACACCAGACGAACCGGCAGTTGCATTTCTCGGTGACGTCGCGGACTCGTGTTTGGTAGCCTCGGCCGCAGCAGAGGAGGCGACATCCGTCCAGGCCGAGGGACGTCCGGTTGCATATCCTTCCTCTCGTGCCGGGAATGCCGAGCCTGGAATGGAGATGGATGGTAAGTTTGGTGGCGCGTTGGTCGGGTGGCGGATGGATATTTATCAGAGTTGGGCAAAGTGTAATCTGATTACAAATCACAAATTGTGATTAAAGTGTGATCGTTCATTCTATTGTGATCGTACATTCTATCTGTAATCGTTAGTTGGTACTTACTATAAGGTGATTCGGGATAAAATGCGAAACAACCATAACTTAAGCCGGGAATCCACCGGAAAGCTAAGCTAAGCCAAGTTATGATATCCTAACAAGGAGCAGAGTTGGGCAAAATGTAATCTGATTAGAAATCACAAATTGTAATTAAAGTGTAATTGTTCACACAGATATGAGTCATTTTCTGTAATCGTTAGTTGTTACTGACTGCAGCTTGACTATGTGGTCTATAATGATTATTGATTATAGAAAACAATGTGTAATTGAATGAGTAATTACACTTTAATCAGGCTTTGTGATTTGTAATCAGATTACATTTTGCTCAACTTTGACCAGGAGACCCTACCTCTTTGAATTTTAATGAAACTTTACTGAATGATTCTAGAGGATATATGATGACATTCTGTAGAATATTTTGCGCCAATGCGCATTCTTTATTAACAATTAAAATATGAAGTTTAAAAGGTTATAAAAAAAAAATAGTTCAATGGAAAAAGTACCTAGCTCGTAAGCCGAGGATCCAGACTTCGAATCTGGTTTGTTCCAAGCTTGTTTTTTTTTTCAATTTTTTGTTTCGAGCAATTTTAATTCCATCACTTTTATCCTATGCGTATTAGAGCTGTTTATAAATGTGTATCTAATCATATATTTTTTAAAAAGTATATCGCAAGTATAACACAAATAACTTTAAGATCATTAACATATTTATTGTATTAGGATTCACAATTACTAGGGTAATATGCAATGTAAAAGCAGAAAAAAACATAAAAATTGTCTGCAATGTGCAAAGATATAGAATTACAGGTACATTAATTTTTTCTTACATTAGTAGAAAAACATACTTCATTTACATTTAAAAATACTTGTATATTTGATAGAAGTTTTGAAGAGAACCAGGCGTACTTTATCATTTCCTGGAAAATTGGAGCACTCAACTGATGATGGACAAGAGAATGAATTAGAATTGCATCTTCGCGTTTATTAAGTTTTTGATTGCTCTGCAATACTTCCATACTATTTTGAAGTTTTTTAATAAAATTCTTTAATACATATTTAGAAACAGCTCTAATACGCATAGAATAAAAGTGAAGGAATTAAAGTTGCTTGAAACAAAAAGTCGAAAAAAAAAACAAACTTGGAACAAACCGGGATTCGAACACTGGACCCTCGGCTTACATGCCAGGTGCTTTTTCCATTAAGCTTTCTTTTTTTTTATATATAACCTTTTAAACTTCATATTTTAATTGTTTATAAAAAATGCGCATTGGCACAAAATATTCTACAGAATGTCATTATTTATCTTCTAGAATCATTCAGTAAAGTTTCATTAAAATCCAAGGAGCACACACTTTAGGGTCTCCTTGTAAGCTTAAACAATACATTTTTATTAACTTGGCTTAGCTCTTGGTGGAAACGCATCCGTAAAAATGTATTGAAGTTAATTTTTTTAAACTTAGCATAGCATAGCAGAGCTTAGCTTAGCTTTCTGGTGGATTCCCGGCTTAAAAATGTATGCAATAGATGGTGTCCACGAGTTCTGTACATATTTAGAGACACTGAAATAAGAGACTGGCCACAAGCCTAGTTTCGGCAAAATCCTGCGAGAGAGAAAGAAACATAGACTATTTCGCTCTTACTCATTGATAAATGTGGATAAAAAAATGTCTGCTCTATCTTGAATCTGAGATTCCAACGCAGGTGGAATTCAACCAAGAAACGTGTACGTAATATCCTGACTACAACTCAAGAAAAATCGTCAGATTCTTCGTCAGAAGTTTAAACAAAGTCCAATCCCTTCAAAGAACTGAATGCCATCACGTGCAAGTCGTTGCTCGTTCAAATTATAGTTGCATCACGAAGAACGAACGACCTTAGAATCGCATTAAAGTGGCGAGTCTCGAAGATCTCAAAGGCTCAAAGAAACACTCAACCATGCATGCAGGATGCCGAATGGCCCATTTAACTATGTCCCCTGAAATACTTCCTCCGCTGGTGCGCCTTATGACGACAATACCTTTTTTTTATAGACAACGATGAAAGGAATCTATAAGCTATCTATAGAAGCTATCTGCAAGTGGAAGTCATATTTATAGGACAGGAATGGTTGACAGTCTCCATATGTGGGACACTCGGTGGACAGAGCAAAGGGTCACAACGATCTTCACTATCCAAGGTCAAGATCGTCTCTGTTCTTAAACGGAACGTCGGGTTTTTATCAGCGCACCGTCACGCGTCTCGAGATGTCTATCTCCTTGATTTCTCTCTTCAAAACCAGCGGAAGAAACATCGTAGCACCAGATGACGGGGTCGGTTCATCCGTGACACGAACCACGAGCAATTTGTCCGAGAATTCGCACGGGTAAAAGGAACAAAGAGGTTCGGGGGACCGCGAATAGATGGTGGTAGATGTCTCACGTGATATTCTTCTCGCAGTAATCGGGACTGTCCTCGAGGTACACCAGGTCCGTCTTGTTCGGTCGCTTCAGATCAGGACGGGCAGGCCTCAACCTCGCTGGTCTTCTTCCCCCGCGTTGCGCCAGTCGTACCAGAGCTGCACCCTCGTGCAACGCTGCAAGTGCAGCGCCGGCCACCTTGAACGATGGCAATCTTCTCCAGCAGACGCGCACGCTGCACGAGCCGGACATACCTGAGGCAGAAAGAATCTTAGGAACTTCGTGTCACGTAAAAACGATAACGGAAGATAAGGAACTTGCACTGAGATACTGTTTTTTGATTTTGTGGTATATAGGGTGGGGTGGGAATCGTGGCACAATTTGATGCAGGGAGAGTTTACAGGAAAAGATAAGACAAAAATTTGGTGTAATTTATTTCGTCTGAGGCTTCGTCTTCGAGAAAATTAGCTTTGACGAATGATCTGCATATTTAAATTTACACAGTATAAATTATATTAGGTTGTTGATTAAGTTCTGCGGATCTTCATTTTTTATTTTGTTTTTTTTTTTAATTGAAAGTATTACTAATAAATTGCATATAACTAATTGTTGTTGCAGTTAGAATTTTGGTAATAAATCCATTTTTCGTGTTAATTGAGAAAACAATTAAAAAATTGGCATTCTTCAGAACTTAATGAATGACCTAATATTATGATAAACATTGTATTGTATAATAATTTTAGCAATCCTTCAGCATTGCTGACTCACTCTGTGGAGATTCCAAATGTGTAAATGAGTACTGATCATTTTCTCAGGATGAATACTGTTTGCCAACTCGTGTTAAGGGATTAAAAGTTTATCAACGTGAGTTCTTATCGAGTGAACATTATACCAGATATGTAGGTTCAATTAAAGGACGTAAGGGTCATTCCACGCGAACTCGGACACTTTTTGGAGTACCATTTCGGATTTTGCTGAATTTTTTATATGTTGTAGTTTTTAGGGATATATAAACGTGTGCGAAAGGATTTTTGAAAATTTTGAAAATTGTTAATTTTAGAGCTCTTTGAAGTTTGCTGTTCACTTTTTGTCTATGAATTCTAGCTCTTAAACTAGCAAACTGATAAAAATGTGCTTTTGGGTGCTTATAGAGCAGACATAGTAGTACCTAATAAAAATTATTTCAGTTGGAAGAAAAACTTTTTTAACCATTTATTTTGCAATTGTTAACAAATGCAGGTTTTTCATAGCGGGGAATTATTTAAAAAGTCCACAAAAATTGAGAATGTAGCCCTATTTGTCCCCTTTACGGACCACTTTTCAAAAATACGGACACTAAAATTGGCCATAAGAAAATTAAGTGAATTGTACGCTGCGCGTCGAAATCTACTGATTCGACCAGCCAAGAACTGTGCCATCCGGTTTGACTGTGCAAGGACCGCGCTAGGGACCTCGCCGCGCGCGCGCGCGCCGCATTCGGCTGGTCGAAAGTGGATTTCGACGCGCAGCGTACAATTCAATTAATTTTCTTATGTCCAATTTTAAAGTGTCCGTATTTTTGAAAAGTGGTCCGTAAAGGGAACAAATAGGGCTACATTCTCAATTTTTTTCCGATTTTTTAAATAATTCCCCGCTATGAGAAACCTGCATTTGTTAACAACAATTGCAAAATAAATGGTTAAAAAAGTTTTTCTTCCAGCTGAAATCATTTTTATTAGGTACTGCTATATCTGCTCTATTAGCATCCAAAAGCACATTTTTATCAGTTTGCTAGTTTAAGAGCTAAAATTAATAGAAAAAAAGTGAACAGCAAACTTCAAAGAGCTCTAAAATTAACAATTTTCAAAATTTTCAAAAATCCTATCGCACACGTTTATATATCCCTAAAAACAACAGCATATCCAAAATTCAACAAAATCCGAAATGTCACTCCAAAAAGTGTCCGAGTTCGCGTGGAATAACCCGTAAGTATATTATGTGATCGAGCGACGGAGTAACCCTGAGATCCAATTAGCCACATTCATGAGTTCCACCTTCACAAATCTCTAAAAGAAAAAATACATTTACGGGGATTTCAGGACCTCTCCATTACCTAATCAAAGACAAATCCTTCTTCTACCCCAGATGTACCCAAGACTCCAAAACCTGAACTTTCCGATACCTTTTTCTGATGCACCGAGTAAAAGAAAACAAGGGATAGGCGAAATCCCAGAGCCGTTAAGGCGGACAGAATGAGAAATAAGAGCGCAGATAGGAGACGCGTCGCTTATCTGTAAGACACATTAATGGCTCACCGTGACACTTGCATACGCGTTGCATTCTCGAGCGGACGGCACGCCTGCCAGCTTCGCTATCGTGCTTCCTCATCAGCTGGCCAGCCAGCCCTTTCGGCCCGTGCAGGACACCCTCTTTCACAGGCTCCTCGCCGCCGTCCGACCACTCTCGCGAAAACTTCTCGCCGAAGTGGATGTCCTGGAAACAACGTCGAAACGATGGAGAAAACGTCGCATCATGCATAACTTACTTTTGGTTTCTTCTTGATCATTGATTATTTCCATAAAACGCCGGGGATCTTCGTCTTCTTAAAACGCTGTACCTACATTTCGCTAAATAATGTATAAAAATTAGCAATGGAAGTTAAACTCCAATGTGCAGCGTAACTGACTCAATTACGGACATATTAATTTCGTAGGTTTATTGTTGCGAAAAAAATCATAACAAACTATTGTTAATTTCTAAAAATTATGTTCCCTGGTAGATTTAATTCTTCCGAAATCTTTAAACAATAATCTTTTTACGGAATCATTTAAAATGAATGAAATACCGAAGAAAGAAAAGAGGAGGAAAAGATTATTGCACCTACAGGGTGGACAGCATCGACCTGATTGATTCGCATTGTCATTAAATCTTAGAGAAAATAGAAAACAACAGATTTTTTTATATAACATATACAGAGTGTTCAAGGTTTTAACGACCAAACTTTGTCATCATATTCTGTGGGACTAAACAAGACAAAAATATTATATAAACATAGGTTATTTACAACTATTAATAAGTAATCAACAAAATATGGAATTCAAAGAAAAGCTAACCGATAATTTTAACAGATAAGTTTTAGACGAGCTGTATTTGTTTAATACAAATTATTGATGAAAGTCACTTAATACTAATTCTTATTACTGATATTGACTTTAATACTAAATTCGTATTTGCACCTAATATTTCATTTGAAAATGTTCACCGTCTTTAGCAATATAAAATTTACAGCAGTTCAAAATGGAATTTATTATTGTACGACTAGCTAGCTATTGTATTGCTATTATAAGAGGGTAAAAATAAATTGATTTTTGGGATTTTCGTTTTACGAAATTATTAAGCAAATCATTTCGAAATTTGCAAAGTGTGTTTATTTCATGTCTAAACAGTAAAAGTTAATTTTTTCGTCAACAAATTGTCTGCAAAAACGGATGTACATAAATAAGTCCATATCGCTAGTGTATTAATTCTTCTCTAAAACAAAAAACCAGAGATTTTTTTTATTGCTTATACAATTACATTGTCGATGAACCTCCAACTTTGATAAAAAAAAGTGAAATTAGACAATATCTTGTGCATAAATGGTACGAAAATTTTTGGTTAAAATGATTACTTCTTTTTGAAGTCCTACCAATTAGTCAATTTTGGATTTTCTTACAGTTTTTGAGGTTCATTGACAATGTAATTTTATGAAAAATAAGAAAATCCTTAGTTTTTTCGTTTTAGCACTCCGACGATGAGGCCCAAACTTATTAATACAACTGTGTTTCTAAAGACAATTTTTTAACGAAAAAATTACCTTGTATTGTGTAAATATGAAACAACATACCTTGCAAATTTCGAAATTATTCACTTAATCTCTTCGTAAAAAGAAAATTCAAAAATCAATTTATTTTTACCCTTCTACACTAGGCTTCCCCATTAATTCGGCCCTGAACGTGGTAACTTCTGTATGCGTTACCGCATAGTTTCAGCTGGCGCAAACGTCTCATTTCGAAAATATAGAATAAAGGGTACAAACTCGTCATTGGTGTAGGTCGCATTTTTGTCAAACTCCAACTAGCTCTGACAGTCAATGAGGCGGTCAACGAAAAAGTCTACTACAGTTTACCATGTAAAAAGTAGCGCCCTGTAGATTTGACGCAGAATTTGACGCGCGAAACAGCATCGCGAAAGAGCGGAGATCAGTTAAAGCCGTCCTCTCGTTCCTCCGATCCGCCTCGCAAAGCGGCAATCCGTCTCGAGGGCAAGAGATTCCCTCCGTCGGCGACGGTGCACGACTTATCGACGAGAGTCGTCGGCTCCGTTGGCTGAAGCCGGTCCAGCGGCCGAGAGAGTCGGCAAACATCATTATCTCGAAAATCTGTCAGCGGGCCCGACCGAGGGCATTTGTCCCGCGGGATCACCCTCGTTAAGGGGAGACCGCGGTGCCGTGAAACCCCCTGAGGAATCATCACCCATAACGCCGCGGAAATGGTCGCCACCTCGGCCTTAATCCCGAAGGTGAAACGCGCCCGCCACTTTTCCCGACACTTTCCTCGCTTCCTGCCACGTGAGCTCCTCCGAGCACGTGTCTCATCCTCCCTTCCTCGCGATCCTTCGTTTCCCTCTTCGATCCTCCTCGGCCACCGCGTACTCCTCGGTGTTGTCTTTTCTCACGCTCTTCCCTTTCCAATACTCGCCCTCGTCTTCCTTTTTTGTGCCTCGATTATTCTACGGCATTTCTTCACTCGGCGCGTACACCCTTTTCCTCTTATTTGGCCGTGTAATTGTTTGGAATTCTTGATTCTTAATGGCTGGGTAGACAGTGTCTTAGGAGGGGGTGAGAAACTGACGGATTTGGAAAATGGCTGCGAGTGGCTATGTGATCCTGAGTTATTTCAAATGGGGTTTGGTCTTTGAAGATTTATTGGCCTGAAAATTGAGCTCCGTGTTTGGTGCTTTATGTTCCCTTCGTTACAAATACTTTAATTTTTTTATAGCCGTATTTAACGACATGGAACTCCATCTTGAGTAGAATAAATTATAAAATTCTTCTAATTTATTAAATACACTGTGTCTTAAAAAATATTTTACACAGGGCAGAAATCTAAATCAGTGGTCGTGTTCAGTGTTCATGAACTACTTTTCGCGGTGAAGAACGAAACGTGTTAAAGTAAAGTATACAGTTGTTGACTTCACTATACAATGATTGACCCTTTCAAGAAAAGTAAAAAATATAGTATAATCCTTTTCTTACTTCAAGGTCATCCGAAGGTCATGGTATACTAGGTCGTTAAATTCGTCTTAATACGGGCTATAATACTGTTAAGTCAAAAATACAAAGTGCCATTTAAAAAAATGAAGGTGGCTTTGACAATAATAAAAAAAAATTTCGAACTTTTTTTTGCAATGTATAGCCAATCGAAAACTGATCAACTTTTGTTTAAAACATTTTTTGTCAGATTATCGCAACTACTTGAAAAATCGTGAAAAGTGTTACGTGGGACACCCTGTATATTTCAATGATCCAAATATTCTTGTTTCGAATTCAATTAATATTTTACTATATAAGAAAAGGATTATACTATGTTTTTTACTTTTCTTGAAAGGGTCAATCATTGTATAGGAAGGTCAACAACTGTATAAGTTACCTTATTTTTCGTAATAACGAAGACAAACGTGCTGTTTTTCGTAAGAGAATCGAAACGTGCTACTTTTCGTAACGCACGTCGAAGTATAAGCGAAATGAGCGGTCGTTGAATGCCAGTATTGTATCAGTTCGCTTGTCGACAACACATCAGAAGTTTTTATTTTATCTTATAGTTTTTTAATATTGTGTTGTGGTATTTCGGAAAACGAGTTATTTCGTTTGTAAAATTGGAAACCCTATACAATAGAGACTAAATAAAAAAATTAAATAACAAAATCTGTTAACCTTCTTTACTAGAAACAAGAACAATATTCAGGAGAACAGTAGTGATGATAACGAAAATATGTCAAGTAATGCTTCCAGTTTACAATAGTTTGTATTTCTTCTAATATTCCTCTTATAAATATTGTATTCCTCTTATTTTCACCGGTCCGCAAGTGCAGAAAGGTTGAAGAACACTGTCTTAGAGCCTTGACTACAGAAATGCTAATTTTTTAAATAATTCACCATTTTTTTTATATCGATTAATATAAAAGAATAAGGTAAAGAACCCATTTACTGCCATGTACCCAATTATTGTCACTTGATGCTGTTTTACTTAAAATAGCAAATAAATATTACGGAGTTAAAGTTAAAGAAAATTTAGTGTGTAATTCAAACTGTAATTCATAATTCATATGATAGAAAAAGCAATATTTAATTTTCTTTAACCATTAATTTTTATAAAATTGTGAGAATTTTCGGGCTGATTGGAAGAGTGAAAACAAACTTCTTTACTACCAAACAGGAAAAACAAGATTGTAACGAAATGGCTGTAATTGTGATATTTTAACTGGTAACGTAACAAAGTATATTTTAGATAATATAAAGATCACAGAAAATGATGCCGATCATAATTCAGAGATTCATCAAGGTTTTTAAATTAATATTTAGATGGCAGTGAATGGTACAAGCGTTTCAATCACTGTTTTAATTACTATGAGTACCTAAATAAGTAAATATTTATGTGAGCATATATCTTTATATGTACTCGTATAACATATGCTTTTATTAAAAAGAAAAGTAATTTTTAAAATTAGTGACAGTATATATTTAGTTAGGTAGCAGTAATTGGAATGTCAGTAATTCGATCAAAAACGTTTTAAGGGTATTAATAGCTCTCGCAATATATTTTTGAATCTAATAAATTTCTTAACAAGATTAGAAGCTCAGAGTGTTACAAAAATTGTTTTCTTTACTTAAACATGTTAAATAATAATAAATACATACAGAAATTGATGCGTTTGGTCAATTAATACAAAAAGTATGCAATAATGTCTAGTTTATTTCTTAAAATGTCAGTAATTTGGTCCTTTACCCTATCTATGAAAATTATTGTCAAAATTTTTCTTCTTCTCATGCAAATTGAAAATATTTTGTTTTTTTTTTATTTGAAATTATGTAGTA
This sequence comes from Perdita meconis, assembly GCA_030770465.2. Lineage (NCBI taxonomy): Eukaryota > Metazoa > Arthropoda > Insecta > Hymenoptera > Andrenidae > Perdita > Perdita meconis. The sequence goes on from JASKOS020000005.1 coordinate 6,194,127, forward strand.
TTCTAAAATGACAACTGCCAGCAAGACGTAAAATCCCGAAGACACCAACTTCACTGCTAAATATTTAAATCAATAAATACAATAAAAGGTAAAGAAATTTTTTTCTTGTATTTTCAAATTGATAGAAAATATTTAAAGAAGTTTGAAACCGAAAAAATCTTTATTTTAGTATAGAAACCGCTCATTGAAAATTGGCCAAATATTCGACCGCAAGTGTAAAACGTCTTCTTAATGTATTTTCTTCTACTTATTCCGCTGGAATCTTTCTTCGATTCCACGCGCAACCATTTCCAATTGCTCTCCGCTCGCGTTCACCCCTTTCCTCCCGCGCCTCTCCCTCTCCCCCGTCCACCTCCTCACCTTTTCCCAACGTGCACGCGTATTTACGTTCGTGTTGCATCGCTCGCGTGCGAGTTACGTGGCCGATATGTGCCCTCGGTGGAAGCGGGGTCGGTTCGTGAGAGGGGCGCGGAGGGGGTGGTTGGCCGGGAGGTTGTTGCAACTTAACAAGCTTAGCCCCCTTAATCCCCTTGTAAGCTAGCAATGTCTACAAGGGGTCAGCCGTACGCATGAAATGCATCCGTTTACAGGACCAGCTTTGTCTTCGTCCAGGGTTAAGGTTTACGTCGACCGACCGTGGAAGAGATCGAGACGACAAATTGGGGGATGCCCCGTGCGGGGCAGTGCTTCCCCCGCGCGCTTAAGGGGGCCGGCTAATCGAAGATTCGAGGGAGAAAAGAGGAACGCACTGTTTTCCCCCGTCGTTTTTCTTGCCGGGGAACGGGAACGGGAATAGCGGAATCACTTTGTCAACGCGCAACATTTTTACAATCCCCGTAGAAGATTTCGTTTGCATTTTATCGGCAAAGTGATTTCACTATCAGTTTTTGCTGTACAAATTAACTAGATCATTTTACTGGGTTAACTAAAAATTACTAGGTTCGTTAAAAAAAAATGTGACTGTTTCCAAATTATTGAACGGTGTTGCAATAAAAATTCACTTCGCTTTTCGTTTAGTTAGTAAGAGTTCATATTCACATAAAGCAATTCTACAAAACTTTTACTTTTACTACGAACAAAATCAAAAATAAATTAGCACTTTCCTGCACACTAATATAAAATTGTGTTGCCAGAACAGGAAAATTAAATTAAAAATAGATTATTCAAAATATAAAATCTGAAATGTTTTTATCTCATCGTAATAATTTGATTATTCATAGAATTTATGTCACTAATGGGCTCATTTAAAAGGATTTTGCTTTGGGTAATCCGATAAAAAACGACCGACGGTGCGATTTATTACAGTGTTAATATAAAGACGATTTAAAAAAGTCTTCTTCTACGTTTTTCCCCTGCAAGATTGAATCTTTTTTTTTAAATACGTTCATCTTCATTTTTTTTTTTTTTAACAGAACCCTACATTCCTGTGATTTCAGTAGTTCATTTAGAACAGGACAAAAGAAAATATCTAGCGCAGGATTCTATTTAAAATCTCTGACGGTGGTCCCCAGAGCTGGAATAAAAAATGGATAGTCACACACGGGGTCTATAAAATGAATCGTTCTAGATAAAACAAATTCGAAACGGCCCATTAACGGGGAACACGATCAAGATAACGAGTCAGGTCTAATTAAAGTGGCTATCATTTACAGGTTTTCCGGTCGACGGTTCATGTAACGCGGAATGAAACAGCGTTTTCGAACGGGTATCTTGAATAATTTTCTCTCTTAAATAAATATTGCAACACCAACCAAAGATAACTTTCAGGAAGCTGATGTCTGAAACTTGAAATTTTTACATAATCACATAAACTCCTTTTTGTTTTAATATAATCATTTTTAAATATTTTGCTCCATGCTGAATCGTTAAGTTGATTGGATAGTTATAACGGAATCCTTATTAAGAAATTAATTTTTTATTACTCACACTAATTTATTTCTCATTTTTCTCTTTCGATTATAAACATTGATTAGATTTAGCTGAAGCGGTCGAAAAAATTGTGAAGAAGTTTCTACAGTGGATGATCAAATTATTGGAGCCATAATATAAAAAGTCTGTGTTTTGAAATTGTTTAAAAATATTTTTCAGTGTATATATTCAATTCACGGATATCGAAGTTTAATATACATACAATAAGAATTCCGTGCAACTGTTTGGCCATTTATTTAATAATAAATTGTCAATTTACGCAGGTGGCTCTAATAATTTAATCACCAACTGTATCTCACGAATTTTTTAAATATAATTTGTTTTTATTTATTTAAACGCACGTTACACAATGCGATAAATTTATTTGTTGACCCCAATCGTCGCCACTTTTCGGTAGAAAAATTGTACAAAATTTCGCAATCAATTTACTATTAATTTACGCGCCCTTAACGTCGCGCGTTTTCCTCCTAATAAGAACTGTTTGTAGTACACAAATCTGTTTCTGCATGAACAGAACGACGAGCCGCCTTCACCCTCGACCGAGGGGTTGCAAACGTACGGAAGCGCAGGGCGATACGACAGGCAAAAGCCCGTAGACTCCGGGGCATGAACAGCTTCTGAGAAAAAGGTACTCGTAGTTGTTCTCCGTATTGTCGAGGGGTTGGTCCGTCCCCTTAACGACGTATACGCGGAACGTAAAGAAAAGGATACTGTTACGCGTTCGGGTATTTCTTTTCCCCTCCGCCCGAAAGGGTGAAAATAATCGTCGTTTGTCGGCCGAACGGAATTTCATTAAAAGGAGCGAAGGAGGCGCGGGTTTCGCGCGGAATCATCCCCCGTTCGCCGGGGAGGATTGATTTACGATCGACAATGAAATTGATTAAGATTTCGGTGGCTTCCGGTTACGCGAACGCCACGCGAAACTGAAATCGTTGGCTTACGTTCCACGGATAATTGACCCCTCTCTTCCTTTCGCTCGCCTCGGTTTAATTAACAGCCGTTTCGTAACTCGGAGAATTCTTGCGGGGAAATGTATCGGTTTCGCTGGGTAAAATGTAACCGCGAGGCTGGACGGCAAACTGTCTTCGGGGAATTCCGATGAAACATGTGAAATTTCTCTTTTGCTCATGCGAAGTTGTTACTTATTTAAGGTACCTGTATGGCGTCGGCGCTAAATGAATATTTTGTTATGCGAAAGAAACTTCAGTCGGAGATAAGGCAGAAATAATTATGAAATTGTGGTGTGGATATTTGAGCTCAAATGTAACATAATTTTTAAAGTTTTTGAAACAGAGTAAAGGATTCCACTGCTCGACGAAGTTTTTACAACGATGGTAAATATTTCGCGACGAGAGAATTACAGTCATGTGGTAATTATTTTACGTATTACTGAAGACTGCAGATAATTGTTAATTCATCTATAAACTCAACTTTAAAGAGATTCGACTTCTGTTATAGATTCAGTTTCAAAGAGTTTTTGCTTTAACTGTAGACTTAACTTGGGGGAATTTTAATTTCAACAACAGATTTAATATCAGTGGGTTGTGATTTTAATGAAAGATTCAGCTTCTAAGAATATGTGTTTTAAGAGATTCTGCATATTACTATGTTTTTCACGTATTACAAATAAATTGTACAACGTCACTAACATGAAAACGACTGCAGATGGTTGCAGCGGTGTTTGGGATAGTATTGTAAAAATTTGGAGAGGTGATAGATCACGTGAAAACAAACAAAAAGCTTCTAAATATAGTCCAAAACTCAACCATTTTTTAAAAGAACTGTCATAAACATTTAAGCTTCCAACCCCTATAATTCAAGATAGGAACAATTTTCCAATGCATACAGTAATTATGATATTGTTATCTTCTATCGCGAAAACTACTATTTTTTAAATGTTTATGACAGTTTTTTTTTCAAAAATGTTGAGTTTTGGACCCAAGTCATATATAAGTTTTTTGTTTGTTTTCACGTGATCTATCACCCCCGCCCCCCCAAATATTTTCAATACTATCCCAAACACCCTGTATAAATATCGACTTCCTTTTACAAAATAGTCATCATTTGCATTCATAATTATATTTGCCATAAATAATAATAACTTCAGAATTTCTTGAGATCTATAGAATGATGTTCTGCCAAAGGTTTAGGTGCCTAAAGGGTTATAAATTTGTTCCTTTTCTGCCATTCTCCTTTAAAGCATCCCCCAAAGGACACCAAATTTCTAAACGTCTCGTTCCAAAGCAATCGAACGGATAAAATCGCGGAATACCATGCCTCTAAAATTTATTTTCCAAGGGACTCGATAACGAAATAAAAGCTCGCCGCGCGGGATCTCCTTAATAAGACCGTAATGAATTAATGGCGAAATAACGCGAGTCGGGAGAAGACCGTAAGCCCCCTGAAGGGACAAGGTAATCCCAATTTACGGAAAGACAGTGGGCCTCGTGTTTTTGAAGGGGCAAGAGAATAGAAATATAAAGAGGGTGGAATTACCTCGCTGCAGCCGCCCCATTGCCAATTATTCGGCCGGCGTGTCCTGACCCGGTTGTCGCAGGAGCAATCGGTGAGCTCGCCCCTGGAACACGCTCTCGTGACGCTGTAAGCAACCCCGGCCGCTGATATCGCATACACGAACGCCGCCTCGCGACTGTCTGCGAACATGCACCACAATTTTTTCTGCTCTAGGGATGTCCTTTCATTTCGACGTGCCGCAGGCGCGTTTCGTCGCACAGTGGTCCAAAATCCCAAAATTGTGGCCAAAATATGAGAGTGTCTTGTGATTTTCGTGAAAATTAGTATATCGAGGGTTTTGAGGTCACTGATAACGAATCTAAAGTCAAACCGATAAAAACAAAAATTGTGAACTCAAAATGACGGACAAATATGTTAAAAAATATCAAAATCATTGAAAATTCAGTACTCTGGGGTTTTTGTGATTCCTGGTAATGAATTGAATGTGAGAATTATAAAAAAAGAAGTGGAGCATTTAATATGCAAATATCAGATGCTAGTGGAAATTTCTAAGAACACAATGTTCATTGAACAAACTGTATATAATTTTGATTTATATTATCATTTTAATAATTTAATAGAACACGAATTTTAATTAATATTTGCGCGCTTTCTGAAATAATCAGGCTGAATATTTCCAACCCCGAGGAGGAAAGAACCTACAACCAAATTGGGAAACAACTACTAATCTTCTACGAAGATTTTCAAATTTATTTCAGACACATCTTTAAGACCATGGAAGACGAAATACGTAAGAACCTGTTCGAAAAAAGTCCAGAACTCAAATTTAACAGACGAGATCAATTTTATTTAACAAGATTAAGAATTGGACATACAAATATCAGGCATTCACATTTAATAACCAAAAGTGAAGTTATTGCAAAAGATTTCAAATATTTTGCGTAATCAGCAATTCTATAATATAATAGATTTTAATAAAACTCCGATAAAACTTTTTTGAATTCCTTGAATTCCAAAATCATACAAAAATTAAAGTACGATTTATTTTGCCCATGAAGAATTAAATATGCAAAAAAAGATAAATATGAGCATTAGGATGGTGCTTATTTATTAAAAAAGAATTTTTTCCACATTTTTCATGGGACACTCTATTAATATTTCCTCTCTTGCGAGTCAATAATATGGTATTATTTTTATTTTTTTAAGTTACATATTAGATGTTTCTACTAGTCATTAAATGTTATGTTTGTTAAGAAAAATAATTCAATTATCTCTTCGATAGATTAAAATTTTTGATCATATTTATGTAACATCAGAATATTGTTACAAAATAACTTTGTGAACCAGTAACTTTTAAAAGTAGACTATTCAATAAAAATCTATTTTGTAAACAATGGCACTAGGTTAATAAAATTGATTTCTTAATTTGAGAATATTTCTGTCGAAATTGCTTAATTAATATCAAATAACAACTAAATAATACAATAACATCAAATATTGTTTCTCTTCTTAGTTTGTTCATTTCTAGGTTGATTAAGAATTCATTAACAGATTCAATATAACGACGTCAAACAATGAAACAATCCGATTTTCAGATTTATCGACAATCTGATGTAGGCATTAATTCTCCATTTAAAATATGAATAAGCTGATAGCAACCCCTAAAGCATTATGAAAGGTAATAAAATTTTAATTAGTCAGATGTTCGCCAGCATAAAGAATAAAATAATCTACCGCAGCAATATTTAAAAACTTAAATTTTAAGCACCATTCTAATGAGTATGAATTTTATATATAAAATATAAAAGATATCGAGAGTAAAATACATTTTATAATATATAAACGATAAAATACATTTTTATTCATACTTCATTTCTTCTTCTGTGCCCTTAAAAATATGAATTTGCATAAACATCCGCTTTCTACTCGTTACACTGTATACAGGGTGATCCAAAATAACTGACGATAATTTCTGGCAAAGCTCACTTCATCAATTACCAACGAATTTTAATTACTTTTTATTTATATCCAATTATACAATCATAGTGTTAATAGAAACTAATTATACAACATGTGCTCAAAATTATCGTCTTTATATTTAATAATAATATTAAGCATCAAGACGTTTTCTAACGTTTCCAGTATAGCTTGTATACTTTTTCACAGTTTCTTTATTCCAAGTTTTTTTCAAAGCTGTTATAAATTGTTCGACTATGGTCTATTTACGATACAAGATTTTCTGCTCTAAAATTAGAACACAAAAAAAAATCTATTGAGACAAAGAGAGTTTGAAGTGAAACATTGTAATTGAAAAACTTTTGAAAACAATTTCCTCTAGAATCTGATCGAGGATATACAACGAATATAATTTGCCAGTTATTTTAGAGCACACACCATCTCAGTTCAAATTAAATTGCGAGACACAAACCGCGCGAATCGTCGGACATTTTGAAGAGTCATACCACCGAAGAGGTGAATCGATACAAAAGACTTTAGAGATACGTTATCAGTCGGGTCGTCCGAACTGGCAGGGAACACAGATGGATCTTCCTTTTCAGTCTGACCCGTGATCTATGGATGTTTGGGTCGTGAAAGATCAATGACCCACGGTATTTTATTAAGGCTTCTGCGTACCCTGAATCGTGTTGCGACGGATGTATTTTCATCGCTATATACTGTATCCACGAATTCATCGATTCTAAAGGTACGTTTTCACTTGACGGTAAATCGTGAAAAGTGGAAATCGTTTTGAATTCACCACCATGAATTTTCAGTGTCACAATATTATGACAAACCTCATGGCTTTTAGAGTAACTTAAAAACTTATCGTACCAATTTGAAATTCTATATCACCCGGACCAATAACCTTTCTGTTCTTCCTGATAAAAATATGTATGTAGTTTCTGATAACTTGTATTTCGACTAATTAATTTTTCTGTCTAAATCAAGACTCTATTGTTTCAACTTTTGATTGGAGGCGACGCGGTCTAAAAGCTTCGAATCAATTCGCGTTTCGTCAAAAATCAAGCATGCCGCAACACAGACTCAGGATTCCACTTCAACCCACGATCGTACGCCATCGCGGTTGTCTTCGCTTAGCTTTCACGTTATCAAAGATTCCACGCGGCAGACGCAAAGAAGGATTCACTCGGCCCGAGGCCTCTTCTACTTACTGACTAGCATCACGCCGCCGAAAACGTTCTCCGGATTTTCCGGGCTGATGGAGCAGTTCCATCTCGCCGATCTAAACTGGTGCTGACACTCCTCTATGGCCAATCTCGCGCCCGCGCTGACTGCCTGAAAGTAGAAACCGTGAAAGACGCGAACAGACGGAAAACCAAAGCGGACAGTTACGTCGAGAGGAAGGGGTGCGCCTCTTGTCGGCACCCTTTCAACGTCAGATGCGTTATAATATCGGATGGGGGTTAATTGAATCGATGACGGCGAATAATTAATATCCGTAATCAATTCTGTTGGCGGAATTATTGTGCTAATGGGCATTTTAGGCGAGGAGGATCATTTAAAAATATTTGAAAATTGCATATTTTAGAAATGCTGGGTAAATAATTTTTCTGCATATTTGAAGAGATAATAATCTTTTGTTTTTAAAATGTGTACATATACACACAAGATTTCTATTTTATTTATCATATTAGGTGTATGCAGAAATTTTAGTCTTTTTTTTTTTATTATTCTTTAATATAAGTACTATTACAGTTTAACTCTTTGTCGTCCAATTTTGTTAGGCTACAGTTTTTACAGAATCGTTTTAACTAGTAAAAGAAACATAAAATATCCAAAAATTGAGTAGATTTGTAATTAATTATAGAAAAGTTCTTTAACTTATCTTTTTTTCAATTTTAATAATCTAACGAATATCATTCAAATATTTGAGACAATTCTTATCACGAGTGTATTATAAGTAAACTGTGGTAGTTTATGCAAATTTGCACATTTTTAAGACCGTAGAAAAAGTTAATTAACATAAATAAAAATGTCTTGTATGTACCTTCTAAATATTATAACATGTGTTTTGTTTTCTATATTTCATGTGTTTTTGCATCTATACATCGTTTTTGCATCTATACATTTGCATGGTTATACGTTTTAGCCCATTCAAAATCGCTATAAATGCATAAACTTCCACAGTCTAATTATAAGGCAAGAGGTAAATTATTTTGAATAACTTTTATACTATAAAAAAACAACGATGTCAAAGTAAATATACATGTAGCTAAAGAAAGCAATGAAATATGAAGTTTGGAAAAAGACTAAAACTGTTACATGCGCCTAATATTTTATATATTTTTGAATTCGTCTTTAGCCTTGTATATATTTTTGTATAGTTTCTTAATGCATAAATATTCGTAGTTTAATTACAAAAGTTTTCTACTTATGATTTACATATATATTTATTAATTAAATGTAATGATTGTATATAGTCAAACGAGTGATACAGTTGTTTGACTAATGCTTACATATTTAATACTAAAACCTAAAACCACCAAATTAGTTAAATGAATGGCATGAAATTTGTTCATTAAAAATATTATGCTGAAATGACATCGAATAGAAGTAAAGAAATACCAAAACGAATTTTCTTGAATCGTATATTTAAAAAAAAGTGTATCTGTCATTTTGGCACTCAGTAGAAAGAAATAAATATTAATATTTTCAGTAGTTATTTATAATTATACTTTATTATTAGTAGTTGTAGTATTAAGCACCCTAAAATTACTCAGAAATTATTTTAAAGTACAATCATTTTCAGTGCGATTAGTCACACATATTTTCAATAAAACCAGAGTACAGTAAGACCTTGATTAACTGGCTCTTATTTTTTTATATCCATTATCCTGGGCCGCAATTATTCGATTCACTGGCAACAAGAGTAAGGTAAAATTTTTAGTAAACGTTTAAATTGAAATTCAAGGACGACATAATAAAAATAGAAATATTCTGCATCAAGATGCTTCAGTTTTAACTTTAGTATTAAGCCGGTTAATCGAGGTTTTACTGAACTGTTTATGAATTGGTTTCAGAACTTCTCGCTATGAACTCATCATAAGAATCTCTGAGTTTACATATCAAAATAATATCATACTTTCCCTCATATTTAAAAATATCTACCTCACAATTAATCCTAGAACTCGCCAGAAATTCAAATCAGTGCAACGAAAAATAGTAGCAGAAGTTTTCCTTGCAATTTTTCCGAACTTTGAACTTTCACACCACACCGCGCGCACAGACAAGGTGCAAAGTTACACTATCTCCAAAAACCGGTTCAAAAGAACAAGTGAAACGTAAGGAAGAACCCCGAGGCGTTCTGAAGCATCGGAAAGAAGCGACCCGAAGGCGCTGGAGGGCAGGAACCAGGTCAATAAGATACCGAGAATCTCGTTTGCTCGTCGTAAGAAAGGTGCAACGCTGTGTCGCGTCAGGTCAGGTTGAAATTTCGACGTGAATTGGCCCGGGGTCGCGTAGCGGTCCCCACGGATGTTCCTCCGAGCGTCCAGCTCAGCATCCGGTCGATCGTTCGAAATTAAAGTCCGATGGCCAAGCACCGACGTTATGAATATTCATGGTGGGCCTTTTGTCGGTGAGCCGGACTCGGAAAAGCGAGTCGGTCGGCATCGTTCAAAGGGATATCGAGCCTTGGGGCTTGAGTTTACCTAGGCACCGGTTTCTAGGCGATCCCGCGAGCCCCTCCCTTGCCATCGGCCTGAGACCGGACAAGATTTGTGCATTAGGGAAAGGTAAACGCGATTTTGGGGACCGTGAACTCGTGGTGCCGACGGTGAATTGTGAGCTGTTGCGCTTCTTGAACGAAATTCGGGCGAAAAAATTGGTTTGTCGGGCATTTCTCCCTTTCTTTGGGCCCTTTCACCTTCTTTTGGTGAGAAGGATCCAGTTCCTTCTTCCTTTTATTGATGACGGGTTCCTTGATGGTGGATCCTTTTAATGGCCCCTTTTTTGTTCTCTAGATCATCATTCTCTCCCAGTTCCTTTGTAATCTCTAATTTCAATCTCTAACGTAAGAATAAAATACTTTGTTTTCGAACAAATTAGTATTTAGCAAACGGGAAGTAATACATCTCCTCAGTGAATGAATGTTGTTAATATTAGACTGCTCTTCAATCCTCAACTATTTACGGCGCATGTCTTAAGCCTTGTGTCCACGGTTCAAAAACTGTGTCCAAGTTCTAGAAGAGGTAACTAGAAATTGGATCGCGACACGGACAACTTGGATGAAAATGTTGGACGAAAACATGGGATGGAAAAATGCTGCGCGTCCCATTTTTTCGTAACAGTTTCCTACTTTCACGAAATTCAAATTAAATGTAATAGAAAAAGGAATTGAAGGTGAAGTATCAATATAGGTTTGAAATTAGTTAAAGACTCTTTTCATAAAGATATTTCAGAGTTACAGCCCGTTCACACTTTACGGCTTTTTCTTATTTTCTTCTCATTTTTACAATGCTCTTGCGTCTGACAGTCGTTCTATTTCTTTCAATTCTTCTTTTAAGCGCGCTGCCGAAATTTTTCTAAAATTTGGGGGGGGGGGGGGGGGTTTACTATTGCACAAGGATTCATTCCTTCAATTTGCAAAGATTTTTGCTTATTTTTAATGTTACCACAGACTAGACTGTTAAAAATGATAAACAAAGATTTATCGACTGGGAGAAACATCTCCCTAAATGTTACACAATTATATACTCTCGCCTCTTTATTATATCACTACGAGACATTAAAAGGATTCTATACAAATTCTGAGAGTAACACACGATACAGGTCAATTCAATTACCAAAAACAAGTAAAGTTGTAAGTGATAAAAATAGTTATATGGTAGCTGCTAGAACCTTTAACAGACTACCGAATCATCTCAAAGTATTGAATAGTAATAAACATACCGTTAATATAAAATTAAAAAAATTTATTAGAGTTAATATACAAGTATTGTGTAAAATACTACTGTTCTTAATCAGAGAATATGTTCTTTACATAAATGGTAATATGGGAATTTACGTAGTTTTAAGTATTTTCTAGTTATAAGTTTTTTTCTTATATTGTTATTGTTCGTTTTTATGCTTTTTAGTTTTTATATATGTATACCAGCCTATGTACAGGTAACTATGTTTACCTCTATAGGATTACTTCTTGTAAATTCGTCATTAAATCAAAAGTTTAATCATTTAAAAACTACTGAATCAATTATTGTTTTATTTTGCGGAGGGTTTTACTATCGCATAGAGATTCATTCCCCAAATTTTCAAAGATTTTCGCATATTTTTAATGTATATGCGCGTCCATTAAAACAAATTCGAACACAACAACAATTTTCATAATAAATTTTGAAAATCCGTAGGTACACATCACTGCACCGTATAGCGTTATACGATATTTTATAATTTGTTTATGTTTTCTAGCAAAATGTTTGAAAAGCAAATGAAAATATGTCAAATCTTTCTAGAGTACCATATGTTAAAAGACGCGACAGTTAATTTGGACAATCTAATAATTTTTAACAGCGTTGCAGCTTAAGTTCACTGACTGTTCAATGAATCTAAAAATATTTCACGCGGTACAATTTCTCTCCAATCTCCGAGTCAATAAACGAAACCAGGTGAAGAGCGCTTGGAAAATCCTGCGTCAATCAAGATGTCGAAACGCAATATCTCTCCAGCGATGATGCAACCGTCCCCATAACGGCGATCGACCTAATCAGACGGATTTCCATTTTCATATTTTCTCGAGCTATTAACGCGACCCTCGGTGTCGTCACGCGTCTTGCGCTATTCAGGATCGGCGAAAGAGCCGGCGCGGCGCGTCGCAGCGGACGGAGGCAGCGACGAAAATGTGGGCGAAGACGGAGGTGGAATAAATACACGTGGAAAACACGGCATGACCCGCCGCGAGTCGCTGGTTTCAGCGATTTCACGCTAATTTACCCGCGAGGCTTCTACCCATCTCCCCGCGCCTCTCTTCTTCGGGTTCGCGATCCGAGATCACGGAATTCGCGACTTCATTCCCCGAGACTGCGACTGCCTCGAAAGGAGGTCGCGGGTAGGGTTGGCTGCGGACCCCGAGTGTTCCGGAGCTGGAAGTATTAAATATTGCAGCCGCGGCAAACGAAACCTACAACTCCGCCACGGCATTCCGGGAGTTCTTTAGAATCGTGCGAATTCAACCGACGCGCTCGCACCGGCGACAGTTCAAGGGGGTCTTCTGCCGTGGAACTTCGGAAAAATCGATTTTTTAGTTTCTTTCTGCCGGTTTCTTGGAGAATGGAATTTCGACAATGTGCTTGAGAGACCTTAGCTTGAAATTTCTGGTATTAATGAAGTTCTGTGGGTTTGAAAGTATTGTTATGAAGTTGGTTTTTATTGAAGCTTTACGCTGCTCTCATTCTTTCGTTCTTTCGGCGTTTTCTACTGAAACATCTGTGTTTTAATGTTTTTTTTTAACTTTTTCGATTTTGCTTTTCTACTTCTTCTTTGTACTTCTCTCTACTTTTTGTTTTTCGCTTATTAGATTAGACGTGACTATAGTTGACTTCTCTGAAACGATGTGGAGAAGTTTTAAAGGGTTTTTCTCAGAACCATGTCACTCTATGGCTTCTGTGACATCTGAAAGTTTACTGTAGAATTTCGATTCTGAAACTCTTATTTATCCCCGAATTTTAATATCCAGAGTTCTAATTATTTAAGGGTGAACTTCAGTAATATTAATAAGTGGAAATCTTTGAAAATTGCAGGAATGTATCTTTGTGCAATAGTAAAATCCCCCGCAAAATTGTAGAAAAATTGATTGAAATTATTTAACTTTCAACTTAACATGTATTTTTATGAAAAAACACAATATTAAGAAATATACAAAATTAAGGGTACAGGGAGATCAAATCTTGAACAAAATTGCCACAAATTTCGGACAATTCATTCACTGGTTTTGATGGTTTTTGTGTAAGCAAAAAGGAAAGTTATAGTTTGATTATTTCATTTCTAGTAGTTGCATTTCAGGTATTAATTCTTCTATATTCCTCTTAAAATTCTAATTTATAAGAATTTATTAGCATGGGATGGAATTATTAGCATACCAATATTATTATAAACAGGATAAGCCCCATTAGAATTCATAAGAAAAAATTATCATGAATGTAGAGAACAAAATTTTTAATGAGCTCTACAAACCTTATATTGGTACCAATTCACAACAAAAAATTAGTTTTCATACCTTTTACGCGAGCTTCTTAAATAAACAATTCCCGGTATTTATTTGATAGAATGTATAGTTAATAGTTACCTCAAACCATAAACCGGAGTCATTGATTTGCAATACATTTTTAGTGAATAAAGATCTTTGAAATCTATAAATTGAGATTAGAATAAAAGATGTAGGCAATATTTTTTTTATCTTTATTGTTTATTATTATTATTATTATTATTATTATTATTATTATATACAAACTGAGAAAACACACTTTTGAAATTAACTAAAACATGGAAACCCCCGGTTTACGATGTAAGAATTAATATGTACATATGGAAAAATTAAACCATGTTTTGTATATGCAATATATATACTGTATTGTAATATAATATAACGTCGATTTGTCGCTGATTGTGCATTTATTCAAAATATAAAGTTTATAATGTAAAATTATATTGGCGTTCCAATATTTTCGTGACCGACTGCATGGTAATAATAAGACAGAAGATATTACGCATTTATGGTAATTCTAACTATCTCGAAAATCTACGAGACTGATAACATATGCCAAAATAAACAAAATATGAGAAACATTATTCAAGTTAGAATGTACAGAACATCAGACAGCCTGTTTTTCAAGTTCTAATTCTTTATCCGTGCTTGTAAAAATTTTATTTTGCATAAAGAGCTGTCTATTAACAATGTTTTCAACTCTGCAAATAAACGATTGATATAAAAAGATCGACGAGCAATTTTCGTTCTTTGGGAAATAGATGTAAAAAAAACCTCCGAGGCTCTTCTATGCATATGAAGGTTAAAATTGAAGCACCTATTGAAATAAATAAAAACTGTATAATTAGGCCCAAAAAAAACCCAAGGACCACAGCCGGATAAAAAAATCATCCTTCCCAAAAGAGATCATTGAATTCCTCCCCATTTTCGAGGGTTTCCACTCCAGTGTGCCCCATGACACCGCAAACTATCCCAGGAAACGGCGCGGGAAAAGCGGATCGCAAAGAGGGAAGAAAAATGAAGACGATTCGTCCCGAGTCGAGGAAGCGGGCTCGAGCGTGAAGAAGCGGTCGCGGGAGACGCGGCTCGAAAAATTACGCCGACAAAGTTTCTACTCCTATACACCGGTTTGCTCGCCGTCCTTCTCCTCGCCCTTTTCGTTCCCGCCGTCCCACTCTCCCGCTCTCTTTCTCTCTCTCTCTCTCTCTCGCCATCTCGGGCGTGGGTCTCTCGTGAATCGAATTAGCCGCGTGCTTCCCCGGGCATTAATCCGAGAGGCTGCCCCTGCCGCGAGGTAAATACCTGCAGGACGGGTGGCGAGCGGGAGCATATCGCCTGCTGCTTCGCGGTCAGGTGCACGCTCTTGCAGTTCTTTTCGGCGCTCGCCGGCCCGATCACACCCGCGCCGACGATCTGAGGCTGGCCCTCGGCACCGATTCCCGGGCCCGATCCGCCATTCAGACGGGGCTCCACGCCCAGGTACCTGAAACAAGCCCGGAAGTGTCCTGCGTTATTATCACGCCGTTTGGTATCCTCTATTAGGGGATAGAGCACAGATACAATCGGGGATACAAGTAAGTGGACAGGTATTCATTAACCTTAGAATGACACCCGTGGTGTTGCTGGTGGCTTCACGAAACTTTAATCGTGTCTACAGACGAGAAAATAAACATTACGGTATTGAATTCCTTTTGCTTACCCTTATAAGTAGACTGCGGAAGTTTATGTAGTAAATAATATGCAGTGAATATGTAAAGTTTATAATAATAATACTTTATTCAACGGGTTAAACAACCCTTTGGTACAATAGATTACACAAATTTCAATAACAATCTATACAGTTAAGCCGGGAATCCACCAGAAAGCTAAGCTATGCTATGCTATGCTATGTTTAAACAATACATTTTTATCAACTTAGCTTAGCTCTTGGTGGAAACGGATCCATCAAAATGTATGGAAACTAATTTTTTTTTTAAACATAGAATAGCATAGCATAGCTTAGCTTAGCTTTCTGGTGGATTCCCGGCTTTATATTTACAAACAAAAGAAAAAAATGACAGTTCACTCTTTTAGCAAAGATCTAACAAGGAGAGGGTCGGAGTTATTGGGGCACCGATTTTGATGAAACTTCTTCTGGTGAATCTAGAGCAAAAATAAGCCGACACATATTCGGTTGTTTTGGTCTATACTCATTATTTAAAAAGATATTTAATATATATTTTTTTAATTTTATATTCAATTCTGTCGAGTTACTTAATATTGAATTTTTTTCTGTTTTGATTTTTTTTATGAATATATTTAAACATAGGTACCAGCAGGATTATTTTCAGAAGGGTGCATCTAGGTATACATTATATTCATAAACTTGATTTGACGTGCTTCCTATAAAAAGTATAATAATTTATGTATAATAACGTCAAAATGGAACCGATTAAGATTCCCATTGATTTACGCAATAAGGCCCTGGCCTGTAATCGTTACAAACATGCAAAACAACGTCTATACACACGTAAATATTTTTTTTGTGTATTCTTTCTTCCACCCCCCTCCCATGTATTTAAATAGTAATTTTTATTTATGCTTAAAAAGTTAAATGTGGCAGAATGAATCACGTTGCTCTGAGAATTGAGTAACTGCGTTGTAAGTGGATTTGCAGAAGAGAAAATACGATGGGGGCCTTGATTGTGGTGATAGCTGGACCCAACGACATGTGCAAGCATCGAGGTTCGCGGTATTGTTGAGGGAAATGTCGTTGAACGGTTCGCAAAGTGGGGAACGGGTTTTCTCTTTCCCTGAAACCATTACTGCTTCTTCATTGAAAGGAATTTCCTTTCTTTTAGCGAAATGGTAAGAAGATGGACTGGGAAAGAGGGAGAGCAATGTGTTGGGACTCGAGAAGCGAGAGAACATTGTGGGGGTAAATATCCAGGTAAAGGGAAGGGAAATTCTATTTGTTATTGGCAGAAACTTAAAAATGTAAAATTGTCTTATAAGTAGGTATTATTGCGTTTTGCACTTCATTTTTGAGGATTGAAACTCTTAAAACAGTAATTGAAGAAGAAAAGGTGTGGTAAAATTTACCTAATCTTTTGGTTTAGGTGGAGGCAAGGGATCTGCTGATTCTGAACTTTTCTAGGGATTATTGTACCATGTGCCATACTCATATGCCATGATTTCTGAGACACCCTGTGTAGTAATAATGAATAACCCTTTTAGAATTGCTACAGATAACGCCGCAGAGACTATTATTCGAAATGCTTCAACCCTTTTAGAGATTCTACTGTATTACATGTGTATAGGTACGGTTTATTTTTTGCTTAAGGGTATATTTTCATTTTAAAGCACCAAAAGAGGTAATTTTTATCAGGTTTGTTTTAATAGAAAAGAATCAATGTAACTTACAATTTTGTATTATGTTTTCATTGATTTTTCAATGCAATCTATGACAAACTTGGTTTTAAAAAATATTAATACAGTATTAATTAAAAGCGGATTTTGAGAATTGGCGCCACTAGGCTAACTATGTAATATTATTAATACTATAATATGTATGATACAATATAGTATAATATACAGGGTAGTCCACCTAAATACACTTATTTGCAAACAAAATATCGGTGACCTTGAAAGCTTTCAAAAAATGACCTTAAAGCAGAAATATTAATTACCATATATTCGTCCTTCAATGACATTTCAAACCGTTCAAACGAACAGTTAATTTAAATCACACCTTGTTATGATTCATAATATTATCACACGACAATATGATTTTAACCGTTTTTCAGCAAGATAGATATTTATGAGAAATCATATTATTTTTAATTATTAATACATAAGAAAATTGTACAAAACATGCACATTATACAATCTACATGCATTATGCGAAATATGTACTATACAAAATAAGCAAAATAAAAAACGTACTTCTTGAATCATCTTATGACATAAATTTCTGTTAAAAAAATTATTTGTATAAACATCCTCAGTCTAGTTATTACATTTTATATGTTCGTCTTCGCTTATTAAATGCGTCCATTCCTTATTCTTCCTCCTCCTGTCAAAAGTTCACCATTCTACATACACAATGGCTCGATGATAAAAATGATTGAATTTTCAAGAGTAACGCGTCCAGGTCTAATAAATTCAACCGCGGAGAGTCTGGAAACAGTGGAAACACGAACAGTCTCGAAGAAAGCTCCCCGGGGAGCACAGAGAGGGGGGCGATTAGTCGCTTTCTACGTGGAATATCGCGTCGTACGTGTGGGTTGATGGGCGACGATCGTTCCGAAGCGTTGCCCACGGGGTTGCAATCATCGTTTTCGAGACGGCCAAGGCCACACCCTTGATTCTCATTAAGATTTACCGCCTAAACGAGCGCTACCTATGTCCGGCCTCGGGTTGCCGTCCGGACCCCTCTTCGAAAATAATATAAAATGATGCGGCTGCTTTTTAGAGCGACGACGCCCGATTAGCGGGAGGACGAGGCGGGGGACGGATCCTGCGCGGCCCTCGACTCTCTCTCACCCTTTCGATTCACAGCTGACTTCTTCTGACGATAATTCACCTCGGTGCCCGTGATTTCCGAGTAATACGATCACGGTTATGTACTCCAATGAGCAAATGGACTGGTACCCGTTTCCTTTAACCTTCCATCGTTGGGGGGATGGATGCGGAGTGACTCATGGTGCTGGCTTTTTTAACGAGGTGCATCCGATCGAGCGAGAATATTGTGGAATAAGAAATAGGAAATGCGGCTTTGGTATGTTGCTGAGCTTGGGATTAATGAGGAATGTTGTCGGTTTAGATTTGATGATACTGTGCATTAATCAGGGTGCTGTGTTCCCTCGTTACGAAGAAGATAGTGTTTCCATTTCAGAGTTATTTTGAGGCATTCTGATGAGGCGCGACGGAATAGTTTGCTGGAAGATGAGTCGGTTTCAGCAAGATTTTAATGGTAGTTATTACTTACTATAATGCATAAAATTTACTACATTTTCGATTGGTTTTAGTTTCTTTATTTTTTAACGTTAACAAGAAATTTTAGTATGCGGTGAATTTATGGTTTTTTTATAGGTATGTGGAAACTCTATAAAACATAGTCAAGATTGAATTTATTAATGTAGCATGTAGAAAATTTTATTTACCTTTAGTAAGGAACAGCACATTTAAAATATTGACCAAAAAGTTATCATTTTTTACAATAGAAAAGTTATTCCACGTTTTCTGGTAGTTGCAAATAAATTATCGAGTTTTTTAAACTTCTGCTCATTGAGCCCTTGGTTACTATCATCACATAAATGTTTAATGGAGTTCGTAATATGAGTGTGACGAACTGATCAATCGCTTCGAATCACTTCGAATCAATGACGAAAAATTCAAATCGTTTGGAGCACGATTCGAAGTTTAGAACTCTTGAAAGATCTTGGCAGTTGACAGTCTCAAACGGTTTTGGAAGTTTTGAACGGTCTTAAAAGTTTTGAACGGTCTTAAAAGTCTTGAACGGTCTTGAAAGTCCTGAACGTCGTGAATCATGAGATTTCCGACAGATATTGAAAGTTTGATAAGTATTTCATATCTTACATGCTTTTTGATTGCTTCTTGTACTTTCAAGACTTTCAAATCCGTTCAAAACCGTTCAAGACTTCCAAGACTTTCAAGACTGTCAAGACCTTTCAAGACTTCCAAGAGTTTTAAGTTTCGAATCGTGTTCCACACGATTCGAATTTCCACAGTCTTGAACAATTTCGAAGTTCAGATTCAAATTAAAACTTTACTAAATATTTGAGAGGTGAGAATAAGCATGAGGTTCCTTAGAAACTTGAAATGACTTTAGCAGTTTCCTTACCAAAAAATTAATTTATTTAATCCCAAAGATATTCGATTTTCAATTACTTCGAAAGTGGAAACATTTTTTGTCGGTACTAAAAACGCATTGTCCCTATTTAATATGTGATAAAAATTGAGTGTTTTAGTTGAATAAATTAAATTCAATTGGGTTTTACAGAGCTATGCTTATTTTTATTGTATTTTATGCTATTTTTGATTGAAGTTGTTATTTGCTATTAAAGAAGATTTAAAAATCCTTAGAGATTTTACACTTATTATAATAATGTAAAGATTGACAAAAGCATAATAAAGTATTAATTCCTTGAGTGCTAATTACTAGTTTTGCCTGCATAATATATTTCCATTAAAATAAAACTTTATTAACAATACTCACGTATTAGATTTTTTGAGTCGATAATTTTTTATTCTAAGTATTAAAACAGTTTCTTAAAACGATTTCCAAAAATAAAAATAGTGCAGTTATATAGTTAAACAATTTGAACAATAAACGTCATAAGCCATCATATTTTCTCCTCTTTATTTTCTAAGAAAGTAAAAAAATCTCTTTATTTTCTTCGCTTCATTTTATTACAAATAATTTTATATAATTTTAAAAATTGTCGTAAATACAGAAACGACAGAATTTTCTTGGGTACTTAAAATATAAACAGAAATATTAAAAACAAAATTGATGTTGAAACTGGAAACATTCAGAGACTGACACGAGATACTCTTTCATTCACACACTTTCATTCCAGTTTCAATTCTTGTTCCACGCCTCTAAAAACATGAATTCGCATAAATATCCACAATTTTCCAATCAATACTCATTATTATCCTCCCACGAAGGAGACAATAATTGCGCTGCACAGTGAAAGAACGTGGCACACAGGGAGACGAAAGGTTACCACGGATTTCGAAAAGTTCAAAGGACCCATCGAGAGAAAGTCCCGGTCGTAGTGCACAGAGAAAGCGTGTCGAATCGAATTCCCCGCGAAGTTCGATAAATTTACGGGTGGCCCGATAGGAAGGCCGTCGCGGAGCTTCAATTATCGAATTTATTTAATGCCAGCCGGTTAATAAGCGGCTGCGAACCTATACTCTGTCGAGCTATCGACACCGTTGCGCGAAAATATCGCTTCCTCTCGCGCCACTCTTCGAACCACCTCGGCTTTTCTCCTCTCGTTAACCCACCTATATACCAGTTCGCAGCCTTCTTTCGACCCTCCCTCGCCCTCCCATCATCGCTTACCCTAACTTGCCCTTCGTCCTTTTCCCCTCTATAATTTTCACTCGAATACCTGCTCTAATTATAGGTGGTTCGTCACGCCGAAAAGGTTCCTTCTGCGTCGCGGCTCCTCGGCGTCGAAGAGACTTCGCGTCGCGTCCTTGCGAAAGTATGTATTATGTGTGTGTGGTTCATTGTGAAATTTGCGAGGAAGTGTGTTAGTGGATTGGGAATAAGTAGTTCGGAACTTGGATTTCAAGTTTCTTTAGGGAAAGTTAAGAGGAGGGAAGTTGTGGTTCGATTCTTCAAGGTGTGCGGGATCTTTGACTGCTCAGGGAAATCAAACTTCGTGAAGGTAGATTGTTTTGGTTTATCGCAGAATTTATGACGGTTCTGTGTTATTGAAAATGTTACATAATTTTCTAATAATAGTAACGAAAAATAGTTTACTGTAAGATTTTCCTAATATAATAAATGGTGGTGACATAAAAGAAAGCATAAAGGAGAAGCAAAGAAAGGTCATTTACTGTTTTTGGATACTTTGATACTATAGTCTATATTGTTCATTAATTTTCAGCTACCCAGAAGAAATCAAACTTTTTATAAAACAGCTTATTTAGTATTTGTACTGTTATTTATTTATACATTTGCTCATAATCCTTGCTTTGTGACTTAAGATGATTCCCAAGTTTAATAAACTTAATACATTTATATATTTTAACTTAATAATTTAATATATTTCAACACAATGTTTAATTTTTTGGTAGACGTTTAACCTACTCATAATTTCATATCGTTCTTTGTACTACTCTTTGTAACTAAAAATTGAAATTGCTTTGTGCTGCTAACTAAAATCTAATGGCCCATACCTGCTTCTCTTGATAAACTATAAATTTTCTAATCTTAATTGTACTCCTAATCCTGACTTTAATTCTCTCCCCACTTCCAATTCTTTCTCTTCTCTCATTTTCCTTTCTTCCCTTTTCTCTACTATTCTTTCCATTGTTCCCAAGCCTAACCCAGTATTTAGTACTCCATTACACTTACTTTTTTTTTTTTTTTTTAACAAAAACGTTCTTGTGCAATGTAGAAATACAATTTTCAGTGAACAGATTTATTTTTACAGGACTTCACACGGAATTTGTGTGACACATTTGACTTCCATCAACCAAACTCCATTTCCTCGACACCGGACAAGTGTCACTCGCGTCCATTTGATCCTAGAACCTAGAACCAAGGACCTAGGATTCCCAGGAGCTTGAATCGCAATATATCCGAGTCTGCGACAATGATCACCCACGCGAAGGAAGCATCAGGTGCGGCCCAGCGACTTCCTCGACCGAATCCAACCACGTCGAAGTATCTCCGCTATCCGCTGCTTCTCTCAAAGCTCCTCGAGCATCCCACAATCCTGACCCGCGCGGAAATCGCATGAGTCATCTAACGAGGCCTCGGCCAGGCTCTGTCAGGTACAGGTTTCGCGGCATCGGCGTAGGACCGTTTATTATTATATTTGTTTGCGGCGGTGAACACCGCGGCTCTTCGGTTTCACACTCGCCTCGGCTCGGCTATTTCGGGTCTGTTTGGCGACGGTTTACGGCCCTCTCCTCCGAATGGGAGACCGGCGTGCCCCCGAGTGCCGAGAACATCTACACTTCCCCTGGGGGGGTGGGGGAACGTTATCTTGTGTGTGTTTACTGCGACAGAATGTCGCGGCCTCCCCGGCCGAAAACGCCGGGGTCGACCTGGCCGGATTAAGCCAACATCGAGAGCGTTTGCGACTCGATCTACTCCGACGCCCGCACACGATCATCCCCGGCGATATTTACGATAAGGCTGAGCCCCCCGGTCAAACACCGGCTGACTTTGCTCGGCCGCCCCTAAACGGCGTTGATGGTCGCGCAATATTGCAATCAATACGCGCTGTTGGATGACCGGCATCCGAATACTCGCGATGAATTCCGTTTGGGTTGTTCCTTGGAAGAGTTGAGACCCTGGCGACGGGGTTTCCTGGATATAAGTAGGACGGGGTTGGCGATTTAGGGGTTTGGTCTTTCTAAGTCTAGCTGCGGTTTGGCTAGGATTTAATCGCTCAGAATATACTGTGTTACGAGGGTTGGGTGATTCCTGCAGCGTTCAGATTAAGGGCTGTTGCAGATGAAAGGCTAGCGACAGTTTGCTGCCACGGAAAATTTATTTATACGCATATAATCACGGCCCTTTCTAGTACACGCCATAATATAGAAAATTTGGCAACGCTGTCATCAGTCCTATCAATGTAAAATTATGACAGGTTGACGATCAGGAATCAGGGACTGACGACTGACTGATTGATTAAAAAATGTTTGATACAGAGAAAGTTGTCATTGAAGTTGAAAAACGACGTGCACTGCACGACATGAAGATGGAAGAATATTCTAATAGAAATATACGGACCAAATTATGAGGTGAAATCGGACTAGAAATGTATGAAAATTGGAAAGATTTAACTATTGAAGAACGAAACAATTACTTCTACTCCATCTCCCATACAATTTTCCACAAACTGACCTCCAATTATTTCTGATGAAATGAGTAATAGTAATATATTAGACTTATGCTAATACATTCTTATTTAAATTAATATATGGTATTGCTTGTGCAAATAAAAATGTATTCAGCTTAATCTAATAACAAGTCTTTAGGCTGGAGGTTCTCATATAAGTATTATTTTTTCTTATTTGATTTTATAAAAGTAATCAGAGTTCTTCAAAACTCGTAACAAACATCTGATAGTAAGTGAAAAATTCCGAATATTTTCGATGTTCACAAAATTTTAAATGAACTGTCCTTTTTGAAGCCTTGTGTTAATAAGTAAGCACACCCACCAACGACTGACGTTTTTATACTGAATAAATACGTTTGAATGTTGTGTAATACCCAGCTGGTAAAACGCCCGTAAAACGCTCATCTTGCTACTTCGGCGTAGAGTACAATATGCAATGCGCAGCAAGTTCCGTGGAATACAAAACGCTTATTTTCCTACTTTAGTGGAAAAAACGCGACGGACAACACGCAGCGTGTAAAACGCCCGTGTAGTTCTGGCCTAAAGGTGGGGTTGTATACGCGTTTGACGTTGCGAGTGGACGCAGCATCAAACGTCAATTCCACCTCAAGGTTGGATTTCCTATATGTTTCTGACGCTGCGGGCAGATGCAACGTTCAAACACATAACGCTTTTTAATATATATGAGGTCCATTGCATTTGTTTTTTCTTTGTTTTGTGTGTGTTGAATGCTGCGTTCAGCCGCAGCGTCAAACGCGTATAGGAAATCCCAGCTTAAGGCTGCGGTTATAGTAGATCCATTTTCTGACAAATACGTCCGAAACAATTTTCGCTAGCTTTTTCCTATACAATGAAACAGTTCACATACATTCATCAGAACGCAGTGCGTCAGAAAACGCATCCACTGTAACCATAGTCTAACATGAGCTACAGTCGCTGAGAGTAGTAATATTTACAAAAACTGGATGTGGAACTTTGTAGCTTAGTTCGTGGAGGATTAAAATTCGTCGATTTTTAATTTCTGAAGGGTTCTAGTTAAACTATCTATTCCCATGTGCACAGCTAATTATGTTGAGTTAATTATTTTGTTGGAAACTACAGGCATCACTGAATCAGGTGAATGAAGGTGGATTCTGTGTGATCGATAAACCTCCGCAACCGGGGAAAAAGGTATCGATGGTCCGTTTGCTAACGCGGTCAAGGTTAAATAGGGACGAGCGAGGAGAGAAGGCAGTGAACCGTGACCTACGGACTCCAAAAGATAATAGAGTAGTGTAACAATGCGGAGTCTGGATGAAATGTTGGCGAGGGAACGAGGGGAGCTATGGGGGAACACGTTGCGAGTAACAATGAGCCAGGGGCAGGGGGCTAATGAGGACAGTAGCTCCATCTCGGTGACTGATGCTTCCTAGGAACTCCGGACACGCCATTTAGTAACTCCGTTGTTTTTCACTGGATATTAGTCCTTTTTAGTTATAACTCGGATGAGGACATTTCATTTGGGCAATCAGCAGCTGTGGTACATTAGATGGTGACGGTAGATTAATTGTTCAGGTTAAAGTGAAGTTTAATACGAAATTACGAACACAGTATTTTTTCTAGAAGTTCAGATAGCTGAGCAAATGTAAAGAATTGCTGAGTCATCTAGATTGATGCAAAGATAAAATCTACAAGACCTTCATGACGTCTACATGACGTTCATGTGGTCATGCATCATGTGGGCAAAGAATATCTACTTTCAAAAATTATCTATACAGTCTAATGGTGTATAATCGTCTGATTGGTCTGATGCACTATTCGCCATCTTGAATTATCTTTTCTTACGTTACTGTGAGCAAACTTGCTCGTTATCTTTGCATCATTCTCTCACATGGGTTCCCATACATGAGCCGTGTCTATAGGTATATATGGTCCAAGAGTAAAATTTAGAACTTTATTTCTCTCAGTGTAAGTATGACGTAGAAGGCTTCAACCCCTACTCCTAAATATCCGGCTTATGCTCCTTCCTGTACCTTTTATTCATTGTCCACGCTCCAATTCCCCTTCAGAATCACTTCTCGTCTTCTAGATCCAAAGCCAAAGATCTTAGCGTCATCACATGATCGCGATCGAATCGAAAACGATCGTGAACCAGGCACGGTAACAGGAAGTCAACAGACGATGGTTCGGAAAGAGGGGATGAAACCACGGTAAACAGAAAAGGAAGCGACTCGACGAGCGCCGTTCGTCGAGGGCAAAACCGTGCGGCGTAAGGGTAAGTCGAGACGGTTAGGGAATAAGGCGAGCAGCGTATCGTTACAGAGGGCAAAGGGAGAGATTGAGGGGGGTAGAGAAGACGAGAGAGAGAGAGAGAGAGCGGATCGGGCTAGAAGGGCAAGGAGGTTGGGGGCGACGAGGGGAATAATAATTCGACAAAGCGCCGGTAGGAAAGAAAGAAATCCATATTCAGATCCGATGATGTATCCGGGGCCGCGGGGGAGGGTTCGCTGCGCAATTCAAAAGGGAGGAAAAGAAGAGGAAAGGAGGACCGCGCGAAACGTGCCTGTGCCCTGCCTGTCCCGCTCCTTCCGCCCCCTTTTCCTCCACTGCCTTTGCCGTCGCGGCGAGCTCCGCGACGATTGTTCTTCTTATGACGACGATCATTATTATTATTATTATTATTCGAGGAGGTATCGCGTTGCCGTCATAACCACGTCGGCCCGCGCTTTGTCCACGTGACAGCGATAGGGCCCATTTACGTCAAGAACACTCGGCCGCCGACATCATAATGGGGGGATAAATCCCCGAAAGCCCACAATACGTCGTGCATCGTAGTATTAACCCGTAAGTAGGCAGATATACCGGTTCAACCGTGTGCGCACAAGCGCATCCATACGCTCTCCTCTCCCTGCCCCTCTCTCTCTCACTGTCTCTCTCTCTCTCTCTCTCTCTCTCTCTTAGGCTCGCCTTACTCGCTTGTTGTGTTTCATTGCTTCTCCCGCGTGGGTGTGCGCGAGCGTGTGGGTGCGTGTTGCACGGGTTGAACACCGAGGCCACGGCACAACCGAAACTTTGCCTCGTCCTAATTAGTATCGATTACCGAACCAACCCCCATCCCTTCCCCCTCCACCCCCCTTCCTTGTACTTTCCTCGTCCATTCCTCCGTATATACCTACCACCGTGTGCTCGGCGCTCCCCCTCGTTGTCGTCGGTGACTTCGACATCGGAGGGAAACGAAGAGCATCGAGAGGGTTGGGCGGGTTCCACGGGGCGGTGGGCATAGATTGCGCGGAACACGGGGGGCCACGGAAAAGTTTCCCCGTGGCCGCAGATGTAGCCACCGGGTCTGCGGGAACCGACGAAGGAGCCACCGGCCAAGGAACTTTGTCCCTCGGGCGACGATCCTTCCGGCTAATTAAGTCCGATACGATCGGACGCGCGCGGCTGCCGTTGCCGGATCGTTTAGAATCGACGCCGATCGGGGGATGACGGGCGCGGGTTATCGTGCCGAGCGATACGAGGGACGCTCTCGCGATCAATTTGCGGCGATTCGGCTCGTCAGGTGGACTAATTGAAACGGTGGACGTTTGCGAAGGGAACTGATGGGTTTGATGGGCGCGAGCGGCCCACCGAGGGAGAGGACTTGCGGTGATTGTAAATGGAATCGGGAAAGTCGACTTTCTGGTCGGGATTCTGGGAATGGGAACCGCGGGGGCGTGCGTCATCGGTTCGCCCGTTTCTGGGATGGGATCCTTTTACGCGCTTGTTTGTGCATTTCATTTATTACGTTTTATAATGGTATAATGTTTTTTGTATCTGTTTTTTTTTTTTTTTTTGTTTTTAGAAAATCCACTAGAAGGTAGAAGTTTTTTCAAATTGATTCATACAAAACTAACTTAAGGTGGGGTTTTGGTATGACTGCCTGTCGTTGTGACGTGAAGAAGTTAAAACTGCTACGGTTCATATTTTGGCAATGAGCATAGGATCCCGTTTTTCCTCAATTCATATTTCGTACTTCACATGAATTATTCTTGCAATGGACTTATGTATCACGTGTTTGTGAAATCAAAGGACGGTTCTACGTGAATGAAATTTATAAAACCTTAGGACTGCCACAGAAACATTCCTTAAGTAATTTTGAATTTCCAAAGCAAACGGGAAGTGTCTATATAATTTTCTTCAAGTTCGAGATCCAGCAATTTATAAATTTATTCACGAAGATTATATTAAATTTCTTTGAACTCCGAAAAAGATATTTTTGCCTTTACACAATAGAAATCATGGAAACTAAGTAACTATTAAATTTGGAATCTGAGAACGATCTCAATTCAAAGAAAAGTTAGTACTGCGAATTTGTAAGTTAATTAACCCTGCTATGGTCTTCGGTTCTTCTTTGACCCAATTATATATTTAATTTCAGTCAATCAGCGAGTCAAGTTTAAGAAAAGTGTATTGAAATTAATGTCACTATCAACGTTTGTTGTTATTTAAACTGTTATTAAAATTTCGCTTTGTATATTTGTAATTATGACGTAATAATTAATGTCCTTGTAATGTAAGACTTTAAAATGGAACCTCGCTAAATTAATAATTGGAATACATTTAAACAAACCTGATTGTCACTAAATTAAAAACAAATGACTAATTTTACATTCCAGTATTACTATGTATAAAACTGATGAATATAGTAAAGTAAAATAATAAGAAAACGATGTCAATGAACTTCCTTCAAAACATTGAAAGAGTTTCCAGCTAAAGCAAGCCTCATCTAACCCACACTAAAATTCTCCCCTAAAAACCAAGTATAAAATAAGCACACAGTAAAATTCATTCGTGCACTTGTTACCACAAAATACTTCCGAACACGAAGTACACAACGAAAGTCCAGGGCTCAACAAACACTGACGATCGCGCGGAACGCGGGTCCATTTCGGAGGCGATAAGAGGGTTTTTGAGAGAATGCAGATCGAAATCGTGGTCGCGTTGGGAACACCAGGCGCAAACAGCGCGCGGGAGGCAGCTCGTAAAACGGGGCCCGCTATTTATCCACGTTCCTCTCGCGGCGGAGCCATTCGTAAACGAACTCCTCGGGAACGGGACGGACCTTTGCCAGACAACCTGACGAACGGCTGCTCTTTTCGTTTCCCGCGTTTCGTCAACGTTTACGAGTCGAGTCGACGAGAGACGATCCTCGTCGCTGTCGTCGGACACCGACGCGTTGTTCTTCGTCACCGAGCAACGGTACTCTCGTCTGCGCTCCGACGATTGACGCACGGCTTGCTCTTTGACACGGTCGTTCTACTCCGATATCCGATTACACGGTTCTTCCAGCAACGCGATCGAAGAACGGAGCTGTTGTTCCCGGAGATCGGAACCAGAGGATCGCGGCTTTCAGACGGGAAAAAGCTCGCAAGGGATCGGCAGTTACCGGCTGAAGTGCTCCAAGTGCGTCGAAGATTCTTCGGGATCTTCAAGTGTCCGAGCGATTGAGCTTGCGAGCAGGGCTCGTAGAAGCTCGTAAAGATGTAGAAGTTCTGGGTTTATTTGTGCAGAAGCTTGTAGGGAACTTTTGCTGTGGTTCGGTGACGAGATTGCTTTGAGAGTCGGTTGGTTGTCCGTTGTAGATGTACAGGATTTACTGATAGAATTATTAATAGGATTTCGTTAATTAATTTGACAGTACTAAAGGATCGGTGAATTGATAAACCAATCAGATCCCAGTATCATGGAGGAAATGGCGCTGTTATTCGAGAAATTAAAGTATATACATCATTCAAAAGTTTGCTGCTATTTGTTAATAAGGGAAGTAAGTATTTGTCTTACAATTTGACAATTTCTGAGGAAGGAATCGTACACTTCCAGTTAAAATTTCAATTGAAAATCTTCATTTGTTCAAAAGTTATGATGTACGCGGTGTTGAAAAATATTGTTTCGAGATAGACGGCTTTAAAGTAGCTTTTTCTCTTATATAATAACTTGCCTAATTTCCTCACATACTTTACGCGATTCCTGGAACAAAAATAAAATAATTTCTATCTGAAATACATTTAATTTATTCAATACAGTCATAGAACAGGAGTCTGTACCCATAAATCAGGTATATTTATGTTAGTACCGAACGGTGAGGTCGTTACTCGACTATGCACTCAGTTACGTTCAGCGCTATAATTTCCGTAATTATTCGAATTTTCATTTGAACTGTTTTTAAAGTGTCTATAAAAGGCCAGACTTTCACATTTAGCAATAAAAGCAAAATCGATTTTTTGAAGTTCGAATAGTGCTGTAGCCCCTTAATAGAACATAATAAATTTCAAAAGATTTTACGGAAGTGAAACTAAAAAAGGACGTCAAAGGAGAGAGTCAAAAAATGTTCACAAAATTTTGAGTGGTATTCTTTTCATAATAGAATCTGTGGATATACAATAACCGCCTCTTAAACTTTAAAAGACATTTAAAAGATCATAAATTTTCCAACACCTTGGCGTCTTCGAGTTAAGATAGAAGGAGATGATTATTGGTTAACTATTATTTGTTTTACAATAATTGCTACATCCATCCCGTGTTGCATTTGTCCCTGGTCTCCGCTACTTCACCCGCATCATTGAAATGATTCTAATCAACCAGTTCCGACACCAAGATTCAATTCGATCAATTTACAATCCTAATCTCCCAAGATTTCCCCGGAAGGTGAAGAATGTGCCCAGTGAGTCGAAACGTAAACGTTCCAATGTTCGACCAAATGGGCCGCAGGTAAATCATCCTCGGACAATAAAAATTATCATCGAGTCTAGTTGTCCCCGAGGGTGTGCGACGTCTAGCCTGTTTGTAGATCGTAAGAAAGGGTTTTCGAAATAATGGGAACGTCATAAAGCTTATCTTCCCTGGAGGACGGATACGAGCGTGTTTTATCTGTCTGAACGGTTTGCTCGGTCCGTCTTGGCCCTTTCTGTCGTTCCACGAAAAGTGCCGTTTTATCGTTTCCCGATCCCGAGGACACGTCGACGGGCGGAACTCGAAGGGCGACCGGGCGCGCATCGTGGTCGCGGCCACGCAACCCGTGGAATTCGGCCAGAGACTTCAACGTGACGCGAACCGGCGGAACGCTCGGACCGCGTCGCCCGTTTCCGATTCACCGGCTCGCTAAGTTCGCTTACGCGCAAAAGCCAGCATGATGGACTGGCCGCGGAATCTAACAAGATAGCCTCCCTGGGGAATTAGCGCTAACGAGATTAAAGATTTCAGACTGGACAGGCACGCAACAGCCTCTCGCGGAAGGAGATTAGGCGTAAAAGCATGGTGGGCAAAAGGGCAGTCGACGCGCTTTCTGAACGAAACCTATGCGGACCGTCGGAACCTCGGAATCGCTTCAAGATCTTCGGTAATTTCGTATCGGGTAACTAAGTTTTGGATTTGGAAACTTCACAATTTCATCACAATTTCCTCAAGTGATGGATTTGTGAATGTAATCGACTTAGTCAACAATAACAATTTGTGACTGAAGTTGATCTAACTAAAGTTGCGTTTACAGTATGCAACGTTTGGTTGGTCAATCGAGTTGATCGACCAAAATCGCCTGTGTAAACAGGATTTCAACCAACTGGAAACGACTTTTGATTGTTCAACTCGAAGTAGCCCATCCGTCTAATTTTGATAGTTTTTTACTTTATATGTGTTTGGCGGTTGGCGTTATAGCTGAACATAACATCGAACGCATACATTGTAAACAAAACAAAAAACTAACGCAGTAGATCACACGCATATTGAAAAATGTATGTGTTTGGACATTGCGTCTAGGTATAGCGTTAGCAACATATTAAAGACCTTGGCTATTTTTTGGTAACACAAATGGGGTAACTTTGTGGGGTAGAATTCTTCCTCAGTGAAGATTGAATAGTATTTTTGTAGGTGTAGTACTTTTTAAAATCATTTTATGGAAAACATTAAACAAAAGACTATTTTTTAACAATAGAAACTTTAGTTTGTAATCAGCAATCAGTACA
The DNA here is from genome assembly GCA_030770465.2 of Perdita meconis. Taxonomy (NCBI): domain Eukaryota; kingdom Metazoa; phylum Arthropoda; class Insecta; order Hymenoptera; family Andrenidae; genus Perdita; species Perdita meconis. The sequence continues at coordinate 6,225,329 of JASKOS020000005.1, forward strand.
CACTGAATAAAAATAAACTCCTTTACTACACTGAGAAAAATAATGGAGGAAAAATTACCACATTGCGTAGTAAAGAAGCAGGATATAGTGAAATGCGTTATTTTCTACCACATTAAAAGGAAAAATGAGCACATGTGTTTCAAAATTTAATAGACCAGTGTAGTAAAATTTACGGAAGGCTGTGATACACAGTGACATCTACGCTTCGGAAAGAAGTTGCGTCCACTGAACTTCAAACTACCTGGAATGAGCAGTACGCGTATAAGCAGCCGTTCAGCAGAGAGAGGAAAACGTGGAATCTCTGTCTCTTTCTTATACACGTCGCGCGGTCATTTAATTACGCGCGGTTAGTCGTTTGTTATATTTGCAACAGAGTCTTAGAAAAGGATAAAGATACCCCGTATAGCCCTCTCTGTCGGCACGGTTTCTCCTATCCCGATCCAGTGAATTGCTCATTCCAGGTAATTTCGAGTTCAGTGTTGGCGTCTCGTGACATAACCTCAATTTGCTTGGATTTTAGCATTGTCTTTTCAATGCCTTTCAATGAATATCGCCTAAATGTCCAAAAAATGATATAGTTAATATTGGAAAAACTTATTTTCTGACATAGGTTTTTGTTACGGGCCGTTAGCAGTTACTGAGCATAGGCCTAGTTTCATAGAGCTTCCGCTAGAGTGTTCTCGTAATAATCGTCTTTCTCGCTAGTGCTAGATCCTAGCCCTGTTCATATATCATATAAGACGAGTTCCGAAATAATCTTCCATAGCTCAAGCGCGGGTCCGTCAGCTTAAGTCTACTGAGATAATGAAGCGAGTCTTCGTTGATCGTTAGTCCAAAACGAAAATCGTCGTGCCCCCTCCCCTTCTCTTCTTCCATCCCAAAGTTTTCCTCCTCCAGTCGTCAACACTTTGTATAACCAATAATAATTCTCTTATCTATCCTATACCTCGTCTTCCCCGTCGCCTCAAGCATACCCCTCAGTATTTCCATAAAGAAAAACTCTTTTTAGTTTGAGCGAAAGTTCTAATTTTGCTACATTCGTGTAGTAAAAAAATCAACATACGAAGTTGTAGTTTATTACCACGTCTTCAGAACCAAATATTACTACACTGGTGTAGTAAAAACCTAACCACTTTCACCAATCCTGCTGTTTTAGTAGAAAATGTAATAAAATTTCTCTCATTTTTTCTCTCCGTGTAATTTCTAAATAATCTTCAGCTGAAATCCACGCCAACATTTCTCAACCGAAAATCTATTAAGCGTTACGGTGCACGACTTCAACTGACACCCGCTGCGAGCTGTAAATCACAGACCAGGCTTTCGATATGAATATTACAGACGTTTCTCTCCCGCCTTCCGCGTTTTCCTCGCGTGGGTCCAGCGCACGGAGCTCAGCTGTTCCCCGAGTCCCGACTTCGCCTGCTTCGCGGATCATTTCCGCGATTGCGTAACAGAGCGGCGCGATATGTCGCGGGGAGTCTGCGATCCAGGGCGGCGGTTTCAAGGAATTTAACGTTCCAGAAAGATTGCGCAACAAAGTCGCGGTGTGCGGAGCGCGCGAGAGACGCGGAGGGAGGGCCAGAGGGGGATTGCATCGCGGTTCGCCTCCCGATCGGCGACAACGAAGCCGATCTATCGGCTCCTCGAGGGATACGATGGATCATTCAGCGGTCTGCTTAAAAACAAGGCCAATCTTAATTAGGGGATGCACCCCCTGGCTGCTCCTCCCAGGAGGGACGCGCCTCATTGTCTCCCTCCTCCTTTTTTTTTTTTTTCTCCTCGCATCTTCGTACGCGCGTACGCGTCTACGCGAGAGCGACGGGGAGAATCTAAAGGTGCACGGGCCTCCGGGAGGCCCTTGGGATATCAAATAGAGTACTACTGGTCTCCGCGTTTATCAGAATACCATTCGGTTTCTTCCCTGCGTCCCGGCATCCGCCGCACCCACGCACATCCACGCATGCCACTTGCCTCCGGCGAACCTTCCGCCTTTAGCGTACCACCATTGGGGATGGGATCAAGTTCAATATGTACAGGCGAATCTAAACAGATTCTGAGAGGTGAGTTTTGAATTGGAGGAATTGGATGAATTGGAGGGTGGGCGTCAAAGTTGTTACCATGTCGCCTTTGCTATGTCCTGGTTTTGGACTTTATGCAGTGTATTCTGAGAGGGATGGACCGGGTAAACATTTTTCAAACTATTCTTTGTCACGCGATATGTTAGTTATATTTTGGTAGAATTTTGCATTTCAATTGTGCGAATTCATGAGAGAAATGAATATTCTATTAGATACCGGAAAAAGTTCCTGTGGATTCTTAAAACAAGATTTAAATATTCTGAACTGTTTTGAAATGTACTTCTGCAAATGTTTTCTAGCATCATACAAGCTTTTGCATTCTTTCATAGTAAAAGTCTTGCTTTGAGTTTTATGGTGACGAAACAACTATATAAGCTTTTGCCGGTATCTAATAAACAGCGGAAGTTTATCTAAATTCATATTTTCGCTGGCATAAAAAAATAAAAACGTCTGTTACCTTCAAAATCTTATAAAATATATTTTATTTTTGATATTTCATGGATTTTTGAATTTATGGACAACCTTATACATTTTGGCACATTTAAAATTACCATAGATGCATAAACATCCGCAGTTTACTAATAAATAAGTTTCAGGAGGTATAGCAAATTTTGTAATGTTGTTTGTTTGTAAAACAAAGAAAGAAGAAAATTGTTCAAAGCAACATTTCAATCGATCCACCCAATTTTTTTCAATATGTCAGACGCAGCTATTGCCAATTCAATAGCCCGAGACTATATTGTTTAAATAATATCGCCACGATGGCCTATATCGACAATTGAAACAACTCCTTGGAAACAAAGACCATAAAGTGGAATGAGATGGCATGATGCCATACGTTTGTCCCTCGAAGAAGCTGATACAACGAATGTCTTGCTTCTCATGTGACAATATCACTTGCCGTGTACACACTCGCTGCAACTACTTCAGGATCATTTCTATTTATACTCCAGCTTGCATTCATTTAAGCACGTACTGTTCATTACTGTTGTTACTTTTATTCATGGAATTTATTATTCACTCACGGAGAATTAAATTGTATCGCGACGGCAATAAAAGACTATCTCTCCATACAATATAATTTAAATAAAAATCAGTGAGTGCTTTCAACCATTTAACCACAGCAGAGTCCCTGAATGCGTATCCCTGAAGAGGTTAAAGTATCGTAACCAAGGTTTTCATTAAAAAAATAAGCCCTCAAGTCACCGAAGCATCTCGACGATGGAAAAAGGTCGTACGGCTGGAAACGGTTTCATTCTCGTTCACGAAAGGCATTTTATCTGTTGCAGCGTTTTGCAATAATGCGCCGGTACAGTTGAGATCCAATAGCCTCGCATCCCTCCCTCGGGGAATTTTCCCAACGGTTCCTTAACCGATAATTACGAACGGGCTTTGTCGAATCGCGATGCACAGAAAGAGAAGAGTGGCCGATAGCTTTGGAGAAATTAGCTTGAAACGTGTTGCGCTCTCCGCTCCAGATACTTTCAATTTATTCGGCGGGGCAACACTCCACTGAACGACAATGCATCACGCATTTTTTAGGGTAGAAAGAATTAGGAAGGCTTTTAAGAGATGAAAAATGCAGACGTTAGGAAGATCAAGGCACGGGGAACGCTTCGGGAGGCACGCGAAAAGCCGTTCGTGACGATTCGGCTCGGTTCCGAATCGTTTCAGAAAACCCTTCGAACGTGATCAATTTGCGGAAGAGCTTTTCGATTTTCCGCGGGAAGGAAGACTACAACGATCTTGGTCTTTATTATCTGCGGGAACAATGGATTCAACTCTTGGGAAATATTAGAAGGTTTCTGGTGGAACGATTGTCGATTCTTAAACTGCAATTGTTGAAGGAAAAGCCAATTTTATGGAGGTGTTTTTTATTTTATATTTCGGTTCAGGGCAGCATTTATACTTTTGGAAGCCCTAGGTGTATCATTAGAAGACTTTAAAGGAAGAAGCCAATTTCAGTCACATGAAGCTTAAATGCATTCTTTTATGTTTGTTAAAAATAAAAGTTGATATTTCTACAGTAACTTTAAAAATATCTCTAAAAACAAAATCTTTTCCAATTTTAAGAGGGTGGATCAAATATGAACCGGACCTTTTTTTTCAATTTACTGTCACAGTAAACAAAGTTTTAATTCTAATTTTTTTTTTTTCCATCGGATTTGAAGTTTTTTAATCCTGTCACTGAAGAATGAACCTGGCCGTGTTTTTAACTAATTGCGCACTGACAATTCTACAGTTTAATCGTCGTCAAAACGTCTTCCTAATTCTTCCTTGAGTGGTACAAATATGTGGTAGTTACACGAGGAAAATCTGGGCTGCAGAGCGGGTGTTCTAGTGTTTCCCAATAAATTAAAGAAAATTTTTTTTCAGGTTAATGCAACGGTGTGTGGTCGAATGTTGTCATGCAGCGAAATTACACTTCGGATAAGCATGTCTCGCTTCTTTTGCCGATAAGCCAGTTTCACTTTAAAAAAATTAACTGGAAAACACTGGAACACCCAGTTTTTCCTACAGCCCAGATTTTCCCTGTGTGAATACTACATATTTGTATCTACAAGGAAGATCACTCCATGTTTTTTATTTTATAGTCCCCCATCAATGTACCAAGCCTTATTAAAATCGATGATCAGAACATTTGGTCTCTTTTTGAATCTTCTGAGACTTCACTGAACAATCTGCTGAATAAAGGAAATAGTCAAGAATTTTTAAAACTGTATCTTCTCTAATAGAAATTGCGATAAGGTTTCGCTTTAGTGATCACTAAACGAGCAATTCCGCATTTCTTCCAAATAAGAGATATTCATGGACACTCTGCATTTTTTGCTGACTTCGATCGGAAGATTCTATCTCATTGTCAATGTTTTTCAGGACGAAACTCAACACAACTAAACAAAAATCATCATGTTGCATCGCGTTGATTCGCTGAATCCTTGTTTCACGCGCGAGCAGCGTTCAACTTCGGCTCTCGAAAAGCCTGAACCAACAGCACGACAGCGGCGTGTTGTCCCGCGTTATTGCCGCGGCTCCGAAGCAACGTTCCGTACATCCACACGTCCAAGTATAACAGATCGACGCTTATGACAACACGGATAAAAGGGGGCGGGCTCGTCGGAGCGCGAAACGCGCCCGTCGCACCGGTCGGTTGGCGGCCTGGCAGAAAACCGCGCGAATTTATTTTCACGGGCAACAAGCGGAACAACAAACACACCCGGGGATAATTTAATTACGGTTGTTTCGACGGTAATCATCGTGAGGCAGCGCAAACACGCCGCCCGAGCCGATATGGAGCCCAAGCTAAATTAAATACATCCACGCGTGATAGGCAAACATCTCGTGTAACGCGATATCCGGGGGGCGAGCTGCGTACCGAGCTCCGATCACCCGGGATAACACAATGAAAATTGCTCGCGATTTTCTGGGTTATTCGTTATTCGCCGGTACACGGCCGCCCGGCCCCGTTTTGATACGGGGAGGAGAAAAAAAAAAAAATGAAACGTAAAGCCGGTTTTTTAATGATGCATTTGTACCCGCCTTCGGTCGAGAGGGGAAGAGAAAGAGGAACGCGGCTTGTCTGTTCTATAATTGGCCGAAAAATATCTTGTACTCTGGGTGGAGGTATATGAATAATAAACCGTGAATGTTTATTCAAATTTCCATCTTTATAGACGCTTTATATGTAGAAGCTTTAATAAAAAAAAAATATTTGGTTTTTTAAATATTATAAAGTGCATTTGGCTTTTATGTTTAAAGGCCGTCGCGTATTTTGTCGAAGTGCGGCGAAACGAATTAGACAAATTGTTGTCAGCGCGCACTTAGCGCTTCGTAGGCGAAATTTCTAAACGACGTGACGCAATGGATTCTTCGGACGAAGAGGTTATAGTCATCATCTCAAATCGTAAAGCTAAGGGTAAATTTCATACACTCTTTTCCAAATTAATCAACAATACTCTTAAGTTCCACGAATATTTTCGGATGAACTACGAACAATTTATAAATTTATTAGAAACACTAATATCAGCATTGAAAGAAAAAGACTATCAGTGTGTTTGAGGTAAATATATGTAATAATAATGAAAATTTTATATAAGTGTTAATTCATGTAGTGTAGAATAAAAATACAATTGTGCATTAATGGAAGCTGAAAAGGATTAATCTGTAATGTGGGTTTAATTAGTTGAAGTAAAAGGAGCACGATTTTTATAACATGTATTTTTGAGCCATTGATACTATATCAATTATGCAGATAGGATGTTAAAGGCTTATTTGTTATATTGTGGGCGAATTATTTTCAGTTCTCAACAGTACAGAATTTAAATATAACTATATTTTTCAGAAATAAATTATTTCATTCAATTCAATTCTAATGCATTAGCTAGAACAGTATAACAGGATTTCAGCTGAAACTTAAACCATGATTTACTCATTTTTTACTGATTATTGACATTTTTTTATACAATTATTAAATGGGATAATCAATACTGCAATGTCTTTTACTAGTACTACATTTTTGTGTAATTTAAAATTACCATAAATGCATGACTGTATGTGGTCTCAACATTATTTCTTTAACGAATGGTTCTGTTATGACACAATGACAGAAAATAGTTCGGCAGTGTCAAAAATTTTTAATAAACAGACAAATTTGGAGAAGACATTTCATTTTAAAGGGTACAGTTTTTGAATTACTGGATTTCATCTAGAATTTATTTTTATGTAGGAGATAATTTAAGATTATTTCAAAGTCATTGATTTTTTATTTAAACCTAATTTAGTATGTTTTTTAATATCCAATGATATGGACTGTTGATTCTAAATTTTCTTTTGTTTAAATTTACAATTTAAAAAACGCACAGAAATAAAAAATTCATTGAAACACATACATAGAATAGTTTTGGTCAGATTTTCAGGTCAAATATTTCGCTATACGACGACGGACGTCGGCTGAATCGTGCGATGTCGATTTTACAGTGACCACAGCCTTATACCGTATATCTTTTGATGTGCCGCAGAATTTTAGTAATTACTTCATGTGTACTGTAAGACGAGAAAGGTTGAAAATCGCTGCCCTAAAAAGTCCCATCTCAGTCAACCCGCGATTCACCAAAAGAAAAACTGCACCTGCGCATCGAGGGTATCTCCAGAAATTAGTTCGAAACACTTAGCGGGCTCCCTCCCTCTCAGGGCACGCCAGGTACCATAAATTCGGGAGATCGCGCGGCTATCCCCCCTGGCTGGAAGGGGCTGTGTTCCACATCGACCCCCGGCGAATCCACGGGATCCATCGGATGGAAGGCTTCGGATACGGCTCGTGGGCGAAAACAGTCCCGTGTTGGTTCAGGCGTTGGTTTTGCGGCGGGTTAAGGGTCGTTCACGCGTGAAACAAGGAGTCGGCGGGCGCCCTGGCCGGGATCTTAACGCTCGGTTAGACAAACGTTGTCGGTGGTTGCATTAGCATATTGCGATTTGCATTTTGCTATATTATCGGGAGGCGTGCTCCCTCTTCCCGCGGCCGGCGCGGTGGGGAGATCCCTTACTCTCTCCTTGTTTTCAGAGTGTATTGCGTTGCCTAAAGCGAGCGGGACGCGGCACGCGACGGGACGATACCCCTGGCCGCCGATCGATCGATTCCCAAACGGTGGATTCACGTGCCCCTAATATGATTAAATTCCGGCGCACGGACTCGCGGCTAATTCACATCGAGGAACGCGGGGCACTCGGGTTAGAACGTCTTCCGCGATCGAGACTTTCCCCTGGATCGAGGCTCCGTTAAAATCGTTCTCGCGATTCGTTTGCGTTGCAGCCGTTGCATCGTCGTTTCGGATGTCTGGGGACGCACTCGACCGGCTGTTTGCATCATTAGGGATTTTAGGACGCTCGGAGGAGGTTCGTTAAGAGATTCCTCGATGGCAAACAGAGGGTGCTTTCGGAGAATTTTCCGGAAGAAAGCGACCTAATCCAGAAATCCTGGAAAGGTGGGAGTCTTTGGTTCGTTCTGTAGGACGCTGCTCACGAAGGTGTGACAAAGGTGAACTCGACTGTGAAATCGGGGGACAACCGAACCCGGAAACTATTGGAATACAGACACCCCCGTGGCTGATCTTCATACAATGTTGAGGCTGGTTAGTTCCTACCACGCATGTCTGGCGCCAAATTGCTCCTCTGAATGACAATACTGTACTCTGCGGGAGGACTTTATTTGAATAAGCACTTACGAGAGATTCTGAAGAATAAATTATAGCGAAATAAGTATCGAGAGGAAAAAGGTTATTTCTGTTTGTACATCTTTAACTCGTTGCAAGACAATTAGGTATGAAGTAAAATGCGATCTGAAATGGTGTGAAAATGTGCTTTCAGAATGAGGCAAAGTTGGGATCTGACATGGAGGCGGAGCCTATAGATTGCATCATCAATATGGCGTCAAGAAGCCACTACTTTGCATTACACTATGTTTTTTTTAGAAAAATGTTAATTTCTATAGAAAATATTTGTGATTGGGTTGGTGCAAAACCCGCTCAAAGACGGTTTATCAAAGGAGAGCGGGTTTTGCGAGCTGTGTCAAAGCTTGGTGTCGTAAATTTCACCGCCCTGTGCTTGCAAACGTCCATCTTGAAAGCCAAACCGCATGAAATAAAATAACACACAAATCGCATGAAGATGGCATGAAAATTCATTTCAAATAAGTATTCATGTGTTTTGTACTAATGTGAAGAATATACAAAACTACCACAGAAAGTTGAACGAAGTACATATTTTCCATATTCGAGAAATAAATTATAAAAGATATAATATAACTTCTTTTAGTATTCTAATTCTATTAGTAAAACAAATAGTGTGAGTATAGCCTTTTATAAAAACAATAACAGACCAAAAAAGGGTGTTTTTGCGATAAAAAATGAAATGCAAAAAATAAATTTACCTATCCCGTTGTTTTTAGACAAAAGAGGAAGTTCATTCATTAGTACAAACGACCAAATTTTCAACAATTTGTTTCTTGAAAATAGGCAAGAAGAATCCTTTGCAACTTTATCAGATTGTTTCATACAAATTATTTATTTATTTATTGTTTCATAAAAATATTAGGAAGACCCTTACAATGTCCTTTTATTAAAAAACAATAAGTATATTGATTCTATTCAATCAACAAAGTCTCTGAAACCAGTAAAAACTCAATTCGACACACCGCAACAAGTTTCCACGCGTCCCAAATTTCTAAATTCAAATCATTACATACAAGACATCTTCGTATCCCTGCGCAAACCTCCCAGTGAACAACTCGGAAAACAGTCACGGGGAAAGATTGAGTCCAGGAGAGGAGAGTGGCGAGAGATTCAAGATAAAGGAGAGAGAGAGAGAGAGAGAGAGAGAGAGAGAGAGAAAGAGAGACGAGTGTCCGTCTACAAACGAGTGGACGAGCGTCGCGCGTGGGCGGCATAGCGGGTGTCGACGAGGCATCGGAAGCGCGATTTATCGCGCGCGCTCTCCGCGAGGAAAGAGTCGTCCCGCTTGGTGGTCGTTAATTCCTGTCGCACGTGTCCCACCGCTTTGATCACGCGAGTATGCTAATTGCCGTCCGCCGCCCACTCGCCGCGGAGGATCAGCGCGCGGACAGGGAGTACGCGCGGAAAGACGAGCGCGGATCGTGGACCCACGACCATCACGACTACGGAGGGGGGCAAAGGGGGCTGGAGGAAGAAGACGACCGAGGAACCGACAAACAGGAGGAAGAGGAGAGGCTTTGACTCCGTCGAGTGGATGGCTTTGCCGCTCTCGACCGCCGTGTACACACTGTTGGCACATGCGCGAATACCACGCGTGAGACACCGGGTACACGCCGTGAAACGTGCACCGGCACGCCGACTTTATATCGAGTTGTTGTCCCGTTCCGCTCGGGGATTTCTTCGCCGAGAAACTGGATCCCCTCGGCGTTGATCGAGCGGATCAGTTGTTCGATTGGTTGTACCGACTGAATTAATAATGTGGATCCCGTTTGAATGTCGCGTGTCTGGAGAACTATGCGCGATTGTTGAGGATCTAGGAAGAGCAGTGGATATTCTGATGCTCTAGTGGTGTAGAACTCTAGGACTCTAGAAGTCGAAGAGCATGTGGCCACTCGGGATTCTAGGACCCTACAGCTTATGAGTTTAGGGACTCGAGGTCTGGAGTGCGACGGTACTTTAGGATCTCTGGAGTCTAGCGATCTAGCGCTCGTGTGTCTCGGTTCTTTCGAGTTCTAGAATTGCCGAGTTTAACAACTTCAGTAGAGTACCTTGGTGCTTGAGCATTCAGGTACTTTGGAACTCTAGGAGTCCACGAGGCCGTAACTCTCTAACTGTGCAACTGGGTGACTCCGTAACTTGGCAACTTTATTACGAGAGTCCATGATTTTACAGTTGTATAATTTTATGGATCTATAAATTTGCGCGTTTATTAGTACGGAAGATTTCGTCACTTTAGGACTTGTGAATTGGGATTCCCTAAGCCGGGAATTCAGGGATCGTTGATGTTTATAGAGTTCTGAGTATTTGTAACTGAAATGAGTTTTTCTTTTCAGTATTCAGAGACGATAATTTTAGCACTCAATAACTTCGAAATTTTTTAAATCGACAGTTTTATGATCCAGCAACTTCAAAGCTATGCACTTATATCACTTAATGTCAGAACTTAAGATTTCAAAAGTTCTAGGATTGAATAACTTTAGAACTCTTGAATTAAAAATTCTAATACTCAATAACTTCAAAACTTTAGAGTTGAAAATTTCTGTCGTTCTACAACCCCATCTATATCCTTATTTGGAGTTCCAGATTTTCACAGCTTTCCAACGATTTATGATCACTAAAATTCTAGAACTCCAGTGCTCCAACTATCTAAGCGCTAACCCATTTTCCTACTAACCCTACACTGAGAGAAAAATGAGAGACAGACCCGCGCTTGGGCTGTGGAAGATTATTCCGGAACTCGTCTTATATATGAACAGGGCTAGGATCAAGCACTAGCGAGAAAGACGATTATTACGAGAACACTCTAGCGGAAGCCCTATGAAACTAGGCCTATGCCCAGTAACTGCTAACGGCCCGTGACAAATACCTATGTCAGGAAATAAGTTTTTCCAATATTAACTATACCATTTTTTGGACGTTTATGCGATATTCATTGAAAGACATTGAAAAGACAATGCTAAAATCCAAGTAAATCGAGGTTATGTCACGAGACGCCACTTCTTTCCGAGGCGTAGATGTCGCTGTGTATCACAGCCTTCCGTAAATTTTACTACACTGGTCTATTAAATTTTGAAACACATGTGCTAATTTTTCTTTTAATGTGGTAGAAAGGAACGCATTTCACTATATCCTGCTTCTTTACTACGCAATGTAGTAATTTTTCCTCCATTATTTTTCTCAGTCTAAGATCCCAGAACTGAAATTTGTATCTGTAAGGCAAAACTGCGCAGGTCACGTTTTAAAAAAATTTGAGTTTATGCCCTTATTCTGGTCTAACAAAAGACATTACCCATTCCATGCATGCAAATTTTAATGCATTTTTAGTATAATGAAGAACTCGAAAAAATATTTGATATGGGTTTTGATTTTTTATTGGTGAAAATCATCCTCACGCCTTCAACATGGCTTAAGCTTCGACTCTGTTTTTAAGGTTCAACCTTGATGCTTTAAGAGCTTGAACTTTATATATCATTAAGTCTCCAAGACTCAAGCTTTAAGATTAAGGCTTGAAACTTTGAAGACTCAAACCTTATACAACACTAGTATGAGCCCTACTTATAACCACAGAAATAATCCCAAAGCCTATAGCTCTCTAAGAACTCGCTAACAACTCTCTAAGAATTCTCCGTTTGCAGAAGAAAATCTGGTGTAGCGGAACGTGCGCGCGGTAAAAGAAGGATTACATCGAGAAAGTGGTCATACGGAACAGTGGAAACAGCCGAACAGGCATTCGGGGTGACGTCGAGGTTCGAAAGTGAAGGAATCGGTTGGACCACGGGGCTGTTTATTCTGTCCCGTGGGACCGTGGTACACAGGTTCAAGCGTGTTTGCTCGCGGAATACGTGCGCTCTCGTGCGGCTAAGAAGACAATTACCTCCGCGGGGCAAACGGGCGGCACGCTTTGTGCCCGTCGAGCCGTTCCTCGAATTTACGAAACGTTTTCTGCAAGCGCGCGGAACCAGCGAAACCACACGACTGATAGAAAGACTGCGGTCTCTGCTTTATACCGGGGCGTAATCGAACGGCCGGGAAACTTTTACCGTGAAATACGTAAATAGAATAGGAAACTCGATAACCGGGCACGGCGCACCTCCGCTGTCCTAATTCTCTCCTAATCATTTCCTGTCTTCGAGGATCCGTGTATTACTCGAAACTGGCTCCCGGCTAACCACTGGGTTATTATATACCGAAACGACCGAGGAACGCGGCTGACAGAGGACCACGAGCGGAAACAGAAAAATGAAATATCGCCGTGTGATTGCGCGTACGGAACGGAACCGTGAGAAAACTGTACTTTCGATTTCCGTTACGCGCCGCTCAAAAATCACCGGCCTGCTGCGACTAGAATCTCAAGGAGAGCCGGTCCGTTTGATAAATTAGGGACAGATAACGCATTCTTCTTCCCTCTTTTTGTGCGCGCCGTTTCTAGTCCGCTTTTCAGAACCGCTTTTTAGACGCGTGATTGCACGTTGTACGCTGGTAAAGAGACGTCAAAACCTGGAAATATCGTGGGACGTGTTGCAAGAGGCGGCACGGATCAAATGAGACGCGAGCATGCACCAGAAAATGCAGGATAAATCTTGTTTATCTTACGGGTACTAGATTGACTGGATTTACAAACCGCGCTCCGATCTACAATATTTCTAATCTTGATTTCTTTTTTACATAAAAGCTCGTAGAAATAATATTTTATGTTTTTTTTTTGGCAGGAAATTACCTGGTACATTTTTAATTGAATATATAAATTTTATGAGCAATACAGTAAGCTCATACAATTTAAATCATTAAGTTGGTTTATTTTAAAATTAATAGACTTAATTCAAATCACTATTGTAAATAATTATTTATATCATAATTAAAGTTGATTTTTGAAATTTTTTTTCTGTGGAACTATTAAGCGAATATTTTTGAAATTTGCAGGGTGTGTTATTTCAGGTTCAAGCAATAAAAGTTAACTTTTTCATTAAATAATTGTTGTAGAAACAAATGTACGTAAGCAAGTTTGTAGGGAATGCCAAATGTACGGAAATTCGGGAGCCTTTGATTTTCCTCTAAAACAAAATATCAAGAATTTTTCTTATTTCTCATATAATTACATTCTCGACTCCTTAATTTCATATGAAGAGAACGTTATCAATTTTGTAATTCTTTAAACTATAACGCAGTATTTAAAAGCAATTGTACAAAATGATTTCTCGAAGGCCTTTCAGGGTCTTTTGGAACGCTGAGGAATTTGGTATTAATGAGGGAGGATAATATGTAGAAACCAAAATCTACAAATTTTATGAATTATGTACCAATGTAAAATTATTCTGGGAACTTTTCAGACAAACCTTGTCCTTCATGGCAGTAGATTTCATTGGCGTCTGAGAAAATTGAAGGAGGACATGTCAAATACCTTCTACAAATGTCGAGGAGCAAGTAGGAATTTAAATATGATATCAGTATAAAAAATGTTTATATGTCAGAAATGGCTAAAATTCTGATTTATGTTTACTAACAAGGGACATTAGGGACATTCGAGAAATTCTCTTGAAAAGGTGAAACGTATCGCTGCAACTTTAACTGTGACACAAAAAAGTGGAACATGTTCTGAACTGCATGAAATTTTTGAGAAAGTGAACTTACATATGTAAAATGAATTTAGTTTTATGTTTAAACAAATAAAAACAACATTTAGAGAAAAACGTGTTTAATGTGTCTTGTGATAAAAAGTCTAATTGAAACAATATTTGCTACTAATCTGTAATTTCAGGTCCGTACATAAGTCCTTCTGTTTTTTGATGAAACTTATTTGGATTACTTAAACTAATCTATTGATTTTCTCAAAGTTCTAGACCGGAACCTCTTAATTTATTACGGAACACCTATAAAGGCGATCGTAAATCCCCGAATTAAAAGTGTCTCAGACATAAGGAAGTGTTGCTCATAAATTGTTCCTTCGCTCGAATTCATAAATATTCGACGCTATACGCGCAGCCGCGCACTTTTTTCGGTTTATACGTCAAGAAGGATCAAAGGGACGCTGCGCGCGTCCGCTGAGAATAATCATCGGCCGGGAAGACGTTCTACAGCCGCGCTCGATAAATTTCGGGATGGTTGGGGCCCGTCTGTTGCGACGGGAATCGAAGAGGAAAACAGATAAGACACCGGTACGAGTCCCGGTCGGAAACGATTCCATCGATCTTCCCTTTGACACCGACAATCGTGTTAACATTCGCGCGACACGTGCGTTCTTCGCTACTGCTCCAAATTTTAATTAGCCCACCTCAAAAACGAATTGACCATTTGACGCTGGAGACTTTTCAATTCAATTATTGCAACCATTAATTAAAAAAATTATTTTAACCTTTGAACACTATGGTGGAGTCTTAGGGACATCATACAAAAAATATTTTAACAAATTAGACTCATATCGAAATTTTTAAGTTTTAATAATTTACAGATATAAAAGAAGCATTGTTATGTTTATGAATATTTCTGTGGCTAATCTTGAACTTTATTAAGAAGGAAACCTAGTTTAGGCTAGTAAAAATAAATTGATTTTTGCTATTTTTTTTATGAAACTATTCAGCGAATCATTTCGAAATTTCCAAGATGCATCATTCCATATTAAAACAATAAAAGCTCATTTTTTCGTTAAACAATTGTCCTCAGAAACAGTTAAATAAATCCATATCGCAAGAGTATCAAATTTGTGGGAGTCGTGAAGCATTTAATTCTTCTCGAAAACAAAAAACCAAGGATTTTCTTATTTCTCGTATAATTAAATCCTTAAATTCTTAAATTCTTCCTGAAATCCTTGTTTAAAAAAAAAAAAAAAAAAAAAAAAAAATCCGTTTGATACATTTTTTTTGTGGATAGGATATAAATTCTGCTTTGTAAACTTGGATTACAACATGAACTTAATTTTTTTTGAAAATGTTACTTGTTTAAAGAAAAAAAAAAAGAAGAAAATAAAAACCTAATATACTGCGAACTATTAATTAAAGTTATCTCCTAACTCTGAAGCAATTCGATAATCTAAGAAGCAAGTAATTATTGGATAACCCTGTATGATTAGTCTTACAAAATTGTTGGTCTGTATGAGATACAAAATCCGGCATTGATTGATTAAGTCTCCCTGAACTTTTACTAACCAGCAATTTAATTCACGTTATATTTACATTTGCAGATTCTTTATTTCTTTTAAAGCAAAAACTCTCTAATAAAAAGAGTAGAGTGTAAGAATAATTTTTACTTTTTTACCTTCACGCAACACTCTCAAAGTAAATGAAAAAAAAAAGAAACAAAAACTCTAATTGTGTCTTGTCCTCTCGAAACAGCAATTTTATCTGTAACCCAATGCATTGATGTCATCGCGAAATAAAAACAATCGCGAGTGACGAAACCGCAAGCCATCCCTCCCACGCGGAGCGCGCAGCACTATGTCGACATCGTTTTGCAAACACGAAGCGATCGAGTTCCCGGCCACGGAGACACAGGCCCAACATTGTTGCGAGAAAAAAAATTCGCGATCGAGTATCGCTTTCCCCGTATTGAATGGCGCGCTGCGGTGCCGCCAAGGGAGACCAGGAGTCGAAGCCCCAGCGATCGGAGTTAATTCGTGTTTGTGCGCGCGCGGACCACCGACGCATCGCGTTGCTGCACCGCATAATAGTGCCCTGCATCAACAGCCGTGTTTACTTTGCCGTGATATGCAAACAGATGTACCTCGACGCCGGGCCTCCTCCGTCGGATCATTTTACGCGGACGATATTTCCGCAAATTAACCACCGCTCACCCCCTTCCGCCCCCGCACGGAGCCACCCACGTTGCAAGGGGTTCGATTAATTCATTATCGGGGAAACGGGCGGTTCGGAGTTGGGAAATAGCGTCTTTCGGCATATAGAGTTCTCAGTTTTTAGGAAACTTCGAAGGATTATTGTATTTTCAGGTTGAAATTGGGGAAAGCAGTAGAATGCAAGTTTTGATTTCCTTGAGGAACATTCGGAAGCAAGTTAAGGTGATTGCATTGCTACTGTGTGAGGGGTGTAGGAGGTTGCACTCTGCTTATTACTGTGCTGCAGGAAGAATACTTAGAATGAAAATTCTACTTGGGAAACTGCAAAAGTAAATTGCAATGAAGTTTGTTCTCAAATTGGTGTATTTTTGAGTTGTTTAAATCCGTTATTTGGAGAGAGGTTTTGAAAATGACTGTTGCAGAATATTATTTTTTGATATTTAGTAAAAAGTGTAGGTACAATTATGGGGATCAAATTATTAGAGCCACAACATTATAAAAGTAGGTGATTTGGAATTGTTTAAAGTTGTTACTTATGTTGTTTTTCAGGTAAATTTTCTATTCGTAGATATCAGAGCTCCGTAAACAAATTATAAGAATTTAGTATAATTAGCATTATTGAGTAACAAATTGTCAATCTGTGCAGATGGCTTTAATAGTTTTATGATTTACTATTTATATTAAATCCTTCCAAAAGTTCGCAGCATTCCTGAATTGTCATTTTTAAAAAATTAAGTGTTTCTGGGAAAAGAATTATGAAATCGACTGATAAATTATGAGAATGCATGTTACTGTGCTTTATAAATTTAGAATAATAAAAGAGGTAAGTGTATGAAGTGATGAAATAGTAAAAATAAATTTTCAACAGGATGTTTCACGAAACGATAATTTCTAAATAGAGATTTCTAGACAACGAATGATGAAAGCTCTTCAGAGTTTATCTTTTTTTCAGAATTTATACCCCACAATAAGCAAGATCACTTTTGCAGTACAAAAAGATATTAATCCTTCATAGGTAATCATTTGATTGAATCATTGATCGCACAAATGAAGCTTTAAAAACCCTTCGAATATTTATTTTTAGTGGACAAAGTTTTGAATACTTAATTTAAAGTGGAATTTTCGCATAATAATAACAAAAGCAAGTGACGTTTAATCTTTTTAAAGAAAACTATTAATGATATAATTAATATTAGAAGAGAACTAATGAATACAAAGAGACAGTCTTAAAGTCCTAAAATACTTTTTTTTTTTTTTAGTTATATTAGTAGTTTATTGAATATTATACAAGAGTTATTGAAAACCAAATGCATCTTTGAAAAAATATTTTCTTAGGAAAACGAAAATATTTACTTAAAGTTAGATAATTTAGACTGCGATGATACTTTCTGGAAGGAAAAAATATGAAAGATGAGAAAAGTTGTAACGGTTGAAAAAAAGTTTTAACTTTTTTTCTGGCGGATAAGTAAAGTTTATTTAAATTTGTATCAAAATAAATAAACTAGTTATTATGCACGCCAATTTCATAATCAGAGTTTCAAGAAATTTAAAATTAATTTTAAGAAAATACAAAAGTTTTAAGATAAAAATCATCAGATTCTAACTTAGTTATTTTTTCATTAGATTTCCAATTTTTGTTAGTATATTTTTCAAATGTTATGCCTTTCATTTATGCATTTTTATTCGTTTAACCTTTTACACGAGAATTCCTCTTTAACAAATGATTGTCCATACAATGAAATAGAAATTCTGATTAGTGTATCCTAAATTATTGTTACGTATTTTTAAACTCTAGGGCACTAAAAATTAGGTTTGAGTCTTTGTCTACAAGTTACAAGTTTGTTTAAGCAGTTTGAAAAAAATCTATTTGCCATTGAAGACAAGAATTCAAATTTCCTCAAAGTTGAAGCATTGCCCTGACTCAAACTCCAACTTACAATTAGTGGAGAATTCTCATATTTTGTGACTAAAAAATCAATTTTGTTCTACCTACTAATTTTTCACTTCGTTTTCCACAAAAAACTCCTTGAAAAATCTCCACAAAATCTCCATCACAAAAATCATAAAAATTAAAAAATCAGGAATAATCAAAACAGGAGAAGCCGTTCGAGTCTAAAACAGAAACACCCTTTAAACGCTCACACCGCTACGCTCATTTCTTTAGCGCAAAGAACTAAAGAAATCAGCGGAGACCCTATCAAAAACCGGCTGGCGACTGGTAGAGTTCGCTCCGAAAGAGTTGAACGGAGATGAAAGGTATTTCCGTTCCAATAACGAACGAGATTCGACTTTTCCACGGACTTTTCCGCGGTGGAAGCAGGCTGTCCGTGAAACGGAGTGAGGTGAATCCCCAGGCGACGCGATCTCATCGTCGTTTATCCTCCTTCACGAAAATCCGGTTCACCGGAGTGTCGGCGGGAGGGCGAAATCAGAGCGGCGGCCACAGGGCGTCGTCAGCGCGCGAAACGATCCTCGTCGTGTGCTCTCGTCGGACGGAAACGGAGGCTCGCCCCGTCGACGGTAACCGGGATGGAGGTCGAAAACGACAAGGGCGTCGCGTCGTGGACGTAGGTGCACGGGCCATTGAGCCCTCGGCATCCGGCCGAGTCTGATTAGCTCTTTCGTTTTCTTATTGGAAAACTTTCATTGCGGGCAGCGGCGATGCGAGGGCACAGGACGCCGCGCGGGGGAGAAATTCCATCTCGTTGGGCGGCCGGGTCAATTTACCAGAAAAATCTTTATACTTTCGCCCAATTATCCTGATGATGTTTACCCTCTAAACTCGTCCTTCGACCGTCTGCTACCCTCTGCCACTTCGCTGGGCTTCTTACGTAAGGATTTCCTGCCGATCGATGTCTATTGGCGAGACAGATTTAGAAGTTCCCGGGGGATACCTGTTCGTCATGTTTCCGAGCTGTAGGCAGATATCTTTTTTTTCTTTTTTTTGGCATTGACGTCTTTCGATATTGGGGATTTTCCTCTGTGACGTGGGATATGGTTTCGGTTATGGGAGTTTTAAGATTCGAGAAGTTTTAACAAATGGATGATAAGACTGGACTATACAGTTACTTACATTCGTTGACAAAGATTATGTTCAATTTGTTTATATTGTAAAAACGATTTTTGCTTATGCACAATAAAAGTTATGGAAACTCAGAAACTATTAAATGGGGAATCTGGAATAACATGAATTCATAGACAAAATATAGGGTATCCACGTATCTCGGAACCCACCGGCACGAGTACAAACGAGCTGGGGTTCCGAGATACGTGGATGACTCTGTATAATACTGGGAATTTTACAATTAATTAACATTTGACGTAGATGTGAACGAACCTGTGAGTCAATCATAATGAGTAGACTGCAAATTTTTATGCACTTGTGACCATTTTAAATAGGCAAAAATATATGAGGTTGTTAACAGATGTCAAAATACAATTATATACAGTAAGACATAAAATACAATGTTACATCAGCTTTGATCCTTCATTTGTGTTTGTAAAAATTTGATTTTGCATGTGAATCCTCAGTCTAGTAATGAACTATGTAACGATTAGGTTTTTGATTATTTAGGCTTACTGTTCGTTAAGAGGATATAGTAATTGAATAAAATATTGAGGCGAGCAAAATCAGACAGATTTATGAATGCCTAACTGATAATGTTCAAGACATAATTGAGAATTGTTACGTACGTACTAATGTTCAGAAGATGGTAGAAAATAAGATTACAATCGTTAAAAATAGAAAAATGGTCACTAAACGCATAAAGACGCTAGAAACTGACTGTAACTACTGTATTATACAGAATTTAACCGATTTTTCTATTTTCAGCACGGAAGTATGACAATATGAAATAAACAAAAATCCCATCTTGCCTCACCTTCCCCCAACGGCTAAGTTGTATAAAAAAAGATTCAATTATTAAAAATTTTAAGGGTTTATAAGTATTTCAGGTTAAAAAAACAAATTTTTCTATCTCATTATTTGTGAAAGCTCTATTCTTCACAAATTCATAAATAGATATATTCTAAAAATATGGAAGTTACAATATAAACAGTAACAGACAAGTTACCTACAAATTTAAACCTTTAAAATCGCTTTTGTCAATAGCATGTTTTTCAAGACGGTGAATAAAACTCAAGAAAGAAACAATATTTCAGTTGAATATTTAATTGGACCCTTTAAAACACTTTCATCTACAGAATGTTACTCGCTCATTGCGGTCATAGAACTCTAACAAATTTGATTAAACTATGTTTACAAAATTGCTTTAGGAAAAATTTGTATAAAGTTGATATATCTTGTATAACTTTATGAACATTTATTAAAATTTTTCTACGAAGTACCATATTGCAGATTTTGAATCTAAGAATATGTACTCACTTACCATGATTTTATTTTCAGATGAATGATATAATTGGAATCAGCGTCCACTTTGGCACTCTGTTGTTTATTTAATTTGCTTTATTTTGGATGTTTTTTAGTTTCAAAATGCGTAAATCATGTAAATGTGTATCTATATTAAGAATTATAAAACATGCTAATAGTTTATTAGTCGCTTTTTAATCCTTAGCTCCTCGTGCGTGCGCTGCGACAGAAATCAAATTGGTTTTATTTTTTAAATACTGCGACCGACAAATCTGATTAGTTCCATTGCATTCGTTACTAATTTGGACGTGGCCATAAAATGTGCTTCGTTTATTTAATGTCGTGTTGGTCGCTCAATCGTGCGACACCGATTTTGTCGTGGTACGATATGTAATTAAGACATAGCCTAAGTAGCCTAACCCCATATCCTAACTTATATGTCACACAGCGACAAAATCGTTGCCGTTCAGCCGACCAATTTCTGTCGGTCACACGACAATTCGACAGTGTTCAAATACAGCCGACTGTCAAATATTACTTGCGACCGAGTAAACAGTTTTTAAGATATCTTTATCTTTGTTGAAGCCTCTCCGAAAAATTATCCATCGCAGACGTCGCACGTGCGATTCGACAAAAAACAAACTGGTTTGAATTTCAAACATTGCGACCGTCAGATACATCGTTGCATCGCAAACGTTGATAATTTGGACACGATCATAGAATACGCTATATTTGTTTAATGTTGTGTTGATCGGTCGATTATACGACAACGATTTTGTGTCGCTGTACGACATCTAATAAAGACATTAGCCTAAAGCGAAATCATTAGGAATCGAAACCACTTAGAAAAGCTTCAGGATCAAAAATTGTACCCCTACTCCAAATCTTTCCTTAAACCTCAGCACGCGTCGCTGAGTCACGTCTTCGGTTCCCAGCGCCCGCGAAAGAAAGCGTCTCCGCTTCGATTGAAAGGATACGCGCGGCCGCGCGAATAAAGAGTCCGAGAGGGGCAATTAACCGGTGTCCGTCGGAGCGTTTCCCTTTCCCCCGGCGCGGTGTCCGAGGAAAACGGGTGCAGCCGGATGTACCGTGGCAGAGGCTGGCCCTGGCATGCATCACGGCTGTGCTCGGAGGCGGAGGGGCACGGTCGAGGCCGGAGACGCTCGCGCGCCGCGTTTTATGGTGAACGCGTTTTATTGCCCTCGGCTGCCGCGGCGCGGCGGTCGGCGTCGGCTCAAAGGCTCGAGCGAAACAGTAAAGGCTAGTTTAACGGTGCTAACAGCGACCGCAACACGCCGAATGTATTGCTATACACACCCGCCGATCCCTCCACTTTTCCGTTCCTTTCCCTTCCCGCAGCCGCCCGCTTCGCCCCTTTTCCTCGCCCTTTTCTTTCTTCTCTCCACGCCGCTGGCCTCTCGTTGGTCCCCCGACCGCCGCCTTCCCCGCTCTCTGTCGATGCCACGATAATTTACGGCCACACGTGGGTTTAATTAAATTTCCCCCCAGTGCGCCGGCAGGTGAGCGACTGAGGGAACCGCGACACCGCGCTCTCCGTTGCGGTAGCGGAGACGAAGACGTATACGACGCCTTTCGAGGAAAACAGTGATATAGGGAAATTGGGAGGACGACGGCTGGCTCTCGATAGATTTTGCGAGGAACGGAGCGGACGCCCGTAATGCTGCCTATTAATCAGAGTGGAAGGACTGCGAGAGCGCCACGGCTGACGATAAAAATGTTTATGAAGGTCCACTGGGGGAAATCGATAGGGGGCTTCTTGGGGACCTGGACGGAGGGGTCGCGAGACGGGTGGAAGGTGATTGGATGATGGAAGTTGTGGCATGTTTTTGGTTGCATACGTTTTGCTCGGACGATTGCGTTGATTTGGGGGATTTAGTTTGAAATTGGATTTTGGCTGATTTGGGGTTGGTGTAGGTAAAATTATGGGGATGATTAAATTCTTTATGGAGAGATGAAGGAATTATATATTTTGTGTTTTTGATGGTGTTATAATTCTAATATCAATGAAAAATATATTGTTTGATTTTATCAGTGTGTATTAAGCAGTATGGGATAAATAATTGTTATTGTCCAATAAATTCATGCGGCTTTTATTTCCATAAAAAGCATAGAAATTCGCAATCTAATTATGAGTCACGATACGAGAGATTATTTGGTTTGAATGAAGAGAGTTTGGAAGCTAAAAATAACAAACAGCTGTGAAAATAATAAAACAAATAAAACAATCATAATAATCATAAGTGAAAATTTTACATTTATAAGCAACCGCACGAACTTATTATACAACCTAATAATTTCATATTTTTGTTTCTGTTCATTATCTTATACTTGGTTCTAAACTAAACTGTAGCTAATGTATTGGAAATATGCTGAAACATATTTCAATAACTTTGCATACATCTACATATGTGATCAAAGAGAAGCGAAATAAAAAATTTGCAAGAAATTTTAAATAATTCGTACAAGATTTAATATTCTTATACAGGGTAGTCCACGAAGCGTGATCAGCGTAGATTATTCTGCCGTTAGCGGTTCGATCGGAAATTCTTTTAGCTGAAATAATATGGTGATGGAGAGCTTTAAGATGATTGTACCAAATTTATTGTCGACTCTTTTTTTCCAGATTTATCAAGATCACTTTCAGTTTTTTTTTTATAGTTAAACCTACAATTTTTTTGCACCCATCTGTAGGAAATACTGAGATGAATTCAGCAAGCATCATAACAATGTTTGTAAAAAAATGGTAGGTTCACCTATACAAAGCTGAAGGTGACCTTGATAACTCTGGAGAAAAAGGTTGACAAAACATTTGGTATAACCATCTTCAAGCTCTTCTTGAACCATGTTATTATAGCTAAAAAAACATCTGATCGAACCGCTAACAGCAGAATAATCTAAGCTGATCACGCTTCGTGGTCCACGTTGTATATTATTAAAATCATAATAATACTGTTTGTGATAAAAAAAGATCATATATTACTTCTCATAGTAATTCCATCTTCTTCTTAAAATAACTTTTATCATTGAATTCTTTATTAGAAATTATCAATGATTTCAAGTTTGAACAAAAATAGAGTTAAAAATAAACAATCCTAATGATAATTAAAAATCATGTATCTAAAAGATGAAAGATGATCTTCAAAAGCAATATTTTACAAATCAGAGAACAATATACTTTTCTTCTTAATAAACTTTTTGAAAGATATTACCTACTTATGGGATTACCTAATATCTATGTAAACTTTCGAAAATAAAATACAAGTCATTATATTAAACAATAAACCCATTTTTATTCAAATTTCAATTATTTAAAACAATTTTAGTTTATCATATAAATATAGGTCGTGTCTCTACTTATAATGTAGGTTTATTTTATTTACGAGGAAATGAATGTTTACAGTTATACTGAATCATTGGTATGCAAACTATTCTCTCTACGATCACCTATTATTTCTAATAGCTTAGCATACAAGATAAGGAAGTAAATTACTTCTCATAGCGTTGTTAGTTCATAATTTATAGTCAGTTTTATAGTTACGCGGCACATAAACAATAAATTTATGTACCTAGGCTAGAAGAAGCACTATAATCGAATGACAAAGTTAGGATATTCGTTGAAAATCTTAATAAACTCATTTTCTCTTACATCGTCAGACGTGATGACATCGATTAATCGTATGCAGCTATAAAATACAATGAATCGGATTTCACGAAAGAACATAACAAAGTGTATCCTCAATTTTTTCTATTTGTTGAGAAGATTATTCAACAAATATCCTACTAGACGCACCCAACTTGAAGTTCATGCGTTCCCCAAAATCTCCAAACGGTTGCAAAACCTTCCATCACTCACCGTGAAACCCCAAGAATTCCCACCCTTCCTCCTACCCTGCAAAGGATTTCCCCGCATGGAAGCTTCTCCAAGGCATCTTCTCACGCGCGACGATGTCCGAAAAACGCGGCGAACGCTCGGAAAGGACGCGGTCGCGTCTATTAGCGGCACTCACAAAGCACCGCGAGGATGTAGCCAGAGCCTCGTGCAGGAAGTGGCTCCGCTGGCGCGTATAAATAAGCACGGCAACCTGGGGGACCAGCGGAGACACGAACAGGCCAGTGGGATTAAAATTGATTTCGTGTTTATGAAATGTCGCGGATACCTTGCCCGCAGCCCGATCCGCCTCCTCCCGGTGGCCAGGCACCGCGGGGCGGCCGCGGAAGGAGGACTTCTTTCACTACCACCTTCCGAGAATAGACGCGATTTAGCGGCGGCTTTTAATGCGCGTCCTGGAATGCGGGATCGGTGGCGAGAACCGTCGAGAGTACGATCCGGCAATATAGAGAGAAACGAACGGAGCGGACGGGAGATGGCCTAGCTGGACGAGATGCCTGGCACTTCTGGCACGAGGAATCGGAGCAAGATGTACAGTTGGTGGAAGAAATATAGCGGGGTCGTGAAATTGGCTGCGCGGCAGGCGCGAATGCGTCCCGGACGCGGAGACAAATAAGTCGAAATATATTAGGTGCGCGGCTGGTTGCTGTCGGATTTAGGGAAAATTCTCGGTGGAAGTGGCTAAAAACGGTTGAAATTTATTTGGATTTGATTTTTTGGTTTGTAGAATATGAAGGTAGGAGGTTTTTTGAAATGTAGTAAAATGATTAAGGTTTGGAATTTTTAACGTTGCACATGAAATAATTTTAGAACTCTGCACATGAAATAATGACTACTGCAAAATGTTTAGTTTCATTTTGTAAAGTCGTATGATTTTTAACACGTTTCATGCCACGTGCGTTGCATACGCCTCACGATATTTTTATAAATAGAATTTCTATGAAACGAAAAAAACCATATTTTTTGGAAAAAATAAGCCAAAAGGCAAAAAGATAATGTGCGGAAAAATGAAAAGAAGTCTTATTTTTTGTTTAACGAATATTGTGAACTCATTTTAGAGTATTTTTTAAGGTATTATGGAAAACTTTGAAATGTTGAAAGGAAACGACATGGAAAAAAGTTTTCTCATGATTCCTAATGTCGAGATCAATTTTTTTTAATTCACGACTATTAGCTACCTTTCGAACTGTTATATGTATGAGAATCTTTCCTTAAGTGAGGCGGAGGGTCTGAGTGGTCATCGAATCGAATTAAGCAAACAAACTTCGAGAGTAGCGAAAGACGAGGTTGGTCAAGCGTCTCACGGTACAGTTGCAATACTATACACTGCAGGAACTCAATGAGTTCTGTGAACTCATTAGGTCTACACACTTTCTGAGACAAACGATTAAACTGTTGATGTTTTAAAATTAGAGCGTGAGATATTTTTAGGTCGATCGTGTAGACATTTAGAGCAAATGAACTTTATTTCTAGTAATTTTTATTAGGTATTCAAAGCCTCTATTCTAAGTTTAACGCTCTAGTGATAAGTAGAATATCGAGTAATGTATGAATTATGATTTATACGAATTATAGTCTGCCAATTCTTTACATTTTTTATCATAAATATATTAAGCTAGTTAATCGAAGTCTTATTTTATAATGAAACTATGTGTTTTTCTATAAAATTAAATTTTTACAAACATGATGAAACAATTGATGTTTAATTAACAATGTGTCTTATTGTCTGAATATTATAATTTGCATTATATTTCTGATATTTTGTAAATTTTGGTAACTGTTACCAGGCTTATCAATTTTTACTTGTTTAAAATAACCATAAATGCATACGAATCCTCAGCCTACTCATTAAATTTCAGAATTATTCAGAATAGAGTTTCGTTTCGAGATTATTGAATATTCTATTTCAAATCCTTCATTCAAATTTTCGATAATACTCTATATAATCTCTTAGTACAGTGACTCGAACACTGAATTTGCAATACAGTAGAACTTTGATTAATCGGCTTCCAATTATTCTCATTCCTCTATTTATTTTGGGTTTCAATACATATGATGCACCAGCGATAAAAATGAAAAATACATGGTCACTTATCAATAATACATAATCGTAACATCCTATGAATAATATTACGTAGATATAGAATATCAGTAATCAGTAAAGTTTTATGAACTTTTAGGATTGTATGGATTCACAGAATACCTACAATAAGTAAGGTATTGTACAAAAAATCTATGAAACTGTTAACAGATGCCAAAATATATTTATAAAATATCAAAAATATAATTTCAAGTTAGAATGACACAAAATTAAACATACAGATATTCAAGCTCCAATTCTTCATTTGTGCTTGTAAATCTTCTAATTTGAATAAAAATCTATAATCTAGTAATCAGTATAAAATTAATACAGTATTCTCTCGCTATAAGCTCGCCGTTTTCGTAGCTTCATCGAGCAATAGTATGTGTAAGGCGCATGTTCGTGAAGGAAATGGAATAATGTAATCGATAGCTTTTTGTACGTCGTCAATGATTACAATGAAATTGAAGAGTGACTCGATGAAGCGACGAAAACGACGAGCTTATAGCGAGAGAATACTGTATACGATATAAAGTATGAAATAGATTAGATGAACGAATGAAAGTAAAAAATATTACCAACCTGCAGGCGAGAATAAATAAGAATCAATCTTCCCAAAAAATCCTAATATCAATTACAAAAATACCGTCTAAAAAATCGCCAGAAATTGCAGCCGTCGCGTCGATTCGAACACTAACCAAATCCCCCAAAAGCCTAGAGACCTGTACGCACGCAAAGATGAATAGACACCAGATAAAAATCACGCGAAGCGCCGAAAACGCGGTGCGGAGCGGGCAGAAAGAGACGAGAGGGGTATAAATCACGGATTCCGGGTTTCGGACGCAACAAAACGACGAGGCAGGAGAAAAGGACAAGGAGGATCGTGGATCGGGAACGCGACGAAAGGGAGGCGCGGGGAGGGACTGCTTTCTGCCTCGGGAGCACTCGCGCGGTACTTATTAACGAGTACGATCGAACCGCGTGTCGCTCAAGTACGTCGTTTTGGCGGCGAACTTTATAAACCCCGCTGTCCGATATCGGAAATAGGCTCAGCACCATCTGGGAGGCATTAGCGCGGTGAATTTCGGCGACTACCTTCGTCGGTTCCCTCCATTAACGATTCTCGATCGCCGCGACCTATTCGCCGGCGTTCGTCCCGCGGTCTCTTCCTCGTTTCGTCGGAATTATCGGAATGCCTGGCGAAAGCGGAGGCAGGATGCTCGAATCCCGTCGACGCGACGTCACCGCGACGTCGAGCTGCCGCGAGTGACACAGTGAACGGCCGAGAAGTCTTGTCGGTTTTTGATCCCCTTCGCGGCTCGCCGGCGAACAATTATCTGGGAATTATTCTGACGGCGCTTGATTGGATTTTTATGAGCCGCGCGTTGATAATTTCAAGAACGATGAGAGACGCGCGCGAACGCAGTTTGAAGAGAATTCTTTTTTATAATTGTGGGAAGGTGGGATTAGGATGCGTCCATCATTTTAGTATCACGACGAGGAGAGATAAACATTCCCACCCAGTAAATATGAGTCACTCTATGGATCGTTCTGAGTACTCGAACCTCGCCGTGGATCGTAAACGACGGAGAAATGATATATGGAAGTTGAAGTGTCAACTGGGTTTCTTCCATCGCGAACGTGATAATTTGTGACCGGTGATCGTGGGAGGAATAAGTTGTTATGAGTTAAGGGATTGATTAGAATAAATAGGAGTGCAGGATATCAAGAAGTGAAGCGAGTCGTCAATTCTTCTCTTAAAAAGTCTTAGGAGCGTCCCGGAGTCGTGATATTTGATTTAATCTTGGATCGCGCTGGTCTAATCTTGGAAATACTCTGTGCTCCAGTTCTTGACCCTTGTCTGACGTGGTGCCAATGGTCTAATGAAAATAGTGCAGTGGAATCCGATGGTTTTTACTATTTTATGGCCATTGTAGGTTGCTGCTTTTAAACATTTTTGTATTGGACTACTTTTGCAACTTTTAAAATATAAAGGTGAATTGATGATGTCAATACTCTAATCGAGGAGGGAATGTTACGAAGTGTGTTCTAAATTTTTAATTAAATCTTTTTAGATGTTGGTGAATGTATAAAAAGCAGCCCTGGAAAGTTACCAGAAGTACGTGTTCTTCGTTTTTAAGAAATAAATAGTTGAAAACGTGGAATTTTCCTAAAAAATGTGCAGAATCTATTTAGATCACAATGTGTTCAGTTATGGAAATCACTTTGATGGGACTCACTATGAAACTGATTTTTATTTTTAATTTCATACATTTTTCTATTATTTTTTATTATTAAAACACTATCTTTAATGCAGTGTAGTAGAGCTTCGATTATCCGCATCGCAAATATCCCCGATTTTAATTATTCATTATACAGAGTTTCAATTATTTGATACAGTGAATTTTAATACAGTAAAATTTCAAACGAAACTTGAACTGTTATTAATTTATTAGAGATCCTCGTATTATTAGCATCATTTATTCCGAATATTAAGTCGATTAATCGAGGTTTCATTGTACATACTGCTTTTACATTTATATCGTAGTTGCATAGAAAAACGGTATCCGAAAAATATTGGATGAAATTCTTCCACGGTCTAAAGGACACCAGCGCACAAACAGATACGAAGAAGAGCGCTGATTTTCTGATCCCACCTAAATGTTAACAACTTTCAAACGGCTTGAGTTATCGACGTGATTCTTTTTTCATTCGAAACTTCTTTAAAGGGTGCATCATTCTTTCAATAGAAAGTCATATCCTTACCATACAATTACTAAAAACCAAGGATGAAAAGACATATTTTCGGCTTAAGCTTTGAAAATTCTTACCTTGGAACGCTCATATCTCTAATATTTGCAAATAAATTGTGGGCATATGAAGTGCCGTTAGAAAACTTATGGTATCTACTTTTCAATGAATCCTTAATATTGCTAAAATAATTTCACTAAAATTCATAACGGAATTATTTTTAATTCACTTTTACATTTATTTTAAATCACTCCCTTCATTCTCAATCATACAAATTAATACTATTCATAAAATATTTCAACGAAGACTCAAAGAAATTTTTTAATGACGACATAACGTTTCTCTCGAAAAAACAAACAAGTTGTGGAATGAAATAGCGACTGCATATCTTTTCTCTGCATTTAAAAATACGTTAAAAAAATTCCAAAATTAAAACACAATAATCGTCTCGAATTTATGGGACAATTTAATAGTCGTCGCCCATATATGGTAACGAAATCACAGTCAAACTGTTAATCGACAAAAATTCAAAATCCCAAACACTGATACCAAAGCTCTCAAAGATCCAGCATCAACGATGTTGCATCTTCAATTTCCTCTTAAAATGCGACGCTAAAAAACAAAAAGTTCCAGACATGGGAAGACAGAAATCAAACTACGTAAAAGGTAGCGAAAGGGTCGCGACCCGGCGTCACCTTTGGTAGCCAAGATTCCACGAAAACTCGTAAAATCGTTTATCTGCGCTCCCCGATGACCAGAGAGTCTCGCGTCTCGGCGGCGACACGCTTCCCGCGTCGACATCGCTTTTTGGAACAATTCGACATCAACGATATCCCGGTCGTAATCCGCGCGGACGGCTCCGTGTAACATTTTTCTGCATTCCATCCCGCGAGACCCGCTCGAACCGCCGCTATCGAAAGGCAATCTTGGCAAATCGAGCCACGATCCCCGCTTCTTTTCGCTTCACCCCTTTCGCCCCCTCTCGTCGTCGTGGAAGTATATTCAGTGCACAAGCACACGTAGCCGGGGCACGGGGATCGAAGAATCTGCGAGCGCGCCGCGATCCGCTTTGGATCGTGAGACGGAGAGGAAAGTGAAGGAGACGCGCCGCGGCTCCGCAATTCCAAGGAAGACCACTCGACGCAATCTGCCTCGGGAACTCCTCTCCTGGGAGGCAACCAGACGTTCTTTTATCTTATTACGAGCGGCGTTCGACGAGGCGATCGCTTCACCGTTCGCCGATCCGCGCTGATTTCGCGGAAACCGCGACGCTCTGGGACGGTTGCGGCCATTCATCGCGGAGCGAACGCTCGCGGAATAGGAACGCGCGTGTCAGCTCATTGATCAATGCGAGGAAGAAATGATTGGTGATGGATCTGAGATGCTTTCGGATCTTTCTTATTGTTAGACGTGGATCGAAGTTGACGTTTGGAATTGGTTAAGGGATTTTATACGACTTATAGAATAATAAATTACTGCATTATTATGGATCAAATTTCTTTATCCCTGGTAAAATGTTTTCGGCTACGAAAGTTTCGCAACAAAATGAAATTAGTTTATAATACTGTAATTTTTGTAGTGTAAAATGCCAATACTAATAAAATATATAAAATGCATGGGACTCTTAGATAAATTCAACATAAAGTAAATATAAAAAAAAATCATTTTTAGATACCCATAAAACATTTTTACTTTCTATTTAAAAAGAAACTTGATTAAAAATCAAAATAGTAGTTGTTAAAATTGGCATTGGTGAAGTATTATGGCAGTAAAAAGTATGGCAAATAAAAATTTTTTTCAACTATTTTGCTTTTCTCTGATTTTCTAAAGATAATAAACAAGTTTGTAAAATACGAATTAATATAAACATCCGCAGTCTAATCATCAGTAGAAAACCAAAATTCAAAAAGAACAAGACGAAGAACAAGAAGAAGACAAAAGAATTACAGACAACAATAATGAGCGAGATACACACATTACATAGACATAATACTATTCATAGAAAATGGGAAAATTATTTATTAGGAAATTGTTTAACAATAAGGATATTGATTATAAAGCGAAAATGAAACAAAAATATAAACATATTATCACATTTACCACATGTACCTACCTATGCATTAATAACATACAAATTTTAGGATCAAACAGAATCTCAAAAATAACAAATATATATATTTTATTATAATTTTGTACAAATATTTAGACCTAGTACCTGTATATACTTCTTGTTTTCGAGATTATGTTTGATCCTAACATTTTTATGTTAGTAGTGTATAGTTCTTAATAAATAAGGTGTCATGTCTAATGCTTTTGTATTAAATATTGTCATTTTCCTTTAAATCCTCAATTTTTTTAATACTGCGGAAATCGTTCAACTTTCAGTTTTTTATAATCTGTGTATTACTGCCTACATAAAAAATGTGTAATGTGTATTTTGTTCTTTATTGTTATTTGTTAATTCTGTTGTCGGTAAAATTAGAAGTCGGTGAATTCTTGTCCTTAAAAACAGTGTCGATGATTCCTATGGGAACCAATTTAATGTATAAAATAGCTTCTATGCACATCGTCTGAAAAACGAGTCTGTCCAAAAAGTAGTCAGCGAAAATCGCTACGAAGGCGGAACAATTTAGCGTATTTCATCCCTTTTGATCGAAGCGGATACGCCAACCGATTTTAATCTAAAAGGGTGCCTCATCGCCGCCGGATCGCCGAGGTCCTCCCGGGTACCACTTTCATGGTTGTCAAGTTCCCGCGCGGTTCGCGATAAAATAGCGCAGGTAATTTCATGAGAGCCACCCGATAGATGAAATTTGGTAGCCAAGAGCTTCGCCCAGCTTCCCAAAAAAGTGGTAGAGTAGGCAAATCCGTAGGAGTCGAGCCCGCAACTTTTCTGGACGAGAAGGATCGATCGATCGGTCGGTTCTTCTCTTCTCCATCGCCCTCCTCCTCTTCCCCTTCGGTTACGATCTCCTCCGGGGGGCCAGAAGCGGTTCCCTTCTTTTCTCTTCGCGGCGGCCGGTCCTCCCTCCTTTATCTCGCCGCGCTTTATTCCGGGTTCCGGGTGCCTCCCGCATCTCCGATAGATGGAATCGCCTCGTTCCTCGGACGGCGATGCCGAGGAGGGAGCAACAGACCGAGAAACGGGCCGACAGAGAGAGAGAGAGAGAGAGAGAGAGAGAGAGAGAGAGAGAGAGAGAGAGAGAGAGAGAAAGCGTGGAGGGTAGAACGGGAAACGGCAAGTTGGAGGAAGCCAATCTCAGAAATGAATATGACTGCTGCAAAATTCACGGAACAATCCGCGGGTCGCTGAATGTGGCTTGTTTGTCTGTTTGTTTGCGCGCCTATTTCCGTTCTCATTTATATGCACGCACATCGCCCGACGCGCTTTTGGCCCTCGTGCGCACCTAGAGCGACGACGACCGACGGAGAGAAAAGCCCTCGACCCTTGGTCCTGGCCCTTCGCGCCCCGTCGACGCGACAGGAGGATCGAATCGATCGGGATTCAGGGCGAAATTGTGTCCTTCACCACGCCACCGGAAACGGAACGCCATATGTTGAGGACATATGCTACATACGTGGTATGTTGCACTGTGGTTAACTGCGTTTTGAGCGAGTAATAAATGCGTGGATATGTTCTGCGGAGTCTGTATGACGTCACGTGATGGTAGGTCACGTTTGGGGTTGGAGCGGTTTTGCGATGCGCGGCGATGCGAATGGGAAGGTAAATTGGTTTTTTCTGTATTTAGTAATTAGAGATTAATGATTCCTATCGCCGTGCCGGGACGATTGATGGAGGGTCTTTCAAGTCGATCATTTTATCGACTCGTCGCATACTGGTCCGGAGCGATGATTTAGCAGCTCAAATGATTAAAAAAATTTTTTGGTAATAATAGAACAAGTGATATTGCCTAATACATGTGTCTTTAAGGTATCGTTATTGAGTATTTTTGATGAGATAAGCAGTTGTATGTTCGTAAAATACAGTGTTGACTCGAAGAACGGCTGGGTTTCAAAACCGAGTGCCGTCCTTTTTCGAGTTGGGTTCGATCTCGGCCATGACGGATCGAGGAGACTCGCAACGGCGAAGTAGTCAGGATAGAGAAATCCCTTTTTTGATTAAAGCTCAGACGTCGTTCTTTGAGTCAAGACTGTAAGATTGTCCCTATATCGGGACAGTATTGTATAACCTTAAAGTTAAGTGTTTGAAACATCACGTTTCTGGGATTTCATAACATGTACTTAATATTTGTACTGAATATTATTTTTATTTTTTTTATTTTTATACACAGTGCATTAAAATATGGACTTTTCTGTTTCAGAAAGTCAGTTTTAAAAAGGAGACAAAAATAAAAAAAAAAAAAAGTATCTGATGCCCGCGAAGACCCATGAAGATTTCATGTTCTATCTATAGTTTGAGTAACGCTTTTATTTCCTATTAATTTCCAGCTGCATAGATGTGCATACTGAATTATTAGGTTTTTTAATTTTCTGAATCTTGACATGAACAACTTAAAATACGTGCAAATAGGTGAAACAGTCAAAATTTTTAGATATATGATTATATATTTATTGCTTTAAAAAGAAAAAAGTCCAAACACGGCGTAAATTGAGCTATAATTAACGAAATTACCGAAAAAATTAATTAATACATGAAATTCCTAACTTTGCCAAAAATAGACCGATTTATATAAAAATTTGGTGTCATTTTAATCAGATG
This sequence comes from Perdita meconis, assembly GCA_030770465.2. Classification (NCBI taxonomy): domain Eukaryota; kingdom Metazoa; phylum Arthropoda; class Insecta; order Hymenoptera; family Andrenidae; genus Perdita; species Perdita meconis. The sequence continues at coordinate 6,259,244 of JASKOS020000005.1, forward strand.
AATACCAGAAATTCAACGGTGTTACTTTGTTGAACGCTACGACTAGTAATAAGGTCGACGGGAAAGTGAAAAATTCACATTCAACATTCTACAAGTTACAATATAAAATAATAAAAAATAATTGTTTGTCATAAAAAAATCAAGATCACCTTGGTTTTTTAATCGTTACTACATATTTTTGATTGCATAATATAATAGCTGACATTCAGCCGACTTCAACGATATACGATACTGTGATCTCAAGTCTCGAAATAACGCTAAAATAGCTTTGACCAGCTAATTCTTCGATCGGGAGCAGTGTGCGCCGGAACGATTGATGGAGGGTCTTTCAAGTCGATCCTTTCATCGACTCGTCGGGCAGAAGTCAGAAGTCGACGACAGCCGTGCGCGCTGGTCTATTCCCCTTTCGCGGCTGACGGCTGAAAGCGAGGAGACAAATCGCAGGAAAAAGAACTCGCGACGGAGAGTTTGAGCTCCCCGAGGTCGAGCCGTGCTTCTTTCACCCCCGCCGCATCCCACGACTCCTTCCTTCTTACCCGTTCACCGCTCTTCCCTTTTCCTCCCCCGTCTAGACCCTGGCGACGCGCCGGAAACACGGGCACGCGGCGATCAAGGGATCGATGCTCGTTCCCGAGGCACAGAAACGCGGGCCGCTGTCGCCCGATAAGATGCGGAATAATTTCGCAATCGCGGCTCCGCGGGATCGCGAAACGTGTTCGCCCCGCGCGCCGATAGGGAAATCGGTTTCTCCGATCGTCGAATGTCCGCGGATAACAATTCCGATAGCGGGAAGGCCGGACGGACAGACAACGAAAGTGTTGCTTCGTCATTTCACGGTCCGCTGGAGATAAGGTAACGCGCTTCGGTTTGATCCAATTCGAATGCCACTCTGATATCTAACTCGATCCGCTTCGTCGATTGGGTTCAGTGTACAGTGCGGCGCATTACTATAGCACCACTTAAAGTTTGAGCGTTTAAGCTGTTTTGGAGTTGCAAGTGGAAATGTAACAAAATTAGTCATGAGAGTTGAAGCAGAATGAGAAATAATTTTAGATTAATTTCAGATTACAGTTTGATGGAAGTTCCTGTTTTATGCGAAATTATGCAATCGAAGGAGTGATTTTCAAGCGTCGTGTAACTACAGGGTAACTAATAAAACATGATCAGTTCAGATTGTTCATATTGTCACTGATAGGCAGATCAACAGCTATTTTCATGTGGAATGGTACAGTTTTATGGGATTTTTCACATAATTACAGTAAATTTTTAGTCAACTCTTTCTTTTATAGGAATTTTAAAGATTACATTTAATTTCTTAGAAAAAACCTATCATTCTTTTACGCCTATCTTTTAACGAACAATGTGATGAATTCAGTAAGTATTAAGGTAAAATGGTCAAATGGTTTTCCTATTATGGAGGATTAACTACATATTCGTGTATAAAAAACACTATATTTACACAACAATTGAAATATTTTCTTTGTAATATACGTCAATTCCTATTTTATTCGGAGGACTTAAAATTTGTCTACTTCAAACTCTTTTATTTCCTAAATTTCTTATTTTAATACTAAATCTAACACTTTGGGCGTAATTATTGAAACAGTCTAACAAGGATATGGCAAGAACTGCAAAATGTCTAATGATTTGGCTGCTTGTGGGTTTAATATTATAAGTTCTTGAAAAAGAACCCCAAAGGTATCGTAAGAATAATTGATTACTTTGTCATTTCATGTTTTCCTAGTTATGGAATGTTCTCCACATCTTTTCTTTTCAATTCTATTTCGTAGTAGACGTGAGAAGGACACATTATTATGAAGGGTGACATTATCTTGTTCCAAAGATACCATCATCAATACCATTTTTTTTAAAGTTCATTCTTCAACATACTCTTCCAATTCACGTACACGATTTTTTCCCGTATTCTTACTCGAAAGTCCAAAACAACTCAAGAAATATACGGTGCAGCAGTTATGCACCGCACTGTACTATCGGTCCAGGAAATGCTTTGGTCGCTGGGAAAAGACACGACTCCGTCTGCGGCGGAGCGATCGCAATCAACGGCGCCGATAAATAAACTTATCTAAATTGTTATGGAATCGTAAAATCGATACCCGCGCCCGGTGCCCACATATAGAATCATAAAGCTGACGGCTTTGGACCCGATCGCAGTCTCCATTACCCAAGGACCTCGTTCCATCGAGCAAGGTCAGCAATCACGCCCGTAAGGATAAAAAGATTCGTCCGAGTGAATTCTCGCTCATTTCGCGAAGGTGTTCCGGGCGCGAGATCCACTTAAAGAGTCAAAGAACCGGAGAAGGGAAAACGACGAGAACGCAACAGATAGAAGCGCCGAAAGCGAGAAGAATCCTTCGGGGATCCTGCGAGGAGATGAACAGGAACGAGGAGCATGAAAGAACGCCCCCGAAAAAAAAAGCAGGAATCAAGTGTCCGCGGAAGACACGGTTTAAACGATTTAAAAAGAAAAATGGCGACGAGAGCCGCGGTTGACTGGATCCTCTCCATGCAAAGAGGAAGTCGTCGAGGGGTGGGCGCAGGTAACCGGAAGTGCAGCGCGAGTCGAGGAGCAATCGTGCAGCGCCGAGTGGGAGTTCGCGTTGGTTGCGGGAGCTAGAAAGGCTCTCTCGGTCGAGTGAACGAAGAAGCCACTCGCGCGGCGTACGGACACTTAAGGGGGGGGAGGGAAAATAGAATTTCGAGGCGAAAGGTTCCCCTCTTCCGGGGGGAGGAGGAGGATTTCGAGGCGCATCGCGCGCGCTCTTTCGCCTCGAATAACGAGGGGGAGGATCGGGGGGGAGCCGAAGAGGCGACACAGAAAAAAGGTGGACCGGGTTCTCGGCGATAGAGTCGAGCGGGTGCAGGACCTAGCTAGCTGGCGGCGATTGGTCGACCGACCCAAAAAGGGTTGGATTTTCGAGAGAGCAGCGCGGCGTAAAGGGTGGAGCGCTCGAGGATACTCGAGAGTGCTCGAGCGTCCCGCGGCGTATGTGCTACCCGATCTGGAGTGGCGACGACCCCGTGGGTAGGGGGCGAGAAGAGGGGAGGGTGGGGTGGAGAGGGAGCACACGCGCGCGGCGTGCACACGCTCGCCCGCTCGCTCGCTCGCTCGGCTTTTCTCCGCTCGAGGGTACTTCTCTCGACGACGAGACCGGCAACGCAACGGCGGCCACCGGGGGCCCTCGCGAGCCTCGTTCCCCACAAGCTCGAGGCTCGAAAGCTTGTTAGCGAGATTCGCCATTTTTTCCAACCCCTTCTCTGGCCTCCAGGCGCTCACCCTCCTTCCCCTACCTTCTTCTTGTCCGCGGCGCGTACACCTCTTGTACGACCGCCCTCCTCCATGCACGTCGTGGCCCCCTTTTCTCTCGCGGAGAGAATCGGGGGCTCCTCGACAAAAGGTCGACCACGAAAATCGAGCTACCGGGGGCAAATCAAGAGAGCGCCTCCCCGTTCTCTCTCTCTCTTTCGCTCTCCCTCGCCACCCTGCTCCTCCGCTTCTAACCCCCGGCCACCTTCTTCCGCCATTCCCGCGTTCACCACATTTCGTTCTTCTCCCGTGCACGCCCCAGTTACCGCGATTCTCCCTTCAGCTACCTTCCTTCTCTCTCTCTCTGTCTCTCTCTTTCACTCGTTAATTTCGCGCCGATCCGCGAGATCGGCGACCACAATGCGCGGGGGGATGGACTGAAGAGCGAGCCGACGCGGAAGGAGTAAGAGAGCAGGGAGCCCGGGTGATTATTTTTTTTTTCCTTTGCGTTTCTTCGCTCATGCTCGAGCCTCGAGTGCGTGCAATGCACCCGCGGGCCGGCGACGAGGACGGCCAGATATCGTTGCCCCGGTCGATCGAAGCTTCGGTTTCCTTCTGCTCCTGGAGAGGCTCGTTCCCTGCGCTCGACCGTGAGTCATCCGGGAACGAGTCGAACGGAAATCACCTTGCCGCGAAGAAAAGAGGAGAGGAAGAGGAAAAAAAAGAAGGGCCACCCTATACACGCGCGCACACGCACCGTCGTAATGGGGTTCCCTTCCGACTGCCTTAGCCCTCAGGCCTACCTATATACCTACATGCATGCTCGACTAGCCGTCTATGGGGTCAGTCCCCGACATGGAAATGGTCAATTTGTCTGACGAATGCGAACGCAAGCTACTACCGCGCCATTTTTCACGAGGCCCTTGCGGAACCCCGCGATAAATCGGCTACTGTGCGAGAGACACGATTCCGAGGGATACGGCGAATCGATTCTGGGGTTCTTGAGGAGAGCTTTCTTATTGTTTTGGAGCAGCATTGAGGCATGTTTATGGTGGAAAGAGAGGAATATCGTTTGTGATTTTATTAGATTAGTTAGGTTTATTGGTAGAGTTTAATAGAATAGTTGGGGCAAAAATTTGTTTCTTCGATCAGAATCAAAAGTTTGTGGCAACCTTTTGCACTATTCAGAATTTATCATCATCCTCCTTTTTCTTTGCTTCTTTCTTTAACGAATTACATTAAGTGGGAGATTTTGTCAAATTCCTTGATAAAATACTAATTTGTCATCATGTCAATTTTTTTTCTCCATTATCTATGTATCGTCTACGGAATTTACGAATTTGCAACTACCACTTACAATTTATACTATTTTCTTACAGGATTTTAGTTAGATTTCATAAAATTCGTTAATGAAAAACAATTTTTCAGTATAAGAATTTTTTCTTCAATTTTCTATTTATTGTCCATGAATTTTCTATTATAACTGAAAATTATAAATAAATTAAATAAAATGGAAGATTATGTCTAATTCCTTAAAAAGAAGTTAGATTATGATACTAAGAATTCTTTTACCTCCTAGAATTTATCTTCTTCAAGAATTCATTAACTTCTGAAATAAAAAGCTATTTTCTCAAAGCAAGAATTTTTTTGCAACTTCCTGTCTATTCACCATGGATTTTCCATGACAATTTTTAAAGTTATCAAGATTTAGTAGTTATCAGACTTTGTAGTCAAGATTTTTGTAGTTTTCAGGAAAATAAATTTCTTATGGTAAGCATTTTCTTTCTAAATTTTCTATCTATTATTCATGGATCTACATATGTCAACCATCTGCGATCATAAAACTTCTCCTCAATCAATAATAAAGAATATATAAATATTTATATATTCCCCAAAAAGAAAATACTAATTATAAAGTCCCCATAAAAATAATTGAACAAAAAGTTACATTAAACGTAGCGCAAAGTCCCTAAAGCCGATTACACATATTTCAACAAGGATTCCACGTAGCCTAAAGAAGCAGTAGAACCTCAATTATTCGAATGACAGTATTATCCCAGAATTTTATTATTCAATGTATCAATTATGTAATGCAGTAAGTGTAAGAGTGAATTAAGACTGCAACTATAACCTACACTATGATTTACTGATGGTACTAATCATAAACTAACTTCTAACATTTTATATTACAAATCTGAAATTGGTTAATCGAGGTTCCACTGAAGAACCTAGCATCAAGCGTGTCCGTACCAGAAAGAAAACGTCACGACGTCCATGAGCCATCATTAGAAAAGAATTTGTATTTACCCGGTGCGCGAGCAAGCAGCTCAAAGGGTGGAGGTAAGAAAAAAAGCCCTAACTTCTCTACCTGGCCCATTCTCTGAAGCTCCTAGAGTAGAGAAAAAGAAAGGGGGAACAACCTGAAGATTCCTGGCTACCGCAATCGAGTCAGGTCAGACGGGGGGCTGAAGAGAACTCGAGTAGCTCCGGACTTCGACCCGAATACCTTCGAGTCATCCACCTATGAAAATCTGATTCATTGCATTCTTGATTCGGAATCGCTCGGTTTGTCTGTTCTCAGGGGGGATCAGATTCGGATACTGTCTGTAGATTATGTTTGAAAATACAGAGCAGGTAGCGGTGATACGATCGGGAAGCGAGGGCGATTCTTCTTACCAAAATATGTCAGAGTGATAGACTGTGTTTTCGTGATAGGGGATGCCTCTTCGAAACGGAGACCTTAGGCGGATTAACCGTTCGCGACGGCTAAGTATGATTCCGAAATGATATTTGAGGGATGACAGTTTACTCTTTTAGCTGGAAACTTGAGGATTTCTTTAGATCGAAGGATATCGTAATTCTGTGGATCTTCGGAACTCTAAAAAAATATTCCTAGTTATAGGGTAACTGTCCCAATTACGGATGGTGTACCTATTATGGAGGATTAACCACATATTCACGTATTAAAGACACTGTACTTGCACAATACCTGAAATCATTTTTCATGGTATACTTCAATTCCTATTTTATTCGGAGCAATTAAAACTTTTCTATTTTTGGGACAGTCTAACAAGAACATGGCAACTGCAAAATGTCTAATGTCTTGACTGCTTGTGAATAAATAAATGTCTAATGTCTTGTTCTATGCTTGAGGGACATGATTTTTAGGAATCATAAATCGTTTGTTATGATTTTTTAGTAACAATAAACCCGCGGAACCACTAATCTGTCCGTAATTGGGTCAGTTAGCCTAGATGCATTTTTGATTTGTTCAAATGTAATTCGAAGCGCGTAGAAATAAAAATCAATTTTATTATACATTTCAGAAGAGTTTCTGGGTTACAGTATATTTAACAGACCCTTAAGCTGGTTTACACCCGAAATATTGAATCATCTTTATATTTACTTCCCTTTTTACCCAAGAAACATCTCAATCCACCTAATTATACGACCCTTCAACCCACTCCACGCCGCCACCGACACGAAAGGTATTAGAAGCGGCGTTCTCCCCTAGAACAAAAGAAGGAAAAAAAGCAAGCAAAGACGAATCCTGAGCAGCGCACGTCCAAAGACGGCAGAGTCGGACTGCAAGCACCCATAAATATTCACGAGCAGATTTATTTTCCCCGCGCTTTAGGGATAAAAGATAATCTTTCACATATGACGTACAATTATTTCGCCCGTCCCTATTTACTTATTTGCCTCCCATAGCTATATCACAACCGGTAATAATTAATACGACTCGTTTTGCGACCGACACGAGAGCGCCTCAAGACGAATTTCCCCTGCGTTGATGAATTATGCAATTATATAAACGAATATTAGTAATCTATTGGTCTGGACGAGGGTAAATATAGATTCGAGATTCTGTATCTGCCGTGGCTTTGATATTACTCTTGATCGAGTAGTCGTGCAATTAACTACAAAAATTGAACCACTTCGTAGAAACGTAACCCTTAGATCGAGATAACGATCTTAAACGATTAATTATTTATCTATGCAAGTGCCATTAATTTTAGTACCGATATTGCTACTGTTTTTTAATACTCTTGCAAGTACTTTGCCATTTTTAGTCGTGAATTATGTTTGTTGCAGTTTATTCGGTGCCCGCGGATGTTCTTTTTGTGGTTAATATTTCTTCTACGATTTTTTTTTCTGAACGATTGATTGAATTATAAATTAAAGCATAAATGAGAATAATAAATTCTGCTATTTTTCGTTGCATATGCAGTGAGATGAACTGATATACAGTTAAATTCATAATTTGAGTTCTCAATCAATTTTAGACTTCAACCATTGTAATTAACATTCAATTAGTCCTCTACGTTTATCTCAGAATTCTAATCAATCAAATTAGAAGTACATATATCTACATCCAAAGCGTACAACATTTTTTGATCCTCCACACACTAAGAAACGAAGAGAATAACAATATCTACTGACTCCTTCATTAATCAAATTTATCTTCTACGAATTTTTTGACGGTCCGAATTTCATGCACCCAAATTTAGATCTCCAAGCCGCAAAGTCCACGATTTCCGTGGACACCGCCTCGCCGGTCCCCCAGTTACTCAACGAGCGCGGTGAGCTCAACAACTTCCGGCTAATAATTCAATTCGCGCGATTTTCGCGAGCAGCCGCGGAAGTCGGGATCCTCCGGCGAAAGAAAAGGAAGAGTCTCGCATCGCGCGCGCTCTTCAAACGCGTGCAAATAAACGCGCGGTGTACGCGGAATCGTGCGTGTCACGCCCGTCGACGGGACACGCATACGTTACGCGCGCAGACACGGGGCGCGCGGGGTGTGGCGGTATGATTACACGCCCGGGATGGAGGGTGTCTACTAAACTACTAACTTGTCCATTAATATTAAAGAATCGAGGTGCAGACCGCGATGGGGGCGAGTTACAGGACGCGTGCAGAATGCAGAGGATAGATTTAGCATCGCGGGACGCGCGTGAATGTGTGTTGGTTTGCGCGCGAACGTCGTGCGGGCCTGGGGAAATTTCGTTGGAATGGAGATGACTAATAAGTAGACTGTGGATTCTTATACATTTGTGACAATTGTTATTACGCCAAAGACTGGGATGAAGGAAAATCTGTTGATGTTAAAATACGCGGAATATTAAACAAATAAGTGTATGTAAAAGTTTTAGCCTTTTTTGGAACATTCATGTAGAATTAGTTTGATATTCTTTTTTTTTGTTATTATGTGAATCATAAAGAATGAGAAAAAATATTTTGAACATTAATTTGTAATTAATGTAATTAATGCTTTTATTATGTATAAGTAAAGGAAAATTAAAAAAGAAGCTTGAAACTTCTGCATAAATTTAATAAACAATACAAGCGATGCTATTTAAAGTTTAGAAAATTAGGCATACTGTTACTCAACCTGCAATTGTTTAGAAACAATTTCCAGGTTTGCATAAATATGATTTTTTATAGGAATCTACAGTCTATTAATAAAAGTACTGCACATAATCAAAATAGTGAATTGTTGTTGTTGTAAAGACAAAAAAAGAGGAGAATTAACTTTGCTGATTTGGAACAATCAAATAATATTTTACTTCTGATTCGTTTAACTCATGTAAACCAAATAAATAGATAGCATACTGTGAGCTTGTGTATGTACATAATCGAGTCTGAAATTATTAGAATAATAATACAAATAAACGACTGTTTCATATGATAGTTAAATAATGAATTAATATGAAAGACAACTATAGGCTCCTTTTCATTATTTCAAAATAATTTCTGTTCAAATAAAATAATACATTATATAAAAATAACAATTTTTAAGATAACATTTATTTAAGTACAACAATGTACTGTCACTGATTTTTACATCACCTCGTGACTTGATACGAAAAATGGATTTATTATCACTATTTTAACCGCAAGAAAAGTTTATTAGATGCGAATTATTAATAATATTTCAATTTAAAAAGAACATTACCACCCTATTGCATTAATAAAAATTCTAATCTAAAGAAATTCGTAAATTAAATGTTCTTCATCTATACAATAATTTAGAAGTTAAATAAAGTTCCAAATATTAATTGATTCCTTATTCAAGTATGTAATTTAGTATTTTGTATCGATGTAAACTAAATTGAACAATGCTTTGGCTATAAAATAATTTAGAAGCAAGATAATGTTGCGGACATTAATTGACTCCAGCATTGGAGTCACCCAGCATTGATTTATTTTATTTTTATTAACATTTAGTATCGAAAAATGAATAAATTAAGCATTTTTTGTTTCCAAAACAGTTTAAAACTGGTTCAGACTACAAAATAGGAGTAATTAAGTGTTCTGCACCAATGTGAATAGAGAATTAAAGTATCTGTTCCTACTTTTTAGTAATTAATGATCCATATTAAGCAATTTTTCTCATGGTCAATCCTCAATGAAAAAGTTACCGATTTGCCTCCCCGAAGTTTAGATTCCCCACACCGTTTCCGCCGCTATTCACGAACGACGTCCGCGAAATTTTTGATCAGACTTTCCATCCAGGGTCGATTTTGCGCGCGACGCACGCACACGCGGGTCGTTTTATGAATCGTATTCCTGCGGGGATACGTCGAATGTGCCTACACCCCGAACACGTTTGCCGTTAATAACACGATTGACGACGTGGTTTATCGCGGATGGACTCATAGAAGGTTTACGTCGCGAGCGATGGAAACGATATGGCGGCGAAGCTGATGAGTAATCGAGCACTAAAGACGTGGGAGAGGAAGAGACTGAAAATGAAATGTGTCGTGCTCAGAACACGAATACGAAGATTGCGAATCGCGGATCACGGATCGGAAATCTGTAATGGAAAGTTCCCTGAATCGGGAATCGGTAATTAGCGATGGGCGTTCCGAATATCAGTTTCGAAACGATTGAATGTTATTCGGTATCGTGAAGACTCGAAGCGACTCGAACAGATTCGAAGGAACGTTACTGATTCGAGGCGATTCGATCTGCTTGGGACCCATAGCTAATGAGATTCGCTGCGTTTCGAAATTTGCGGCGGAGATTCGAAGCGTTTCGATCGGTCTTGAGCTCATCGGCTTTTCGCTGTCGATAATTAGATGGTGAGAGTTCAGAATCGAAATCAGATAATTGCGCAGACTCGATAATTAGAACTGAGAGATTAAAAACAAAAAATGGAGATACTTTGCCTACACTTCTGATTATTAATGCGATTCTTTCGTTTGCTACATACTAAGTGAGCCTCGTTCACTTTGAATGATAAGGGAGAAATAAATAAGATTTAAGCGACAGGAACGCAATCGGCAACTTTCCCTTAATTACGGTCCCAAAGATCGAATTAATCGCAGCTCGCAAAGATCGAAGTCACTGCATACCGATCGCCAAGCAAGAGCAGTCACTCAGGGTGACATGGAACATATCAAGCGACAGCGACGCTTGGTTTATAAACGCAAGAACGTTATCGAGAGATATCGCATCGTCAAAAATCGAAGCCCGCTTGATATCAACTATTTGCATCACGAAACCGATAAGTCGACTGGCCACGGTCCAGGCATTCCCGTCAAGACTGATAGCAGTCGGTGAAAGGTCTCAGTTACTAAATAATCGTTAAACTGCAACAGTCCGCGATTCTGCCAGCCGCTGAAACGATCGAAACCGTAATTCACAGGCTAACCTTCGCCGGCGAATATCGCTAAACGACGCGGCGAAACACTTACCCGTAACACCTTCGCTACATCAAAGACCCGTTTCTGTTCAACCAAGGATTTCGAAATCTCTGAAAGACGAAGTGGCAGGGGGTCGAAGCTCCGAAAAATCCATCCCGAAAGAAAAGGGGAAAGGACGTGGAAATGGAGGATGGAACAGCGTCACGGTAAAACGAGCGAATTTACGAGCACCACGCCCGACGCCGCTCGCGAAGGGAATATCTGTGTCCACTTTGCCAGACGGTGCACGGCGCTTAAGGTACGCGACAGACAAATTGTCAATGGGGATTAAAGAATCCTCGTACATTTGGCAGGTGGTTAAGCACTCGGCGAGCCATACGAGCCCGCATTACGCGCGCCCACAGCCACGCATATGCCTCGGGTGATACGCAGCACGTGGGCCACCGCCGCCGCCGCGATCTTTTCGAAATAATTTAGGGGACGGGATCCCCGGGTACGCGCGCGCATATACACGCATCTGCACAGAGTTATTTATGATGGATTAGGCCGGGATTTAACCCACGACTAATTTATGTCAGGCCACGGGATTGTCGACTCTCAACCATTTTCTCTGCGCCCCTAAACCATTGGTCGCACGACGGACTCCGCCACCCGAGTTTGGAATATCCTAAGCCTGAACACCGCGCGTCTCCGGGATTTTCTCTCGAGGGTGAAATCGCCGGGAAAATCGGAAGATTTCTCTCCAGGAGTTGGCTCTTCGGAGCACCGCTTTCGAGAGCATTGTATCTGTCGATGTATCGAAGTCGAACGCGTTTACAGACGGTCACTTCGGTTGGAGCGTGATCGGCGATCAGCGAACCGTAACAGGTGCGCAGGACGCGCGTAACAGAACGGAAACGAGCCTCGGCGATGTTAGCCACGGTGCCTGTGAATCGCTCGAATGGCATTTTGTATACGCGTCCATGGAGGGGCGGATTAATGATCGAGTGGAGGCAAAAGTACCGAGATAGTTCATCGGTTAAAACCTGTAGAAGGTTGTTGAACCGGGACAAGCAACACTGTGAGGTGTTCAACGCAATAAAAGCACAGATCAGTAGACTAAACAGCGAGGATGACACGTAGAATTTCCTTGAAACCATCAAAACTACCCTTAACCTTGCGTAAAATATGACCGCGCGTGTTAAAAAACCGTCTGCTCGGACGGTAGCGATAGCATCCGCCTTTAGAGTGCGGAGACATGTTGAGCCAACGCTGGGCGATTCCTACGCTTCCAAATGTACCCGCTGCAGGCAAGTCTCGGTACATTTGGAAGCATGTGGATTGCCGGACGCTGGTGCATCAATGCTGTAAACGAACGTTCAACGTGTCCGCGCCCTTAGAACCAAAATCTGGAGACCGCGAAAGTCGACTTCACCCGGGCGACGAAAGTCGAAAGCCCCGGGGGAATTCGATTCGCCCGTCTCTTTCCCTTTTTACGGTGGCCGGGTTTGTTCCGGGGAACAGTCAGGATCGGGGGCATGAAATTTACCATGAATAGAGAGGGGAACATGGCGGCGACAACGACTTGACTCTGCACCCTTGCCCACCCCTCCGGGTCGGCTTGTCCCTTGTATTATTCAGGCCGCCATTATTGGACCCCTTGGTCCGGCTGTGCGACACGCTCGCCCCCGCGGGACAACGCAATTGCATCTGCTCGGAATGAGAGTGAGCCGAGGGGGTGGGCGGGGGTGGGGCCGGAAAGCTACTCCCGCGTGTCGCAGCCGTATAAGGAAGGAGGAACGGGCGCGCGGCCGTTTAACCCCTCGCAAGCCCAGTTCGGATCTAGTTACTTAAGTTCGGCGTCGCTCCTGCAAATAAAAGGAGAGGCGTAATTTATGGCCACCGAGATACCGGGACACGGGGGCCGTTCGAGGGGGTGAGCGCGGTCGAGAACGGAGGGAGAGGGGGTTAGAATAAAAATGAAACAGCCACGGACTGGCTTCGGACGCCGCGGGGGGAGGAGGAGGGACTCTCTTTTCTTCTCCGTCGAGGATGGAAGAAGCAAAAGAAGGGAGGGAGAGGATGAAAGGGGATGGTCTCTGTCCGAGACGGGCGACTCCAAATTGTGTAGACGTGTTTGCGGAATATTGTACGCGGGGAACGGTTTACCGTGAACCGGTGCAGCCGGGGATATTGGCACCGGCGTCGCCCGAAAGCGTGTCCGCGCAAGTTATACGGCAGGTTAGCGGAACACGAGGGCGCCGAGGGAAACAAGGTGGATAAGAAAAGGAGAGCGGAACGGAGGAGACACGTTGGACCCTGAGTGATCTATGGGCGAAGATAAACCACGCGTTCAACAAGTGTGCCGTCGTCGATAGCCTCGCGTACGGTGCCTCCGCTTGGCGAACCGTGCGCGCCAATTTTTCGGTCACTTGCGGACGTCGTAATTCTTCTAGCACCGACGCAACGGTATCTCGCCGCGCGTACCTTTCAATGTTCGGTAATCGGAGCGAGATTAAATAGTTTTTTATTGTCTTTTTGGTTTAGGATCGAGACGGGATTTATCGATCGGCGGATCTATGTATGAGCGGTGTTATCGATTCTATGATCTGATGTATTATCAAAATGGGTATGGGTATGACTTTTTTGGTTCTTGTTTGACTTTTTGGTGAGGGTGTAAATGCAGAAAATTAATGAGCAGAAGTTAGGTTTATTTGTAATGTTGGGGGAAATTATGAGACACTTTGAAATTTCATGAGATGTGGACTTGTATCTTTGTTTTAATATTTGTTTGTAGAATATTCTTATTAGAATTATTGAAGCATGTAATTCTACTATCATTTCTATTTTTTTTTAAATAATTTCAGTAAACTGTTTTAATGGGTTTAAAAATTTCTTTATCAAAGTTGTCTGTATTTGTAAATATTGCTAAAAAATTGCATTTTCATTAAAAAACTACGCAGACTCGTAATTTTTACTCGGAATGTTAGTTATATATTTTTGTATTAGACACAATTGCATATGAAACAGAAGTATTAATTTTTTATTAATAGTTCTACGTACTAAATGAATAAAACAAGAAATTTGAAACTTTGAACAAAAGTGATATGATCAATTGCAGTATAATTGTATAGCTGTTCAAATAAAAAAAAAGTAATGAAAGACTACTTTGGAGTTGACGAGATACCAACTTTAGATAGGCCAGCACTTTAGACTTTAATATTGTAAAAAATACGTTGTAGTAACTTAGCAGAATTGCATATAATAATAGAAAGCAGTAAACAACATTACTAGGTTGGAAGGATCGAGTTTACGTGCAAAGGTAGATTTGCATCAGAATTAGACCATAAAGAATCATATAAAAGTCTGCTTAATCAAATGATCAAGGTAGTGCAGAATAGAGTGTCAAGCCTTTATAAATGTTCAAAATATGTGATACCTAGTTTAAGTTTGTGCTTTACCTTTTGTAAAGAGCTGTATTTTATAATTTTATTCAAATGAAATTGTATTATTTTTATTTAAAGTGAAAATTTCTTTTATTAGCAGATGTGTATGCAAATTTATATTTTTATAGACATGCATCAGCAACTGAATTTTACATAAACGTATATTTTATCTTTTAAATATTATAAAATGTATTTCATTTTTAATATTTTATTTATGTTTATATCTCTGGGCATTCTTGTAGCTTTCTGTAATTTTAAAATTGCCATAAATGTATGAACATTCGCAGTCTACTAATTGGAAATAATCCTATTTTATATGCAATAGCATTTTACATAACATTATGTCTGTCACGATAATTTTCAGAGTGTCTTACGTTTCTTATATTTTAGTGTCTTATTAGTGTCAGAAAGATGTGAGTATGTTTGATATTATTGCTGTCACTATTGTTCCTAAGTGCACGAACTCAAAAACATATTTTGAGCTATTGCTAAACTGCATATGTTTATGCATTTATAACAATTTTCAGTATACAAAAATATATAAATATGTACATTGTTAAAAATATATCTATGTATGTACAAAATAGCAACACGAAAATACATTTTATAATATTTGTAAGATAAGACTCATTTTTATTCTAGTTTCACATCTCTTTTTGTACCTCTAAAAATATAAATTTACAGAAGTTGTCAAATATGTTGCATTTTATATAATGCTTATTTTATCTGAAACATTATCATTATTTTTTTGAAATTGCAATCTTAGCCTTTTCTTTAACCTTCCCATTTTGTTTCCCTTTTTTGCTAGTAAGAAAATAGATGGTTTTACTTTTATAACCAACTAAAAAATTTTGATCGTCTTCTAAAAATTAATCATAAAAGATAGCAAGTTTTATCATTGTTTATAGTCAAAACTCGAGTTTCAATTGAATGTTAATTTCCTTTATGTAAGTATAACTTCGCGATATTAATCCCTTGTCCTACCATTTTTTCCAGGCTACAAATTTATGAATGTACGGATTTGAATAGATAAAAAGATAAAATACCCTAACAACGTTCGTTCGAATATTTTGAATATAATTCATACCACAAATAATTACACGTTATTAAGTATATGATAACGTGTTAATGCGTAGTTTCAAATACAACAACTAAAAAAAAGCAGTAATTATGTAAGTTACAAGTAAATTAGTGTTTTTCGCTACAGTTCGCCTTCAAATTTCATTAACTCCAATTTAATATTCACATTGTAACATCCTATACATCCATCATACAAAACCAGGAAATAAATCTTTGGCCACCAAAACCGGCATGAATTTATATATAAACTCCACATATCTAATTTCCATTTTTTTATTTTCAAAATTTCATAAACGAAGCGAGAGAAAATTGAAAGAAAATGGTTCCTACAATATCCGCGCGTATATTTCCCAATGACGGACACTCGATATAAGGTAGCCACCGCGGCGGAAACACAGAATCGTTATCGAGGGGTTAATTTTACACCCCCCCCCCCTCGCGCATGCCACCGGGCATTCACAAACAAGCTATCAGTTGCGAAACACCGAATTCGCTGGCCGCACAGCGTTTCGCTGAACCAGCACCCGCCTGTACACACCCGAGCAACATAATTAAAAGTTCCGTGTGCCACTACCCCCGATAAACTCATTGTTCCTAAGTCAATATACGCGGCGGTTTCGGTAGGGGGAACTTGTATTACGGGAGAACGCGGCCCGTGAACCGGTTAATTACGCGGCGAAAAGTGCGTTCTTACAGAAATAATTAGCCGGGGCGGCCGTGGCGCGCGTGTATACACGTGCAAATAACCGCGGAGCTCGGGGTTGGAAGGAGCCGAAACGGGAGCGTGCGAGTCGAGCGGAACAGGGAACCCAAGCTGCTGGTGGCTATTGTGCTAACAACGCTGGAAAAGTTTGACGAAATAATGGGCAGGCGAATAAATTAGGTTTGTGAGTAATTAGAACATCGACTCGGGAGAATGCGAATGTGTACGGGAGCTGCGATTATCGTTTTTAATTATTATTTTGCGGTAAATATTGGGGTATGCAAAATGCGTTTTTTACACAATGATTTGCACTGTTCAACGATTTGGAGTAAGTTGTCACAGAACATTTGAGATTAACAGTCATGTGTGAAACCAACTTAACAGTAACTTTACACTCGAAACAAATTTTAGTAACAAATCAGCAAAATTATAACAAGAAAACATTCGGAGGTAAAATTCCTTTATTCCTGTAACACAGTTGTGGAGAATTACGATTGCATTAAACCATGAATTATAATTACAAAGTATATCTGAAATAAACTTCCAGATAAACTATATATCTGAATTAAACTTCTTGCAGTAATAACCTATTAAAAAATAAAAATTGGAAAATACAACAATTATCTCCTACCTCCCCTATAAGTATTCATCTGCGAGTAAATGATAAAACAACAAGTTAATTTAGATAGTAAGAATTCAATTAAAATTCGTTAAATCGAATAATGAAGAAAATTGCCTTCCAATAAACGGAATCCTACTATAATAATTACCTTCAGTATACAAATACCTATTTAACCTTACGACTTTCGCCCTTAAATATTTCATTTATAAAAATTTTAATCACCAAAAAATTATTATAAACATAAACACTGAAGTTTTGACACAATATCAAGGAACAATAGATATCAAAATTAACATCAACTCCCCTACATTTTTCTCAAAATTGAAACAGTCATCAAAGCAAATAAAATGTGTGATTAGTTAATGATTAGTTAAAAAAAAGTTCCAAAAACCGTAACAGACCCAAACGACATTCAACTATTACTCCAAAACTCCTTTGTGCTCAAAGATCTCCGTCTTTCGGTGCCACTTGTCGCTGAAATTCCCGGCTTCCTCGATCCCCCTTTCGACTCGCTCACGAAGCAAACACCTCGGCGGCTCGGGTACCGCAGTTTTCGCCAATTTTTTGCGCGGCGAACGGGTCTCGTGGCGTCGTTAGGAGAATGGATCCGGCCGGTAACGGGCGGCCGAGGAAAATTACAAATCGCTGAAACGACGTGTGGCGCGGCATCGCGTGACGTGCGTCGCGTCGCGTCGACGCGCGTACGCTTAATGGATTCGCCGGGACCAAAGAGGGTTGCGCGGAAACCGGGCCCCGATCCCGGGACAAGTTTATGGTCTTCATTGAAATCCGACGGTTAACACGCCGACTCCCGTCCGCCGCGCAGTTTTTCCATGTCCGTCACGCCCTTTCATTTATTCAAATGCGCCACTACTGTGGAGCCTTCGCTACTTGACGGCGAGCCTCGTTCCCGTCCGAGAATTGGTAGGCGTGATTATGTATTTAGCGACGAGGATAAATAAAGGAACCTGTGACAGAGGCATGTGCGGACCTCAATATTGGGATCTTCATTGATTTCATTCGATTCAATCTGTGCTGCGTTCGCGAAATTAAATGGGAGGTATTATGGGCCTAAAAGGCTACACCATAATTGTATTGTAAGCGTAATTTTTTCGTTCTTGCAAAATATGCTACAGTTGAACCTGGATAACATGTGAATCTTTAGATAGAACTTGAAGACCTTTTTAACTCTTTCGTATCCTTAGACGAGATATCTCGCGACTTGATACGTTCTAGAAATCTCAAGATATTTCAATGGAAATTCAAGGAATTTCAGGCAATTCAAAGATAATTTAACGAAAATTCAGGGAATTTTAAAATCCTTTGAGGGAAATTCAAGGAATTTCAGGGAGTTTAAAAAATATTTAAAGAAAATTCGAGAAATTTCTGGATATTTCAGGGAATTTTACGAAAATTAAGAAAATTCAAGAAATCTCTATAAGAATTTAATGATGATTCAAGTCATGTTCAATGAAATTGAGGAGTTGGTCCAGTCATTATTACAGTCAACAAGTTAGTGCTTACTTAATTAATAGGACAGATCGATCGCGAAACTTTGCTGCTCCAACTTTATGGTAGTTGCTTCTTGGCATTTAACCGGTATCGACTACTATTGGCGATTAGTCCGGTGTGAGGTAGCGACGCTGTCAGCGATAATGTGTCCGATAAATACCTCATTATCACCTGTTTAGTGGCCATTTTCAATATTGGTACTTAGCTCGATCGATGTTTTCCAGCCTTCTAATTATCCTAAGGAAATGTTTCCTTGTATCTTGAAGGCTCGTTCCTTCAGTCAGACTAAGTTGACTGAGATATTTCGTAAGTACTTGGGAGAAGAAAGTCTAATTTATTAGCATAGCACTGCTATTAACAAGAATGATTTATTAACTGTCGATCGCTGTTCATTTAGAGCTTAACCTTTAATCTGTTATAAGAACTTTGAGATACTTGATGTTGTAATTAGACTGCGGATATTTATGTATTTATGATACATGTAAACAAGTGATAATGTGTAAGGGAAATAAAATGCAATAATATACGCAAAAATATTTAAAATATAAAAAAAAAGAATTCCAGGTGCTTTAATATCTTAATTGCTGAAGTTAAATGCAATTTATTGAAATTGCTTCAAGATAAAATAATAAATAATTTCTATTATGAAATATACTACGTATCCTGATAGTTTCTGTTAAAAGTTAGGAGTAATGTACTTTACAATTATATAATATAAATTACTCTTTTCAGTTCAGTTAAATTTGAATATTACAAACAAATATACAAGGAAAAATATAATAAATTATGAATAGGCTGTGGATTCATAATAACTACAATGCATTCATAATAATTTTAAATATACAAAAATTGTTTAAATATACAACTAAACAAATTACAACGTTAAGAAAATAAGACACTGTCATTCAAATTATAATTATCTTTTTTTTTGTTTTCCATCAAAATTCGCAGACTAATTACAATGCATGAATACTCAAGGTGAAAATATCGGAATCTTATTACACGGTTGATAGATCTCGCATAGAATAAAAATAGTGGAAGAAGAATTTCTGCCATTTTCAATAAATTCGGTCCTGAAGATATTGTTCATAATTATGCAAATAGCTTTTACTTATACATAGGAAATGTGGTGCTTAATGTGGTAATTTAAAATTTCAAATTAGAAATAAAAATAGGAATTTGCATAGAAATTTGCAGTGTTGTTGGCTATAATATACACTCTGTATTTAAACAGCAAAAGGAATAAAATTTCCATAAAAATTCCAGTTGCGATGAGGAAATTCCTAAGGAACTAAACATTTTTTCACTTTGTACAGTAATTATCTGCTATAAGCTCCTAACTTAGAGCCAATAAAAATCGTGTAATCCACGCAGGATGTGAGAAGACTTGGAGGTTCAATTGAGTTAAGACCGAAATAAGTTCCAATTTCAATAAGACAGAATTTTCATTCCAAGAATAGCTTAATTATTTATTGTGTCGATTAGGTTGCAGTAGTTAATATTCTGAAATTGTCTTTATAAATTTCTATTTTTGTAAGTCTCTATTTTAAATTTCTATTTAAAATTAAAATCAACTATATCAGATTTTATTTAGGAATGAATTGTACCTAAAAAAAAAAAAATGCAATTGATTTATAATCCTACGTAACATTTTGGCAAAATAGACGAAGGAAGTGAAAAAGAATTCAATATCAACCAAAGCCCCAGTGCTGGAAAAATAAGCATGCAGAGAAAAAAATCCTCTAAATTCCACTAAACCGTCTACTATTAAAGAGGTAAAAAACCATCTTCCCACTTCCAAGATGGAACCAGTCCCCGTTTCCGTTCGACAGTTTCCGGGTTAGTTCATGCCCCCCGCATTCGCAATCGTGTTCCCGTCGCGGGTGTTAACGGTACCAGGCCGATAACACTCTATTTCACTTATAGCATGGTCGATATCGAATCGATAATCGAAACCAGGCTCGATCCGCGGGGTCGAAGGGAACCAAAGCGTACGATCGAAGACGGCCGAGATCCCAGACATCGAGAACAAAACGAAGGAAAGGAAAAAAACGGCTCGCGAGTTCGGGGGTGAACAGGAAGAAGAACTAGAAGAGCGAGAGATCGCCATTGTAAGCATAACCGAAGTACAAGACCTATGCACCAAACCGCGCGCGCATCCCAAGGAGAGAGGAAGAAGAAAAAAAAAAAAAGAAGAGGAGAGGAACGAATAATGGTTCGCACATAATGAGAGGAGCGAGTTTGAAACGGGGAGAGTGGGCGATGTCGGCAGAGAAACGTCAGAGAGAGGAAAAGAGAGAGGGCGAGGAAGCGGCGAACGAAGAGCCGGAGGAGAGACGAAGGCAGGCAACGGCCGAGGGGACGGAGGAAAATGAAGAAAGACCGAGGGGCAGAGGGGTGGGAAAAAAGGAGGAAGATGAGTGTGTCGTAGGCCGACCCAGCCTCTTGGTTATGACAATATATCTGGGCCTCGAAGGAAGCATCGCTCCGGAGTCCTGGAGGCATGCACCGAAAACTCGCGGCGCGGCGGCTCCCTTTGTCGGGGATTCTTCGAGCGAGAGGAGGAAGCCGCGCGTGCAGGAGGCCGAGCCCGGCCTCCACGCCACGTAAAACGAGGAGTGCCAAGCAAAACGGGACGCTATTAGGTTTTTGCCGCGCGCCAAGGGGGCCCCGCGGTGCTCGGGGACCGACAGGATTAGACCCCCTTCCTTCCTGGCTCGATAGCGCGTCACAATGTTACGATAGGCCCCGCTCGCGCGCGAGCCTTATCAGATCGCATCGACGCCCCGGCGAATCAACGACGCGATCTTAATTGCCTGGCACGACCCGATCCGGACCCGGGGACTGACGCGCGGTTCGAGGGGGGGGGAGGACCGTTCCATTACAAAAAGATGAGACTTCCTCGAACGCGGGCCCCGCGGGAATGAAGACACGCAAGAGAGAGGAGAGAGGGTCGCGAGGTTTTTGCGCGGCGATGATGCCACAGGTCCCACATATATTAGTCCCCCCGAAGCGTTACCTTAACCGGCACCCGCGATTTTTGCGCGGACGCACGCGATCGCGGAGGAGAAAGCGCCGTCGGGGAGCGGTGCAACTTTTTCGCGCGGCTGCCCGCCGCGAGCGGGAGCTTCCGCGCGCGTTTGCTTTCTACGATTGGGTTTCTCGCCGCGATCTAATCCTATGGGAACACGACGCAGAGGAGAATCGGCTTCGTTAATACGCCGACTGCCGAGAGATATTTACGAGCACGTGATTTATCGGCGTTTTTCGCCGGACTGCCGTAGACCTCGAGCGTCGCTAGCGGCAATGACTATGGTGGAAGAGTTCGTGGAAGTGTTTTCTTGAACCATGCATACAGGGTGGTTGCAAACTTTGTAACTACGCGAATTTCTATTATTCCGTGTGTAGTAAAAGTAGTAGAGAAATTCTTAGGGACAGTTGAACTTCAATGATTCGAATCTTTATAACGGAAGTCTGTATAAAGCTGTGTTTCTACTGTGTCAACAATGAAGAACTTTTTGTCACTTCCTGTTGCTACATGCGCCAAAAGATATCTGAAGTTATGTCTACACTAAAGTAACAACGAGGAACGAGTGGCGACTTCTTCAAGATAATGAAACATCAACAGGAAGCTGCTGGGTGTTGCTTCAGTGTAAACATAGCTTTAGTTTTATTTAGTTTGTTTACTGACTTCTACAACGTTGCGAATGTCTCTCTGAATCGAATTAAGATTTTAGCTCGAATTATTTGCTTTAATATATTATTATATTTCTGTAACTCAAGTTTAAAATAACTAAGTCTCTACATATTGAAGTTTACATCTGCAAGTTGAAATTCTATCTCTGTTGCCTCTGCAGCTTGAAGTTTGTAGTTAAACATGTGTTACAAGACATCAAGAGAACATAAGACCACGAAAGTTATATCTCAACTTTTTTACCTTTTAACCATTTGCATATCTATGGAAGCTAATCGTTTTTGGTTAGTTGAACGTATAGTCGTCATAATCTGTCGTGTCTTGCCGTAAGCTTTCGCATTTACGTTGAATAATATGAATTAGAAGTTCTAAGCGAAAGTTTAAAACACAAATAATTAATTACTTTGCAATCGTCTTATAACTCTATATGAATATTTGCAGATTTATCAGATCTTTACAGATTTTAACAGATGTTAAAAATTTGAATGTTCCCTTTTCTAGGCAATTATTATTAATAAACAGTGACTATTTATACAAAATCGAATTTTTACAGACACAAATGAAGAGTTATTGATTGAGCAAGAGTATATGTTATTTTCTAAATACTATAGTCTTCATTATATTTTTTGTCACTTGCATTATATAATTAAAACGCTGAATAATACAAATTTTTGAAAAATAATTCCTTCAAGTAAATTCTTTAACTACTGGTTTAAAATTGGTATGCATTGCAAACCATAAGTTTAGAAATAAATGGGTTAATAAAATGTCGGCTCGTGAAACAAATCACGGTTGAAAGCGCTCTACTTGGCAATCAGAGTACTAACGAATCGTTAACACATATGTTTCAATTTTTCTATCAAAGAAACGTATGTAGAAGAAAGTTTAGAAGAAAGTCGTACCATGTACATACGAATTTTCTATACAAGTATGAAAAAAAATACTGCAAAAAGCATTGTTGCTAATACAATTTACTTAAGGGGATTTTAGAAGTTTATATTTGTGGCTGCAAGGAAAAACAACGCGAGTCACATTTTCAAAAAAATTGAGTTTGTGCCTTAACTCAAATCTACAAAGCAGAATTTATATTATTATCATAGCAAAAGTCTATGAAATGAATTTTTCCTTCGAAAACGAAGTTTGAATAAAATTCAAAGCCAATGAAAGTAAAGACAATGAAAACACGTAGAGTTTTGCTTTATAATACCACAGATACATTCTTTCCAGTTTTACTTGAAGAGATCAGCTTCAATAAACTTAAAAATACGTTTATGTTAGAACCCAATCTATTTTTTGTCCACAAGTCGAGTCGCGCGATCTCCAACTTGTCATCCAAAGAACGTCTGCAGACCTTTTAATCGGCCAGTTTACCGAACATTGAACCAACGTCAACAACTTTATCTCGCAAAGCTTATTAATCCAGACGGGAAAACGAAAGCACCTCACCCCGTATATTCCCATCCTCAGACGACCATCTCCGTTTCCATTACACTCGGTCCAAGGGCACCGGAGCGCTTCGCGAGGGAACCTGTTATCGACGATACTCTCTGTTTTTACGAGTCGGAAAGCTCATCCATATATCGCGGCGCTTCTTATATCGAGCGAACCTCGGGAGGAAATATTACACCGAGGGGTGCAGGACCGAAGACACATAGGACAGCGCCACGACGCCATATCGGATCGCGGCCCGCTCTATAAACCGATCGTGCTTCTCGAACAACTACCAATATGTAGCGCGGTGGGGTCGTCCGACTTTATCCCGTCATTGAATCTGGCAAGAACGCGCAGTTTAGGGTTCGACGGGGCTCCGAACATCGACGGCGTAGCGAGCAATTCGTCGACGTGAGAGCGCGCCCCGTTCGTAAACCTTTCTCCCTCCCCAGGATCCCGACGACCCCTCTCCGACCCCTTCGCCGCCGCGACGTCGATCGGATCTATAGAAAGGTAGCCCGTTTGCTCGAGTTACGACCGTGCGTTAAACCGTAGGAGACTCTCCTCTCCTTCTCTCCTCTCTCGCCCAGGCTTCGGAACTTATGACGGTCAGGAAGCATTAGCCCGGCTAAAAGCTCGCGAAATAAAGCGTCGACCTCGTTGGGGGGAAGGATCAACGTTCGATGCCTGCCGCTAATACGAATTTTAATCGCTCGTAAAGAGGTCGCCGCAACACCAATAACGCGAACCCGAAGGGGATTCCTCGCGGGTTCGGCAATAAACGCGGTGTTTTTATTAAATCTCGCGAGGGGGAGCCGCGTCTCTTGTTATCGCGCCTCCCACCGCTTCCTACGTTCAAAACCCTCTCTATGGTTTACGACACGCGGCGTCGGTCCTGACCCTTTATGGTGATCGTGACGACTGAAAGGACAGGTCCGATATAATATCCTCCGGTCGATACATCGTTTCCGAAGGGAGCGCGCCGAATCGGCGGATTTAGACGCGAGACGCTCTTTAGTATCAAACTGGTTTGTTTAATGACCCTGCGAGCCTCTTTTTCGCAATACCGTTATGCCCGGCGCGCGCGCCTGGAGGCACGGACGAAGTGTAACAGTGCGATCGGATGAAAAATACCTAGCGCGAGTCAGTCCGGCCAACAGCAGAATTAGAGCGAGCGCGGAACATCAATTGTAGGTGGTTCTGTTGGTAACGCGGACGTTGCCATTTTTTTTGAGGAGAAAGTCCGATTACCGCTCGATTAATTACATGGCTACTGACAAGCGGATGACCCGCAAGTGGTCTTTGTCGGTCTGTGAAAGTAACCGTCGGAGATCGCCGAAATGCAGTGCCGATAATAATCTATTAAGGGGGATTTACTTTGAGAAATCGGCCGAAGGTGGAAGGACGACGCGACCGCAAGAGAAAAGGAGACCCTGGGGGGTGGGGAGCGAGGTGGGAGGCTCTGTCGAGCAAGAAACCCAACGACAATTTGTCCGTTGAGCAAGGCTAACAGGCGCGACTTAACGTGAATTATTAAGCGTTCGCGGTTCGCGCGCGTCGCGTGTACAACGGAGCGTGCGAAGCGAGATAAAGAGGAGCCGGGGTCCGAGAAGATGCCGGAGAGCCGCGTGTGTACCGGAAGGCTGTGGCCCCCAGGCCGGTGGGGCCGATTAATCGCCCGGGGAACCAGTTTGTCGGAAATAAAATCTGCTCCCCGACGGGGAATCGTGTGCTTGACCGTAGGACGTCAACGCGCCGGCCTTCCCGTTTTAAAAGTGTGCCCTGCAGGGGCGCGTCGACACCGGAGCGGCGCGGTATCATCGCTATCATCGGGGCTTCCCCCGATCGTGCATACCGCTCGCGTGTCCGATCGAAGGGGATTCCTCGTCTATAAGGGCCACTTTATACCAATTCCTCCACTTCCAATTTTACGTTTACGTTTTCGCTGCTGCCCTGGAATGTTACGACGCTGCTTATGCTCATTACTCTGTTTCATACATATAAAGCATTTATTAATTATTATTTGTTTGTGATTAGAGCAAAGATATTCGTTCGAAAAGAACTTAATGCAGGATTCAATATTTCGCCGATGAAAAAAGATTTTTTGTCGATGTACTTTGATTTATTTTTCTCTAACAAATTTATTTGTGATAAATTTTTTATATACACGAAATCATAAACAAATTTAGTATTTGTTTAGTTATTTTGTACTAAATCTCGCAATTTCTTATTTTACTATCTGTATTCCAAGATTATGAGAAATATCTTGTTTGTTTTCATTCTTGGTTTTTTGTACTGAAATCCTGCGCAATTATTTCATTAAAAGTTTTGTAAATCGCTCTATCAAGTCGTTTTTAATATTTGAAGATCTTGCAGAAGGAGGACTGCAACTCCATTTTTATCTACTTAGAAGTAAATTAAAAAAAAATGTTTGTAAAATTATTTCTTTAGCTTAACATTAAACGGAAGTATGATAATTGATTTAGAATATGGATAAACGATATTGAATTGATTTTACGGTTAATGTTATTATACATCATAACTAAGGAATTTTAAAAAATGGAGTTGCATCTCTCTTGCTACAAAGTCCTCATTTTAAATTATTTCGACTCAATAAGGATAAAGAAATAATAAAAGTTTATACTACATTGTTCTAAACCTAGTTTTTTGAGTTATTATTTGACCATTGGAAGTCAAATGTAGGATCATTTTGTTTGCCTCTATTTCTGTTTTCTGTACCTACATTTGTTGTTTATTTTTTATTATTCATTTTCACTATCGTGCCACAAAGTATAAATAAAAATGTGAGCAATATCAATAATATCATGTCATAGAACTGCGATGCAAAGTAAAATATATTTTTCTGAAACGTGTAAAATAAAAAGTGAACTGATTAATTTCTGAAATTTGTTAAAAAACCAACTGCACATCTTAGGACATCGAAAAAATTTTTTCCCATCAAATTAAGTTTATCGAATTAATTTTATACAAATATCTTTATTGTAATTGGAAACAAATACTAATTTATAGATGAATAATACCGAACGGAGTATGCCAAAGTTCTTATCTAATATTACACAAAAACTGGTACTAAAAATTGTACGTTACTTCGAAGAAAATAGTTAACTTTCCTCTTGTGGTGCCTTTAGGGCAAAAACTAATCATCAGACAATTTTTCAAAACTAAAACTCCAAAACGAACTTCAAGAAACTAAAAAAAGCATTCTGAATTTATACTTTTGTGTAGATAGTACTCGATAAACACATGTCTGAGAGACTGAAAAGAAACGATCTAACCTACGCGACGACGATCGTCTCGGACGCACGAGCAAATGAATCGCGACAAAGGAGCGAAACAAGTATCGGGACAGTATCTACGAACAATAGGTGAAACGATCTGTAGAAAATTGTCCTTCGAATCCAAACGTTTCGTCATCGTCCTCCCATGCGCGATATCCGTGCGCCTTTCTATGTACGGAAACGTGATCGCCGCTTTACGTTCGTGAATATCACCGTCGCGCGCGCGCGCGCGCACGCTTCGCGATGGCGTTTATTTCGAACGCTAAAATAAACGCTTACGTTCGCGGGTGCCTATAGCGCCCTCGTAAAAAAGAACGCCGCATAATCTTATAAGGCGGCCCCATATCAAACTCGCGTTTCACAGTCGGCTCTCGATCAGTTACACCCGCGGACTCTCGCGGATACGCTTTTTGCCCTCGGAGTACACATCTCTCGCCGCGATCTCGGACGAAATATCGTATCTGCCGCGATAAATTCGCGCGTTTCGCATCGCACACGTGCGCCTCGACTCTCGTTAATCACGCGAAACTGGCCTGTCCAGGTGGAAAAGAATCTCTCGGGTTTCGTAAACTCGCTAATCGCGATAATTATGGTTGCCGTTGCAACGCAACGCCGCGCCGGGGACGCGTGCACTGCGTTACGGGATCTTGCGGATCCAGTATTTCTGTTCACCGATTGTGTATCGGGATATGACGTCATTAGTAGTGCCTACCGTAGGACTTTTTGCCCTTTTGATGCAGTACGAGAAAAATCTGATTAAGCCGTAAGAATAACACAGCTTATGGTGTTCACAGGTCATTGACTTTTAAACACTTTTCCGACAGCCGTTACAGTGTTTTAAACGGTCTCTAATGACCATACAATGGTTGATGCGACCTTAAATAACTAAATTAAAAAAAAAATAATAATAAAACAAGGAAGGGAAGTTAATAATAATAATAAAAAAAAAAAGGTGTTTTAAAACGATTGTCTGGTCATGAAAAACTGTATTCACTTCACGAAGGAGAAAATATGTAGAAGTTTCAACCTTTCAAATGGACCTAAGCTCATTATTGTAAGATCAATGACATTGATTCTTGCCCCTAGGGAAAAATGTGATGATGAAAAATGCTAATTTCCCACTGAAATATATAAAATACAATAGATACAGTATACAGGGTGTAACAAAAATGTTGCGGTTCCTTGAAAGGAGTAATTCCTGAGATGATTTTAAACAACTTTTTCCCTTGCAAAAATGTAAGGTAGGGCTTTGTTAATAAGTTATTAACGGAAAACGTTGACCAATAGGAGAGCGAGTACAGCGGATGAATTTCAGCGCGCGCCCCAACTTTGAGTAGTATTGGCCCGTCATCGTCCACGTTATCATTATCCGCTGTACTCGTTTCCCAATTGGTCGGTGTTTTTCGTTAATAACTCGTTAACAAAGTCTCACCTAACATTTTCGCTAAGGAAAAAGTTGTTCAAAATCATCTCAGGAATCACCCCTTTCAAGGAACTGCAACATTTTTGTTACACCCTGTATATTATAGCGTATGTAGTACATGTATACATATGTATATATTTTTTCATGTATATATTAGTAGGAATGTTTCTGGGAACTTTTCCTCATCCCAATTTTTCCCTAGAGGCAAGAATCAATATCACTGATTGTACCTACGATTCTTTTTATACATCAGATCAGTTTATTAGGTGATGTAGTCCTTTTTTATTTGGTGCTGTGCGTTGTTCATAAATTTTAGGCAAAGGGTTCGCAAACTTCAAAATTGAATCACGGAAATCAAAAAATTGAACCTTTACTATAACATAAAAGTGAAATTTAGATCAATCCGTACCAATTCAACTTTGTGTTACTTAGGAAACCAAGATATATGCATTCTACAGTTTACCATCGAGTCTCTCATTAAATATTTCACAAATTTCTATCTTCCACGGAAATAAATACTACAATCGACAATTTAAACAATTTTTCTAGGTAAATAACTGTCTAATTAGAAATTCTTAGGGATTCAGGAACTTAAACCCGAAAATTATGTAACAGAAAATCGTGAAGATTGTTATTTTATCTTTTATCACGGATCAGATGGTCATTTTTAAACACTGTGGACGCGATTCCAATTTTCGATGGACCAACAAAAATGGCGTGGCACAGGGGTGTCAATCAAGCACAGCGGAGGAAATTGAGAAGCGGTCGCAATGAAAGTCGAGCTCCGACCAGCGTTCTGATCCGACAAATGTAGATCGCGAGATTACCAGCCACCCGAACAGTGTTCCCGATCACTGGTTGCCGCGAATTAATGTCTCACTCGTTTCACCGATCGGGACGGGCGTTTATCTTCGCGGTCGGCTTTGTGAAACACGCCACCGACTTCGCGAACTTGTTCCCCCTCTTTTCTTGTTGCCGCTACTTACGGTGAAAATAAGTAACGGAATAACAGATTGCGAATGCTGCGTTGATCGACGCAATTTCGCTTGATCGACTACGTTCCTAGATACGGAGATTTGTGCGAGTGGAATTTCGATGCATAATGTTTGCGTAATATCTGCATTTATTTTTTAAGTTACAATAACTTCCTAAGGGGATATTTTACTGCAACATGCGATTTTATTTTACGATTATAAAAGGTGTTTCGCTTAAAACAGGCCACCTAACTAGTTTTTCTGTCCCTGGAAATCCAAAAAATGTTTGCAACGTTAATTAAATGCTTCAAAAAATGAATCAGGGAAAAAATTGTGGTGTGTTTTAAGCGAAATACCTTGTATATTTAATACGGCTTCCAACAACACATGTAGTTTAGTATTATAAACATTTCAGTTTCATATTAACTTTTTTAATATTGATTTAAGAGTTTTTTATTTGTTGCTGAATGCCTTGTTTCAAATAAAAAGATGTAAAAAATAGAGTGGATTTTAAAAATTATTGTTCCATTACTTTATTTTGTTCATAAACGGTAAACACTCTTTGGATTATAAAAAGAAAATACTATACAATTTGTACAGCGTAAAGTAGCGTAAAGTAGCGTAAATTGTGAATAAGGCTTCAGGACCTTAAGCCATATCAACAAATGTCTACAAACAACAATTTTTGGTGGAATATACGAAATAAATATGACGTAGCAATCCATGCAGGCGACCACTTCGAAAAAAATTGGTCGACTTCTCATAATTCTGGTAATTCTGTTCATTTGAAACAAAAAAGCCAGAAAAATACTTAAACTGCTTGGACATAACTATCGCAGGCACCAAATTTGAAATGATTAATCATAAATTTATAAAATTACTAATTTTAAAATTAATTTCTAGTTTTCTTGATTTTTTGTCTTTTGCGAGCTTTAGAAACAAAAATACAATATATTTTGGTCTCACTTTGTCAAGGACGACAGCAACACATTAGCTGAAGTATTAGGTGAGTACAAAAGTTTGTGCCAGATTTCTAGGTTAGTTTTAATTAGTAATCGGACACGAACTTTTACACTCATCTAAGACATGCCGACCATAAGTTCGTTACTTCCTTTCAATTCAAACAAAATCGTTTTACATACGTATTTTCCATAACATATATTACAAGAAAATGGAAAAGGAATTGAACTTTTTGTCCCATCACAATAGAATGTTCCCTAAGAAACTAAAAGAAATCCTGATAATCTTAAAAATCTGACAATTTTGCTAAGAAACGTATTGTTGGTATCAACAGTAGCAGAAACACTGAAGATAAAGTTCCACGGTTCACTAGATAAAGTGAAAACGGGCCCAAACAATGGCCCCAGTTTCGAAAGCCTCGTATTTCTCGTTTATATCAAACTTGTAATTGCTTCTTAACTTTCTATAACTTTCCAGCCCGTTAAATGTCGATAAATAAACAGACGCTAACTATAAATATATCCCAATTTCCCATAAACTCCTCTCAAACCGTTCAGTACAAACTCGTAGCGAAGAAGCATCGTAAAATCCAAAAAAAGAATGTTACAGATCCGTCAACTTTCACGAGCAGTTCATCCAACATGATAACCCGAAGCCACTTGTTTTCAATAGCCACCCGAAGCGCAATGTTATAGGTTAAGGTACGGCATGCATGACAAAAGATGTCGCGTTCTCTAAAGATGCGTATCCACCACCGTTTAATCACTAAAAAAAATTTAACATAACTCAAAGTGCAGCTTATCAATGCTCTTATTTTAATCAAAGTCTAGAGCATGTATTATGGGAATGTCCGCTATATAGTCCACAACAAAAGGTAATGATTGATAAATTAGATAGATAAACATATTTTCTCTGAAGAATACAGAACACAGTATTTTCCCCGAAGGTGGCGCTTCTGATTGATAAATTAATTAAAGTAAAATGGAAACCCCCCTTTAATATAAATGTTATCCTTGGAGAGCCAAATTTAAAAGCATTTAAAATATTTAACGAATTTTTCGAGTATTATAATATTAGTCTATAAGAGATTGAAACAAAGATATACATTGTTTTATATTATAAATATATTTTATATCAAAGTTTCACACAACCTATTAAACAATACATATCGTTTATTTTTATGATTTATATTTATAATCATGATTATAATTATAATATGTAATTAGAATGTAAGACCAAAATATGTACTGTATTTTATCCTTTCAATAAAAAAAAAAATCCTCTAACGTTCGCGAACTGTTCACGAACAATACGACAGTTGAAATCGTAGAAATCATTTGTTCGTGTATCAGTTCGCACACGATTTTTAAGTAGTTCGCGTAAAGGCTGCTTCAGACATGTTTAGTACTTTAATCGAGTAGCAAGTATTTTAGTAATTTGCTATGTACGAACACTAAAATTTAGGGGAGTAATTTAGTTAAACAATACAGTTACTTGCCACTCGACTAAATTACTAAACGTGTATGAACCAACCTTAACATGTATGAACGGATTGCGTGGTGCGCAGTGATTATAGAAAGTTTACGAACTGCTTGCAAACATTGTCTGCGAAGAGTGCTCGCGAACTGTTGGTCGGTGTATACGCAGCTTTAGGTGTCTTTTCGCCGACTATAAAGACATTGAATGCCGACGACGGTCTTTCAAGCCCGCGCGGCGGAGGAAAAAAAGAAACGGCGGGTCCTTAGCAGTCATACCTGACAGTAGTACTGCGGCCTATTTAAATTATTCGCGACACGCGAGGGGCGCTCGGAGGGAATAATGCGAGCGGAGGGAGGATCCGCAGCCTCTCAAAGAGGCACGTAGCAGGAGCGAGATCTTATCTGAACGGGGCAAAGGCATAAACAATCGTGTAGTACAAACTCACCACCAGTTGGCCTGCGCGCCGTTTTGCCACGCGACAAACAGCAACGGTACGAGAAGGAAGGTCGTCACGACGGGCCGCATCTTCGAGATTTCGCTGAGTTTGCTGTTTTTTTCGTAGATCTCTCTCCTTCTCCTTCTTTCTCTCTCTCCCCCTCGTAGAGCTCGACCGAAACGGAAAAAAAGGAAAGGACGAGGATGCCTGTCGCCGGCTGCCTTCAGCCACGCATTCTTACGAGCGTCGATATCGATCGAGGATTCGCATCGACGGTTGTTCCCGAGGCTGACAGATCGAGATCGAACGTTGCCCGCGATCCGATTCGATCGCTGCCCTCGACGTGCCCAGCTCCGGCGGGCGGCTTTCTCTCTTGATCGTTTCTTTCCCCTTCGATCGCCAATTCTTACATGTTTTCCGCGCTTGATGCGTGTATCACTGACTTCGCGACGCTAGTGACAATTCGGTTCTCTGTTCTGAACACTTTTTCCGGCACAAAGAGGTTAAAACAGTGGAAACCGCGCTTTGCGAACGGACCGGTGCACGACACCGGGTGACGCGATCGAGGAGCGCGACGATCGCGAGCGTTGCGGTGTGTCGCAGGGTCGAAAGGTCGTCGGCGCGTTGCACGGGTCGCACGATGACGAATACGGAGGGAAAAAAACCTCCGGTGTCTCGGTGAGAATCGAAGCCGACGCGAACGAGATGACACTCGGTGAGCGCTCGCGTTCGTACTGTGGTCGGTAGTCACGAGGAAAAGGGCAACGGGGCTCTCTCGATGGGCGGGGCCTCCGGTCACTCGCGAGCACACGATTGGCTGGAGCAACGGAACAGCCACTGAGGCTCCACTCGCGTTAATTAAGCATTTCGGCACACCGTCCCGTCGCCGACGTTCGCGCGCACGCGATTCGTTCGCCGAACGCCGCGAATTTCCGCGAGTTTCCCGGGGAAACTGGCAGAGGAACGGGGAAACGAGGGAAACGATCCCACGAAGAAAACGGTTCGGCCCTGGGACCCACAGGGAAGCCCGATTGCCGGTAATCCGGAACGATTGAGAACTTCACGGCGCACCACGCGATATATCTCGATTCGTCTTATTGCGATAATCGAATATGTATTCCTTTGTACGCTGAAGCGGTGTTGGATTGAGGCGATCGGTTGCGCGGCTTGTAGGTTTGTAATGCGATCGCTTTCCTCGAGACGCTCGTGAAACAATAAATTGAAATCGAGAACGTTATTTAGAGTACGGGTGTATCCGATGTCGGCGGCTTATTCCTGGTAGCTCGAGGTCGACATGAAATTGTCGAGCGGACGTTTAGATGAGAGCGTGTCAGATGTTCGAGTTTTTAGGCAACAAGTTTTTCGGAGCAAGGTACGCTAATATTTTGTTTTGTTTTTTTCCTTCTTTTTTACTTGTTTTGTGCGTATTTGCTTCGTAGCGGTTTACTATTTGATGTTTCTTACGTTGCGTTTAATGGACGCTGTGGAGCGTAGAATGAAATACGCGAATCAGTATGCTATTCATTGGACGCAGAAGTTGATGAATTTGCGAACAAGTTTGTGCGAATTCGAAACAAAGATTTGAAGTTATTATCCATGAAATAGAATGTACAGTTCGTAAAATAGAATGTATTAAAAAATTTATGTGAAGGATTTATTAGACTGACCAAAAAATTGAAGTTTCGCCATTTTTTTGGACTGACTAAAAAATTTATTTTTCGCAATTTTGATTAGACTGACCAAAAAATTTGAGTATTCGAGTTTCAAATTCCGAAATGTAAAAAATTTTATTCATTAATACTGTTTGCATAAACATATAATTTTTAATAAATATATATATATGTATAAATTACATTAAATTATTAAAAATTCTTTTAGAATATTATCTGTTGCAAATTTGCATACCTGGTAAACATAATTAGTTTGGTGTTTCATATTGTCACGTAATTATATTAATTTATTGCACACGGTATTTATACACGTTATTATATTATTACATAAACAAAATTTGCATTGACTTCTCAATAAAATTGTTTCCTGCGATTTAGTAAAAGCTGAAATATTTGCAAATCGAGTTATTATGAAGTAGTCAAGTCTTGAATAATTGACTCCGATTTTTCAAGAATAAATTATAAAACTCAAAGATGTCATGTTATTAAAAACTATCAGAGAAGGAAGTGCCTTCTTGTGAGCAAAGCTCGGGTCATTTCCAACAATTTTGTCCTTCGCTCTGTCGGTCACTGATGGTTGTTATTAAATTCAGTTTAAATGTATTATTATTCTCATAAATACTCTTCTATATACACCATACTTTCAAAATATTTAAACTGTTAAACGTATTCAACCAATTTGTTTGAAATATTCAAAACATACTCACTGTCGGTAATTAATCATCAATTATCGGTATATAAATAAGAAGACAAATTGTTTTCCTTTGAATATTGATCGGAACGTCAGTATATAATGAATTCATTTAATAGATTGAAAACATCATTTGTAATTTTTGATAAATGTTATCACCGACTAGATCTAGTCGGTGATGTTATCAACTAAATTCTAACTTAGTGATAACCACTGTCAGTGAACGATAGCCATCAGTAGGTAACCGAACATCTGTACCACCAACTGATATCACTTCTTTTAAAAATTAAAAACAGAATGTACCATAAAATAATTAAAAATAGAATATAACATCGAAAAATTAATTACATTAATAGCACATCTTTTTCTTCGATATATCAGATACACCTAAATAAAATAAAACTAAATCATATGGAAAGGATGATTAACGTACATCACAATATTTAACAAAATCAATTTTATTTTCTGTGGAAACGAAAAAATGATTTTCCTCATGTGCATTCGATGAGTGGCCAGGTACTGAAGTCATACAGTTTCCATGTTCGTATCATCGTGATATACAATTCACAATACTAAAAATTAGATAAATATACAAGGCACATGTACCTGTAGCTTGTGATCGTATTACATGTTAAAGATCAACTTAGCATGTATTGCTTTGAGTGGTGATTGGTCAGGGTTTCTGAGTTTTACACGACAATTAGGAAAACCAATCACTGAGTAATAACCTATGTACAAAACTAGAGATATAGTTTTCTTTGTGTCAGAGCAGTTTGTGTGGTCATACAGCTGTGTATTCTGTTTGACGTTGCGAAGGATTGTGATATAAGCCAGCCATGGCTTCTTGCAGGGCCCTCAAGCACGCAACGTGCGCTTTGAATCCTCCTGCCCTCTCTGCGGAGGATTCAGCACGCACATGAGCAACGTAGCCACGAGCTTGGAGTTCTCGCCAGCCAGGCGGTGTAGGGCCTTCCGTTATCTGTCGAATGGGAGTGTAAGAGTACAGCGGTCCTTCTTCGATCTTTGGCATGGGGATATAATTCTGATTTCCCTGGTTGCCAAATTTTATTCCTGTACTGAACTGAGTAATCTTAGGAGGAGCTGGTTTCGCTTCCTTCTTGGACGCCTGTATCGCGGAAGCAAACGTTTCCACTATGTTCTTCGCATTCCCTTCTGAAAACGTCAGCTCGTCTATCAAAGCCTCTTTCTCTCTAATCTTTTTCCTTTTCGCTTCAAATTCTTCTTTAGCTATTTCCATTCGCCTTTCCTCTTCCTTCTGTTTTTCTAACTCGATCATCTCCTCTAATTCGTATTCGTTTCTTCCAATCTTCGATTTACTTTTTGTTATTTGATCTTTATTGTCCTTTTTATATTGCTCTATCCTTTTATTCGTTTCTACCACATCAATATTGTTAGCCAAGTTATATATTATGGTTTCGATCTCTTCTAAGTAATCGTTGAATTCGCGCAGCGTCGCAAAGTCCTCTTCTTTTTTATTGAAGTCCCGAAGTATCCTCTTCCTGATGTTTACCTCCTTTTCTACCATCGGATCTTCGAACAACTGTAAACGGAAGTTGCCTCTTTTGAGAGGGATTTTGCATTCTGGACAGGATCCAGAACCTTCGAAAACACGTAAACAAATGTTGTAATCGTTGCAGAGGGACTATTTATCATTGTATTGTGAAATTGCTAACCTTTAAGGAACAACAAATCCACGCAGCTTTCACACAACGTGTGTCCGCATACGTTCACCATCATTTTCAACGATGGGTTCCGGTATTTGGTAGTTTTGCATCTCGGACACGCTTTGTCATCCATTTTCGCAAAGTATTACAAGCAAACGTTAAAGTTAAATGAAGAAGCGCTTGTCTCAAAGACCGACAGATCGGCGAAGGGATCAAACAAATTCACATTACGACGCTTGACATAATCCTACAATAAATCTAAACGAACCGAATCACTTCGAGCAAATAAATAAGGAAAGCACGATTTAATTATCACATTTCGATGACGCGCGAGAGCATTCGTAAAATCGTCGTCCGGTGACATAACCTACAATCAAAAATTCACGCCATCATCGCGCATCGAACTCGAACCTACTCGAACCTAGTCGATACGATAGGATCGAACGTGACCGCCGGTATCGACAATATTAAAGATGTTTACGACCTCAATATAAATTGCTTATAATATTATATCCGCAAAGCATGGACCGCGATAATACCTCCGCGGATTACGGTTTCCACCAATAATTGCGGACAATTGCGGACCCGGTTTCGCTGATTAATCGAAACATGGGATCGTTGATAAATAAACGCGCGTATAAATGTAAATATAAACGGAACAATAGCTTCGTAAACTCCCGCGTTCGCTTTATAATTCGATAATCAGAAAAAACGGTCGGTTGATACGATCAAATCGTCCTTACGTAATCCCGAAACACGGCGGATTTGTAGCTTCCGTTTCTTCCGCTCGCTTTCGACCGCGGGCACGTGAGCGAATTAAAAGATAAACTTATCGGCGGTACGTGCGTCGCATCGTTTTCCTGGAATCCGCCGTATCCTTCGGGAAAGTTTCGATCATCGCGCGCCCGTTACGTGATTACCGAGGCGAAAGGAAAAGGTGTTCCGAAGGGGAGGATAAAAGGGGGAACGTCTCCCGGCATGAAAGGGACTCGAACCCCCTTAAGACCAAAGTCGTACCGTAGATTCTCGACGCGGTTTTAGCTTCCCAACGATTTGGGGCATCGATCCCTCCCTCAATCCCGTCGTGTGTAGATCGTGCATTAAAAAAGACGCCGTGAAAGAGATACACAATGCACGGTCCATTATGCTTGAAAGAACAAAAGGCTGCTACTCTTTGGCGTGCCGCAAGACTCCAGGTTCCTTCCTCCCGTCGACGGTTACGGGCACCCATTATTCAAGCCCCCTGTTGCAAAACCGCTTCCCGATGTTCTGCGAAAAACGCGCGACGAAGCCGCTCGACCAGGGACCGACGCGCAACCAAATTTCCGAGATTAGCCGAAATCTTGTTCCCCCCTGGGGAGATCCGCCGGAAGCGGACACCCTGTTACACTGTTTCCTCGTTCCACGGAAATTTGCGTGCGAGCGACGTCGACACCGGGGATCCAAATTTCGCGGGAATTTAAATACATTGCCCGAGCGGCACATAAATGCATCTTAATTCGGCGAATGGGAAGTCGAATTTGCAAACTTTGTAACTTCATCCCGGTACCGTTTTATATTTTACCGGGAAGGTAATTATCCTGAATGAAAATTGAGAAAGAAAGTAAGCTCTCTCTCTCTCCGGAGTCTCTAGTTTTAGGAGTTTTTAATTAATGTTAAATCTGCTTTCGGTTGATTGAAATTTCCGGAGTTCGTTCCGGAGCGAAAGAAGCGAATTGACGTGAAATATTTAACCGTGATTATTTCACGATTTTTCTTGATAAGTGTATCGCTTTAAGCAAGAATTCTCTTTGCCATAAATCAGGTTCGCGCGCTGAATTTCGCGATATCAGTTATAATCCTTCTAAACGGGCGTTGCGCGTTTGATATTCTCGGAGGGGTAAAATCCGACGGTCAAGACGGTCGAGTCGACGTCCTGAGTCCGAGACAATCTCGTTTTGTTTACCGTTCCGCGCGCCGGAGTCGTGGATCGAGGCCGATAAGCTCGATTTAGCCGTTACGGTTGAAAACGACGCGATAGGGCTGCCAGTGTCTGCAGTACATTCGTTACAAGGCGGGGGAGGGGCGGGGAAGCGTGTTGGTGCGTGACACGTGTACGGACATTGACGACACGACGACGACGAGCACGTCGGCGACGAGGCGGAGTACGAGAGGACGATCGGTCGGTCGGCGTGGAATTCGATTCCCGACTAGGGATGCTGCACGCTCTACTCCCCCGCAGGAGTGTGCGTGTCCGCGATAGAAGCAAAAGGGATACACGCTTGCGCCGGACGATGTCTACCCCATCTTCGCGTTGACTTCGGGAGAGGGAAAGCGGGGCGTGTGCAAGGACAGATGGCAGGGCGTCTCTCCCGGGCCGTGTCGCATGCACTATCAGTTTCGCTCGGATGTTCGTACACGAGTTTTATCGCGCTCTTCCACGACGTTCGCGCCCGTCAAACGTCGACGCTCTGGTCTCCCCTTTCGCACGTACCTCGAATCGCGGAAATTAGATCAACGTCCGAGGCGTTTCACGCCCCGTTCGGAATCGCCTCGCGCCGACGGGGATTCGCGATCGCGTCGAGCACGGGAATTTCGCCGGGACAGTTCGATTTGCATAAAAGAAACTAGTTAAGACCAGGGGCAACGAGTCACGATCGGACAGTTCTTTGTTCTGCGATTTTTGTTTTTTCTCTCTAGTTCTTTTACTTTTTTTTTTTTTTATTCTCGTGTTCGTCGACAAATTAACCATCGCGGCGCGATGTTATAGCGGGAAGATGAGATACGACGACGGCATCGCGGTTCCGTGGACTATGGGGATGACGTATCGAGGACGATCCGTATGCATGCCGACACCGTAAATCGCCGATAGAGGATCGCGCATGATGGCGACAACGAGTGAAAAACCGACGGGAAATCGGATGCTATCGATTCGACGGTTACTTTCGCCACGCGATCCGGATCCCGCGGCTTCGCCGAGAGATGCAGCATAGGACGCTCGCCGACGGATTATTGCGCCACGGTAGGAGAAGATTAACGCACCGTGGGAAGGGATAATTCGCAAACAATCGACGACGGGGGCGAAAGTCGTGAAAGAGCGGCGCGCCGACACGCGAGCGAGGGAAATCCCGTTACGAGACGCCGTGTGGGTAAACGGTGTGGTGGATTTTTCCGGAAAAAAAAAAGGAAGGAAGCGGACGGTGGCTAAGCGAGGAGGAAGATAGAACGCGAGAAGGGACGTGTATCGAGCGGCGTCGTGGATCGACTATGA
Organism: Perdita meconis; assembly: GCA_030770465.2. Lineage (NCBI taxonomy): Eukaryota > Metazoa > Arthropoda > Insecta > Hymenoptera > Andrenidae > Perdita > Perdita meconis. The sequence continues at coordinate 6,298,492 of JASKOS020000005.1, forward strand.
GAGAGAGAAACGAAAAATGAAGGGTTTATTTTTTACCCTGAGTCTCTTGTTTTCGGGTAAGTGCACATTGGTCAGTCACGCGTCGAACGATTCGGATCGCACGAGAAGCGGTCGCGGTCCCGAGAGCGGAATCCGCGAAACGGGCAACAACAAAAGGGGCAGAGAGAAGGAGAGAAGGAAGAGTTTCCCCGAAGTATGCGCGTTTGGCCGCGTATGTTCGAGCGTTCGAAAGGGAACGTCGGCGCGGGCAACGGGCGATACAAAACGATAAAAACCGTCGGGGCAACATTTATTATAATAACGCGGGGCGTGTTTCATTCCTCTGCGTCGGAACCTGGGGGGCGAACAAAACGACCGACGACCGTAGGTTGCGCCGGCGATACCTCACTCACTGTCACGTATTATGAGATAAAGTAGTTTCTGAAACTGCAACCAGAAACTTTAGCACCTACTTTAATGCTTTACGACGAGCCGCGGCGAACGCGAGGTTCTATGCCCGAGCGAAAGAGAGATATATCGCGGCTTTTACCGTCTACCACTTCGAGACACGTTAAAATGATTTCTTACCGCTTTCCGGCCGTACATCGTACACCATCCCCCTCCATCTCGACCCCGAAGGGCTACGCGGTAAACAACACTGGACAGAAGTTAACGAAATTCCGATAACGAACCGCGAAACCGTTGCGCGCCCAGGGTTTTTCCTCCTTTTTCGTCGTTCCCGTTTTCTTCCCGCTCTCTTTCTCTCGTTTCTCATCTCGCGCGCCACTCTCGGGACGTCGCGACCAAGCACGCGGCGGGGCCAGGGAAACAGCCTTTTCCGGTCAAAGAACAATCCGCCGCAATCCGAAGATTGAAACGAGCCCGCTGAAGGCAGCTTTGTGGTTTCCCCTTAAAGTGCAACGACTCGCCCGGGGTACGACCGATCTCGGGATGCACGAGAATCATGCACTGGAGCCGCTCGACCGGGGACCTTACTTCGACGTGTCAGCGTCGCGGAACGTCACCGCGTTGGTCGGCAAAACGGCCACCCTGAACTGTCGTGTTCGGAATCTGGGTGATCGCACGGTAGGTAACGACGGGGGAGAAGATGGAAAAGCGGGGTCAGTCAGGGGTGGAGATCGCGCGATTATCGGTCAACAACGATGGAGGTGTAATGGATTCGCTTTGTCTCTTTAACGGGTGCGGAGAGGCTGTTTAGCCGCGGGGGGGCCAGTAGTTGTGTAAATAACGGAGATTTGTTGTTGTTTAATGTACGTCGCAGGGATTGTGGGTTCTGCTGAGTATCTGCACTCGCTTTGTTTGATTATCTATAGAAATCTCTATTTTTCTACTTCCTTCTTTTTTTATTTGTTTCGGTGTTTCTGCTTTAGGATCTTTGGCATGCGATGGACTCGTGGGCGCGATTAACTTTGCCAAGAATGACAATTTATGCGGCTGGAGGCGGTCTCGAGTCTATTGTTTGGGGCGTTTAGAATTAAAGGGATGCAAATGACGTTTTCGAATGTTTTGAATTTGGAACGGATGAAAATTTAGAATAGAGTCAAACGTAGGGAATTGAAACAATTCAACATTTTACAGAATGGAACGGAAATTGTAGTACAATTGAACGGGATATGATTCTATGCGAACGAATGGGGAAAAAATTGAGTACTATGTTTTTTCAACGTTTTCGACAAAGGCACATTTTCATTGTTTGTACTTTTTCAAAATTTTTCACTTCAAACGCTCAGTATTTTAACCCTAAGGCGTTTCTCGTGAATATTTCTGATGTGTAATGATTTGTACTGTCAGCATATCATTGTGAATATAGACAACTAATTATTGAATGAATGTCAATTCATTCTTTAGATTTTCTACAAAAGTGAAGAAACTGTTAGAAAAGACAAAAAGTATGATAGGATTAAAAAAAACCTGAAGACTGTCTGAGAGTTAAACAACCTAATTATAGTAATTATGCAATCGTTCTTTAATAGGTATGTGCTTTGATAAGAATCACTGAAGAGTGACTAAAATTACTATGCAACGCAATGTCTATCGCAAATCTCTTATCGATTTGGAGATTTAAAGAGGTGAAGTTAGAGATTTAAAGGTTTGAAGTTGAAGATCTGTAAAGTCGAATATTTGAAGACATAAAATTGAAGTTTCAAAGACTTTAAGTTGGAGATTTAAACAACTGAAGTTAGAAATTCAAAGGTTTGTAACGGAAGATTTAAAGAGTTAAAATTGAAAATTTGAAGGGTTCGAGATGTGGATTTGAAAATATTAAGTTTTAAAGATTTTTAGAGTTAAAATTGAAAATTTCCAGTTGGAGATATGAAATGCTGAAGATGAATGCTTGAAGAGCATTTTCCAAAACCGACTTTCTCGAAAACAAAACCTCAGATAAAAAACTGTTATACCAAGATTTTCTCTTAGTTTTCCTTATAGAATCACGAACTCTCCGATTTCACTACAATTTTCGCCCCATTCTGTATAAAAGTATCATTAAAAGAGTATAAAAGCTACCAAGAGAAAAATTTGAATAAATTATTACCAGAGATGGAAGTAATTTTCAAATTAAGCAGATAAAACAGATGTGAAATTCGGAAACTATTAACTTAATATACTCTTCATAATATCTTAAATTAATATTATTGTCCACAGTGACGACTCTTCTAACTGTCTTTAAAATATAATATTACGCATTTCTTTCCATATTTCATGACCAAACACTCATTGCAAATAATTTAACCGTTGGGGAAGGAAAGTGAGCACAATAACATTATTTTCTATAGATTCAATAGCTCGTAAACATGTGTGCGTGTGTGTGTGTGTGTGTGTGCTCCTTACCATACCTTGAACATTAAATACCTACAATTCAATTTTCATGAAGACGTTACGTGGAATTTGATTAACACATTGGAATTTCAAACTCAATTTCCTCGATATCAGAAAAATGTCAATCGCATCCCTTCAGTTGCAGGAGTTCCATTTGATTCGCATCATCTTACGGTTTCTGCGTAACTCAGAACGATTCTCTCTTCGAGCTTCAAATATTCTTTATTAACTGTATTCTTTACATTTGCCTATGAAAGACTACGCGCACGTATACGTTACATTTTGTAAAACAAGTACAACACTTGTGAAACAAGTTCTTAAAGCAGATGTGAAAAATGGCCTCTTACTGTATACGAGAACAGATCTCTCACAATTGCGACCTCTTGAAGACTCGTCGAGAGTTAAAAAATATGTAGAGGCTGGCCGAAGGGTTCTACAAAGTTGCGGAGTGGCCATTTTCGACATCTGCTTTAAGGAGGACTTGTTTTGCAAAATACGAGGTATAATAGTCTCCGCAATAAAACGAGGCTGTAAACAAAGTTTAATGGGAGGACATTGCGAAGTCTCCTAAATTCTTTAATCAATTCTTTTCACGGAGAGAAGAGAATCTTATAAAGTTGCAAGAAACACCTATCCCTCCATTTTCCAGGAATAAATGATCAAAAATATGTAAATTCATTTTAATGGATGCCGACCGAGCAATCTGAACTCTTCCTAAGAAACATTCATCAACAAGCATTTCCACATTTTTGATCATTTATTTCTCGAGAACGGGAAAGAGCTGCTCCTTGCAACTTTCTGAGGTTGCATATACTCTTACCTAGGTCTTAACAAAATTTGCTGAAGAGATTCAAGAGATATTTCGCTATGTACTCTCGTAAATACCGAGCGATTCTCTTACTGCAAGTTTTAAACTTCCTTCATTAGCTTTGATATTTCTTTATGTTTGTCTATAAAAAAGAATATTTACGTCCATAAATCTTGTATTTTCGGTTACAAATTCCTCTCTAAAGAAGATATGAATAACGATCGCTTACTGTATTATGCTTTTATATCCTCTTCCATAAATTTGTAGTTTACTGAAGGGACGAGTATACAGGCATAAACCTCTCACAATTGCGACCCTCGGAGACCCTTCGGGTATTCAAAAATTTGCAAAGGCCGTTACACAACGGTTGCAGAGATGGTAGTGAACATTTTCGACATCTGCTTTGCACACAATTTGCTCTGTAAAGTGCGAAGTCTAATAATCCTCACAATGAAACGAGGGTAAAAATTAAATCAACCCGCAACGTGCTAATTACCGCAAATTCAGTTCCGAAAGAGGTCGAAAATCCTTTTCCCCTGGTATTTCTATTACTGCGCCCCTCACTCCGCTACCCGAATCATGTAAATCGTGGCACCCTAACGTTGCCACGTCCTCGTTACCTCGTGGAGGCTATTAGACGCGTATGCAAATTTTCGTAGGCAAATACAAAGACCCAACACGTTTAATGAGGAATGTTTGGAGCGTCGGACGCGAGGACTCGTTTCCCTATAAATCTTCGTGTCTCTATTTTTCCCGGTCTCCGTTATTTATATCCCGTCAGGTGTGTCGCGAGCGAGAGTAATCTAGAAAATGGAAAGATACAGATCCGACCGGATTCTTCGGTTATTCCGCGGTGAAAGGGTTAAACGCGATTAATCACGGGAGATGGATAGCGATAGGACACGCGTTGCGTGACGTCAGCGGCACGGTCAAAAAAATATCCTCGATCCTCGTGACGCGAACATATCGTCGATCCCGAGCCACGAGCGGAGAGCTATACGGAAACGCGTCCGACCAATCGTGGGTCGAAACTACTGACAATGCGTCCGCGCCGAGGGAAAGATATCTTTTTGGTCGACGGCGCCGAGAGCCGCGCCGAGAATAGAAGCGCGGGGCGGAACAGGCGAAACCGAACGAAAAGATTGTACACCGGTGGATAATAGCGACGAGTGCAATTTAAGTTGGCCCATCATAGCGGGCGACTGTACAACGAGCCGAGATTAGCTCCGCAGCACGAGCGGAAGGTAAAAAGGGACAAAGTTTCGTTTTTCGCGTCGTTTGTTCCGTGCAGGTACTCCGTGTACCCGTCGTATTCAACGAGAGGAATTTAAGTAAAACGGAAGGCTGTGCTGTTTTTTTTCTCTCCCCGCTTTTTTTTTTTTTTTTTTTTACAATACCAACGACCGAGCAGTTTCTATTTCGCGCGCGCGAGTCTCGCCCCCGCATCGCGCCATCCCCGTTCTCCCTCGTCTTTCGTTCCGTCCGCGGCATCGATAATACCGGATGTGCCGCGTTGTTTCCCCGAATTCCTCTTTCCGGCGCGGCGGCCCGAAAATTCCACGCCGCGCGGGTTCTAAGAATCGCGTTACCCGTCTGCATAAAAACTGAATGCATCAGGGATCCGCGACGGCGGCAAATACGCAAATAAACCCCGGATAGCGTGCGTCCCGGCGGGGTTCTACTTACCGGGGACATTGCGCGCATAATTTATCGGGCCGTCGCGTTTTTCAAAGCCCCCGCGCGTCCACTCAGACCTTCAAGCGGACGTTAAATTTTCATTCGGCCAACGAGCTCATCTTGATTCAGCTTTAATTGCAAGTAACACTTTAAGCTCTACTTGAATTTTAAACGGCTCACCGGGTCGAACGCCGGAGTCGTGCGCCTTGAGTGCAATTTAAAGCCGACGGTGGCTTTTCGTCGCGCGCCGTTACTATCCGCTGTCCGCTGTCCGCAGTCCCATTTAAGATTTCCCTTTCGATCATCGGCATCGTCCACCGCCGCTAATTCACGATCTGTTTGGGGAAAAAACGCGGCCGGCGTGCGTGCACGCGGGCGGACGCGATTAAACGAGGCGGCGCGACGACAAATGGCATTATACCATCGGCGCGCAATCAATGACACTCGTTGATGGCCTGTGAAGTATGGCCGTTTCGCCGGACTCTATGACCGTCGGTATAATGCATATTCAGCGGTCAACACCCCTTTTCCAACGCGCGCGCACACACGCGCGCGGCGTTCGACCGACGCGACGGGGCATTCGACGAGCGCGCGGCAAAAAGTTTGCCAACCGACGCGGATAACGTTAATAATTATTTAAGCGACAACAATCGGTGTCCGACCGGCGCAAATTGATGTTTGTGAACGGGTATCAGGACGCCGTTCCGGGATTATTAATTACACTTATCCATGCCATCGTTGTTGTCCCGGTAATGCGGGTCATTTCTTGCCGAGCCGCGGACGCGTACGGGCTGCGGAGAAAGTAGCGATCCCGGTTCCTCGGGTGACGGGGAAAAATCGCTTCGTCGGAGGTTCGCGGACGGTAATTGTCGCGGTTTTTGGATCGACGACGGGAGGTTCGGTTTTGTTTGAAAAATAAGTCGCTGTCCGATTTGATTGGACAACGGTGCAACGATACGCGGAAAGGAAAAAGCGTTTAATCTTCGGACGACGAAGCCTGGGAAATTTTTAAATCGCGTTGAAAGGCGGGCGAAGCGGCGGAGGTTTTCTTCGAGCGACAAGACTCGGGCGTTCGAGTCAAGTCGGTGAATTGGAAATGGAATTTACGATCGATGCAGACGCCATTTGTCTGTCGGATGTCGGTTATTTGAGATTTGTTGTTCACCGACGACGATCGTAATCACGATATTGCGAACTGTCTTTATGAATTTTTTCACAAATTTCTTTTGTACGTTGATGAGTTCTTTTTTTTTTTTTTACTTTTCATTTTTGGCGATGGAGATGAATCAGCTAAATTGAATTCTTTTCAGAGAAACAGTGATGCGTATAAAAGGGTATCCTCGTAATGAGTAATAAAAAGGCGTTAAATGAAAAAGTGGATGGAAGCAAAAAACTAGTCCCTTTCATCAAATTCTGCTTTGATTGCAACAAGATTCAAACATTTGACTTAATGAACGATTATATAATATAGGGGAAGCTTCGATAAGGTCCCGAAATTTTCTCGAATTTTTTTAAAAAGCTAGAAAGGTGGAAAACTCGGGCTTTGATTTCGTTTGTACGAATTCTAAAAAATATACTAGCTCACGAAAGGTAATAATTTATTTCTCGGGAACGGGGGAAAAGGTGCTTCTCGGTACTTTTTAAGGACTTTTTTATATGCTTTCCCTACTACATGAAAACTTTTGGAGTATTCCAGTTAATAGTTTAACGGTACAGAATTTGGAGATTGAAAAATATCTACTAGAGAATAAAAATTAATTATTAAAAATCTAATCTGTCAGATTTAATTACAGTAGATTTCGGTTATCTGGGATACATCGAGATTAGCTTTTGGCTCGATTAAGAGACTGTCCCTATTATCCGAAGTGTAACTATGTATACTATTTAGTTCTGATCTTTAAGATTTGTTTCAAATAAATGGCTGCTTTAATTAGGAGACGATGGGGGAAATACAGACATTGGGTAATTCCGGGTACAATGATAAATAGACTGAGAAAGTTTATGCTAATACACATTTTCAAAGCCGTAGAAAAAGATAATCAACTTAAATAAAAGTGTCTTGAACCTTTTAAATAATATAACATGTGCTTTGTTTTCTATATTTCATGTGTTTTTACATCTATGCATGTCGTTATACGTTTTAGCATATTCAAAATCGTTATAAATGCATAAACTTCCGCAGTCTACTGATAAACATTAGTTTCATGTTCCACTTCCTCCCTTCTTTTCGTTTCACGCATTCGTGATTGTTTTTACTATTCCTAATGTCCAGCAAACAGTCTCAATGGAAAGTCACGCATATTTACACAGATAAGTTGCATCAAATAAATTCGACCCGTTCCTTATAATTTTGGTGGTATAGTTTTTATATTGTCATTTATATTGGGATGACGAATAAGTTCGTTCGGTTGTTGCCATTCACTTCACACTAAAAAAATCAAACAAATTTATTTGTCAATCCAAAAGAAATCCATTATTAAAATCTGGAGATTGTCAAATAACTTTGCAGTATATTTATGTGATTGACAAATAAGTTCGTTTAGTTTTATTGAGTGGAATATATAACAAACACCGAACGAATTTATTTGCCAATCTAATATTTAAGCAGTGGCAACTGATAGCTAATATTCAATTTATTTAGACTCGATGCATACCTTAAAGGAATTTAAACAGAGATATTAACATGAACTTCCGCACATTTAAAAACAAACCGAAGCAGTATTGACGGAAATGAAAGGCGTGATTGGGTAAAAATAGACCGGAAAACCGATGCAGCGCTAACTATTATCGTGATGTTTCACAGATCCCCAACATTGGTATTCTGAATTTTCCAGTTGTAACCATTTCCTGTTCCTTTCTGTTCTATAAAAAAAAACATAACAATAACGTGGCTATGTGTTTCAATTTTTCTGCAATAGTATCTTTAGCTTGTTTATACAATTTAACTGTAACACTGGAATCAAGTTTAACGTGCAATTGGATTTTTAATGGTTTCTCAAACCTCCTTAGGGTATCATAGCAATTTTAAACTCCCGGGATTGCTAAGAGAATACAAACGAAAAAAAGGAAAATCAATAACACAGCTAACTTGAATAATAGATACAGGGTGTAACAAAAATGTTGCAGTTCCTTGAAAGGGATGATTCCTGAGGTGATTTTGAGCAACTTTTTCCTTAGCGAAAATATTAGGTGGGGCTTTGTTAACGAGTTATTAACGAAAAACACCGACCAATCGGGGAGCGAGTACAGCGGATTAATGATGACGCGGACGATGGCTGGCCAATACTACTCACGGCTGGAGCCCGCGCTGACGTTCATCCATTGTATTCGTGCTTCTATTGGTCGGTGTTTTTCGTTAATAACTCGTTAACAAAGCCCCACCTTACATTTTCGCTAAGGAAAAAGTTGCTCAAAATCACCTCAGGAATTACCCCTTTCAAGGAACTGCAACATTTTTGTTACACCCTGTATACAAAGTCTGCATAAGGTTTTGTTACGGACTTTGCAGACACAAAATTATAAATTCATGTAGATGCATTGCCATAACCAGTAATTTTGCCTGAGATGTATCCATAGTTGAGCAAATTTTTATTTAAATAACAAATATTAAATGATAAATGAAAGTATGATTTTAATTGTAAGTGTACTGTAAATAATTTGAAGTAGAAATAATTTTATATTTTAAAATGAAACGTTATTTCTTATTTGAATTTAGAAAAATAACAAATAATAGTTTTATATTTTTTCATGTTTGTTTTACATTGTACCACAAAAAAGTCGCGATATTTATATTTTTTGCAGAATGTCCGAAAAAAGTTTGGGTAAAATTTACAGAACGTGTAATGAATGAAACTGAATAGGTGAAGAAACTTGATATCAATTTGTGTTCGCAAAACTTTCGTTATGTAATATTATTTGAAATTTCAATAACGCGATTAACAATAAATAAAACGAAAATTATTCGTCTGAAGTCACTCTTTTTCATATGCAGATAAATTTACATGAATTTTATGAAATAGAGTAAAAGAACTCAGTAGCTTCGGTAAATATATATACAAACAAACATTTCATATTCCATTTTGTGGTCAAATATCTCTTATAAGAATGGGTTCCATGAATCAACGAATATTTGTTTATTTACTTTTATTGTTTCTGAAGAAGTGAGGTGATCCATATTCCAGAGGAGTTTACTCTGATCTCCATCCGATTTTCTTTCCAAAGCGACAGTTTTATGCCAGAAGCAGTACGGAAGTAAGGTAACCAGTATAAGCAACGAGCTCTAAGCATCAAGAGAGTAAGATAATTAAACTGGAAAATCGAAAACCCGTCATATGGTTCAGAATTTCCTAAGTTCGTCTACCGAGGATGTACTTCAAACTTCGGGAACTAATTTCGCAACAAACCGCGTCGCAAGTGCATCTGCGACAAACATTCGCGAGCGTCGTAGCGTCGTATATCGAGTCCGCGAGACTCGCGATCGCTACTTTCGGCCCACCGAGTAGGTGCTAATCGCTGGAGAGGCACGTTCAGCACGTCTTTCCCACGCGTCGGATAATGCGAGAGGATAGACGGTACACTTTTCAGCTTCATATCCCGTCGCGCAGACATTAATTGTTGGGATTCAGCGTGGCGGGGGCGTTGAAGAGTCGGGAAATTATGGAAAAAGCGTCGGCAGCGAGAGCGCAACGAAAGTTGAAGGGGTGAAATCGGCGCGGCGACGTCTGTCCTCTCGCAGCCGGGACGAATATTATTTAACGCAGCGTCGCTCGCAGAGAGATGGAATCAATTTCAATCGTTTATTCATTCCGAACGGTAATCGAGCGGGCGCGTTCAATTTAAAGTTTAAGTAGATTTGTACGCAAAATTGCACGGGCGATCGACGTTTCATTATTCAAAAGCACGAAGCGTGCGCCCGAACTGATCCGCTTTGAACTAGTTCGCCCCCGATATCCTAAGGAATATATAGTCTCCTCCTACGGCTGATCTGCTCCACATATCCGCGCGTGCGTGTGTGTGTGTGTGTGTGTCTGTCTCTCTATGTGTGTGCATATAGGTGTCCTGGGTGAGGCACCGAGATATTCATCTCCTGACCGTCGGCGTCGAAACGTACACGTCCGACCAAAGATTCGTGGCGTCGCATTTTCCTCGGACCGAGGACTGGACGCTGCAAGTGAAATACCCACAGCGCCGTGACTCCGGGACCTACGAGTGTCAAGTGTCAACCACACCACCGATCGGTCATTCCATGCATCTCTCGGTCGTCGGTCAGTTCCGATCTCCTCTTCCTCTTTTTACGCGTGGCCCTCTGTTTGTTTTCGTTGCGCAATCTTCCCGTCGAATTGCCTGTCGTTCGTGTTCCTCGTCGTCCGTCCCCGCTTACCCTTGCCGCCCTCGTTAATTTCATTTTCGCTGCCTGTATACGTCCGTCAAGATTCCCTCCCGTTTCCCGAGGAAATCGAGCTCGTCCCTTCGATTCCAAATCTGTTTTGAATTTCAATTAAACCGGCCTTCTCTTCGTTTTTTTTTTTTTTCTTCCTTCCTCGTCTTTTTTCTCGCTCCCTCCAATGGCTCGTCCCTTCCACCAACTCCACCGGGTCGAGCGAAACGAAAAATAATTGGGAAAATAATCACAGTGTTGCCAGATTTTTTACAAGATTCTCGCAAATAGGATTGTCTAAAGTCGTTCAAAGTTGCAAAAGTACTAGAAGAAAATATTAAAAGTGTTTTTAACACGGAAACTTTAAAATTAAGAAGCTATATTAGTGTGATTGGACGTACAGTCAGACAGCTGTCGGAAATTTTGTAGAAAAATTTTATGAAATAACATTTATAAAGTATGTTCATCTTTTTTAAAGTAAAAACAATGTATTTGTTTCAAGTTTTTTTGAAGTTAGGGTTGTTGAAGCGTTTAAAAAAAAAAGTTGTTTTCATTGCTATCATAATAAAAACGCTTGTGATTTTCTGAAACAAAAAACGCAAATATGTTTTTAATTTGTATGTTTGTGGCTATAGCCGGTACCAAAATAATTTTAAAAAATTGAAAAATGAAAAATGGATGCTTTCTAGATGAATTGTTTTATTCATTTGCATAAATATCACTGGTTTTTTAGCTTCCAAATATACAATTTTGAATATAGGTATCAGAAAATTGTGGTACGGATGCTTTCTAAATGAAATGTTTTATTCATTTGCATAAATATCACTGGCTTTTTAGCTTCCAAATATACAATTTTAAATATAGGTATCAGAAAATTGTGGACATATGCTGAACACATCCGTCAAGTTTAAATTAAATCTACAACATCTCCAAAAACGAATACGACTGAATATTCCTTCATGTTATTACTTTCTTCTAAATATTTTTTTAATCACTTTTTCTTATACATGTAACCGGCGGTCGGCCTTAGTTTTCGAGTTATACACAAAAAAAAGTCTTGATAATTATTCGGGATAGGAGCGACCGCACCGATTTTAGTGACCTTGAAATATGTTGTCAAGGTCACCATTCTGAACAACTTTTTCCTGTACATGTTACCGCCGCTCGGCTTTAGTTTCCAAGATATTCGCAAAAAAAGTTTAAATATTTTAAAAAATGATCGGAATAGGTCTGGATTTAAATTCCTTAGGGGAAGGGGGATTAGGGGCAACAGCCCCTCCCCCAAAACAGTTGGCGAATTTATACCTGATGTGGTGTAGGCATTTGAAACTAATACTTAAATTTGTATGATACGCAATGAAACGGCAAGCAATTTGTATGCAAAGACGTATACAGTAGCTTTCGGTTAAGGCTAGCAATTGTCGGGTCCGGAACGCTAGCCTTAACCGGAGTATGAATCGACTCTCGCACCTCCGATCTCACACTTGACTGGTTTTTATGGGATCGACGCTCGAGATCACAAAACACCGCCGAAGACAAGGACAGAACTAGCCATGCTAGGTGCTTGGTGCAGAACGAACACAATTTTCATCGGATCTTGACGAACGTGACACCAATTAATTCCTTATGCTCTCCCGCTAAGGAATCTAACCCAAACCTATTTCCGACCACTTTTTAAATATTTAAACTTTTTTGTGAGTATCTGGGAAACTAAAGCCGAGCGGCGGGAAAAGTTGTTCAGAATGATGACCTTGACAACATACTTCAAGATCATCAAAATCGGCAAGGTCGCTTCTATTCCGAATAATTACCAAAACTTATTTTGTGTATGACTCGAAAACTAAAATCGACCGCCTAGTATATGCATAGGAAAAAGTTGTTCAGAATATTGTCCTTTATAACATATTTCAAGATCATCAAAATCGGATACAATAAAGTATCATGCTAAAAATTTATTTTCAACACTAACTAAACAGTTATTAACTGTTTAGAATTTCAAAAGTAAATTTTGAAAGCTAATATTGGAGATAATTTGAGTGATTAGGAATTGCTCCCTTTGCTTTTTTTACTTTAGAACTTAGAATATAATTTAATTATTGTTATTTTTGCACTTTTATACATATCAAATTAAAGATTAAACATGGATTTACTCAAATATCACAGACATTTTGAGATTTGGTTAATGTTCACATTTACACATTAGAAAAAACATGATAGTCACTCTTAAGTGATCAGGAATTGGGTCTTTGACGGAATTCTTAACCTGAAATATCCTTTTAAGTTTCTTTCAAGCTTCAAGTGAAGCATCTCTTTTAACTTTGTTGGACTTGAAAATGCAGTTTTAATAGCGCGAACGCCACTTAATTTTCTTATCGCTGTAGCTTGCAGTATATCTTTACAATTTGTTATTAAGTTTTACATCTACCAAAAGACTTGTAGATTTTGATACACTTAGAATTGTCATAAATGTATAAACATCCGCGGTCTAACGTCATTTTAAAAATTACTGTTTATAGAATTTGAAATCACCCAATTGCCAACATGCGATTTCTTTAAAATAATTGTCACAATTTTCACAAACATCGCCCAAATAGCGATAGATCACCCAATCTGGCAACACTGATCGGTAACTTGATAGCGTAGTTACTCCCTCCCGTTTGTGTTCGACCCGCAAATCAACGCCGATGAAAATTTATAAGTTCAGTGAAACAAAGTTTCGCTCATAGTTGGTTACGAAACGAGATATTTCGACTCATTGTGCCGCGAATAGATATAATCCGGATTATTCGTGTTCGTCGAATAACGGCGAAAGGTAGGAATTTCGCTCGCGGCGAATTTATTCGACGGATCGAGCCCCTATTTTTCCATTTCGCGATGCCTTTTTTTTCGGTTTTTATCTTCGCTCTCGAATAACGCTCTTATCTTTCTTTCGATCTCTATTTCGAGGCTCGTTTGCATTTAGAATGATTCGCGCGAACGCCACGCACCGCACGATGCTCTCTGATCTCTGTTTTATTTTTAATCGCGCCGGAAACAGCCGAAAAACCGTCCTGTATCCCAGCCGTTCAGAGTAAAAGATGGTCCCGCGCTTAATCCGTCGAATGAAGGTAATCCACGTTATTCGAACTCGAATGAAGGATAAAGGTAAATTGCTCCCCATTCAACCTTTTTGTCTGGATAATGCTCGACCCCGGTACCACTTCTAATTTAATTTGCCACGCGAGTCTCAATTACTTCGACGCTCCTCGAGCCATCGGGAGCGGCCTACTGTCGCCGCATTCTCGCTAACTCGTGGCCCTGTCTACTTTCTTCCAGAGCCGGTCACATCGATCATCGGGGGACCGGAGATGTTCATAAACAAGGGCAGCACGATGAACCTCACTTGCGTGGTGCTTCACAGCCCGGAGCCGCCGAGCGCAATTTATTGGACCCACGACCACGAGGTATGATGCGTGCAGATTATCATTGCGCGGTAACCGTTTCGGGGAAGGGAGAAAGCGCAGGGAAAAAAAGGGCGAGAGAGAGAGAGAGAGAGAGAGAGAGACGAAGGAAAGGAAAAAACGAGGTAAAAGTAGGACGGGACCGCGTTATTGATCACCATTAGCGGTAGAACACGGACGGTCGGCGGCGAGCTTTAATTCCGATTCGAGCAGGAAATTACTGTCATTTTTACGTTGTTACCATTTCCCAGAGTTTCGCCGCGCGGAAATACCGTTAAAGCGATCGATTAATGATAATTCGGTTTAATGAGCGCAGTTTTGAAATCGCGACGACGAGTGGCGCGCGGGCGCGGGAAGCGGGGAGATCGACGAGGCGATAACGAGGCGAGACGAGCGAAAATTTCGCCGCGCGTAGGTGTGCACGCGAGTTATGGATATTGTTCGTAAGAGGTGCGGCCGAGTCGAGTAGTCGTATCGAGGACTCGATTATATAATTTTAGCCAACTGGGTTAAGGGAATATTTGAGAAAAGCTTGGGCAAGGTTAACTTTTCTTTCTCCCGTGTTTCGCCTGACTCTCTCTCTCTCTCTCTCTCTCTCTCTCTCTCTCTCTCATTCTCTTTCATCGTTGTTGTCTCTCTCTCTCTGTCCGTCGTGCTCCCCCTCCTTCTATTAACAACCAAGAGTATCTGCTTTTAGAAGCGCATTAATTGGCGAAACACGCGAGCTCTCGAATAGAAACTGAAATTATTCAAGCCCGAGGCTTACGAAATGAATAATTCAATTAATTCTCAAAGAAGCCGGTTAGTATGCTACCCTGGCCGCGCGGAACGAACGGGCACGCCGTCCCTGCCTTCGAAAATTTACCCTCTCGTTGAATTTTGATCGCTTTCAGAACTTCGTCGTTCTGTTTTTAAACTTCTCGAAGATTACTCGAGCCCATGGTATTCAATTGCCGCCCGGTTCCCGGGTTCCCGTCGACTGTTTTGTATTATCTCGATATCCACTTACCACCGCTGCTTTATTATTCATTCCGCTGCCGAATCGCTTCGCCGAACCGCTCTCGCACGCGTTTTCCCCTTAAATCCCGCGTGGGTGTACTGAGCGTCCCAGAATTACAGATCTGGGGAAAATTCGATTTTAACGTCTTTAGCCGAGGGCATTGAGTTTCGGAGTTACCTTCAGATGCGGGAAAAATTCGATTGGACGAGACTTTCGGACTTCTTTTTAAGGAGTCAGACCACCTCTAAAAACCTAACAAACATACCTAATTTTGATCATTTATTGCGGATACACACAGTGCTTTGTTGAAAATTTTTTTAAAACGTCATACGTGTATTAAAAAGTGCGAAAATATTTTTTCCCTTTTGTTTTTGTAGTATATAAACAACGATAGCAATTTGGTTTCATTGCCAAACTACCTTTTTTGCGATGCACAGCATTTCAGCTATACGATTTATTCCAGAGCAGAACAAAAATATATGTGAAAGTTTATTATACTATACATACATAGAAATTTCTCAAAGTATTGAAAACTCTTTTTGCAATTAAAATTTCGTAGCTATATTTTCTGCAAAAATCCTAAATTTGATGAAAAAGTCATTATTTTAAAATGAAGAAATATTTTGAAAAATCCCTACATAATTGTGTAGTCTTTTTGCATGTAGGAAATGAAGATTCTTTTTATTTTGCACTAGAATAAACTGTGCAGTCAAAATACTGTGCTCAATTTTAAATTCGTGAAAAAATTTCTCTGCAGTTGAATCAGGTTATTATTTAGTACGAAAAGGAAAAATGAATAAAAAATATTTGTATCCTGAAATTATTGATACAGATTTTTCATAAAGCAATTTGTATAATTTTGTATTCTTATGGAGTATATTAACAAAAATTTAAATGAACAGTGTTTTCCTTATGTTATATTTGGAACAAATACATTAAATTACAACACAGTACAAAAAGGAGATCAAAATATCCTAAAAGTTAGAAAATGAAAATGGGTGAATTTCCACTCGATGAGCATAAGCATAAGGGTTGAAATATTACTGCGTAAAAAAATTTGTTAAAATTCATTTTACATAATTTTTTAAAAGTAGAGTAACTTATTTTTTCCATGATTTAGATAAAATTTTTTAATTCGACCAAGAATGAACTGACTGAATGAATTCGACAAAGAATGGTTCTTTACACTAAATTAAAAATTCATTAAAAATTCAAAATTCAAAATTTTACAAATTGAGTAAAAATTAAAAATTGTTCAGTAGAGAATGCTCTGAAATGAGTTTGAGCTTGCCTAAAAAGAAACAGAAGTTCTATTAATTTTTCTACACTTTTAACTTTTATTTTTTACCATTTCAGTTTAAATTTCAGTTGCGAGGTATGGGTATTTCGTAAAAAAATTTCAGTCATAAAAGTATCGTGGAGTATATCCAAGCTACGTAGCATCAAACGTGTTAGTATACTACGTGTTAGTATACTACAATATTTCGCCGGTACATGCTACAATATCACGCAATAATAGAAATTTCAATCTCTACAATTCCGTTATATCATAAATGACAATGGTAACAACAGAAGGGTAAAACATTCTCGATAAAAGTGAGTTCAAATACGGTACAAGAACGACTAGTTTTAATTAATCAATCAAGTGTAATATTGCTTTCAAAAAACAGTATTATTTTTTCTTCTTAAATTAGATACTATCCACAGAGAAAACGCTGATAATAGCGTGAAAATCCTGTACAAAAAATGTATCTAAAAGTTTTATAGTATGAAGGAATCTGTGATATACAAATACTAAACCTTTTTTTAAATGAAGTACTTGTAGAAATTTTGAGTAGCATGCTTAATACAAATAGAATAGAAACCAAGTGTTGTTAGCATCGATATAACGCTGTAATTGGTTTACCGTTGAAATCCGTATTCGCGCTGCTCTTAAAAATGTTAGTTTCTCGTGCTCTAATTAGTTCCCGTTTCATATTTCACAGAGTTATTGACTTCCGGTGCACGGTATTTTTTTGCGTTTCCCGTGGAAAGAAATAAGGTAATGTTGCCAATCAACGAGGCGAGATGAAGTCTACACCATACGAAACAAGGACTAATTAGGGCATGCGCAATTATCATTCCGGAAATAGTAGCACAAGTACGGCCTTCAGCTATGCAACGATTCCAACATGTATCGATGCGAAAGTCAGCATTTCGACTACCTCTTACATGGTGAATCTCTTTGTTTTACCTCGTTATCTACTATCGAATCACCTTGTTTTAGGTAAAATAACATACTCCATTTTTTTAGGAACTTAGAGGTACAGCTTGCTAAAAGAGTTGAAGTAACCTCGAAATCTCTAAAAATACTTCAATCAAAGAAATATTTTATGGGATGTTCTATGTTATGAAACTTTTATAAATAAAGATTTTCCATATCTTTAAAACGTTGGAGATATTTAATACTAAAATTATCGATGAAAAATATCATGACAATAATGATTGTTTTTTCGTCAATAACTTGTTAACAAAGCTTCGGATAACATTTTTGCAAAGGAAAAAGTTGTTCAGAATCACCCCAGGAATCTTCCATTTGCAGCTCCGCGTCGAGTTTGGGACACCCTGTATATTGTATTTTATACATATGTATATTTCAGTGGAAAATGAGCTTCTTCTCTAGGGGCAAGAATCAATGTCACTGATTGTACCTACATAATATTTTCTAAGGTTAAATTACATATAAAAAATAATAATGCTCGACAATTGGACGGGTTCCGCAAAACTATTTTTAGATGTTTCAGCTCTACTCTCATGCTAATTGAGGCATTCGATGGAACAAGGGGCAAAAATGTAACTTTTCATTGTAATATGATAATAAAATCTAACTACAGTATTAAATAATACCATAATGAAAATTCAGAAATCTCTTGAAATGGGACTTTTACCTATGTGCCCTTTTTCTATTCAATGCCTCAATTCGTTTTTCTCATTAAGCTTTTGAAAAAATAAAAATTAAACATTCTACTCATTGTCAATCAAAGTTTAACCAAGCAATAGTAATATTATACAATTTTTAAAAAATCCATAAAAAGTATTCAGCACGTCACTTTCTCAAATTTCCCAAAATACATGAGATATAAACTCCATTAACTACGCCTTCGTTGGAAGCTCCAAGAGGATCTCGTCATCCTTTCGATAAGAGAGTCTCTCAACGAGTGTCGCTCGTCATCCCACGTTGAGAAGTCGCCGAAAGAAGTCGTTACCAGTCCAAGTTCCGCCCTCAAGGGGGAAGTCAAGCGAGTCAGTCGAACAAAGTCGAGAGTATTATCTCGAGACCGGAAACCCGAAAAAGCACGCTGAACGAATGAATTGTTAAGGACCGCGGTGGGGGAATGGGACGACGACCAGTAAATAAAACAGCAGACGCTGTCCAGCTGGTCGGCAAGAAACCGGCGAATAAAGGGAGAGTTGGGAAACAGGTGTACTTACCAAGCGCGGGTCCCGACCCCGTGACACTTTTTACCCTTATTTCGTCGTAAATCTCGCGGCCGAGTGGCCGCAATCTCATAGCTGACTTTCCCCACCGTTGGCAAGTCCTCCATCTTCCTTAACCGCGAAGCTATAAGCGGCACCACGGCTTGTTCCGGTCGCGGGGACGACGGATCTGCATGGTCCGCTGCGTTTCGTAATTTCGGGGGCCACCTGGTGGATAAACTCGTCTTCAGGGAGTCGATCCGTCCGCAGGCAATGAATAAAATTATCCATCTATCTGCCCTTTGCCCCGTTATTACGCGCCCTCACCCAGTCGGATCCTTTACCCTCTTCCCGCTACTTTGTACCGTTCAATCCTTTGCACGCGCTTCGTACCTCCTTCTTTGTTTTCCAGTCTTTCCTACATTTTTTTTCCGGCGTCCCGCCTTGTACCCCTCCCCCTCCGCCGTCCCCTTCAACTTCCTCCACGGTTTCCTCTGGCCCCTATCCCTCTCTCGCCTTCCCTGTGCCATTGTCTTTCCCGTCCGTCCTTCTTAAGAGTGTCAGCTCTCTCTCTCTGGCAGGCTCGCGCTTTGTGTACCACCGCGTCTGTCTTTACAATTCGCCAGGCACCCACTGTCTTTCACATTTTTATTCTCGTTCTCCCTCGTGCCCATTATCTCTGTCACCTTCCTTACAACGCCGCCCACTTTCCCGCTGTCCTCCAGCTTCGCACACACAATTTTCCAGCGCGTCGTGTTCCCTACCGCCCTTTCGCCCTCCCTCCCCCTCGCGAACGCGCGCGCGCTCTCGTTTTCATCTTTTCTATCCACTCTTTCTCTCCCCCTCGCCCCCCTGCCTCCATCCTGGGTCTATCGGCTACACAGAGTCTCTATATCCTTTCTTTGTCACTCAGTCGCCCCCGACGCTCTCGCGTGCCTCCGTTATTTATCTCGCCTATTCCCTCTGCGAGCGCCTCGCGTTCCTCTGTATCACCTTGTCCCTCTTTCCGCTTCGCCTCCACCGTTTCGTACACCCCCGCTCGCTGTAGTGGAGAGTTAACACCTGCAGTACACCCTCGACTCTTCCTGCCTCTCCACCGTAACCCTTCTTTCGACGCTGCTCCACCATCGCCTCCCTTTCACTCCCAAGGGGACCACTATTCCGACTCCTCTCCGGCCATCTATCTAGCCCACCTTTTGTCGACTTTGTGTCTTTCTATTATTCCCGCCCCGCTCCGCTCGCCGTTCAAACCCCCTCCGAGTTTTCAACGGAATTATTTTCCAGTCGACCGCGGGGCGCTAACCCGCCGAATCACTTCGGGATCGATCGTCACCTCGCGAGCGAGCGAGAAAGTCCTTCCACGAAGAAGTGAAACGCCTCCATCGCGCGACCACTCTTTGTTTCGCGGTCCTACCGTGTTTAATTCACGGTGTATTCAGTATTCATGGACATAGTAACTATACTAACTATAGACTGTCCGTCAGCCTGAAGTTGTGTCCCATGTTTAGAAAGAGTTAGATGCTTTGGGTGGACCATTGAACTCTATACCTACTGGAGAGTGAAGGGGGGGGGGGGCGATCATGACCGGTCAGATAGAGAGGTCTAAACGCTTGTGTTGCTGTCGCAGTCTCACTTCAAACCTATAAATTTATACCAACATCACCCTCCTCCCCCTTCACTCCTTCCACTATTCCATTCAATGTGAACTTCGCGCCCCTGAAGTTAGTCTCTATCCCCTCTACACATGAATTTGCTACAGGATCGTACAGGAAAAGAGAGAGAGAGATAATAGGAAAAACAAGGATGAACAGACATGCATTCGGAAATCTCTGTCTAACGTCCCTCGCACTTCTTTTCTTTGGCCGTTCTCTCTCCGTTAGAGAGCTCACTGGGGTGGACTTGCTACTTCTTTCTACCGTAACTGAAGTGGGGGACCTGTTTCATATGTTTCCCTCTTCTGATTCTCTCCGTACTATACTCCTCAACCCCCTCCATTTCGATTTAAAAAAAGGTAGGAACTCTTCCCAAAGCATCCTAACTCTTTCTAAAGTTGGACCGTCGTCCGCTTTCTCCGTGCTGAGCAGTCTATTTTTATATGTCTATGGGTGTATTATACATATAGGTGTTTCAAGCCCCTCAGAAATTTGTGATAATTTTGTCCAAGTGCTCCTGGCGACCGGTAGAGTGCGTCTTCGTAGACGTTGCTATACAGAGGGTAAAAATACAGTGTGGCAGATTAACTACCTTCTCGATGATTGGTTCCGCCATTTGCAGGAAAACTTTACATTTTCCTGAGCCAATCCTGAGCCATTCCTTTCGATGGCGACTTCCGGCTGATTTGCCACACTGTCTTTTTACCCTCTGTACGTTGCTACCACAAACACATATATAGGTATGTAAGTATACATACTAATACTTACTATGGTACGTAGTGCTTACTTGAGCTACATTAAAAAGAGAAAGCAAGTCCTCCCAAAGCATCTAACTTTTTCTAAAATTGGGATGCAACTTCAGGTTGATGTCATGGACCTAAAGGACGGTGCGTACGTTTGAGGGGTTGCGGCGACAGGCGGAAGGGATATCGACCTCTATTAGACCTTCAGCCATCTTGAGTGGCCCAGACTGCATTGTAAAGGACTGCACTGATCTACACTTTCAAATTTTGCCGCATGCGTGTCAGATGGCAACACTATCTGAGCCACACAAGATGGCTGATAGTCCCCCCCTTTCACAGTGACACCCGCATCCCCCCATATACCTACTTCACGTTCCGTCCTTTAGGTTCATGATTGACACGCTGTCTATAGTTACTATGTCCACGCAGCTAATACACACTGCCACGACTACCAATAAGCACACGTAAGTGGCTTACAGAACATTGGTTATGACAACGACGCCTCTATCGGTCGCCAGGAGCACTTAAACAAAATTATCACTAGACTGCGGATTTTATGCAAAATAAAATTTTTGCAAATACAAATAACGAATTGCAAATTGAATAACAGTGTATTTAATTTTCTAAACATTCTAACTTAAATTATATTATTGATATTTTGTATACTTTAGCATGTAGTAACGGTCTCGCAGATTTTTTGCATATTTAAAATCGTCATAAATGCATAAAATCCGCAGTCTAATTATCACAGAAAGCCAACGAGATTTCCGAGGGACTTGGAACACCTATATAATACACTGTGGTTTAATCTATTGGCTTTCGCGCTCAGTTTTCACCTCCCCTTCAATGTCGTCGGTTCCTCTTCTTTCGATCCCCGGTTCCCCGAGTCCGATATCGCTGTCGCTGTCCAATAAAGCAATGAATCAATTAGTCAATAAAAAAGTTTCTGCTAACACTTTTTCCTTCGGTTCCATCCAGTCGTCGACTTTTTGTCTCGCGCGAAGTTCCTCGTCCGTTCCTGCATCCCCGTCACCCGCCATACTCCCTTCGTTATTTTCTTCCTTCGACCCCTACTTCCACCTCCCGGTTTCAATCCTTGGTTTGCCAGTTTCACAGGCTTTCCTACTCTCACGCCCAGCGAGGACCCGCCGCGCCGCGTCCGACGCTGGGATCATTCACCCCCGCCGATTCGCGGAGCTTATGAATCAATTTCTTAATCACGCGATTACTCCCTCGCGGCGCCGCGGGCGGGACGGCGGCAACCCCCTCCGATACTCGACTCCTCGTCTAGCCTATTACGTCCCTTGCAGCTTCGTTAAACTTTCCTCGCGAACTCTGGTCAGCGCCTCTGCTTATTTCCTCCGGTTGTTTGTACTCCCCGCGACGACCCTTTTTTAGTCAACATTCGCTCTGAGCGTCCGCGGCATCCCGCCTCTCTTGTCTCGAGTTTTTCGTATCGATACTCTGTGCACTCTGTGCTGCGGGCCGCACAGTGGCCCGGATCGAGAATTTCAGTGACATTTTGACAAAAAATATACTTTTTCATATTGAAATTTAATATTTATTTATCTATTTAAACCAGACGGGCGAAGCCCTTTTACATGTAATAATAATTATAATAATAGTTAAGACGTGGTATTTTATAAATTTTTGAACTACATTGAGAAGTTTACTCTTAACATTTAGCCGGCATTTTTCCATTAAAATTTTGAATCTCTTTTTCGCAAAATTTTTATATATACAGGGTGTCCCAGGGTTTAAGGATCAAACTTTGTCAGTATGACATTAAATAAGGAAAAAATGTTAGGTAAACATAGGTCACATAGAACTTTATTAAAAAGTTATAACAAAATTACGGAATTCAAGTAATATAGGAATAGTAACCGACTTGCTGTTACTGCGAGCATTGGCTCGAATAGATCAATATATATACTTTCAATCTTAGATGACCTCAGATAGTAAACACAGCTTACATAAGTACACTGAACGTAAACATTGCTGATCTATTCGAGCCAATGCTTGCAGTAACAGCAAGTCGGTTACTATTCCTATATTACTTGAATTCCGTAATTTTGTTATAACTTTTTAATAAAGCTCTATGTGACCTATGTTTACATAACATTTTTTTCTTATTTAGTGCCATAGAATATACTAACAAAGTTTGATCCTTAAACTCTGGGACACCCTGTATATGCAACCTACATGTTCCGCAGAGTCCCCACATTTATTCCTAGTCACTATAGTGGCTTTGCGGTCCTGAAAGGATAAAAATTGAAAATTTTCTAATTTTGAAATTATAGTGCTTATAATTATTTTTGAGGATACTGATTGCAATTGTGAAGTCACATTCTGAAAATTTCCAACGATTGAACAAACATTACCGACTTTTAGGCAAACACTTATGAGTATATACGAAGCTACTCATTATTCTTATTTATATTACTAGCAGTATTCTTATTATTATATATATTCAATTTTTATTTCTGTTCCTTGTTTGTTTATCTCATTTTAGCTTCTAACTATTTTAGTTATTTTAATTTTTCTATTATTTTTTATTTTACAAGCTATTACTTATGGTAATATTGTTTTGGTAATTCTCAAAATATGATGTTATGCACAATGAAATATTGAAAATAGTGGATACATAGCGAGTTCGACATTTTCTTTTACTCATTCGTATTTCGACACCTCGACGTTTTTCAACAGATTGACAAAATCAAATCAATAACTCGGACAAAACATACTAAACTCAATAGAAACCACATTCAAGAAATTTGCACTTTGATTGGACACTTTTTGGGATAGTCCGAGAGCCATTACTACACTCGCGCTGGTTTCCAGCTTTCTACGTGTTCACCCTGTGCGATGGGTTCACCCTAAACGCCGAAAACAAGCGCTGGTGAGCCAACGCTGGAAACCAGCGTTCTATACGCGTTTGCAATGTTTGCATCCTTAAATCAGTAAAGATATTATCAACTTGCAAGTTAGATTCCAAGTTGGTTGTAACATAATTACATATAACCGCAACATGATATGATTGTATAGCTTTCTAAATATTTATCAATTTCAATAATGAACAAATTAATGAAATTCAATAAAAAATTGTATTTATACGAATCTTTAAAGTTGAATAAATTAAGACTACCACCTCTCAACCCATAAAGAGCTTATCTTCTTTGAGATGTCTTAAGGACTCTTTAATATTTTCGTTCCCTTCTATTTTTAAAAGAAAGAGCATTCTTTGACATAAGAAAACATATTTTAATTAACAATTACTATGCGGAATATGTTTAAAAAATAATAGTGTTACTCTGAATAACTGTGTTAATTTGCGTGGCGAAATAATGTAATGTGTTAGTTTTCACCGAAAATTATAAAGCATGCCATTGTTCGTGGTAGAACAGTGAAATATGTTAGCTTTCGCAGCAGAAGCTCAACCGTGTTAATATTCGTAAGAAATGACGAAACGTGCTTGTTTTCGCGGCAAACCGAAACGTGCTGTTCTTCGTAAGAAAATCGAAACGTGCTACTTTTCGTAACGGATGTCGAATATAACCATAAATATAATTCAATGGAATATTTCTTTTTTCCCATGTGGAAACAATGGATTATCTGTCATACTATTTTACATACGTGTGTGGAACTGAAAAGTAGAGATGTGAAGAAAATTCTATACTTAGGGAAGAAGAAATAATACGGTAATCCATTATTTTTATGACACTTTTTCATTAACTTCTCGAAAGCAACAGGCCATGCACTCAAATTCTATTGGGGCTCTTTCCTCTTCAACTTAAAATATTGAATGCACATACGGTCAAGTCATTTGAGTTCAGTCATTTCGTAGTTCTTGCCATCTCTTTGTTAAAATCGTTATAAATACATAAAATCCGCAGTTTAGCGATCAGAATGTATAGAGAATTTAATTTTTGAGAGACTCGTAATCATAGTATTTATTTCTACGTATTTATTTTACGTATTTAGTTTATGTGTTTATTTTAATTTTGCTACATTCTGCTTAAAACAATTTTATTGGAAATTTTATTATCGTTATTGTATCGTTACAAATCTGAATAATGAAATTTTTATATAATGTCAAGGAACAACACATTGGATCATCTGGAAATTGCATAAAATTTTAAAAATTCCATTTTTCGAAAATTAAGTTTAATAAAAGAAAATCCTAAGGCTGATTAACAGATCATAGTTCGTTTAAATCACTTTTCGCTGTCAATTGATTACTTTCACGTTTCTTCTCTAGGAATCTATGAATCCTTCATATGACCTTGAAAAATTGAAGATAAAATTTTCTTTTTTCCACAGTGACATTCTACATAAAAAATGGTGTTAAAAGTCTCTCTACATTTTTGCCCTATCATGCACCATTCAGTTGATATACCAAACGATTTTTCTTAAAATTGGAGCAGTTGTATAAAAAAATAAAGTTCATGATTATTTCAAAAAAGGCTCGAAAGTTGTATAAAAGTTACGGTAAAACATTAATTAATTTTACATCTCGTGAAATCACATGTATAATTACGTGATTTTACGTGGCATTTCTGGGGCATGAACTGACGCATTTCCATTGTTTTAAAGTTGTTTGAAACAAATTATAATCGTGTTTAACAGGAGCGCACATTACGATTTCACACCGTTCTGAAATTTTATTTTCATGTGGGTTTAAAAATGGAAGAATTGCCTACTAATCGTCTAGGAAAGTTGTAATTTAATTTGATTTAATATTACAAAATGATGTGGATTAAAAGTAGTGATACACGCAGTTTGAAGTCTTATATTTTTCATCTTCAATTGGATTATGGAAACATTTTAATTCATTTTACAATACATTTCTGTTTATTATTATTATTATTATTATAATTTTTTTATCAACTGGTTATGTTTTTCTACATGTTACATTGTCTTAAAGAGTGAATTTTTTTTGTGTTAAGTTAATTTATATACTTTATTCTGAAAAAAGTTGCAAGATATTTTTATAGCATCTTTCCAATGTATAGAACAAAATTCATAATCGCTAAATTAATTTAAAGACAATACAAACTCTTTTTTAAAAAGGATACTAAGATGCATCGAATGATGAAAAAGAAATTAAAATCTTATTTTAAAAAATTGAAGTTTGGATATTAAATACTGAATATGAAAATTTAATATGAAATTTAATATGCCTATAATTAATGTACCCACAAAAAATTACAAAGTTAAACATTGAATATGAAAATTTGGTACATGCAATTAATACTGTAAAAAAGTTATTCTGCAGCTTAAATGATCTTACAATATTATGTATTGTAATAAGTATGAATATAAGTATGAATTTTAAGCTTGAGGTTTATTGTTTGGCACACTGTACAGTCGGAAAAACTACTGCTTTTAGTTTTAAAGTCCATTGTTTATAAAAAAAAACTATGTAATATTAAACGTTTGGATGCGATACAAATATGAATTCTATCTGTGAAACCACGCGCTGCCACTTGCAGCTGATAGTATGCGATTTCACACGACGTGGATTTTAATGCGTTTCTGCCTTTTATCGCACATCGTAGTCGTCTTTTGAGTACCGTAGAGAATATTATACAGGGTGATAAAAAAAGGGTTTGTAACTTTTATCGCAGACTATTTATAGTATTACTGTGTTCTACCTGTATGTATGTGATACACAGAACAAAAGTTCGATATATTTATGTCAACTTTTCTACACTGTGTGTCGATTAACAGAGAATTTTCTTCATAACTTTTTAAAGTGAAAAGTGGAAATTGTACAGGAAAATATAAAAATGAAGGAAAATACAATAATTCTCAGCAGGAGGTTTGACCTTGTTTAAAGTAAAGAATATAGCCGTCTACGTTGTTTATAGAACACGTGTTCCAAATACTTGACACATGAATAAAAAAATATTTTAAATATTTAGGTTTCAAAAATATATTCTGTAAATTTTATGAGAATGTCTCAAATGTTAACAAAGTTACAGAATCTCGAACGACATAAAATCCTTCGATATAAATACTATACTCAAAATAAAGCGATTTTCGATAAATGCGATTTCCAGAAACAGTGGATATCATATGTCGCAAGTTTATAATTTCGCACACAACACTTTTGAAAAACTTAACACTGTAATTTCTTGGCGATACACTCATGAACTGTTCCTCTATTTTGTTGTCAACATATTTTTCAGTAACTGAAATTTACGAAACAAATACTTCAAGTACGACGAAGTACTTCAACTTTACCTAGACCTACAAATTTAGATGATGAAAGTTGGTATTCACTCTTATATTAACAGATTCCGTGATGTATTGCCTACAAGCCATGATAAATTTCAAATGTCACCGTCTGTCATCTCACGAGAGATCCCATTTTTCATCAAGTTCTATATCTGCGCACGCATAGAGATATACTAGAATTTCTACAAGTTGCGAATTTATTATATTATTTAATTCAGATAAAATAATTCAGGTGTTCTTTGGGTCTTTGTTCTTTCTAATAGTTCTTTCAATTTACAAAAAAATCTAAAGAAATTATTATTAATATTTATGTTTCATAGTTTCATATTTCTTGATATTCATTCAACAATTTGTTGTTTATATTCATAACGATATGCTGACAGCAAAAATTATTACAGATAAGAGATTTTTATAAATTAAATAAAAAAAGTTTAAAACAGATTATGAGAAAGAAAAGTCACTGCATGCATGTATGAAGGAATGGATAGCATTCCTGTTTCCTTTATGAATTCATTTCAGGGCAGTTTTACCGTTCCATAACAGTCGACAAAATGAATTTTGGGCATCCCAATCGACGGTTCGACGAACCCCGCATCATGGTTCGACGGGCTCGCGTTACATCTCTGTTTTCGCGTGAAAAACGCGTGAGACCGCGCAACAGTTATTCGACTCTTTACGCTTCGTCACGCCTCGGTTCGGCTCCGTTGAAAGCGTGCGTATCGGCGTTACGTACGCGAAAACGAATCGACCTGAAATTGTTGACGCGCTCCTATCGAATAGTTGGTGGCTTCGCGTTCGCGGGGAAGGGAGATCACAGACACCCGGGGAATTCCGTTCCGCGCGTACGAATAAAGGAAGCCTTCGGAGAATCTGATCAATGCGCGGCCGATCGAAAGTGGCCCGCGCCACTCGGCGTGGCGCGGTGCACGCCCACCGTTCAAAATTTCACCGACGGCCCCGAAGAGAGAGATTAACGCGTTCGATCCTGGCGGCCGTGGGTCATCGATTCGGGTCACGATACAGCCCCGGCCTCTCCCGCGGGATTATACGCCGGCGACCAACATATGAGCCACGATACCGCATTGTAAAAAGGGTCGTCGTGGGTCACGGCGCCTCGGGTGCCTTCGCCTTCGGATAGGCGGCATAGACCGGCGCACAGTGGCACGAATCGTTGAAAACGCGATCAAAAATCCTTCCGCACAATAGGGTGCGGAGGATAGGGTCTGTCCAGTGAACGAACGAACTATAAATATAATTCTAAAAATTAACACCTATCACGCTCTTTTTACGATGAAAATTTACGCAGCGCAGTAGCTATAATGGGAACCCACAAATGCATTTTGCTTCTTATGGTACATTTATTCTACCCTTTCAACCGAAAATTTGTTCAAAATTCGCTGTAAGATTTTTGTAATAAAATAAGCACTTAACGTTTTCAAAATTGTTTTAGTATATTCTACCAGTCTTTAAATGCAAGAAAAAAAATTTTATTATTTATTATACACAGTTGCGGACAAATGTCTCCGAAGGATATCGATTATTTATTCAACTTCATGTATTTTATTTGGAATAATAGAAAAATGAATCGATCATGAATTTAATGATTTACAAGAATTCAGTGAAGTCATCTTTTTACAGAAAATATGTTTGTCTTGTATTTAAATTTTATATGTTTCCCTGAAATAGAGATTGACCAAATTTTTCGTACGGTTTATTAATATTTGGCTGCACGTCTTTTATTGTCAATGATGTCTTATTGTTAACATTTCCTTAATATACTTGTAATTAGTATTTGCAAATAGGATTCGGATAAGAAAACCAATTTCGGCTTATTTCTGCAAGTAAATTGTTACCTTTGGAAAATGTTTTACCTTTCAGCAATCATTGTATGTCACTCCCTAAATTTTATGACGTCGATCTCCTTCAATTAAACGTAACGGTTTTTCACACGCTTTAAAATTTCAAAAATTGTTGATTTCGACATTTGCAAATGTTTTGAAATTGCTTCAATTGATAGTTTATCCTTCTTACGAAGCTTAAGATTCAAATCTGGTACAAATAAATAAATAAATACATGAATAAATTTTAATGGGATTGAGCAGAGCATATATTGGTACTACTGGTTTTCTGTGAGCTAAAATATGAAACTGGATAACTGATTTTTGAATATGAGCCGTGACACTGGCGACGTAGACGTAGGGTCGTGATGGGTAGAATTTGCCCAGAATCGGAGTGGGTCACTGCTGAATCACGCTAATATATTATCAGGTGGAGATGGCGGGGGTAGAACGTGGGCGTGGGTCCGTAATAGGTTACGTTGGGAGGGACATAAAATCCCGTGGGTCACTTATGAGTCGCATAATATATCACCGTTACGTAACGTCGTAACAGTCACTTAGTGACTTGATAGATTAGACTGTAAAGTGTATGTAGTGATACGCGGGGTCGTCCGGTGGGTCACTTGATTAAACTGTTACTGAATTACCGGGAGTTGCTCGGGGGAGCAGAGGATGAGCGCCGGGTCGGCGATACCCAGGCTTGCTCCACGAGGCTTTTTCAAATCGACATCGCTGAACTCAATTTAGATAAGAAAAGTAACGGACGGGGAGTGTTGATGTTCTAGTTTTCGTCGCGATAAGAAGAATCAGTCGGTCGGAATTAATTTGGCGATGCGGGGGAGTATCTTGCACGGGGTGAGCAGGTCTTGCGCCATTTTTCGTGCCAATTTTGAACACACGCGTGTTTCTGTAATGTATGTGGGTTGGAGATTAATGAATGTTTGTAAATGCAGATCATGGAATAGAATGGGAATGGAGTTGTTGATGTGAATCTAATTATTATTTTAATGAAATTGTCTGCACGTTACATGGTGGGATATTTTTCTAAGTTTCTTTTTCATGGACTAACGTTTCCGGGAAAAATAAAAAAGTTTTTGAAGCCTGGTATAATGTCGGCCATAGCATCCCTTGAAAGTTAAGTTTCACTTATTACATATACAGGGCTTCAAATTCTTTTATATTCCTTTTCTCAGGAACGAGGAACTGCGGGAGAAAAATCCAATAGGGTTTACCTGCATGTAACGTGAACTTCGATTGTAGGAAATTTCATTAAAATCTGAGCCATCTTTTTGACATCATTTTGGCAACATTCCCTTAAGGAGGATTCCCGTGTGGTAGTTTCTAAAGTAACTGGCATTTATGAATTTTCTGAAAGGAAACTACTGTTAATATTGGGTTAAACTTTCTTGGCATATGGGAAGATATCTGTGAAATACGGAAAGAATTTTTTTTGTGTCGACTCTTTTTATTATTTACTAATTCATGTAAGCTATTTTCAACCCCTTTGATGATATAATCTCGGTTGGCGCGGGAAATGACATCTGTCAGTCATTTGACTGAAGAAAAAGAGAACATTTTCTTAAAGTAAAATCCTTTATGCTGGGATTGAACTTGGTTTAAAAAAGAAAAATAGATAAATTTTTAGAGTTTGAAAAAATGAACCTTTTCATGAGATAAATTGATATTATATGAAAAAAATCTAAATGAAAACCAGAGTTAGAATTTTTTATTCAGTCACTGTAAAAATGTATAACGAGTAAAATAAGTTTTTTTAAAGTAATTCGGTCAATTAGTTTTCGATTTATTCCGGATAGCAATTTGACGGTTTCGAGAAAACCGTATTTAAACTTTTTAATGATAGGGTTTCGCGCTTTGACATGTAGTATAAAGTCGGCTACAGTTCCGTTATTTTGGTAAATTTGGCCTTTAAATTTTGGAAACTTATTTGTAAAACACTGTGCTTTTGGTTTATAAACAAAATGAAATATAATTTCGAAACGGTTATTTGAGAATTTCCTTTTTATGTGTAATTTTGTGTGTAATAATTTTTATCATAATACATCATTTGTCTACATAAACAGAGAATTTTTCATATAGTTTGAAATAATAAATATAAATATTAGTCACAACTGGAAAGAGGATATTTATGCAAATTCATATTTTTGAGGTCACAGAAAAATAAATGAAGACTGAATACAAAGTCTCATTTTCTAAATATTGTAAAATGTATTTTTCTGCATATGTGTATTTCTGACAAATTTTTTTCAATAAACATTGAGCTAGTTTCATCGTTATTTGTACACGCAAACTATATACATATATCGAGAGATAAAATACGTATAAATTGAAACTGAAAGTTGAAACCAAAAGTTTCAATTTACCCGTATTTCTTGTCTAGATATATATTTTGCGTGTGCAAAAGATGATGAAAGTAACTCAACATTTAATAAAAAAAATTTGCTAAAAATAAGAAAATTCCTTATTTTTTTTAAAACAAATATTTTTACTTTAATTTTATCATATGCTTTTTAATCTTCGAGAATTCTAATTTTTATTTGTATTTATTATCAAGCAATTTTAATTTCCGCAATCTTTACATGTCGTTTGCTATCAGCAAATATTACATTATTTTCTTAAATGTTCAGTTTACATTTTTTAAAAAACGAATGTATAATTTTACATACCTTAATCTTTGTTTAACTAGGTTAGGTTGCAATGCAGTCCATAACTGAACCTCATCTTTGCCGTTATATCTATACACGTACTCGCTTTTGTAATCATCTACTGTTTGGCAATAAAGACGTTAATAACAATAATTGGAATATGGTATTGTCATTGGGACTACGTGTGCTAAATTTCAAGTCGATCAGATATGTGGAAGGGACACAAACCAATAGAAGTGAAACTTAATAAAAGCTTGTAATAATAATAATGGATATCACCATTTACCAGGAGATTAAACTAGGGTAAGAGTTTACCCCATATTAGGTTAGTATTGTAAATCGCGTTGTGGGCCGTAGGTCACCGTGGATCGGTGTAGCTGAGCTGTTACCACACAGTTGGTTCATTTATACGGCATGGCAACGAGATATTGTAGGATCCCAATGGACACCACGGATTACGATGCAATGTCTGACCCATTAGTGAGTTATGCTACTTAATGGAGATGCACAGTAGTGCCGCCATTCACTATTCAGGCAGATTACCTAAAACACGTAACGGAGCACGACGCGACGTTCCCGCTCTTATTTTTTCCCCATATTATCTCTGGTGGCTCGTCAATGCCATCGCGGGGTCGCCTTTAGAAAAGTATTCAAAACGAAACGTTCCTTCAATTAAAATGTTATATCCGTCGAGGTTTGGAACAAACCGCCGCGCGCGGTACACTGCAAAATTCGTGCCGTACTTTGAACGCGATTGCCCCTTTCTGAAGGCGCGCATAAAGTATGCAAACCAGGACGCGTTCGTCTCTTTGAATAATCTATCTTTCGGCGAACGCTGCAACCGCGTGTACCGCGGTTTTATTAACACATCGTGCCACGGGTCACGGTTGTGTCTCGTATTTTATAAGCCCCGCGCGTGTCAGCGGGTTAATAACAGTCGAAGCGTAAGCGTATTAACGTCGTAACAGCGCGTACAGAGAACGTCGACACCAGGGATCGCGCGTTCCCCCGTCGCGCCGAAAAACGGCTTGCGGCACAAGTAGACGCGACGCAACGTCGCCGAGCACAATGCCTTAACGTATCAGCGAACCCGACCGCGAAACCTGTCGAATGAAACCGTCCGCCGCGGCGAGCTCGAAGCTCGCGCGTCTGTTTGCTGGTCCGTTGGAAAAACACCCTCCCGTCGCGTCGTTCTGTAAGCAAATTTGCCTGCCGCGGATCTGCTTCTTTGTTCGCGCTATTTAAAAACATCGTCGCGCGACTCGCACTGCCAAGTGGTCCTGGCCAGGAAGTCGGGACGAAACGAGCAACCGTGCAAATTTACACTATCGTTGAACGGGCAGGAAGACCAGCGTCCCGAGCAACCAGGCAGCCTTTTTCGAGTATAAACAGTTTATCGCGTCGGCGATCGACGAGCTGTTTGCGCCCCAGGATTCGCGCAACGAAGCCCCCAATCTATCGATCCGTGCGATGATCCCAGGACGTTAACGAAGCGGCGAGCCTGCGAGTTTCCAGTTTCCACTGACGCCATAAAAAATCGCGATATTTTCGACCGGTTTCGGGTGGATCGGTTTACTCGAGCTGCTCCTATTGCGGATACAGAACGAACGCCACTATTGCTAGCATAAGCGATGCAAATACTGGCGTAAACAATTCTGGCGTCGAGTTTCAATTAAATTGATCCGTAGATAGCACTGAAATCGACAGTGACGTCGAAAATGGTTCCGAGGAAAGTCCCTCGGGGGATAGCGTGTTCCTTGCTGTTGTCACGTTCAGACGCGGTTCGTGAATTAGGTTCGAGATACTCGCGCGGTTTGGATGTTAATGAATGGAGTGATTCTTGGGCGAATGATTGGAGGAATTGTGGGGAAGAGCGTGTGTTTGGATTTTGGGATTCTCGGATAGATTCGTCGATAGAGCTAGAGGATTTTTCGAGGGGTTCGAAAATTATATTTTGGGTGTTCGACATAGGAAGGCAGAATTTTTAACACTGTTACGGTTGTCGGGTCTTTTTTAACTCAATTATGCATTTCATTTCGGTCTATTATTGCGTTTCATTTCAGTTCGTTTTGATTGGAAGAGAAATATGTATCTATACTATTCAATTTTTATTTTTCAATTTTTATTTTATTTCATAGTTATTAATATTTAAAAAATTGAGTAAAAACCGTCTGAAACACAGCAATCTACACAGCACCGTTGTCTGGAATCTGGAACAGATTGGACGTCACGTCAGCAAACATGTATGCAGTTACATTGACGCGATGCTCAATGTGTGTGGACAATTATGCCGTGTGATTTCCGG
The DNA here is from genome assembly GCA_030770465.2 of Perdita meconis. Classification (NCBI taxonomy): domain Eukaryota; kingdom Metazoa; phylum Arthropoda; class Insecta; order Hymenoptera; family Andrenidae; genus Perdita; species Perdita meconis. The sequence goes on from JASKOS020000005.1 coordinate 6,332,508, forward strand.
GTTTCAGACGGTTTTTCTTTGAATTTTTAAACATTAATAACTACATAAGAAACCTGTTCACACGCGAGTTCACGATAGAAAAGCGAATGTCTTTAAAATACTGTTCATTCGCGGGATTTTATTACTGCTTAGGATAATAGGAAGGTTAAGTTTGAATGAGTCTGATGTGTTTTTGGAAAACAGTGAATTACAATACACAGGTTGTTCCAAACTACGTGCGGGAGCCGTTAAATGGAGATTCCTCGGGTGATTCTAAACAACTTTTTCCTTTGCAACAATGTCCTCCGAAACTTTGTTAACGAGTTATTAACGAAAAACATCGGCCAATCAGAGAGCGAGTACAGCGGATTAATGATGGCGCAGACGATGACGGGCCAATACTATTCAAAGCTGGAGCCCGCGTTGAAATTTATCCACTGTGTTCGTGCTTCTATTGGTCGATGTTTCTTTGTTAATAACTCATTAACAAAGCTTCGGAGGACATTTTTGCAAAGAAAACAATTGTTTAGGATCACCCCAGGAATCTCCCATTTCCTTTGGGACACCCTGTATTCACGTAGTTAATAAATCGCTTAGAACTTTAGGGTTCAGAATAAGACAGGCTGTAAATTTCAAGAATATACAAACCTCAATTGGAATATGGTTCGATACTCTGGAACCCTAAGCATAAAAAATACGGCTACCTTATTGAAAAAGTACAACATAAATTTTATTATTAGTATTATTAAGTCAGATAAAATTGACGTTCTCTTGTAAAAAAATTAGTATTATAACTTAGATGCATTTCTTAATAACTAACCTGCAAATTTTTATGCAAAATCAAATTATTACAAGCACAAAGGATTGATGCTTAAACAAAATGATAATTTTTATATTTTGGCTTTTATGAATATCCTCATAGTTTTTTGTATGTTGTAAATTTTCATAAATGCACAAAAATTCACAGTCTATTAGTAATAGGAACAATTTCCTAATAAATAAAATTTTTGCAATTCAAAGCTTTAAAATGGACGTAACAGGATTGAGAAGTGATTGATTGAACAAAATGAGATGGGAATAAAAAATAACGAAATTGCGTTCTAATAGATTATTATTATCGCAACTATCGTGTGCTTATCTTTCTAAAGATTCAATCTACTTTTGTTAGACAATTGAAACGCTCAATTCTCTGTTTTTGCTTAATGTTGAAGCATATTAGCCAAAAAATGTGTTTGTGAATTATTATTAAGAGTTCCATTTGAGAATTACAAACATTATAAATTATCAGATTTTTTATTTGAAGCTTTAAAAGGATTTTTATTCAAACTACGTGCTTCAAGTTCGCGAAAGTTATTAAAGGAAAATGATTGAATGTATTATAATAACATCATATTAAAGTAAAACACAATAGCGCTGTTAGGAAAACTTTGTACAGCAAACTTGTTTCTACAAAACGTAATACAATACAAATATTAACAATGCTCTTCGTTTAAATTATGAAAAATTCACCGAATATTAAGTAGAAAGATGTGATTTTATTTAAAAATTTTTCAAATCATTTTGAAAATCGGGAAAACTGTGTTTTGATGGAGACAAACTGTTTGTATTATCCGTTTATATATGTTTAATAATATTTTAGAAACATCAGAAATATAATTTTATCAGGTGGGAATTAACAAACTTTTAACAAAACATATTAAAATCCGTTTAGCAGTTTTCAATTACAGAATTCAGAACCATTTTCTACCAAAAGGATAGAGTGAACACTCAACAAAATTTTAATATTATGAAGCTTGCTGTAATCAAGAGTTGTTGCTGTTGAATTTTGAAAGAAGGCGTGAAATAAATAAATAAAACATAAATAAAAATACGTTAAATAAATAAAACAAAATCATTACTTTGCAAAAATAATAGAACGTTTTTTTAGCCGTGGAAGTGTCAATTATAAACACACTTAAAAATAGTCTGATAGAAGAGACTTATACTACTGTCGGTGGCAGTAGTCAGACATACTACTGCGACGATCATGACTACTTAATAGCTACTTAGACTACTATGAACATGTTTGACAAGCTGACAGTAGTATGTCAATAATCCGAGTCTCTTACGGCACTTTCTGCGCATATTTTGGATATTCAGCACTAAATTATAACAACTCTATATGTAATTTATTTTTAACAAACATTACGCTTATTTTGAACCAGTTCCTCATGAACTAAATAAGTAAATTATAGAAATACATACAAATTTCTTGTACTGACTTTTGTTTAAAAATCTGCCATGTTAAAACTCAGTAAAAAAGCGATATATTACTTATTCTTAGTTTCAGTCTTAATAACTCAAAAAACGAAATCTTAAACGCAAGTTAAATCAGTCTTAATTATCACCGAAAGTCTCTGCCACCTGTTGTCGACCGTCCTATACGGAGGAAAAAGATCAGGCCCAAACACTTTAGCAAAGGCATCAATTAATTACATCCTTAGTGGTGCTGCCTTAACCGAGCATTAGCAGAGTCGATCCCATGGTGGGAATTAGGACATTACGCTATTGCCTAGCACACAGAGTGATTCAGAATTATGGATCGCCCGAGCCGGAACTGGAAAGTGCCAAGGAAAGAAGCTGCCGTGACCTGCATTTATTTTTGTTTCTACAGAAGTAACTGGAATAAAAAAAACGTAGAAGAAAAGAGGGTGATTCAAGGAAATACGATTTCCTTATTGAATAACGGGGCGAGCACGTTTCTTTACGTAACGCGAACGTCGCGCGAATCGATTCGCCTGTATTTTTCAACTGTCGATCCATTTTCGAACTTTATCTGAGTTCGCGTGTAGGTGTTTCGATGCTACGTTCGGATTTACATATCATTACGTGATTGCTGCATCATCAGCAAAGGTAGCAGTTTGTATTTGTTTGGCTGTTGGGAAGATACATAGCGAACACAGTAATTGGATCTAACGCGCTATCTTGAGGTACAACTGGCTTTATCGTACGCTGATCTGTATATTCTCCATTGTGTTTAATAATGAAGTGTTCATTTCTTAATTATAGATCATAAAAATTTGTAATTTTATAAGCTCTTATTTAGCCTCACTTGTTTGCTAGGATGAAATATTTTTCCACAATTACAAATACAATTTTTTCATTTTTGAAAAATTATAGACTAAATTAAAAAATCTATTTCATTAAGTGAAAAGACATCATGTTAATATCGGTAATCACTGCCTTAGCTGAATTCTCTCGTATGACTAAAAATAAAAGCGTGGAGAGTAAATATTGTATGATAAAAGTTATGCAAAAACCAATTATTGAGGGGCATAAATTTTCTTAACGTTCAATCCGGTTGAATAATTTTAAGATAAGCTTTGAATTTAGGAATTAGACTGCTCGCAATCGCGTGGAAAAGACTGGTGCAGCAAAGACGTGCCAGCAAAATCTGAAAACTGAAGTATCAAAATTGGTAAAATAGTCTAAATATTTATATAAAAAGAACATTTCAATAAGAGGGAATGCTTACAAAACAGTTATTTAGACCGATATCAAAATTATTTTTTCTTTGTAATACATGCATTTTTAATATTTCATAAAAGCTTTATAAACAAAAATTATGTTTACTCTAAATTATTTATGAAGTTATTAATGAAGAATAAAATGTACACTCCTGGCAATCAAATCGAGATAAAATTGTATATTTTATAACTGCCACTTTATTTATTTTATTCAATAAAAAAGTAATGTATAAAAAATTAAGTATGGAAAAATAAAAAAAATAAAAAGGAAACAACACAATTTAATAATAACATTTTTTTGTATGTTATTCGTTATTCATTACGTTTTTATTAAATAAAATAAATAAAGTGGCAGTAATTGGGACATCTACCCTATTTAGAGTTAATTATAATTATAACAGAAGAAATACGTATATTATACAATAGCTATTTCGAGATTTTATGCAGTAGGTCAGGTCAAAGTAAATACAATTATTTTATTCATTAGATAGAACAGAACAAATAATCGTATCCACAAGACTCCCTGAATACAATACTAATAAAATTTTGATTGCGGAATTCCATAGCGTTTGACACAAAAGTTATGTCACATCTCCCTCGCATGAGAAATCAATTAATCTCAAATAGTCTCTCTAATAATTATATCAACAGAACGCAGCAAATTATTCAAACTTTCACGGTTCACAATCAAAGCAAGAATATCTTCTTTCCGATTGAAAGTAGCAGCTCGATTCATACTTCTGAGCCACCCTATAGAGAAAGCACCGTGGGTAAAAGGAAACCAGAGGCATTCAGATCTCAATGGAATTACGCGTTCTTTGGAAGGAGTAAGATTAATCATTCAAAGCAAATTATCATCCGCCACAAACTGTACGATCTTAATTAAAAGAATAATAAAGACCCCCGTTGGATACCAGAAATGCCCGTAAAGTCACAAAGAAACCACATCCGCCGTATATTTCCTCCGAAACGCTTTCCTTTATCGCTAGTAATTTCGGCGGTGTTCGCGTGGACGAATTGGAATGAAAAAGCCGGCATAATAATCTATCGTGACCCTTTTCGCCGGCGTTGCGCGCTTTCCGTAAGCGCGACCGCGAATCGGCCGACCACCCCGTAGAAATTCCTCAAGGTTTCAAAGGGTTAGGGCCTCCTACCTCTTTTTTTATTCGTTTAAACGTAATTACACTACGCGAACCTCGCGCATTTTCAAACCCGCCGCGGATCCGGGCGCGTCTTTCAACGCCCTCGTCCCCGTTCCGCGACTCTCCCTTCGTCCCGCCCCCACGTCGCGTCGTCGCTTCGCTTCGTCGCCCTGGCCAGCCCGTTATACACCACGGCCACCACCCCGACCATCCGCCTCGCTTTTGATTTATCTACTCACTGTCATGCCAAGTTTCGCCGTCCTGTTTTGCGCGAACGTTCGGTCTAACGACTTCACCAGTTTCGTCGGGCTCGCCCTTTGTGCCTTTTCAAACCGACATAGGGGCGGCCGGATACAGGGGGACGCAAATACGCTTCGAGTCGCTTTCTGTCTGTCATCGGGAATTCCTGTGAATCCCATCTCCTCCCCACTCGTTCCGCCGAAAAAAGTTGCAAATAATCTGCATTTCCCGTAACAGAGTCCGAATGTGTTTGAAATTTTAAAACACTCCGGTCAAAAAAAAAAAAAAGACAGCTTTTCGGACGAAAACCAATGCGAACTCGCGGATCACAAAGGCAGCCCAGTTTATATTTTATAACAATCGTTATTTCCCATTCACTGAGGGCTTGTCGGCGCTAATGCCGTCGAGCTTATCTCGTGTAAATAAATAACGGGAGGATGAAATTCGGTAACCGTTGTCGGAGGCCGTTGGAAGTTTCAGCGATCCCCGAAACATCCGGTTGCGGGATTTTTTACGCGATCGAATCGCTTGGAAAGGAGTCTCGAAAAAGGGAGAAACAATTGAATTTTCATTGCTTCGTTCTCCTCTTTTCAAGTATTCCTACTGTCGCACAATGCGTTGAGTATATGGACGGATTAATAGTTCGTTGAGTATGTCACCATAATGGGCAAGATCAATCCATTAAACAATTTTCTTTCGACACGTTTTAATCGTTTGTTCCATTAAAAAGGATTGACTTTACTTTAATATCTCCCACCACTGTATTTACAGAAAATTTATTCATACCAAATGATGCCCCCATTTGTGTCAAATAACTTTTGCAAGGCCATTTTTTGATAATGTTGAGCTCTCGTGAGGTATTTATTTATTTATTTATTTACGGTAAAAGAACCCATTAGCACAAAAATAATGATACAAAAAATACGAGCTAAAAGAAAGTACAATAGAAATACAAGTAAAATATAAGTAAGATGAAAAATGTAGGGACAGACGAGAGATAACGTTAGAATATTACGCAGTGAAAATTTGAGCGCATGAGATGATTGTTGGAAAAGATCGGAATTTACATGTGTGCATATGAAAGGAAAACTAAAATTTTGTTTAGCAAAAGTTTAATTAAATTTCAAAATATATATGTATATAACTTTTGAAACAAATTGTTTTTTGAAGAAATCAAAATAAAAAATCTATTTACTTATTTCCTCGCCGTTCAAACGGTTATACTGTTTTAATTAGACATATTACACAAATTAACCTACGACATCAAAATTTGCATAGATAAATCAGAAGAAATTGAAAATGTTTTAAGCTTTATCAACGAATAAATTCATTCGAGTAAACTGAACAATATACATAGCCCTTTTTTTATATAATACACCGAGTGTAAATAAAACTGTTCAAGTACAATAACTGTAACGACTTTATGTAACGATATGTAATTTTATAATGCCGCTAATGACTAGACTGCGGATTTTTATGCAAAATAAAATGTTTAATAACCTATAAAATGAATTCACACTTGAATAACAGTAGATCTTACTTTTTAAATATTGTAACTTGAATTATATTTTTAATATTTTGTAGATTTTGGCATTTGTCAACAACCTTGCAGAGTTTTAGAATATTTGAAATTGTTATAAATGTATAAAATCCGCAGTCTACTAATGACATCAGTCGATGCGACGATAAATAAATAAATAAATTTGCCTTGTTTTATATAACACGGTAAGGAGAAGAGGGAGAAAAAGAAGTAATCGAGGGTTATTTGAATCAAAATACTTTTTGATTTGAATATTGTGAAAGGAGTCGCAATTTAAAAAAGGTTGGGAAACATTGGTTTAGAAGTTATGATTCTTGTCCCAAGCGACAAATAATGGACGCACCGGTGTCGCCTTTTGTCGGTCGCTCGCACCCCCTTTTCCTCGACCAACCCCCGCACACATTCCGTGTCGCCGCTCCCAGGTTCCTCGTTCCTCCCGCCGACTCCCGACGCGATCGCCGTCTCGAGGACGCGGCCGTTTATCGCACGGAAAATCGACGGGGAAACGGGCGCCGGCCCACTTCGCTCGAGCAGCCTAGGGAGTGGCGGAGCGGTCAATTAACTTACAAATGCGAAAAGACCTAAGGGCACAGATGCACAATGCACGCGCGCGGCGCGGCGCGGCGCGGCGCCCGCTCGCGGAAATCTGAATAGTCATGAACGTGCTGCTCGCCCGCCGTTCAAGTATAACACCTTCACGCCCCGCGAGCACCCGGAAGCAAGCATTTCGCGCCTGAAATGCCAGCCGAGTTCGCTTTACCTTGTTAGGCATTCTGCCGCACGCCTCGCCGTAATGGAAATGCCTTTTCGCGCCTAAGACGCGCCACCCTCCTGCCACCACCGTGAGCGCGATAATTTTATTGAGCCGGAGCGGCGCGATTCCCGAGGTGCCCTAGCTGTTGCGAGAATTACTTTGTTTTCTTTCTTAGAGACTGAGGAGACGCTTGGGGGAGGGGCGATCGAAGGGTTATTCTAGTCCATATACCGGGGGAAACATAGTCGTAATTCTGGGGAAATGAGGAGGCAATCGGGGATTTTGAAGTTTCATGGAAATGGGTTGAGCAAATCGTTTCTAGAGTACGTGAATGTGAAGGCTTTGGAAGATTCAAGATTTGACGGTAGAGTGAAATATGGAGTATGTGTGTTATTCATTAAGGCTACAGGCAGGTCGAATGTTTCCCTTACTAATTATCGGGCTAATGCCCATGAGAGATTTAACCAAGGTAGGGGAAATCTGTCGAAAATTGTGTAATTAAAGTTTCAGGTCCGTAATTCTGTTATTTGTGCTGGGCATTGTGTAATTAGAATTATGTTTATTAAGTGCTTTTATGATGAAGATGAAAGAGGTAAATGAAGAAATTCGGAAATTTTTATCTAATACTTGAACAGATAATTAATGAGGAACCTAGTATAATCGGTTGAAATTTAGGTCATCTTTTAGAATTTTTTCTGAGGAAACTATGCATGCAATTTTTTTAAACTTCAGGGATATAATATTAGATATTTAAAGAAGCGAAAAAATATTTTTGTAGATAAAAATAATGCGTAATAAGGCTTCGGTATTGTTCTGAAATCTAGAAACCACATAGTTTTTTTATCATTTTAGGGACCTTTCCGACATGATATTTTTTTCAACCTCATATAATGTTAAACGATAGACTTTTTTTTATTAATAAAAGATTTTATGTTTTGTTTTCAAGAAAAGATTTAAAAAAATTGAAAGTAAGTATAATTGAATTATTTACAAGCTATGGAATAATAAGGTAATTGGGAACTAGTTTTTGATCATCTAAAATACATAGGAACTAATTTTTGATCAGGCGAGGAACTAATTTTTGATCATCTAAAATGCATTGGAAATAAGTTCCCATTATGTACTATACTCATTTTTGATCGGGTATTTTTTACAGAAATGTTGAATAAAAATCATAAAATGAACTCAAAATTTTAACACATTTAAATTTTCAGTAAATCATCCTCTTCAAAACTTAAAATTGTCTGTAAATTAAGTCTTCTAATGAATTTTCTCTTTGTATTTTTGCACTAAAGTCGAGTAAGGTTATTACATCTATTATTAGCAGCACCCTCCGATAATTTATTATAATTTATTTTTTGTACAGTTTCTTTCACATTTTAATCACTGCACTTTATGTAACAGATCCTCTTTTTACTTGCTTTTTTCGCTTAACTCTGACATTTGTACCAATTAAAAAGAAATAAAAATAAACAAAAGAATTTTGTGGTAATAAAAAAATAAACTTATTTTTAGTATAATAATGTAAATTTAGTATTTCTTTTTGTAAGTTTGTGTGCTAACCTATTATAAAAGTATATTTTTTTTACTTCTTTAAGCATTTAGTATTATAATCTGGAAGTTTGAAACAGATTGCATGAATAATTCCTTAAAAAAAATTCTCAAATATGATGTGGAATTCAGCCGATTAAACCAAGTTCCTTCCCTTAAACAGAATTCCTATCTTGGTCGAATTTCTCCCATGGGGTGCGTCAAGCCATATGCACTATACTAGTAGCTCTCAATCAATTCCATCAATGGTACATGAGAGATGGTCGATGATAATTGGCTGCATAATTGGTGCAATATATCTCACTAAATTTATGTGAAGTAGGGGGTTCATTCAACTATATGTGGAACTGTGAAACTTGATTTGTAACTAAATTTAGATACACTTAAGACTAAATAAAATAAAACTAGATTTGAAGAATTTGATCTGTGGTAAATTAGCACAATTTTTATTTAATTTTATTCAACTTAACTAAACGTGGATGCAATTGTGGAAGTCTAAAATTATCGAATGAATCTAATATCTTCATTATCTATAAATATATGATAGAAATGTTAAATAATACCTTTACTGTGTTTATAGATTCTTTTTGTTAATTAAAATTACAAAACGGTAGATTTGTACAACATTATCCAACTCCATGTTCAGCGAAACTTTATTAACTTCAATTCAGTGATAAAAGTAACTGGAATATAAAAAATAAACAGTTTTCCTGCTAGCTCGAACAAAAATAAATTAGTTTCAATGCAGTGTACGAGTTTTGCATATTTAAAAAGCTGAGAAAATATGAATTGCTGTTTTACTAAAAAAGACAACGTTAAACATATATAAAAATTCAAGCTATTAAGGTATTGGTACAGTACACAGAATGAGTTTATTACCTGAACCAGACTATAATTTTGTTTCCATCGCACATAAAAAATTCTACAGGGAAATTGCGAGCTGTTTGATAAGCTTTATCACTGCACAATACAATTTTTTTACAAAAGTGCATCGACGCAGCTGAAAAGTATAATTGCGCTTGCCTTTTTAATTGAATCCTACGATACTTTTTCCATTTATGCACTAGTCAATTGCACTTGGTAACTGCATCGCTGCACTCTTACAAAAAGGCATAAAGCAGAATGATATTGCTCGTTAACCAATGCACAATTTTTTTTTAGCTGCAAAAGGGAACAGAGTTGTAGTTCAGTTCAGTTACTAGCCTCTTCCGGTATTTAGCCAATATATATATTTATTAAAGTTAACTCAAAATTGTTTGGTTGTTACATTTCAGTCGCTTTTATTGTTGGGTGCAAGTTAACAAATTTCCGTTAGATTAAAATAGTGGATTCACCCGAAAAATAGTAGATTCACTCGAACTTTTTAGATTTCCATCTATTTGCATATAAGATGTATCATTGTTAATTATTCTATTTGCATTGATATATTAATAAAAAGTGAAAAATGAAAATTTTTTTTTGTCCATGAGATTTTTATAAGCTTTCTATAATTTGTTATGTTTTAATCATTTACAAGAGCCACTAATAATTACTTAAATATCCTATACAATTTTTTCCTAATATGTAGCTCATTTTTTCCTGTTATCTCTGCGGTCTTAAGACGAAACACCACAGGTTATATTCTCATTTTTGACATATTCACGTTTAAAGTTCTGGTCAGCAATATTGCTCTAAGATCTTGAATTTGATTAAATCCTCGTCTATTAAATGTTCAATGGAAAAATTCCTTCAATACACTTTCTCTCTAATAGTAATATAAATTTTGCATTCTAGTTTTTTAAGAATGTGACTTGCGTCGTTTTTCCTTACAGCCACAAATATAATTCATTAACTAATGCTCCACATAACATTTCTAATCATCTAAACTTTCTAACTATCTATCAAAATAATTAGAATCTACAGAAAATAATGACCTCCTCCTCAAACTATTTCTTTACCAAATCTTTCCATTAAAACGAAATAATAAACTACGCGCGTTAAAACCTGAGACTAAAGTTGCTTCGAATGGTCTCCTCATGAACTATCACAGTAATATCACCGAGAAAGCTCATTAACCAAGTAACACGTGCCATAAAATACATAAACCAACAGCGACGCAAGAAAGGACAGCAGAAAGCTTCCATTATAACGCTGACACTAGCTAAGAGTTCACGGAACGACTGGGATAACTATATGCAGATTTAAGAGTCCACATCGTAAAGGGGTGTTATAGTTCCTAGGATGAGATAGAGCACACTGTCGTGTTTCATTGTTCTACGGCCGCTTCGGCAAAGACGCGGCAGACTGGAATGAAAATTCTAGACGCAGTTCCTCGACTGTCCAGATGGTTGTCCGCGCTCGTTTGAAGAAGATAAAGCGCGGGGGCGGAATTTTTCTCTCGATGGATAAGTGAAAAGGGGGAGAGGACACTCGTGGCAATAAAAAGGCGAAAGTTACGACCTCCCATCCGAAGCCTCGACGAAGAAGGCCGAGTTAATAAATTGGTTCAGTTTGTTAAGCATTTCCATGCATGGCCCCTGCTTGGCAATCCTTCACTTTTATTTCGCGAGACAGCAGCAAGCAAATAAACCGAGGGTGCCGTGATTGGGCGAAGGCGGAGCGACAGAAAAACAGAATATACTCGCGCGAGCTCTATGGAAGATAAATACGTATCAACTGAAGCTCACTGTTTAATTCTTCGAACTTCCACTTTGTCACCAGTCCGCCGAGCAAATAGATAAGTCAGCGAACTTTTTGGCTGCAACTTCGCCTCGAACGGAACTTCATCGCCGTGTACTTTTTCATTACTTCGTCGTCGTCAACGTCATACACATCGACGAGAACAAATGGACGATTTAATTGATATCGGCAAATAGAGAAACATCATTTGCAAACGGGACTTCGCTTCTTTCCTCCCTTTGCGTACGTACTATCTACTCAATTCTGTTCGCGTCAGTGCTGCTGCAGTTACGTATTCTGTAGTAGTGGCACACACGAATTACAGATAATCGTGAGCGTAAATAAATGAAGATACGATTATTTATCACCTTCGATTTCACATTAATAATGATATGTTTTCAGGTGACATTAAAAGTCTTGATTCACAACTTTTGATCTCTTGCCACTGTGACATTTCTATGTTAAACAATGCATCTTCTAGTGTCACATGTGTTAGAAATCTAATAACTTCTTCCTTATAATAACCGGAACAGACTATAACTCCGTTCCAAGCGCAGTTAGAGAAAAATCGTGGAGGAAAATTTTTCACGGTTTAACACGTTCTATAATTGTACTATGGGACTATTTTTTTCGTGGATGCATCAGTGCAATTGCAAAGTGCAGAGTCAAAGATAATTTGTATTTTTAATGTATGAAATGAATTACATCTGAATTCGTTTTATTTTTTTTTACTCATAGTTCAAAGATTGAGAGATACTCTTTTATAGTCGTGGAACATTTGCTGGTCAAAAAAAATATACAAAGTGGTACGTGACTTGATCATACATTAGTTCAGTGATACGTGGGAAAGAAAGGTTGAGAACCGTTGGCTTAGAAGCATTTTGGTTGGCATTTTGTTGGGCCAACCGAGAATGTTACTAACGTCAGGTCCAACTAGATAGTTTCGTCCAAGTAGGCTGACTTATTCCCCTTCGACCACTGACACACGCATTCCTTCTGACTGGACTATGGCCTTCTCGAAGCGTCGCTTTATAGCAGCGTATTAAAGCGCGTGTAAACATGTGCAACATTAGTGCGCGGACGCGCAAGGACGCGCACAGCGAATATTCCGTGTAGAAACGAGCAATCTCTACCTGCAGGCACTCAAAAAGGGTCCATTTTTACGATCAAAATGTTTGAACCGGGGCCGAACCCGACATTCTCGAACATTTGCGCGTCTGTGATGTTGCGTTTAGTAGTAAAAACATACCATTTTTGAGCGCCTGTAGATAGAGATTCGTTTCTACACGGCATATTCGCTATGCGCGTCCTTGCGCGTCCGCGCACCGATGTTGCACGTGTTTACACGCGCCTTTAGAGGCGAAATCGCTTACTGCACGCTTCTGGGCAGCGCAGAATGTAAAACAAATGTAAATGCAAAAAAAAACTGTCTACGAAGTGTCAGCGTTACGCTGTCGTCACGATCTTCAATCGACATGATAACCCAGCGTACTATGTTGCGGTGATCTGTTCATGAAACGTCGCTTCATAGACGCGTACTAGAACCGACATCGTTTACTGCACGCGTATGTTCAGCGAACAATGTAAAACAAATGTAAATGCAAAAAATCCGTCCATGAATCGTCAGCGTCACGCTTCGACGCGCACTGCAATCGTCATGAAGTACAGCGTACAACACTGTAGATCGCTGGGCTATGTCCATCCAACACCTTTCAACAATGGACTGGGGTCAACTGAATTTATGACTAGACTGCGTATACTTGTGCATTTATGGCAATTTGAAAATGACAAAAACCTGTAAGAATGTCTATAGAGATAAGAATACAATAAAATATCAAAAATATGATACATTTTCAAAATGAAACACATATTTATTTAAGATTCAGTGGCTGCTGTGTGTCTATAAAAATATGATTTTGCATAAACTTCTGCAGTCTATTTATGACTTTGTACAAAAAATTATGTGTAGTCTTAAATGTTGATTCAGACACGTCCAGTAATTTAATCAAGTGCAAAGTAGTTACATTGTTTTACTAAATTACTCGATTAAATTTTAGTGTTCATACATAGTGAATTGCTAATATACTTGCCACTCGACTAAATTACTGGGCGTGTCAGTCCGCCATTAGATAAAGAAACAAAAAATATACAATCCCATCTAAAAAAGAAAGCTAACTTGACCTTCAAATCTCCCCCCACATTCCACCTATGAAAATACCATTAGTACTACATAATATGTTCCTTTATACACTATGTTCAGTTTAAGTGAGAACAGTTAAATATCTCGAAAAGTATGAATGATAAGAAAAAACGATTTAGACAAAAGTTGCATCATATTAGGAGGCACATATTATCCTAATATTTACTTGACCTTGGGATAATTCAGAACAGCCCTGTGAATATCACTTTTAAATTTTTAAATAGAATTCTATAGTTTTTGTTACATATTCCTATAGCTGACGTCAAGACATTTTCAAAACACTATTACATGTACAGTTTCATGCACTGTATAAACAATTGTTTTCTATCTTGAATTCCTTTATGAAATAACGCACTGTCGCTGTTTACTGGGACATCCTGTATGCGCTGCTCCTAAAGAACATGCAACTCGAGTGACACTCTCAGGGCCAGAATGCCCAGAATCGTTTGGGTTGACAGTACACAGTTGTTCGCGAATCTTTATTTTCCCGGGCGTATCCGCGCCGCCCGCAAGGAAGATGGATAAACATGGTCCCCCGTGAATGATGCAACAGCGTAAGTGCATGCAACACGTTGAAGGACAGCCGCGGCGAGAGAAAATGCAACTGTCAATACAGAGAACGTTCAGCCACTTGCGAAATCTGAGAGCTCTCGACGTCGTCGGATCGTCGTCCTTTTTAAAGATCGCGGGATACCCTCGTAGCCCATAACTACATCGATTCGATCGAAACTCGCCCTCTTTTCCTCAAGCCCCACGGAAGAAGGAACATTATTTGGTGCTCCGGGATGCCGCTTTTCCGTTCTTAGTTACTCCTTTTTTCTTTCCCCTCGCGTCCGCCCCCTTCAATCCACCCGAGGCACAGAATAGAGACACTCCCCGCGACCTGACGAAGGAAACTTTAATCCCCCCCATTCTCGGGGTTGCTTTCCGCGACAGGATTATATGAAATTTCAAGACCGATACCGCCCGGAACTTGTACCGACAACGACGGGCCGGAGGTCGCGTATTAGCGAGCGACGTCGTCGCCGATATCGCCGAAAACGTCCGGCCGGATCAGCGGAAACATTTTTCAATTTCGAGGGCGTATGGCGCATTGGCGTCGTTGTTTTCGCGCGCGACGCAATATAACAGCCGTCGTTAAATAATCCGCGAGCAAAAATGAAAAGCGTGCAGCATTGATCGCGCGATACGCGAGAAGTTTCACGCGGCGCGGCGCGGCGCTTTTGATGTTCACGCTTTTCATTGGATATCAAATTTCGCTGCGACTATTTAAATGAAATCGATGAAATTTTCCGAACGTCGCGGACATCGGCGGATTGTGTACCGCGTTTCGATCCTGGAGTGGAATTGTCGCGGATTTTGAATCCTGTTCGCGAAACGAATTGGCGACGGCGAGGGGGGGAGGGGGAAGGGAGCGCCAAAAATTATCGACGCTGGCCAGCGATGATAAGGCAATTTATGAGTGCCCCGCGAATATCCCGCGAGCTGTTGCTGGTTTTCGTCTGTCCGCTATTGCGTCGGGCGCGGCCGGAACGAAAAACGAATCGCGACGGGCATAAATTACCGCGAATGGCAGATGTTAATGACAAATAACAGCGCGGCGCAACGTTTAAACGTTCAATCATGGGGCGCGGGCCGGTCGAAAAACGGGAATCGGTGACGGGGACGCGGCGGCGGGGCGTGGAAGGGCGGCGAAACAATTACCAACGCCGGAGGAAAATGAAAAACATTTATTTAAAACGAGCAACAATGCCGGCGGAAAGTTGGCGTGCACAAAGGCTCGAAAATACAATGAAACGCTGACAGCCGGAGCGCGCGCGCGAGCTCGCCCCGCGAGGTGCATACAGTCATTTGGAAATGAATCGTGCTGCGACGCTTCCGGGAAAGGGAAAGGGTG
Organism: Perdita meconis; assembly: GCA_030770465.2. Lineage (NCBI taxonomy): Eukaryota > Metazoa > Arthropoda > Insecta > Hymenoptera > Andrenidae > Perdita > Perdita meconis. The sequence goes on from JASKOS020000005.1 coordinate 6,347,975, forward strand.
GAGTGAGGAGGGAAAGAAAAAAGGGTGAGGAGGAGGAGATGGATTCTCCGGCGCGTATGGGAAGAAATGGGAAATGAAGCCGTCCCGGGCTGAGAGCTCGGCCCGTAATTACTGTGTGCTCGCCAGGAAGCGCGGCTCTTTTTACGCCGGCGACAAGTCTCGGCGGAGGAGTTTACGGCCGGTTGTAGATCTCCGATCCGGTTCATTAGAGGTGTCCCGAAGTAATAGCCGCTCGTTAAACCCTTTGGAACGGAGCGCGTCGCCTCCTCATGGATTAATACCTCGGATCGGACGGTTTGTTTCGCGCAACCGAAGAAAACCACGAGCTTTTCATTATGTGCTACGGCCTCCGCTCTCCATCGGCCCTTCCAACGCGTCGCGCAGTGGCCACTTTAAACGATCCGACTGGACAAATTAATTAGGATACTGCTTATCGATTCGTTGATGCATCTTTAGTTTCTTTAGATTTCTTCAATTTTTATCATTTAAATGTGGGTGAAACGTGTCTAAAAAAATTCCTCTAAGGTTTAATTCATGAAAAAAATGCAAATGCATAGTATTTAAATAAAAGTAAAGTAGTTTTTTGCAAGTTAGCACATCTATCTTATCACTGGCTTAAATAAAAGCTAGCTGCTCCATAGTTAAGTATCATTTTGTACCACTATGCGCATAAAATGATCGCCTGGGGTATGATTCTAGGGGTATGAATCTAGAAAAAATAAATAGAATATTATTTCTCAAATACATATAAACCACAATATTTCCAATATCCTACAAATAAAATACTATTTTAAAAACTTGATTCCACAAATAAAATATTGTATTTTAAAAGCGGAGAATCTAAAATAGAATAGAGTATTTAATATTTACTATGCGAAATAATATTTGAATAATATAATACATATCTGATTACAAAACAAATGCAAATAATAATAATTAGGAATAGAAAAGATTAATTATCTATTAGTTAGCAAGTCGTTTTCCATAAAATTAACAATAACTCTAATATTTTCGAATCTCTATTTTAAAAATTGACTGAATCTCGCATTGTTCCCAAAAAAAGTCAATAATTCTATATCCTACTATAGAGTCAGGTCATTTAAATTATGCACTGGCGTTTTTTTTCGCTTGTTTCTCTTTCAAAGGCACGTTTCGCGCGTGCGATATCTTCCCGCGGCGTGGTTGGCGTGCTGTTTTGAGCCGAAGTTTACGCGCCCGTGATATTGTCCTCCCCGGGCGGCGGAGCGTTCGTGATTTTCCGGAGATTAGTGTGGAAAATTGCTCGATTTCTTTGGTAAGAAGATCAGAAACTTTTCATTATGCCGTGGCGCACGGTAGGAGGTTCCGTAAGATGGAGCGGTTACAACACTGGAAGGTTATATTACGTGGGTCACTGGCGAATATATTGCTAAGAGGTCGTGTGGATGGTCGGGTACTAAGTTGAGAAAAAGTAACGTCGGTCTGGGTAATGGGCTTTTTCGAAACTGGGATGCGGGGTCGTATATTGAAATCGTGGTGTTTCCGAGGGTTCAGTTCGAGGCGCGGGATATCGGTGATCCCGTTCAGTTTTTGGAAGTCTCGTGTTGAATGATGATACGATGCTGATTATAAGGTAAATGTCCCAATTTCTGCTCATGTCCCGATTTCTAATCACTTCATATTTTTCTTATTATTATAAATGTTACGTTTGTACTATAATTGTAAAAAAATAATTATAAGTTCTTTGATCATTCATGCGAGTGATGCACAGGTTTGTTAAAAAGAAAGTGCTACGTAAGCAACGAAAAAAAATTTTAGAACAAGGAACTTACTCGTTCTGATCCTATTCTTACTGCTTAGACTAAAAATCAACAATTTCATTGTGATTCGATAATCGGACCGAATGTAGTGTGTGCAGAAATAAATCGTATTTAATACTAAAAACGTTTACTGTATTTTACTCTGAATTTTTACTAGATTTTTTGTGAGTTATTTGTCGTGAGCAGAAATACGGACATTTAGAGTATTACATTAAATTAGCCATTATTAATAATTAAACCTCATATAACATCTTTTTAAAATATTTTTGAATTAATTGATTCCTTATTGAGGTATTAATCAATTACTTTGCAAATTTTTACTGCAAACAAATTTTTTATATCCTTTTTATAGCGAGTGAACGCTTAAATGAACAGAAATTGGGACATTCACCTTATTTGTTTTTAATTTGGCGCATCAAAGTGCGCCATTAGATTTAGCTTAAACTAATATTGAGCTATTTGGTTCAAAACTATAGTCTATTCTATGTTATCGCGAATTCAATTACATAAATCGTAATATAATTATTTGATACAAAATAGCATTGGTCATCGTAGGGTATCGCAAATTGAACTATAATAATTAAGTGTTGCAAGATCATATATCAAATTATTAAGATCAAATTGCAAAACAGTTATCTGGCTGCACTTCACCTCTGTATCATAGTATCACTTGATTTATTTCGTTTTTTTTCTTCCTCCTGTTTTCTCTTTTCTGTACTTTTGTGTTTTTTATTTCTTTGTGTTTGTTTTTTAATATGCAACACAATCTTTGTAAGTCACACCACAGTACTTTATACAATAGACAAAATTCGCAAGTTTTACTATTCAACACTCTTATCTTTATTATAACACGTATTCGTTATAAAACTGTCCTAGTGCTTCAAACTATGGCAGACCTTGCAAAATGAAGGGAATAAAGGGATGAATTTTACCGAATTTTACAAACCAACGTTAAACCGTGGTGTCATTTACATGAACTCCTTCAAACGTTGAATTTTTATTCTCGGCTTTTTTTGACACTTTTTTCAAATTCCAAAATTCATGGAAAAATTACACGAATATTCCTGTTATTTATGATATCGGATAGCAAGATTCCAATCATCGTACTGCTGACATTTATGTAAGTTCATATTTTCATTCACGCAGATAAAGAACTGGAATTTGAATAAAACCGTGCCTTATCTCCTAATTGTTGAAATTTGTATTTTATTTTCTACATTTTATGTATTTTTACATTTTCACATTCTTGCACATTTTAGCATATTTACAGTTGTCAAAAATGTACGAAAATTCGCTTTCCGTTATTCTTTTTAGCATAGACTTTTTTTTATATCTTGCACATGTGTGCTAGAGAAAATTTCCATTTTCTTAATGTAGTACAAATTATAGTTTATAATAACTGATAATGGGACAAAATTGAATACACCTTATCAAATCGATAAGTTTTTTCTTTGATGGTTTAAGTAAATTTTTTATTGTTTCCTTAAAGTGGTAGTGATCAAGATTTAATTAAAAATATTAATTCTTAAATCGAATGAACTATATTTTTTAAAATTTACAACACGTTGCAAAGTACTACAAATAAAGATAAAACTGGATGCCTAATGTATTTTTCATGTCAGAATCTTATGTGTATCTCATGCTAAAATTCTTAATTAGATTTTATAAAATTAGAAAATGGGGGCACTGAAAAATCTAAAAAAGGGTTTCTCAATATATAATATAATTATAAAATCTTTATCTCTGTTATAAAAAAATCAATAAATAATCTTAACGAACAGTAGCTGTTTTTAACTTTATTAATTTAGTTTAATTATTTTATACCCACTTTGTTAAACTCATTTTCATTCATTTTAGACATAAATTTGAAATTATTGTATTAAACGTAGGTGTGTAATATTAAGCGTATTATTGTATTTAAAGAACTGCTTTAAGTTATTTTATGCAGAAATTGAGTTTATTCGTAAATGAATTTATTTAATAAACCCAGCAATTATAAAATAACACAGTATATAAGAGAAAAACAAACTATCCAGTTCTGCCACGTAATCAAATACGCGAGATAAGTACTCTCAAATGAGATAATTTAAACATTAAATATTTACGTCCAACGTGCAATAAGAATCGGTGAAAGCATAAAAAAGCTGTGTAAACACTGCAGGATATAATTAAGTATTATTTATTTTTGTCGCAGTAGATTCTTTAAATCCAAGCGTTATAAAAAGGCGAATTCATTAACGCAATACAGAATCTTTTCACCTCTTAATTTTTAAACTTCTGTGAATAGAAAGTTACGATTCTCTCTGATCTGCAGCTGCTCTTACATTACCGTAAAATCTACCTTAATGCAATATCAAACGCTGATCTCATCTCGCATTTCTTATTTAGGATATACGAAGGTATTCAAATATACTCTGCATTCCTCTACTCCTTTATATTATAAGGAAAGTGAGGATTTTCATGCATTTCCATCAAATTTAAATGTACAGAAATTTACGGTGGCGCGTAAAATTGAGAAATTGTATTTTTGAGGATAATTGTTGAAAATTCAATACATATTGTATTATTACAACAAATTGAAAATAATTGGAAGAGTAATATTTCTATTCAAATTCTTATTACCTATTTATGAACAAATAAATTTCAGTAATTGGCAAATTGGACAAACATTTTTTAAACAGATATTTAAGTTTAAGGCGAAATTATTGATCAACGATGTTTGATTTAAAGTTATGGGGGAAGTTAGAAAACTTAAAGATTCAGAAAATTATTAAACTATATGTATGTGTAAATAGATTGGTCTGAAGTTTTTTCGTAGAATTTATATTTCGAAAACTAGGAGAGATATCGAAAAACAGTTTAAACAAAAGTTGCATTGTTTCATATTTACAAAACTATAATTTTCTAAAAACCTATAGTTTTTTAATACACATAACCGCCCACCCTTAAAATTGAGTCTCCATGTTATGTAAATTTATTGTATAAGAATAGATTTTGATTTTTTTTTCGTATATCTGTAGATACTATAAATAAAACTAAATGTTTTAGCAGGTTCTTTAAATGAAATAGATTTTATTCGTACAAATCTGTACATGTATATTTATTATCTAAAGCTCAACATTGAAAAGTACTAAAATACTTCTGTACTGAAATCCAATAACAAAAATTTAAATAGTTTGTTTATGAAAAATGGTACACATACATTATCTGGACGTATCTCTTATGGATTTCGAATTATTCTACGGAAAAAGGAAATCCACATTTTTTTCAAAGGATATCACCTCCTTAGACCATATCAAAGCTCCAACAAAAAATAGTTTTGTGTTATGAAGTCTTAAAAGAACAACTCTATTTCAGTAGTCACATTCATAGACATTTTTCTATATGTTTATTTAAAGTAATAGTCAACATTTCAACAGTAACTCGTTCTGATAAAATAAAAATAACAAAACATTAACTTAATATTTATAAAATAAAAAACTAATAACACCATAAATTATTGTAAAAATACCATAAAGCTTCGTTTAATTTGATCCATTCATTATAAAAAATGTAAAGCTCTATTTTAAAGTGCATTTTTGCCTAAATCATATATTTGTGATTGAATAATATTTAACTCTTATATCAATAACCGTAATTTTCCACATTCTGACGTGAGAGCTAAGGTGAAGTTAATTCCACAAGGTTTAGTATATAATCTTGATTCACTTAGTTCGCGGAGGTTAAAAATGTGACCCCATCGAGAGTGGGCCCCAGCTTGCGGCTTATGGCAAATGCAACCACGGAATGGACTATTCTACTTACACACAAACTTTCATAGCTTTCTGAATTTCAGAGTTCCCTGTTAATATTTGACTAAGCTTAGCGACTAAAACCTTCGACCCATTTTTGTCCAGTCTACACAACAAACACGTCACAGCACCGATAATACCCAACTTTCATAACTAAGTATCACAGTTCCTTGCAGACGGAACAAAGAAAAGCACATAAGAACATGTACCATCTTCAGCCACCGTATCTGACTTTGCTCGACGACATCGAAGCGTTGCAAGTCATGTGGTTCGCTCAGCAGACAATGACAGGGAATTATCAAAGCGTGGACCGCCGTCAGCACGTATCTCAACGGCAAAGTTTCACGAAGTCTGGCCCGAGTCCCTTATGGTTCGCGATAACAACTCACGGGCGAAATTGCGCGCGGGGAGAGGGGAGAAGGAGGCGAGGGGGTCACGGGTGAGTTAGTGGCGAATCGCAACGGCCGGACTATGATAAAACCGCGAACTTTCCGTTCCGTCGTGCAACGTTTTTCCTCGCCGCGGCTGCCAACGTTTCCCTCTCCTTTTCCCAACCGCCATCCGCCCCCTCGTTTTTGCATCGCGTTTAGCATGTACGACGCCGCGGTCCACCCAACCCTCGGACCGCCGGCAATAAACCATTCTCGTTGTTTTCGGCAAAATTTACGGATCAATGGCGGGTATCGTTTCCAGTCGTTACCGAGGGGTCCATCTGCGATCCCCTAAGCTCCTCGTTTCGCGAAAAATTACACGGTTGATCCGCCGTAAAACGGGTCGGTTCCTCCGCGGCGAATCGCAACGACGAATTTCAGCGGTTAAGCCGCGCTGCGGAAAATGACGTCGCATGGTGACCAATTCGGTCGAAACTGTGGACATTATTGCTATTTTCAAGTGCGAAGTAAGTTATTGGAATAAATTGCAATAATATGACTGTAACAAGATAATTAATAAGTGGTTTTTTTACTAAATTTGTGTTTATAACACGTCTTATGATTATTTTATAATACAGATCAGGGTGACTCTTATTTACTCTTGATGAAAATTGTTTTCAAGATTTTTTCTGGGACATCTTCTAGTATAGTTCGAAATCATAAAAGCAAATTGTGCAATGTTTGAAGATGAAAATTATTATTTTAATACACACAAAGTTGATTTTTTTTAAATACCTGTCAAGTTTTTGATTATATGAAAAACATGTTGAACAGAAATTGTAGATCTAGACATTCACTTTTTTGCGTGATAAACGGTTTTTGAAAAAAATAAAAAAACTGTAAAAAATTCAGCAAATTTAATTTTAGACAGATAAATTCGCAATCGAGATTTTAACGGAAAGTTATATAATGCATTATAAACCAATACATTACAATTATAAAATTTAATGAAATTACTCATGGATTGTGCTCAAAATCTCAATAATGTATCTACGACTGTGGAGAAAAACTACCTATGGACGAAATATAAATATGTTTTTCAAAAATATCTGGGCTTCGAAACATTAGATAAATTTAATGACTTAAAATTATTCAAATATCGAAAATACAAACGAAATAAAAGCACGGTAATTTTATCAAATTAATCATCATCAAATTAATTTTATGTGATAAGAGGTGCCACGTAACAGTTGAAAAGATACTAAAAATTATTGTTGCACAGTGCAATGCAAATTGTAAGCAGGTATAAATATTATGCAATTATTCTATATTATTATAAATACTTTATTTACAAAGTAGATCAAGAATTTTAATAATAGATATATAATTTTTATTTAAAAATTAGTGATAAATTATTTAGTTCCAATGTTTTCTCGTGTAACTAGTTTTTTGATCACCTAAATAATAAATAGGTTAGGACACAAAATGACAAAAAAAAGGTATTAAATTTACGTTATTATATTAAAAATAAATTTATTTCTTATTACCACAAACTTCTTTTGTTTCTTTTTATGTCAAGAAAAAAAGAAAATCTGTTACAAAAGGTACAGTGAATAAAATTTGAAAGAAGTTGTATAAAATATACATCATAATAAATTATCAGTAAGTGCTGCTAATGATTGATGTGATAACTAGACTGCGGATTTTTATGCAAAATAAAATCTTCACAAGCACAAATAAAGAATAGCAACTTGAATAACAGTACGTTTAATTTTCTAATCTTTCTAACTTCGATTATATTTTTGATATTTTGTATATGTTAGCACATGTTAACAGTTTTGTAGATTTTTTGCATAACTCTTATCGTCATAAATGCATAAAATCCGCAGTCTAGTGATAACCTTTCTCGACTTTAGTACAAAAATACAAAGAGAAGACTCATTAGAAGACTTGGTTTACAGACAATTTTATGTTTAGCTCCTATGTATTTTAGATCTCAAAAACTAGTTCCCATTCACCTTATTATTCCATAGCTTGTAAATATTTCAATGATACTTATTTTCAACTTTTTAAAATTTTTTCTTGAAAACAAAACATGAATTTATCTTAGAATAATAAAAAAAAACTCTATGGTTTAGGATTTTATCACGTTAAAAAAAAAATATTAAATTGGGAATGTCTCTAAAATAATCGAAAACTAGTTCCTTAACGGTACATACGACTATTACTATTCTCTTATAAATGTTTTATCAACTTAATATTAACGTTCATACTGTTTACTTGTCGACGAACGATATGCAACAAGTAGATCAAAATCGAACAATGATTATTTCGATTTTCGTCCACTGTATGCCGCACTGTGCGCCGGTCGCGTTGTATCGATTCTCGATGAAATTTATAGTTGGCTTGATAGCATTTACTTACGGCACTCAAATGTCGAATTTCCGGTGAAATCCGTACAACCGGTTTAAACCGCTTGCGGTATATCACGCGTGCCGAGCTCCTTATCCCGTGGAAATATCATTTCTCCGGGATTCGTGGTTTGGCTCGCGTGATCAATGTTGAAGACCCTTATGTATAATTCACCCAGGGAATACTGAATTATTTTTCTTTTCGAATCCCTACGATGTTTCTTCGCCGAGAAATCAAGATCGCCCGTTCCGCGGGGAACGGATCTATATTTCGTCGGATCCCTCTTGACGCGCGAAGCGGGCAGACAAAGTGGACCGCCTCTTTAAATGCATCCTCCGACGTGCGGCCGTTAAGCATTCATGCGGTCGGATCGCGATCGGACGTTTTTCATCCGGATCGAAGCGCCGGGCTTCGAAAACAGCTGCAACAGCGTTCCGGCGATCGCATAAATGCATAACGGTTTGCGGGAGAAAGTTCGAGAGTTGAACCGAACACGTTCGATCTTTCCCGGCTCGACGGGGTCGTTTGTTCGAGGCGAGTCACGTTAAAACGAACGACTTCGGCGCGAGCAACTCGAAACCCGTTAGCGGGACTCGCGCGAAAACCGCTTCGCAAAACGCTCGGGAAGTATGCCCGCCCGAAGGCTCATTTGCATAAAACGCACCTAATTACGGGAGTAACATCGGCGAAGCTCCGGTTTCTCTCCGCGAACCGCAGGAGCTTCGCCCCCAACCGATGCCGGGGAGTTTTAATATCCACTGAAAGGAACTTGCGAAAATTAGTGGCACGCGTAAGCAACGGGCCCGCCTGCATCGCCGCCGCGGAGTTCGCGAATTACCGCGGCAGGACCGTCCGACCCCGCGGTCTGGCACGGCCGTTTGCGGAACCGGGACGCGGAACGCTGTCAAATACCAACATTTGCGTAATGTTAGCGAGGGACGTGTTCCCGGTGTAGAGGGCGCTGGAAAATTGACAAATACCGAGGCTGGTTGGTCTGGAGTTTGAACGCAGCCGTATAAAACCATTAAGCTGGAACCAACTTTCAAGTTGCGCTAATGGTAATGGATACTTCATCTCCGGGCTCGGTATCCGTGCACGCGAAATCTGGATTGTCTTCCACCGAACATTCGGGGAACGTTGCTTTCCGTCGTCGCGCCTCGAGGGTACAAGCTTCGTCATTATTTATGGAAGCTATTCTAAGAGGGTTTACAAGCGGATTGAATATAATCAAAGACTGCCGGGCGAATGGTTGATCTGTGCTACTGGAATGAGTCGATGCTTTTGTTTGCTTTATGTGGTGTATGTTCTTTGAGTTTCCTTCAATTATGATTTTGATTATTAATGCGGAGAGCCTGTACTCTCCTCTTTGTTTATAAGAAGGTTCTTCCTCCGTTGCAATCAATCGAATTATAATGAAAATGTTTCAACATCAGGGGACAAAGAAAGTTCCTCTTTTCTTTTTCTGGTTATCATAATTCCCATTGTTCCAATGGGAATTATGGGAATTTCCAACTCTATTACTTTATTTTCTTATGATTATTATTATTAAACTCTGGATGCTCCTGCAAAATTCGATTTTTTACAGAGACAAATAAAAAAATGCAGCTTGAATAACAGTGTTTTCCATTTTTTAATTAGTCTAATTATATTATGTTTTTAATACTTCGTACCTGTATTTTGACGTCTGTGAACAGATTTTTAGCTTTGTGCATATTTTCATAATCCGGTATAAATACGTGAAAATTCGCAGTCCAATTATTATGCTTATTATGATCCATACAAAAATGATGAAGAGTATTTTGAGTTACTTAGCATGCGGTCATTTAAATAGAACCACTGAAAATTTTCAGTATTTATCATGCTTTAATCAGTGGAAGTGGATGTTTCGAACGAATTTACTATCAATGTGTTGCGCACGCATACAGTCAATCATTAAAGTTTGCATGCATTTTACAAATCGTGATATTTCAGAAAATGCATTTTCGATAATGGCATAAACATTAAACTGTTTATCGGTTGAAGTCAGGAAATAATGAAAGTTTTATCGAGACTGGAATGAAATGTTATAAACTCGTATGACAGGTATCATAGTTACATTAAGCTATACACATTTTTTTTCGATAAACATGGTTTCATGTTTGAATATTGTTGCTAAACAACTTTTGAGTTTTTGCGCCTAATTTTGGCATACATGTAAAATAAAGATTTATGGGATTAGTTAATTTATTTGAATTTTATCAAAATTTTATAGTCAGGAATTTCATGAAAGAATCAGCTAGCTTCTTGTTCGAAAAAATTCTATTTATAATAATAAATTCGTAAAAAAACACATGTATACGCACTATATTTTTGTAAAATAATAATATTATAAGTCACTACATTATGATTGTTTTATAGCAACACAGTGATTTGCATCAACGAAAATTTATTTTATACTCGAAATTATTTCGATAAATGATTGACACCGAATATACTACATTAATGTAATGCATATTTATACATATATTCATTTTGTCCACTGTTTATTATAATCAGAAAGTCAACATGTTATATTTGTATTTTATTATTTGATATTATGCTACATATATTATTGCAAATGTCTGTTTTTTCTGTCGTAATATCCAAAATTAGTTTTGGACATTTATTCGAACTATTTTATCCGAATAATAAATTCACGTTATAATTTCAATATATATAATTTCAATATATATAATTTAATATAATTTCATACCTAATCTGATAGTAATATTACTACTAATGACTAATGACGCAATCAAAATAGTGCATCGAAATCATAGAAGGAGAAGCAATCAATGATTAATGAATTTTCGGTGCCAGTCGCTTTTTTCGCTACGGAAAAACGTTCGTGCCAATTTTACGCTAGAAATATTTTATACAGGATATCTCACGTAACTGTCCACTAAATTCCAGAACTTTAAATTTTACGATAATAGTATAAAATAAAAGTTACACTATATTAAAGTCTGCATAGCTTTCATCAATTCTTTTTTCTTTTATCCTCGATTCTTTTATCCTCATTTTTTGGAAATATGAACATTATTATATTTCATTCTTTTAGATTTTTTTCGCAACATAATACAAATCATAAAAAATATAACAATCATAATTACATTGCAGAAAGTAGAACATGTAACGTATAAAAAATGAACACAGCTTTGTGCAGCGCGAGGCAAGCAATATTATATTTCCATTTAAAACGTGACCATTGAAATAGATACGTAACTCTGAAAGAAATAAGGATAAACGCTAATTAATAAAGATCGCAGAAAGTAAAATATAGTTTAGCTTTTACTCAGCATATTCTTTGCATCGTTTAATAGAATTATGAAAAATATAGCAGCCATAATTTTGAGTGACATTCTGCATATGATATTCGGTATTAAGTTAATACTATTAACATATAAAATATTCGATTTTTAGTGGTAGATTTAAATGAATTCATTTTCTCCTCATTTTAAATGAAATCCTTCTTTTAATATTTATTACATTTTATTAATCGAAATAAGAACCTTTGCCATCTACTCTTCTTTTTAGTTAATTACAAGCTTAAGTTTCACAGTTAGAAGGAAAATTATATTAGTTACAACAAAAATTATTTCCAAGAAACTGTCGAAAATCCTTTAAAACAATTTATTGATTCCAAAAGTCCGAATTTTAAAAAGATGGAATAAAGTAGGTTGTAATTAATTGACAAAAATGTGTAGATTATAATGGTTCTTATTACAATTAATAAAATTTAATATTATCGAACATTTCATAAGTTCCAATGTAACACATACGCTTTTGATAATTTATTTATCGTGCACATTCAACATTTCACGAGCTTCTGTTCATTCATCGTGCGGCTTATCAGCGAAAACTCGGTTAATAGCACTGAAACAGACTGCACAATGCATCGAGGATGGTAAAAAGGGAATGCTAAACCCAAGTATCTATTACTGGCTCGTTCCCCGTGATTATAAGCGTAATCCTGGGAAGTTCGTCACGAAAGCAGAGCATCAGCCGCTACCCCGATTCATGTTGATCTACGGACGCCCCTAGGCTCTTGATAACGCAGCCCTCTGCATACTGATTGCGAGCATCGCAAGCGAACAGTCGTATATAACGACGTAGTGAAGCATGATTCCAGAAACGGTGATTAGACATTTGAAAGCAGCCTCATCGTTCCAATTATCATATAATTAAGCGCTCCAAACTACAGTCAAACCTTTAACTCCTTCGGCTTTCCCGCTTTTCACCCTTTCAACGTATAACACCGAAGGAACAATTATATCAGGTACAGGAAGAACTTTTCGAGGACCTTCCCTCGGGTTTCGTAGACTGCGGAACGAATCGATTTTCGCTCTGTTTTTCATAATAAAACACCGAATCGCTTAGCCGTACCTTCGTTCTGCGGAATTCATTTCGCAGAATCGACAAACTCCAAGAAACGGGATTTTCTGGAACAAAAAAAAAAGGAAGACGATTCAGGCATTTCGCTATTCCAGCATGGGCGTAAATTCTAAGACGCCACGAGCAGATAGCGAGTGGTCGAACACGAATACAACAGGAGATCGGCGCAGTGTGCCTATATACACGGTCTCGATTAATGGAACCAATTAATGGTCCGATAATGGATTTTTTTCCGGCAATCGAAGGATCACATTCCCGTCTAAAGAACGGCCGTCGTTTAGGAGAAAGTTCGCTAATTTGGAGCGGATCTTAAATTGGATCATATTCTTTATCCAGATATCAATGGATTTAGGTAATACAGTATTTTCTCGATATAGGCTCTCTCCTCGAGACCGAAAACGAGTCTATATCGTAGGGTACTACTTTCTTTGTGATATGCCGAACGTAGAAAGAGACAGCGCGCGAAAAAGACGTTGATTCAAAGACGGATGTCGCTACTGGTGGGGATAAAATGCGAGCGTGTATCGTACGGTTTTTTTCGAGCCTATATGGAGAAAATACTGTATGAAGCATTAGGTAGTATGAAGTTGTAGCTTACATGTTGTTAGTAACGGAATGTAGAGGAAGACGCTATTCTAAAAATATTCTTTCTTACAATTAGCAATCACATTAGCATTTTTTTACATTTATCTGCCAATTACAATGGGTGATCAAATTATTAGAACCATTGCACAAAAGCTCTTGTAATTATTTAACAATGTCTTTGTATTGTTTACCAATGCACGTTTTCAATTTGTAGCCATCAAAGTTTGATAACAAGATAATAAAAATTCGGTGTATCAGGCCGACATTTGCTAATAAACTGTCTACGTATCGAGTTTCAGCTACTGTGCAATATTAAAATTGTACCAAAATTTTTCGGCTCAAAACTATGAATACGTTTCCGATTTATGGAGATTTTTTGTTTAAATTGTCCATTAATGTATCGCGTTCCGAGTCCCACTTGTCCACGAAATTATAATACACCCTCTTCTCCCCCGACTCTCCACGCGGCGATTACAAACCGCGATCCTTTACAATCGGTGCGATTCCTCTTCCCCGTTTTTAAATCGCTCGTCCATATTCTCGATATTAATTACGCGACGGTATTATTCCGCGTCACGCGTGTAATCGCCGCGCCCCATCCTTTTTCCAGTCGCGCGCGTATTTATTCACGCGTCGCTGACGCGGAACTTCACCGAGCGAAACCGCGCATCGGCACGCATTAGCATCGATTCATTAATGAGCAAGACACGGAGCGTGCATTAAAAACTCTGTTGCTCGGGGGTTTCGCGATCCTTCGACAAGGGCGGCGAAGTGCGCGGAGGGGATTTTCAGCCGCGACTGCAACAACGACCCGATCGTGTTTTCAGAAGCAATTTAGAGGATGCGCCGCGCGAGACCCTCGAACCACTCGAATATTACAGGATAATCGAGAGTACGCTCGTTTCATCGGATCCCGCTCATTGTTTTCGAAAGGCTGCCGTTTGTATCGTTCATTATCGAGCGCGGTTCGCAAATTCTGTTCTCGTTTGAACGTTGTTTACGCTCTCGAGAATCCACTCGTCGATGACAAAACGAATTCGAAACGCTCCCTCCTTGCTCCCTCTCTCTGTCGCGCGATCGAGCTCACTCGCCAATTCGCGGCCATTTATTGTTCTACGAGACGCGGTTCCCTTTGTAGCAGTAATTTGTTTCGTTTCAATAAATTGATAATAAGTTTTGATCCCCGGGTCGTGATCGTTGTTTATGCAAATTTCACGCGGTTATTGTCCCCCCCTCCTGTCGTCCTCCTTCCTGGGCGGCCCACCGGTTCGCGAATATTTATGAAAACGACGCTGCGCGACGGGTCCGTTCACGTTGGATATTTATAATCGACGGTGAAACGTATCAGTAAACGCGCAAATTGTAATTCAAACGCGCGAACGATTCCCCTCGTCCGCGAAGTTTATGCTAACGAGCCGTGGGTCCCTTGTTAACAATTCCATTTAAATTCCGTAGACGATTCGCCCGGCGGAGGGGGCGGGCTTGGTTTCATTAAACGCTTCGCTTCCAATGCCAACCTTTAATTTTATTTCGCGCGTGTGTGTCGTCGGCCTCTTGCCGCGATCGGGAGCACATTTCCGCTGGGAAAATGCGAGGACCTCCCTTGTCGATGTGTCCCTGGGCGATCGGCACGGGGGATGTTTGCTTGAGACGGTTAGGGGAGAAGAGATTTCATAAAGTGGAATTAAGGGAATCGTTTGGCGAGCGAGCGAGGCAGAAGATATTGCATATTTTCGCGCTGCTTCTTTGCACTTCTGTGCATCGATAAATATAGTATTCCAGTATAAAAATAATAGAATTATTTTTGTGGTGATTTTAAAGTGGGATTGGACAGTTTTTATATGAAACGAAAATAACAAATAAAGAAGACAAATATTGGGGTGAAACAAAAGTTAGCAGCGTCTTTAATTGTGGAAATATTGATGGTAATTATTGACAATTACTCACTCTTCACCGATTTCTTTGAAACTTTGCTATGTCATGTATTTTGATACGTAGATTAATTAATCTAAATGAAACAATTGTCGCTCCCTTTTCTTGTAAAAAATTAATTACAAACTAAGTTTAACGTAGAAATTTCCACAAGCGATGAAAATGAATATATATAAAAAATCTACCAAATATTTAAGTAATAAAATAATTTATAATTAAATTGAGAATTCTCTGTGACCCAGATGTGACTCAAGACAGTGACATTTGTTAACTAAGACCATATCAGCAATTACTATTAAATGTGCTTAAATTCTAAAAATGATATTTGCCTTCACACGATGAAATTCACGAAAACTTACTAACAATTGAACGCGAGTAGCAATTAAAATATTAGTTCCCTGAATATTATAGTTAATTGACATTTGGAGTACGTGTGAACAAATTTATGAATGACTGTACATAAAAAGGCACAAGAAATTCCATTTCAGAATTTTTTAATTAAAAATGGTGGCACAATCGTTGCACGATAGGTACGGATTTTCCATTCAATCAATCCACGGTAGAATTTTTCACGTTTATGTCAGTGGAACCAAAACAGAAAAACAAAAGGTTTGTTAGCTACACATTGAATGCTAGAGAGATATACTCAAGGTTTTAAAAAATATTGAATTGGAACAAAAGTTCGTAGCGCTTTGAAGTGAAATTCAAAAACATGATAAAAAACATGTACATAAATGTATTTATCTATATATGTGCCATTTTTCATTGTATTTTGCCATCTTTAAGTCTGCTCCATGAATTTATTCTTGCAGAACTTGAAATCTTTTAAATGTATTCTATTGAGCTACGAACCTTTACCAATAGATTTTTGAATAAATTGGTGAATATTTGAAAACAAGTATTTTCATTACTCAGGAATTTCTTGTAAAAATATTAATTACAAAAAGTGTATAATAATACTTTATAAAAATGGTGGATGTCTAATTACGTAATTTGTCAAAAAGTATTCTGTAAAAGTTTTAAGTGAAGGGAATCAAAATTGAAGAACTGAGACGTTTCGCCCATTTCAGAAATGCCATTTTGAGAAAAAGATGTTCAAAGTTTCAGTTACTAATTCACCAACGTGATGAAGGGCTTCATTAGAAACGATAAGAATATTAAGTTCTACTAATTTTATATAAAACTTATTTAATCAAAAATCTACACAGGATGTTTAAAAAAAAGATCCGTGAATCTAAAATAATAGAATATCTCCTTAACAAGGAATCTGGTAAAATAAATTCAACGTTTCTTTCCTTATTAATATTTCACATAATTTTGACATTTTTCAAACTGATTTTTGCAATTTTTTGTTACCTTATTTATTTGTCCAACTGGTCCGTTAAAATTTCCATGTATTTTGTTTTGGATTATGATCCACATGAAGTGAATATAGATCTCCATTGGATTAAGTCCCGATGACTGTGGTGATGAAAATCGTTGCCACAGTTCCTTTTAAAAAAAAAAATATTTAAAGATTAAATCACAAAAGGTCACAGGCAAGAGAAACTAACTCCAATTTTTGAGTTTTATTCAATTTTACTACTAGTGCACTTGATTTGCTGTTCTGGTAATACAATTTCAAAATATTAAAAAAGTGCAGTTATTTACTTCGACCTTTGAACGGATTATAGCTTATAGGGTGAAATATTAAGCCCTACAATTTGTATTCGTATATAGAATACAAATTTAATAAATATACATCAATTTTTGGCTTTTTCTATACAGACGGTGTTTCAACTAAAAAGATTTACCTAAATATTGGCTTAACTTTCTAGATTCTAAGTTTAAAACATTTTAGAATTAGAATAAAATTTTATTATTTTTAGAGACACATGTAAAAGGGGAAAAAATTGTTTATTAAGGTGTTTTTTTTTCATTCTAATACTATTTCAAAAATTTAACGATTTTAATGAGCACATCACTTGCATAAAAGGTTTATATTGTATGTTATGTTATATTTGTATTTTATATTCAAATGGTTTGAATACATTTTTAGGAAATTTTAATTATTATCAAACACATTTATTTTGGAATTAAATTATAGACACCACGTGACCTCAATTTTAGCATTAAATTTATGGACATTTATCATATACTTTTTTTCTACGAAGTATCAGCAAAACAGATTTTTTTTAAATACGTAATTCAAGGAAATAATGTATATTTATACGCTTCGTTATCTCCATTTAATGTCAATTAAAAATATATATATATTTTCCAAGGTAACATTACAAATAAAGGAAAATATTCGTCAATTTGACAGGTTTTGTTATTAATAATTGAATTTTTACTATTTCAATCGTTAACTTCACACTTTTACGCTTCATGAGGATATCGAAAAAAAGATAAAAATCCATTTAAAAAATACCAATGACATAAAAAATTACCTGGAGAAAAAATTCTTTCCCCCGTTAAATATTCTTCTTTAAAAAAGTTCAACTTCATTTTCAGAAACGTTTTTTTTCTAACGAAAGCAGATATTTAAATTTCAAATTATCCGAATCAACTGAAGCCCCTTGTACATTACGCATGCAACAAATAGCTCCCAGCGCGGAGACTCGAACTTTCCGCAGAAAGCGAGCAACCGTGTAAATAATCGCATCGGCAGATCACATAGGAATTTCATAAAGTGCGATTGCACGTTCCATTCGCAGCGTCGCATAAAAAGATACACAAAGATCATTCAATCCCTCCCTCGCGACACCATATCCTATCTCTGTCTCCCTCGAGCCTGCACCCCGACCCAGTTCCATGTAACGACCTGTACAATTGTTCCTTTTGTCGCGGCGGATCGCGATTCTCCCCAGATCTTAATACGAAGACTGTATACTACCTCCGCCTCTACATTACATTTTTTATCTGTTTTTTTTTTTCGAGCGCGAATATTTACCCCGGGTCCCTTGACAAATTCCTCGCCGCGTTCGCGCGGAGGGAAACGGGGAACGCGGTCCACGGAGGAGAGGGAGAGAAAGAGGGATTCCATTTAACCGCGGATAAGCGAATTCCCGGGCAATTCGGTTCCCGTGCGCGGGGAAGAGGGCCGAGGTTGGAGAAGGGGGAACGTGGGTGGAAGGGGGTCGAGAGAGGGGGAGGTTAAATAAATTCGTTGGCCCGGAGAAAATGAGATATCCAGGTCTCTCTGTTTTCGCCTAACGAGCCGGGACGGGCAAAAATTCCAGCACACCCACGACGAAGGGACTAGCCCGGTTACGTTTTTATCTGTTATCTCTGATATAGGTGATCAACTACGACAGTCCTAGGGGCGGTGTATCGGTGATCACGGAGAAAGGAGAAGTTACTACGTCGTATCTCCTGGTGCAGCGTGCCCAGCCTGCAGATAGCGGACAGTATACCTGCCATCCCAGTAATGCTAATACAAAGACTGTCCTGGTGCACGTGCTTAACGGTATGTATACACCGATGCTGCGCGTAAATTCGTTCGGAACTTCGGGAACTCCGACGAACGGGGAAAGAAGAAGCTCGCTGTTCCATTCAATTAACGCGCGCGCCCGGAAGCGCGGGGCTATCGGACCTCGTTCGCGATGTTTAACGCATCGACAGCTGGCGAAGTTAAATTACGCTTTATGGGGACTCGGTGTGTGCACCGTGCGGAGTGAAATTTTAATACGCTTTGAAAGGTTGCCGTGTTTGAGTCGGCGAAATTTCACCGGCGTCGTCGATTGAAGGGTCTTTGCCCGTTACGAGGCTGTTCATTATTGAAGGGGGATAAATGCACGGGTACACGAAAGTATTCGAACTGCGGATTTAGTGTTAATTTATGGTAACATTAATTGCAGTATTTAGAGGTTTAGTACCGAGTTGATCCTCAGTTTGCTGGTATGAGAGCAGTTGCATGGTTACTCATAGAAAGCGATTTATTGTTTAATGTAATACAGTTTTTCTTAATCGGATATACAGTGACTGGCAGGTTCGTTCATGTGCATTCAAAATGTTAATTCACTATGGAAACTACAGGATTGTATATTTTTTATCAATATATGTTGTTTTAGCTTTCACGTTTAATGGTTTTTCAGTTTCCATAACGTTTACTGTGCAAAGGTAAATATCCTTCTTAGAATTTAAACAAATTTAATACATGCTTTGTGAACTTTGTGAGTCACTGTAGGTGATTTAATTTTAATTAAATTTTGGGAATATAATTTCGGTTATCTAGATTCTGAGTTTTATAAAGTTTCATATAAAATTCCTTTTGTTAATCGTTTGTAGTATTATATTAAATGAGTGTAAAAGTTGCTATAGTTTCTATTAATAGCTGCATCAAGTATACATACAATTTCAAGTCGAACAATTTTTTTTATAGTCATTGTAATTTTTTCTGCTGTGTGCTAATTGGACTGAATCACAGTCAACACTTTTTACTCGGATCGTGATTAGTTCTCAAATGAAATGTCTTTAAAATGAAAATAAATAGGCTTTGTTAATATTTTTGTTAATATAAATTGTTAATATTTTTTATTGTAACTTTTGTACTACATATATATTTCAAAATATTTTTGCAAGTTTGAATGATAATTTTAAATCATATAATATTTTATATGATTTGACGTCAGAGATGAGCAAAATTTAAATAAATATTTCGCAAATTATTTTGCATAATAAATTCTGTGTAATTTAAAGAAAATAGTATTTTAAACAGAACGTGATATTTCGGAAAATAACATTTTTATCTTCACAACCATACGCACAAAATAAAATACCTATTCTAATTTTCACATTCTAAGGTACAAAATAAAATATTCAGTTTTGTATTTTAAAGGCAACTTGATCATCAAATATAAAGGAAAATAAATTAATATAAATAAAATATTTTAAATATAAGTTTAGTAACATTTTCAGTATCCTTAAAATGAAATACTATTCTAAATACTACTTTTAAACTATTGTTTCACAAATAAAATATTTCATTTTCAAAAGTATACGTTTAAAATGTAAGTTTAATCACGTTCAGACACGGCGTAATTTAACGTACACTTTTAGCTTCAATTCTTGTTGTAAGATAAACAGCAATTTTCTATTTATTATGAAAGTCGAACGCATGTAATTACTATTTAGAACTGCCGCACATTTCTGCGTCTACTACAATTCATTTCAAGAAATTCATTACTATTAATAGATAATACAAAAATGGACAGAACTTTTATACTTACTTAATACTTCAAAATACATAAATTTTCTTGCTCTAAAGTCTCGTTTTATTGATCGAAAATTAAATTTTCAGAACATTTCTGTTTTCCTATAAGTTCTGACTTTAGGTTTTGCTATTTAGTATACTGTGTAATCTGTTTCCATTTTTTTTTGTGAATTTAATTATAGTTCAAATACAGTCGTGTGATTATGTACAGATATTTTATAATTTAAAAATTGGAACATAATTGTTGAAACAAGATAAAAAATCCTAAACAATTTGAATTGATAATGAGATCCTTCTTATTTTTGTGATCTACGCGTTTTTAATCCTTTTAATTTAGATCTTATTGTTAGTATCCGAATAGTCGCTGAGCAATTACTATCAACAAATATATCCGAGTACTTGAAATACTAATTCAAATTATAAATCAATTACGTATCCAGATTTGTATCCTTATTAAAATATGATGCATTTATTAGATATTGGAATTTAAATTACCTACGGAGAGTAAATTTAGATAAAGAATTAAAAATGTGAGAAATAGTATATTTATTAATATTTCATTTACGTTTATGTGTAAAGAGATTCCTGTTTTGATATAGGGAAACAAGGTTAGTTAATTCTCTAATGATAAGTGCGATCTTCTAACACTGAAACAGTGAAATTTACCACTGACGAAACGTCAATTTCATGTTCCGAATTGATTTATCAGAACCACAAACCGGATACAATTTAAACCGAATTAGCTGGCTATAATCACGAGAAACTGAATTTCCACAGGAGTCTAAATGCTTCTGTGAATATACATTAGCGTACCAATAATTAATGTCAGTACAGAAATGTAAGTAAAGTATTAACACGATTTCGTTCGATTTGGTTTTTTTAAATTGTATTCTGATATGGAAGAAAAAAGAAGGTTTAAACATTCAGAAATGTTTAACTTACTCTTTATGTTAATACTAAATAAGAATATAAATAGTTACTCTAAACTACGTATCTACTTTTAAAAGAAAGGATACTTCCACTCTCTTTCCCAAACAATGGTTCTAGTTACATCGACGATAATCACGAACGAAAATTCGAATTTGTATGCTCGAGGGCTTACACCGAAGTCCAAATTACAATGAGCGTTTCGAGTAGCCGGATACACCGATAGCAAGATCTCGAGAACAGTTCTTTAACTGGCAACAACTGCTTTAGCTTCACACTCAGCGAACTCGTGAAATGATACAAGGAGCTAATTGGAGTAAAGAACTCCACGGCGAATAGACTAATTTTTCTGAATGAGGTCAATTTGGACGGCCGGGTAACTCATTTTTGCTTTATTAAACAGGCAAATGAAAGAAAATAAGAGGAGCAATTTTAAGAATCGAGGTGGCTGCGAGTTTACGACGCACAGTGGCGGATTTCGCCGAAATCCTTGCCAAAAGTCACATTTTTAAATCCGAAGCAAATTGTTGGAATAAATTGCAAGAGTATGACTTTAAAATGATAGCAATGTACTTTTTTGAAGGTTTTTAGTGTTTTAATTTTTAAATGAAAAAAAAAATGATATTTAGTAGCCAGTACAAAAATACGAAATGCATTGTGCTCGATCATTTTGTACATTTTTTATATTATACTCTGTGGGACAACCCATGTCAATAATGCATCATGATCATGAATCGATACAATTAAAAATTATTCTTATGTCATTGGAAAAAACGCCTGCTACTGTTACATGATTAAACTGTACAGCGAGACGGCAAAGAAACAATAATAACTTGAAATATTGCAAATTATCGCAGAAAAACTCAACGGGCCCTTGTTCAGTTTATTTAAAAAAAAAATTATTTCTTGATCTCGCTTGCTTTATAACTATTACCTTAGTAGAAGAAAAAAAATGTATAAGCCTTACATTCGTCTGTATCACACTCTTAACAAATGAAATAAAGCAACTATACCAAAATATTTATTAATTTCGAGTATGTCTGATAGCTACCAATACAGAGATAAAAGCATTATAGTTCGATACTAAATGAAAAGTAACAGGTTTGGGGCCTCATATTTCCAATAGAATCACACAATTAAAATTGACACAAATGATAAATTATGCTTTGATTATTTATAGATGCAATGCAATACTCATATTTTTGTAATTAAGAAACAAATTTTTTTATTTTTGGTCAGGATTTCAGTGAAATCCACCACTATGCGACGGAGGGAAAATTACTGCATCGCAATTACATTTTGGCGAAGTTACCTCCGTCGAAGGACTTCGAAATTCTGTCGCGACACGGAGACGTGTTAACGCCGAGATCTTTCTCTGTATAATAGATTAACTTCATTCGATGCCACCGGTGCTTTTCCCATAAGTGCACGCGCCTCTAATGAACGTGTGAACGCAACCGGAATACAGAGGATCGTAGACGCGACGACAGCGAACCTCGTCGAGCAGCTGCGGTTAGTCGCCGGAATTCTTTTCTCGAAAGCCGCTTCAAAATCGCAAAGCTTTCATGAATGCGATGCGCCGGGCGCTTCATCGTGTGCTAGAAAAAAAATTAGCTCTCTCTCGTTTGTTAAGGAAAAATGTCCGCGAAGAAGCGCGGCGAAAATGTAATACATCGTGTGGCGAGAAAGTAACGAGTAGACTATGAATATTTATATATTTGTTGTGTGTGTAAATATGACAAAACGTAGGGAAATATGCAGAGATGCAAAAATGTAAAAAATATCAACAAAATATAGGCTGTTACGGTTGGAAAATAAAACGCCGTTATTTAGAATTCGATCATGTTCCATGTTTCTAGAAATGTGGATTTGTATGAACGCGCGCAGAATAATGATCAGACAAAGACTTCAATCGCAACGTAACAATTGATTATTGAGGGACCGGAGGGAAGCTCAGGGAAAGTGGTTCAAGCCAGAAAATTTGAATCGCCTAATCAATCACTGTCGAGAGGTGGATCTCGCATTAAGAAGAGAAACTTTTCATTCAACTTGCTATTAGGCGATTGGAAAATAATTAAAGATTAAGGAAGAATGACAGAAGATTTTTTATTTATTCCCTTCGAAGCAATCTCTAAATTTGAAAAGTCTAAGTTGGCATCTAGTGATTAATTACTATTTTTATTAACCTGATCCTCATCCGGCTGAAATTCCTATTATTTTAAAATTATAACTATGATCGCCATAGAAGTAAAGTTGCCATAGATGTATAAAAATCCACAGTCTAGTACTAATGTTAAGTTCGGACGAGTCTAATTGAAGAATCGAATATTTTTTGTATTAGGTTCTTTTTGTACTATTATTTGAAATTTATAATTATTTCCATTTTTTCCCTAGGGGCAAAAATCAATGGCACTGACTGTACCTATAAAGAATAATATCACTAGGTAACTCACGATTTCGAGTTCTTTAAACTTACTTAATTACCACTTCTAATCATTAGTTTTCCTTCAGAATTATCACGTTTATATGCGATAAATTCAGACGTTTATAAGCAGTTTACAATACCAAAATCGTGGTGGTGAAAAACATCATAATGTCTCAACACACATTCGATAAATGATTTTATGCCAATTATGATTTTCATATTTTCATTCAAGACCAACAAAAACCGAATATAAATAATGTCAGCTTTTCTGAACTCTTTAAATACAACTTTTTATTTATAACGATCACAAATTTGAATAATTGATGCAAAGTAACCCCGGTTTGCGGTAATTAACGCACTGTGCGTCAAAGTAAATATTCGAGGCGATAAATGAAAACCTGCCCATCGACATTCATTTAATCTGTATTAACTTCATTACTTTCTTGCCACATTGTTCAAACGTAAACAGCATTTTTTCCCCCGCACTTCATCCTCAAACGACGATTTACATCGCGAAACGTCCAAACGTCCTTTCCGTCATGTTTATTCGTCTTATCAGGCATCGAAAGGATTAAAAGGCGGTGACTTTTCAAAGGCGGCGGACGTCAAAGAGGGCAATTTAATGTTAATTTTTCTGCTCTGTGTCGCGTGCGTGCGGGTACTATTTGAACCACGCGCTAGCGATCAAAGGGACGTTCAAATGATGAATATTGAAAAAAATGATAGTTAAACAAAGAAGAAAAAAAAAAAATATTACATCGTGCTCCATAATTCATCTCGCGCGGAAAACGCGAATGGAATAAAATGTCGCTTTTAAATCATCGGCGCTACCGTTTGAATAACGGCCGAGGGAAACATAAAAGCCGGCTTATTTTAAACAGAAAATTAAACTGTCCTGCCAATGAAAATCGAGCAGATATTTCAGGCAACAGAATTTCCTCGGGGAATCTATTCCCTTACACCCGTAAACAGTGTCGGGATATATACGCGCGTACACCTGCGCGGCCTCCGCGTAATACGATATAACGTCAGGGAGCAGCAGTTAACTCGATCATCCAAGTTATTCCCATATTCTTTCCGCCAAGGCGCATTC